>CM046424.1:29202656-30558489 GCA_025506505.1 Flaveria sonorensis | reverse complement strand
TTTCCAGATTAAAAATAAGCCCATTCAAAATCCACTTTGACATATTAAATCGTCTATTAGTAGTCAGTGCTACAATAGGTGATGCAATGTCAACAGGGAAAGAATTCCATCCTACACTTCGTTTTGACATGCAATGTTGGAAAATGTAGCGTATAAGCTTTCAATGGTTATATACACGAGCACGAAAGAATTGTTTCTTAGGAAAATGGTCAGGGTGTCCCATTTCCATGAATGTTTGTCTACATTCATCAAACATTAGCTCGGATAAATCTTCTGGATCATTAGGTCCTAACCTCAAGGCTTGTCTAATTGAGTCTTCAGAGATCATTCTAAAATTCGTTATCAAGCCTCGGACCACTTTAGCTCCATTATCTTCAACATCAACATATGCCGTGCTCCAGAACTTCTTAATCAGACGTGCATAGATAATTGGTTGGTAGCACATGGCATACACGTACTTCGTCCGTAATAGAAATCTGATCATATCTTCATATCCCACAGCCTCTCTAATTTCTTCGTTAAGAAGAGCAGCCACATTGTGTTTTGGCTCGAACTTTAAATCAGCCATCTGCAAAATGACGGGAAATTATTTTAAAAAAAAAAATAAAAATAAAAAGGTCAAAATATAAAAATAAAAAAATTCAAAATTAAAAAAAAAATTTGAAATGCAAAAAGTTCAAAATTGATGGTCTATTGTGTAAATTTTGGGTGAAAGTCAAAATTTGATAAATTATTTTAATATTAGTATGTGAGCAGTGCTAATATGTCTAAAAAGTGTACAGGTGGAAGATCTGAAAATCACAAGTGTTAAAGACATGAAAGTCATCTCATGCGCCTAAACAGTGTTCATAAGTCCAGGATTAGGAGCAAGATGATTTTTCAAGATTTGAACAAGTGTTGGACGTTTCAGACAACCTCATGCGTCTAAACAGTGTTATAAGTATGAAAAAATGTGGTTAAGTGTTGGGTGTTTCAACATTCTCATGCGCCTGCATAGTACCCTGACTTTCAAGAATTAGGCATATCAAGTGGAAATAACCAAGTGTTGGACGTTTCAGCTAAGTCCATACGCCTAAACAGTTCTCTTGCGTCTGAACAGTGCTCATGCGTCTGAACAGTTCACATGCGTCTGAACAGTGCTCATGCGTCTGAACAGTTCTCATGCGTCTGAACAGTGCTCATGCATCTAATCCCATGCACACAAACAGCGCTCTTGCGCCTAAAATTTTTCACTTAGTATATAAACTGTATGACCCGGGTATTTTAAAGACGAGAAAGAAGGAATAAATGTGAATAAAATAAAGGAAACACAATTTAACCCAAGTTGAGGGGCTAAATGTGTCAAAAGGACAAAAAGTATAAAAAGTTGGTACAAAAGTGGGCATGGCCGCCCATACTATCTGCACACCACTTTTCATTCGGATTTTCTAGAGAGAGAAAGAGCAGAGTTCGGATTTTGAAGAAGGAAGAACAAGAAACCGAATCCAAGGTAAGAATTCTTGGTTTTTGAGGTGTTCCTGTTGGGTTTTAGCCTCGGTTGTATGCTAATGTGTGTATGTTGTGTTCGGGTGTGTGTTTTTGGTGGGTTTCTAGGTGGTTGAACTCATAGTGCAAACGGGTTGAAGAAGTCATACTCGAAGGTTGTCAAAGGTGAGTTCTAGAACCCCTTTTTTACATGTTTTAACTGATTTTGGGGCTGGAAATGCATGTGTGTATGTTTTTACGAAAATGGGTTTTGTACCCGTATGTATGTGTATGTGTGAATGTGGGAGGGTTATGATTTCGGTGATATATGATGTTATGATTGAGTTATGTTCATGTTATGATGCTTAGAATGCTAGAACTAAGTTAGAACATGATGAATTGATGAATTGGGACTGATTATGATGTTATTAGTATGTGTTGGTAGGTAACCCATGCTCCCAAAACCCATGCGCCCGAATAGTATCCATGCACCTAGAATAGGCTGAATCTGACTAAGTGTTCCATGCGCCCAAAACTGCCCATGCGCCTAGGCACTCATGCGCATGCATAGTGCCCATGCGCCTAGAAATTTACCCAGGAGACTAAGTGTTGGGTCATGCTCCCAAATAGTGCCCATGCGCCTGAAAGTTCCCCATGCGCCTGCGTTCCCATGGGCCTGAGAGGTCATGCACCTGCATAGTGCTCATGCACCTATGCCTTAGAATATTTTCTGAAATTTTGGGGAAAATGTAAAGTGTAGGCTTTGACTTGGGATGTTCCCGGGGGTAATGTAAGTTGACTTTATGATGTCATATGTGATGTGATGATGATGTTATGTATGGTATGGTTATGTTTATGTTATGTTCCTTATTATGTATATTATTTCCGTGGCTTTACGTGGTATGATTATGAAAGTAAATGGAATATATTATGTAACGTAAAGCGGAAGATAATGAAAAAGGGAACGTAAAAGAATGAAAGAATTCATGCATTAATGAATGAATGATGTAATGAAAAGTCTTACAAGCAATGTATGGAGGTTCACACCTAATGGAGGGTGTTAGCTGAACTGTGAGCAGGTTAGCTACCCCGGAAGGATGCACACTAGGGTCTAATCTTTGTGATTTACCATATGTATGGGACCCTTGCCGCTTGCCCTAGGTACTGGAGTCAGCTTCGTGCATAATGTTCGAGGTCTATGGTAGACCTCAGGCCCAGTAACCAGCTTCCTGCATAATGTTCGGGGTATAGCACATGGCATTGGTCCGGAATGAAAGATGAATGATAATGATGAGTGTACTTACCCCAGGTCCAAGGATCAGCTTCGTGCACAATGTTCGGGGTACAGTACATGTCATCGGAAGTTAATGAATGTACGTAAGGTATGGTAAGAAAGATAACGAATGATAAGATGACGTACGATGATGAATGAACAAAAGTTAATGATTGACGATGAAAGATAATAATAAATTATTATCTATGTGTACATATGATGCATGATCACATGTGAAAGTAAAGAAAGAATGCTTTTAAACGAAAGAAAAGTATTTTATACTTTTAAAACTAGAACTCACTCAGCAAAGCTGACTTTTATGTGTTTCCAGTTGGCAGGTAATGTTGCTGAGTATGGCACGGGGCAGCTACTTGGCATTTTTGGATGGCATCCGTTGTTTAAATTAAAAGGTTTTTGTGATGTAATGCAACGAGAAATACTTTGTAATCTGTCAATGATGTATTATTTTGCAAAAGCATATATATATAAATGAAATGGTTTGTTTAAAAGAATTCCGCTGCAATATTTTAGTAAAGTTAATGTATGTTTTATGCTTTGTGTGCAATGATTCACCAGCTGTAAACGTTCCGGGAGTAGGGCCTTACAAGTTGGTATCATAGCCAAAGTTTAAGTGAATTGGGTAAATATTTTCAAAAGAAACCTAAACCTAAACTGAGAATGGGACAAGGGGAAGGGATGCCAGTCCGAGTAGCTGCGTGCCATTAGGTATTTTCTTAATGTTAATTGGTATTATGTGTGCATGTTATGTGGTTTATGTGCTTCTTAGTAGATTTAGATACTGATGTAGTCAGGATAGGAAATGCTTGGGGTATGAAGAGTAAAGTAAGTGGCTAATCACAACTGGCCACTGTAATTAGGGACTTACTATACTTGACATAAATTGAGCTATTACCTTGAATGACCGTGTTAGTGTTTGAATCTTATAGCGTGTTAAAGGATGGCCGGTGGTAGATCTTCAAAGGCTTCTAGAGGTGGAGGTCGTGGTGGACTTGGTGCTAGACCGCGGGTCACAAGAAGAAGGCCTCGAGCTGAAGAGGTGGCTCATGAAGAGCCAGAGACCCCTCATCCGGAGGGCGGTGACGAGAGTGCTAACTTAAGGGCCTCGGTGAAGGAGGCTGTTGTAGAGGAGGTTCATCAGGTCATGCAGACGATCTTACCGTCTGTGGTGACCAAAGTGATAATGGCTATGAGAGAAGGAGAAAGGAAAGAGAGGAATAGGTCCTCGGGAGGGAAAGAGCAACCAGACACTGAGACGGTTGTCTCTACTGATGAGGAAGAAGAAGAAGAGCCTGTGCCGGAGGCAGCACGAGGCTGTAACTATAGGGCATTTCAAAGATGCAAGCCCCCGACTTTCGATGGAAACGGCACTGCTGCTGCTGCTCACCGGTGGGTGAGAGAGATGGAAGTTGTACTTGATATCAACGAGTGCCGGGAGGATCAGAAGGTGAAGTTTTCCACTCATTCATTTATGGACTCGGCTCTATGCTGGTGGGACAACATCGTCCAAGCCGAGGGTAGTAGGGCAATTGGAAGAATGAGGTGGCCAGAGTTGAAGAAGCTAGTGATCGAGGAGTTCTGTCCTCATAGGGAGCTCGACAAGGTTGAGAGGGAGTTCCTGCAGCTAGAGGCAGGAACCATGACACATCAGCAATACACCACCAAGTTTAACGAGATGGCAAGACTGGTGCCGGATCAGGTGACGCCTCTGTCACAAAAGATCAAGAGGTACATCCAGGGCTTGCCTGCGGATATCCGTAGGCACATGATCGCCGCCCGGCGAGTACGTTCAGGTCGGTGGTCGATCTGGCGGGAAGGCTGTACGACGAGAGGGAACTGGTGGTGGCTGAGGTGAGCATGAAAGGCGGTGGTGACCGAAACTGGAATGGGAAGAGGTTTGGTCGGGGTGGTGCCCCGGCAAACAACAAGAATGCACGGCTGGATGACCGGTGTGTGGTCACATCCGGTGCGGGGTCAAAGAGGTGTGGCAAGTGTAGGAAGGAGCACACCGGGGAGTATAGGTAGGGATTGAATGTGTGCTTCAAGTGTGGAAAGCATGGCCACATGGCAAGAGAGTGCAAGGTGGCAAGGTGTTTTAACTATGGTGGAGAGGGCCACAAGAGTTGAGAATGCAAGAAGCCAAGGGCGGAGAGTTTCGGGGCAGGGAAGAAGACCGGGACCGAGGGGCAGAGGGTGAGCCCCAGGGCATTAACGATGACTCAGGAGGAGGCTAGGACGGACACCGATGTCATGTCAGGTACGTTTCTAGTAAGCCAAACTCTTGCTTCTGTGTTATTTGATTCAGGTGCTAGTAAGAGTTTTATTTCTGCTACTTTCTGTGCTAAGTTGCATGTTAGTAGTAGAGGTGTTGATGAGTCCTTCGATGTAGAAACTACCATAGGTAAGTCTACCAGGATTGTTGACCTGATAGAAGGTTGCGATATAGAATTAGAGGGTCATAAATTTCCTGCTAGACTGTTCGTGATGACCTTAGGTGGATTTGACGTAGTCCTAGGAATGGATTGGTTGGAGACTACGAGGCGAATATCATATGTCGTAAGAAGATGATTCAACTGACAGCACCTGACGGGAGTTTGGTGACGATCTACGGTGATCGAGTTACGACTATCCCAAAGGTGATTTCGATGGCGGTGGCGGGAAAGTGCATGAGGCGTGGATGTAGTGCCTACTTGGCCTACGTGAAGTATGTAGATACGCCAACACAACAACTGTCAGATGTGCCGGTTGTGTGTGAGTTCCCAGATGTGTTTCCCGAAGACTTACCAGGTGTGCCACCGGACCGCGAGATCGAGTTCCAGATTGACTTGATACCGGGTGCCCAACCTGTTGCTAAGGCACTGTATCGGTTGGCTCCGACCGAGATGAAAGAATTAATGGAGCAACTACAAGAGTTGCTTGATAAGGGGTTCATTAGACCGAGTATCTCTCCTTGGGGTGCTCCGGTCTTATTCGTGAAGAAGAAGGACGGTAGTATGAGGATGTGTATAGACTACCGTGAGCTGAACAAGTTGACGGTGAAGAACCGGTATCCATTGTCGAGGATTGATGACCTGTTTGATCAGCTCCTAGGTGCCAGTTGGTTCTCGAGGATAGATCTTCGATCTGGCTACCATCAGCTGAAGGTGAAGGAGCAAGATATTCCAAAACAGCTTTTCGCATGCCTTATGGACACTACGAGTTTCTCGTTATGTCCTTTGGTTTAACCAACGCACCGGCTGCTTTTATGGACTTGATGAACCAAGTGTGTTGGCTGATGTTGGATAAATCAGTGATTATGTTTATTGATGATATCCTGATTTATTCGAAGAATGAGGCGGAGCATGCCGGTTACATTCGGGAAGTGTTAGAGACGTTGAGAAAAGAGAAGATGTATGCCAAGTTCTCCAAGTGCGTGTTCTGGTTGCGTGAAGTTCAGTTTTTGGGTCATGTGGTGAATCCGGAAGGGTTCATGGTGGACCCAGCAAAGGTGGAAGCGGTGATGCAATGGAAGTCTCTAAAGACGCCCTCCGAGGTTCGTAGTTTCTTGGGGTTGGCGGGTTATTATAGGAGATTCATTCAAGACTTCTCTAAGATAGCTTCCTCATTGACTAAGTTGACCCGGAAGGATGTGAAATTTGTATGGGGTCAAGCTCGAGAGAGTGCTTTTGAGGAGTTAAAGGCAAGGTTGACTCAAGCTCCAGTTTTATCATTACCCGAAGGAAGCGAGGACTTAGTGGTCTATTCGAATGCTTCTTACTCGGGGTTGGGTTACGTGTTGATGCAGCGAGGAAAGGTTATACCTTATGCATCCCGACAGTTGAAAGTTCATGAGGTTAATTACCCTACTCATGACTTGGAGCTAGCAGCTATGGTCTTTGCACTAAAGATTTGTAGGCACTACCTATACGAAATGAAGTGCACAATCTTCACGGACCCCAAGAGCTTGAAGTACTTCTTCGAGCAAAAGGATCTGAACATGAGGCAGAGGCGATGGTTGGAGCTCATAATGGATTATGATTGCGAGATCCATTACCATCCGGGCAAGGCCAACGTAGTTGCGGATGCCCATAGCCGAAAGGAGAGACCCGAGCCGATTCGGGTGAAGGCTTATCAGTTAATTATGACCTCTGATATGATGAATCCAGTCAAGGAGTTTCAAGACGAGGCATTGAAGGAAGATCATCTTAACTCCGAAAGGATGAGAGGTATGGTTGCGGAGTTGGGCGAAAACACTCTTGGTGTTAGAACCTGATTCGGACGGATGTGGATCCCTCGTTATGGGGATTTACATGGGAGGATTATGGATGAAGCTCATAAGACTCGATACTCCATTCATCCCGATGCTACGATGATGAATCAAGATATGAAGAAAGATTATTGGTGGCCGGATATGAAGTGCGATGTAGCGGAGTATGTGAGTAAGTGTCTTACTTGCTTGCAAGTGAAGGCCGAGCAACATAAGCCGTACAGGAAGATCCAACCATTGGATATACCGGAGTGGAAGTGGGGGCATATCACCATGGACTTTATCACGAAGTTTCCGCGTACCGTGAGAGGGTATGATGCCATATGGGTGATAGTTGATCGTTTAACAAAGAGTGCCCACTTTCTACCAATTCGCGAGACGTACTCCTATGAAAGATTAGCGGATCTATTCATCAAATAGATTGTAACTCATCATGGTGTGCCGGTGTCTATTGTTTCTAATCGTGACACTCGGTTTACATCTAAATTTTGGAAGAAGTTCCATGATGCGATGGGGACGAGGTTACACATTAGCACGACTTATCATCCTCAGACGGATGGTCAGTCAGAGAGAACCATTCAGAAGCTAGAAGATATGCTTCGGGCATGCTTCATTGACTTTGGAGGAAGTTAAGATGACCACTTACCGTTAGCTGAATTCTCATATAATAACAGTTATCATGCCAGTATTGGTATGCCCCCTTATGAGATGTTATACGGTAGGAGATGTAGAACACCCTTATGTTGGGGTGATATTGGTCAGAAGGAGTTGGGAAGTATTGAGGTGATTGAGGCAACAACTGAGAAGCTCGAAAAGATCAAAGGCTTTATGAAGGCAGCCAAAGATAGGCAGAAGTTGCATGCCGACAAGGGACGTAGGCCGATTGAGTTCCAGGTGGGTGATAGAGCTATGTTGAAGGTCTCACCTTGGAAAGGTATCATTTGGTTCAGAAAGCGGGCCAAGTTAAGTCCGAGGTACATAGGGCCATTCCGAATCATTGCTCGAGTAAGAGAGGTGGCCTATAGATTGGAGTTACCCGATGAGTTAAGTGGAATTCACCCTACATTCCATGTATCTCATCTGCGGAAGTGTTTAGCTGACGAAAGATATGGTTGTACCACCGGAAGATATTGAAGTTGATAGAAAGGCTCAATTATGTGGAGCAACCAGTGGCAATCATTGAACGCAAGGAGAAAAGGTTAAGGAATAAAGTGGTTCCCCTTGTGCGTGTACAGTGGAAGCGCAGGAAGGTATCCGAGTCTACGTGGGAGACTGAAGAAGAGATAAGGCAGTATTACCCACATCTGTTTGAGAAATAAAAGGTTTCGGGGACGAAACCTATATAAGGGGGATGGACTTGTAACATCCGGGTATTTTAAAGACGAGAAAGAAGGAATAAATGTGAATAAAAGAAAGAAAACACAATTTAACCCAAGTTGAGGGGCTAAATGTGTCAAAAGGACAAAAAGTATAAAAAGTTGGTACAAAAGTGGGCATGGCCGCCCACACTATCTGCACACCACTTTTCATTCGGATTTTCTAGAGAGAGAAAGAGCAGAGTTCGGATTTTGAATAATGAAGAACAAGAAACCGAATCCAAGGTAAGAATTCTTGGTTTTTGAGGTGTTCCTGTTGGGTTTTAGCCTCGGTTGTATGCTTATGTGTGTATGTTGTGTTCGGGTGTGTGTTTTTGGTGGGTTTCTAGGTGGTTGAACTCATAGTGCAAACGGGTTGGAGAAGTCATACTCGAAGGTTGTCAAAGGTGAGTTCTAGAACCCCTTTTTTACATGTTTTAACTGATTTTGGGGCTGGAAATGCATGTATGTATGTTTTTAAGAAAATGGGTTTTGTACCCGTATGTATGTGTATGTGTGAATGTGGGAGGGTTATGATTTCGGTGATATATGATGTTATGATTGAGTTATGTTCATGTTATGATGCTTAGAATGCTAGAACTAAGTTAGAACATGATGAATTGATGAATTGGGACTGATTATGATGTTATTAGTATGTGTTGGTAGGTAACCCATGCTCCCAAAACCCATGCGCCCGAATAGTATCCATGCACCTAGAATAGGCTGAATCTGACTAAGTGTTCCATGCGCCCAAAACTGCCCATGCGCCTAGGCACTCATGCGCATGCATAGTGCCCATGCGCCTTGAAATTTACCCAGGAGACTAAGTGTTGGGTCATGCTCCCAAATAGTGCCCATACGCCTGAAAGTTCCCCATGCGCCTGCGTTCCCATGGGCCTGAGAGGTCATGCACCTGCATAGTGCTCATGCACCTATGCCTTAGAATATTTTCTGAAATTTTGGGGAAAATGTAAAGTGTAGGCTTTGACTTGGGATGTTCCCGGGGGTAATGTAAGTTGACTTTATGATGTCATATGTGATGTGATGATGATGTTATGTATGGTATGGTTATGTTTATGTTATGTTCCTTATTATGTATATTATTTCCGTGGCTTTACGTGGTATGATTATGAAAGTAAATAGAATATATTATGTAATGTAAAGCTGAAGATAATGAAAAAGGGAACGTAAAGAATGAAAGAATGCATGCATTAATGAATGGATGATGTAATGAAAAGTCTTGCAAGCAATGTATGGTGGTTCACACCCAATGGAGGGTGTTAGCTCAACTGTGTGCGGGTTAGCTACCCCGGAAGGATGCACATTGGGGTCTAATCTTTGTGATTTGCCATATGTATGGGACCCTTGCCGCTTGCCCTAGGTACTGGAGTCAGCTTCGTGCACAATGTTCGAGGTCTATGGTAGACCTCAGGCCCAGTAACCAGCTTCCTGCACAATGTTCAGGGTATAGCACATGGCATTGGTCCGAAATGAAAGATAAATGATAATGATGAGTGTACTTGCCCCAGGCCCAAGGGTCAGCTTTGTGCACAATGTTCGGGGTACAGTACATGTCATCGGAAGTTAATGAATGTACGTAAGGTACAGTAAGAAAGATAACGAATGATAAGATGACGTACGATGATGAATGAACGAAAGTTAATGATTGACGATGAAAGATAATAATAAATTATTATCTATGTGTACGTATGATGCATGATCACATGTGAAAGTAAAGAAAGAATGGTTTTAAATGAAAGAAAAGTATTTTATATTTATAAAACTAGAACTCACTCAGCAACGCTGACTTTTATGTGTTTCCTGTTGGCAGGTAATGTTGCTGAGGATGGCACGGGGCAGCTACTTGGCATTTTTGGATGGCATCCGTTGTTTAAATTATAAGGTTTTTGTGATGTAATGCAACGAGTAATATTTTGTAATCTGTCAATGATGTATTATTTTGCAAAAGCATATATATATAAATGAAATGGTTTGTTTAAAAGAATTCCGCTGCAATATTTTAGTAAAGTTAATGTATGTTTTATGCTTTAAGTGCAATGATTGACCAGCTGTAAGCGTTCCGGGAATGGGGCCTTACATAAACAACACTTTTTGTTTTCTCAGTTCATTCACAAAATCTCCCCTGAACACAAAACACTCTCAAACCCAGTATTCTTGATAAACCTTAATTTTCTCATTTCGATTGACTTCTGATCTAATCTTGCATTCGAAAGTCATAGTTCTTGATCCTAAATGTAAGTTTGAGTTCAAAATCACATAAATTTCAGATTATCTGGTTGATTTGTATTAGGCGTTTTGATCCTATTCGGGCCCCTAGATTGAATGAATCTGTTAAAATGTGTTTGAAATGACAAAATGAACTGAAATTGAAATTAGAATGATGATATATACATGATTTCGACTAGAATGATGCATTCAAATTGATTGTTCATCAAAGTTGATTCTGTGATGAATATTCATCGACCGAGGATGAAGATGAACAGTCATTCAACTTATTTTTTTTTTAATAAAATGAAAAATTGATTAAAAATTCACATTTAAATCTGTTTTTAAAATAAAAATTGAAAATTAAAGTGTGTTAATCATAATGAAACTAAACTTGAAAGAATTTCTGATTTCGAACAAAATGTTCAATACTTAGAAATTTCAAGTGCAAGTTGGTAAAAAATGGTTAAAATACACAAATTCTTAAAAAGTCAATAAACTTTCAATTGAGATAATTTTCAACATTCAAAAGTCTAAATTTCTTGTTCATTTTGTAGATGGCTGATTTAAAGTTCGAGGCAAAACACAATGTTGATGCTCTTCTTAATGAAGAAGGTAGAGATGTTGTCAGATATGAAGAAATGATAAGATTTTTGTTGAGAACCAAATATGTCTATGCAATGTGTTACCAACCAATTATCTATTCAAGGCTGATTAAGAAAGTTTGGAACACTGCATACATTGACACTAATGATAATGGAAGAAAAGTTGTTAGAGGTTTTATTAACAATCTGAGGATGGTTGAAGTCTCTGAAGATTCTATTCGAGAAGCTCTGAAATTGGGAAAAAATGACCCTGATGATTATTCTGAGTTGACTTTTAATGAATGTAGAGAAACATTCATGGCAATGGGTTACCCTGATCACTTTCCAATGAAGCAATTTTTCAGACCAAGAGTAAATAATCATTGGAAGTTACTGTGCTACATTTTCCAACATTGCATGTCCAAGAGAAGTGCAGGATGGAATTCTTTTCTTGTAAATATTGCATTCTCGATTGTAGCATTGGCAACAAATAGAAGGTGTTGGTCCATTTGATCGAATATCAGTACACTTGTGTGGTTGATTCATTCAATATCAACAATAATGCCAAACAAAAAACACAATGATGAAGAAGAATAACCAAAAGTATTCAATCATAAAGCAATAATGATCCAATACATTAAAAGGTAACAAAGCTCAATATATTTCTGTGAAGAACCAGCTTACAAAGAGACTTGCAATAATGATACACGTTTAGGGTTGTTGCAAGGATTACCCACAAAGAACAAGATCAAACAATATATATAGTAGGTATAGTTTCGCTGACAGTTTCGCTGTCAGCGAAACTATTCTACCACTGACACAGTTTCGCCCGGCAGAGCCTGACAGTTTCGCCGGGTGAAACTAGCAGCTTGTTATGAGCGAAACTACAGTTTCGCTCATAGTTTCGATGGGCAGGAAAACATAACAAACTTACAAAAGGAAACTAACATTAAACCTATTACAATTAAACATAACTAATATCTAATCTATGGTGAGTCCAACCTATACTTGATCTTCAATACTCCCCGTAGGTTGGATCTCACTGTCTTGATCAGTCTTCATTTGTCTTTTCAGCTTCGGTATCTTCCACCGCGTCAGATCTTTCTTCGTTACCTCCTGCGGCTTCATCCTCTGCACGTGAACTTTCCTGAGCAAATTTTCTTGTTAAGTCCCTCACGTCCATCCTCAACACATCTTCTTGCCAAACCTTTTGGGCTAGCTCCCTCACTTTAGTTCTAACACCCCTTACCTTGTTAACAACCATCATAAACAGGCTTGCTTCTTTGCACGTCTCTATATCAAAGTCCAAATTCACAAACCCAGCCTCAATCACCTCTTCTTCATCCTCAAACCTCCCGGTCACATTCTCAGTCTCAACATCCTTTCTCACCCCTGAACCTCCTGCTGTCTCTGCTTCTGCACCACTAGTGCCCTCTCCTGCCCTCTATGATGTACCCGCATTTAGAAATGGGTACTTAGATAGATCAGTCAAATCATCTAACTCAGTTTGAGTTAGCTGAATGGGCAGGCCGACTGTAGCCTTTAGCTTATTCACATCCACCAACACTTTCTTTATTAACTTCTACTGATCCACCAGCATCTTGGACATCCCCTCTAACATCTCATCCTTTCTTTTCTCCCTCAGCTCTTGATTGGATAGCTTAGTTTTAATCATGCTTAACTCATTGGCTAAAGAAGTGTTGAGATTCCTGATAATGTCCTCATCCAGCCCTGCCCTCTCATCCTTTCTCTGGGGCTCAGAGAATGCTTGATGCTTATGCTTTGTTCTCCTCTCCAACTCCCCCTCATTAGCCTTTTTCTTTGTTCTTCTTTCTTTTTCTGCTCTCACCTCCTGCTTAGCCTCATGAATATCTTCTTCAAAGTCATATTCTTTTTCCTTCGCATATCTCTTCCGTTTCTTTATAGATTCAACCTGCTTATGTCTCATCTCCTCAGCCCTCTTATCCTCTGACTCAACCACCCTTTGAATATAATTCCATCTTTCAGGAGGGTACATATTTTCCAACAGATGTGTAATCTTCCCACTGAAATCGTGGCTTATTGCGCAGCAGTCGGCAAAAATGCGAGAGTTCATTTGCACTAATCTCTTTATCTCCCCGTGCCTCGGAACATTAGGAATAAGATCATCAATAATCATCTGCAGAAATCGAGGATACAACAGCCATTTATCTTTCTTTAGGGCCTTTACGTTCTCCGCCATGCAGTCAAAGATAAGTTGGCTATATTGGCCTTTTGCCCTCTACAAAATATAACCATAGCTTAAGCCCAGTCAAGATTTAGCCTATCGGATCCACCTTTTCGGCTATCTAAGCACATGATGAATACATGAGCGATATATCTCCACTCTTTGGATAGAAAGGACTTCTTGATCTCCTTTCTAGTGCCAAAATGAGGGCCCTTGTAACCAAAACTCCTGAATGCATCAAAAACCTCCTGGTCTGTCAAGATGACCTCATCCCCCTATCCTCTTGAAGTCTTAACACGCGTGTAATGATCTCAGCAGTAATAACAATTTCGTTCTCCAGTACTCTCGCAACAATCCTTTGAGGATTGGCTCTTGTGTCGTACTCGGCAGTACGCCAGAAATCTCTGATGTGTAGATCGTATATGGTGGGAGAATGAGTGACAGCATATGCAATGGGAGAACTCTGAAGCCAACGGATACAGTCTCTAAATCCCGCAGCTTTGGGATGTGTATCATCCAAGATGGCCGTGATGTTATTCCTCTCATCAAACTTTAGATTAGCCATTTAATCTGAAAAATAGATGAAACGTACTGGTAAGATATATTAAAATGAATAATAAAGAAAAATAATTAAAAAGAAAAAAAAACAATTTAAATTCTCTAAGCGAAAGTATAGTTTCGCCAGCCGAAACAGTAGTTTCGGCAGGCGAAAATATAATTTCGGCAACTGTTTCGGCAACCAGCAAGAAGCAGTTTCGGCATGACGGAGCGCCTGCCGAAACTATAAATTCGGCAAAGCGAAACTGAAACAAGACCAGCGAAACTGTGAAGTTCGCTCGGACAGCATGACTTTACAGTCTCGCTGAAAAACCTTTGAACTTCCGTTCAGTTTCGCAGGACTATCAGTACTTTCGCAGTAAGAACTGCGAAGGCACCGAAGTGTCACAGTCCAATCAGACCAAAAAAATGGTTAAAACCTAGATTAAACTACAACTGATGGTTCGAAACTCACAACAGAAGAGAAAAAGACCACCAAACAATGAAAACACGCTCAGAACCATAGATTCGCACAAGATAGACACGGTATACACACGATGACCTAAAACCCCGATGGTGCGAAAATGAAGTCTTAATTTCGCAAGGAGCGATATATAGTATATAGTTTCACTGGTAGCGAAACTATAGTTTCGCCTGTAAATGTTTTGGTCAAAATGACACAGATAAGAGCGAAAGAGCCGGCGAATCTACAATTTCACCCTGCGAAACTATCAGCGAAAGTATAATTTCGCTGAAAACCAATTTTTTTTTTAAGTAACAAAAATAGAAGAAAACAAAAAAGGATTTGCCCCAACAAGCCCTTACCAGACTTCACAAAAATTTAACATAATAAAAGAGGAATTAAAATAAAGGTAGATAAGAACGTGAAACATAAGAAATCTTCTGGAGAGTCATAGTTTGGTGGAATTGCTGATATATTTGTCCTTTTAAGTCCATGCCTTCTTCTTTTCAACAATTAAACTACAGCTATAGTTATCATGTTTTGGTTCGATTGAAGAACACTGAATGACTCAGTTCCCACAGACATTTGGCAAAGAGACTTATCCTGTCCTCATGATATATTGAACAAATGACATTCCCTGAAAGATTTTTTCCCTTTAAAAAGAAACAAATATCCTTTTTACAAGAGAAGCACATTCCTTAAAGACATCAAGTGATGAGAGCTCCAGGTCTATACTCACGTATAACAGAGGAGATGATCAATTGAGTCATTCAGATGAGAGCTTCAGGTCTATACATACGTATAACAAAGAAGATCATCAAATGGTGCCGATGAGAGCTCCAGGTCAGTACTATCGTACAGCAAAGGAGATCATCACTCCAGGTCAATGTTCACACATAGCAGAGGAGATAAGCACGAGAAAATATACAGTAAGGAGCTTCTTAGAAACAAAGACGAACAGCCATATAGCTATTGTCAAAGACAGGAAACACTTCTTAGAAACAAAGACGAACAGCCATATAGCTATTGTCAAAGACAAGAAACAACAAATACAGCAACGCAGAGATGTCATGTTCTCAACCCTTTTTGAATAAGGACTTATAACTTTGTGAAGGCCAAGAATGTCAAGGGAATAATCCAAATCATCCAGTATCTTATACTATTAGTTTAGCCACAAGATTACTGTCTACTTCGCTTTCAGGCTGAACCTTTCAAGCGTATCCCAGCCCAAAACTATAGACTTCCTTCACATCATCCAGGCAAGACAATTTTTATTAAGGAGAATAGTGCAAAAGGTAACAAGAGAGACAGTTATTATTCTCCCCCAAAATTTCTACAAATCAGCGAGATAGAAGAAATTTCAAAATAAAGATTTCAACGAAAGTATGTAATTTTTTTTTGTTTTTTTGTTTTTGTTTTTTTTAATGTGAAAAGATAAAGGGTTAGGGGCAAATTAAATAGATGAAACAGAGAAACAAAAGAATAAACAATATTCACAAGACCTAGGATAAAGAAAGGAAAAGAATTAAAAAGATATTAAACCTAGCATAGAGATCAGTTCATAAAAACGAGGTTTGTCAAAAGTTTTAGTGAAAAGATCTGCTTTTTGATTTTTAGTGTCAATAGGAATAATATCAATAAAACCCTTTTCCTGAGCATCACGGATTGCATGAATTCGTGTCTCGATGTGCTTGGTTCGGGAATGATGAATAGGATTCTTTACGATGCCAATGGCTGCTTCGTTGTCACAGAACAACGGTGTATGGAGGAAGTTGATGCCATAGTCAATCATCTGATGTTGTATCCAAAGCACTTGGGAGCAGCAGCTTGAAGCAACAATATACTCTGCCTCCCCCGTGGAAAGAGAGATAGTAGTTTGTTTCTTGCTCTGCCATGATACAAAACAATCTCCTAGGTACTGACAGCCTCCGGTAACCGATTTTCTGTTAAACCTGCAACCATTTGAATCACTGTCAGAATAAGCATGTAAGTCAAAATTCCCACCATAAGGATACCAAAGCCCTAAACGAGAAGAGCCTTTAAGATAAAGAAAGATCCGTTTGACTGCCTTTTCATGAGACTCTTTCGGGGTAGATTGGTACCGAGCACAGTATCCTACAGCAAAGGTTATGTCAGGACGGCTTGCTGTAAGATACATAAGGGAATCGATCATAGATCTGTAAAGATGAGGATCAACAGGTTTCCCATTCTCGTCTGGAGTGAGACAAGTTTGAGCAGTGAATGGAGTGAGTTCAGAAGAGGCATCATCCATCTTGAATTACTTTAAAATATCTTTAATAAACTTCTCCTGATGAATGAGAATTCCCTCTGGTTTTTGTTCAACCTGTAACCCAAGGAAAAAGCACATCTCCCCCATCATACTCATTTCAAAACGGTTACGCATGATTTCCTCAAACTCCTGACATAGATTTGGATTGGTGGAGCCAAAAATAATATCATCCACGTAGACTTGCACAATTAGCATCTCACCATTCACTTCCTTCTTGAATAACGTCATATCAATGGTGCCACGAGAAAAACCATTGCTTAACAGATATTATGTTAGAGTCTCGTACCAGATCCGAGGGGCTTGATGAGGCCATAAAGGGATTTATCAAGCTTGTAGACTTTGTCGGGAAAGTTGGGATCCTCAAACCCTGGAGGTTGACACACGTATATCTCTTCGTCAATGTCTCCATAGAGAAATGCACATTTGACATCCATTTGATAGACTTTGAACTGCTTGTTGGCAGCATGAGCCAGAAAAATCCTAATAGCTTCAAGACGAGCTACGGGAGCAAAGACTTCCGTGTAGACAATGCCTTCTTCTTGAGCAAATCCCTGAACAACCAATCTTGACTTGTTTCTACCCACAATACCACGGTCATCGGGATTGTTTTTGAACATCCATTTCGTGCCAATTGGGTATTTGTTTGGTGGAAGATCAACCAAGGTCCAAACCTTGAGCTTCCTGAATTGTTGCAGCTCCAATTGCATCGATTCAACCCAACAAGGATCCTGAAGGGCTACATGAACATTTTTTGGTACAATTTGGGATATAAAACAAGAGAAAAGACATACATTAATCAGACCAGACTGACTCTGCGTCTGCACTCCGTCGGTAATGGAACCGATAATGTTATCATGTGGGTGATCTTTCAAGGTTTTAAAATCGGTGGTTAGAGGTAGGGTATTGAAAGATGGTTGGTTAGAGTCAATAAGTTATAAGGATGGAACAGGCTAAGATGAGGTAGATGTAGGTGATGAGGGAATAGAAGCAGAAACAGGTGGAGGTGGAATATCAAGGGATGATGAAGAAGATGCAATGTCAACAGATGTAGCATTATCAGCAGGTGAATTAGGAACGGGTTGATTAATGGAGTTAACAATGGGTAAGGAGTCCGGAGGGATGATGTTAGTTTGAATAGTTGAAGTGGATGCATCATCATCAAGAACTGGAAGATTGAATGAATTGAAAACCGTATTGAGTCAAAGAACCATGCAGGCTCGGATCGGACATCAGAAGAATTAGATTCCTGCCAATCAATATAGAAAGATTCTTGAACAATACGGGTTCTCTTATTATACACTCGATAAGCTTTTTGAGAGGATGAATAGCCAACAAAGTAGCATTCATCAGACACAGCATCGAATTTCGTCTTCTGAGCATGGGTATTGAGTAAAGTGAATGAGCATCCGAAAGGCCGAAAAAAATCAATCAAAGGCTTCCTCTTATGAAACAGTTCATATGGAGTATTCATTTTATCTTTGACAATCAACACTCTGTTAAGAACATATGAAGCACAATTCACCACCTCAGCCCAGAAAATGATGGGTAAGGAGGACTCAATCAGCATAGTACGAGCAGCTTCAATAAGAGTGCGGTTCTTTCTTTTAGCTACACCATTTTGTTGAGGTGTTCTTGCAGCACTGAACTATCTCAGAATTCCTTTATCAGCACAAAATGAATCAAAAATTTGATTTTTGAATTCGGTACCATTATCACTTCGAATTGCCATAACCTTCCTTTTGCTTATCATGTTAATAGAAAGAATCAACTTCTATTGCTCGTCAGCCACCTCTCCTTTATGGGCAAGAAATCTCACCCATGAATACCTGGAAAAATCATATGTAACAACAAGACAAAAGGATTTCTTAGCAATTGATTTAACATTTATTTGGCCAAACAAATCAGTATGTAACAACTCGAGGGGATTAGATATACTATTTTCAAGTTTGGATTTATTTGGTTTCTTATGTTGTTATCCTTTGGCACATGCCATCCATTTTTCAACCACCGAAAAGTCTTTTGAAGGTAATCCCCTAACAAGATTCTTTTTAACTAATTTGTTTATAGTTTTAAAATTAACGTGGCCCAGTCTGCTATGCCATAAGAAGGATTCTGATGAAGAAGCTTTTGATAGAAGACAAGTGACGTTAGACGTTGATTCTCTTGAAGCCATGTCAAGAAGATATGTGTCATTCTTTCTCGGAGCCCTCATAAGTACCATCTCATCTGGAATGTCAATCTCCGAATTCAGAAAGATACATTCATTAGATTTGAACAAGATTGGAATATCCTTATCACAAATCTGAGAGACACTCAATAGATTGAAAGCTAGCTCTGGCACATAATTCACTTTCTCCAAAATGAGAGACCCATTGGAAACATCTCCTTGACCAATCATTTTGCCACCCTTTTTGTCGCCAGCAAACGATACATAACCTCCATTAATAATTCGGTAGTTTGTCAATAGATTTTTCAACCCCGTCATGTGTCTGGAGCATCCACTATCAACATGCCATACACCACTTTAGTGGATGACTCCTGCATGAATACAAAGAACAGATTAACCTTGTGAAACAGGAACCCATGAATGAACAATTTTGGGTCGTGGAGTAGTTGATTTCTTGCAAAAGAAATTATTAACCAAATGAGTTAATCTACTACCAAACGAATTCCTGCTCCCATGTTTATGATGAAGCTCGGGACAATATTTAACGACATGATCATCTTTACCACATCCAAAACAGTGTGATTTTAATCTAGGACTGTTATGCAATAAAGTGGGAATTTTATCAATGTTTATCTCCTCATCGTATTCAGACAGTCTCGAATCAACATCACTATAGGTCACGTACATGTCTTTGGGTCTATTTTTATTTGGAAAAGAGTGGTTATTTACATTAGATGATGAGTTTTCATCTAAAGTACGAATGGTACTAGTGCCACTTGTACTTGCATGAGATGATGACGTTACCCTTTCATTTGATAAAAAAATATTAGTTGGGGTAAAAGATGGGATGGGATGAGAAAAGAATTTTTAAAAACAATTACTTTTAATTTGTTCTTTACTCTGCACAGTAGAATCATTCTTAACATCAACACAAACAATAGAGACATCATCATTACAGTGCAAATTATCTAAAGAGGAAATAAAAACATCACTAGAACAAGATGAAACAATGTCTGAAACAGATTGTTTTGAAACAAAAACATAACTTAAGCTAGATTTATTATCTAAAATAAAATGCTGAGATTCAGGTGTACTAAGACTATTGCATCCAAGCCCTCTAGTCGGTCCATAACCATAGTCTTCACGTACATGCTTAGTGTTCACACCTTCTAAACCTGCAGACATATTGTTAGTGTCTATTTTGATCAAATCATTAGAAGGATGCGAAATAGGCATAGGTGAATAACAGTAAGTGCTGGGAGGAGGATAAACCTTAGAATCATCATATCCTAAACCGGTTTTAATCCTAGCCCCCTTTATGATTTCATAAATCATCATGTTTCATCCCAGATATTGTCCATTTATCAAGCTTTGACTGAAGTTTGCTTGTCTCAAATTCAGCAAGTGCGACCCTTTCAGTCAAAGTGTTAATTTCAACATTTCTTTCCAAAATAATTCTTTTTAAATGATCATTTTCTTTTAAAGCTTCATTTAATTTAACAAAATATTTTGACTCGTTTATTTTAAGCTCTTCATTAATTTGTTTTAAATCTTTTTCATTATCGATTAACAGACGATTTGCTTTATAGACACCAAATAATCTTATTTTGCATGCTGACGAACACATATCCTGAATTACCTCGTATGGAAGTCCCATTATCACCTTTTCTGCAGCCAAAGCTTTCTCACATTGACACACCGGAGTACTCAGCTTGTTTTCCTCGACAGTGGTTGCAGCATCATCTTTCTCGTTCCTTTGCTCTGTAGTCTGGCTTCCAATTCTCAATCCCTTCTTCTCTTCACCCTCTATCATAACCTCAACTTTCAAGTCTTCATCTTGAACTATCTTTACACACTTCTAACTATCCCCAGCCACTTCAGCTTCACTTCTAAATTCTTTGAATGGATCAAACTTTTCCTCATAGTTCACCTTCTCCTTTTCTTCAACAATCTCAGCCACCAACGCTTGATTAATTTCTTCTTTCGTCTCTTCTACTTCTGCACTCCAATCAAAGTTAGAGATCAAAGCTGTCTCTTTCTTCTGTTTCATTTCTTCTTTATCTCCACTTGAGGTTAATCTTGGGATTCTTGAATTGCTTTGATCAGTGACAATTGGCAATGGACATTCTCGTTTGAAGTGCCCTAACTGTTTGCAATTAAAGCACCTCAGTTTGGATTTATCAAATCCCAATTTGGAGTTAGAGCCTTGACCTCCAAAATTATTTCTACCAGTTCTCTCCATAAATCTTCGAGCTCTGAGAGTCAACATCGCCATTTGCCACTGAATTTCAGTCTCTTCTAGATCATCAGGATCCACTTGATACATATCCTCCATTGTCATTCCCCTTCCTTTCAACTCTCCAGCCACTAATGCCTCATAACTCTGAACGAACATGCCAAATAGAGCCATCGTTTCAGATGGAATTGACATTCCAGCATTTGCTATTGAGTTGGCTTGATCTCTACCACCATTAACACTACCACCAGAATGATCACCATTATTCACTCCTCCTTGTCGTGATGTCTGCACTGGAGAGATTGCAGCGGAAGAAAGTAGTGTAGCATTCTAAGTGAAACCAGGTGAAGGCATCAAGGTCTGATCGAACTCCCTTCGTTTCATGTCCAATTCAAATGATTTAAGCTTATTAATGATGTCCATAAGCTTATAGTTAGTGAAACCTCTTTCTTGCTTTAACATCCACACCTATAAACTCCACTGAGGTGGGAGAGAGTCTAATAACCTGTTCACCTGCTCACTATTTGAAAGTTTCTTATCATATTTCTTCAGTGTGCTCGAAACTATAAGATCTGTGAGACTCTCATTCTTGTATCCCACAGAAGAGTTGAACTCCTTTTCAGCTTGAATACTCTTATCTTTCACCAACTCATCATTTCCATCATAAAACTCACAGAGAGCATCAAAAAGAGACTTAGCATTATTGTGTTCAGCAAAACGATTGTAGATGTCTGGTGCTAGACATAGAGTTAAGGCTCCAAAGGCTTTCTGAACTCTGTCAATCAACTTTAGATCTCTTTCATTGAAGGTAGCTGGGTCCTTGTTCTGAGATACAACATCACCAACAGTAACGGTTGGTATGTGTGGACCAGAGATGATTGATTCCTATTGATTGTGATCCGTGTAGAAGAAAAAGGCCTTGAGACATCTCTTCCAATCTTCAAAATTGTCTCCGTTGATGAGTCTCGGTGGTTTGTTTGGTGCCACACTTTCAAGATCAGCAAGAGTGAGAGTAGTCATCTTAGCCATGATAGTTTCGCAGAAGAAAAATGCAGTTTCTCTGGATAGAACTAGTTTCGCAGGAAGACAAATGCAATTACACTAGAGTAATATAGTTTCGCAGAAGAGACACTAGTTTCGCTGTAGGAATTTCGGCAGACAGTTTCGCTGGAAATTTCGGCAGCAGTTTCGCTAGCCAAATCCCTGAAAATGCTTAGTTTTGGCGACAGTTTCGCAAGAAACAAGCTTGAACTTTCGTTAAGAGATAATTTCGGCGGCAATTTCGCTTGAAAGTTGAACACTAGCACCACTAAACTTTTGTTCAAAAATTGTACTTTCGCTGAGAGGCTCAAAACTAACACAAGATGTAAACCACTTGTAGTTTCGCTGGATGAAGCTGCTAGTTTCGCCGGAAGAACACTAGTTTTGCCCGTTGAATCTGAAAAACTTTTTGAACACGAAATCAATCAGAAATCACCCAAATCTCGATGAACTTGAGATCTGATGATTACCAAGGCTTTCCCAACCAAGAACAAACCAATTTCAATCAAATTCCAAGACAAAAACACCCATATTTGACCCCAAATGATGAAATATTGATTTTGAACAAAAACAACCAAAAAACCTCAAACAATCAAGAGCACTAAGGCTCTGATACCATTTTGTTGGTCCATTTGATCGAATATCAGTATACTTGTGTGGTTGATTCGTTCAATATCAACAATAATGCCAAACAAGAAACACAATGATGAAGAAGAATAACCAAAAGTATTCAATCATAAAGCAATAATGATCCAATACGTTAATAGGTAACAAAGCTCAATATATTTCTATGAAGAACCAGCTTACAAAGAGACTTGCACCAATGATAAATGTTTAGGGTTTTGCAAGGATTACCCACAAAGAACAAGATCAAACAATATATATAGTAGGTATAGTTTTGCTGACAGTTTCGCTGTCAGCGAAACTATTCTGCCACTAACACAGTTTCGCCCGGCAGAGCCTGACAGTTTCGCCGGGTGAAACTAGCAGCTTGCTATGAGTGAAACTGCAGTTTCGCTCATAGTTTCGCTGGGCAGGAAAAAATAACAAATTTACAAAAGGAAACTAACATTAAACCTATTACAATTAAACATAACTAATATCTAATGTATGGTGAGTCCAACCTATACTTGATCTTCAAAAGGTTTAACATGGCCAAATGGATTCTGAATGTATTCATCTTTAACTTGGAAAAAGGAATCAGAAATAAGTACTTGATGTATCCAAGATTTCTTCAAATGATTATCAATGAAGAACATACTGACATTAGAGTTCATGGTTTTAGTGGAGAAACCATGATTCTTGAACACATGTCTGAGATATCTTATATGAGATTATCTATAGTGACAGGAGCTTAGAATGTTCCATTATTTGATTATATCAGGAATGTAACAAATGATGATGTTGATATAACTGTTGATCATTTTCACTTATCAGAAGAAGAACCTGTTGATCCTAATGATTTGATAGAGGAACTTCCTATTGAGGAAGAGAATGATGAAATGATGATGAAGAAGATGAAGAAAATGAAGATAATAATGATAATGATGAGGAAGATAGTTCTAGCTCATCTGATTCTGATGATGGTGATGAAGGTGGTCAATTTGATGATGTTATGGAATTTATACATGATAATGTTCCAGAATCTGAGCAAGTAATTGAGGAAACTCATGAAGAAGATCATGATGAGATAGGAGAAGTAGAGTCAGCTACTGAAGAAGTGAATGAATAAATGGTTAAAAATGTCCAAGATACTGATCAAGTTACTGAAGAATTCAATGATGATGATACCGAAGTTGTAGAAAGTGAACAAGAGATTGATGTAAATCAAATGGTTGATGATATTATGAGTATGATTGAAGAAATGGTAGATCAAAATGACCAGTTTGAATTAAATGAGAACTCTCAATAGCTTGATATTGTAGAATCTGGCATTATGAATGAATTTATAGAAGAACATCTACCAGAAATGCATGTATCTGAAGAAGAAAATTTAAAAAAGAAAATTGATGAACTTAAGAAAGAAAATGAGAATCAATTAAAAATAATAGAAGAGTTGAAAGCTATGAATGAAAAATTGATTGAAGAGATGAAGGAAAAAGACAGAATGATTGTAGAGTTAAATCAAAGTCGTAATGAAAATTTGAAAACTTTTGAAGTTATGATGGTAGATTTTGATTCAATGGAAGAAAGATTAAAGAAAGTAAATGAAGAAAATGAAGCATTGAAAGAAAAATTAGAAAGTTTGAAAGAAAATCACAAGTCTCCATCTCCTAAAGTGATGATTATTTCTGAAGTTGCTCCTATAGATGTTGAGAAAATTCCATCGACTGATAAAGGGAAAAGAAAAATAGATGATGTAGATAGTTCAGTTTTACCTGAATCATCATCTAAAATTCAAAAGGTAATTGAGAATTCTGCTGCTGAAAAGGAAGGTGATAAAATTCAAGAAATCATTGGTGCTCTTGATGATATCGAAGAAGAATTTGATGATGACTGGTATAACGAAGTACTAGAAGATGAAGATATAACGGAAGCAAATGTTGAAGAACACCTCTCTCCAATTGGATTAAGACATGATGATATACCTGTTGACATTAAAGATAGGTATATTTATTTAGTGAAGATGAAATACAATAGAGTATTTTTAGATGGATTAACTGTTTCTCAAATTAATGAAGAGTTTGAGAAGTGCATAGCTGCTGAGTCTAGTGTACCAGTTGATCCAAATAAGATAGTGATTGAACATGGTGAATGGAATCCAATCAGTGAAAGCATAAATGTTGATGATATTCCAACTTCTAAATTACACCATCCTGATCCCAATGACATGAATATTAATGCTTTAAGATCATGCTTACAATCCATAAATTATCCTTGGAAGAAACTCAAGAGACAACAAGGAGAATCATTAAGAAATTTGGTCAGAAGCTTTCAAGAAATTGAGAAGCAAAACAAACAAAATGATTGTGCTAGATACTGATAACCCATAGTATTTAGAAATCACAAAAAGAACAAAGATGTTAAAGCCTCAAGAGATCAAAGCAATGGCAAAGAAAAGTTCTGCTTACGAGAGAAGAAGAAAGCTGATTAAGATGTTTCATGAAACAGAGAGGCAACGATATCAAGTATCAATTGAACAAAGGCAATTGTGGAACAAAGCATGAACTGCAGGTGATCTTGTTCGCAATGTTTTGCAAAAAGGACAATCCATTTTAGAGTTGTTGAATGCAATGCTTGTTCTTCATACTACTAAGGAGGTCAAGATTGTTGCATGGAAGTATGATGAAGTTTTTGATGCATTTTTGATTAAGAGAATTTATGCTATATGTGATGTTTACCATTTCTACTCAAGCATTATTAAATTGCCTGTTCAAGATCTAAAGGAATTGAATAAATTGCCTTTGATCAATCCTACAAGAGCAAGCCAAGGAGAGAACTTTGTGCAATTATTGAACAGAGGGATAAACAGAATGAGTTCATTCTTACAACTAAGGTGTGATCAAGAAGATAAGCAGTATTTTCAAACATTAAAGACGAAGAGAAAAGGAGTTGATAAAGATGTTGGTGAAGAAAAGTTTTTGGATGCTTTCAGTGACCAATATTTTGAATAAGTCACAAACCCTAGATTGAAAGTGATAGATGGATCTCAACAATCAAGACCAATTCTAAGATGGTTTTATAATTCTGAAACTTATGAATTGAAGTTGGTCAGAAATTTGGATGATTGGGATAAAGATATGATTACATTGTTTGGTGTGTTTGAACTCACGCTACTCCATCCTAGTTACATTTCTTTCTTATCGATTCAAAAGTTTGAGAAAGTGAGTCCAAAAACTGCTGAGAATGACAAAAAGTATTTTATGTCTATAATCAAGGTGATGAATGCAGCGATGGAGAGAATTTCTTTGAGAAAAGCATTAGCATATGCTAATATTGTGAAAAATGACATAAATGACATTGAATTCATGAGAATTTCAAGCAAAGGGGTACTGGAGATTCATTACAAAGACAATTCTAACCCAATAGAATGCTATGCAAATGTGGATATAGCAGGGCTTTCAAAGTAAACATTGCAATTAATGAACTCCATGGAAATTAAAACAAATGAGGCAAAGCTATAACAAGGAATTCTTGCTGAGAAATTCAAAGCAGCTATTACAAAGGCACTAAGGGAGCAAGAGATTTAAAAGGAGAAACCAGTTTTCAAGATCAAGGAAGAGCCAGAAGATTTTTTTGAAGCATGAAGACTGAAGATCAAGTAGAAGTCAAAGAGAGGAGACTAAAAACTGAAGAAAGAAGATTAAAAATTGAAGACAAAGATTAAAGACAAAGATTGAAGAAAGAGATTTGAAGACTAAAAATTTTGATGACCGAAGACATGTAAATCTTAGGGGGAGTATTGTAGATGCTTCTTTAAAGATTAACATTTGTCTTTGTGTGTCTTTTGTATTTTTATCATAGTATACGGACTTTTTATGTAAATATGTTCCTTTGTTTTCTTGATTAGTATAAATAGCATAGACATGTTTTGTGTAGGTAAGTTTTAGAGAGAGATTTAGAAGTATTGTAACTGTTTCCTACACTTTGTATTCTTCTATATGCTAATCAATGAAAACTCTATGAATTTTTGTTGATTTGTTTGTGTTGAATTAAATACTTGTGTGTTTTAGATTGAATTGTGTTCATATATCATCACAGATCGATCCATTTTGAGCTCATCACCTTGCTTCGTCATCAGAGTTTTGAGTCTCATCTTTTGTTAAATCTATCCACTCAGCATCACTTTCTTTTTCAATGATTGAGTGTGCTTAGTAGACATGTCTTTTGATTTATTTGGGGTATTCTCAATTACTATAGCTTCATCTTTAATTCTTCCCAAATACTTTATTTTCCTATTGTATTTAATTGTTGGTTCTTTTGCTTTCAATAAGGGAATGTCAACAGTTTCTTTGATTTGTTATTTATGCACCCTTACTTCCTTTTCAGTCACCTTCTTCTTTAAGACTTCTATCTCTTCATCTTTAGCTTTTAGCAGATCTAACTGCTCAGAGATAGTTTTCATTGCATTGTTGAGCTTAGTCAAGACTTTCTCTTTCTCTCATTTTTCTTTCTCAGGAGTCTCAAAGGACTCAGTCACAAGCTGATTCATAGTATCTAATACTGCATTGTTGGTTTCAATCTCTTCTCTTGGCTTCTTGATTGTTACTTCCTGAGATGTAATAGTTTCATCTTTCTCTTTCATCTCCCTTTTGATTTTTCTTAATTTCTCTAGTTTTTTATTGCTTTTTATGATGAGATTGTTGTATTTAGAAACAAGAAAAATTTTGCTCACATTTATCTCCTCCTCTCTTAAATAATTTTCATCATAAGCAGTGATGTCAACAAAATAACTATCACTTTCATCTAGTTGTTCAACCTCTTGTTCATTCTCCCCCTCAACTTCTAGACATATTTCTTTTGTGGCACCATCCATAACTTCATCAAGCTCATCATCATCAATATTCACTTTTTCAATGAGAGTTGGGCTTTCAACAGGTGAGGTTGGTTCAGCAGATGGGGGTGAGGAAGTTGGTTGTGTTTTTGGATGAAAAGGTGTTTGATTGAGAATAGGTGAGATAGGTTCTGTGGCAGCAGTGTTTGTTGATGACTGAGTTTGGGAAGCTAAGAAAGGTCGGGTATGCTCACTGAATGGTGAGTTCAATTGAGATGGTGGTGTTTCTGGTAAGTCTATTACAGGTGTTGGTGGAAGAGACTGTGGTTGTTTTTGTGGTGATGGGTGTGATCATGATTGTTGAAGTCATCAAGTGTGAATACTTTTATTTTAGTAGTATTCTGAGATGTTTGGGAATGGGAAGGAGATAAGGGTTGTTGTTATGGTGGTTCAGGGGATGCAGCTGGAGGTGATAGAGGATGGGGTTGTTGTTATGGTGGTTCAGGTGATTCAGCTGGTGGTGTTTGTTGTTGTTGTTGTTCAAGGTATAGGAGTTCTTGAGGAATATTAGCATTCTTATTAACCACATATGCGAACATCTCCATTAATTCACCTTGGTATTGTCCACTTAACTTGTTAAGCACAGATCTTCCAAGGTGAGCTTGAACAAAGACTCCACCTTCTCTTTCAATGTTGGGCATTGACTCATTTATGATTAGCTGAATAAACCTAGGAAACATGTACATCTTGTCTTCTTTTTTCACCCTTATATGGTCACATAAGCATCCAAGGATGTATTTAGCATAGTTACATGTTCTCCCTTCAAACACACCAATGATCCCTGATGAAATGTGCCTTGAAAACCTATCCAAACTAGACTTTTTGTTGGACATACACTTTAAGTACGTGTGACGCAAGCGTCTGTAGGGCTTGCATAACCTTCCCTTTTTGATTTCACCATTTTGGTAATCTCCATCATAACCCATTAAGTGAAAAATTCTTTGGATGTACTCATGGTCATAAAACACTTCTGGGTGAGCCTCTTCTTCTTCTCCAAACTCTAGCACCCTCCTGATAGTTCGTTCATCCACCCTCAACTCTTCATTTCTTCACCATTTCATCATTCTCCTCTTCAAACCTGGCAGTGTGCCAAAAATCTATCATATACGATTGATAGATGACTTGGTCCACAGATAACACATAGAAAATCCTTGATCTTCTCAGATAGTTAATAATTTCCCTACATCCCTCTGTTGTTGGATCGTCTGGATTCAGAAAGGCACAAACGTTATGATCTTTTGCAAATCTATTGGCCATATTGATGATGTTGTTTGAGTGGTGATTTAGGTGTGGATTGTTGTGTGGAATGAAAAATTTGAATGTTTGTGAATAAAGGTGTTTATGATATGAGCGTTTTCTAGGTCTTAAAAAGGGTTTCTGAAAAAGTGAATACAAATAACAACGGTCGGGTTATCATTTATACTTTCTTAGAAAATTTAAATCCTTTTATTAAATGATATGGGACCCTTAACCCTTATTACCCTTTCGTGGTTATTCACAAGTTAAGTCTTCCGCTGAACATCTACGGAAAGTAAAACTTTTCTTTTTATCCGCAATAAGTTAAGTCTTCCACAGAACATCTCCGGAAGGCAAAACTTGTTTTTACTGTTTTATCCTTAAATGAATTCTTCCGCAGAACATCTACGAAAGGCATAAATTTTGTGTGTAGGGTACCGATCTATGGAAATTCAATTTTCTTCTTTTTGCTGTATGATCTTAACATCATGTTGTTAGATCATTTATTGTTTTCTGTTGGACCTTGTTGACTCTGTTTCATGGCAAATGTGCAAAATTGATTTAGTTAAAAACTTCAGATATCCTGTAGTCAAGTTAGTACTCAAGCTCTAATTTTCTTCATGTAAAAATGTTAAACTCAGTTTTTATGCGGATAACTACTCCCCCTAAATTTGTGACTAATAATGAAATTATGCATTTATCAGAAATTTATAAAGAGAATAGCATGAAAAGCAATTATCTGTCAATCTTATTAGCAAATAAAAGAAAAAAAACAAAATCTTTTTGTATTTTTGTTTATCTTTTAAACTAAATTATATTTACAAGCATTTACATCATATAATGGGATCTTACTATGACACTAAACAATTTCCTGAAACAGTTTTGTTTGATGATAGTAGACAGAGATCTAGTGCTGATTGCAAGTATTATGATCCACATAAATTCAAGCAAGAGTATAGTTTAAACTTATCATGCTGTTTATCATGTTTTGGTATTGATTAAAGATAGACAAATATGGACTCCACATTCAGTTCACATTAGAGTTTGTCCTCCTTTTATGAGTTAATTTATCACTTTTTCACACTTAAAACTATGTTCCTTAAGTTATAAGCTCTATCTTAAGATTTCTTTGAAATCTTATTAATGATGATATGATATTTGAAGCTCTTTGAGATAATATACAATTGATCACATTGGATTCTTTTAGAGCTGTTCCTTTTTGGAACTTTTTGATGATCAGCATCAGGACACCAGGTCTTTACTTATGCAAAACAGAGATGCCTGTGAACCCATGCCTTTGTTTACACAAACCAAAGGGTTCATGATGCTCAAAGATAAAGGTTATAATGTTCACACATAGTGTGCTTAGGTGAGTAAGTTGATCATAGCAGGATAAGACTTACTTGCTTGTTCCTCAAAATGGAATTGTCCACAATTAGTCACCTTGGCATTATGTTATACATGAACTTGTATATTTTCTACTCAAGCTGAACCTACTCATATATCAAATCACATCTGATCAGTCTTTATTGTGTGATAAAATTTAGGAAAGTAAGCAAAGGTATAGTGTACTATCGTTTCCCATAATATGAAATGCTTTTTCAAGAAAAACATATTAATAAGACAATATTTTTGGATTTTTATATGTTTTATAGATATCTTTGGCTTTTTCATATAATGAATTTGACAGACAGAACATGCTTTTCTATGTGATGAAGACTAATCTAAGTTGATCATGCCTAAAGACTCAATCAAGAAATTAAATCTAACTAAATCAAAGGCTTTAGTGAATAAATTAGCAAGCTGATATGTTGTATCCACTTTGATCAACTTGATTAAATATTTTTCTGAGCAGTCTCTCAGAAAATTGTATGTGATTTCAATATGTTTTGTTTTACTATGTTGCACTGGATTAGCAGTGATGAACATAGTAGCGGAGTTATCTATGTGAGTTGTTGTTTGAAAAAAATTGTAACCATAATCAAGTAGTTGGTTTTGTAACCATAAAACTTGAGAGCAACCAGCTGAAGCTGTTATGTACTCAGCCTCAGCTGTGGATACTGAAACATTTATTTGCTTTTTGCACTGCCAAGAAACTAGTCTTGGTCCTATAAATTGACAACCACCGGTTGTTGATTTTATGTTGTTGTTATAGCCTTCAAAGTCACTATCAGAAGATGAGTAGAGGTTGAAATCTCCTTCTTTCGAATACCAATGCCCAAGAGCTGCCTTCCCTTTGAAGTATCTGAAAATCCTCTTCACTGCATTCATATGTGACTCTTTGGGGTCTGATTGGTACCTAGCACAAACACACATTGCAAACATTATGTCAGGTCTACTGGCAGTTAAGTACATTAATGAACCTATCATAGATTTATATAATCTTTGATGACCTGACTTCCTTTTAGGATCAGGTACAATCTTATCTATTGTTGAAGCTGGTGTTTTGCATGAAGAAGAGTCAGCAAGGTTGTACTTCTTCAAGATTTAATTCACAAACTTTTCCTAATTGATGAAAATGCCATCTGATTTCTGATAAACTTGCAAACCAATGAAGAATGTTAATTCTCCCATGGAACTCATTTGGAACTCAGATTTCATCAAAGATTCAAATTCATCACACAATCTTTTGTTTGTTGATCCAAATATGATATCATCCATATAGATATGGACAACCAAGAGGTCTTGATGTTCATGTTTAAGGAAGAGAGTCTGATCAATTGTTCCCCTTTTGTAACCATGCTTGAGCAAGAAAAATGACAATGTTTCATACCACTTTCTTTGTGCCTGATGAAGACCATACAAAGCTTTGTCAAGCTTGTATACCCTGTGTGGGTAATCAGGATCTTTTAAGCCTAAAGGTTGGGTAACATAGACTTCTTCATCAATTTTACCATATAAGAAGGCACATCTTACATCCACTTGGTAAACTGTGAACTTCTTTTATAAAGCATAGGCTAGAAAGACTCTAATAGCCTCAATCCTGGCAACTAGGCCAAAGACTTCATCATAGTCTATCCCTTCTTCTTGAGTATATCCTTGTGCTATCAGCCTTGCTTTGTTTCTAATGATGATACCTCTGTCATCTAGTTTGTTCTTGAAAAGCCACCTTATACCAATAGGATATTGGCCTTCAGGAAGATCAACTAGATTCAAAACTTTCTGCTTTCTGAATTGCTGAAGTTCTTCATGCATTGATTGAATCTAGCTGTTGTCTTTCAATGCTACAGTTATGTTGGCGAGAACCACTTGTGAAAGAAAACAGGAGAATAGACAAATATTGGAAGCTCCCCCTTGACTTCTTATGGTTCTTCCATTAAGATCACCAATAATGTTTTCTACTAGATGATACTTATGAATTCTTGTTATTGAAATTGATTCAACTGGACTTGATGATTCCAAGTTAGTGATGTTGGTTGATGGAGATGAATCCAACTGAGATGGGGAATCAACAAAGTGGTCAAAATTCTTATCATTTTGGTTTTCTGATGCTGAATGAATTCCATCTTCATGATTTTGTGTTTCTGCAGATGTAGGTATAACTTCCGCAGCAGTTACAGGAACAACTATGGATGTTGTAGTTTGTTAATCTGCAGATGTGAATGTTGTTGGAATGTTTTCTTATAATTGGGAACTTCAGATGAAGGAAAAGAACCATCTCCGGAAGTAGGAACATCTACGGATGTATAAGGAACTTCTACGAATGCATTGTTAATTTCTGAAGTTGAATTTCCATTTCCACCAAAATCGTCATTGCTTGTTTGAGATGAAGGGCCTGGATCAGCAACACTTGAAGTGTGTGAATGAAATAGTCTAGGAGGATCAGCAGTCAGTGGCACTTCACTCATACTTGGAGGTATATAAGGATAGCATGTATCCATAGGACCTGCAACATTCAAATAACCAGAGTTAAATGAATTTGTTAATGCATCTATATCAAACAACCAAGATGATCCTTTTAGTGATTTTGGAATTAAGGATTCATCAAATGATACATTAGGTGTTTCCTCCATAATGTCGTGATATGAAATGTATACTCTATATGATTTAGATGTTGATGAGTAACAAACAAAGAAACCAACATGGGCTTTTTATCAAACTTTCCTAATTGATCTTTGGTGTTTAAAATAGACACATGACGCCCAAAAGCTCTAAGATAACCTATAAAAGGTTTTCTTTTAAAGAAAAGTTCATAAGGTGTTTTATTATGTTCTTTGACAATCAAAGTTATGTTCTGAACATTGCATGCTGTGTTCACTTCTTCTGCCTAAAATGTGATAGGCAAATGTGAATCAGCTGGCATTGTTCTTGTTGCTTCAATTAGAGTCCTGTTTCTTCTTTTAGCAACTCCATTTTGTTGTGAAGTTCTTGGTGCACTGAATTGTTTAGCTATGCCTTTGTTCCTGCAAAAGGAATCTAAAACATGATTTATAAATTCAGAACCATTATCACTTATTAAGATTTTGATCTCTAAATCAAATTGATTTTCAATCTTAGTGGTAAACTCCATTACTGTTTCTGATGTTTCACTTTTATGTTTTAAGCAAAAGACCCATGTGAATCTAGTGAAATCATCAACAATCACCAAACAATATTGCCTTTTACCAATGCTCAATACATTGGTTGGACCAAAAAGATCCATGTGCAGCAGTTTAAGTGGTGTTGTGTTTGTGTTGATTGTTTTGGACTTATGTGACACCCTATATTGTTTTCCTTTATAACATGATGAAAAATGATTAGAACAGTAAAATTCTTTCTTGGGAAGGCCAATGACTAAGTCATTTTTGGCCAACTTGTTCATGTTCTTCATGTTTGAATGAACCATTCATCTAAGCCACAGTTGAGCTCCATCTTCTGATGACTTAGAAATCATGCAAGTTTCATTGCTTGTTAGAGAGGTGTTGTTCATGTCCAAAGCATATGTGTTGCCTTTTATTGGTGCTTTAAAAAGGATCCCGTCTGCTAGAATTTGAAAACCTGGCTTAAGAATGTAACAATAAGTGTTATCAAATAAAGTTGTATAATGTTGATCACAAATTTGAGATACACTCAACAAGTTGAATTGCAAATTTTCACAGAAGTTTAGTTTCTCAAATTTGAGTACACCATTTGTTACCATTCCTTCACCAATAATTTTACCTCTTATCTCCACCAAATGCCATATATGAAGCATTTTTATGTTTGAAATCATGGAGGAGAGAAAAGTTTCCTGTCGTATGCCTGGAACAACCACTATCAACATTCCACTTGTTGTCAGTCCTCCATGGATGTTCCTGCACAAAAAATGAAATCAATTAGAAAGTGGAGCCCAAGCCTTGATGGTCTTGGGCTTTCTATTGTTATCTAGGATTGTTACTCTATCATGAATGAGCTTAGATGTCTCAAGATTGTTTTTACACTCAATTGATTCATTATGTTCTATTTGGGGTAAGGATTATTCTGTTGAGGATGAACTTGAAGCACTTTGATCTTGATTCTTGATCACTTCCTCTGTCACCTATTCTTTCAGTGTCCTTTTCTTTAAATTTTATCCTGAAGCTTGACTTGAAAAGGTTTCTGCATCTTTTGTCTTTGATTGAGGTATATGATTACCCTTTTCAAAGTGATCAAAGAAGGTTTCATCTTCCTGCAACACTACCTTCTTGTGAAAAGTCTTGCTTTGAGATTGTTGCTTCTCCTTCTTCTTCTTTGATTTATTATCAGTAGATGTTGGTTTCCTTGTCTTTGAGATCTTCTTCTTTAGTTGCTGCTGCTTTTGCTTTGAGGCCTTTGATTCATTTTTCTCAGAAGATTATGAATCTGATTCAACATTCTTAGATTTTTGCTTCTTTGGAACATTTGATTTGTTCTTTTTGATAAAGAAGCATTCTTGAGTAGAATGATTGTTTTTGTTGCAGGTGGCACATTGTCTGTTGAATTAACAGTCAGAAGTCATATGATTGTTCATATTGCATATGGAGCAATAGCTGCTGAAATAACAATCTTCTGTATTGTTGTTGTGCATATCACACCACTTGCAGTACTTTCCTTCAGCTTCACTGTCAGACTCCACTGTTGTATACTGGAAGGTTTCATAGTTGCATAGTTGCATACTGGAAGCATTAATCTGGCAGCATCAAACACCTTCAGTACTAGTATCATCTCATCCATATTCATCTTTTCTACCATGTCATATGGAAAGCCATTGGTGATTAAGTCCATGAACATAGATGATTGGGCTCTTTCCTCAAAGATGTCATCAGTAGATAACATGTCATCTTCCCTTGCTTCTTCATCAGACTTTTGAGTCTCATCTTTATTTAAATCTATTCACTCAGCATCACTTTCTTTTTCAATGATTGAGTGTGCTCAGCAGACATGTCTTTTGAATTCTTTGGGGTATTTTCAATTACCATAGCTTCATCTCCAATTCTTCCCAGATGCTTTCTTTTCCTGTTGTATTTAGTTGTTGGTTCTTTTGCTTTCAGCAAGGGAATGTCAACAGTTTCTTTGATTTGTTCTTTATGCACACTTACTTCCTTTTTAGTAACCTTCTTCTTTAAGACTTCTATCTCTTCATCTTTAGCTTTAGCAAATCTAAATACTCAGAGATAGTTTTCATTGCATTGTTGAGCTCAGTCAAGACTTTCACTTTCTCTTGTTTTTCTTTCTCAGCAGTCTCACATGAATGAGTCAAAAGATGATCCATAGTATCAAATACTACATTGTTGGTTTCAATCTCTTCTCTTAGAGTCTTGATTAGTACTTCTAGAGATGCAATAGTTTCATCTTTCTCTTTCATCTCCCTTTTGAGTTTTCTCAATTTCTCTAGTTTTTGATTGCTTTTGATGATGAGATTGTTGTATTTAGCAACAAGAAAACTTTTGCTCACATTTATCTCCTCCACTCTTAAATCAATTTCATCATAAGCAGTGAAGTCAACAAAATGACTATCACTTTCATCTAGTTGTTCAACCTATTGTTCATTCTCCCCCTCAACTTCTAGACATATTTCTTCCGTGGCACCATCCATAACTTCATCAAGCTTATAATTATCAATACCCACTTTTTTAGTAAGAGTTGGGCTTTCAGCAGGTGAGGTTGGTTCAGCAGATGGGGGTGAGGAAGTTGGTTGTGTTGTTGGATGAGATGGTGTTTGATTGAGAATGGGTATGATGATGATTGTTGAATGTCATCAAGTCTGAATACTTTTGTTTCAGCAGTATTCTGATATGTTGGGAATTGGAAGGAGATAAGGGTTGTTGTTGTGGTGGTTCAGGGGATGCAACTGGAGGTGATAGAGGATGGGGTTGTTGTTGTGGTGGTTCAGGTGATTCAGCTGGTGGTGTTTGTTGTTGTTGTTGTTCAAGGTGTAGGAGTTCTTGAGGAATATCAGCATTCTCATTAACCACATGTGTGAAGATCTCCATTTCTTCACCTTGGTATTTCCCACTTAACTTGTTAAGCACAGATCTTCCAAGGTGAGCTTGAACAAAGACTCCACCTTCTCTTTCAATGTTGGTCATTGACTCATTTATGATCAGCTGAATAAACCTAGGAAACATGTACATCTTGTCTTCTTTTTTCACCCTTATATGGTCACATAAGCATCCAAGGATGTATTTAGCATAGTTACATGTTCTCCCTTCAAACACACCAATGATCCCTGATGAAATGTGCCTTGAAAACCTATCCAAACCAGACTTTCTGTTGGACATACACTTTAAGTACGTGTGACACAAGAATCTATAAGGCTTGCACAACCTCCCCTTTTGATTTCACCATTTCGGTAATCTGCATCATAGCCCATTAAGTGAAAAATTCTCTTGATGTACTCATGGTTGAACACATCTGGGTGACCCTCTTTTTCTTCCCCAAACTCAAGCACCCTCTTGATAGTTTGTTCATCCACCCTCAACTCTTCATTTCTTTTTTTTTTGAAAATCACCCTTGTTAGGTCTAGATCTTTTGTATAGGGTTAGATGATAAATCACTTCTTGTAATGAACTTCTGTAATTATTTATCATTTTATAATGCATGAAATATATGTTAAACCAAATATTATTTGTGTTGATTTTATGTGATTGCAGGAAAACATCATACTTGGTCAATTTGGAAAAATTGACAAAGTACAAGAACAATTATGGATGAACAGTTTTGTTCTTTCGTAGATATTCTTCGGAGCATATCTGAACAAGTGATGTGCAACTGCAGGTCTCCTGTGGAAGCTCAACATCTACTGAAGAACAAGTTGTGAAGTCAAGTTGCTGCTACTGCGGAAGATGGGAGGTTGCTCCTGAGGATGAAGTTCAAAAATAAAGAACCAAATTCCTACGGAAGACCAAATTCCTACGGAATACCAAATTCCTATGGAAGACCAACTTCTTAAAGAAGAACAACTTGCATGATCAAGTCAACATCAAGTACCAACACATGATCAACAAGTAGCAGCCTGATGTGATGTCATCAAGTCAACATCTACGGAAGACTTGCTTTCTGTCAGAGGACTTAGGATGTCATATTAGGAATGTTACAGCTGTAGCCTCCACAAATAGGAAAGTTAAAGTTTTCATTGTAAACCGTGAATCCCTTTGCCTATAAATATAGGGCAAGGATGCACTCATTATAATATAAACATACATAAGCTATTGATAGTCGATCATAAGCAATCGATAGCAATCAATAGGTGATTGAATACGTGATTGAGAGATATCGATACTAAAATAGTGAGTCATTTATTCATAGAAACTATATCAAACAATTATTCAATCATGATAGAAAAACATAATAATACATCAAGAACATCATTGGAGATCACAAGATCACCAAAAGCATTATTAGTCATTGTAATTGATTTTGTATCAATGAAAAATAATTGAAACAATCTTTTGTTGCATTATATTATTCTCTTTTCAATTTGTTTTATACTTTGTTAGTCGATTTCAATTTCACAAACAATTAAATTCAAAAATCAAATATTGATAATTCCGCGATCTTTATTTATTCAATCAAACTGATAATTCCTGATTCGATCCTAGGATTCACAGGTGGAATCAAAGCCTCTTGCTCATTGATCTAGATCAATTGATTTATCAGTTTGATTATTTTAACTGATTTTTTGTTTTATCAAATCATCAAAATCTTGTTATATCGATCATTATTCAATGTTCCATTGCTTGATTAATTTTGTTTTGCATGATAATCGCTTTTGATTCGTGGATGAAGGACCTGGATCAGCAACACTTGAAGTGTGTTAATGAAATAGTCTAGGATGATCAGCAGTCAGTGGCACTTTACTCAAGCTTGGAGGTACATAAGGATAGCATGTATCGATAAGACCTGCAACATTCAAATAACCAGACTTAAATGAATTTGTTAATGCATCTATAACAAAAAACCAAGATGATCGTTTTACTGATTTTGGAAATAAGGATTCATCAAATGATACATTAGGTGTTTCCTCCACAATGTTGTGATGTGGAATGTAAACTCTATATGATTTAGATGTTGATGAGTAACCAATAAAGAAACCATCATAGGCTTTTTCATCAAACTTTCCTAATTGATCTTTTGTGTTTAAAATAGACACATGACACCCAAAAACTCTAATATAAAAGGTTTTCTTTTAAACAAAAGTTCATAAGGTGTTTTATTATGTTCTTTGACAATCAAAGTTCTGTTATGAACATTGCATGCCGTGTTCACTGCTTCTGCCCAAAATGTGATAGGCAACTGTGAATCAGCTAGCATTGTTCTTGCTGCTTCAATTAAAGTCCTGTTTCTTTTTTCAACAACTCCATTTTGTTGTGGAGTTCTTGGTGCACTGAATTGTCTGGCTATGCCTTTGTTCCTGCAAAAGGAATCTAAAACATGATTAACAAATTTAGAAACATTATCACTTCTTAAGATTTTGATCTTTAAATCAAGTTGATTTTCAATCTTAGTGATAAACTCCATTACTGTTTCTAATGTTTCACTTTTATGTTTTAAGAAAAAGACCCATATGAGTCTAGTGAAATCATCAATAATCACCAAACAATATTGCCTTTTACCAATGCTCAACACATTGGTTAGACCAAAAAGATCCATGTGCAGCAGTTTAAGTGGTCTTGTGTTTGTGTTGATTGTTTTGGACTTATGTGACACCCTATGTTGTTTTCCTTTATAACATGATGAACAATGATTAGAACAGTAAAATTCTTTCTTGGGAAGGCCAATGACTAAGTCATTTTTGACCAACTTGTTCATGTTCTTTATGTTTGAATGAACCATTCTTCTATGCCACAGTTGAGCTTCATCTTCTGATGACTTAGAAATCGGGAAAGTTTCATTGCTTGTTAGAGAGGTGTTGTTCATGTCCAAAACATATGTCTTGCCTTGTCTTGGTGCTTTAAGAAGTATCCAGTCTGCTAGAATTTGAAAACCAGGCTAAAGAATGTAACAATAAATGTTATCAAATAAAGTGGTATAATGTTGATCACAAATTTAAGATACACTCAACAAGTTGAATTGCAAATTTTCACAAAAGTATACTTTCTCAAATTTGAGTACACCATTTGTTACCATTCCTTCACCAATAATTTCACCTTTTATCTCCACCAAATGCCACATATGAAGCATTTTTATGTTTGAAATCATGGAGGAGAGAACAGTTTCCTATCATATGCCTGGAACAACCACGGTCAACATACCACTTGTTGTCCGTCCTCCATGGATGTTCCTGCACAAATAATGAAGTCAGTTACAAAGTGGAGCCCAAGCCTTGATGGTCTTGGGCTTGCCATTGTTATCTAGTATTATTAATCTATCATGAATGAGCCTATAGGTCTTAAGATAGTTTTTACACTCAATTGATTCATTATGTTTTTACACTTAGAAGATTGTGAATCTGATTCAATATTCTCAGATTTTTGCTTCTTTGGAACCTTTGATTTGTTCTTTTTGTTGAAGAAGCATTCTTGAGTAGAATGATTGTTTTTGTTGTAGATGGTAAAGTGTTTGTTGAAATAACAGTCAAAAGTCATATGATTGATCATATTGCATATGGAGCAATAGCTGCTAAAATAACAATCTTCTGTATTTTGGTTGTGCATATTGCACCACTTGCAGTACTTTTCTTCTGCTTGATTATCAGACTCCACTGCTATCTCTTTCTGTTTCTTCATAATTGCCACCTTCTGCTGCCTCAATTCTTTTCAAACTTCACAGTAGATGAGTCTTTACCTTTTCCTAACATGATGTCAAAAGGTTCTTGTTTCTAAGGATTCACCATTCTCTGTTGTTTCTTGACTTTGTTGTCACTAGGTGATTCCGTAGATGGTTTCTTCTTCCGTAGATCTTCTGTGGAAGTAGATGATTGTTGCTTCTATAGGTTTTCTATGGAAGTTGAATTTTTTGGAACAGTTTTCTTCCTTTGCTTTTCTACGGATGGTTCTAAATCAACCTTTTTCTTCCGCTGGTGTTCTGCAGAAGTGATTTTATTTTCTTCCGTAGTTCTTTTTGATGACTGATTTTTTGACTTTTGTTGAGCTCCTGAATTCCTTCATTCAGCTGACCAATTCTGGTATAGATGGTCTTCAAAAAATTTCTTTGTTTTGGGGGATAAGGCAGCTTGATCTCATCAAGAACTTTAGGAATTAAAGGTTCAATTACCACATTCTTTCCCTTACCCAACCCAGCATTAGGCTCATCAAATTCATCCAAGTCATCACACTCATCAAAGTCAAATTATGAATCAGTTTGTTTTAAACATTCTGATTAAGATGACCCAATCTCAGTTTCACTAATCTCAGTATCATCACCATTTACCAAATTACTAGTTTCAATTTCTGGTTCAATTTTGGTACTTCATACAAAATGGTTTAACAGGGTGTTTGTTATTGATTCGGGTAAAGTGGTTTAGTTATCATTTATAGGAGGTGCAACAACATTAAAACCCAACCCATACATGTTCTTTGATTCAATATGAGAGTTCATGAATTTCTCATATTGCTGAGATGATAATTGAAACTTTTGAAGTTTCACTTCAGTAGATGCACGATAAGACATTGATTTTGTTAAAGAGGTTGTCAGATGCTCAACTTGTGCTTTTAAATTATAATTTTCAGATACAAGTTTATCTAAATCCTTTTGTAAGGAGGTGATTTTGACCTGATATAATTTATGTTCTCTCAAATGAGATTCATTTAAAATCAATGTTTCTTTTACTTTATCAGCCAATTGTTGAGCATGGACTCTGTATCTTTCAACCTCTTTAACATAAACAGGTGATCACAATCTATCCCTTATCTCTATGGCCATGGGTGGAATTTTGTTCTCCATCTTTGCCATCAGTGCTAGATTTTCCTCCTGAACTTCCTTCTCATACATGCTCCAGTCACAAGTACCATCCTGCAAAATAATCAAACCAATTTCTTTAGTGTTACTGGTACCTGCTTGTGGCTGGTGGAGATAAGATTGTTAGAAAGTAGGTATTTGAAAGTGAGCTGCAGACTACCCTCGTTTTCTTTTGATGAATCATTAGGAGATGGGATAACATACCTAGTATGTTCATCCTCATCACCAGTGGTGGTTTTTTGGCACACTGGATACCTTTGCAGACTGACGTTTCTCTCAGATGCATCAATGGGCAAAGTTGCCGTAGATTCAGTCTGACTGTTGTTACCACTGTCCTGAGACGCTATGGAAACACTCTCAGTAGTGGCAGCTCAAGCTACATGAGTCACCTCCACTCCAATTAGACTCACCTCAGTTTGGTCAAACTGATGTGGGCTAGATAACATAGGTTCCCTAGGGCTTAGTTGATCTAGAGAGTGGTGGGGTAGATCAACATCATGGCCCTGATGAAACATGATATCCTCATCAGGTCGGGTTAAATGGTCAATGAATGATATAATGGTTAAATCTATTGACCCGAGATCTTGGTCAGCACCTAATGGCTTAGCTGCAATAGCAGTAGAGCCAATGATGTGGCTATCCCTTTTTGGTTGCTCAGGGGAGTGTTGAGACTCACCTTGAGGGCTTAAGGCTTGGGCTTCAGGAGACTTAACACTAATATTGAGGTCAATTGAGGAGGATGGTAGGACCTCTGGCTAAGTGGGAGCCCTAGATTCCTTTCTAGCCTATTTGGTTTCAACAGAGGGTACTTGACCAATCAGAGTATATTGATCAAGGGTTCGTTTAGGGTGCCATTTGAATGTGATTTTGATTGGTTGGGAAGAAGTAGATGGAAGTGTTGTGGTGGTGTCTGGTGTTGGTTCATCACCTACTGGGCTTCCAGGGATGTCACTAGGAGCCATTGGCTTAAGCATACCTGGAAGGAGATTAGTGAATCTTCTATTGAAGTTGGTGGACACCTTCTTTAGAGTTTTGAAGATGCTGGGCTTCATGTGAGGGACTAGTAGAACATGAGCGAATTATAGTTTGTCTTGGTCCAACTCACAGTTAATGAAGTGCTGAATGAACCTAGGATACATATAGAATTAATCCTTTGTGAAATTGCTTCTAAAGTTATTCAGCACAAACCTCGAGTAGTTGAATCCGAGGCCTTTGACCAACCCATGGACTAGGCAGCCCAGATCGTAGGGAATTTGATCATGTTCCCCTTTATCTGTTGGAGAGGCTATGCAACATAATATGAAGCAGGAACTTCCAATTGTAAGAGAAGGTAAACTTGTAGACCGTCGACCTGCTTACATCACCTCCATAACCCATTTGAAGGTAGGTTTCCTCCAAGTCATACTTGGGGAAATCAGTGGGAGCGCCTTCATCATGGAGTTCCAGAAGCTCCAAGATGGTTGTTTCGCTTATGATGATCTCATGTCCACAGATCCTCGATCTGATAACCCTTTCTTTATTGACAGTGTTGCTTCGACCATTCACCCAGAATTTGGCCATGTGGTTTCAGTAGATGGTAGGGTTAACAGTAAGGGCAGTGAAGTATGTCGATTCTGAAAGCAATTGGATGATAGGTGCAAAATCGGCATCCTTTGAAGAATCAAGGATGGCGACCTGGTTGTGTTGAGGATTTAAGGCCATTGTTCGGAGAGAAGCAGTTTAATTGAAGCAGGAAGATAGCAAAAGTAGGATGAAGAAGATGAATAGTGAAATTTTTGGGTTTCGATGAACGTAAAGAAAAGTAAGAAAGAGAAATAGCCGGTAATTTTATACGGTGAATAATCCATTGGATAAGGTGAAATGATGAATGAAAAGATGGTTAGAGGTCTAAGTGGATGTAGGCGGTAGATGATATGGTGAAAAGATTTAAAATTCTGGTTATTTACTATTCACCGACAGTATCTTTACATTCAAATCAAGTGGGGCCAAAAGATTGGTTTAAAACCACATTTGCTTTCGAGAACATAAGGCTTCCGAGAATTAAAGTTTATTAAGCTTTGGAAAACTTTTTGACTGATAGTCAAAATTTCTTCCGAGGCCAAAAACTCTTCGGAAGGAAATATTCATGAAGGAATTTTACACTTCGGAAGAGTTATGTAAAACTCTTCCGAGGCTAAAATTCTCTTTGGAAGATTTCTCACTTAGAAAAATTTTTACAATTTTGAAAAACGTTTTGGCAACAAGGCTTAGATTGTATTTAGACAACATAGATATGACACATTTTAAAAGGTTTTTCAAAAGAGAAAGACTGTTCAATGTTATTCATCCCAATAGCTGTAATTAAATATTTAAATCTTTGTTTATCAAAGGATTTGTGAATCCAAGGATCGAAACAGGAATTATCAGTTTGATTTAGCAAATAAAGATTGCGGAATTATCAATACTTGTTGTTTAATTAATTGTTTTTGAAATTGACGAAGAATAGATGAAACAAATTGAAAAGAGAATAAAATAATGCAACAAAAAGATTGTTTCAATTGATTTTCATTGACAGTGAATCGATTACAATGATATTGATGCTTGGATGATAAGATAATCTCCTATGATATGATTCTCTATTTTTGAATCGATATCTCTCATGCCTTTATTATAGGCAGAGGGATTCACTTTAAAATTACAAAGATATTTTGAAGTGACGTGGAATAGTGGCTTCTGACAGATTGACTTGTTGACTTTGTGTTGAGTACTTGATGATATGAGATCATACAAGTATTTGTTCTTCCGTAGGAGTTGAACTTCCGTAGGAGTTGAACTTCCATAGGAGTTGGTTCTTTGTTTTTGAACATCATCCTCAGGGGCAAACTTCCCTCTTCCGCTGCAGCACCAACTTGATCTCTGAACTTGTTCTTCAGTAGATGTACTTGTGCTTCCACAGGAGATCTACTGATGCTCATTGACTTGTTCATTTAAGCTCCGTAGAACATCCATGGAAGAGCAAACTTGTTCATCTGCAGATAGTTCTTGCACTTTGTCAATTTTCCAAATTGACCAAGTATGATGTTTCCTGCAATTACATAAAATCAACACAAATAATATTTGGTTTAACATATATATCTTGCATTACATAATGATAAAGAATTACAGATGTTCATTACAAGAGATTACAAATCATCTAAACCTATACAAAAGATCTAGACCTAACAGGCTTTTGTGAACAAGTAAGCATATTGTTCATTTGAATTGACTTTGACTAGCTTGATTAGATTTTTTTCGTGAATATCTCTAATGAAATGATACCTGATGTCAATGGGTTTTTTCTTAGAGTTCTTGACAAGATTTTGTTGTGATAGAAATGGCACTCTTGTTGTCTCTATGGATAGGAGTCTCCATGAAGTTGAAACCATAATCCAGCATCTGATTTTGAATCCAAAGCAGTTAATCATAGCAGCTTGCACCAGCAATATACTCAGCTTCAGCAGTTGAAGTTGATACACATGATTGCTTCTTATATTGCTAGGAGATGATCCTTCCACCAAGAAATTGACATCCTTCGGATGTGGATTTCTTGTTGATGTTGCAGCCACCATAATCACTGTTAGTGTAACCATAGAGGTTAAAATCCTTATTCTTAGGGATACCAATGACCCAGTTTGGGAGCTCCTTTGAGGTACCTAGGGATTCTTTTGGCAGCAATTAGTGAGACACCTTTGGAGCAGCCTAATATCTTAGACAGATGAAAGTTGCAAACATGATATCAGGACTACTTGCAGTGAGATACATTAGACACCCAATAATTGACTTGTACTAACGCTTATCAGTATCCTCCCCCCCTCGAAATCAGGACAATGATTGTGATTTTTGGGTGTAGGTGTCTTGGCTGGCTAATAATCTTTCATCTCAAATCTTTCTAAGATGTCCTTGACATACTTAGAGTGATTGATAAAGAACCCTTCTTGCATTTGCTTCACTTGAATTCTAAGGAAGAAGTCCATCTTTCCCATGGAACTCATTTCAAACTTATTCCTTATGATGCTTTCAAAGTCTTTGCACATTTGGTCATTAAAGGAACAAAATATGATGTCATCAACATAGAGTTGTACAAGCAGCATGTCCTTCCCAGACTTCTTTATGAACAATGTTTTGTCTATTATACCTCTAGTATAGCTATTCTTAAGAAGAAATTGAGACAATGTGTCATACCACATCCTAGGTGCCTGACGCAACCCATAAAGAGCTTTATCAAGTTTGCACATATAGTTGGGGTACTGTGGGTCTTCAAATCTTGGTGGCTGGTACATATAGACTTCTCTGTTGATATCCCCAAATAGAAATGCACATTTCACATCAAGTTGATAGATTATAAAGTTCTTGGATACATCAAAAGCCAGAAAGATTCACATAGCCTCAAGTCTTGCAACAGGTGCAAAGACATCTGTGTAATCTATACCTTCCTCCTGTATGTATCCTTGAACAACAAGTCTTGTGTTAGTACTCATGATCGATATAACAGTGCAGTTGTGTGACATCCCGTGTTTCCAGGTTAATATTCGTACGTTAATGAAGTGTGATAAAATAATTAAATGCATCATAAGACTTAATTCTATGATAATTAAGGTCATTTAAGGTCTAGCAAAGCCCCTTTGTGCATAAATCCAACTCAAAGGAGAAGAAATCTACAAGAAAATCATTCTTGAATCTTCAAAACTTGTTCATCTTAGGTATGAACATTTCATCTTTTAACACACGCAACATGACTTTTGGATGATTGTTGCAAGTTTTATTCACCAAAACCTAGCTTTTCTTGAAATCCAAGGTTCCAACAAAGGTTTTAATCAAGAAAATGTGTTGTTAAACAATGTGTGTGTGTGTGTGAGTGTGTGTGTGTTGTAAGTGTGTCTGTGTGTGTGTGATGATTTTGTGTTTTGATGATCTTTTAACATTTTGTTGATTTTCACATGCATGCAAGATGATCAAACTTTGATTTGAGGTTATGAACATCATAAGAAACCCATCTCCAAAAGGTGTCTATCAAATGATGAAAATGGGTAATACATGATTGTATGTAAAGAATGATGTTCTTGAACCCATCTTGCTCTAGATTTCATAAAGGATTGAGATGATCCATGAATAATGCTGATCATGATCTGAAATCTTTTGATTTTAAGTATGTTTTGTTGAAATGAAAACTAAGAACATAAGATAAAATATATGAAATCTTTTTATGTTGATAACTACTCCCCCTAAATTTGTGACTAATCATGAAATTATGCATTTATCAGAAATTTATAAAGAGAATAGCATGAAAAGCAATTATCTGTCAATCTTATTAGCAAATAAAAGAACAAATACAAGAACAAAAACAAAATCTTTTTGTATTTTTGTTTATCTTTTAAACTAAATTATATTTACAAGCATTTACATCATATAATGGGATTATACTATGACACTAAGCAATTTCCTGAAACAGTTTTGTTTGATGATAGTAGACAGAGATCTAGTGTTGATTGCAAGTATTATGATCCACATAAATTCAAGCAAGAGTATAGTTTCAACTTATCATGCTGTTTATCATGTTTTGGTATTGATTAAAGATAGACAAATATGGACTCCACATTCAGTTCACATTAGAGTTTGTCCTCCTTTTATGAGTCAATTTATCATTTTTTTCACACTTAAAACTATGTTCCTTAAGTTATAAGCTCTATCTTAAGATTTCTTTGAAATCTTATTAATGATGATATGATATTTGAAGCTCTTTGAGATAATATACAATTGATCACATTGGATTCTTTTATAGCTGTTCCTTTTTGGAACTTTTTGATGATCAGCATCAGGACACCAGGTCTTTACTTATGCAAAACAGAGATGCCTGTGAACCCATGCCTTTGTTTACACAAACCAAAGGGTTCATGATGCTCAAAGGTAAAGGTTATAATGTTTCACACATAGTGTGCTTAGGTGAGTAAGTTGATCATAGCAGGATAAGACTTACTTGCTTGTTCCTCAAAATGGAATTGTCCACAATTAGTCACCTTGGCATTATGTTATACATGAACTTGTATATTTTCTACTCCAGCTGAACCTACTCATATATCAAATCACATCTGATCAGTCTTTATTGTGTGATAAAATTCAGGAAAGTAAGCAAAGGTATAGTGTACTATCATTTCCTATAATATGAAATGCTTTTTCAAGAAAAACATATTAATAAGACAATATTTTTGGATTTTTATATGTTTTATAGATATCTTTGGGTTTTTCATATAATGAATTTGACAGACAGAACATGCATTTCTATGTGATGAAGACTAATCTAAGTTGATCATGCCTAAAGACTCAATCAAGAAATTAAATCTAACTTAATCAAAGGCTTTAGTGAATAAATCAGCAAGCTGATTTGTTGTATCCACTTTGATCAACTTGATTAAATCTTTTTCTGAGCAGTCTCTCAGAAAATTGTATGTGATTTCAATATGTTTTGTTTTACTATGTTACACTGGATTAGCAGTGATGAACATAGTAGCAGAGTTATCTATGTGAGTTGTTGTTTGAAGAAAATTGTAACCATAATCAAGTAGTTGGTTTTGTAACCATAAAACTTGAGAGCAACCGGCTGAAGCTGCTATGTACTCAGCCTCAGCTGTGGATACTGAAACATTTGTTTGCTTTTTACACTGCCAAGAAACTAGTCTTGGTCCTATAAATTGACAACCACCGGTTGTTGATTTTATGTTGTTGTTACAGCCTCCAAAGTCACTATCAGAAGATGAGTAGAGGTTGAAATCTCCTTCTTTTGGATACGAAAGCCCAAGATGTGCCTTCCCTTTGAGGTATCTGAAAATCCTCTTCACTGCATTCATATGTGACTCCTTGGGGTCTGATTGGTACCTAGCACAAACACACATAGCAAATATTATGTCAGGTCTACTGGCAGTTAAGTACATTAATGATCCTATCATAGATCTATATAATCTTTGATGAGCTGACTTCCTTTTAGGATCAGGTACAATCTTATCTATTGTTGAAGCTGGTGTTTTGCATGAAGAAGAGTCAGCAAGGTTGTACTTCTTCAAGATTTAATTCACAAACTTTTCCTGATTGATGAAAGTGCCATCTGATTTCTAATAAACTTGCAAACCAAGGAAGAATGTTAATTCTCCCATGGAACTCATTTGGAACTCAGATTTCATCATAGATTCAAATTCATCACACAATCTTTTGTTTGTTGATCCAAATATGATATCATCCATATAGATATGGACAACCAAGAGGTCTTGATGTTCATGTTTGAGGAAGAGAGTCTTATCAATTGTTCCCCTTTTGTAACCATGCTTGAACAAGAAAAATGAAAATGTTTCATACCACTTTCTTGGTGCCTGATGAAGACCATACAAAGCTTTGTCAAGCTTGTATACCCTGTGTGGGTAATCAGGATCTTTAAAGCCTAGAGGTTGGGTAACATAGACTTCTTCATCAATTTTACCATATAAGAAGGCACATCTTACATCCACTTGGTAAACTATGAACTTCTTTTATAAAGCATAGGCTAGAAAGACTCTAATAGCTTCCATCCTGGAAACTAGGCCAAAGACTTCATCATAGTCTATCCCTTCTTCTTGAGTATATCCTTGTGCTATCAGCCTTGCTTTGTTTCTAATGATGATACCTCTGTCATCTAGTTTGTTCTTGAAAAGCCACCTTATACCAATAGGATATTGGCCTTCAGGAAGATCAACTAGATTCAAAACTTTCTGCTTTTTGAATTGCTGAAGTTCTTCATGCGTTGATTGAATTCAGCTGTTGTCTTTCAATGCTACAGTTATGTTGGCGGGAACCACTTGTGAAAGAAAATAGGAGAACAGACAAATATTGGCAGCTCCCCCTTGACTTCTTATGGTTCTTTCATTAAGATCACCAATAATGTTTTCTACTAGATGATACTTATGAATTCTTGTTAATAGAATTGATTTAACTGGACTTGATGATTCCAAGTTAGTGATGTTGGTTGATGGAGATGAATCCAACTGAGATGGGGAATCAACAAAGTGGTCAAAATTCTCATCATTTTGGTTTTCTGATGCTGAATGAATTCCATCTTCATGATTTTGTGTTTCTGCAGATGTAGGTATAACTTCCGCAGCAGTTACAGGAACAACTATGGATGTTGTAGATTGTTAATCTGCAGATGTGAATGTTGTTGGAATGTTTTCTGATGAATTGGGAACTTCAGATGAAGGAAAAGAACCATCTCCGGAAGTAGGAACATCTATGGATGTATAAGGAACTTCTATAAATGCATTGTTAATTTCTGAAGTTGAATTTCTATTTCCACCAAAATCGTCATTGCTTGTTTGAGATGAAGGGCTTGGATCAGCAACACTTGAAGTGTGTGAATGAAATAGTCTAGGAGGATCAGCAGTCAGTGGCACTTCACTCATACTTGGAGGTATATAAGGATAGCATGTATCCGTAGGACCTGCAACATTCAAATAACCAGAGTTAAATGAATTTGTTAATGCATCTATATCCAACAACCAAGATGATCCTTTTAATGATTTTGGAATTAAGGATTCATCAAATGATACATTAGGTGTTTCCTCCATAATGTTGTGATATTATGTAAACTCTATATGATTTAGATGTTGATGAGTAACCAACAAAGAAACCAACATAGGCTTTTTATCAAACTTTCCTAATTGATCTTTGGTGTTTAAAATAGACACATGATGCCCAAAAGCTCTAAGATAACCTATAAAAGGTTTTCTTTTAAAGAAAAGTTCATAAGGTGTTTTATTATGTTCTTTGACAGTCAAAGTTATGTTCTGAACATTGCATGCTGTGTTCACTTCTTCTGCCTAAAATGTGATAGGCAAATGTGAATTAGCTGGCATTGTTCTTGTTGCTTCAATTAGATTGTTGTTTCTTCTTTTAGCAACTCTATTTTGTTGTGAAGTTCTTGGTGCACTGAATTGTTTAGCTATGCCTTTGTTCCTGCAAAAGGAATCTAAAACATGATTTATAAATTCAGAACCATTATCACTTATTAAGATTTTGATCTTTAAATCAAATTGATTTTCAATCTTAATGATAAACTCCATTACTGTTTCTGATGTTTCACTTTTATGTTTTAAGCAAAAGACCCATGTGAATCTAGTGAAATCATCAATAATCAACAAACAATATTGCCTTTTACCAATGCTCAATACATTGGTTGGACCAAAAAGATCCATGTGCAGCAATTTAAGTGGTGTTGTGTTTGTGTTGATTGTTTTGGACTTATGTGACACCCTATATTGTTTTCCTTTATAACATGATGAAAAATGATTAGAACAGTAAAATTATTTCTTGGGAAGGCCAATGACTAAGTCATATTTGTTCAACTTGTTCATTTTCTTCATGTTTGAATGAACCATTCATCTATGCCATAGTTGAGCTCCATCTTCTGATGACTTAGAAATCAGGAAAGTTTCATTGCTTGTTAGAGAGGTGTTGTTTATGTCCAAAACATATGTGTTGCCTTTTATTGGTGCTTTAAAAAGGATCCCGTCTGCTGGAATTTGAAAACCTGGCTTAAGAATGTAACAATAAGTGTTATCAAATAAAGTAGTATAATGTTGATCTCAAATTTGAGATACACTCAACAAGTTGAATTGCAAATTTTCACAAAACTTTACTTTCTCAAATTTGAGTACACCATTTGTTACCATTCCTTCACCAACAATTTTACCTCTTATCTCCACCAAATGCCATATATGAAGCATTTTTATGTTTGAAATCATGGAGGAGAGAAAAGTTTCCTGTCGTATGCCTGGAACAACCACTATCAACATACCACTTGTTGTCAGTCCTCCATGGATGTTCCTGCACAAATAATGAAATCAATTAGAAAGTGGAGCCCAAGCCTTGATGGTCTTGGGCTTTCTATTGTTAGGTCTTAAGATAGTTTTTACACTCAATTGATTCATTATGTTTTTACACTTAGAAGATTGTGAATCTGATTCAATATTCTCAGATTTTTGCTTCTTTGGAACCTTTGGTTTGTTATTTTTATTGAAGAAGCATTCTTGAGTAGAATGATTGTTTTGAAAATCACCCTTGTTAGGTCTAGATCTTTTGTATAGGGTTAGATGATAAATCACTTCTTGTAATGAACTTCTGTAATTATTTATCATTTTATAATGCATGAAATATATGTTAAACCAAATATTATTTGTGTTGATTTTATGTGATTGCAGGAAAACATCATACTTGGTCAATTTGGAAAAATTGACAAAGTACAAGAACAATTGTGGATGAACAGTTTTGTTCTTTCGTAGATATTCTTCGGAGCATATCTGAACAAGTGATGTGCATCTGCAGGTCTCCTATGGAAGCTCAACATCTACTGAAGAACAAGTTGTGAAGTCAAGTTGCTGCTACTGCGGAAGATGGGAGGTTGCTCCTGAGGATGAACCAAATTCCTACGGAAGACCAAATTCCTACGGAATACCAAATTCCTATGGAAGACCAACTTCTTAAAGAAGAACAACTTGCATGAGCAAGTCAACATCAAGTACCAACACATGATCAACAAGTAGCAGCCTGATGTGATGTCATCAAGTCAACATCTACGGAAGACTTGCTTTCTGTCAGAGGACTTAGGATGTCATATTAGGAATGTTACAGCTGTAGCCTCCACAAATAGGAAAGTTAAAGTTTTCATTGTAAACCGTGAATCCCTTTGTCTATAAATATAGGGTAAGGATGCACTCATTATTATATAAACATACATAAGCTATTGATAGTCGATCATAAGCAATCGATAGCAATCAATAGGTGATTGAATACGTGATTGAGAGATATCGATACTAAAATAGTGAGTCATTTATTCATAGAAACTATATCAAACAATTATTCAATCATGATAGAAAAACATAATAATACATCAAGAACATCATTGGAGATCACAAGATCACCAAAAGCATTATTAGTCATTGTAATTGATTTTGTATCAATGAAAAATAATTGAAACAATCTTTTGTTGCATTATATTATTCTCTTTTCAATTTGTTTTATACTTTGTTAGTCGATTTCAATTTCACAAACAATTAAATTCAAAAATCAAATATTGATAATTCCGCGATCTTTATTTGTTCAATCAAACTGATAATTCCTGATTCGATCCTAGGATTCACAGGTGGTATCAGAGCCTCTTGCTCATTGATCTAGATCAATTGATTTATCAGTTTGATTATTTTATTTGATTTTTTGTTTTATCAAATCATCAAAATCTTGTTATATCGATCATTATTCAATGTTCCATTGCTCGATTAATTTTGTTTTGCATGATAATCGCTTTTGATTCGTGGATGAAGGACCTGGATCAGCAACACTTGAAGTGTGTTAATGAAATAGTCTAGGAGGATCAGCAGTCAGTGGCACTTTACTCAAGCTTGGAGGTACATAAGGATAGAATGTATCGATAGGACCTGCAACATTCAAATAACCAGACTTAAATGAATTTGTTAATGCATCTATAACAAAAAACCAAGATGATCCTTTTACTGATTTTGGAAATAAGGATTCATCAAATGATACATTAGGTGTTTCCTCCACAATGTTGTGATGTGGAATGTAAACTCTATATGATTTAGATGTTGATGAGTAACCAATAAAGAAACCATCATAGGCTTTTTCATCAAACTTTCCTAATTGATCTTTTGTGTTTAAAATAGACACATGACACCCAAAAGCTCTAATATAAAAGGTTTTCTTTTAAACAAAAGTTCATAAGGTGTTTTATTATGTTCTTTGACAATCAAAGTTCTGTTATGAACATTGCATGCCGTGTTCACTGCTTCTGCCCAAAATGTGATAGGCAACTGTGAATCAGCTAGCATTGTTCTTGCTGCTTCAATTAAAGTCCTGTTTCTTCTTTCAACAACTCCATTTTGTTGTGGAGTTCTTGGTGCACTGAATTGTCTGGCTATGCCTTTGTTCCTGCAAAAGGAATCTAAAACATGATTAACAAATTTAGAAACATTATCATTTCTTAAGATTTTGATCTTTAAATCAAGTTGATTTTCAATCTTAGTGATAAACTCCATTACTGTTTCTAATGTTTCACTTTTATGTTTTAAGAAAAAGACCCATATGAGTCTAGTGAAATCATCAATAATCAACAAACAATATTGCCTTTTACCAATGCTCAACACATTGGTTGGACCAAAAAGATCCATGTGCAGCAGTTTAAGTTGTCTTTTGTTTGTGTTGATTGTTTTGGACTTATGTGACACCCTATGTTGTTTTCCTTTATAACATGATGAATAATGATTAGAACAGTAAAATTCTTTCTTGGGAAGGCCAATGACTAAGTCATTTTTGACCAACTTGTTCATGTTCTTTATGTTTGAATGAACCATTCTTCTATGCCACAGTTGAGCTTCATCTTCTGATGACTTAGAAATCGGGAAAGTTTCATTGCTTGTTAGACAGGTGTTGTTCATGTCCAAAACATATGTCTTGCCTTGTCTTGGTGCTTTAAGAAGTATCCAGTCTGCTAGAATTTGAAAACCAGGCTTAAGAATGTAACAATAAGTGTTATCAAATAAAGTGGTATAATGTTGATCACAAATTTGAGATACACTCAACAAGTTGAATTGCAAATTTTCACAAAAGTATACTTTCTCAAATTTGAGTACACCATTTGTTACCATTCCTTCACCAACAATTTTACCTTTTATCTCTACCAAATGCCACATATGAAGCATTTTTATGTTTGAAATCATGGAGGAGAGAACAGTATCTTGTCATATGCCTGGAACAACCACTGTCAACATACCACTTGTTGTCAGTCCTCCATGGATGTTCCTGCACAAATAATGAAATCAGTTAGAAAGTGGAGCCCAAGCCTTGATGGTCTTGGCCTTACCATTGTTAGGTCTTAAGATAGTTTTTACACTCAATTGATTCATTATGTTTTTACACTTAGAAGATTGTGAATCTGATTCAATATTCTCAGATTTTTGCTTCTTTGGAACCTTTGGTTTGTTATTTTTGTTGAAGAAGCATTCTTGAGTAGAATGATTGTTTTTGTTGTAGATGGCAAAGTGTTTGTTGAAATAACAGTCAGAAGTCATTTGATTGATCATATTGCATATGGAGCAATAGCTGCTAAAATAACAATCTTCTGTATTTTGGTTGTGCATATTGCACCACTTGCAGTACTTTTCTTCAGCTTGATTATCAGACTCCACTGCTATCTCTTTCCGCTTCTTCATAATTGCCACCTTCTACTGCCTCAATTCTTTTCAAACTTCATAGCTGATGAGTCTTTACCTTTTCCTAACATGATGTCAAAAGGTTCTTGTTTCTAAGGATTCACCATTCTCTGTTGTTTCTTGACTTTGTTGTCACTAGGTGATTCCGTAGATGGTTTCTTCTTCTGTAGATTTTCTATGGAAGTAGATGATTGTTGCTTCTATAGGTTTTCTATGGAAGTCGAATTTTTTGGAACAGTTTTCTTCCTTTGCTTTTCTACGGATGGTTCTAAATCAACCTTTTTCTTCCGCTGGTGTTCTGCAGAAGTGATTTTATTTTCTTCTGTTGTTCTTTTTGATGACTGATTTTTTGACTTTTGTTGAGCTCCTGAATCCCTTCATTCAGCTGACCAATTCTGGTATAGATGATCTTCAAAAAATTTCTTTGTTTTGGGGGATAAGGCAGCTTGATCTCATCATGAACATTGGGAATTAAAGGTTCAATTACCATATTCTTTCCCTTACCCAACCCAGCATTAGGTTCATCAAATTCATCCAAGTCATCACACTCATCAAAGTCAAATTATGAATCAGTTTGTTTTAAACATTCTGATTCAGATGACCCAATCTCAGTTTCACTAATCTCAGTATCATCACCATTTACCAAATTACTAGTAACAATTTCTGGTTCAATTTTGGTACTTCATACAAAATGGTTTAACAGGGTGTTTGTTATTGACTCGGGTAAAGTGGTTTAGTTATCATTTATAGGAGGTGCAACAACATTAAAACCCAACCCATACATGTTCTTTGATTCAATATGAGAGTTCAAGAATTTCTCATATTGCTGAGATGATAATTGAAACTTCTGAAGTTTCACTTCAGTAGATACACGATAAGACATTGATTTTGTTAAAGAGGTTGTCAGATGCTCAACTTGTGCTTTTAAATTATAATTATCAGATACAAGTTTATCTAAATCCTTTTGTAAGGAGGTGATTTTGACCTGATATAATTTATGTTCTCTCAAATGCGATTCATTTAAAATCAATGTTTCTTTGACTTTATCAGCCAATTGTTGAGCATGGACTCTGTATCTTTCAACCTCTTTAACATAAACATGTGAACACAATCTATCCCTTATCTCTATGGCCATGGGTGGAATTTTGTTCTCCATGTTTGCCATCAGTGCTAGATTTTCCTCCTGAACTTCCTTCTCATACATGCTCCAGTCACAAGTACCATCCTGCAAAATAATCAAACCAATTTCTTTAGTGTTACTGGTACCTGCTTGTGGCTGGTGGAGATAAGATTGTTAGAAAGTAGGTCTTTGAAAGTGAGCTGCAGACTACCCTCGTTTTCTTTTGATGAATCATTTGGAGATGGGATAACATACCTAGTATGTTCATCCTCATCACCAGTGGTGGTTTTTTGGCACACTGGATACCTTTGCAGACTGATGTTTCTCTCAGAGGCATCAATGGGCAAAGTTGCCGTAGATTCAGTCTGACTGTTGTTACCACTGTCCTGAGACGCTATGGAAACACTCTCAGCAGTGGCAGTTCAAGCTACATGAGTCACCTCCACTCCGATTGGACTCACCACAGTTTGGTCAAACTGATGTGGGCTAGATAACAGAGGTTCCCTGGGGCTTAGTTGATCTAAAGAGTGGTGGGGTAGATCAACATCATGGCCTTGATGAAACATGATATCCTCATCAGGTCGGGTTAAATGGTCAACGAATGATATAATGGTTAAATCTATTGACCCGGGATCTTGGTCAGCACCTAATGGCTTAGCTGTAATAGAAGTAGAGCCAATGATGTGGCTATCCCTTTTTGGTTGCTCAGGGGAGTGTTGAGACTCACCATGAGGGCTTAAGGCTTGGGCTTAAGGAGACTTAACACTAATATTGAGGTCAATTGAGGAGGATGGTAGGACCTCTGGCTAAGTGGGAGCCCTGGATTCCATTCTAGCCTATTTGGTTTGAACAGAGGGTACTTGACCAATCAGAGTATATTGATCAAGGGTTCGTTTAGGGTGCCTTTTGAATGTGATTTTGATTGGGTGGGAAGAAGTAGATGGAAGTGTTGTGGTGGTGTCTGGTGTTGGTTCATCACCTACTGGGCTTCCAGGGATGTCACTAGGAGCCATTGGCTTAAGCATACCTGGAAGGAGATTAGTGAATCTTCTCTTGAAGTTGGTGGACACCTTCTTTAGAGTTTTGAAGATGTTGGGCTTCATGTGAGGGACCGGTAGAACATGAGCGAATTGTAGTTTGTCTTGGTCCAACTCACAGTTAATGAAGTGCTGAATGAACCTAGGATACATATAGAATTAATCCTTTGTGAAATTGCTTCTAAAGTTATGCGGCACAAACCTCGAGTAGTTGAATCCGAGGCCTTTTACCAACCCATGGACTAGGCAGCCCAGATCGTAAGGAATTTGATCCCATCCCCCTTATCTGTTGGAGAGGCTATGCAACATAATATGAAGCAGGAACTTCCAATTGTAAGAGAAGGTAAACTTGTAGACCGTCGACCTGCCTACATCACCTCCATAACCCATTTGAATGTAGGTTTCCTCCAAGTCATACTTGGGGATATCAGTGGGAGCGCCTTCATCATGGAGTTCTAGAAGCTCCAAGATGGTTGTTTCACTTATGATGATCTGCTGTCCACAGATCCTCGATCTGATAACCCTTTCTTTATTGACAGTGTTGCTTCGACCATTCACCCAGAATTTGGCCATGTGGTTTCAGTAGATGGTAGGGTTAACAGTAAGGGCAGTGAAGTATGTCAATTCTAAAAGCAATTGGATGATAGGGGCAAAATCGGCATCCTTTGAAGAATCAAGGATGGCGACCTGGTTGTGTTGAGGATTTAAGGCCATTGTTAGGAGAGAAGCTGTTTAATTGAAGCAGGAAGATAGCGAAAGTAGGATAAAGAAGATGAATAGTGAAATTTTTGGGTTTCGATGAACGTAAAGAAAAGTAAGAAAGAGAAATAGCCGGTAATTTTATACAGTGAATAATCTATTGGATAAGGTGAAATGATGAGTGAAAAGATGGTTAGAGGTCTAAGTGGATGTAGGCGGCAGATGATATGGTGAAAATATTTAAAATTCTGGTTATTTACTGTTCACCGATAGTATCTTTACATTAAAATCAAGTGGGGCCAAAAGATTGGTTTAAAACCACATTTGCTTTCGAGAACATAAGGCTTCCGAGAATTAAAGTTTAGTAAGCATTGGAAAACTTTTTGACTGATAGTCAAAATTTCTTCCAAGACCAAAAACTCTTCGGAAGGAAATATTCATGAAGGAATTTTACACTTCGGAAGAGGATTTGTGAATCCAAGGATCGAAACAGGAATTATCAGTTTGATTTAGCAAATAAAGATTGCGGAATTATCAATACTTGTTGTTTAATTAATTGTTTTTGAAATTGACGAAGAATAGATGAAACAAATTGAAAAGAGAATAAAATAATGCAACAAAAAGATTGTTTCAATTGATTTTCATTTACAGTGAATCGATTACAATGATATTGATGCTTGGATGATATGATAATCTCCTATGATATGATTCTCTATTTTTGAATCGATATCTCTCATGCCTTTATTATAGGCAGAGGGATTCACTTTAAAATTACAAAGATATTTTGATGTGACGTGGAATAGTCGCTTCTGACAGATTGACTTGTTGACTTTGTGTTGAGTACTTGATGATATGAGATCATACAAGTATTTGTTCTTCCGTAGGAGTTGAACTTCCGTAGGAGTTGAACTTCCATAGGAGTTGGTTCTTTGGTTTTGAACATCATCCTCAGGAGCAAACTTCCCTCTTCCGCAGCAGCACCAACTTGATCTCTGAACTTGTTCTTCAGTAGATGTACTTGTGCTTCCATAGGAGATCTACTGATGCTCATTGACTTGTTCATTTAAGCTCCGTAGGACATCCATGGAAGAGCAAACTTGTTCATCTGCAGATAGTTCTTGCACTTTCTCAATTTTCCAAATTGACCAAGTATGATGTTTCCTGCAATTACATAAAATCAACACAAATAATATTTGGTTTAACATATATATCTTGCATTACATAATGATAAAGAATTACAGATGTTCATTACAAGAGATTACAAATCATCTAAACCTATACAAAAGATCTAGACCTAACAGGCTTTTGTGAACAAGTCAGCATATTGTTCATTTGAATTGACTTTGACTAGCTTGATTAGATTTTTTTCGTGAATATCTCTAATGAAATGATACCTGATGTCAATGGGTTTTGTCTTAGAGTTCTTGACTAGATTTTGCTGTGATAGAAATGGCACTCTTGTTGTCTCTATGGATAGGAGTCTCCATGAAGTTGAAACCATAATCCAGCATCTGATTCTAAATCCAAAGCAGTTAATCACAGCAGCTTGCACCAACAATATACTCAGCTTCAGCAGTTGAAGTTGATACATATGATTGCTTATTATATTGCTAGGAGATGATCCTTCCACCAAGAAATTGACATCCTTTGGATGTGGATTTCTTGTTGATGTTGCAGCCACCATAATCACTGTCAGTGTAACCATAAAGGTTAAAATCCTTATTCTTAGGGATACCAATGACCCAGTTTGGGAGCTCCTTTGAGGTATCTAGGGATTCTTTTGGCAGCAATTAGTGAGACACCTTTGGAGCAGCCTAATATCTTAGACAGATGAAAGTTGCAAACATGATTTCAGGTCTACTTGCAGTGAGATACATTAGACACCCAATAATTGACTTGTACTAACGCTTATTAGTATCCTCCCCCCTCGAAATCAGGATAATGATTGTGATTTTTGGGTGTAGGTGTCTTGGCTGGCTAATAATCTTTCATCTCAAATCTTTCTAAGGAAAAAGTCCATCTTTCCCATGGAACTCATTTCAAACTTATTCCTTATGATGCTTTCAAAGTCTTTGCACATTTGGTCATTAAAGGAACAAAATATGATGTCATCAACATAGAGTTGTACAAGCAGCATGTCCTTCCCAGACTTCTTTATGAATAATGTTTTGTCTATTATACCTCTAGTATAGCTATTCTTAAGAAGAAATTGAGACAGTGTGTCATACCACATCCTAGGTGCCTGACGCAACCCATAAAGAGCTTTATCAAGTTTGCACATATAGTTGGGGTACTGTGGGTCTTCAAATCTAGGTGGCTGGTACATATAGACTTCTCTGTTGATATCCCCATATAGAAATGCACATTTCACATCAAGTTGATAGACTGTAAAGTTCTTGGATACATCAAAAGCCAGAAAGATTCACATAGCCTCAAGTCTTGCAACAGGTGCAAAGACATCTGTGTAATCTATACCTTCCTCCTGTGTGTATCCTTGAACAACAAGTCTTGTGTTAGTCCTCATGATCGATATAACAGTGCAGTTGTGTGTCATCCCGTGTTTCCAGGTTAATATTCGTACGTTAATGAAGTGTGATAAAATAATTAAATGCATCATAAGACTTAATTCTATGATAATTAAGGTCATTTAAGGTCTAGCAAAGCCCCTTTGTGCATAAATCCAACTCAAAGGAGAAGAAATCTACAAGGAAATCATTCTTGAATCTTCAAAACTTGTTCATCTTAGGTATGAACATTTCATCTTTTAACACATGCAACATGACTTTTGGATGATTGTTGCAAGTTTTATTCACCAAAACCTAGATTTTCTTGAAATCCAAGGTTCCAACAAAGGTTTTAATCAAAAAAATGTGTTGTTAAACAATGTGTGTGTGTGTGTGTGAGTGTGTGTGTGTCGTAAGTGTGTCTGTGTGTGTGTGATGATTTTGTGTTTTGATGATCTTTTAACATTTTGTTGATTTTCACTTGCATGCAAGATGATCAAACTTTGATTTGAGGTTATGAACATCATAAGAAACCCATCTCCAAAAGATGTCTATCAAATGATGAAAATGGGTAATACATGATTGTATGTAAAGAATGATGTTCTTGAACCCATCTTGCTCTTGATTTCATAAAGGATTGAGATGATCCATGAATAATGCTGATCATGATCTGAAATCTTTTGATTTTTAAGTATGTTTTGTTGAAATGAAAACTAAGAACATAAGATAAAATATATGATATGGATTATATATGTATGTATAAAATCATGTATATGTATGTATGTATGGTTTACACTTTTGTTCTTGATTTGTTCTTCACTCATAAGTTTAAAGATGATTGAAATGATCCATGTATATGGTAATCAAGATATGGAGATTTTGGTATTTTTATTCACATTTGATTTTAAGAAAAGATAAAAGCAAATTAGAATTAAAGGTACTCAAGTATAGATGGGACATGACCACTAGTGGTCATGTCATAAAAGTTAATAGCTAACAAGACAAGTATCTTTGTAAAATCTGGAATAATAAGTTTAAAAAATATAAAATATAAGTTAAAATTTAGTAATATTATTGAAAATAAAAGTCTTAATGATTGGTTTTAATCTTGTAAACGTTTTACGTTTAAAAACGCGTTAAAAACGGTGTTTTTGGGTTTAAAACAAGTAATTATGTACAAGTCCGGTTTTGGACAGAAAATAATATATTTTTTTTAGTAAAAAAATTATGTTTTTAAGTATATAACAAACCCATAACAAGCAAGGTCTTCGGTGATGACTTTATACGCGCGAAAAAAGCCGAAAACCGACAATTTCGGGTTAAAAATAATGGACTGTTTTGAAACTGAGTTTTAACAAATTATTTCAGAATATTTTTGGTATAAAAGAGCCATTTTTAAACATTTAAAATGGTCACAAGATATATATGGGTTGATGTACGGTTTATGCGTGTAAAACCATGCGGTTTCTGGTCAAAAATTACCATATATGGGTGAAATATGGGTCAAACATAATAGAGCATATTTTTATAATAAAAATTTATCAAAAATAAATTTATATATATTTACTACTGAAAATGTTATTATTTGTAACATCCCACATTGGTTGGGAAGGTGAACGAAGGCTTCTTTATAAGGGGCTTGAGACCTTCCCCATTGTGATGCGTTTTGCCTGGGTGATGGTGGTACGTCCCGGTCCAGGTGAAGACAAAACCATGAGGCAATGGTGGTTCGTACCGGCCAAAGCGGACAAAATCATGGTGCGGTTACGCTGGGCTGTTATAGATGGTATCAGAGCCAACGGTTATAGCGAACTAGAAAATATTTTTTTTTTAAAATCTAGACTATAACCAACAATGTTTTTAAGTTAAAACGTTTTCATTCCCACTTGCTGTGTGTCATGCATGCAGAACTTAATAATGCTTTTGTTTATGTGCACATTAAAATAAATTAAGTATAGATGCCTATAGTTAGAAAATTTAGTACGAATATTCTTGTTTTACAGATGCCTTCTCGGACCCCGTTCATTCTGATCCATGACTCCGATACTGACTATGAGGATCCCATGTTTTCTCTTCCCCCTATCACCCCCTTGGAGATTTACCACTACCCGTTTGCACCGAGATGGGAGCCAACCTCCGAGTATGGGAATGGTTGGATTTGGGAATCTGATGATGAGAGTCCTCATGCTGTTTGGGAGCCTAGTGAAGCAGCACCTGTTAATGATGAGCCTGTTCCTAACATTCCGGATCATGTTCCTGAGGTTCGCTTTGTCAACTCAAGGAAGAAGAAGAGGGTGTCAAAGATAGTTACCAATAAGACTACCAGTGAGGTACCTGGGGAGACTGAGCCCAAGAGGGCTAGAGTGCGGGACGAACAGTGGGATTGGTTGACTGAACGATTACAGGAGTGGGCTGATGAGGGTGGTATACCCTCAACGTTTGAGGTTGGTGAGTCATCCTCATTCCGTCGAGACCTACCACTGATTGATGAGCCTGTGCGTCGCACCCTAGCTACTCTGGCTACCAGATGCATTCAGTATGAGCACTAGGTTTCATCCTTACAGGGTAAGGCGGGAGTGACGAGTGAGATGTTGCAGGTGATGGATGGAAGGATGATGACATTTGAGGAGGACAAGGTGATTGAGAATGACATCCTGAACCAGCTACATTTCAGGATTTGTGATTTAGAGATGGGTCTGTCGGAGACAAAGAAGAAACTAGAGATGGCGGAACTAAAGGTGGAGACTGCAGAGGCTGGATTGATAGCAACACAGCAACAGGTGACTTCTCTTGAGGAGCGAGTAGAGGTAGCATTAGGGTTGGCAACGGTTTTCATGATGATGGCTTTGGTGGTGGTACGTGCTGATGTGATGGCACAATTCTCTCGTTAGATTTGTAGGGTCTTTCTTATGTTAGTAGTTGGAATATTGAAACAACTATTTTGTAATGATGTTGATGCTACTGTAACATCTATTTTGGGTTGTTTCTGGACATGTATTCTGAACTAATTATCTCTCTCATTAATCCATTTTGATGATTTTAATGAATGATGTGATTATCAAAATGTTCTAATTGTATACCTATTATTATTATGCATTTTGATATTATTTCGAGTATGTCGTTTATTCTCTTTTGTTTAATCCGTAACAGAAGTTAATTCATGTCACCTAACATGCGAAACACCGCTGGTGCTAGAGGTACTGGTTTACATACCACTGCTGAAGAGTTAGCACAATTGATATCCCAACATGTCAACTCTGCCCTCGAGCAACATGACGCAAATGCTGGGCGTGGTAGAGGACGTGGCACCATGGGTGTTTCCAGTGGAGGCACTTCTATTGGAAATCCCTCTGGGAGTCAAGCTCAGGGGTGTACCTACAAGACATTCCAAGATTGTAATCCACGAATCTTTTCAGAAGCTGAAGGTCCTCTTGATATTATTAGATGGATAGAGAAGATGGAATCTGTGATGGCAATCAGCAACTGTTCTACTGATCAGCGGGTGAAGTATGCCACATGTTCATTCCAAGATGAAGCACTGAGTTGGTGGAATTCGCAGGTTTAGAACCTAGGAGAGGAAGCTGCCTTTGGTCTCTCTTGGAATCAATTAAAGGAAATGTTGCTTATGGAGTACTGTCCTCGCAATGAGCTCCAAAAGATCGAGACTGAATTCTTGAATCTTATTCTGGAAGGTGCGGAAGTTAGAGCCTATACTTCCAGGTTTAATGATCTGGCAAGACTCGTACCCCGAATGGTGACTCCAGACTATGTTAGGATTGAGAGATATATTTGGGGATTGGCATCCCAGATCAGAGGCATGGTTACAACATCAAACCCTACCATAATGCAGAGCATAGTGGCACTAGCAAATTCATTGACTGATGATGCTATTTGGAGAGGTGTACTGGTTAAGAAAGGGGATACTGGTAAGAAGCCCATGGAGAATGAAAGGAAGGTTGTGGAGTCTGATAATAGGACTATGGAGAATAAGAGGAAGTGGACAGGAAATTTAAAGAACAGAGCCAGAAATTAGAAGAATCAAAGGGTTGGATCAGGAAAGATGTATGCTACTAACTTGCCAGATGCAAGGAGGCAAGCTGATGTACAGCCGAGGTGTAGCAAATGTAATCTTCATCATAGTGGAAACTATAATGTGAATATGTGTTCAAGGTGTAACAAGTATGGGCACCAAGCCCAGACTTGTCGAGTAAGGTTGATGGAAAGGCCTGAGAGAACAGGGCGAAGATGTTATGAATGTGGTGTTGAAGGTCACTACAAGAGGGATTGCCCTAAGCTGAAGGGATCAAGCACAAAGGGCAGGGCGTTTGAGATAAATGCCAAGGAGGCAAGGCAGGAACCATCCGTCGTTACTAGTACGTTCCTTGTCAACAATCATTTCGCATCTATATTATTTGATACTAGAGCCAATATGAGTTTTGTGTCAAAGAACTTTGAACCATTACTTGGCCTTAGATCTAGTAAAGTAGATATGAAATATATTATCGAGCTTGCAAACGGAAAGATAATTGAAGCATGTGATGTAGTTAGAGGGTGCACTATGCAATTAGAGGGTCATTCCTTTAACATCGACCTCCTACCTGTTGTGCTTGGTAGTTTCGATATTGTCGTGGGTATGGATTGGTTGTCAAAACATCATGCTGAAGTAATATGCTACGAGAAGATTATTTTTCTCCATATTCCAAATGGTGCAACTTTGACAATCCAAGGTGATAAAGGGAAACCTACCCTGAAGATTGTCAATGTAATGAAGGCTCGCAAGTATCTACGTGAAGGGTATCCAGCGTTTCTTGCCAAAGCGGTGGGTACTAAGAATGAGGAGCGAAAGATTGAAGACATACCGATAGTACGAGAATATCCAGATGTCTTTCCTGATGATCTGCCTGGATTACCTCCATCTAGACAGGTTGAATTCCAAATTGATTTGGTACCAGGAGCTATTACTATTGCCCGATCACCATATCGATAAGTACCTTAGGAGATGCAAGAGTTGTCCAAGCAATTAGAAGAATTATTGGATAAGGGATTTATAAGACCAAGCTTCTCGCCATGGGGAGCACCAGTCTTATTTTTCAAGAAGAAAGATGGATCGTTTAGAATGTGTATCGATTACCGAGAGTTGAACAAACTCACTATCAAGAATCGATACCCATTACCAAGAATCGACGATCTGTTTGATCAGCTTCAAGGACCCAGTTTCTACTCGAAGATTGACCTGCGATCGGGTTATCATAAATTGTTAATAGCTGAGGAAGATGTCCCAAAAACAGCATTCAGAACACATTACGGCCATTATGAGTTTCTGGTTATGCCATTTGGTCTGACAAATGCACCTGCTGTGTTCATGGATCTTATGAATAGAGTATGCAAACCTTACTTAGATAAGTTTGTCATAGAATTCATTGATGATATACTAGTCTATTCAAGAACCAAGAAAGATCATGAACAACATCTGAAGATCATCTTGGATACGTTAGGAAAGAGAAGTTGTATGCAATGTTCTCGAAGTGCGAGTTTTGGATTCGAGAGGTTCATTTTCTTGGACATGTAGTTAATGAGAAAGGCATACATGTAGATCCGGCGAAGATTAAAGTGATTAAGAACTAGGAGGCACCCAAGTCCCCGACCGAGGTGCGTCAGTTTCTTGGATTGGCTGGATATTATCGAAGATTCATTGAAAATTTCTTGAAGATAGCACAGCCGTTGACGCTATTGACTCAAAAAGATAGGATGTACGACTGGACTAATAAGCAAGAGGCAGCTTTTCAGTTACTGAAGCAGAAGATATGTAGTGCTCCTATTTTATCTCTTCCTGAAGGAACTGAAGGGTTTGTTGTGTACTGTGATGCGTCCCGTTTAGATCTTGGTTGTGTGTTGATGCAGAGAGATAAGGTCATAGCCTATGCATCCAGACAATTAAAGGTGCATGAGAAGAATTACACCACTCATGATTTAGAGTTGGGAGCGGTGGTTTTTGCACTCAAGATTTGGAGGCATTACCTATACGATACGAAGTGTGTTATTTACACAAACCACAAGAGTCTTCAGCATATATTCGATCAGAAAGAGCTTAACATGAGGCAAAGTCGATGGGTAGAGTTGGTAAATGATTATGAGTGTGAGATCCGCTATCATCCGGGCAAAGCCAACGTAGTGGCCGATGCATTGAGTAGAAAGGAGAATGATAAGCCTAAGCATGTTTGTGCTTTGGAGCTGACTATCCATTCAGGTCTTGATACTCAAATTTGAGATGCTCAAGTCGAAGCTCTAAAAGTTGAAAATTTAAAGAATGAAGGATTGAAAGGCATGGTCAAGGAGTTAGTGCCTAAAACCAATAATGTGATGTACTTCATGGACTGGATCTAGGTTCCACATTTTAGGAACCTACATAAATTGATTTTGGATGAGGCTCATAAATCCAAGTATTCGATTCGTCCTGGATTGGATAAGATGTACAAGGATGTGAAGGAACATTATTGGTGGCCTAATATGAAGGGTGAAATAGCCACCTATGTGGGTAAGTGTTTGACATGTTCTAGAGTGAAGGCGAAGTATGAAAAGCCATCAGGACTTCTTCAACAGCCAGAGATTCCTCAATGGAAATGGGAGCAAATAGCAATGGAATTTGTCACAAAGTTACCCCGCACATCAAGTGGTCACGACGCTATTTGGGTAATAGTCGATAGGTTGACAAAGTCTGCTCATTTCCTACCCATTAAGGAAACAGATCGGATGGAAAAGCTAACTAACATCTACCTCAAGGAGGTGGTATCTCGTCATGGAGTACCGATCTCAATAATCTCTGACAGAGATAGCCGATTTACCTTGAGGTTTTGGCAATCCTTATATCAAGCATTGGGTACTCGTATAGACATAAGTACTGCGTACCATCCGCAAACAGATGGTCAAAGTGAAAGGACTATTCAAACGTTGGAAGATCTGCTACGAGCTTGTGTGATTGACTTTGGAGGAAATTGGGATACTCATCTACCCTTAGTTGAGTTTTCATACAATAATAGTTATCACAGTAGTATCAAAGCAGCTCCGTTTGAAGCTTTGTATAGAAGAAAGTGTCGCTCACCGCTTTGTTGGGCAGAAATTGGAGAAAAGCAGCTGACTGGACCTGAGATTATCCAAGAAACTACGGATAAGATTGTTCAAATCAGAAAGAGGATAGAATCCACTGTGAGTCGGCAAAAGAGTTATGCGGATACTCGAAGGAAACCATTGAAATTCTAGGTTGGAGACAAAGTCTATCTAAAGGTCTTGCCTTGGACAGGGTGCATGATATGTTCCATGTATCCAATCTGAAGAAGTGTCTTGCTGATGAAGCTTTAGTTATTCAACCTGAAGAAGTTTGTATCAATGAGAAACTGAATTTCACCGAGGAACCAGTCGAAATTATGGACTAGAGAATTCAGAAACTTAGGAGGAGTCGGGTTAAGTTGGTGAAGGTTAGATGGAACTCAAAGCGTGGTCCCAAGTTCACTTAGGAGCGACAAGACCAGATGAAGCGCAAATATCCTCACCTTTTTCCATCTAGATCGGAATCGGGAACTACGACTTAAAATTTCAGGATGAAATTTCCAAAACGAGGGGAGACTGTGACATCCTATGTTTCTAGTTTAATATTCGTATGTTAATGAAGTGTGATAAAATAATAAAATGCATCATAAGACTTAATTCTATGATAATTAAGGTCATTTAAGGTCTAACAAAGCCCCTTTGTGCATAAATCCAACTCAAAGGAGAAGAAATCTACAAGGAAATCATTCTTGAATCTTCAAAACTTGTTCATCTTATGTATGAACATTTCATCTCTTAACACATGCAACATGACTTTTGGATGATTTTTGCAAGTTTTATTCACCAAAACCTGGCTTTTCGTGAAATCCAAGGTTCCAACAAAGGTTTTAATCAAGAAAATGTGTTGTTAAACAATGTGTGTGTGTGTGTGAGTGTGTGTGTGCCGTAAGTGTGTCTGTGTGTGTGTGTGATGATTTTGTGTTTTGATGATCTTTTAACATATTGTTGATTTTCACTTGCATGCAATATGATCAAACTTTGATTTGAGGATATGAACATCATAAGAAACCCAACTCCAAAAAGAGTCTATCAAATGATGAAAATGGGTAATACATGATTGTATGTAAAGAATGATGTTCTTGAACCCATCTTGCTCTTGATTTCATAAAGGATTGAGATGATCCATGAATAATGGTGATCATGATCTGAAATCTTTTGATTTTTAAGTATGCTTTGTTGAAATTAAAAATAAGAACATAAGATAAAATATATGATATGGATTATATATGCAGGTATAAAATCATGTATATGTATGTATGTATGGTTTACACTTTTATTCTTGATTTGTTCTTCACTCATAAGTTTAAAGACAATTGAAATGATCCATGTATATGGTGATCATGATCTGGAGATTTGGATGTTTTTATTCACATTTTATTTTAAGAAAAGATAAAAGCAAATTAAAATTAAAGGTACTCAAGTATAGATGGGACATGACCACTAGTGGTCATGTCATAAAAGTTGATAGCTAACAAGGCAAGTATCTTTGTAAAATCTGGAATAATAAGTTTAAAACATATAAAATATAAGTTAAAATTTAGTAATATTACTGAAAATAAAAGTCTTAATGATTGGGTTTAATCTTGTAAACGTTTTACGTTTAAAAACGCGTTAAAAACGGTGTTTTCGGGTTTAAAACAAGTAATTATGTACAAGTCAGGTTTTGGACAGAAAATAATATTTTGTTTTAAGTTAAAAACTTATGTTTTTAAGTATATAACAAACGCATAACAAGCAAGGTCTTCGGTGATGACTTTATACGAGCGAAAAAAGCCGAAAACCGACAATTTCGGGTTAAAAATAATGGACTGTTTTGAAACTGAGTTTTAACAAATTATTTCAGAATGTTTTTGGTATAAAAGAGCCATTTTTAAACATTTAAAATGGTCACAAGATATATATGGGTTGATGTACGGTTTATGCGTGTAAAACCATGCGGTTTCGGGTCAAAAATTACCATATATGGGTGAAATATGGGTCAAACATAATAGAGCATATTTTTATAATAAAAATTTATCTAAAATAAATTTATATATATTTTACTACTGAAAATGTTATTATTTGTAACATCCCACATTGGTTGGGAAGGTGAACGAAGGCTTCTTTATAAGGGGCTTGAGACCTTCCCCATTGTGATGCGTTTTGCCTGGGTGATGGTGGTACGTCCCGGTCCAGGTGAAGACAAAACCATGAGGCAATGGTGGTTCATCCCGGCCAAAGCGGACAATATCATGGTGCGGTTACGCTGGGCTGTTACAGATGGTATCAGAGCCAACGGTTATAGCGAACTAGAAAATATTTTTGATCGATACCATATTGGCTCTGATACCATATTGTTGGTCCTCTTGATCAAGAGCATAATCAAGAGCATAATGGCTCTGAGACCATATTGTTGGTCCTCTTGATCGATATAACAGTGCAATTGATTGATAAACACAAACAAATCCCACTGATAATATAAATATCAATGATATCTGTGTGAAATCTAGATCAAACAAATATAAAATGAATGAATATGTGAAGAACACTCAAGAACATCTAATAAAACCCTTGTATGATCTGAATTGATTGCTAAAGATATTACAAAGTGAAAGCCCCTTAATCAATGGCTCATTCTCTTACTCAAACCTAATTGTCACTAATCTATATATAGTGATAATATTCACTAATGACATATTATGCCCCTAGACATAGACAATTAGAGAAATTACATATAAATCATAAAAATGACTTAAACATAAATAAATATATTTTGTTGACACAAAATATATTTATGAAAAATAAACTCCTAGTCATTTATATATTCAACGTCTCGTCTTGGTAATTCGTCTCGAACGCGTCTGTTTGCCTTTTCCGATGACGTTGACCTTTGTTGACTTTGACTGTGTTGATAATATAGACTATCCTTATCAGACCCAATAATACTCCCCTTAGTCTATCATTATCAACATCTTGTATCGTGATGAGCACCAATAAGTCAACCATATAATGATCTTCAATCTCCCCCTAGATTGATGATCTGGTATGAAGATCTTTCATCTTACAGGCTCCCCCTTTTTGTATGCTCCCCTTCTTCGTGTGCATTTTTTGTGAATGATTAGGAATAGCTTTTCCAACTCTCTATTCTTGAGTGCTTCAGAAGATGTTGGAGGAGGAATCCTAGCTAGGTATCTTCTGCAAACTTTAAGAACAGATTCTCTGCTCAGGCACTTTGCTCAGCTGATGATCGGCCATCATATGAAGCAAAAATCTGTATCACAATCAAAAACACATTCTACACATTTCTCGTTAGATCATTTCAACAATACAAATAAACCCGTGTTTATCTGTGAATACAAACATGCGAAACCATGTTCATTTGTGTGTGAAATTCCCCGTGCAATGCATGAAAATATGAGATCATTTCAATAGAATAATATTGTAAGGCCCAATTCTCGGAGACCTCACAGTTAGACAATCACAACATTTTTCATATCAGATAAATACATTTCATAGAAATAACACAGCGGATTAAGTTGTCAAAAACCATTCATGAATTAATATTTGATGTTGCTAAATAATACATCATTGTATTTTTACAATTACAAAAGAATTCATTCAACCATATTATTAAGCATGAATGGATGTCAGTCTTTGCCCTTCAACAGTTGATCCACAACGCAAGAGCCTACATTGTTGGTTGGCAATAGATGCTGAACCCCTGTCGGCAAATGTTTATCATGGTAGGTAACCCTTCGATAGTTGATCCACACTGCTAGGCACGAAGCCTGCTCATGAACTAGGATCCCATTCATTTGTTGGTCAATCCCCAGGATTGACCCCAGATGTGCATCCTCATGGTCTATACAGTCATACATCAGTTGAACTAACGACAACAAGGCCGTGCACCTCCATTCAATTGGCTTGCAAGGCTTTTTCATTCAACGTATGGGCCTGGGGTAACATTCATTAAGTTTCACTATTCTTCTTTTATTCTTTCGTGTCCACTTGTTATGAATAATACTTATTAAGATGCAAATAGCATAATCACATAACATGACAATATTATAGACATAGAGAAGGCAACACATAAGAAAGAACTAAGCATGATAATCTCTAAGTATAATCTTTCCTTATTCATCAATACTTAACACTTAGATCCTATTCTCAAAATTTCAGAATAATTCTAAGTCTTTAGACAAATGCGGATGAACTTAGCCAAATGCGGATGAGTACTACAAATGCGGATGAACATTCTCAGGAAATTTTCTGTGTCAGGATATGCGTATGAAACGAATGCGGATGACTAAAGCAATATACATGGACACTGTAGCAAATGCACATGGGCAAAACAAATGCAGATGAGTACTTACCAAATGCGCCTGAAGACTTAGTGAATGCGCATGAACAAAATGAATGCGGATGAGTACTTGGCAAATGCGCCTGAAGACTTAGTGAATGCGTATGAACAAAACAAATACGGATGAGTACTTAGCAAATGCGCCTGAAGACTTAGTGAATGCGCATGAACAAAACAAATGCGGATGAGTACTTAGCAAATGCACCTGAAGACTTAGTGAATGCGCATGAACAAAACAAATGCGGATGAGTACTTAGCAAATGCGCCTGAAGACTTAGTGAATGCGCATGATCAAAACAAATGAGGATGAGTACTTAGCAAAAGCGCCTGAACACATAACAAATACGTATGAACAAAAGACTCACTATGAAATGCGGATAGTCCTGAAACAAATCTGAAATGCAACTTATGCGATTACCAGAACCCAATCATCATTCTAATCATGAACACATCTTAGATCTATTTGTTTAACACTTAGAACCTCATAACTTAAACGATCAGCAAGAGAAGCACATAACACACCATAACATCAATCATCAATCGCACCATACATGAAAATGCATAACCGGTTTCGAAAACATCAATCAAAATCAGCCCCCGAAATAGCAGAATACATTTAAAAGAGGGGAGCTAGAACTCACCTCTACTGCTTTCGAACAAAACTCCACCAAGCCGAGAGCAACCTGGAGTTCAAATGCCTAAACACACCAAAACACAAAACCATGCACAAAGAACACATAAGAATCGGTTCACAAGCTGAAAAAATTCAGCTAAAACCGAACCAATTACATAGGAAAGATACACACCTTCAAAAAAACAGCTTCTTCTTCAAAGGACCTATGAAACTTCAGCTCTTCTTTCTTCTTTCTTGCTCCAGCCGAAAAGCAGAAGTCAAAAAGTGGTGGCATGGGTGGCCATGCCTTTTAAACCATATAATAATAAGGTTTTGTACTTTGTACACTTTCCCCCCCTCCACTTCTACCCATTATCCTTCCTTTCAAGATACTTTTCTTTTCCTTTATTTTAAACAAATTTTCTGGTGTTACAAGTCCAACCCCCTTATAGAGGTTTCATCCCCGAAACCTGTCATTCTTCGAACAGCTATGGGTAATGTTGTCTCATCTAATTCTCAGTCTCCCACGTAGACTCAGATCCCTTCCTGTGCCTCCACTACACCCGTATCAGTGGAACCACTTTATTACGTAATCTCTTTTGCTTTCAGTCAACGATTGCCACTGGTTGCTCTACATAGTTGAACCGTTCATCCACTTCAATGACTTCTAGTGGTACAATCATATCTTCATCAGCTAGGCATTTTCTCAAATGAGATACATGGAATGTTGGATGAATTCCACTTAACTCATCGGGTATCTCCAACCTATAGGCCACCTCTCCTACACGTGAAATGATTCGGAAAGGTCCTATATATCTCGGGCTCAGCTAATCCCTCTTTCTAAAACGAATGATCCCCTTCCAAGGTGAAACCTTCAGCATCACTTTATCACCCACCTGGAATTCTATTGGCCTACACCTCTTGTCAGCGTACGACTTTTGCCTATCCTTGTCCGCCTTCATAAAAGCCTTGATCTTTTCTAACTTTTTTGACTTGGCTTCAATGATCTCGGCACCACCCAACTCTTTCTGCATGATGTCACCCCAAAACACCGGGGTTCTACAATTCCTCCTATACAACATTTCGAATGGTGGCATGCCTATACTGGCATGATAACTGTTGTTGTAGGAGAACTCTACCAACAGTAGGTGTTCATCCTAGCTTCCACTAAAGTCAATAATGTATGCCTGGAGCATATCCACCAAGGTTTGAATGGTTCACTCTGATTGACCATCTATATGAGGGTGATAAGTTGTGCTAATATGTAACCTCGTCCCCATGGCGTCATGAAATCTCTTCCAGAACTTGGACGTGAACCGGGTGTCCCTATCGGAAACAATAGACACCGGCATGCCATGATGACTTATGATGTCCTTGATGAACAGCTCTGCCAGCCTTTCCGACGAGTACGTCTCTCGGATCGGCAAAAAGTGTGCACTCTTCGTCAGGCGGTCTACGATCACCCAAATGGTACACATCCTCTCACAGTGCGAGGCAACTTTGTGATGAAATTCATGGTGATGTGTTCCCACTTGAATTCGGGACATCCAAATGTTGTATCTTTCCATAAGGTTTTTGATGTCCCGCCTTCACTTGCAAGCAGGTTAGGCACTTACTCACGTCTCCACCATGTCACGCTTCATCCCGGCCACCAATAATCCTTCTTCAGATCATGATACTTTTTTGTAGCACCAGGATGGATGGAGTACCTTGTTTTGTGATCCTCATCCATGATCCTTCCCCTCAGCTCCCCATAACGAGGAAACCACATCCGCCCGAAGCGGGTGTTCACGCCAAGGATGTTTTCCCACAATTCCATCACCTGCCCCTTTATTCGTTATGCGTTGATCTTATCATCCTTTAATGCCTCATCTTGAAATTCCCTGATTTGCCCCATAACATCCGGCGTCACAACCAGCTGGCAAGCCTTTACCCGAATCGGCTCCGGCCTCTACTTTCGACTGAGGGCATCGGCTACCACATTTGCCTTACCCGGATGATAGTGTATTTCACAGTCGTCATCCTTGATCAACTCTAACCATCTTCTCTGTATCATGTTTAGATCCTTCTTGTTGAAAAAGTACTTCAAACTTTTGTGATCAGTGAAGATGGTGCACCTCGTCCCGTACAGATAGTTTCTCAAATCTTTAATGCAAAAACCATAGCCGCCAACTCCAGGTCATGAGTGGGATAGTTAGCCTCATGGATCTTCAATTGTTGGGACGCATAGGCTATAACCCTTCCCCGTTGCATCAGCACACAACCTAATCCCGAATAAGAAGCATCAAAATAGACCACCAAGTCTTCATTCCCTTCTGGTAATGTCAAGACAAGAGCTTGAGTCAACCTTGTCTTCAACTCTTTGAAAGCATTCTCCTGTACTTGACCCCATACGAACCTCACATCCTTATGGGTCAATTTGGTCAATGGTGAAGCTATCTTGGAGAAGTCTTGGATGAACCGTGTGTAGTAGCCCGCCAAACCCAAGAAACTACAGATCTCGGATGGCGTCTTTGGGGTTTTCCATTGCATAACCGCCTCCACCTTCGCCGGGTCCACCATAATCCCTTCAAAATTAACCACGTGACCCAAAAACTAAACTTCCCGCAACCAGAATGTGTATTTGGAGAACTTTTGGCATACAGCTTCTCTCTTCTAAGCTTCTCCAAAACCTCGCGAATGTGACCGGCTTGCTCTTCTTCACTCCTAGAATAAATCAGGATATCATCAATAAACACAATCACTGATTTATCCAACATCGGCCGGAATACCCGATTCATCAAATCCATAAAAGCAGCCGGCGCGTCGGTTAGATCGAAAGACATAACGAGGAATTCGAAATGCCCATATCGAGTTCGAAACGCGGCCTTCGGGATATCCTGTTCTTTGACCTTTAGCTGATGGTAACCAGATCAGATATCTAACCTTGAGAACCAGCTGGCACCCTGGAGCTGATCAAACAAGTCGTCAATTCTCGTTAGTGGGTACCTGTTCTTCACCGTTAACTTGTTCAACTCATGGTAGTCGATGCACATCCTCATGCTATCGTCCTTTTTCTTAACAAACAAGACCGGAACACCCCAAGGAGAGATACTCGGTCGGATGAACCCCTTATCTAGCAACTCTTGCAACTGGGTCATCAATTCCTTCATCTTGGAGGGAGCAAGACGATATGGCGCCTTTGCAACAGGTTGGGCACCAGGTATCAGATCAATCTAGAACTCGATCTCGCGATCAGGTGGTACCCCTGGTAGGTCTTCGGGAAACACATCAGGGAAATCGCATACTACCAGCACGCCTGACAATTGAGGCATGGTATCATCCATATCCTTCACATAGGCCAAGTAAGCACCACACCCACGTCTCATAAACTTCTCGGTCGTGATCATCGAGATTACTTGCGGTGTAATGCATTCCTTGTCTCCATGTATCATAACCAAACTGCCATCGGGGGTAGTCAGAAAAATCATCTTCTTTTGGCACTCGATGTTCGCTTCGTAGGCTGCCACCCAATCCATCCCTAACGCCATATCAAAACTTCCAAGGGCCATCATGTACAATCTAGCAGGAAACTTACGACTGTCCAACTCTACAAGGCAATCGTCTATCACATCAGTTACCTTTGGTAGACTTTCCTATCGTAGTCTCTACATAGAAGGTCACGTCTATCTTCTTATTCTTACCATGCATTTCATGAAAAAAGGTATTAGATACAAAACTTCTACTAGAACCCAAATCGAAGAGCACCGAAGCATACAGTTGGTTTACTAGAAACATACCTGAAACTACTTCAGGGTCCACTCTGGCTTCTTCCCCGGTCATGTTGAATGCCCTTGCCTTGGCTTTGGTGTTCTCACTTCTCCCTTTCTCGCCCATAGTTTGAGTCCCTGAGCTCCCTGCTCCACCCTTCTTGCAATCTCGGCCTGAGTGGCCTACCTCCCCATACCGATAGCATCGTGGTACCCCGCACTCTCTAGCATAGTGGCCTTCTCCTCCACACTTAAAACACCGGTTCTTCCCTACTCTACATTCATCTAAGTGAACCTACCCATACTTCTTACATCCCTCTTGTCACCCCCTTTACTCGATCCTGGGCGGCGATCATCAATCCTCATCTTCTTTTCCCCGATCCCATAATGGTCTCCCCTGAATCGCTTCCCATTACCGTTCTTGTTCCAACTCCTTTCAACCTTCCTCTGAATTGGTACCGGATCCCACTCATCATACAATCTTTCGGCCAAATCTACTGTAGACCTAAAAGTGCTCAATCTAGCAGCTATCATGTTCCTCCTGATATCCACGGGCACACCCTACATGTATCTCTTGATCTTCTTGGACTCTGGGGTTACTAGATCCGGCACGAGTCTTGCAAGCTCATTGAACTTGGAGGTATACCCTTGATGAGTCATGTTTCCAGCCTCCAAATGCAAGAACTCCTTCTTAATTTTGTCCAACTCCCGATGTGGACAATACTCCTCGAGTACCAGTTCCTTCAAATCCGACCACCTCATCCTTGCAACAGACCGTTTCCCCTCGGCTTGGACAATGTTGTCCCACCAACATAATGCCTAGTCAACAAAAGAATAGGAGGCAAACTTCACCTTTTGATCTTTCCGACACTCGCTGATTTCTAGGACTGCCTCCATCTCTTGAACCCAACGATGAGCAGTAGTAGCATTGCCGTTACCATCAAAGGTCGGGGGTTTGCATCTCTGAAACTGCCCATAGGTGCACCCCTTAACGGTCTCCTTCTCCCCCTCGCTATCATCGTCAGGGATTACTACCTTGGGGCTAGATGGCTCCACCTCAGGTTTCTCCTTTTCCTCTGTATCTTTGGTCTTTTCACCATTCTTTACTGCCCTCAACACCTCGGTCACCACTAAAGGTAACACGTTCTGCATGACGTTGTAGACTTCGTTAGCCATACCTTCCTTTACCATAGGCTTGAGGGTGGCTGATCCTTCACCCTCTTGGTGGCTATGAATACCCGAGTCCTCATCAACTGTCTCGAGAGCCTTAACTTTGCTTCGTGTGACATGTGGCCCAGTAGTATGCTCGCCACGAGCCCCTCCTCGGGTTTCCTTCCCAGGTTTCCTACCCGCCATAAGATCTACCTCCTATAATATTCAAGCACTAACAAGGTAATTCAAGGTAATAGCTTAGATTATGTCAAGTATAGTAAGTCTCTTATTACAGTGACCATTTGTGATTAGACACATACTTTACTCTTCATTCCCCAACCATTCTCTATCCGGACTACATCAGTGTCCAAATCTACTAAGCATATAAATCAAATAGCATACGCATGTAATACAGGTTACTTATGAAAGATTACCTGATGGCACATAGCTACTTGGGCTGCATCCCTCCATTCGGTCCCATTCTCAGTTTAAGTTTAGGTTTTGAAAATATTTACCTATTTCTCTTAAACTTTGGCTCTGATACCAACTTGTAAGGCCTCGTTCTCGGAGACCTCACAGTTGGACAATCACAACATTTTTCATATCAGATAAATACATTTCATAGAAATAACGCAACGTATTAAGTTGTCAAAAACCATTCATGCATTCATATTTGATGTTGCTAAATAATACATCATTGTATTTTTACACTTACAAAAGAATTCATTCAACCATATCATTATACTTGAATGGATGCCAGTCTTTGCCCGCCAAGTAGCCTCACCAGTGTGCCATCCTCAGCAACATCCTTACCTGCCAACCGATATGCATATAAAAAGTCAGCGTTGCTGAGTGAGTTCTAGTTTAATAATATATAAAAAAATATACACTTTGTAAACTTCATTTGGTGATCATTCAACAATATACATAATCAATCATAAAATGATTCATTATCTTTCTTTCTTTATCTTTCTCTTTCATTAACTAGGATTGCACAAAGTAAGAGCCTACATTGTTGGTTGGCAACAGATGCCGAACCCCTATCGGCAAACATTTATCATGGTAGCTAACCCTTCGACAGTTGATCCACACTGCTAGGCACGAAGCCCACTCATGAACTACGATCCCATTCATTTGTTTGTCAATCACCTGGATTGACCCCATATGTGCATCCTCATCGGCTATACAGCCGCACATCAGTAGAGCTAACTATAACAAGGCTGTGCACCTCCATTCATTTTGCTTGTAAGGCTTTTTCATTCATCGTTTGGGCCCGGGGTAACATTCATTAAGCTTCACTATTCTTCTTTTATTCTTTCGTGACCACTTGTTATGGATAATACTTATTAAGATGCACATAGCATAATCACATACCATGATAATATTATAGACATAGAGAAGGCAACACATAAGAAAGAACCAAGCATGATAATCTCTAAGTATAACCTTTCCTTATTCATCAATACTTAACACTTAGATCCTATTCACAAAATTTCAAAATAATTCTAAGTCATTAGACAAATGCGGATGAACTTAGCCAAATACAGATGAGTACTACAAATGCGGATGAACATTCTCAGGAAATTCTCTGTGTCAGGATTTGCGCATGAAACGAATGCGGATGACTAAATCAATATACATGGACACTGTAGCAAATGCGCATGGGCAAAACAAATGCGGATGAGTACTTAGCAAATGCACCTGAAGACTTAGTGAATGCGCATGAACAAAACGAATGCGGATGAGTACTTAGCAAATGCGCTTGAAGACTTAGTGAATGTGCATGAACAAAGCAAATGCAATTGAGTGCTTAGAAAATGCACCTGAAGACTTAGTGAATGTGCATGAACAAAACAAATGCAGATGAGTACTTAGCAAATACGCCTGAAGACTTATTGAATATGCATGAACAAAACAAATACGGATGAGTACTTAGCAAATGTGCCTGAACACATAACAAATGGGCATGAACAAAAGACTCAACTATTAAATGCGGATAGTCCTGAAATAAATCTGAAATGCAACTTATGCCATTACCAGAACCCAATCATCATTCTAATCATGAAGACAGCTTAGATCTATCTGTTTAACACTTAGAACCTCATAACTTAAACGATCAATAAGAGAAGCACATAACACACCATAACATCAATCATCGTTTGCACCATACATGAAAATGCATAACTTGTTTCGAAAACATCAGTCAAATATGCAAATCAGCCCCCGAAATAGCATAAAACATTTAAAAGAGGGGACCTAGAACCAACCTCTACTGCTTTCAAGTAAAACTCCACCAAACCCGAGAGCAACCTGGAGTTCAAATGCCTAAACACACCAAAACACAAACCCAAGCACAAAGAACACATAAAAATCGGTTCACAAGCTGAAAAAATTCATTTGAAATCTAACCAATTACACAGGAAAGATACACACCTTCAAAAACACAACTTCTTCTTCAAAAAACCTATGAAACTTCAGCTCTTCTTTCTTCTTTTTTGTTTCTTGCTCCATCCGAAAAGCAGAAGTGAAAAAGTGGTGGCATGGGCGGCCATGCCTTTTAAACCATATAATAATAAGGTTTTGTACTTTGTACACTTTACCCGCCTCCACTTGTGCCCATTATCCTTCCTTTCAAGATACTATTCTTTTCCTTTATTTTAAACAAATTTTTGGGTGTTACAAATATGGAAGACTTGAAATAATTTGTTATGAAACCCCCCCCCCCCTTTATTTTTTATTATTATTTATTTATTAATTTCTTTTTAATCACTTTACACCAAGAACTAATTCAATCTTGAGATCACATCCTCAAGATATACTTAAGCATAAGGATGTATTTAAACATTGACAAGTTAGTGAGATCACACTGAAGCAGAGTCTGATCACGATTTTAAAATTTTGATAGCTAAAAATAGTTCAAGAATGATTGTTGGTATATTTTTCCAATTTAAACCCATGCCTTATTCTTTTCAATGAGTGATCAGCAACTGATTTTATCATATTTTAGGTTCAATTAAAGAAGCTCAGGTAACTTGGTTCCCACAGACATCCGACAAAGAACTTATCCCGTCATCAAGGCTTATTGAGTAATATGATTAACTCAGGTTGATTTTCTTTTGATGTTCAACAATGATCTTAATTTAAGAATCATTGTGCCTTTATTTTAGGGAATAGATGATGAGAGCTCCAGGTCTATACTTACGTATAACAGAGGAGATGATCATCTAAGCGTGCTGATGAGAGCTTCAGGTCTATACTCACATATAACAGAGAAGATCATTGCTCCAGGTCAATGCTTCCGTATAGTAGAGGAGATAAGCACAAAATATACATCTGAAGAGCAACCGAGAAGCTACATTCAGGACTTGGGGATAGGGAGATTTTAGGAATGGAAGGGATCAAGGCAGAAGTCAGATACTCTCAACCCGTTTTTTATGAGACTTGTAACTTTGTGCAGGCCGAGATTTCATGGAAATGATCCTTATCACCGAGTTCTAAAGGTTTAGTTAGGCTACATAATCACTGTTTACTTCGTTTTCGGGCTGAGCCTACCAAGCATATCATATAATGAAACCTTTTTTTAGATTTTAGAATTTTAAGTGATACACACATCTACATCAGTTACTATCATTTCTCACAGAGGTACAAGTCATCCAACCAAGCATACAAAGAAAACATACTATCATTTCTTAGTCATCCCAATCAAGTTCTTAGTTTCCATTTCTATTATTCTAGCAAAGAAAGTCTTTCATATTATACTAGCAAAAAGATGAGAAATGAAGTACCAAGAAAAGTGCAGTGTTTGTGTATGTGAACTGTAATAGTGCAGATAAGTATCAAAAATATGGAGGAGATACCAAAACCATAACCTGTTTGTTCCACTTCAAATTTGACTAAGGAACATTCTCTGTCGGTAAAACGGATTACTAATAGTCCTCCTGAACTGTTCCTGCACTCATTAACAGATTAGTTAGAGAGGGGGACCCAGACCATCGTGGTCCTGGGAGTTCCTTTTTCATCAGTGTACATAACCTCTTTTAGCACACACCCTTTTGAAAAATCATTTATTTCTATAACCTTTTGTTTTACTTTCCAAATTTGTTTCTGTTCAATTACTTTAGATTTGAAAGAATTAAATTTGGAAATCATTTTCTTTTTAAGACCCATAGGTTGAGATTTTGATTTTGAAACATTGGTCCTTTTCATCTTTGAATCATGTGAAACCGACTTCACATGAGAAGGTTTGGATAGATTGTTCTTCATCCAACCATTCAAAGATGTGTGCTTTTTACTTTTTGAACCAGAGAAGCAACCCGTGCCCCAAGCTTGTCTTTGAACTTGAGGGCACTTCTTTAGCACACGACCTTCTTTTCCATATCTAAAGCAAGCCTTGAAAGGCTTTTGGTTCTTTGTAGTCTCGTGGAAAGAAGGAGAGGGTGGAGCCTGCTTTGTGGTTGTTGCAGCTTATCGACAACCTTGACGCTTCTTCTTTTGGATATCAGAAGATTGAACTTTTTGAGGCTTTGTCGATATGGATTTCGAACTGAGCTGCGATTTGTGATGTTCTAAGAGATGAGATCTGAACATTCTCTTGAGAACCCTTTTGTATGACTGGTGACTTGGAAACAGATTTGTGGCAAGCTTGATGGATAGCAAATGAAGATAGTGAGTGCTTCTGCTGAGTTTTAGAGGGACTACTGATTTGCTTAGCATTTGCAGATGAGATCCGTATAGGTCTTGATTCAACTTTTGGAAGCATTTGAGACTTGACAACTTCAGGTGACTTAATGATTTTTGATTCATCATCTGAGCTTGTCCAGTCTTGTATACACAAGTCTGCTTCCAACGGATCTTGATTGATACCACTTGTTGAGTTTCGATTGCCTGATGATTCCACTGCTGTTCCTTCTTTGACAAACCTGATAGGAACAAAAGAATGGATGTTACCTGTTTTGAATTTGTTAAAAAAGTTATGGAAAACACCTGATACTGGATTTGAAGCATCAAGTGTGGAATTATCATTTTGCTTATCAAATACTTGTTTGATGAGTCCCAAACCTACAGGAGAATCATATTCATTTCGAACCTCTTTGTGATTAACGCTGCTTAATCCTACATGTAGACTGTTAGTATCCGCAACATCAATTAAATCATTAGATGGATGAGGTTGAGGAATAGGAGAGTGACAATAAGTGCTAGGAGGAGGATAAACATATGATGTTTCACCACATCCCACACCCGTTTTGATTCTAGCTCTCCTTTGCTTACAGAATAGTTGTTCCTATTCCATCCCTCATATCATCCATTTATCAAGTTTTGGTTTAAGCTTGCTAGTCTCAAATTCTGCTAATGTGACTCATTCGCTCAAAACATTAATCTCGACATTCTTTTCTAAAAGATTTCTTTTTAAAAGATCATTTTCTTTTAAAGCTTCTCTTAGTTTGATTAAATATTTGGACTCATTGATTTTAAGTTCTTTGTTTATTTGTTTTAATTCTTTTTCATTTTCTAACAATAATCTGTTAGCTTTATAAACTCAAAATTGATGAATTTTGCAGGGAGGAGAACACATGTCTTGAACAACCTCATAAGGAAGTCCTATATCTATCTTTTTAGCAGCTAGGGCTTTTTCATATTGACAGACAGGAGTGTTCTTTTTGTATTCTTCCTCCTCAGCATCTCTCTTCTTAGCTTCTTCAACTTCAACTTCCTATTGCTTTCATTCATCCTGAACTTTACACCGACTTGCACAATCACCAACACTCTCACCTTGAGTGTCACACCTGAATTGTTTGAAAGGATCAAAATCCTCAACAGAATCCTGATCACTATTTACCACCTCAGCCATTAGTGCATGGTTGAATTCTTCTTTAGTTTCTTTGATCTCAACACTTGAAGATACACAACCATACATGAATTGATTATACTCTCCTATTTTCATATCCAAATCAAATGACTTCTTTTGGGTTATTACAAGTTTTAACGAAGATTTTTAACCATTTAAACAACAAAACGCAGCGGATATTAGAGAGTTAAAACCCTTTATAACTTCTGAAAATAAACCATTTATATGTTCAAGAAAACAAACCCAAGAACAAGGATCATATATATGTGAAAAGAAATGCTATCAAAACCAAAATAACAACCAAAGGATGTTCTAAAACTACCTTTCAGGAACAAGGAAGTTAGATATGGATGAGAGGAAAGAGATGAAGCTTCTTGAACGTCTAGTCTTCAAAAGAGAAGACCTCAAGCTTGTATACCCACAAGCTCTTGCAAAACACCAAACTAGTTAGGAAGTTAACACCCAAAACCTTCTTCAAAGAACTCTAAATCCGAAAATAGGAGAAGAGCAAAATGGAGAAGAAGGTATTCTTGCATGTGTGAGAGAGAAAAGTGTGGTTGAGTGTTGTCTTCAAAGTGATTAAAGTCTTGTATTAAAACAAGACAAGGAATCCCAAGACACCCACATGGGGGGGCCGAGATTTTTAAAATGGTTTCCCACCATTTTAAATATTATAACTTAAACACACTTTTATTTATTGTTATTTAACTAATTTAAATAACAATACAAATGATATCTCATGAACAAAGCATCCATATAGTTTGTTCTATCTCAAATGCAATAATTTAGAAAACCCATTTCTAAATTGGTGTCAATATTTATTTGCTTGATCATATCAACAAATAAACATTTATCGGTGTTTGCCTAGCTTGTTATTGGGTATGACCCGAATTGGATCATAACGTACTAACCACATCAATCTTGTATGTGTCTTGGGCATATAAGATCCAACAATCTCACACTTGCACAAGATTCATAGAAGATTGATGCAAGCAGTAAATACCGCCTAACAACGGTTCACTACCCTTAATACGTATGACTAAAAGCCATTCAATAACATCATCCCCTTCAAGTATCTTACTCGAAAATGTCTTAGGTGAATCAAGCATCTATCCTTTTGTCACAGATGTCATGTTAAATCTTACAGACATAGAATGATCATTCTCCATTGACTTAACTTTAGCAGGCCTTAGACAACTTACTCTCAACGAATAAGAGGGACAAATCTCATCTTGATTACATACGTCTCTCACAATCACCTCGGGCTATACCTGAATTTAGTCTTATGTACTACCGTATTTCAGAACAGCGAAGAACTAAGACAAAGTATAATACCCGGTGAATATCAAGACCCAATATGTATCTCAGGTCAAAGGATACCAAATGATATTCGCCTTTACTCAAATTTACTTATGACCAATCAAGAAGATTCCATGTAGTAATATTTGAGACGCGGGTCAGTCCAATATTTGTATCCCACAAATATCTATGAACTTTGGTAGCAACCCTTTGCTCTATATTCATCCATATGAATATCAACCAATCCAAGTTCATAATAGTCTTACCCACATACTTGTTCCCACAAGTATGAACGACTACGGACGTTTAGAGTAGATAATTTACTCATGGATTGAACATGCAAAATTGGAACATTAGTTGAAGCATTATAACCAAATAATTCATTCAAATAATAAAAGGTTCCAATATCCAAATACAAAATTATAAGATCAAATCCAGTCACTAGAATATCGAAGTCCCATGGCACAAGTATGACCTTCATGCTTTGCCTTTTCAAGGAGCTTCGTGAGTGGATCCGCAATGTTCTGATCCGTGTGAACTTTGCGAATACATATCTTTCCCTTTTCAACTTCATCCCTTATGTAGTTGAATCTCCGCTCCATGTGCCTAGTCTTTTGATCTGCACGGGGTTCCTTGATTTGAGCAATCGCACCCTCATTGTCACAAAGAATTTCTAGGGGGTCCTGAATGGAAGGGACAACCCCTAGATTGGCAATGAATTTCTTCAACCATGCAGCTTCTTGAGCTGCTAATGAAGCGGCGATGTATTCTGACTCTGTAGTTGATAATGCCACCACATCTTGTTTAGAGCTCTTCCAAGAGATTGCTCCTCCATTTAGGATGAAAATATATCCCGATTGTGATCGTGAGTCATCCCGATCAGTTTGGAAGCTTGCATCCGTGTAACCTTTTACCACGAGTTCCTCTTCACCAAATCCATAGATTAGGAACATATCTTTAGTCCTCATTAGGTACTTAAGTATGTTCTAAACAGCCATCCAATGACTAGTTCCAGGATTTTGCTGGTATCGGCTTATCATGCTCAAAGCGCATGACACGCCCGGCCTGGTGCATATCATTGCATACATGATGGATCCTATAGCAGATGCACACGGGATTCCCTTCATTTTATCTTGCTCATCCTTTGAGCTTGGACATTGAGTCGTACTCAATATCGTTCCTCTTTGAATAGGTATCGTACCTTTCTTAGAGTTCTCCATCTTGAACCTTTTCAAGATCTTATCAATGTATGCACTTTGATTTAATCCTATCAACCGCCTTGATATATCCCTATAGATCTTTATTCCCAAAATGTAGGCGGCTTCACCAAGATCCTTAATGGAAAAACAGCTTCCAAGCCAGGTTTTTATACCTTCCAAGGTTGGAATGTCATTTCCAAATAGTAGGATGTCATCGACATACAATACTAGGAAGGTGATGATGCTCCCACTAGCCTTTTTATACACACAAGCCTCATTAGTGTTTTTGATGAACCCAAATTTGATTACCTCTTCATCAAAACGGTGATTCCAACTTCTTGACGCTTGCTTCAATCCATAGATTGATTTCTTTAACTTGCATACTTTGTTAGGATGTTTTGGGTTGACAAAACCTTCAGGCTGAACCATATAGACATCTTCCTCAAGATATCCATTTAGAAAAGCGGTTTTGACATCCATTTGCCAAATCTCATAATCATAACGAGCAGCTATGGCAAATAATATCCTAATAGACTTTAGCATTGCAACAGGCGAGAAAGTCTCATCATAATCAACCCCTTGAGTTTGAGTGAAACCTTTTGGTACAAGTCTAGCTTTATAAGTATCCAAGTTTCCATGCATATCGGTTTTCTTCTTGAAAACCCACTTACTTCCAACTACCTTGGAGCTAAGAGGTGGTACAACCAAGTCCCACACTTGGTTGTCATACATGGATTGCATCTCAACATTCATGGCTTCAAGCCATTTGTCACAATCCAAATTGGAAACTGCATCATGGTATGTGATTGGTTCATCGGAATCAACCACATAGCACCCATCCAAGAAAAATCCATATCTTTTAGGTGGATTACTAGTTCTACCAGATTTGTGAATGTTTTGTGTGTATTGATCAACCATTTGATCATTCTCAACATCCTCATGTTGAGTGCTAGTGTCAACCAAACGTGTATCGGGTTGTGGTTCTTGATCCTCCTCAAGATCCACTGTTCTACTGCTAGCTCCTTCCATAAGGAACTTGGCTTCCAAGAACTCACCCTTCTTGGCAACAAACTCCTTTTGTTCCATTGGATCATAGAAATAATATCCCATAAAATCTCTAGGATATCCAATAAAGATACAATTAGTGGAACGACTTTCTAACTTGTTTGAGGTGTGAGTCTTTACATAAACCTCACATCCCCACACCTTTAAATATGATAGAGATGGAACCCTTCCATGCCATATTTCAAAAGGTATCTTTTCCACTTTCTTGGTTGGGGCCATATTCAAAATACGGGCCGCAGAGAGCAAAGCAAAACCCCAAAATGATAGAGGCAATGAGCTTCTAGCCATCATAGATCGAACCCTATCCAATAGAGTCCGATTTCTCCTTTCGGACACACCATTGTGTTGTGGTGTTCCAGGTGGAGATAGTTGTGAGATAATCCCACAACTACTAAGATGATCTCTAAAAGCATCACTCAGATATTCACCTCCTCTATCGGTGCGGAGAATTTTTATTGATTTGTTGAGTTGATTTTCTACTTCATTTTGGAAGGTTTTGAACATTTCAAAAGCTTCATCTTTGTGTCTTAACAAGTACACATACCCATACCTACTATAGTCGTCGGTGAAGGTAATGAAGTATCTTTCATTATGCCTAGTCATTGGCTTATAAGGACCATATACATCCGAATGTATGATACCTAATAAATCTTTTGCCCTTTCAGTTTTGCCACTAAAAGGTGCCTTAGTCATTTTGCCTTGTAAACAAGATTCACATACATCAAATGAATCATATTCACTTGCTTTTAAAAGACCATTCTTTTGAAGTGTTTGTATGCGCTTCTTGTTTATATGACCAAGATGGCAATGCCAAAGATAGGTGTCACTCAAATCTAATTTGAGCTTCTTAGTGGTGGTTTGGTACAACGAGCTATCATATAATGTGTTTTCACGAACGAATTCATAAATACCATTAATAGGAGTAGCTTTAATATAAAAGATGTCATTTAAAGAAACATGAATTTCATTTTCAATAAACGTTAAAACATAACCATATTGTCTTAATTGGGCAACTGAAATAATGTTCCTAGTCAAACTTGGAGCATACAAAACATTGTTCAAAATTGCTTCCAAACCATTTGGAAGCTTTAAGATGTAGTCCCCTCGGGCTTCAACTTGAACTTTTGCCCCATTGCCCATGTAGAGGCTAACATCCCCTTTCTTGAAGTCTTTACTTCTTTTGAACCCCTGCAACAAATTGCAAATATGAGTCCCACATCCGGTATCCAATACCCATGTGTTAGAGGATATTAAATTGAGATCAATATGAATCATGATAATTGTACCTGAGATCTGCCCGACATCCCTCTTAGCTTTCAACTCTTTGAGATGGACAGGACAATTTCTTGCCCAATGTCCAATCTCCCCACACTTGAAGCATGGGTCATCAGAAGCAACCTTTTGCTTCTTCTCCGCTGGTTTTGGTGGTGGCCCTTTTACCACTCCCTTTCCCTTTCTCCCAACGTACCCTTTACCTTTGGCAACACTTGCCTTGGGTGCGGGGTGAGGCCTCTTCTTGTTCCCACCTTCATTGATGGTGAGAACGGGTAAACTCCTTTTACCCATGGCCGCCTCGGCTGTTTTGAGCATAGAGTGAAGCTCAGTTATGTTCTTGTCCCAACCGTTCATTTTATAATTCATAACAAAATTGTCAAACCTTTTTGACAAAGAGTTGAGGATCAAATCCGTAGCCAACTCTTTCGAGACAGGACAATTCAGCCTTTCGAGGCGGTCTATGTGGCTCTTTATCTTAAGTACATAAGACGAGACCGATTGGGTATCATCCATACGACATGCATGGAGTGCTCGAACCTTTTCGAAGTGCTCTACCCTTGCTTGTTGTTGGAACGTTTCCTTCAAATGGGTTATCAAGTCGTATGCTCCGTGATGTTCGTACTCCTTTTGGAGATCCGGAGTCATACTTGCCAACATGAGGTAAGACACTTGGACCGAGTCCTCAGTGTATTTCACCCAATTCATATAGGCCTCTTCTTCTTCCTCATTGGGTTCATCGGGAATCGGATCGTCTAAGATATATGACCGTTTCTCTTGCTTGAGAACAATTCTCAAGTTTCGAAACCAATCAATGAAATTGTTATGGTTTAGACGCTCCTTTTGGAGAATGGTCCTTAGTGATAGGGTCTGAACGGACGGAATATCATTATTTTCATTGTTATTGGTGGCCATCTACAAAATTTAACAAAGTTCAATTTTAATATTTACGATATTATCATATTTAATTATAAATACCTTTTATGTGTCATACACAAAATAAAATTCTAGAATCCAACATTACATTTAAATAGTGGTTAGGTGACCTTTATCCCATTATTTAAATTAACAAGGTAGTCAACGTTTTGACAATTGCAACCCTTTGCAACTTCTAGAGGTATGGGATCGACTTAAACATCATATGTATAGTCGGCATGTGAATCACATCAACACCTTTTGTAAACCACATTGTAGGTGATCCATTTAACATGGTTTGCAAATTAAGTTACCCTACTTACACACACAAGTGAGTTTACCAATATAAGTGGTTAGGTGATCTTTATCCCACAAATATGGCATTCCCACCTCTAATCACAAGTTCCCTCAAAAATGATTAGGTGACCTTTATCCCATTAAGAGTTTTCAAGTGACTCAAGTGTGGTGTAAAAGGATGGTGTTAAACTTGTTAGCAAAAGACATTTTAAGTTTTCATAATTCTAGTTTAGAAAACTCTATGTACCTTGAATTTGCATGCTATCAAATACATGGTACCCTATGTTTCTTTTAATAAAACCCTTTCTATTTAAAATCATTAATCCTTTTAATAACCTTTTATTAACCACTTAATGATAAAGAACCACTTATTTTCAGCTTGTTATGATTATAAATTTGTTTGTTATGCATATCCATATATCAAACATCCAACATAAAACAAACAACCAAACAAGCACAACCATTCAATCATAAGTGCATAACCATAGCCACTAAGGTGACCACGCTTGTTTGCCATCACAAGTGTTGTCATTTGGTCTTTCTTAAGGGTTAATAATAACACATAAAATGTGTCCAAGAAATCCTACTCGAATCCGCATCCAAATGCTTCAAGTGTCCGTGTCTTTTGAGTTCTTCCTTTGTATCTTCCCTTAAGTCTCAAACTTGTGCATCTTCTTTTACAAAAATCATATCCTAATACAATTTTTCTAATAAAAGAAATGCACCTAATCTATTTATTACATAACCAATGAATAAATAAATTACAACCCAAAGATACAAACACCAAAATTATTATTACAACCCTTTAATGAATAAAACCAAACATGACAATCACATTCATCCAAATCCAAAACACATTAGATCAAGGCTATGTTATGCACCAAAATATGTATCAAATACAACATCCAAGAACAACCATGAACTCCCTTTTTAACCCTTAAAGTTTCGGCCAACATAAACCCAAACTTTAGGGTTTAGTCCAAACAAAACAATCAAGCACTTGATGTTAATCTTACAAGGTTTATTCTAAAGCATGTAAGATAAAACTTTGAAAGATAAGGTATTCAATAATCCACAACAAAACAGCCCCTAATGGGTTGAAAAAGTCCAACAAAACTAACTTTTCATGGACTTTAGAAACAAGTTTTCCACATAACCGGCTCTAGATGCCATTGTTGGGTTCTTACAAGTTTTAACAAAGATGTTTAACCATTTAAGCAACAAAACGCAGCGGATATTAGAGAGTTAAAACCCTTTATAACTTCTGAAAATAAACCATTTATATGTTCAAGAAAACAAACCCAAGAACAAGGATCATATATATGTGAAAAGAAATGCTATCAAAACCAAAATAACAACCAAAGGATGTTCTAAAACTACCTTTAAGGAACAAGGAAGTCAGATATGGATGAGAGGAAGGAGATGAAGCTTCTTGAACATCTAGTCTTCAAAAGAGAAGACCTCAAGCTTGTATACCTACAAGCTCTTGCAAAACACCAAACTAGTTAGGAAGTTAACACCCAAAACCTTCTTCAAAGAACTCTAAATCCGAAAATAGGAGAAGAGCAAAATAGAGAAGAAGGTATTCTTGCATGTGTGAGAGAGAAAAGTGTGGTTGAGTGTTGTCTTCAAAGTGACTAAAGTCTTGTATTAAAACAACACAAGGAATCCCAAGACACCCACATGGGGCGGCCGAGATTTTTAAAATGGTTTCCCACCATTTTAAAATTTTCACTTTTAATTAGAAGTTACAAGTTTATAAAATTAAACCCCTTTTAATTTTATAACTTAAACACACTTTTATTTATTGTTATTTAACTAATTTAAATAACAATACAAATGATATCTCATGAACAAAACATCCATATAGTTTGTTCTATCTCAAATGCAGTTATTTAGAAAACCCATTTCTAAATTGGTGTCAATATTTATTTGCTTGATCATATCAACAAATAAACATTTATCAGTGTTTGCCTAGCTTGTTATTGGGTATGACCCGACTTGGATCATAATATAATAACCACATCAATCTTGTATGTGTCTTGGGCATATAAGATCCAACAACTTCAGCTTGTTGATAACATCAATTAGTTTGTAGTCAGCAAAATTTCTTTCCTGCTTTAACAATCTAACTTGTGGATTCTACTGTGGAGGAAGAGATTCCAAAAGTTTTGTGACTTGTTTATGATTCCCCAGCTGGTCATCAACCTTCTTAAGGTTGCTTGCCACCATGAGAAATCGATCAACAAAATCAGATATCTTTTCATCTTTCATGGCTGCAAAAGAATCAAACCGACTTTTTGCCGATATTAGATTATCAGATTTGAAGGAATTAGGGACTTTTGAAAGAGCCATTTTTGACAAGATCAGAAATTAATTTCCCTGAAATTTCAGTAATTTCGCTCGTAATTTCGCTGGTAGTTCGCTAGTAGTTTCGCCCGTAATTTCAACACTAGTTTTGCCCAGTAGTGGCACGCTGATGCTAGTTTCGCAGGGTAGTTTCATCCGAAACTAGTTGAACTTTCGTTCAGAAATCAATTTGGCAGTAATTTCGCTGGGTTTGGCACACAAACACCATGAACTTTCGTTCAATGCATGTACTTTCGCAGGGACAAAGAATCCAGATCCAAAGACCAAAAACTTTGTAGTTTCGCTGAAAGATTTATTGTTTCCCCCGACGAAACTATGTAGTTTCGTAGAATAAAATATACATTTTTGCTGGAAGAGCTATAGATTCGCCCGACGTAACTAAACAACTTTTTCAGCATGAAATCAATCCAAACTCATCCAAATCTCAATGAATTTGAGATCTGATGATTTCAAAAGCTTCCAATACCAAAATCGAAATCCTCAATCAATTTCCATGCCCAAAACACGCAGATCAGATCAAAAACGAATGGAACAGTGAGTTTGAACTAGAAAACCAAATAAAACTCACATAATCAAGAGCATAATAGCTCTGATACCATATTGTTGGTCCTCTTGATCGATATAACAGTGCAATTGATTGATAAACACAAACAAATCCCACTGATAACATAAATATCAATGATATCTGTGTGAAATCTAGATCAAACAAATATAAAATGAATGAATATGTGAAGAACACTCAAGAACATCAAATAAAACCCTTGTATGATCTGAATTGATTGCTAAAGATATTACAAAGTGAAAGCACCTCAATCAATGGCTCATTCTCCTTCTCAAACCTAATTATCACTAATCAATATCTAGTGATAATATTCACTAATGACATATTAAGCCCCTAGACTTAGACAATTAGAGAAATTACATATAAATCATAAAAATGACTTAAACATAAATAAATATATTTGTTGATACAAAATATATTTATTAACAATAAACTCCTAGTCATTTATATCTTCAACGTCTCGTCTCAGTAATTCGTCTCGAATGCGTCTGCTTGCCTTTTCTGATGACGTTTACCTTTGTTGACTTTGACTGTGTTGATAATATAGACTATCCTTATCAGACCCAACATCTTGCTTTGTTCTTCATGATTAAACCTCTATCATCTCTTTTGTTTCTCAACACTTACTTAGTGCCAATAGGAACCTGACTAGGTGGCAATGGACACAAGTTCCATACCTTTTGCCTCTTGAATTAAAGCAACTCCTCTTGCATTGCTTTTATCCAATTGTTTTCCTTAAGAGCTTCTTTCACCTTCTTTGGTTCCATTTGAGAGAGAAAGCATGAGTACAAGCAGACATTCCCATTATGGGTCTGACTTCTTCTTTTCACACCTTCTGGGACATCCCCAATGATGTTCTTAGCTGGATGAGTGTTGGGTGTCCTGAGCCTAGGAATCACATCTAGTAGCATAGATAGATCCAAATTGGAGATGTTTTGCGCAGAAATTTAAACACCATCACCAGCTGATGTCTCACACTCATTCAATATGTACTGATTCAATGAATGTGTGATAGCATCAATGGTATTTTGCTGAGAAGCAACATCAACAGTTACCTGTTCCTCCAGATCACTGTCTTCATCAGCTTGGTGTTGAGTACTTGAGTTGTCAGATGTTGAGTTAGGAGACTCAGTTGGCTGACAACTTGTTGAAGCTCCATTGTTTATTGAATTGTCTTTTATGTTAAGTATGGTACATCTGCTACTAAAGGACCTCAGAAAGTCAATGAACGGTGGCCACTTGTTCCATAGCTCATAAGGGGTCTTTCTATGGGGCTTAACAATGAGAACCCTATTCTGCACATAACATGTAGTGCCGACTGCCTCTTCCCGGAAAGTTAGAGGTAGTTTTGAATCAGCTAACATAGTTCTTCCAGCCTCAATAAGTGTCATGTTCCCCCTCTCAACAACACCATTCTGTTGAGGAGTTCTAGGAGCACTATATTGTCTGGAAATCGCTTTTGAGATACAGAATGAGTTAAGAACTTGATTCTTAAACTCAGTCCCTTGATCACTTCTAATGATATTTACCTTGTGATCTATTTGATTTCCAATTTTAAGAATAAAATATTTTATAGTTTCAGCAGTTTGATCTTTAGTTCTTAGAAAGAAAATGCAAGTAAATCTTGTGAAATTATCAACAATCACAAGGCAATATGATTTCCTTCCAATGCTAATTATACTTGCGGGAGCAAATAGATCCATATGCAAAAAGTGTAATGGGGTGGTGATTTAGTTAATTTCCTTGGATTTTTGAGAAACCTTATGTTGCTTTCTTTTCAGACAAGCAACACAGTTGTCCTTACAAAGAAATTCCTTTTTAGGCATACCATGTACCAAATTATTTTTAACCAATTTATTCATGGTTTTAAAATTAACATGGCGCATTCTTTTATGCCAAAGAGTTGACTCATCTCCATATTACTTCAAAGAAGCTAAGAATGTTGGAAGTGCCTTTATTTCCAATGGTGATGAAGGAAGCTCTTATGCTGAAAGTGATGATGAAGAAGAAGTTGGTTTCTATGCAGCAAAGACTTCTAAATCTAACTTACAAAGCAGTTCAAACAAGAAAACAAAAGGGAAATCTGAAGATTCTAAAAGCTCAACAGCAAAGGGATCATCAAAGAACAAAAGCAACAGCAAATCTGAACCAATCACTACGGTTCTAGAAACAGAAGAATAGAAAGTAGCATTTGCAGCATTTAGTTCAAGCTTTCAAGCTTACTTGGGTAGTACTCTGACTCCTGCTCACATGTGCTAACAAGACTTGGAAGAACTTCATCTTGGTGAAGTGGAAGAGATGGATCTGCAATCGCAAATGGCCATGATTGCTTACAGGGCCAAGATGTACATAAGAAGGAACAAAGGACTATCTGTTACAGGCAGAACAACAAAGATTGGTGTTGACAAATCAAAGGTGAGGTGTTACAAATGTAATTTGTATGGTCACTTCTCAAGGGAATGCAACAACAATCAGCAATCAACAACAGACACAAGACAAGCAAATCAGAGAAGCTTCAAATAACCTTAGCTAACAAACTCATCCCTACTAGCCACAGGTTCTTCAACAGGTACCAGTAACTCTAAAGAAACTAGTTTGATTATTTTGCAGGAAGGAACTTATGATTGGAGCATGTATGAGAAGGAAGCCTAGGAGGAAAATCAAGCACTGATGGCCAGAGAGGTAAGGGACAGGTTATGCTCACCAACATGTGTTGAAGAGGTAGAGAGATACAGGGTCCATGCTCAACAATTGGCTGATAAAGTCAAAGAAACAATGATTTTAAATGAATCTCATGTAAGAGAACATAAACTGTATCAGGTCAAAATCACATCCTTGCAAAAGGATTTAGATAAATTGTGTTTGAAAACTATAATTTAAAAGCACAGGCTGAGCATCTGACCACCTCTTTAACCAAGTCAATGTTTGATCATGCATCTACTAAAGTGAAACTTCAGAAGTTCCAATTATCATCAGAGCAATATGAGAAACTGTTAAATTATCATATTGAATCAAAGAACAGGTATGGGTTGGGATTTAATGCTATTGCACCACCAGTGAATGATAATTACACCACACTACCTGAGTCAATGACAAACGGTTTATCAAATCATTTTGTGTCAAGCACCAAAACTGAATCAAAAGTTGAAAATAATGAAGTGGTAAATGGTTAAGATACTAAAATTAGTGAAACTGATTCATCTAAATTAGAATTTTCAAAACAAAATGAATCAGAATTTTACTTTGATGACTGTGATGATCTGGATGAGGTTGATGATCCTAATGAGCAAGAATGTGCTGGGTTGGATAAGGAAAAGAATGTGGTAAATGAACCTATAATTCCTAAAGTCCTTAAGTAGATCAAGCTACCTTATCCCCCAAAACAAAGAAATTTGTTGAAGACCATCTACACAAGAATTGGTCAGCTTAATAAAGGAATTCAGGAGCTTAACAAAAAGCACAAAAGTCAGTCAGCAAAAAGAACTACGGAGGAAGAAGAGAAAAACACTTCAGCTGAACACCTGCGGAAGAAGAAGACTAGTCCTCACACATCCGTAGAAAAAAAATGAAAAATGTTCCAAAGTCAACTTCCGTAGAAGATCTGGAAAAAAGCATTCATCTGACTCAAAGTCAACTGCCGTAGAAGATCTACGGAAGAAGAAAACATTTGCTAAATCACAAACTGTCAAGAAAGTAAAGAAATAACAAAGAGATGTGAATCCTCAGCAATAACAAGAAGATACTTCAGCTACAAAGATTGAAAGAATATTGAAAAACAAGTAGAAGAAGACAGTGGAGTCTGATAGTGAAGCTGAAGAGAAATACTGCAAGTGGTGTGACATGTATAATCACAAAACAAAAGATTGTTATTTTAGCAGCTATTGTTCCATATGTAATATGAATAATCATATGACTTATGATTGCTACATCAATAAGCACTATGCTGTTTGCAACAAGAAGAACCATTCTACTCAAGAATGCTACATAAACAAGATGAACAAATCTAAAGTGCCAAACAAGCAACAATCTGAGAATGATGAATCAGACTCGCAATCTTCTGAGAATGAAGAATCAAAGGTCTTCAAACAAAAGAAGCAGTAACCAAAACAAAAGGTGCCAAAGGTCAAGAAGCCAACATCTACTGATGATCAAACACAATAGAAGAAGGAGAAGCAACACTATAAAAGCAAGACTCCTCTAAAGAAGGTAGTGTTATAGGAAGATGGAGCCTTCTTTGAGCACTTTAAAAAGGGAAATCATGTACCACAGTCAAAAACAAAAGTTGCTGAAACTTTTTCTAGCAAAATGTCATCTTCAATTTTGAAGAAAAAGATACTCAAAGAAGAAGTGACAGAGAAAGTGACTGTGAATCAAGATTAAAATGCTTCAAGTCCATCTGCAAAAGAACCATCCTCACCCCAAACAAAACATAATGAATCAATTGAGACTAAAAACAATTCATGATAGAGTAACTATTCTAGATAACAATGGCAAGCCCAAGACCATTATGGCTTGGGCTCCACTTTCTAATTGATTTCATTATTTTTACAGGAACATCCATGGAGGACTGACAACAAGTGGTATGCTGACAGTGGTTGTTCCAGGCATATGACAAAAAACTATTCACTCCTCCATGGTTTCAAACATAAAATTGCTTCATATGTAGCATTTGGTGGGGATAAGAAGGGAGGTAAACTTGTTGGTGAAGGAATGGTAACAAATGGAGTACTCAAATTTGAGAAAGTTAATTTTCATGCTAATTTACAATACAACTTACTCAATGTATCTCAAATTTGTGATCAAAAATATTCCACTTTATTTGATAACTCTTTCTGTTACATTCTTAATCCAGGTTTGCACGTCCCAGTAGATTGGATCCTTCTTATAGCACCAAGAAAAGGAAACACTTATGTTTTGGATATGAATAACACCTCTATGACAAGCAATGAAACCTGCCTAATTTAAGTCATCAGAAGATGAAGCTCAACTGTGGCATAGAAGGATGGTTCATTCAAACATGAAGAACATGAATAAGTTGGTCAAACATGACTTAGTCATTGGGCATCCCAAGAAAGAATTTTATTGTTCAAATCATTGTTCATCATGTTATAATGGAAAACAACATAGGGTGTCACATAAGTCCAAAACAAACAACACAAATACAACACCACTCAGAATGCTACACATGGATATTTTTGGTCCAACCAATGTTTTGAGCATTGGTAAAATGCAATACTATTTGGTGATTGTTGATGGTTTCACTAGATTCACATGGGTCTTTTTTCTTAAAACATAAAAGTGAAACATTAGAAACATTAATGGAGTTTAACACTAAGATAGAAAATCAACTTCATTTAAAGGTCAAAATCATAAGAAATGATAATGGATCTGAATTTGTTAATCATGTTTTAGATTCCTTTTGAACGAACAAAGGCATAGCCAGACAATTCAGTGCATCAAGAACGTCACAACAAAATGGAGTTGCTGAAAGAAGAAACAGGACTCTAATTGAAGCAGCAAGAACAATGCTAGCTAATTCACAGTTGCCTATCACATTTCGGGCAAAAGTAGTGAACACAACATGCAATGTTCAAAACAGGACATTAATTGTCAAAGAACATAATAAAACACCTTATGAACTTTTCTTTAAAAGAAAACCTTTTATAGGTTATCTTAGAGCTTTTGGGTGACATGTATCTATTTTAAACACCAATGATCAATTAGGAAAGTTTGATGAAAAAGCTTATGATGGTTTCTTTGTTGGTTACTCATCAACATCTAAATCATATAGAGTATACATTCTTCATCACAACATTGTACAGGAAACACCTAATGTATCTTTTGATGAATCCTTATTTCCAAAATCTATAAAAGGATCATATTGGTTGTTTGGTATATTGCAGGTCCTGCGGATACATGTTATCCTTATGTACCTCCAAGCATGAGTGAAGTGTCATTGTCAGGTGATCCTCAAAGACTACCCCATACACATACTTCAAATGTTGCTGATCGAGGCCTTTCATCTCAAACAAGAAATGACGATTCTGATGGAAATGGAAATTCAACCTCAGTAGAAGTTCCTTCGACATTAGCAGAAGCTCCTTCTACATCTGTAGATGTTCTATCTACTTTCAGAGATAATTCATTTCCTTCATCTGAAATTCCCAATCCATCAGAAAATATTCCAACAACATTCACATCTGCAGATCCACAAACTACAACATCCGTAGTTGTTCCAGTAACTGCTGTGGATGTTATACCAACATCTGCGGAAATGAAAAATCATGAAGATGGATTTCATTCACCATCAGAAGACCAAAATGATGAGTATCTTAATTACTTTGTTGATTCCCCATCTCAGCTGTATCCATCTCCATCTACTAACATCACCAACATGGAATCATCTATTCCAGTTGAATCAATACAAACAACAATAATTCATAAGTATCATCCAATAGAAAACATTACTGGTGATCTTAAAGAAAGAACCACAAGAAGTCAAGGGGGAGCCGCCAATATTTTTCTGTTCTCCTATTTTCTTTCATAAGTGGTCCACCCAACATAACTGCAGCATTAAAAGACAACAGCTGGATTAAAGCAATGCAAGAAGAGCTTCAGCAATTCAGAAAGCAAAAGGTTTGGAATCTAGTTAATCTTCTTGAAGGCCAATATCCAATTGATACAAGGTGGCTTTTCAAGAACAAACTAGATGATAGAGGTATCATCATCAGAAACAAAGCAAAGCTGATAGCATAAGGCCATACTCAAGAAGAAGGGATAGACTATGATGTTGTCTTTAACCCAGTTGCAAGGATTGAAGCCATTAGAGTCTTTCAAGCCTATACATCACATAAGAAGTTCATTGTTTATCAAATGGATGTAAAATGTGCCTTCTTATATGGTAAAATTGATGAATAAGTCTATGTTGCCCAACCACCAGGCTTTGAAGATCCTGATTACCCACACAGGGTATACAAGCTTAACAAAGCTTTGTATGGTTTTCATCAGGCCCCAAGAAAATGGTATGAAACATTTTCATCCTTCTTGCTCAAGCATGGTTACAAATGGGGTACAATTGATTAGACTCTCTTCCTGAAGCATGATCATCAAGATCTCTTAGTTTTCCAAATCTATGTGGATGATATCATCTTTCGGTCAACAAACAAAAGATTATGTTAAGACTTTGAATCTTTGATGAAATCTGAGTTTGAAATGAGTTCCATAGGAGAATTAATATTCTTCCTTGGTTTATAAGTTTATCATAAACCAGATGGCATTTTCATCAATCGAGAAAAGTATGTGAAGCAAATCTTGAAGAAGTACAACCTTGCTGAGTCCTCTTCATGCAAAACACCAGCATCAACAATAGATAAGATTGTACTTGATCCTAAAGGGGAGTCAGTTGATCAAAGATTATATAGATCTATGATTGGATCTTTAATGTACTTAACTGCCAGCAGACCTGATATAATGTTTGCTATGTGTGTTTGTGCAAAAAGCAAACAAATGTATCAGTATCCATAGCTGAGGCTGAGTACATAGCTGCTTCAGCTGGTTGCTCTCAAGTTTTATGGTTGCAAAACCAATTACTTGATTATGGTTACAATTTTCTTCAAACATCAATACATATTGATAACTCAGCTGCTATGTTCATCACTGCTAATCCAGTGCAACATAGTAAAACAAAACACATAGAAATCAGATATCCCTTTTTAAGAGATTGTTCAGAAAAAGGTTTAATCAAGTTGATTAAAGTGGATACAACAAATCAGCTTGCTAATTTATTCACTAAAGCCTTTGACTCGGTGAGATTTAATTTCTTAATTGAGTCCTTAGGCATGATCAACTTAGATTAAAACACATACAACACAAAGAAAAGCATGATCTGTTCTTAAATTTCTTAATATGAAAAAGACAAAAACATTCGTAAAACATATAAAATTCCAAAAATATTGTCTTAGTTTCATGTTTTCTTGAATAAGCAGTTCATGTCATGTGAAATGATTGTACACTATACCTTTGCTTAATTTCTTGAATTTATCACACAATAAAGATTGATCAGATGTGATTTGATATGTGAGTAGGTTCAGCTTGAGTGGAAACTATACAAGTTTATGCATAACATATTGCCAAGGTGGCTAATTATGTATAATTCCATTTTGAGGAGCAAGCAAGTAAGTCCTATCCTGCTGTGATCAACTTATTCACCTAAGCACACTATGTTGTGACACTTTATAACCTCTATCTTTGCACATCATGGACCCTTTGTTTTGTGTAAATAAAGACCTGGGTTCACAGACACCTCTGTTTTACGTAAGTATAGACCTGGTGTCCTGATAATCAAAAAGATTCCAAAAAGGAATAGCTCTAAAAGAATACAATGTAATCAACTGTATATTAATTCAATGCTTACAAATCATATATGCATTAATAAGATTTCAAAGAAATCTTATAACTTAAAGAACATAGTTTTAAGTGTGAAAAAGTGATAAATTGACTCATAAATGAAGGACAAACTCTAATGTGAATTGAATGTGGAGTCCATATTTGACTATCTTTAATCTGTCCCAAAACATGATAAACAGCATGACAAGTTGAAACTACACTCTTGCTTGAATTTATGTGGATCATAATACTTGTAATCAGCACTAGATCTATGTCTTCGATCATCAAGCAAAACTATTTTAGGAGGTTGCTTAGTTTCATAGTATGATCCTATTGTATGATGCAAATGCTTGGAAATAAGTTTAAGTTTTTGCTTATAAATAAAAATACAAAAATATTTTGTTTTTGTTCTTTTATTTGCTAATAAGATTGATAGATAATTGTTTTTCATGCTATTCTCTTAATAACTTTTTGATAAATGCATAAGTTCATCATTAATCATAAATTTAGGGGGAGTAGTAATCAGCATGAAAATCTGAGTTTCATATGTTTTATTTTTAAATGAAGAAAGTTGGATCTGGAGCACTGACTTGGTTACAGGATATCTAAAGTTTTTAACTAAATATCAATTTTGCACATTTGCCATGAAGCAGAGTCAACAAGGTCCAATAGCAAACATCAAATGATCTAACATGATGTTAAGATCATACATCATAAAAAACAAATATTGCCTTTTCGTAGATTGGTACCCTACGGATAAAACAACAAAACCATTAACAAATTTTGCCTTCCGTAGATGCTCTGCGAAAGAACTAACTAAACATAAATTTTGCCTTCCGTAGATGTTCTGCAGAAGAATTAACTAAACATAAATTTTGCCTTTCGTAGATGATTTACGGAAGAATAAACTTGTGGATATCCATGGAAGGGTAATTAGGGTTAAGGGTCCCACAAAATTAAATAAAAGGTTTTTAAAGTGTCCGAGGGAGTATAAATGATAACCTGACCATTTTCATTTTTATTCACTTTTTCAAAACCCTTTCTTAGTTGTAGAAGAACTCAACCCAAAAACCCTTTCTCCGCCAACAATCAAATTTTCTTTCCCCACAACAATCCTCACCTAAATCACCTCTCAAACAACATCAAAATGGCTAATCGATTCGCAAAAGATCATAATGTATGTGCTTTTCGTAATCCAGAGGATACAGCAGCCGATGGATGCAGGGATATTATCAGTTACTTGAGAAGATCAAGATTATTCTATGCTTAATCTGCGGATCTTGTCATCTATCAACCGCACATAATGGATTTCTGGAACTCTGCAAGGATTAAGGAAGAAAATGATGAACAGGTGATTTTTGCTATAATAAGAAATGAAGAGTTAAGAGTGGATGAACGAACAATCAGGAGGGTGTTGGAGTTGGAGATCAAGAAGAGGGTCACCCTGATGTATTCGAACATGAATACATTCAAAAAGTATTTTACTTAATTGGTTATGATGGTGACTACTGAAATGGTGAAATAAAGAAAGGGAGGGTGTGCAAGCCATACAGATTCATGTGTCACACGTACTTGAAATGCATGTCAAACAAGAAGTCTGGATTGGATAGATGTTCAAGGCATATATCATCAGGAATCATTGGTGTGTTTGAAGGGAGAATGTATAATTATGCCAAATAAATTCTGGGATGCTTGTGTGACCACATAGGGGTGCACAAGGAAAACAAGATGTGTATGTTTCCAAGGTTTCTTCAGCTAATCATTAATGAAGCAATGCCCAATATTGAAAGAGAAGGTGAAGTGTTTGTCCAAGCTCACCTTGGAAGATCTGTGCTCAACAAGATCAGTGGACAATATCAAGGAGAAGAAATGGAGATATTTGCTCATGTAGTTTATGAGAATGCTGACATTCCTCAAGAACTTCTATACATTGATGATCAGCAACAACAAACATCATCAGTTGAATCTTCTGATCAACAACAACAACAAACCCCACCGGCTGATCCCCTGAACCATAACATCAAGAACCAAATCCTCCTTCACCACCATCCTTTACCAACATACCATTATCACCACCTGTCCATATCATCTCACCACCAAGTGAACACACACAACCACTATCTCTTTCACTTTCCCAAACATCAATGAACTCTGCCGAAACAGAAGTGATCTTATTTAATGACCTTCAACAATCTCCATCACACCCAACAACACTACCAACTTCCTCACCTATACCTACTAAACCAATCTCACCTGCTAAAAGCCCAACTCATACTGAACTAGTCAATCTTGATGAGGATGATGAGCATGATGCTGTGAATGATGGTGCTACAGAAGAGTTTTGTTTAGATGTAGAAGGGGAGAATGATGAAGTAGTTGAACAACAAGATAAGAGTAACTACATTGACATAGTTGCTTATGATGAAAATGATCTGAGAGATGAAGAGATAGATGTTAGCAAATGTTTTCTGGTGGCCAAATACAACAATCTCATCATCAAAGGCAATAAAAGTTGGAGAAGTTGAAAAAAATAAAAAGGGAGATAATTGAGAAAGATGAGACAATCTCAAAGCTAGAAGCTACAATCAAGCAGTTACAAGAGGAGATTGAATCTAACAATGAAGTGATTGACTGGATGGATCAGTTTGCAACCGAGTCCTACAAATCTGTTGAGAAAGAAAAACAAGAAAAGGGGAAAGCAATTATTGAGCTAAACAATGCACTACAAACTATATCTGACCAGTTGGACCTGTTAAAAGCCAAAGATGAGGAGATAGAAGGATTAAAGAAGAAAGTGGTTGAACAAGGAGTTAGCCTGCAAAAGCCAATCAAAGAAACTGCTGTCTTTTCCATGGTCAAATCAAAGGAACCAACAATCAAATATCATAGGAAAAGAAAGTATTTGGGAAAAACTATAGAAGAAGTTACTCAACTTGAAAATACCCCAAAGAAAGCAAGAACCATCTCTACTGAGCACACTCCATCAGTAAATCTTTCTACTCTCAAGTCAACTAAACCTAATGAAGAAGAAAGTGATGCCGAATGGATAGATTTAACAAAAAATGAGACTCAAAAGGATGATGAAGAAGCAAGATCTGATGAAGAGCTATTATCCTCTGAAGATACTTTTAAAGAAAGAGCCTAATCCTCAATGTTCATGGATCTGATAAACAATGGGTTCCCATATGACATGGTTGAGAAGATGAACATGGCTGAAATGATTCAAGTGCTAAGAGAGTTTGATGCTGCTAGATTGATGCTACCAGTATGAAACTATGAAACATTCTCAATGTTCAAAGCCATTGAAAAGATAAAAAAAGATTTGGGTCACTATGACCCCAAGAACCTAACAAAATATAACATGACTTGTTGGTTGCAAAGTCATAACTATGGGTCTCATGAGCTTAAGGGAAGATCAGTGGGAGAATTAAGAGCCATGATGGAATATGTAATGAAGGTTGAGCTAGACACAGGTGTGAGATTCAGAACTGGAGCTCCCAATCCTGCTTACAAACAACAATCTAAACAAACTCATGCTGAGCCAACAGCTGTAGAAAGCAAGGATATACACAGAGGAAAAGAAAAAACTTATCAGGTAGCCAAGGGATGCAATCCCCAACAAAATCTGGCCTCTGCGAACCGCTGTAAGAGAAATAACTGAACAAAAATCTTCTCTCATCCAACATTTTGAGCACATGACCACCCTAAGATCAGCAAAAGAAAACAAAATTTTAGCATGGAAGTTTGATTTTGAATGGGATTGTGATGTGATAAAGAGAGCATCTGGGATGGTGCAATATTTTCATTGGATGGAGACAATCCTATCACTCCCAGATGCAGACCTGTATTCTTTGCAAAACATCCCTATCATCAATTACCCAATCAGTCCAAGGGGTAGAGACTTTTCTGTGCTGATTGCAAAACTCAGATACAAGTTTAAAGGTGATGTGTTAAAGGAAGCAAAGAGAGAAGATGTTGAACATAATCAAAGAAGACAGAGGCAGAAAAGGTCTGATTCTAGCTAATCTCACTTAGTTGATGATGAATTTTTAAGAAGAGTTGGATATGAAGACAAAACTTCAGCATATGTAAAGAGCATTGAAGGAAATCAGTACTCATTCCCTATCACAGAATGGGGATATGTGGAGAGAACAAAAGAGCTTGTGCTACAAAGGAATGATCCTTAAAAGAAAGCTTCTAGCATAAGTCTATTTGACCCAATGGAGATCAAACTCCTTCTTCCCAGTTACACATCCTATCTCCATGATAAGTATTTTCCAAAATTGAATGAAAAAGTTGCTCAAGATGACTTATGCTTATATGTCCATATCATCCAAGTGATTGACAAGCTACATGCTAAAGCTGACAAAAGAAGAAGATTTGAAGCAGGTCAACTTATAGGATCTGACATTCCATCAATCACTGAGCTCAGAATGTCAGAACAAGATGAATTGGAAGTGGTGTCAAACAACAGTGTTGTTGCAACACTGACCACAAAAGAAGACATCTTTTGGCTGAATTATAACACTTTGAAGAAAATGAAGAGAATGAAGATCAAGTATTTATATGATGATCAAAAGAATGCGACTGAATACTTCTATAAAAGAATTTTGAGAAGAGTTCAAGAATTGAGAGCTCTGAATCGATGATTACAAGAATATAAACCTAAGGAGGAGTATTGTTAGGTATAGATCTTTTGTATAGGTTTAGATGATGAATAATTTCTTGTAATGAACTTCTGTAATTCTTTATCATTTTATGATGCATGAAATATATGTTACCCAAATATTATTTGTGTTGATTTTATGTGATTGCAGGAAAACATCGTACTTGGTCAATTTGGAAAAACTGACAAAGTACAAGAACTACTGCAGATGAACAATTTTGTTCATTCGTAGATGTTCTCCAGAGCTTATCTAAACAAATGATGTGCATCCGCAGATCTCCTACGGAAGCTCAACATCTACTATAGAACAAGTTCTGAAGTCAAGTTGCTAGTGCTGTGGAAGAAAGGAGTTTGCTCCTGAGGATGAAGTTCAAGAATAAAGAACCAAATTCCTACGGAAGACCAAATTCCAATGGAAAATCAAATTCCTACAGAAGACCAATTTCATGCGGAAGATCAACTTCCTATGGAAGAACAACTTGCATGAGCACTTATCAAGTACCAACACATGATCAACAAGTAGCTGCCTGAAGTGATGTCATCAAGTCAACATTTACAAAAGACTTGCTTTCTGTCAGAGGACTTAGGATGTCATATTAGGAATGTTACAGCTGTAGCCTTCACAAATAGGAAAGTTATAGTTTCCACTATAAAACCATGAATCCCTCTGCCTATAAATATAAGGAAAGGATGCACTCGTTAGATAGAGACAATACATACACTATTGATAGTCGATTCATAAGTAATCGATAGCATTCAATAGGTGATTGAATACGTGATTGAGACTATATCGATACTAAAATAGTGAGTCACTTATACATAGAAACGATATCATACAATTATTCAATCAATATAGCAAAAATTAACAAAACATCAAGAACATCTTTGGAGATCACAAGATCACAAAAGCATCATTAGTCATTGTAATCAATTTTGTATCAATGAAAAACAATTGAAACAATCTTTTGTTACATTATATTGTTCTGTTTTCAATTTGTTTTATACTTTGTTACTCAATTTTGATTTCACAAACAATTAAATTACAATCAAATATTGATAATTCCACTTTTTTTATTTGTTCAATCAAACTGATAATTTCCGATTTGATCCTTGGATTCACAAATAACCACTCCCATAGACTGAAGAGAGTTGATCAAGTCCATGTACCTGAAGTATTTTTGGCTCTAGGTCTCACCAAAATATATGTGAAGTTCTCAAACTTCTGCTTCAGTACATCATTCTTTGACTCCTTGGATTCAGCAAAACCAGAGTACATAAGCTTCAAAGCATCAAAGAGTTATTTAGAAGACTTACATTGCTTAAAGCATACCATTATGAAGTTTGGTATAGCAGTAAGAAACATAGTCATAGCTTTGCAGTCAATGTCCATTTTCATGAAGTCTTCATCTGAGTAGTCTTCAACGGCCTTCTCAATCATTGCACCATTACTAGCTGGGGATTCCACCTTTGGTTTGTATGGACCTTGATTAACTGATCTCCACATACGGCTGTCTTGATACCAGATGAAGTCTTCAATACATTTACACCAAGTCCCAAAATCATCAAGAGTAATGATAGGAGCCTTGGTCATAGTTCCCATCACAAATTCAGAGAACTTCTGGTTGAGAGCCATTTGAGTGATATGAGTGAGTATGAAGAAACAAGGGTGATTTGGGATGGTATGATCTCACAGTCAAGAGCCTAAAAATCTCTGATACCAATTGCAGGATCAGCGTTTGTCGATTACCACACAAAATCACTTAGAATCACTTAGGTTGATGAAGCAGAATCTCTACTAAGTTCATAAGTAATATAATAAGTTAATGAAAACACAAGAACACAAGAATGGTTTTTCAAGATACTTGTATATATTACTTCTCAGCTCAGTATTATAAGACTCCTAAAAGTATGGTTACTAAGTTACATGGAGAAACTATATAGATACTACAATCTACAGTCGGTTATACATGGAAAACTAGCTGGAATTTACAACTAGACAAAAACTAAATTGCTTGAAGTAAAGCATCTAAGATAAAGTAATAATATCCTAGATTAGGTAGTCATTACAGGTCCATGACTAACATTTTATCCCCAACTAAGAATGGCAACTATACTAAGTTGAGAATGGTGAACAGTTGATTAAAGTATGGTTAACTACATGGGCGTGGGGTAGCGCCATACAGTATATTAGAGTCGTAGCGGGTTGTCAGACAGACCATACTTATGTCCACTAGTGCATAGTTGGTTCTTCCAAAGGTAAATGGCTTCAGAAGAAACAGCTTCTTCCAAAATTCTCCATGTCTTCAGGACATTATTCTGCGGAAGACTTTGCCTTTGATCTTCTAGTTATATACTTCAGAAGGAGAACAACTTAGTCTCGAAAAACTGAGTTCTTCTTTTGGAAGTTCTTCATTCTTTGAGCTTCGAAAGATCTTTGACTTAGCTTCTGAAGAGCCGCTTTGTCTTTGGAAGACCACTTCATTTAGTACTTCAAAATCTTTCTAAGTGTTGTTTTGGTTGCACCAGCCTCATATGATCCAACATTGGAGAAGTTGAAATAGGTCTTGGTAACTCAAACATTTGATCTTTGTAGGTGTCACCTTGAATTCCTATCCAGCTGAAATATTCTCACAAGGTGTGTGCTTATTTACATATATTCAAGACCATTGCCCTTAACACAAGGTGTGTGCTCATTTACAAAAATGTTGGATGGTTCTTCAAATTGTTGATTTTTTATATTATACACTCTATATGCAATAGAGGTTGAGGAATGTCCAACAAAGATAGCATCATCAGACTTTTCAACAAAATTTGCTAAATTGTCTTTTGTGTTAAGGATGGTACATCTGCTGCCAAAGGACCTAAGAAAGCCAATGAATAGTGGCCTCTTGTTCCATAGCTCATAAGGGTTTTTTCCATGTGGATTAACTATAAGAACCTTGTTCTGCACATAACATGTAGTGCTAACTACTTCTGCCCAAAAGGTTAAGGGCAATTTTGAGTTGGCTAATATAGTTCTAGTGGACTCAGTTAGTGTTCTATTCCTCCTCTTAGCAACACCATTCTGTTGAGGAGTTTTAGGTGTCACACACTGGGCCCAAGGAGGGTAGGACATCATAGACTGGCAGTATATATGGCAGCAGAAACTAACCATCACAAGAGCGTACAAGGAGAGAAATCACATGACATTACATTAAATAACTTAACCGAGCAGTAAAAGTCTAGCCCATAACATAAGGCAAAAGCCAGAATACAAAATATTCAAAAGTTCAACAGACAGTGAAATCAAATAGTCCAAAATGCTTCAAAACAAGTAATGTTATACGTGGTCACAACTCTAGGTCAACCATATGTTTTCCTTCAACAAAACCAAGTATCAATGATTACCTAAACATGTTCAAAAGATTTTTATGTCAACTCTAAAGTTGGTGAGTTCAAGTTCTTAAAGTTTAAAAACAAAAGGACTCTTAGAATCCATAAGTTAATTTTAAAAACATAAGTATCATTGTTGTGCGGTCACAATCAACCCTGCACTCAGTCCCAACTAGCCTCTTCTAAACTTGTGTTAATGCTGATTAACCCATAGGGAAAACTCAACCACAAACAATGCACCATACGTGCTGGATGGTTCACCATAGCATCTTATAATACCTATCACATGATACAAATAACCCCGTAAGGTTCTCAGTGTGGTAACCTTCCTATTAAGTCATTGGGTCATGACGGAAGGCACAATGTGTAGGGGATTCCCCAAGTAGATCTACCCATATAGAACAAGTGGTTCACATAAGAATTAATGATTGTCATACAAGTAAGTGCAGGTTCTAACATTAACAACAACATATAAGTATCACATAATACCACATAAATAATTTTAGTTCAAACAGTAGTAAAAGGGAACACTAAAACACACCTTAGGGTTAATCAACGGTTCCTCGATCACAAAAAGACTCAAGTCCTAACACCCTATCATCAAGATACAAGTAGTATGCTACATGTTCTTTAGACTATTGTAGGTGTAACTTGGTGTGTTTTATGGTTACAAGCTCATCTAGCTTCTTTTCCTTAAAGTTTGCGTCAAAAAGTTTTCCTTTTTGGAAAGTTAGGGTTTTTAACACATGGCTAATAATTTTATGACTCTTACTAACTTGTTAATATAAAATTAAGTTTACTAAAAGCTTCTGGTCATAAAATGATTTAAATTCAGTGATATTTATGAAATTTACACTTTGGTCCTTCTAGTTTCAAAATTTACAATTTTGGCCCAAAAGTTTGCTTTCTTTCATTTCTTGACCCAATATGGCCCTTGTTAGTTTCTATGGGTTTTTTTAACTACTTTTAGGCCTGTTTAAACTTCAAATTTCCAGAATTTAGCTTGAGGGATTTAAAACACCAATTTTTAGTTACCGATTTCGGGAAAACCAACAATTTAGCATCTCGTTTTAGAACTTTTAATTTCAACTCATAATACTCAAGTGTTACTTTCTAAAGACTTCAAAAAAATATTATAATCTGTTTTAAAAGATGTTTTTGGGTTATTTCAGCAAAAGCTCCGTTTTTAAAATAAACCAGTAAAACTCGTTTTTACCCGGAACCGAACGACCGAATCTATTTTCTTACAACTTTTCACAAAAATCCCTTTTTGGCACTTCAAGTTTACTGAATGAAAGTGGGTTTGTAGGATTTCTTTAAGCTTGTTACTTTATTTTTGAATTTTTGCTTAAAAGTTACCCGGTTAGACTTGTTTTTGTAAATTAAATTCACAAAAATTACATATTAGTTCCAAAAATCACCAAATCTGGTTTTTACCACTAAAATACCTATTTTAGGGCCTGGAAAAATTTAAGTTTTAATTTTTTCTTAGTTTGACCAAATTCTTGAATTATTTTCACTTTTCGGGTCACTAAGTAAGCTCATTAAGTCTAATTTACCACACCTTTTTAGCTATTCAACACTCACCATGAATTTTATATGTTTAATATCACCAAACTACTAGAACAGAGCATTAGCTTATTGATTTCTACATATATTACCTTATGTTGCATTTAAGGGTGAAATATCGCATTTACATTAATGTAATCGGCATAGTTTGAGTTTAAACATCATCAAACCTTTTTGTAACATTTAACCCAGATTATTATGATGTTCATAAACTATTTTTTAGAAGATTCTAAACATCATCAAACCTTTTTGTAACATATAACCCAGATTATTATGATGTTCATAAACTATTTTTGAGAAGATTCTAACATGGGTTGAGGGGCTTTTCAAAACAGGTGGGTTGTTGGTGCTAAAACAAATGAAAAAGAGGGTTTCCGGGCTGAAATCATGTGCACCAACCCTTGGTTCATGTACACTCTTTAGGATATACCTTTTGTGAAGTCGTGAGTTCCAAAAAAAAGTGATATGGCCGTAAGATTCTGTTTTGAACAAGAAAAGTAAGATTTTGTAGAAAAAGAGAGGAAAAACTCAAGAAATAGCTTTATTCAGGTTCATTGATGCTTACACTCTAGATGCTTTGTTGTTTTGGAACAACTTAGAGAGTGTAAGAGCTGTTGGTTCCCGAACTTGAGCTGAAACACCTTGTTCTTGCAAGAACCTCACGTAAAAACTCACTAAATCTCACTTTCTAGCTTGTTTTGCACTCGATTGATTTTGGAATGATGCTATATTAGAAGTTTGTGGCTAGAATGGAGAAGAAATGCAGAAATATTGAAGGATTTAGGCTGAATTTGTGGGGTTAAAGTGAGAGAAATGAAGGTGGATTTGGATTTGAATGTATGGGGAGAAGAGTGGGGTGGAGTTTTGGTGTGGTCTTTGAAATAGTCAAAGGAGGATGGTGAGTGGGTGTGGGGGCAGCCGAATTTGAGTGGGGGAGGGGGATTTATTTTATTTTTTATTTTTGTAACTTATTGTGTAGTGTAATTTGTTGTGTAGTGTAGTTGTTAGTAGTTATAGTTGTATAGGTTTTTAAGTCTAATAATACATATGCATGCATGTGTGCCAAATATATGTATGTATACACACATATTATTTGTTTTAATTAAAACTCTAATTTCTAGCATAGATTTAATATTTTCTAGAATCATTTAATAATTTCTAGACTAAAGCTAATCTTAGTGGGATCTTCTAAGGCAATTAAGCATGTAAACAATTAACATGAAAGAAAGAAAGTAATAGCAGTGATAAAAATGAAATAATGCTAGATTAATTAAAGTCAAAATAGAACCTAGGAGTCGGTGTTACATTCTCCCACCATTTAGGAAATTTCTTCCCAAAATTTTAGCTTCGATTAAATTCTGAACGGGTAGGTTTAAAGTGGTGCAGATACTCCATTCTCATCTCGTCTTCTTGTTCCCATGTGAACTCGGGTCCTCGCCTAGAGTTCCATCTTACTTTAACACTGGGTATATGACTTCACCTAAGTTTCTTGACCATTCGGTTAGTAATTTCTATAGGCTCCTCCATAAAGTTCAACTTGCTATTAATTCTGGCCTCCTTCAATGGTAATTCCAAGGCTTTGTCTGCGAAACACTTCTTTAGATTAGACACATGAAAAGTGTCGTGTATGTAGCTCAATTCTTGAGGTAGCCTTAATTGATATGCTACCGGGCCCACTCTTGATAGAATTTCAAATGGTCCAATGTATCTTGGGCTTAGTTTGCCTTTCTTGCCAAATCTGACTGCGCCCTTCCATGGTGCGACTTTAAACATCACCTTATTACCCACTTGAAATTCTAAAGGTTTTCTTCTCCTATCCTATTCTTCTGACGATCTCTTGCTGCTCTCAGTCATTCCTTTATCTTAAATACTTTATCTGTGGTTTCCATCCTGATATCGGGTCCTATTACTTGGCTGTAACCAATCTCATTCCAGCTTAATGGCGACCGACACTTCCTACCATATAGGGATTCATACGGAGCTGCTTTTATACTTGCGTTATGACTATTATTGTAAGAGAACTCCACTAGGGGGAGGTGGTTATCCTAACATCCATCGAAGTCAATCACGCAAGCTCTTAAGATGTCCTCCAGAGTCTGAATGGTTCTTTCACTTTGCCCGTCGGTTTGAGGGTGGTATGCAGTGCTTAAGTCAATACGGGTCCCCAAAGCCTATTGGGGAGATTTCCAAAATCATGAAGTTAAGCGACTATCACATTCTGAGATGATCGACAACGGTACTCCATGCCTGGTCACTATTTTGTTGATGTATAGCTATGCTAGCTTTGATAAGTCGTAGTCTTCTCGAATTGGTAAGAAGTGAGCTGATTTGGTAAGCCTATCCATTGTTACCCAAATAGCATCATGCCCTCAAATACTTCTTGGTAACTTTTTAACAAAATCCATTGTGATGTTATCCCATTTCCACTATGGGATTTCGGGCTGTTGTAAAGTTCCTGATGGTTTTTGGCCTTTACCATTGCATATGTCAAACACTGTCCCACATAGGTGGTGATGGACCTCTTCAATCCAGGCCACCAGAAAAGGGCCTGTAAGTCCTGGTACATTTTGTTGCTTCCTGGGTGAACAGAGTATCTGGATTTGTGAGCCTCATCTAGGACTATCTCTCTAATTCTGCCATATTTCGGTACCTAAGTTCTTCCTTCATACTTATACAATCCATCATTAATCACTTCTGCAGGACCGGGTAAGGGTGCCTAACACAATCAGTTTCACAATGAGGAGAGACATGGAACACTTAACAGTTCAAATAGGGAACCTAGTTTGATTATGAAGATACTAAGAACACAACTAAGTAATGAGACACAACAAGCAACAATAACACTGAAATATGGTTTTCAAGGAGTGTTGTATATTGCTCTCAAGTTCTATTACAAGTGTTACAAAGCATATCTAAATTACAAGAACCTAAGACTCTTTATACTACATCCTACAACCGTCAATACTTAGAAGGACAGTTGGAATTGACTAATCTAGACAACAAGATCAATCTAAAGTTAAAAGGTAGATTGCCTTTTTACAAGTGATTATGACATGCCATAGCTCACATCCTTTTTTATTACAAAAAGGTTTACAGGTACAAAAGTAGGAAGTTACAGACAAAGACCATTATCTACAGTTTACAAAAGCATGGACTTTTCACCAACTCATACAAGTTGCTGAGTCTTCAGAGTTGCAGCGGAAAGTGTGTCAGCTTTATGTAAAGTAGATCAGAGAAAGCGTGTCTTTCTCTGATTTCGGAAGAAATCGGTATTCACAGCAAAATGGCTTTGGAAGACTTTGTCTCTGATGCTTCAGAAGACTTCATCTTTGGCTTCGGAAGATTTGAACATTGGCTTCAGAAGATTTTACGCTTAGAGTATTTTCTGATGTAGTGTGTAAAACTTCCGAAGCACTTCTACCTTTGTACATCCAGTGCATGCATGCAAGAAGACCTTTGGTTGTTTTGGCTTCTTTGGTTGCATCAGCCTTATAATCTTCTGATATTACCTTACAAACTCCTCCTAGGTTGATGCTACCAAAACCGAGAAGTACTTCAGATGTTGATAGTCCTTATTAAGATCAAGACTAAGCCTCTCTTCATCATCTGGTCAGGATCCTTCAGACTTTCATAGTATCTTCTCATGTCATAGAGATCTTTTAGAGGAAGATCAAGCATGTCTTGCCAGTAGTAGACATCTTGACCTCCTTGATCTCTAATGACATACCATCTGTCCGGATTAGCAGTAAAAGTCCAAGACAAGATGGGTCTTCTAATGGCAAGAGGCTCTACATGAATAGGAGTTGGTTGAGCAGCCTCTTCATGCACTTCCTTAGGATGCTCTGACTCATCCTAAGGTATGGAGGTGGATGCCTTGGTTTTCTTCTTCTTTGAAAAACTTTTTCTGGCCATCCTTTTCATCCTCTTTGAAGTTTTCAACTAAGATGACTGGTCTTCAGCACCAAGTTATTTTGTTATGTCCCTCTCAGTTGAGATCTCTTCTCTCACAATTTCAGATGGAGAGAGAGGAGAACCCTACTACGGATTAGAAAATGAAGTTGGCTGAGATGCAGCTCTTGGATCAGGTTGTGTTGTCTCAGGGGGTTCAACCTTCACCTCAACTTCATGTTGAGCTGGATGATAGCCCTTGACCTTGCAGCTTCTTCCCTTAACTTTCTCTTAGCAGCTTTTCTTTCTTTTGTGCCTTGTTCCTCCAGCTTCTTGAGATATTCAAACTCTATGTACTCAAAGGATAAGGGACGAAGTGCAGCTGCCTGATAGAGTCCTGTGGTAATCAGGTAGTTGATCATATTCCATCTTTCAGCTTCCCTATCTACATGAGGTTGTGCATGTGCCTCAGTCTCTATCTTAGGACTTTCTTGAATTGGGGAGAGGATAGGAGCATATTTGTAGAGCCTTTTCAGTCTCTTTTCTTCCTTAATATTAAGGAGCAATGCTGCATCCTCTGCCTCCCTCATCTCCTTTGACAGCTCAGTGTCAGCCAGCTCATTCAACTCTACTAAGGGAAGATATATGAGTTCATCAACATTATAGTTCCTGGTCCCCAGGTAGTTTAGCCTAGCTACCCTCAACTCATCATCTTGAGTGTTTGACCTGAGGGCAGCTTAGATAGCAGCTTGTATGATGCCTGAGGACCCTCCTGAACTCTCTCCCCTTAGATTCCTCTTCCTCTCTCATCTCCTCCTCTAACCTCTGAGGTCATTTTCCTCTTCCCTTTGTCACGCACAGGCATTGGCGACTCAGGGTAGAGAGAGCTTTGGCCTTTATTACTTGGTTCAGCAGTCAAGCTCTGGCCAGAGAGAGGTTGTGGAGCACCATCACCAGCTGGTGCTTCACTGAGGGTACTGGGTGTAGAAGGAGATCCTATCTCAAGGTTCACATGCTCAACCTCGGGGCCTTCGGTCAAGGTTTTCCCTTTGAAGCTAATCTTGGGGTCCACCTCAACATCCAGTTAACCAAAGATGTCACCTGCTATCCTCTGTCTAAATAATCTTGATCTCATCTTGAACTCTTCTAGCACCCTTTCTTGTATCCAGTCTGCTAATCTTCTAGCTTGTCTGTTTTGGCTTGGGTTGACGAGTGGAAGATCAACCAGATTTATGCACTCATAGAAACTCAAGTTTGAAAAGTTGAAAGTTTTTTATTGACCCTGAGTTCTAGAGATGATGAGAGCTCTTCTTTCTATGTCATATCTCCATCCTATGATTGGGTTTTCAGAGTGGGGAGATAGGGTAGACATGGCTCTGGGTATACCCTCCTCAAATAGACTTTGAATGAGAGAGTCTACATCCATGTAGTCTTGAGGAGGTTGCTGAGTATGGACTATTGCAAGAGAGGGTGGTGAATCCTCTATGTCCATACTCTAAGAGGAACTCCTAGGTTCTGTGACTGTTTGGACTTTCTTCCCCTTTTTGGTAGCATCTCCTTCTTGCATAAGTGAGCTGGGGGTTGAGTCTGTCACATTCACAGGTTCTTATGGACCTGGTTGTGTTCGTCTTGGTGGTCTCTCAGTTAGCTGGCCCTTGAGATCGGTGATCTCAAGTTGCTGGTCATTGGCCCTTCTTTCTAAGACATTCACCTGAGATTCCAGGTGACTTATCTTTGAGACTAAATAGGTGCATATTTGAGTCAGTTTTTGGACCTTTAGTTTCAGACTCCTATCATCTTCATCAGAAGAATCATAGGGGGATGAGAGAATTGGACCAAGATCCTCCTCCTCATCACCAACATATTATTCTTGGCTGCTAGATTTCCCTTGCCTTATGATAGCTTTAAGAGAAGTGTCAAAAGGCCTGGTTGCCATGGTTGAGGTCTTAAAGATGTAATCACTTGCTGAAGTGAGAGCCTCTTCTATATGGATCTCCTGAACAGGTTCAGGTAGATCCACCTCCTGATAGGTGAATGATATAGGATAGACCTGGGTGAGACTAGAGTACTCATCTCTCCTTAAGTAGGTGTGGAGAAGAGAGACTCATGGTACTCGCTGAATGCCATGTCTTCATCATCATAGAAGTCAAGGCTGGGAATTGGTTGGTTTAGATCCAGTGGCTGGGGATGGTAACTTTCCTCGAAAGATTGTTCACTAGAGTGTGGAGACTCTGAGTGAAGGCTTAACGTTGTTTGGGGGGTGAGCTCATCAGGCTGAGCATAAGGAACCTCAACACTGATCATATAAGAGATGGGAGTGGTTTGCTCCTTAAGGGAAGTGGGAGCTCGAGTGTCCACTTCCTCATGTAAGGTTGGTGATATGGGGGCCTGTAGAAGCTAAATAGCATATACAGGGGTTTGTTTGGTTTTTCTCTGGTAGGTGATGGTTATTGTGGGCTGTCTGTGTGGTTGAGAGATAGAAGGTGTGGGTTCAAAACTAGCTGGTGCTACTAGGTTGCCACCTTAAGCAATGAGCTCAAACATTTTTGGGACAAGGGCTGTTTCTATCCCAAAGAAGCCAACAGTTGGCTTCCTTATTATTTTGAAGATGCCGGGCTTCATTTGTCCCAATTTAATGAATATTACCTGTTACCCTCAACTGTGTGCCCAGTTCATAGTTGAGAATGTGCTGGGCATATCTAGGGAACATGTAATACTCTAGGGAGTCCAAGTTAGCAAGCAAATTGGTATATACAAATCTATAATACCTAAACTTGACCCCCTGAACCATTCCATAGACTATGAAGGAGAGGTCTTCTCGAATCTGATCCCATCCTCCATGTTGTTTGACAAGCTGTGTATGACAACATGTTGGGTCTGAAAAATAGTCTAATATTATCAACGCAGTCAAAGTCAACAAAAGTCAACGCAAAAGTCAACGCAAAAGTCAAGACGACACGTACGGAACGAAGATTAGTAGTGAGTCGTTGAAGATACAAAGAACACGGGTCTTAGAGTTAATATATATTTTGCTGTCAACAAAATATAAATTTAATCTTTATTTGTCTAGTTTGTGTCTTAATTGTAATTTCATAATTGTCATGTTTTAATCATTGTCTAGGGGCCTAAATGTCATTAAGTCTAATTGTCATTAGACTATATATAGCTAGAGTTATTAGAGTGTTGAAGAGATTGAAGGAGCTAGATTTGGGGGTTTCCATCTAAACAATATCCTATGCAAATCAATATAGATCAAACAAGGGTTTTATTGAATGTTCTTGAGGTGTTCATCATTGTTCATCCTTATTTTATAGTGTTTGATCTATATTTTACACAAATATCATTGATATCTGTGTTATCAGTGGGATTTGTTTGTGTTTATCAATCAAGTGCACTGTATCAACAATCAAGAGGACCAACAATATGGTATCAGAGCCATTGTGCTCTTGATTATTTGAGTTTAGTTTGGTTTTCAAGTTCTAAGTCACTGTTCCATTCATTTTCAATCTGATCTGAGTGTTTTAGATATGGAAATTGATTGAGGAGTGGTTGATTTTGGTTTTGGAAGCTATAGGAATCATCAGATATTAAATCCATTAAGATTTGGATGAGTTACAGCTGATTTCATGCTGAAAAAGGCTATCCAGATACGTCGGGCGAATTTACATATCATCCAGCGAAATTACAGAATCTTCCAGCGAAACTACACAGTTTCGCCTGGTGAAACTAGGGATCATTCAGCGAAATTACACAGGTCTTGGTTCTGGATCTGATTTCTTTGTCCTAGCGAATATACATGCGTTGAACGAAAGTTCATTGTGTTTGTGTGCCAAACCCAGTGAAATTGCTGCCAAATTGTTCTCTGAACGAAAGTTCAACTAGTTTCAGGCGAAACTATCCAGCGAAACTAACATCTGTGTGCCATTGCTGGGCGAAACTACTGCTGAAATTACCAGCGAAATTAGAAGAGAAACTGATAGGAAATTTGCCAGTGAAATTATTGAAAGTTCAGCGAAATTAGCCTCTGATCATTTCTAAAAAAAAAAGTATTCTTAGAAAAATAAGCTTGACCTCAGTTACTTAGAAACCATTTAGTTGACATTAAAAGTAGTTTTTCAGGGGGAGAATATCATTCAATAATTTTTAGAAAAATAATTTTGTTTTGGGTGTTAAAGTGAATATTAATATTTTTAACTAAAAATGTCGTTTTCTACCGATTTCGAATCAGACAACGCCAAAATGGCACAAAGTCGGTTTGATTCTTTTGCTGCCATGAAAGATGAAAAGATATCTGATTTTGTTGATTGATTTCTGATGGTGGCAAGCAACCTTAAAAAGTATGATGACCAACTGGGGAACCATTAACAAGTCACAAAACTTCTGGACTCTCTTCCTCCTCCGTGGAGTCCACAAGTTTGATTGTTAAAGTAGGAAAGGAATTTTGCTGACTATAAACTCATGAATGTTATCAACAAGTTGAAGTCATTTGACTTGGATATGAAAAGAAAAGAGTAGAATCAATTCTTGTATGGTGGTGTATCTTCAAGTGTTGAGATCAAAGAAACTAAAGAAAAAGTCAACCATGTATTGATGGCTGAGGTGGCATACAGTGATGAGGATTCAATTAAGGTTTTTGATCCTTTCAAAGAACTCAGGTGTGATACTCAATTTGGTGATGTTGGTGATTGTACAAGTTGGAGTAAAGTTCAGGATGAAGGAAAGCAAGAGGAAGGTGAAGCTGAAGAAGCTAAGAAGAGAGCTACTGAGGAAGAAGAATACAAAAAGAACACTCCCGTATGTCAATATGAAAAAGCCCTAGCTGTTAAAAAGATAGTTATGGGACTCCCCTATGAGATAGTTGAAGACATGTTCTCCTCCCTGCAGATAGTTATGGGACTCCCCTATGAGATAGTTCAAGACATGTTCTCCTCCCTGCAAAGTTCGTTTATTTTGGGTTTATAAAGCTAACAGATTCTTTTTAGAAAATGAAAAAGAATTAAAACAAACAAACAAAGAACTTAAAATCAATAAGTCCAAATATTTTATTAAACTAAGAGAAGCTTTAAAAGAAAATGATCTTTTAAAAAGAAAACTTTTAGAAAAGAATGTCGAGATTAATGTTTGAGCGAACGAGTCACATTAGCAGAATTTGAGACTAACAAGCTTAAAACTAAACTTGATAAATGGATGATATCAGGGATGAAACAGGAAGAACTATTCTTTAAGAAAAGGGGAGCTAGAATCAAAACGGGTGTGGGATGTGGTGAAACTTCATATGTTTATCCTCTTCCTAGCACTTATTGTTACTTTCCTATGCCTCAACCGCATCCATCTAATGATTTAATTAAAGCTGCAGATACAAATAGTTTACATGCATGTTGAAGCAACGTTAATCACAAAGAGGTTCGAGATGAATATGTTTTTCCTGCAGGTTTGGGGCTCATCAAGCAAGGATCTGATCTGCAAAATGATAATTCCACCTCTGATGCTTCAAATACAGTATCAGTTGTTTCCCGTAACTTCTTTAACAAATTCAAGACAGGTAACATCCCTTCATTTGTTCCTGTCAAGTTTGTCAAAGAAGGAACAGCTGTGGAATCGTCAAGCGAACTCAACAACACAAACCGACACAACAAGAGTCATCAATCAAGATCCATTGGAAGCTGACTTGTGTATACAGGACTAGACAAGTTCTGATGAAGAACCATAGATCATCAAACCACTTGAAGTTATCAAGTGTCAAAAGCTGCTAATAGTTGAATCAAGACCTATACGGATCTCATCTCCAACTGCTATGCAAATCTACAGTTCTTCTAAAGCTCAGCAGAAGCACTCACCATCTTCATCTGCTATCCATCAAGCTCACCACAAATATGCCTCCAAGTCTACCAGATCACTAGTCATACAAAAGTGTACTCAGAAGAATATTCAGATCTTAGCTCCCGGAACATCACAAATCAAATCACAGCCGAGTTTGAAATCCACATTGACAAAGCCTCAAAAGGTTCAATTTCCTGATATCCAAAAGAAGAAGCTTCAAGGTTGTCAACAAGCTACATCAACCTCAAAGCAGGCTCCATCCTCTCCTATTCTCCATAGGAATACGAATAACAAAAAGCCTTTCAAGGCTTGCTTTAGACGTGGAAAAGAAGGTCATGTACTAAAGAAGTGTCCTCAGGTTCAAAGGCAAGCTTAAGGAGGTAAAGATAACACAAGTTGCTTCTCGGGTTCAAAAGGTAAAAAGTACATATCTTTGAATGGTTGGATAAAGAACAATCTATCCAAACCTTCTCATGTGAAGCCAGTTTCACATGATTCAAAGATGAAAAGGACCAATGTTTCAAAATCAAGAACTCTTCCTTTGGGTCTTAAACAGAAATTGATTTACAAATTCAATTCTTTCAAATCAAAAGTAATTGAACAAAAACAAATTTGGAAAGTAAAACAAAAAGAAAAGGATAAAGAAATAAATGATTTTTCAAAAGAGTGTGTGCTTAAGTAGGTTATGTACATTGATGAAAAACGAACTCCCAGGGCCATGATGGCCTGGGTCCCCCTCTCTAACTAATCTGCTTATGAGTGCAGGAACAATTCAGGAGGCCTATCAGTAATCCAGTTTACTGATTGAGATTGTTCCTAATTCTAGTTTGAGGCGGAACAAACAGGTTATGGTTTTGGTATCTCATCAATTATTTTTTTTGGATACTTATCTGCACTATTACAGTTCACTCTTCACAATCACTACATTTTTCTTGGTACTTCATTTCTCACCTTTTTGCTAGTATAATTTGGAAGACTTTCTTTGCTAGTATAATTGAAATGGGAACTAAGAACTTGATTTAGGATGATTGAGAAATGATAGTATGTCTTCTTGGTATGCTTATTTACATGACTTGTACTTTATGAGAAATGATAGTAAATGATGTAGATGTCTGTATCACTTAATATTCTAAAATCTGAGAAAGACAGTTTCATTATATCATATGCTTGGTATGCTCAGCCTAAAAACAAAGTAAACAGTGATTCTGTAGCCTAACTAAAGCTTTAGAACTCGATGATAACGATTATTCTCCTGACAATTTGGCCTGCACAAAGTTATAAGTCTCGTCAAAAATGGGTTGAGAGTATCTGACTTCTGCCTTGATTACTTCAATTGATGCTTATTGTTAGCTCTTCAGATGTATATTTCGTGCTTATCTCCTCTGCTATGCGGAAGCAATAACCTGGAGCGATGATCTTCTCTGTTATATGTGAGTATAGACCTGAAGCTCTTATCAGCATGCTTAGATGATCATCTCGTCTATTATACGTAAGTATAGACCTGGAGCTCTCATCATCTGTTCCCTAAAATAAAGGCACAGTGATTCTTAAATTAAGATCATTGTTGAAAACTTAAAAGAAAATCAAGCAGAGTTAATCATATTACTCAATAAGCCCTGATGATGGGATAAGTTCTTTGTCGGATGTCTATGGGAACCAAATCACCTGGGTTTCTCTAATTAAATCTAAAACATGATTAAATCAGTTGTAGTCACTTGTTGAAAAGGATAAGGCATGGGTTTAAATTGGAAAAATATACCAACATTCATTTTTGAACTGTTTTTGGCTTTCAAAAACTTAAAATTGTGACCAGACTCTGTATGAGTATGATCTCACTAACTTGTCAATGTTCAAATACATCTTTGTGCTTTCGTATATCTTGAGGATGTGATCTCATGATCAAATTTGTTCTTGGTGTAATATTATAAAAAAAATAAAATAAAATATTCATTTCAAATCATTTTTCAAGTCTTCCATATTATGCTATTAAAATGTTATCATTTTCACATGCATTTCACAGGAAATTACACATTCAGATAAACACGGGTTTATTTGTATTGTTGAAATGATCTAATGAGAATTGTGTAGAATGTGTCTGTAATTATGTAACAGATTCTTGCTGCAATTGATGGCCGATCATCAACTAAGCAAAGTACCATACCAGAGAACCTGTTCCTCAAGTTTGAAGAGGATACCGAGCTAGGATTCCTCCTCCTACATCTTCTGAAGCACTCAAGAATAGAAAGTGGGAAAAGTTGTTCCTGATCATTCTCAAAGAATGCACATGAATAGGGGGAGCATACAAAAAGCGGGAGCCTATAAGATGAAGGATTATCGGTACCAGATCATCAATCTAGGGGGAGATTGAAGATCATTATATAGTTGACTTAACGGTGCTGATCACGATGAAAGACGTTGATAATAATAGACTAAGGGGGAGTATTGTTGGGTCTGAAAAATAGTCTAATATTATCAACGTAGTCAAAATCAACAAAAGTCAATGCAAAAGTCAAGAAGACACATTCAGAATGAAGATTAGTAGTGAGTCGTTAAAGATACAAAGAACACGGGTCTTAGAGTTAATATATATTTTGTTGTCAACATAATAAATATTTAATCTTTATTTGTCTAGTTTGTGTCTTAATTGTAATTTCATAATTGTCATGTTTTAATCATTGTCTAGGGGGCTAAATGTCATTAAGTCTAATTGTCTTTAGACTATATATATCTAGAGTTATTAGAATGTTGCAGAGCTTGAAGGAGCTAGATTTGGGGGTTTCCATGTAAACAATATCCTATGCAAATCAATATAGATCAAACAAGGGTTTTATTGAATGTTCTTGAGGTGTTCATCATTGTTCATCCTTATTTTATAGTGTTTGATCTATATTTTTACACAAATATCATTGATATCTATGTTATCAGTGGGATTTGTTTGTGTTTATTAATCAAGTGCACTGTATCAACGATTAAGAGGACCAACACAACATGAATAAGGTACTTCCATTGGGATGAGACTTTCCCCTTCCTGAAGGTTTTGACTGTGAAGTCACCCTCATAGCCAATCTGCGCAAAGAAGTGGTTGACTGCAGCTTTTGGGAAGGACAAGTCACCTTCTACATCATCTAGCTAAAGATGTGTGTTTATAATGGTCGGAGTGATGAAGATTGTCCTCCCCTGCACTGTGGCAGACAGTGCCTTCTCCCCGTCCATGATAACCTCTTTGCAGGTCTGCCAGAACTCCAACAAATGATCCTCATAGAGAGGAGGATCAATGGTGTGGGAGGTGAAGTAGTTGTTCAAAGAAAGGTAACGACAAACCTCTGAGAAACCTAGATCTTTCTCAGAGTCTAATAGAGCAACTTGATTATGTTGCCTGTGAAGATTCATGGAAAAATCGGGTTGATTTCTGCGGTCAAGGTTGGCCATTTAAGGTAGCTTTTTGATGAAGAAAGATAAGAACAAAGGCGGTTTGTAGGTGAAATTAGGTTAGAGAACAATGTAGATGAAGAGGAGAGTGAGAAGCGGCGGAACCGTTTGAGAATATATATGAAATGGATTTGAGACAAAGTTAAAGCAAAAGGATAAACTTTGAAATCCGGATGTCGGTCCCACCTCTGAAAAATTGCCCGAAAAGGTAGTTATTTTGGATGTTGAAAATCTTCCGAAGGTAATTTAGCTTTGGAAGTTTTTAAGAAAAAGCTTCCGAAGCCAATTTGGCTTCGGAAGATATTCTTAAGAGTTGTGAAATTTTGGCTTCGGAAGAAAAATACTTAGAGAGTTTTTTCTTCCGACACATATTTGATTTCGGATGATATTAAGACTTGGGAGTTTTATTCTAAAGAGAATAAATCTTCCGAGACTTAATTGCTTTCGGAAGGTGTTTGTCCTTCAAATACATGCAAGTAATTAAAGCATATTTAAGCTTCGGAATATATTCTCAGAATTTCTTCCGAAGGTTAATTTCTTATAAGTAGTTATTTGATTTGCAAACATAAATTTGTTCCGAAGGAAACTTGAAATCTTTTGAAGGGAAATATGTTTTGAAAAATTTTCAAAAATCTAAGGAATATCATTAAAAATTTTCTTTCAAAATAAACTGGGGTTATGAAGGTGATAAAATAGACAACTTAGGGCACAGAGGTTTTAGAAATAAAGTTGATTTATGTTTTTTAAGAAAATTTACTCAAAGTCAATCATCCCAATAGCTTATACAAGATATTTGAATCTTTGTTCATCAAAAGCTTTAGTGAACAGATCAGCGTATTGTTCATTTGTGTTAACTTTGACTAATTTGAGTAATCCTTTCTCAAAATTATATCTAATCAAATGATACCTGATGTTGATGTGTTTGGTCCTTGAGTGCTGCACAAGATTCTTTGTAATGGAGATAGCACTGTTGTTGTCTATGTGGATGGGAGTCTCTTTGAAGTTGAATCCATAGTCCAGCATCTGATTCTGAATCCAAAGCACTTGAGCACAGCAAATTGCAGCAGCAATGTATTCAGCCTCAGCAGTTGATGCAGAGACACAGGATTGTTTCATGCATTGCCATGAGACAATCCTTCCACCAAGGAATTGACATCCCTCAGATGTAGACTTTGCAGTCATGTGGCAACCACCATAGTCACTATATGTATAAGCATACAGATTGAAATCATAACTCTTTGGATACCAAAGGCCATGCTTGGGAGCTGATAATCTAGTATAGGTTGTACTCACTATAGTTGATAGGTTTATTTTGTTATGTAATAGGTTAAATGTTAGTTTTCTATTGTAATATGTGTTTTTGATTTACTTTTATGTTCCAGCGAAACTACAAGCGAAACTACAGTTTCGCCCGGAGTCAACTGTTTCTGTTCACCCGACGAAACTGTTGTTCGCTGCCGGGTGAATCCAGTAGATAGTCAGTGAAACTGCCAGTGAAATTAGGTTGCTTATATATTGTAAGTTTTGTATCTATGTAAGCAAGCATTTTGCAAAACCCTAATACGAATATATTATTGTTGCAATTGTGTGTGTGGCTGGAAGCTTATTTTCATCATCATTGAGCCTCTTACTTGATTATTATTGTTTAGATTCAAAATAGTTCATTGTGTTATTGAGTTTATTGTGTTAAATCAGTGGGAAATCATTGTCATACATCAAGTGCACTGTTGAATCTATCATTAGGACCAACAATATGGTATCAGAGCAATTGTGTTGTTGATTAGTTGGTTTTTGTGCTTTTTTGAAGTAAAACTACTGTCCCATCGATTTTGTTACTGATTTTGGTGTTTTTGTCATGGAAATTGATTGAGAATTGTGTTTTTTGTATTTGCGAAGCTATTGCAATCATCAGATTTCAAATTCGTTGTGTTTTGGATGAGATTGGACTGATTCTATTCTAAAAAAGATTTTCAGATTCATTGGGCGAATTTACAATTCGTCCAGCGAAACTACCGGCGAATTTACGGATTTTGGGGGTTTTCTACTTAGGTGTTATTGTCAACGAAAGTAGCCCATTTTTGAATGAAAGTTCAACTTCCTGCTAGTCATTACAAGCGAAAGTGCTGGCGAATTCAGTTTAGAACGAAAATTCTGTTAGTCTCAGCAAATCTATCGCCGAAACTAGAGTTTTTGATCATTGGTTAGAGCGAAACTGCTGCTTGTTTGCCGGCGAATCTATGAGCTAATTTTCCAGCGAAGTTACTAGCGATTCTACAAGCAAATCTGTCAGCGAAGTTAGCAGCGAAACTGCATGTTATCAGCAAAACTATCACTTTAACAAATGACGTCCACCAATATCACCATATCTGACTTGGAGAGTGTTGCTTCTAATAGGCCACCAAGGATTATAAATGGTGATAACTTTGAGGATTGGAAAAGATGTTTAAAAGCCTTCTTTTGCTACACTGATCATAATCAATAAGAATCAATTGTAAATGGTCCTCACACTCCAACTGTCACTGTCGGTCAAGTTACTTCACCAAACACTGATCCATCTACCTTCACTAAAAGAGATCTCAAGCTAATTGATCATGATCAGAAAGGTTTTGGAGCTTTAACTCTCTGCTTATCTCAAGATATCTATAACCGCTTTGCTGAACACAAGAATGCAAAATCTTTGTATGACTCCTTGTGTGCCTTTTATGATGGAAATGAGGATCTGAGGAAAGACAGGAAAGCTTAAGCTGAAAAGGAGTTTAATTCATTTGTAGGACATAAAAATGAAAGCCTTACTGACATAACAAATCGATTTTTGTCCATCTCAAGCACCTTAAAGAAATATGATGAGCAGTTGGGAAATCATGAACAAGTCTCTAAACTCTTGGACTCACTCCCACCTCAATGGAGCGTGCAAGTTAGGATGTTGAAGTAAGAAAGAAATTTGCTGATTACAAACTTATGGATGTAATCAACAAATTGAAATCTTTTGGCTTGGATTTAAAGAGGAGAGAATACAATCAATCCATGATGCCAGCCGCCATATATCCACAAAATGTTGTATTAATGTCATCCGCTGCAAACTCGTCTATGTATGGTTCAGCTTATGGTGGTTCTACAGTATATGATGCTTCAAATATGTCAAGTGGGGGGTCTACAGGTGTTGGTTCAAGCTCAAAGCCATTTGTCATTGCTCAGATTCCATCAGATACTATGGCATTATTTGGGATGTTTGTGCACAGTTATGAGGCTCTAGTTACTGGGGAGTTGAAGGGAAAAGGAATGACCATTGAAGACATGTATCAAGTCGATCCAGATGACTTAGAAGAAACTGACATCCAATGGCAAATGGCCATGCTCACACTACATGCAAGAAGATTCATGGAACAAACTGGTAGAAGGAACTTTGGAAATCAGAATCAAAATTTTAAGCTTGGTTTTGATAAGTCAAAATAAAGATGCTTCAATTACAAACAACTGGGGAACTTTAAAAGAGAATGTCCAAATCTTATCATTACTAAACCAGGAACTTCTAGAACTTCTAAAGTTATCCCAATCACTGACAAGGAAGAAGTCAAGTCAAAGAAGGAAACAACTCTCATCTCAAACTTTGATTGGAGTGCTGAGATTAAGGAAACTAAAGAAGAAATCAATCATGCACTAGTGGTTGAGTTAGTGAACAGTGATGTGGATTCTATTGATGACTTTGATCCTTTTAGAGAGTTCAAGAGTGAGACTCAAGAGGTTATTGGTGAAAGAAACGAGCAAAGGGTTCAGGTTGAAGGGGAAAAGGTTGAGAAAGTTGAAGTTGAAGAGGGTTGATATGAGAAAGCTGGTGTTGCAGATGAAAAGAAGGTGACTATTGGTAAAGATTATGAAAAGAAGACAGGTGAGTCAAAAGAAGAATTGAAAGTGGATAGTGAGGCTGAAAAGAATAGCAGGAAAGCAATGGAGGATGAAGAAGACAAGAAGAATACTCCGGTTTGTCAGTGTGATAAGGCCCTGGCTGCCGAAAAGGTAGTTATGGGTCTCCCTTATGAGGTAATTCAAGACATGTGCTTTCCTCCATGCAAAATTCATTTATTTGGGGTTTATAAGGCAAACAGACTGCTATTAGATAATGAAAAAGAATGAAAACAACTTAATAAGGAACTTAAAACAAATAAGTCTAAATATTTTGTTATGTTAAATGAAGCTTTAAAAGAAAATGAGCATTTAAAATGAAATCTTTTGGAAAGAAATGTTGAAATAAATGCTTTAAATGAACGCGTAGCACTTGCTGAATTTGAATCAAGCAAATTAAAAACCAAACTTGAAAAATGGACAATCTCTGGGATGAAACTTGAGGAGCTTTGCAAGAATCAAAGGGGGGCTAGAATTAATACTGGTTTGGGAAGCAAAGAAACCACTCATGTTTATCCTCCACCTAGCACTTATTGTTATTCTCCTACGCCTACACCTCATCCAACTAATGAATTAATTCAAAAAGATACTGACAGTTTGTATGCAGGTTTAGGAGTTAAGCATAAGGAGATTTGAGAGGAATATGATTATGGTACAGGTTGTGGTCTGGGCAGCTCTAGTCTTAACATTTCAGATTCCAAAAAGTCTTTCATAGACAATAGTTTAAGTAGATTTGTTTCCCAAACGTCTGTTACAGACTATAGCTTAAGTAGTTCTAGTTATAGTTCATCTTGTTTATCCTCAGATGTTGATGAATCAAACTATGATGTTTCAGATTCTCTTGTTAAAAGTAATGATAATTGTTTAAGTAAAGCTTCAAATAGACATTCTCATCCAAATTATTTTGAAAAATTTCTTTCTCATTCTATCCCATCTTTCACACCAAGTTCCGATTTCTAACTCTAAAGATATAGAGACAACTTCCTCAAACGTTAACAATATTAATGAAAATGAATCAGGATTTGCTAAAATAAAGGTCACAAAGAAAATATTAAAAGAATCATATGACTCGTGTAGCAATTCCAATTCACACACGTCTGAATGTGAGGAAGAAATCTTAACTAAAAAAGCATCTATTTTAAAATGTAATAAAAAAGGTTTAAAGTCCCGGTGTTTTAGATGTGGAATGGATGATCATGTTATTAAAACTTGCTCTTCGTTTGTTAATAGAAATATAAATGATAGTTCCTTAGGAAGTAGATTAAATCATTTTGTAAATAATTTCTTTGGTAAAAAATCTTCTATTCCCAGACCTAAGTCAATCAAGACTTGGGTCCCAATTTCCAAGTCTTAACAATTTTTTTTATGTCAGCAACATTCCAGAAGTGCTATCAATAGTTTTTGGCATGTTGACAGTGGATGTTCAAGGCATATGACCGGATTGAAGGACTTACTTACAAATTATCGATTAATTAATGGGGGATATGTCGCTTTTGTTGGTAACAAGAAGGGCGGTAAGATGATTGGTCAAGGAGAAGTCTCAAATGGTTCCTTAACTCTAGAGAAAGTGAACTATGTTCCAGAACTAGCATTCAATCTGCTAAGTGTAACACAAATCTTTGATAAAGATATACCAGTGCTGTTTATGTCTAATGAATGCTTGTTTCTTAAACCAGAGTTCCTATTCCAGAAGATTTAGTGATCATGTGTGCTCCAAGAAAGAATAATACTTATCTTCTGGATATGGGATCACAAGAGTCTACATCTACCGTGACATGTATTCTGTCCAAAGCCTCTTCTTCCGAATCTTTCTTGTGGCATAGACGATTAGGACATGTTAATTTTAAAAATTTAAATAAATTAGTTAAGAACAATCTTGTGAGGGGACTCCCACTTAAAGATTTTTCAGTGGTAGAAAAATGTATGGCTTGTGATAAAGGCAAACAACACAAAAAGCCACACAAGCTTAAGCTTGAAAACATAATTTCAAAACCCCTTGAATTGTTACATACTAATTTATTTGGTCCTATAAGTGTTAAATCGATTGCTAAGAAATCTTATTGCTTGGTTGTTACAGATGATTATTCCAAATATTCTTGGGTGAGATTTCTAGCAAGCAAGGGAGATACTGCCGAAGAGCTTCAAAAGCTAATCCTTTCTATTGAAACCGTTAACAAAAGAAATGTTATAGCCATCCAAAGCGATAATGGTACTGAATTCAGAAATCATATCTTTGACTCATTCTGTGAAAGCAAGGGGATTCGCAGACAGTTCAGTGCTACTAGGACACCTCAACAAAACGGTGTTGTTGAACGAAAGAATCGAACACTCATCGAAGCAACAAGAACTATGCTGATTGTGTCAAAGCTTCCAATAATTTTCTGGGCAGAAGCTGTCAACTGTGCTTCTTATGTACTTAACAGGGTTCTTATTGTGAAAGGTAAAACGAAGACTCCCTATGAGCTTCTTTAAAACGAAAACCCTTGATTAACTTCTTTCACCCATTTGGTTGCTCATGTACCTTGCTAAATACTCAAGCTCAGAAGTCAAAGTTTGGTGCGATTTCTGATGAATGTTTCTTCGTTGGCTATTCCTCTTCACAAAAAGCGTATCGGGTCTACAACAAAAGAACGCGTATTGTACAGGAATCATTCTATATTGATTGGCAAGAATCTAATTCTCCAAACATGGGATCTGATCTTGCATGGTTCTATGACTCAAATACTATCTTCAAATCTTTTAAACTTCTAGTTTTTGATGATGATACTACTCCTCAAACCAATGTAGAAATCATACCTCCAACTGAACGCCTTCCACCAGCACCTCATCCACAACCACCAATCGACCATCATCCTCAACCTTCATTTGATGTTCCACCCACACCTCCACTGTAACCACCTTCTCCTTCATAACCATCACAAACGACCTCCTCATCTTCCTCCAATCCATTAACCCTTAACACTAATTTTAAAACCTTAAAAGATCACCCACATGATTATATCATTGGTTCTATTACTGATGGAGTGAGGACATGGAGTCAATCTGGATTGATAAATGAATGTCTCTATGCATGTTTCTTGTCTCAAACTATTCCCAAAAATGTCTCAACAGCACTTCAAGACCCAAGTTGGGTTGAATCTATGCAAATGGAGCTTCAGCAGTTCATGAAACTAAAATTTTGGCAATTAGTTGATCTTCCTCCAAACAAGTTTCCTATTGGTACTAAATGGGTATTCCGGAACAAACCAGATGATCGAGGAGTAATAGTTCGAAACAAATCCAGGTTGGTTGTTCAGGGTTTTGCTCAGGAGTAGGGGATTGACTATACTGAAGTGTTTGCTCCAGTTGCTCGCATTAAATCCATTAGAATCTTTCTTGATCATGCGGCTCACAAAAACTTTACAGTTTTTCAGATGGACGTGAAATGCACATTTCTCTACGATAACATTGATGAGGAGATTTATGTTTGTCAACCTCCAGGTTTCGAGGATCCTGATTTTCCAGACAAAGTGTATAAACTTGACAAATCCTTATATGGATTATATCAAGCTCCCCAGATCTGGTATGAAACCTTGACACAATATCTGCTTAGCAAAGGTTTCTCTCGTGGTTTGATAGACATGACTCCGTTTAAGAAAGTAGTTGATGGTGAAATGCTGATTGTTCAAGTGTATGTTGATGACATCATTTTCGGGTCAACAAATGAGAGACTATGCAGAGAATTTGAAGAGGTAATGAAGGATCGTTTTGAAATGAGCATGATGGGGGAGTTGTGCTTTTTCTTAGGATTACAAGTTGAACAAAAGCCTTCTGGTATTTTGATTCATCAAGAAAAGTACGTTTTGGAGATACTCAAAAAGTTCAAAATGGATGATTCTTCTCCAGAGCTTACTCCATTCACTGCTCAGACTTGCTTAACTCTAGATGATAATGGAAAATCCATGGATGCTCATCGCTATCATTCTATGATTGGATCTCTCATGTATCTCACGGCCAGTCATCCTGATATTACATTTGATGTGTGCTATTGTGTTCGTTTTCAGGCCAACCTGAAAGAATCTCATGAAAAAGTTGTTAAAAGAATCTTTCGTTACTTAAAGGGTTCCTCCCATTTGGGTCTTTGGTACCCAAAAGGAGGTAACTTTGACTTACATGCATATTCTAACAGTGATCATGGTGGTTGCAGGGTCAATCGGAAATACGTCACGGGTGGATGTCAATATCTGGGAGATTATCTCATTTCTTGGCAAAGTAAGAAGCAAACTACAGTATCTCTGTCTATAGGAGAAGCTGAATATGTTGTTGCCTCCAGCTGTTGTTACTAAGTGCTGTGGATACTACATCAAATGATGGATTATGGGATAAATTTTCTTCATACACCACTTTTCTATGATAATGAAGCTACTATTGGGATTGCCAAAAATCCAATTCATCATACTCGTATCAAGCACATTGATACGAGAATTCATGCTATCCGGGACGCTCAGGAAAAGGGTTTTATAGATATTATTCCGATTGATGCAAAAAATCAACGAGCGGATCTTTTCACAAAAACATTTGATAAACCATGTTTTTATGAATTGATCTCTATGTTGGGTCTAATATCTTTTTAAAACCTCTTTTCTAACCATACTATGTATAGTTCTGTAAATAACTCCGTTTTGTTTATAAACTTTTACTGATAAACTTTTGTGTCCCATATGTCTTCACATCTTTATTTTTTGTTTGTTTCTTATATTGCTAAAAAGAAATTTTGGGGGAAAAAAAAGATTTACTTTTTGTCTAAGGTAATTTTTTTTTGTCTTTTCAAGAACTTCATGGAAAAGAAGTTTGAAGGAGAATCACTAGCATTGTTTAGGATATGCATGTTAGGCTCAGCCTGATATCAAAGTAAACAATGATCGTGTAGCTTAATTAAACTCTAAGAACTCGACGAAAAGGATTATCCTCATGATATCTCAGCCAGCACAAAGCTACAAGGCCTTGTCTAAAAATGGGTTGAGAGTTTCAAATCTTTGCTTTGATACAAAAACAAAATATAATAATAAAATGGGTGACATATCTCATGCTTATCTCCTTTTCTATATGAGAACATTGACCTGGAGTGATGATCTCCTATGTTATACGTGAGTATAGACCTGGAGCTCTCATCAGCACAATCTGATGACCTTCTCTGTTTTATGTAAGTATAGATCTGAAGCTCTCATTAGTGAGATAAAATGATCATCTCCTCTGTTATACATAAGTATAGACTTGGAGCTCTCATAATCTATCCCCAAAATAAAGACACAGTGATTCTTAAAATTAAGAATGATTGTTGAAAAATTTAAAATTTTTTTCAAGCAAAGTGAATTATATTGCTCAATAAACCATGAAGAACAGGATTAGCACTTTGCTGAATATATGCGGGAACCAAGTCATCTGAGTTTATCATATGAATCCAAAACATGATAAAATAACTACAGATTACTTGTTGAAAAGAGGAAGGCATGGGTTTAAAAGGACAAACATATCAGCAATCCCGCAAATCTTTGACTCTCTTGATCAATTTCTTGAAAAAGAAGTTTCTATATCCTTCTACTTTTCTTTCTTATTTGTTTTATTTTTTTTTGTTTTGTGTTGATGTTTTGGGATGAAGAATGTTTTTCATAAAGGTTTTATAAATACAAAAAATTATTTTTCAAATTTTATTTTAATTTTATTTTTCTTTAAATTTTTTTTAAGTTTTGGGTTTCAGCGAAACTACAGTTTCGCTGGATGTTTCGCCAAGCGAATCTATAGATTTACCCAGCAGTATCGTTGTTCACTGAACACATGATTTCTTTTGTGATGCCGAGCGAAACTATAGTTTTGCTACCAGCGAAACTAGGTCCAATATATTGCACAGTGTGAAACTTGTTTCACATTATCTTGTGCGAATCTAAACCCTAGTTTCTGTGTGTCCGAAACCACTTGATTTCATTTGCGTGATTTCCATTGTGTTTGTTCATCTCTGGGCTTTATGGTAGGCACTGCGACCTTGTTTCTATGGTTTAATCACTGTTTTAATCCTTAATCATGAGTTTTGTACTGATTCGCTGGTTCGAAAGTTCGCCTGATTCGTTCAGCGAATCAACCAAACTTTCCAGCAAAACTGAACGAAAGTTCACTGTGGCGAGCGAATCTATCTTTTTATGATGTCCAAGCATATCTCACAGTTTCGCTCGATCAATGCCAGCGAAACTATACATTCGCTCAGCACATAATCTGTTATTTAGGGCTCAGCTAACTTACATCTTCGCTGTAGTATGAATCATAAGTTTGTCCTCAGCGAAAGTGTAGAATCGCTTAAACTTGTGGTCTAGGCGTGAGCTACAACGAATTTATACTTTTGATTGGTCAAACTAAGATTTAATCAATAGCAAACTTATTAAAATTTGCCTGGTGAAACTTCTGTTTCGCCTGTCAGTGAATCTGTTGAACTTAGTTTCAAACCACAGCGAAGCTGTCATGCTGTGCCTTGCGAAACTATAGTTTCGCCTGTTAATTTTTTTAATTATTTTTCTTATATATTTTGTTTAATTGTTTATATGTTATAACTAACCTACTTATGTTTATATTTTGCAGCTTACATGGCAAACTTAAAGTTTGACGAGAAGACAAATCTGGTGGCATTATTAGACGACAGCAATCCAATGACTGTTGGATTCAGAGACTGTTTAAGGTGGTTGAAGCATTCTCCCATTTGCTATGCCATATCTCATTCACCCATGATCTATGACATTCATGTAAGAGACTTCTGGGTAAATGCAGAATGTGATCTGGGATCAACTCCACATAGAATTACTTCAAGAGTCCTTGGGGAGGATATAGTTGTTAGTGCTGAGACTGTTACGAGGGTTTTAAGGTTAGAAGAAGACTATGGTGATGAGGTTGTTATGACAGATGCTGAAGTTCTTAACGCTTATCAAAGAATTGGGTATGAACGACCCTCTTTTGGGTCCAAGAAGGAAATCAAGAAGTCTTTTTTATCCAAGGAGTGGAGATACATTGCTCATGTGTTCATTATGTGTTTAGATCACAGAAAGGGAGGATTAGACGGGTTGAATGTACACTGGGCTAAAACAATGATTGTATTTGGTAGAGGCCAAAAGGCTAATATTGCCAGATTAATCTTTGACTGTATGACTGAGAATGTTATGGCTTTAAAGAAAGACAAATAGCTGTTATATCCAAGGTTCATCCAGATGATCATTAATAATGAGAAACCCAATTTGCCAAGACATGGGAAGGTTAAGTTGATTATACAGATGATTACAAGAATATTTGCAGATTGCTCAGTAGTTAGGCATGACTTCAGTGGGAAAATAACTTACTTACTGGAAAACATGTACCCAGCTAAGAGGTGGAACTACATTAAATGGCTGATTGAGAATGAAAACAAGAATGCTGAAGATAATCGGGAAAAACAAGCTGAAGTAATAAAGAAGAGAAAGAGGTATGCAAAGGAGAAGGAATATGTTCTAGAAGCTGTGATTGATGAGGTAGAAGAGGAGTTGCCGGGCTCAAACTGAGAGAAGGTCTAAAAGGAAGTCTGATCAAGGGGAACCGGTTCATGAAACTTAAATGAAAATAAAGCATAAACAGCTGGTGTTTGAAGAAAGAAGGGATCCCCGAACTGAATTGGACCAAGATGTCATTAGTAATGTGAATGCATCGTTGGCCAATGAACTGAGCATGATAAAAACTAAGCTGGTCAATCAAGAGTTGAGAGAAAAAGAGAAAGATGAGCAAATGGAGAGTATGAAAAGAATGATGATTGACCAGCAGGAACTTATTATAAGACTACTGAAGGAGGTTAATAAGCTCAAGGGCAAAGTTGGTCTGCCAAACCAGCTATCACAAGAAGAGCTAGATGATCTGACTGACACATCTAAGTATTCAATCGTAAAAGTAGGAAAGTCATATGGGATAGGGGGAGAAGCAAGTACGGCAAGAGGTGATTCAAGTGGTAGTGGTGATGGTGGTCCAAAGGTTGTTGAAATAGAGGCTGAGAAGAGGGTTGATGAAGGAAGTAATGTGAGAAAGGAGCCTATGATTGTTGACGCTGAGTTTGTTGATCCGGGATTTGATATAGAAACTGACTTGATTGGGGCTGAGGTACATAGAGAAGATACTAATGAAGGAAACAAGAAATATACAGGGAAGAACCTTATTGATGAAGAAGAAGAATATGAGGAACAGTTTGATGACTATGATTCAGAACCTGAATATTATGAAGTGGAAGAGCGTCCAATGACTTATGTGGCATAAAAGGGTTCTGTTGAAGGAGATGTATTTGAATTAAGTAAAGAAGACTGGTTTGTGAAAGAGAAAGAACCAGAACAGTTGACAACGTTGTTTTAAAACATAAGTGAACCAAGCAAGAAGATATCTGATAAAAAATTTGGGAGATGGAAATACAACCCCTAATTGAAGATGTTCATGATTAAACGAATGGGTGGGGATATCTCTTATATGCACAAAAGGAAGGCATTCAAGACCTTGCCTAGATGGGACTTGAGGAGATTATCTGAAATTCCACTTTTGGATGCACATTTGAGTGAACGTGCTATGATGTTGGAGAAGGAAATCAAGGCAGGAATGAATTATAATTTTGAAGCTTTCGGGTTTATGAGGACTGAAAGAAGGAGTTCGAAGAAAGACTTGGATTGGACCACTGGCAAAGGAAAGATTGTTTTGAAGCTAAAGCCAGCTGAAACTGTGAACAGAATAAGAGTGCCCAATCCACTTCCCCCTAGACTACAAAAGTTCAAGAAATGGTTCTATGACAACAATACTAGGGAAGCAGTAATCAGATTGCAAGGTGGTGTTGAGATTATACTTTTTGATCCAATGGAGGTATTTTCCTTTTGTGATGAGGATCTGGTGATTCTATGTGAGAATCATATCAAAATGGGAGCTGCAGCTTAAACAAGGAAAGAAGCCAGTTTTTTATGAATGTGGCAAATAAAGCTCGTGGAGTAAGGGCCGAGGTCAGGGAGCTCAGTGAGAAAGTATCTAAGGCTGGCGAGTTAAGGTTGGACATGCAGGATCTTACAAGACAATTCACAAGGGCAAGTGCAAGGATAGCATAGGAGAGTACAACAGGAGCAGATCAAGAAAATTCTGATAAAGCTGAAGAGGAAGCAAGAGAGGAGCCAGAAGACCGAGAGTGAGGTCCAACCTAGGGGGAGAATTGATAATCTAGTATAGGTTGGACTCACTATAGTTGATAGGTTTGTTTTGTTATGTAATAGGTTAAATGTTAGTTTTCTATTGTAATTTGTATTTTTGATGTACTTTTATGTTCCAACGAAACTATGGGCGAAACTATAGTTTTGCCAAGAGTTAGCTATTTCTGTTCACCCGGTGAAACTGTAGTTCACTGCCGGGTGAATCTAGTGGATAGTCAGGTAGTTTCACTAGTCAGCGAAACTGCCAGCGAAATTAGGTTGCTTATATATTGTAAGTTTTCTATCTGTGTAAGCAAGCATTTTGCAAAACCTTAATACGAATATATTCTTGTTACAATTGTATGTGTGTGGCTGGAAGCTTATTGTTTAGATTCAAAATAGTTCATTGTGTTATTGAGTTTATTGTGTTAAATCAGTGGGAAATCATTGTCATACATCAAGTGCACTGTTGAATCGATCATCAAGACCAACTGGAGCACCTTTGAGTTATCTAAGAATCCTCTTGACAGCAACCAGGTATGACATCTTGGGGTTGGTTTGATATCTTGCATAGATGCATGTGGCAAACATGATATCAGGCCTGCTGGCTGTTAGGCACATAAAAGACCCAATCATAGCCCTTTAAAGATATTCATCCACACACTCCCCCTTAAGATCAGGTCCTAGGGAGTGGTTTCTGGCTATGGGTGTCTTAACAACCTTACATTCAGTCATGTTGAATCTTGTAAGTATGTCTTGTACATACTTTGATTGACTTATGAAGATGTCATTGTCGACTTGCTTCACTTGAATTCCCAAAAAGAAATTTAGTTACCCCATGGTACTCATTTCAAATCTATTCTTCATCAGCATCTCAAAGTCTTTGCAGAGCTTTGGATTAGTTGACCCAAAAATAATGTCATCCACATATACTTGAACCAACATTAAGTCATTCCCTATCCCTTTGATGAAGAGAGTTCTATCTATAGTACCCCTCTTGTAACCATATTGATAGAGATACTGAGATAGTGTTTCATACCACTTCCTTGGAGCTTGGTGCAACCCATAAAGAGCTTTATCAAGCTTTATCAGGTGGTTGTTTGACATACACCTCTTCATCAATCACCCCATACAAAAAAGCACACTTGACATCAAGTTGGTAGAACTTGAAATCCTTGGATGCAACAAACACCAGGAATATTCTTACAGCTTCAAGTCTTACCATAGGAGCAAAAATATTTGTGTAATCAATTCCCTCTTCTTGTGTGTACCCTTGAACAACTAGTCTTGCCTTGTTCTTAATGACAAGTCCTCTATCATCCTTCTTGTTCCTAAAAACCCACTTGGCTCTTATGACAGTCTTCCCATGAGGAAGTGGACATAGGTTCCAAACCTTTTGTCTTTTGAATTGAAGCAGCTCCTCTTGCATTGCTTCAACCCAACTTCCATCTTTCAAAGCCTCATCAACTATCTTTGGCTCTACTTGGGACAAGAAGCAAGCATATATACAGACATTTTTGTCATGGGTTTGTCCTTTTGTTCTCACCCCTGTATCAACATTTCTAATGATGTTTGTGGTGGGGTGTGACTTGTGGATCCTAAGTTGAGGGATCAGAGCAAGTTGATTTGAAAGATCTAGATTAGAAAAATTCAGATCTGGCAATGGAGGTCCTTCACCTAAGTTTTGAACTTCTGAGCTGGAATTTAAAGCCATTTCAGATGTATCAGCTGAATTTGTCATGTTTGTGTTGATAGGATATTCATTTGTAGGGTTAGTCACCAAAGGAGCTGAAGTAGTAATCTTGCTTGGTCATCTCAGCTCAAATCTTGGGTCTGGATCTTCTGTTGATATGTTATCTATAGATCCTGAAACATTCTCATAAGACTTGTTAAAATAGTTGGTAACTAAGTCAAGATCAAATAGTCAATCTAGGCCAGAACCTTTCACACTAGGAGTGTGATCATTGAAGGTCACATTGGCTGACTCCTTAACTACTCTAGTTTTGAGATTGTATACTCTATAAGCCTTAGCTTAGGAAGAGTATCTAATAAAGTGTCCATCATCTGACTTCTCATCAAATTTGGTTACTTGATCTTGGGTATTCAAGATGGTGCAAGGACATCCAAATGACCTGAAGAAACTAATAAATAGTCTCCTTTTGTGCCATAGCTCATAAGGAGTCTTACCATGAGTCTTAACCACTAAAACTCTATTCTGCACATAGCAGGCTATGTTAACTGCCTCTGGCCAGAAGGTGATAGGTAGTTTAGAGTCAGACAACATGGTTCTTGTAGTTTCAATAAGTGTCATGTTTCTCCTCTCAGCAACACCATTTTGCTGAGGAGTTCTGGGAGCACTATATTGTCTTGTAATACCCTTTTCATCATAAAATGTATCAAGGATTTGGTTCTTTTATTTTGTTCCTTGATCATATCTTATGGTCTTGACATTGTGATCAAATTGATTCTCAATTTTTAGAATGAAGTTCTTCAAGATCTCAGGAGTCTCATCCTTAGTTTTAAGGAAAAAGACCCAAGTGAATCTTGTGAAATCATCTGTGATCACTAAACAATATGAGGTCCTTCCTAAACTCAATACACTGGTGGGGCCAAAGAGATCCAAGTGTAATAAGTGTAGGGGAGTAGTGATAGAGTTCTTTTCCTTTGGGTTGTGAGACACTTTGTGTTGCTTCCCTTTTTGGCATGCAACATAATGATCATCACTTGTAAACTCTTTCTTTGGCATTCCAGTTACCAAATCATTCTTAGTTAATTTTTTCATGTCCTTAAAGTTTACATGGCACATTCTTTTATGCTATAGGAAAGACTCATCACTATTTGCTTTAGACAGAAATCAATAATCCTCTCCTGAGGGAGATGTTTTCTGCAAGTCCATCTTGTACATGTTCCCTTTCCTGGGGGCTTTGAGCAGGATATGCTCTTGAGGAATGACCACCCTGGGCTTGAGAAAAATGCACTCATGCTCAGTAAAGAGCATGTTATGTCTCTGATCACAAAATTAGGATACACTCAGTAGATTGTATCCAAGCTCCTTAACAAAATTTACCTTCTCAATGGTGAGCTTACCATTTGTGACCATACCCCTTCCAGTGATGTAACCACCCGCTTCTCCTCCAAAAGCAACTGGTTCTCTATCAATTTTCTCAAAATTGTGAAGCAAAGAACCATTTCTCGTCATGTGCCTGCAACAGCCACTATCAATGATCCATACATTTTCCTTGGTCTTTAGCTATTCCTACACAAAAAGAAGTGGTTAGTTAAACTTGGAAACCCAAGCCTCATTGGTCTTGGGCTTTTCAAAGTGATTTTAAGACAATGTAACAGTAACAGATCCTATATTCAAACTTTGAGGATCATTAGTTGCTGTTGATGAAGAACTCTCAATCATCAGGTCTTTCTTCATCTTCCACACCAGCTTTGGAAGATTGGACTTGACCTTCAACACCTCGAAAGTTTCAATAACATCTGAGGTTTTGTATGCTGGACCTTCAGAAGATCTTGCTTTCACTGCAGCATGCTTTAGTACTTCGGAAGCATTCCTTTCTTCCAAGACCAAAATTTCTTTCGAAGGCAAGTTCTCACTTGTCTTCTTCTTCACTTTGGAGCTTTCAAAGGAAACAAATTTTCCTTCTAAAGCTTGCTTTTCCTTCTTCTTCCCAGAAGCTTTTTCTTTGACCATGTGGATAGTGCTTTTGGGATTATAGATGCAATCCTTAGCCAGATGACAAGTACGACCACACATGATGCAGTCCATTTGCTTCCTTTTGGGAGTCTTCCTTTGAGAGCAAGACTGAGTTTGATCACTTTCCTTCTCCATCTTCATCTTCACAGATGATGCAACAAGCTTCTTAGGGAGAGCCTTGCCCTTGAAATTGGATGGTTCAGGTTGTGTAGCAGTTGTACACAGCTGGTCAGTCTTCTTCTTCCTACTGGAATGGTTTGGAACTAAACTAGAACTCCTGGTACTAGAGTTCATAGTTGAGTCTTCAGCCTTTACCACTTCAAACCCTGTAGAAATGAACACTTGTTTCTGCTTGGAGTCAAAAATGGCCTTGATTTCTTGAGCCTTCTTTGATCTTCTCTTAGCTCTCCTGATCAAGTTCTTTCTCTTTGACTTGGTCATTCCAAACTTTTTCCTCTCCTCAGAAGAATAAGGACCCTGTCTTTGCTGATCACAAGCTCAGCCTGGCATTTAGTTAACTTTGAGATGAGATCTTTGATTTGAGTCCTGTAGTTAGTGTGCTCATGCTTATGAGTTGAAATGGTTTTCTCTAGATCTTCTATCCTAAGTTTATAATCATTTTCAACTCTTTTAAAATCTGCTTTTCAGATATTTAAGGACTCAAGATCAGATCTCATCTCTAAGTTATAGGACCTGTATCTATTACCTTTAACAATACATTCAGGTGTACAGAGATGATCCAGTACCTTGGCTTCATCATGATCTGCCATCAATGCTTGGTTTGGAGATGCATCTTCCCCCTGAAAGCTCCAGTCAAAGCCTCCTTCTTCAATATCAACTGTGGCTTATTGTCTTGGTTTCTCATTCTAGTGAGCCCCTTCAGTGTAGTTTGGCTTGGTTTGTGCTTGCCCACCATTTGACCTTGGTGCCTTGGACCTCTGGCAAAGTATCCTATTTGGTTACTGTTATAACACTTCATTTTGCTTTTATCAAGCCCAAACTTTCCACTGGCTGCATTGCTAGGAAACTTCCTTCCAGTCCTCTTATAGCATTTGTTGGCCCTGTGAGTGAGAAGAGCCATCTGCTGGACTATTTCTGTATACTCCAGATCATCTGGATGGATACAATCCAGATCTTCCACTGGATGCCTGAACTTTCATAAGAAGACACAAAAGCTTGTGAAGAGCTTGTCTCCTGGAATGGGCTTCCAGGGATGTAGCCTTCCCTTGGTGTCTCTGGAAAGGTGATGAAAAGACCCTTTTGTGATTTCTCCGGGTAGCAGATGAGATGGTGCTATGGTTCTCTGCAATCCCTTTCAACCACATGAAGGGCTGAACTCTATTGGTTGTTGGAGTTATCATATGGATTTTGCATGTTCATCTCCATCTGGTAGCCACTGAGGATACCATACAACTCTGTGAGATTAAGGGCCTTGAGGTTCTCAGTCCTCTTGATGACCACACAATATTGTGTCTATTGTTTGGGAAGAGAGGACATGAACTTCCTCATAATATCCTTGTTCTCAAAAGTTACTCCAACATCCGCCAAAGTATCCACAATCTCAACATACCTAAAGTATTGTTGAGTCATGGTTTCACCTATCTTGAAGGTGAAGTTCTCAAACTACTACTTCAAGAGGTCTTTCTTGTTTTCTTTTGCGTCATTAGACCCCTCATACATCAGCTTCAGTGCATCCCAGAGTTGCTTGGCAGTCTTGCCCTTCTTGAAGCCTCTGTAGATAGTGTTTGGAAGAGCAGTTTGGAGGGTGGTCATGTCTTTCTGATCAATATCAATCTTCTTCCGGTCTTCATCAGAATAGTCAGCCACTTCCTTTGGTATCATACCACCAGCAGCAGCAGCTGAAGAGGTGGATCGTACATAAGGTCCATCGACAACAGACCCCCACATCCTGGAGTCTTGATACTTGATAAAGCCTTCCATTCTTTGACACCAAGTATCTAAGTCTTTAGGAGTGATCAGTGGAGACTTTCTCATTGTACCGGTTTCCATATCAACCATTGTGATAGCTGCCATTTGAGATGTTAAGTGAACTATGAAAGTGATAGGATTAAAGATGGTGAGATCTTACAATCAAGAGCCTGAAATGCTCTAATACCAATTACAGGACTGGGTAAGGGTGCCTAACACAATCAGTTTCACAATAAGGAGAGACTTGGAACACTTAACAGTTCAAATAGGGAACCAGAACACAAGTAAGTAATGAGACAGAACAAGCAACAATAACACAAAAATATGGGTTTCAAAGAGTGTTGTATATTGCTCTTAAGTTCTATTACAAGTGTTATAAAGCGTATCTAAATTACAAGAACCTGAGACTCTTTATACTACATCCTACAACCGTCAATACTTATAAGGATAGTTGGAATTGTCTAATGTAGACAACAAGATCAATCTAAAGTCAAAAGACAGATTGCCTTTTGACTACTGACAATGGCATGCAGTAGCTCGCATCCTTTTCTATTTTACAGGTACAAAAGTAGGAAGTTATAGATAAAGACCATTATCTACAGTTTACAAAAGCATGGACTTTTCACCAACTCATACAAGTTGGTGAGTCTTCAGAGTTGCAGCGGAAAGTGTGCCAGCTTTATGTAAAGTAGATCAGAGAAAGCATGTCTTTCTCTATCTTGGGAAGAAGTAAGTCTTCATAGCAAAATGTCTTTGGAAGACTTTGTCTCTGAAGCTTCGGAAGACTTTATCTTTGGCTTCAGAAGATTTTACACTTAGTGTATTTTCTGACGTAGTGTGTAAAACTTCCGAAGCACTTCTACATTTATACATCCAGTGCATGCATGCAGAAAGACCTTTGGTTGGTTTGGCTTCTTTGGTTGCATTAGCTTTATAATCTTCTGATATTACCTTACAACTTCTAAATGTTTTATCATTCCCGTTAACATCTCTTCAGTTAGTTTGTCCTCTTTTAGGGCTTCCCTTTGTGCTTCTTTTAATCTAGCGATAAGGCTAGTATACTCGCTCATTCTCAAGGCACGGACGCGAAGGGGTTTTTTCCATTCTTTTCTACTCAAGGCATCCACCACCACATTTGCCTTGCCAGGATGGTACCGGATCTCGCATTCGTAATCGTTCAATAGTTCTACCCAACTTCTCTAGTGCATGTTTAACATCTTCTGATCAAGAATGTGTTGCAAGCTTCTGTGATTGGTATAGATAATACATTTGGTACCATAGAGATAGTGCCTCCATATCTTGAGTGCAAACACCACGACACCCAATTCTGGATCGTGAGTGGTGTAATTTCTTACATGCTCATTCAACAGTCTAGACGCGCAAGCAATTACCTTGTCTCGTTGCATTAACACACATCCTAGTCCCTGACGCAAGGCGTCGCAATAGACCACGAAATCATTAACTCTTTCCTGTAGTGCGAGTTCAGGTGTGCTGCACAGTTTCTCCTTGAGCATTTCAAATGGTTCGTTCTGTTCTTGTCCCCATACAAAAGTTGTATCCTTCTTAGTCAAGGTGGTTAGCGGTTGTATGATTCGCAAAAAGTCTTTGATAAACCTCCGGTAGTATCTAGCTAAACCAAGAAATTGTCATATCTCGGTAGGAGTTTCAGGAATTTTCCAGTTCTTGATGGCCTCTATTTTTGATGGATCTACTTGAATCCCTTTTTATTCACTACATGCCCTAGAAACTGGATTTCATGCATCCAAAACTCGCATTTAGAGAACTTCACATACAATTGGTCGTTCTTGGGCAATTCAAGTATCAGTCTAAGATGCTTCTCATGCTCCTCCTTGCTACAGGAGTAGATCAAAATATCATCAAGAAACACAATCACAAATTTGTATAGATATGGGCAGCATACCCGGTTCATGAGATCCATAAATGTCACTGGTGCGTTAGTCAGTCCAAATGGCATGACCAAGTACTCATAGTGTCCATATCTAGTTCTAAAGGCTGTATTGGGTACGTCCTCTTCCCTTACCTTCAGTTGATGACATCCCAATTTTAAATCTATCTTGAAAAAAAAATTAGCTCCTTGAAGTTAGTCAAATAAGTCATGGATACTCGGAAGAGGATAACGGTTCTTTATTGTAAGCTTGTTCAAATCCTGATAATCAATGCACATTCGTAGGGTTCCATCCATCTTTTTAATGGTTCTTTATAAATCCTTTGTCCAGCAATTCTTGGATTTGTAACATTAAATCCTTCATCTTGGGTGGAGCGAGTCAGTAAGGTGCCTTGGCCACTGTGCGGCACCAGGCACTAGATCTATTTGGAACACAACCTGTCTAGTTGGAGGGAGTCCCGGCAGATCCTCGGGAAATACTTCCAGGTACTCAGACACCACCGGTATATTTTCAATTTTCTTTTCTTCTCTTGTTTTCATCACGCAGACTATGAAAGCTGAGCATCCCTTATGGAGACTCTTGGTAGCCTTTAGGTTGGATATCATGGGGTATAGCGTGTTGCTTCTATTACCGTGAACAATTAGTGTCTTTCGGTCAATTAAAGGCATTTTAAGCAAACGCTCGCCACATACAATTTCAGCCTTATTTTTAGCTAACCAATCCATCCCCACGACCACATCAAAACCTCCTAGTGTTATAGGCATTAAGTCTATCTTAAATGACCCTCTAATTCCATTGCGTAGTCCTTGATGATTTCATTAGTTTCTATGTCAGCTAAGTCTACGGTGTATGCATTAGTCAAGGTACAAGCTTTCAAATCAATCAAAGTCCTAAAGGTAGTAGAAACGAAACTACCAGTCCCTCTAGTATCAAATAGAATGGTAGCAGGATGGTTGTTTATGAGAAATGCACCGTTAACCATATCAGGTTCCTTACGAGCACCATTTGGATCCATCACAAACACTCTTCCCTTGGGTTTGTTAGTATGGCCTCCTTATCCCTTGCTAGCTTAGGACATTTGTTCCTCATGTGTCCTGCATCTCCACATTCATAACATTACTTAACCGGTTCATACATACAGTCCTTAATCAAATGACCAGTTCGTTTACACCTGAAACTGGGCATGGGGTTGCACTCCCCTTGGTGATGTAGTTTGCACTTCCTTTTGTTTTATCTAAAACTCTAATTTCTAGAAGAGATTTAATATTTTCTAGAATCATTTAATAATTTCTAGACTAAAGCTAATCTTAGTGGAATCTTCTAAGGCAATTAAGCATGTGAAGAATTAACATGGAAGAAAGAAAGTAATAGTAATGATAGAAATGAAATAATGCTAGATTAATTAAAGTCAAAATAGAACCTAGGAGTCGGTTGTTACACTAGGAGCACTATATTGTCCGGCAATCCCTTTTGAGTTATGAAATAAGTCAAGAACTTGATTCTTAAACTCAGTCCCTTGATCACTTCTAACGATTTTGACCTTGTGATTTATTTGATTTTCAGTTTTAAGAATAAAATATTTTAATTTTTCTGCAGTTTCATCTTTAGTTATTTAAAAGAAAACCCAAGTAAATCATGTGAAATCATCAAGAATCACGAGACAATATGATTTCATTCTAATACTCATTATACTTGTAGGACCAAACAGATCCATGTGCAATAAGTTTAATAGGATCAAATATGCAAGATAAGTCAGTAATATAGTCGCGGAATTACTATATTACAAAACAAATAAAGTAAAGTAAATGTTTGAGTAAATGCAGCACAAGAACACATAAGTCAAAGATGTAAAATATTGATGTTATAACTGTTGAAGATAGAAACTTATAAAGTTAGGGTATGCAGCCTTATTTATAGGCATATACATACACTGTACAAAAGACTAAACTACCCCTGATAACTATACATGAGAATCTAGTCTAAGTGCAATATAAACATAAACATTTGTAAGTTGTTCATCCGCAATAGTTCATGCAGATGAACAAGTCTTCATCAGCAGCATTTGTTGATCAGCAAGTGTTTGCTCACCCGCATTAGTTTATGCGGATGAACAAGTGTTGGCCGCATTTCTTTTTGTTCATCTGCATAAACTAATGCGGGTGAACACTTCTTGTCAGTATTTCTTCATTTGTTCATCCAAATAAACTAATGCGGGTGAACAAGTCTTCAGCATTTCTTCTGTCTTCATCCGCATTTGTTAATGCGGGTGAACAAACAATTGTCAGCATTTGTTCACAAGTAATCCGCATTAACAAATGCGAGTAGTCTATACTTAGTCTTTTTCTGTATTCTTGGTCTTCTGTAAATAATGTCTTCTATAATCTTCTGTTGTTTTCTGTTAATGATGTTTTCCAACCAGAACAACCTCCAACCACCTCTTAAGTTGGCAAGTATGATCCTTTTAGGGTCTAACAACTCAAACACTTGATGATCAACAAATGCTGCTGACAAGACAAATGCTGACGAAGACTTGTTCATCCGCATGAACTAATGCAGATGAACAACTTACAAATGTTTATGTTTATATTGTACTTAGACTAGATTCTCATGTATAGTTATCAGGGGTAGTTTAGTCTTTTGTACAGTGTATGTGTATGCCTATAAATAGGGCCGCAAACCCTAACTTTGTAAGTTTCTGTCTTCAACAGTTATAACATCAATATTTTACATCTTTGACTTCTGTGTTCTTGTGCTGCATTTACTCAAACATTTACTTCAGTTCATCTGTTCTGTAATATAGTAATTCCGCGACTATATTACTGACTTAGTCTGCATATTTGATCCTAGGTTGAGTCACATCAACCGAGAATATCATTCTCAAACACAGTCAATTGGTATCAGAGCCTCGGCTCTTGAATTCATCACAGAATCTTCTTAGATTTTGTGTGAAAATCGATTGAACTGCAGACGGAGTTGTTTATCAGCAAGATCTATAGTTCTGATAAACATACACACTGAAATCGAACACAAAGAATTGATACCATACAGATCTGTTGTTGACAAACCTTCACACTCAGAAACAACAAAAACACAGAACTCCTTCCGGCTAACAGATCTGAATGTAACAGATCTGGTAAAGACTGTGAACAGATAATTCAGAGAACAACTCACTGCTCGAACTTTAAAATCAACTTAAAACCTTCTCAACCAAGTTAAAATCAGTTTATCTAACATGGATTCTCACAATCTTTCTGAAATCGGGCATGCTTCTAAACCTCCTCTGCTTAAACATAAATCTGAGTTTAAGCAGAGGAAAATTCATTTTAGAAACTACATTATAGGTGTAGATCCTGACACTGGATATCTATTTGCAAAGGTCCCTACATTCCACTGTCTCTAAATGCCGATCAAGCTGCTCAATACAAAACTGCAAGAATTCCCATTAAGGATCCTAATTTAACTCTTGATGATGAAGAATATAAGAAAATCAAGATTGATCTTAGAGCGTATTCCATCCTTACACAAGCACTGAAAATGGATGTTCTGAAAAGATTAGAAAAATATGGAACAGCTAAAGGGGTGTGGGATGCTCTACAGATCATGTGTGAAGGAAGTAGTGAAGTGACTGAAATTAACAAAGATAAACTGATAAACCAATATGAAACTTTTCATCATACCAAAGGAGAGTCAATTTCAAGACAACTTCATAGATTTGTTCAACTTGTAAATGATCTTAAAATCATGGGGGTCACTTACAAAGAAAAAGAATTGAACAAGAAAATTCTGCATAGTTTACCTGAAAGCTGGAAACAAAATGTCACTATGTTAAAGAATACCCTTGATTTGGAGAGTACAAGCTTAGATATCATGATTCCCAAAATTGAGGCTTTGGAGTTGGATGAAAGGAGTAGAAATCTCAGTGGACCACAAGTCATTGAGGTTTACAAATTTCCATTAGAAACTCATTCTGTTGAGAATGCATTTGTGATTGAAGAAGATGACTTTCTTTCAACTAGTGACCTTTCAAAGACAACTGGATTATGTGCTGCTCAACAACAAAAACCCTCATCTTCTGCTCAACCCACTGCAACACCCTGCAGTATGCCCAATGAGCAAAGATCTGAAGAACAGAAGGCTACTTACAATGCCTTTGTTGCTAGCTTTGAAGCCTATTTTAGGGGAAGACTCATATTAGCCCACTTGATTCAAGAGGATATAGAAGAGATAGATCATGATGATGTTGAAGAAATGGATTTACAATGGCAGATGGCCATGATTGCCATGAGAGCGAAGAAGTTCTTTCGTAAAGGGAAGAAACTGAGTCTCAATGAGAATACCAAGCTGGGGTATGACAAATCCAGGGTTAAGTGCTTTAACTGTGGAATGACTGGTCATTTCTCTCGGGAATGTAATTCTCCCAGGAGAAGCATCCCAAACTCTCAAAGACCCACACATGGCCACCATTCATCTCAACACAATACCAACTTTCAATCAAGCAACTCTCATCTGCACCAGCAGCAGAATCTGCAACAACCAATCCAGCAAAGACAACCTCTGCTGACTCATCAATCTCAAGGAAGTAATCAACAAACTTCAAATGCACTTGTCATCAGACAGGATGGAGTTTGTGATTGGAGATTGTATACTGAGGGAGTTCAACCATAGTTTCAGAATCATGCACTTATGGCACATATCAATGATGGACAAAGCCTAATGCCATCTGAGGTAAAATCGAATTTATGTTCTGAAAAATGTGTTTTAAAAGTACAGGGGTACAGGGAACACAGTCATAAATTGGCTAATAAAATAAGAGAAGAACAGGGGAAATCAGAGATGTTAAAACAAGAAATGAGAATTTATGAATTTAAAATCAAATCTCTGTTATCCGACATGGAAACACTCCATGGTGAAAAGTACACACTTATGGCTGAGAATGAGAGGTTAACTGAATTGTTGACCAAATCAAAAGCTGAGCAATCAGCTACTGAAGTGAAACTTGAAAAGTTTCAGCTCTTATCTGTCAAGCTACAAGAGTTAATTGAGTCTCAAAAGGGGGCTAAAGATATGACTGGGATAGGGTACAAAACTTGTCATCCTCCATATAATGATAACTACACTGTTATGCTTGAGTCACTTACTCAATCATATACAAAAGAATTTAAAATTATTGAAACCAAATCAATGATTTCTCAAACAACAAATCCTCAAAACAAATCAGGTGTTTATGTTAAAACTGATGAGGATAAAATCAGATTGGGTCATCCTATCAAAATCAAAGAGTGCTCAGACAAACCTATGGTTATCAAGAAACCAAAGAGCACAGGCAAAGCAATTATGCCTTATGTAAAATTTTTTCCACAAAATCTTAAAATGAATCACACTGCTGAATGCTGAGTGAAACCAACTACTAAAAGAAGATCTGATTATGAGATCATATCTCCAAAAAATTCAAGCAAATCAGATAAGGTTTCATTGAAATTCAAGGATAAAGCCAAAGTCCCCTTAGTCACCAAAGGGAACACCACCGTTGTACAAAATCTAAAGTGAAATCTAATTCACCACCTTCATCAAATATCAGACAAGGAATTGGGTTTGTTTTTTTTCAACAACAACAAGTAGAACAATTCGATAGGGAAATAACGAAATCCAGAAAGAAGAAACGTCAGTCCACAAAAAAAAGCAAGTCAAAATTGTGAAACAATCTGGTGGCACCCCAAAGACTGATGTGACTTCTTCATCAAGATTACAGGACAATCAAATGTATTATGAATTCTGTGATATGACAAATCACAACACAGATAAGTGCTACTTCACTGAGTACTGCTCTATCTGTGACATGAACAATCACTCAACGAAAAACTGTCATTTTAACAAATATTGTTCATTATGTGATATGACCAATCATAATACAATTGATTGTTACTTTAATCAAAAGGATTAAAAATTTCACAAAGCAAGCCCATTTCATCAGTTCCAACTGACAAGGTCAGACACAAAAGTTCAACAAACCTGAACAAATCACTGAATTCTCATCAAAAGTTCAAAATTAAAGTGATACTGACAAGCAAAAATCTGTTCAACCTTTACACAAAAATCAAAAGGAAAGATTTGTATACTCTTCTGACACATCAGATGAAATTGATGAAATCAAACTTCAAAGAAGTAATAGAAAAGTGCTAAAATCATCTTCCTCTAAAACTCAAACAAAAGGAAAATATCAAAAGGTAACTGTGATTGATGCTAAAGGACAACCCAAGACCATTATGGCTTGGGTTCCTCATTCTAACTAGTTCTTTTTATGCTTATAGGGTCATTCATACAGGTCCAATAGCTTATGGTAGGTGGACAGTGGATGCTCCCGACACATGACTGGAGACAGTTCCCTCCTTCATGACTTCAAGCATATTCAAGGAACTACTATAGCATTTGGAGGAGATTCACAAGACGGTAGAATTATAGGAGAAGGATCTGTGACAAATGGACTGTTGAGCTTTGATAAAGTGAACTATTGCAAGCAATTGAACTTCAATCTGCTCAGCGTGTCTCAAATCTGTGACAAGAAATATTCCACTCACTTCACAGACACTCATTGCTACATTCTGAAACCATGATTTTCCATTCTTGAAGAATGGGTTGTCTTGAAGACATAAAGGAAGAATAACACCTATGTTTTGAACCTTAATTCTGCTCATCCGTCTGAAAATACATGTCTTTTGTCTAAAGCATCTTTTGATGAGTCACAACTTTGGCATAGACATTTAGGACACACAAACTTTGAAAACATGAACAGATTGGTCAAAGGAAACCATGTAATTGGTCTACCTCAAAAAGAATTTCATTTTATTGATCACTGTACTGCATGTCTTAAAGGAAAACAACATAAATCCTCTCATAAGCCAAAGCTTGTGAACACAAACAATTCTCCTTTGAAGTTACTTCATATGGATCTCTTTGGTCCAACTCATGTCATGAGTATTGGAAAGAAGCACTATTGTTTGGTGATCATAGATGACTTTACGCGATTTACATGGGTCTTCGTCCTACTTCATAAAAACGAGGCGTCGCAAATAATAAAAGATTTTATCACAAAAATAGAAAATCAACTTGATTTAAAAGTAAAATCAATCAGAAGTGATAATGGGACAAAATTCAAAAATGAGGATCTTAGTTCGTTTTGCACACACAAAGGCATTGTTCATCAATTCAGTGCAGCTCAGACTCCACAACAAAATGGAGTGGCTAAAAGAAGGAATAGAACACTAATTGAAGTAGCACGAACAATGCTGGCAGATGCAAAATGGCCTATTACATTTTGGGCAGAAGCTGTCAACACTGCATGTTTTGTGCAAAATCAAACTCTTATAATTAAAGAACACAGTAAAACTCCTTATGAACATCTTTTTTACAAAAAACCATTTATTGGATTCTTGAAGTCGTTTGGATGTCCGGTCTCAATATTGAACACCAGGGATCATTTAGGAAAGTTTGCTCCTAAGTCTGACGAAGGATTCTTTGTGGGATATTCCTCCGTTTCAAAGGCTTTTAGGGTGTTTAATCATAGATTAAACATCATTGATGAATCAATAAACATTCAATTCAATGAGCACTCTTTTCCCAAATCATCAAACGGTCCTGATTGGTTGTTTGATATTGACTCATTTACAAGATCTTTTGATCAGTTCAACTTGTCAAATGCAGGATCCTCTGGCTCAGTGGATAGGAAAACTGATTTTCCTATGATTCCACCTTCTTTTGTTGATCAGGATAATGAGGAAGTGACGCTACAAGCTGATCCTGTGAGACCAGTTATTTCACATCAAAGTACTTCAACTGAGGCTGATCATAGCTCAATGCCTTCTCCTTTTGCTGAACCATCAACTGAAGTGAGAAACCCTGAACCAGCATGCGCTCCAGTTGAAAACAACAGAAATTCTAATGATGAAAGTATCTCCAGTTGAAAACAACAGAAATTCTAATGATGAAAGTATCCAAAGTGCTGCTGAAGCTGAAAATGCTAAACCTTCTGATTCCTTTCATCATTCTCCCATATCACCACCATAAGATGCCTCTCACCAAGATGATCTGAATATCTCCAATCTTGATGTGTCTATTGCTGGTGATTTGATTCCAGTTACCAGGACACACAAGAATCATCCAGTGTCCAACATTATTGGTGATTTAGACGAGCGGGTTACACGAAGCAAGTCAAGTATAGCAAATATCTGTTTGTTCTCTTGTTTTTTGTGTTAAACTGTACCCAAAAACATTAAAGAGGCTCTTCAAGACAATAGCTGGATTGAGGCAATGCAGGAAGAATTGCTACAATTCAAGAAACAAGAAGTATGGCAACTGGCGGATCTTCCCGAAGGTCAATACCCTATCAGCACCAGATAGCTATACAGAAACAAGACTGATGACAGAGGGATTGTCATCAGAAACAAAGCAAGGTTAGTAGCACAAGGCTATACACAAGAAGAAGGAATAGATTATGACGTGGTGTTTGCTCCTGTTGACAAATTAAAAGCCATACGACTTTTTCTTGCGTACTCTGCGTCCATGAAATTCACAGTTTATCAAATGGATGTAAAGTGTGCATTTTTGTATGAAAGATCTCTGAAGAAGTCTACGTGAGTCAACCACCAAGCTTTGAGGATCCTGATTTCCCTCACAGTGTATATAGGCTTGACAAAGCTTTGTATGGCTTGCATCAAGCACTCGAAAATGGTATGAGACTCTGTCATCGTTTCTTCTTGACAATGGTTATGAAAGAGGAAAGATTGATCAGACTTTATTCAAAAAGAGAAAAGGGAATGAGATGCTGCTTGTCCAGATTTATATGGATGATATCATCTTTGGCTCCACCAACAAACAACTCTGCAAAGACTTCGAAGATCTTATGCATTCAAAATTTTAGATGAGTGCTATAGGAGAACTCACATTCTTCCTAGGTCTTCAAGTACAACAAACATCAGTGGAATCTTCATCAACCAGTAAAAATATATGGAATCCATGTTGAAGAAGTTTTACTTTGCAGATTGTCAGTCCATCAGAACACCTATTGATACAAAAGTGAAGATTGGTCCAGACACAGATGGCAAATCTGTGGATCAGACTCTTTATCGATCCATGATTGGCTCACTCATGTATTTATTAGCAGTAGACCTGACATTATGTTTGGTGTTTGTGTTTGTGCCAGATATCAGGCAGATCCCAAGGAATCTCATGTGAACATAGTCAAGAGGATATTCAGATATCTTAAGGGCAAACCTGCTCTTGGATTATGGTATCCTAAGGAAGGAGGCTTTAATCTCTATGCATACACGGACAGTGACTACGGGGGATGCAATTTCAACAGAAAGTCCACATCTTGCGGTTGTCAATTTCTTGGTCCCAGACTGGTGTCATGGCAGTGCAAGAAACAAACCAATGTTTCTGTATCGACAGCTGAAGCTGAATACATTGCAGCATCAGCTTACTGTTCTCAAGTTCTCTGGATTCAAAACCAGATGCTTGATTATGGTTATAATTTCTTGCAAACTCCAATCCATATTGACAACACTGCTACAGTCTTCATAACAAACAATCCTGTTCAGCACTCAAAAACAAAACTTATTGAACTTCGATATCACTTTTTGAGAGATTGTGCTGAAAAAAGTTTAATCAAGCTGATTCAGGTTTACACAGACAATCAGCTAGCTGATTTGTTTACTAAGGCATTTGACCCAAGTCGGTTTGAATTCTTAGTCCAATCAATTGGTATGATTAACCTTGAGTAAAAATCAAAAATTTACAAAAACATCAAAAATTCTCAAAATTACAAAAAGAAATCAATTTTTGTTGAAGTTCATGTTTTGTACTTCTTTGGGAAATGATACAATTATAGTCGTTATATCATTCACTGTGCTTAATTCAATATCTTGAAAGAGTGACATGACCTACCTGATATGAGTCTAGGCTCAACTTGGAACAGAAGATAAATGTTGTGATAAACTAAAGATCACATTCAACTGTGAATGCATCATCTCAGAGCATGTAAGTATCTAACTTATCCAGGTGTATGTATGTGTAGTAACCTAAACACACCAGGTCATGATACCTTATGAATCTCATTCACATCTGTTTCTCCTTTGTTTTGCTGAGCAAAGACCTGGGGAAACAAGCACATAGTGCTGATGTCTAGATCCAAAAAGATTCCCAATGAGGAACACATCCAATACGGGTGACAAATAAAACAGAATATAACAAAAAGAATCCCAAAGTGGATCACCTTCCAAACTGAAGAGCAAAAACAATCCCAATGAGGATCAAATAAAATAAGCATTAGGTAAAAGAATCCCTAAGTGGATCCCCCTTACCAAAATGAATGAGGTTTCATAATTTAAATGACCAGGTATTGAAAGTTATGAAAAGGTTCTACCATACAGTACATGAGGATAGTTGATCTTGCTATGCTTATGAGTGTGAGGTTCATGTTGAATGTTTAATTAAATCAAAACATGATAAAAATCACATGCATTACAATATTGACCAAGCATGAGTTTAAAAGGACAAACATACCTTCAATCAATAAGTTCAATGACAACTTGCACTTATGAAAGATAAGATTGATATGATCCCAAAATTTCAAACAATAGTACAAAATCACTTCATTTACAAATATGCTAAACAATCAAAATTTAGAAATATTTTCCTTAAATTTTATAAATTTGTTTAAAGTTTTTATCCCATATGGATATAAACTTTAGGGGGAGTAACAAAATTTACAAGGAAATATTTACAAAATAAAAAAAAACATATAACTGGCAATATTGTTTGAAGTGATTGTGTCTGTATGGAATTTATATCATAATCTGCTTCAGAAGATGCACAAGGCCCAAAATCAGTCATATTGGGAAACATGTATCTCATCAAGGATATAAGTCAATCCAAGCAAGAATTGACAATCTCAAAATTTGCTAAATCTTCATAAAGCATCAATGATGCAGACTCATCTTCATAAAAATCAGAAACAGCTGTGCAAAACTAGTCAAAACCATCCACTGTAACAACATTAATTTTTGACCAAGTTCAAAATTTAATACGGGTAAGAGCATTGGTTAATGTGGGTAAAGGTAACCCTGTCATATAACCAACGCGGGTAACTGTTTTTGTACAAGTAAAACTTATGCGGACAACAAAGTGTTCTTCCACATTTGCTACAGTAAATGCGGACAGTCCAACTCATCAGCATATGTACAAAGTGTTCTTCCGTATTTGCTACAGTAAATGCGGGCAGTTCAACTCAACATTTGGTCACTGAAAATGCGGACAAGTCATTTGTTCTTGCACTTTTGCTACAGTAAATGCTGATAAGTTAACTGTCCATTCACATTTGCTACAGTGAATGCGGACAGGTAAAATTAACTCTTCCGCATTCGTTACAGTAAATGTTGACAAACTTAGTTTGTTCATCAGCATTTGCTATAGTGAATGCGCCCATTGAAATTCTGTAACCGTATTTGCTACAGTTGAACTTTTCAGCACTTGTAAAATTTTGTGAAAATTATGAGATGTACTATAAATACTCATTTAATGTGAGTCATTTATTACTTTTCAAATTTTGTGTGAACTTATTATTGTGAGACGAGTGCCATATACTGTTCTTCTTTAAAATTCAAAATTCAAATCTTCTCAATCAAAGATCACTATGTTCAAGACTTACATCAAAACATCTCAAAGTGTCTGTTGAATCGAAGTATTGACAAACATAAGGTGATTATCAGAATCTGAAAAATCTTCGACAGTCAAACAAAATGCTGAGTTGTGAAACCCTAATTTTAAGAAATTCTTAAAATACACTCAAGAACAATGGATTTACATGAATGATAGAGTTCATTAAAACCAATGTTAGTGTAAATAACAAGGATTTACTTTGGTTCAAAGTACAACTCAGACATCGATGAACAAGGGAGACAAATCCATGACAATTTTGAAACCTAATCAACTGTTTGGAATGTAAAACTTTTGAAACACAATCAACATCATTACAAATCTTATAGAAAAGAAAAAAATTTGAGTTGTTCATCATTTAAAATCAAGATTAGGTCAAACCACCTAATGTAACAGTAACATGCAAACACTAAATTTTGACCTGAAAAGTCAAAATTTGACAAATCAAACTCAATTCATATTCATCTGAGATATATTTTCATAATGTTCACTAATTTATTCATATCTTTTACAGATTTCATATGGCTAATCTGACTTGGAGCAAACTCCACAATGTTAGTGGCTTTCCTAATCCTGATGCCCCAGAAGCAGAAGGACTAAGGGATATTATCAGATTTATTGCTGCTGCAAGAGTAGCTCATGCTATCACTGTCAGACCAGTCATATATGAGAACTACATAAGATCATTTTGGGGAAATGCTGAAGTACTAGAGGTTGATGGCACAAAAGTTATTTCAGGAAGAATCACTGATGATCATACTTTGGTTATTTCAAAACAAACTGTGAGACAGTGTCTATAGTTTGGTGATGATGCCAACTCCCCTATAGAGTTTGATGATGATGACATTATGACTTTCTTTGCCAATATTGGATATGAAGGAGGGTTTGAAGCATAACAAATAGTCAAAGGACTGGTTGACTTACAATGGAGATTTCTGATACACTATGTCCAACACTGTCTATCCAAAAGAAAGACTGGTTGGAATGACATTCCATTGACAACATCATCTCTTATATGTGCACTGTGCTTAAATAGACCATTCAACATGTCAGCCTATGTATTCAATGGTCTTGTTTCCAACATTCAAGAGGGAAGAAGGCACATGTTCCTTATGTACCCAAGATTTCTTCAGTGCTTAATAAATGAAGCCTTTCCTGATTTGGCATTAGAAGGTCATGTCCTTGATGTTCCTCATTACAATGCAAGGTCTTACAAATACATTAGAAAAAGGGATCCAAGAAATTTTTACAGTTGCACTTTCTTTCCACTTTTGCCTTGGATACAACAACAAATTAATCCACAAGATGATGTTCCAGTGGATGAGGAACCAGAACAAGAAGAAGAACATGTTATACAAGAACAAGTACAAGATGATGTTCCTACTGAGGAACCTGTTCATGAAGAGGCTACTGCTCATGATGATGTTGCTGATGTTGCACAACAAAGAGATGATCAAACAGTTGAGGAATAACCACTGATGATGAGCATGCAGAATTAAATGAATAAGCATTGAGGCCAATGTCACCACATGTTGATGTAGGTGGTGATCTTCACATTGTGCCTTCAATACATGATGCTGAGATTCATTCCCCTTTTAGGGTTGATCCAATTGTGTCTCCTCCATTTTCTCCCATTCATATTCATGAAGAATCCTCCAACAGTGCCTCACATGAAGCTACTGCTATTTCTGATGGATCTGGTGAATCTACTAGTTCATCATATGGATCATCTAGTGCTGAGGAGGATAATCAACAATTTACACCACTACCGGATAGACAAATGATCTCAGAGGAGGGTCCCTCGAAAAGTTTTGCTGAATCTAAGATAAACAGACCAGATGAGAAAGTCAAGATGATATCTGATCCGATGCACAAAGTTGCTAAAATGGAAAAGACTCTGGATAGAAGGGCAGGAATCATAAATGACAGAATTCAGGAACTTGATGAAAAGGAAAGAGAATTAAATTAATTAAAAGCCAAGTATGAAGCTGATATGAAAGAAAAGGATGATGAGATCAAAAATCTCAAAGCTTATTTAAAGATGTCAAGAGAAGAAATCAGTGGTCATGTGGACACTGTGGCTATCCAAACTTTGGCTATGGAAGATCAAGAACATCTGTTGGAGATGCAAACAGAAATTACTGCTGATCTGACCAAACAAAATGATGCCTTAAATAAAAGAATTGCTGAATTGGAACTGATTGCTAAATTAAAGGATGAAGTTGAAAGAGAAACAACAAAAGAAAAAGGTTAAGAAACAGAAAAGACAGTACCTTCACAACAAGAAGAAACCAGTGGTGTTAGGGATAATGATAGCTAGGATATGGTAGTACATTCTGATCCATCTACTGAAGATGAGGCTATAATGAAAGATCTTATAGATGACATGGACAGATTCTCATTATAGATGAGGAATTCTGGGATTACATCAAAAACACCAAATCCCCTTCCGAGTCTATAGTTGTAATTCCATCACAACCTGTCCCAATAGAAGAAGAACTAACGATGCAACATGTTCCTATCATTACCTTAACTACTGATTAGTAAAACTTGATAAAAAGCCTATGTGAAGAGTTCAAGAAAAAAGAAACAACTGAAAAGATGAGAGAAGAAGCTAAACAATAGGAGATCACTGCTTAAAAGAAGGCTGTTGAGGAAAAACAACAGGCCAAAACTGATGTAGCATTCACATCAGGACCAAGAGTGATCACATACAATAGAAAGAAGAAATACTTAACTGAAAAGGCAAAAGGAAAGCAGCCTGTGGTTGAGGAAGAACAACCTAAAAAGAAAGCTAAAGATGATCCAAGGAGTTTGGTAGCAATTACTGAATTCTTAGAAGAACATGAACAAGCAGAGAAAGAGTTGCAACAAACTATTGAAATCTTAATGTTGGAAGAAGGAGAGAATGAAGATGACAAAACAGAGAAAACTACTGATGTGGACAGCCCTGTACTTATTGAGCGATCAGTAGAAAGTATGATTGAAAAAGCAAAGTCAGATGATCTCATGGTTTATGCAATATATCTAATAAATCATGGTTATGATGCTGACATCGTGTTTAACATGACATATGAGGTGATTGTTGAGGAGGTAAAGAAGATGGAAAAGCTAGTAGATCCAACATTTGTAATAGAATATAAGATGATAAAAGAGACTGTTAAGCCAACACCTAGTATAACAAAGCCTGAAAAGAAGGATGACGCCCAAACAGCATATCCTGATCACTACAGTATGACTGATAGGGAGTGATGGATTATCTTTCTAAACAGGGATTTACAAAAAGAAAGCTTAGGAACATGAAAACCAATTCACTAAGGGCTGCTATGTTGAAAATGATTAATGAGAAAAGAGATAGACTGAAATCTCTTAAAGAAGAAGTGATTGGGAAGAAGCCCAGAACAAGAACATCTACACAAGATGTACAATTAACAACAAAAGACAAAGATGTTCTGGCCCCTATTCTGCACAAAAATCCAGAGTGGTTCGTTGAACCTTCACAACTGAAACTTCAAGAAGGATTGACCACTGCTAAGATGATTAGAGGGGTATCTACTCCCAAAGGCAAAACAGATGTCAAAATTATTACCTGGAAGTACGATAGAAGTTGGAACATGTTCATGGTGAAGAGAATCTCTGGCCTGGTGTAGTTCTTTACTGAATATATAGACTTGGTTAATGCTATGAAGGTCCATGATTTAAAAGAGTTGGCTGAACTGGACCTAATCAATCATGATGGGATGTATAGGGGTTATGAGTTTATGGATATACTGAAGATGTTTAAGAGATCTAATAACTTCAAGTCTTTAAAAGCCATTTGTACTAGAAAAGACAAAACATTCAGGAATCCCTTTGAACAGAGAAGAAAAAGAGAGGCTGAAGAGGTTGTATTCCATCCTTGCTGACAAGACAAATGCTGATGAAGACTTGTCCATTCGCATGAACTAATGCGGATGAAAAACTTACAAATGTTTATGTTTACATTGTACTTAGACTTGATTCTCGTGTATAGTTATCAAGGGTAGTTTAGTCTTTTGTACAGTGTATGTGTATGCCTATAAATAGGGCTGCATACCCTAACTTTGTAAGTTTCTGTCTTCAACAGTTATAACATCAATATTTTACATCTTTGACTTCTGTGTTCTTGTGCTGCATTTACTCAAACATTTACTTCAGTTCATCTGTTCTGTACTATAGTAATTCCGTGACTATATTACTGACTTAGTCTGCATATTCGATCCTAGGTTGAGTCACATCAACCGAGAATATCATTCTCAAACCCAGTCAATAGGGTTAACCTCTTTGGATTTATTTGAAACTTTGTGTTGCTTCCCTTTTAGGTAGGCAACACAATTGTCTTTACAGAAAAATTCCTTTTTAGGCACACCATGTACCAAATTATTTTTAACCAATTTATTCACTGTTTTAAAATTAACATAGCACATTTTTTATGCCAAAGAGTTGACTCATCACCAATGGAGAAGCTTGTTCATATCTAGCTTGTACATATCCCCTCTCCTAGGAGATCTAAGAAGCACCAACTCTTAAGGAATTATCATCTCGAGTTTAAGGATGATGCTCTCATGTTTTGTGAAAAGCATTTGGTGCTTTTGATCAAAGAATTAAGAACCACTAAGGAGATTATGTTCAAGTTGTTTGACAAAGTTTTCTTTGTTAAATTTTAACTTACCATTGGACACACTACCTTTACCAGATATGTATCCTCTGGCTTCACCTCCAAACAAAATAGGACCTCCATCAAAGTGTTCAAACTGTTTTAGAAGAGATATGTTCCCTGTCATATGCCTGGAGCATCCACTGTCTACAATCTAGATATTTTCATTTTTGTTATGTAGATGTCCCTGCAAATAAGGTGAAATAGTTAGTTACTATTGGAAACCCAAGCCTTTTTGGTCTTGGGCTCTTCCAATTCAGATGATATAACTGAACCAAAATTTATGTGTGGGGGTTCAATTATGGTTTGTGAAGAAGAGGATTGGGCTGCAGCATCTTTTCTGATCTTCCATTCCATCCTATGGTTGATCAAGCTTAATGAGCCTGAAGAGGCTTATGCAGCATAACTTGCTTCTGAGGCTTCTTTCTTCTCGGAAGATGTTATCACCACCTTTTCTTCCAAAGTAGTCTTCTTTTTGGAAGGTTTTGAAGGATTCCTTTTGTTCCTTTGTTTTCCTTCCGAAGCTAGCTTGCTTTTGGAAGTACTTGCTTCTGAAGGCACTCTAGCTTTAAGTGAAGACTTAGAAACCTTTTGTTTGTTCTTTTGTTTGTCTTCCGAAGTCAGTTTCCCTTTGGAAGAATTTTTTTCTTCCGAAGACAACTTGGCTTTGGAACCAAACTTTCCCTTTCTTAACACTTGGGCCACATGATAAGGTCCAAATATGAAACCCTCCTTGAATATTTCTTTCTTAACATTAGATGCATAATGTGTGCTTGCTAGATTGTAGTAAAAATCTTTAGCCATGTGGTTATGTAGGCCACAGATTATGCATTCAATGTTAATTTTGATGGGGCAGGTTGATGGTTGCTTCTAGAGCTTTATTTCTTCATTATCAACCTTCCTGTTTGCCTTTTAATCCTTCATCAAAATAGAAATGCTGGTACTACATTCCTTTTCTCATGATAGGAACATTCTTCCTGTTCATGATATTATGATGCAACTGAGCCAAATGGAGCAAAAAATAACCAGAATTCAATGTAGGATATAAATCACTCACAGAAACTATGATGGCAATGCAAGAAACAACCGATGTTTCATTCCATCTGCTTAGTCTGATTACATTGCTACATGGACTAACTGTTTATGATCTCTATTGAATTGATAACCCATATGCCATTTCTTTATTTTCTCAAAAAACCAAAATCCTACAAATTAGAAAATCAAGAAAAATCCAAAAATATTTCTATTGAATCTTCCTGCTTTTACATGAGAAATGATAGTACACTCAGCTACTATTTTCTGCATCTATTTTTCAAATCAATAAAGACTGACAAGACTTTGTTTAATATGTCAGTAGGCTCAGCTTGGATTGAAGATAAGCATATTTGTGATGAACTAAATCAATATGCATTGTGGACCAAAACCATCTTAGGGTATTGGTAAGCAATGACTTTTCAAGTGTATGCTTGTGTGGTTACCTAAACACACCATGCGAAAATGGTTTAAAAATTTCTCATTGATAAAAGCATCTATTTCTCCTTTGTTGTATGTAAATACAGACCTAGAGTAGACATAAGGATAACTTCTGTTGTGCTGAGCACAGACCTAGTTGTCCTTGCACTAAAAGTGTTGATGCTAAAAAGAATCCAAATGTGGATCAAAGCTAAAAGAATCCCAATGAGGATCAACTTCCAATGTGAAGTATAAAAGAATCTCAATGCGGATCAAATATAAAAGAATCCCAAAGTGGATCAAATCATGAGAATTTATACTTTAAGTAGCCTGGTTCAAGTTGCAATAAAGTGTCACCTTGCATTTCATGAGGAGAGTTATTCTTCCATACTTCTGAGTGTGGGGTACTCAATTAGCATATCTAATCAAACCTAAACATGATAAATATCACAAAGTGTTGAAAATAGATCCTTGCATGAGTTTAAGTGGACAAACATACTTACAATCAACTTTGTACTTTTTCTATGTCTATTCCAAACTTTAAACATTCTTAGATGTAGAGGATTTTGGATTAGTATGATCTCATTGCAATTGAAGGATTCATGCTTATAAATATCTTAATTTTGAAAAATCTAAAATACCAAAAAGATTTGTCATTTTTTAGTATTTTTCTTTGTTTTGGCAGATTTACATGTGTTATTGATTTAGGAGTGAAACTTCCATGCAATGTCTCCCCTGAGAGGATTTAGACTTTTACAGGTGATGAATTTCACAACATGCCTGAGTTTCTTATTCAATTCAAGATGTCAAGTGAACACTCCTGCTTCCTTCAAAGATCTCCTGCCAGTTGCTAAGAACTAAGAATCCTCCTCTTGGTATCTCATACACAAAAGTTCCTCACCCTCCAAAGCTTTTGTTAAGGGAGAGTATATGTTAAGTCTGAAGAATTTTTGATGCTTCTCCTTCACTTCTGAAGTTGAGATAAAGCTGCTGATATTGCTACCTGTGCAATCCATAATGTATGCACATGGGTGCCTTTTCAAATCTTAAAAACAAGACTAGAAGATCAAACTGATGCAACATCCATCAAGTGTCGAAACAAAGTCCTTTTCTCAATGCCTTTTTATGAAGCTTCTAAGAAGATGATACCAAAAAGGGGGAGAGGACTGCACTTCAAGACTGCAAGTCAATCAACATCCAAGGTTTTGATAATCATGAGGTTTTGGTAGCATCATCTTAAGGGGAGTACTGTTGGACTATTTGAAGATGATACTTACCAAAACCTAAGTGCCAAATCTCATAGTGATTACCAAAACCGACACGGTGAAGATATGCTAAAGATATGATCAAAACGAATAAAATTGACCCAAGTCAAACTTGGTCAAACTTTGTCAACCATGGTCAAAGTCAACAGTCAACATCAACGGTCATCCAGAATGACATCAGCACCTGGCAGTAACGCATCAGCAATAGAGAGTTTATCAGACTTAGAACTATATTTGTGTAATCATTTGTGCTTAAATGTAATTTTTTCTTATTTTTGTAAAGAGTATAAATGAATAAGTGTAGTCATTTATACTCTAACATTAGAACAATCACTAATAATCCATAGCATTCACAAGAAAAATCAAGGTTGAGTGTGTGTGAGAGAAAGTGTGCTTGCAAACTCCCTTGTAATTCTCTTGTTATCATACATATGAATGAATGAAATATTTATGAATGTATTCTTGATTGTTCATCATTCATTCATCATCATACAATGAATCTTGTATAGATCTTCACTTGAAATCATCAACATGTTTGTGAGATTTCGCATCACAGATTTGATAAACGGCAACCATACGATTGCAATATTCGATCCATCCAGCAGAATCGATGGTTTCCACACACCCTTTTGCTTTGGATCGATCTTTAACTTTGACTCAGCCACCTTCTTGGCAGTTTTTCTTACTGCCCTAATTTTACTCTTTCTGGCTTTGGTGGTTAAGGGTTGATCATCAGCTGTGGGGATGAGATTTTCTACCTTATCCATCCCTGTGATTGTTCCCATTATTGTATCATTCTTTTACTCTTTGGGTAATGGGTCAGTAGTTGGAACCTCTTGCTTATCAGTACCACATCTTGGCTATCTAATAGACACAAATGAGTGTGGTGGAGAAATTTCATTGGTTCCCAACCCACTTTTATTTTGATAACACGCCTTTGAGTGGGAGGATGATCAATGATGGTGTTGAAGTTATGCCCTTCAATGGCAAACTTCTTGGCTTTAGCCTCAGCTATTACTAGTTGGGCTTGAGCCTTGGTCAACTTGGAGATTAAATATTTTATTTGAGCCCTATAGTTTGAATGTTCATGTTTTAAAGACTCAATATCATATTTAATTTCCATGTTAAGCGCTGTAGTTTGAATCTTTTATTTGAGTTTGTAGTCAGATTCTGCTCTCTTAAAATCAGATTTTAGTAAATTTAAAGACTCAATATCAGATTTAATTTCCAAGTTGTAGTCCTGATACAATTTAACTTTAGCAATACAGGCTGGAGTACAAAGATTTTCATATACAATAGTGTCTTTAGTTCCAGCCATGAGAGCTTGTGCAGGAGTGACATCTTGCACCATGAAGCTCCAATCAACTTCTTTAGCAATAGCTACAGTTTGTTGCTCAGTGGATTTGGTTGCAGCTTTAGGGGTAGCAGGATGTTGGGAGGCTTGAGTTGCTATAGGATTAGATCTAGGAGCTTTGCATTCCCTTGCAAAGTGACCAAGTAGGTTGTAGTTATAGAACTTAGCCTTTGTCTTGTCAAATCCAAATTTGTTGTTAGTTGGGTTCTGAGGGAACTTCCTTCCAGTTCTTTTGAAGATCTTCTTTGCTTTGTAGGTCGGGAGAGCCATCTGTTGGACAATGTCCATGTATTCTACATCATCTGGGTTGAAACACTCCAGATCCTCAAAACAGAAATGAAAATCTCCAGAGTGGTCACTCCCTGAAACAAAGGCATAGCTATCCTATAAAGGATTTTGATGAGCGTGTTTAGACTTCGGTGTCTCAGGGAATGTGATGTAAGGTCCAGAAGAAGAGGATGATTGTTGGGGGTAGTTCAGGTACAACTGGGTCTTGGGAGTTCTTGAACTTTCAGCAACATGTAGAGCATTGCTGACTGAAGGAATAGTGATACTATCCATCTGATGGCTTTTTTGAGATTCCATCTCCATACGGTATCCATCAAGGATTCCATATAGTTTAGTCAAGGTGAGAGTGTTGAGATTCTTAGTTCTTTTGATTGAAACACAATAGTAAGTTCACTCATAAAGCAGTTCACTCACAAATTTTCTTACTATGTCTCTCTTCTAAAGAATCACTCCCATAGACTGAAGAGAGGTGATCAAATCCATGTACCTGAAGTATTGTTGGCTCAAGGTCTCACCAACAATGTATATGAAGTTCTCAAACTTCTGCTTTAGTGCATCTTTCTTTCATTCCTTGGATTTAGCAGAACCAGAGTACATCAACTTCAAAGCCTCAAAGAGTTCTTTAGAAGACTCGCATTGCTTAAAGCCTACGATTATAGAGTTTGGTATAGCAGTAAGCAGAACAGTCATGGCTTTGGAGTCTTCATCTGAGTAGTCTTCAATAGCCTTCTCAATCATGGCACCATTTCTAGTTTGAGATGCCACTTTTGGCTTGTATGGACCATGGGTAACAGACGTCCACATTCGGCTATCCTGGTACTTCATGAAGCCTTTAGTGCGGATGCAGCAAGTCTCAAAATCATCAGGAGTGATTGTAGGAGCCTTGGTCATAGTTCCTATCTCAGACTCACAGGACTTCTGGTTTAGAGCCATTAGAGTGAAGTGAGTGAGGATGAAGAAACAAAGGTGATTTGGGATGGTAAGATCTCACAATCAAGAGCCTGAAAAGCTCTGATACCAATTGAAAGATTAGTGTTTATCTCACAACATAATATTATCACACAAACTCACTTAATTTCACTCGAGTTGATGAAGCAAAATCCTAACCATGTTCACAAGTAATATAATAAGTTGAAACAGAAAACATAAGAGCACAAGAGTTGTTTTCAAGATCCTTGTATATATTACTTCACAACTCAGTATTACAAGACTCTTAGAAGCATAGTTACCAAGTTACATAGAGAAACTATATATACTCCTTTCTATAGTCGGTTATACTTGGAAAACCAGCGAGAATTTACAACTAGAAAAATACTACATTGCTTATAAGTAAGATATCTAAGATAAAATAATAATATATTAGATTAGGAAGTCATGACATGTCCATGACTTACCTTTTGTCACCAACTAAATGTGGCAACTATACTAAGCTAAGAGTGGTTGAACAGTTGATTAAAGTAAGGTCAATTACATGAGCGTGGGAAAGCGCCATGCAATCTATCAGGGTTGCGGCAGACTGTTAGACAGACCATACTTATGTCCCCTAGTTCATACTTAGTTCTTCCGAAGTTAAATGGCTTCGGATGAATAAATTCTTCCGAGGCCATTTATACATCAAAAAAATCAACTTCTTCAAAGTATTTGCAAGTCTTCAGGACTTTATTCTTTGGAAGACTTTGTCTTTGAATCTTCTGAGTTGCATACTTCAGAAGAGTAAGAACTTAGTCTCGAAAGTCTTAGTTCTTCCTTCGGAAGTTCTTCATACTTGAGCTTCGGAAGATCTTTGACTGAGCTTCGGAAGGGCAGCTTGTTCCTTCGGAAGAGCATCTGTTTAGTACATCAAAATATGTCTATGTGTGGTTTTGGTTGCACCAGCCTCATAGATCCAACACTTCCCCTGAGGAAGAGGACATAGATTCAAAACCTTTTGTCTCTTTAGTTGAAGCAGCTCCTCCTGCATTGCTACCTGATCGGTTCAAAAGGATCGAATCTGTGATGATTTTGTGATACAATGATCAATTAACACACAAAGTAATCAAATACAAGCAATTACTTCAAAGAAAATTATAGATTTCATTGATAGCAAATGCACAGATACAATGTGTAGGGTTCAGTTCGTTCAACTGATTCTAACTGTTTCTTCTATCTGATATGTCTAAGAACTAGTCTCTAAAGTCTCTCAAGTCTCTAAAGTCTTGTCTTGTTGTCTCCCTGCACATACATAAAATATCCTGTGTATACTATCAAGAAACTAAGGAACATATATTTACAAATAAGTCCCTATACTATGAAAAAACACATAAAGACAAAATGTTAATCTTCTAAGAGTCTAACAATACTCCCCGTAAGATTTACATTGTCTTCAGTCCACATTGAACTCTTTTGTCTCATCTTTGATCTTGAACACATGCTTCTATTTGTAGAGTTCCAACTCTCTCAAAGTCTTCTTGAATGTAGATTTGACCTTCTTTCAAAGATTCTATGATCTGCTCAGCATTCAAGATCTCAAAAAGGACTTTAGCATTTTTGTTGATCTTCCACCTTCATCTAGCACATGAATAGGTGAATCAGCAACAACTTTGATAAATTCGAGTGAAGACTCCTCGACAATCAAATTCTCTTGTACCTATATATCAAAAAGATTAACATGTAACAATCAAATGTTTAATTAATGAGTGTATCAGGTGTTCGAGTGAGTGAATCAGAGTGTTTGAGTTTGTGAATGAGTGAATGAATGAAAGAATCACAAATGTTTTTCAGGCGCATGAGCACTGTTTGTGCGCATGAGAATGAATTTTACACTAAGTATTTAGGCGCATGAGCACTGTTTGTGCGCATTAGGTATATACGCATGGGCACTGTACAGGCGCATAAGCGCTATTTAGGCGCTTTGGCACTGTTCAGGCGCATGAGACTATATGAAACGCCCAACACTTGGTAATTTTTAACTTCAAACGTCTAACCCTTGGAAGTTTGGAACTGTTTAAGTGCATGAGCATAGATAATACGCCCAACACTTAACCAAAATTTAGACACATGACAACTGTTTAGGCGCATGAGCTTGTCTGAAACGCCCAACACTTGTGCAAATTTCTGAAAAATCACCATACTCCTGAATTGGACTTGAGAGTACTATTCAGGCGCATAAGGTTACTTCCCTAAGTCTTGACACTTGTACTTTCACATCATCCATTTGTACACTAATTAAACATATTAGAATTGTTCACACTCAATTTTCAACACTTAGTCAAAATTCTGTGACTATTATTCAAAATTTTCATTAATGACCCTCAATTTTATCATTTTTTGACATTTCAATTTAAATTTTCAAAATCAATTTCCTATCAGTTTAGTCTCTATTTAATTTTTACAAAAACAAATAAGCTCATTTTTTTTGCAAGAAGCTTTTCCATTGAATTTGAATTCTTTTTCAACTTCATTTTTACATCATATCAAACATACATATGCTTAAAATTGCAGCTTCATCCTTTCATCCAAAACACTTTATTTTTTATTTCTTTTTCACATTTTGAAAATCAATTATTTTCTCTTTTTTATTTTTACTCCCCCTAAACTTTTAAGTTTCTTTTTCATTGCAAGAAGAGCAACTAATCATTATTAACATGCCTGCACACAGAAAATCATGCAAAAATCAAAACTAAAGTAGAATAAAAATCTACAATATACAATTGAATCACATGCCTGCAGAGAGATCATATCAGCTAAGATCAGCTCATTAAAATAAAATAAAATGATGGATAGTCATACACAGTGATTAAATCGTGATCAAGTGTGTTCCAGGTCAGCATTTCGGCAGCAAAGGAGACACGAGATCTAAGGACAGAAAATGAGTGCTCTTGGAAAGATACTCAGCACACTCACTTTTTCAATTCTTGGAATGATTAAGGTATGATTAGATATGACATTATGTAAGTCACACTTAGACTTAGAGAGTTCAACTCTCATAAAGATGTGTAAGAAATCACCTTTCTCAACTTGTTAACCTAGCATCTATTTATAACCAGATCTCATGTTGATATTGTGCACATTGGCATCTTTTTGCATCAAGTAAGAATATCCATGTCTGTAATTACTTACAACAAAGGATATCTTGTCACTTCAGGTCTATGATGACTCATAACAAAGAAGTGATTAGATGCTTTAAATTAATTAGAGCTCAATGATTATTCATATCGCCACCAGGTGTGAGATTATGACTTAACAAGCAATCAATTTAAGAAGGCAACACTACTCATTGGTACTAAATTGGACAAACATGAATGCATGCTTGATTTAGTTTAATCACAAGAATTTACTTTTTCAGTATAATTGCATGAGCTTACCTGCACATCATATCTTATCACGTCAGACTTTAGTAATGAGTGAAGTATGCAACTGATCAAAAGTAATGTATCTATCATTTCTCACATATTGCAAAGACAGATTCAATTCTAAACATTTAACTAACAAGAAAAACTCTATTTTTGTGTTTAGTTTTATATTTTTTTCTTTTGATTTTGCAATTTTCTATTTTTTGTATTTGCTTTTCCATTTTCTATTTAACATGCACACATAATATATATAATCAGGCAGTTAACTTTGACAGTTTCTCTGTATTCAAGATTAAGCTAAGGGAGGGTTCTTATCATTTTTACTAAATTAAACTCAAAACTAGTTTTTAAACATGATTAATAAGTCCAATTGACTAGACCAAATATTCAAATCGACCCGGTAAAAAGGCTTTTGTAAATAGGTGAGCCAACTTTTTTCAGTTTTGATTTGAATCAAAATGATTAAACCTTTTTCAGAGTTATCTCTGACAAAATGATATCGAATCTCGATATGTTTTGTTTTTGAGTGTTGAACAGAATTAGCTGAAATAAACATAGCAGCAGTGTTATCAATGTAAACAGGAATTTTTAGAAAATTGAACCCGTAATCCAGCAGTTGGTTTTGTAACCAAATGATTTGAGAACATCCTGCTGAAATAGCTATGTACTCAGCTTCTGCGGTTGAAACAGAGACATTTGTTTGTTTCTTACATTGCCATGAGACTAATCTGGCACCTAAAAACTGACAACCACCCGTAGTAGATTTACGATCTTGGCAACATCCCCTATAATCACTATTTGTATATCCATGTAACTCGAAGTTTCGTTCATAAGGATACCATAACCCTAAAGCCGGTTTTCCTTTGAGATACCTGAATATTCGTTTAACAACAATTAAGTGAGATTCCTTCGAGTCAGATTGATACCTGGCACAGACATAAACAACATACATTATATCAGGTCTAGATGCAATAAGATACATCAAAGAACCGATCATAGATCTGTATAGAGTTTGGTCAACTGATTTTCCTTTAGAATCAGGTTCAATCTTGGTATTTACGTCAAGAGTTTAAATTTCTTCAAGAGTTTTTCAACAGATTTCTCTTGATTGATAAAAATTCCATCGCCAGATTACTTCACTTGAATACCAAAGAAAAAAAATATTTCTCCCATAGAACTCATTTGAAACGAGACTTCATGATTTCTTCAAATTCATTGCACAACTTTAGACTTATAGAACCAAATATGATATCATCAACATACACTTAACACATAAGAGATCATCAGCATCCTTCTTAATAAACAAAGTAGGATCAATTTTCCCTCGCGTGTATCCATGTTGGATCAAATGTTGTGATAATGTTTCATACTAGATTCTAGGAGCTTGATGTAGACAATACAATGCTTTGCTAAGCTTGTACAGACGATGAGGATATTCTAAATCTTCAAAACCTGGAAGTTGCTTGACATACACATCATCGGTGATTGGTCCATATAAGAAAGCACCTTTCACGTCCATTTGATACACCTTGAATTTCATGAATGATGCATAAGCCAGGAAGACACGAATTGATTCAAGTCTTGCATCTGGAGCAAATCCTTCATCATAATCTATTCCTTGTTCTTGGGTATAACCTTGTGAAACGAGTCTCGCTTTGTTACGAACAACAATTCCCCGATCGTCTGTTTTTTTTCTAAACAACCTTTTTGTGACTTTGGCATTTTCTCTTTCAGGTAAATCCACAAGCTTCCACACTTCCTGTTTGCGGAATTGTGATAATTCTTCTTGAATTGCCTCAATCCAACTATTGTCCTTTAGTGCCTTGGTGACATTTTTAGGAACAATTTGAGATAGAAAACACGAGTATAAGCAAATGTTTGCTTGTTCTGAATGACTTCTCGTAGTTCTCTCATTCAATGGATCGATAATCTAAGACGTTGGATGGTTCTTATGAACACGGGATGTTGGAATCTCATTCCCTTGAACATGAACATCCAGATTAGATTGGTTCTAGTGAGGAAGCTGATGCAATAAGTTCAAAAAATATGGATTGAAATTAGGAACTTGAGTCGGTGAGTTGATAAAGTAATCAAGATTATCTGTAACAACTACATCATCAGAAATCGATGACGTTCTGGACTCAGGTTGTATAATTTCAGGGCCATCATTAGGAAAAGGTTGTGAAACATTTGAATTTTCTGAAACGGGATGCTCTTGAGCATGTTGGGGCCAAAATATAGGATCTCTAACAAATGAGAAAAATGGATAATTTGGGCTTGAGTCATTCATATCATCAGAATCAGAAACATCGATGAAAGAACTGAGATCTCCTGCTTGATTTTTCTTCTCACCTGTAAATTCAAACAAGTTAGAATGAAAAGAGTTTCACAATGAATCTAAATCAAATACCCAATCTAGACCATTTGCAACTGATGGAAAAGAATTTTCAAGAAATTTAACGTTTAATGTTTCAAGGATAACATTTGTCCTAAAGTTATAAACTCCATAGGCTTTTGAAACCAACGAAAAATCCTTCATCAAAATTTGAATCAAATTTTCCTAGCTGATCACTTGAATTTAAAATCAAAACCGGACAACCAAAAGATTTAAGAAAATCTATATTAGGTTTCCTGTCAAACATCAACTCATAAGGAGTTTTCTATTTATCTTTCATAATCAATGAACGATTCTACACGAAACATGCAGTGGACATAGCTTCATCCCAGAAAGTGATTGGAATTTTGGCATTTGCTAACATAGACCGTGCTGCTTCAATCAAAATTCTATTTTTCCTTTCGGCAACTCCATTTTGTTGTGGAGTTCTAAGAGCACTGAACTGACGAGCAATAGCTTTTTCTGCACAAAACATGTCAATATTTGCATTTTTAAATTCCGTTCCATTATCACTTCTAATTATTTTGACCTTTTGTTCTAATTGATTTTCTACTATAATGATGAATTCTTTTAATAATTCAGTCGTTTCAGATTTAGCATACAAAAAGGAAACCCATGAAAATCTTGTAAATTCATCAATGATATCTAAACAATAAGATTTCTTTCCAATACTCTGAACATTTGTTGGTCCGAATAGGGCCATATGCAACATCTGGAGAGGTTTGTAATTTGAGTTTATCTGCTTGGGCTTATAAGACGCTCTGTGTTGCTTTTCTTTTAAACATGCTGAGCAAAGATCAGTTGTGGCAAACTTCTTTGTTGGAAGACCTACAACATGATTTCCTGATACAAGCTTGTTCATGTTCTTGAAATTGGAATGCCTGAGATGTCTATGCCATAGCTAACTTTTGTCATTTGATGCTTGAGCAATTAGGCATGTTGTTTCTGTAGATGGATCAACTTAAGACATATCTTACTTGTATACATCTCAATCTCGAACAGCTTTAACAACTACCCATTCTTTGCTAATCCGAAAACATGGCTTCAAAATGTAACAAAATGAATCATCAAATAAAACAGAATAAGATTTGTCACAAATTTGAGAAACGCTTAAAAGATTAAAGTTCAACTGTGAGCAATAGTTGACTTTATCAAAGCTGATAATCCCATTGGATACAGTTCCTTTGCCTGTTATTTTTCTTCCTGCATCACCTCCAAAAGCAACATGTGTACCATCCTTTAACTTAAATTCTTGAAGTAAGGCATGGTTGCCTGTCATATGCCTGCTACACCCACTATCAACATACCACGTGTTAATAGGTCTTCTAGGGCGCACCTGCATTTCAACAAGATTTAAGTTGAGTTATCAACCCAATCCGAGATGGTCTTGGGCTTGCCAAACTTATCAACAATGGTAAACTGTTTAAAGTGATGCCTTTTCAAATCAGGCTTATTATTGACAAATTTACCAATTCCGTTTCTTACAAATTTTTGATTATCTTTGATTTGTTTTGTCCTTAAAACATTGTAACATTTTTCAAGATCATCATCAAGATATTTCAAACCATCAGACAAAGAATTTTGTTTACCAAGCTTTTCACCATTTATTCTCACAGATCGTGGAACGAATTTTCATTGATTATACAGCCTTGGTTTTGCAGCATAAGAATCATCATAAACAGAATCATTTCTTCGAAAAGATCTCAAGCCTAAGGAAGGTTGTTTTGTCAATCTTTGAAAACCAATACTTTGATTTTTTTGAAATTTTGGATTGACATATCCATTTCTTAATTGAGAATTTACATATCCATTCCTTGGCGAGTTCTTTCTGAAGTAGCAATTCTCAGTTTTTTTTAGTTCTTTCATCACAATAGGTACAATATTTATTGAAATAACAATCAGTTGTTGAATGATTTTTCATATCACATATATGACAGTACCTATTAAAGAAACATTCTTCAGTCTTATGATTGTACATATCACAGTACCTTTGTTGAAATTTAAACATCTGTTGATTAACTTTTGATGTGGAGGACACATTTGATCCCTGTTTTGATTTAGGAGTTGAAAAGTTAATCTGTTGTTTTTTATTTAAAAGTTTGCTCTTTTGAAATTTGGGCTTTGCCTTTTGCTCATTAACACCATTTCTTGACTATTTTGATACAAATCTTTTATTGACAGTGGAAGACTTAGGAACTGAACCTGTTTTCATATCAGAGTTAGATTTGTTCTTTGAGTTAGATTTGATTTCTGGAATTTTGTTCATGTCAGAAGTACTCGTAGATACAAACTTTATTGGTTTAAACTGATTAGTTTGATTTGTTCTTTGAGTTTGATTGTTTTGAGAAGAGTTAGATTTAGCATTTTTCCTTCTCCTTCTTTGATTTCTTGTTCTTGATGATTTTTGTTTGCTTTGGGATTGAACATCTTCAGTAGATGACTCTTTTGCATTTTATTTATCTTTTTGTTCTTTTGGGCATTTAATGAAATATGGATTGTTTAATCCGTAGGAAAATGAATCTTCAGATGTTACTTCATCTAGTTTTGCTTTCTCTTTATTCTTTGAGTTTTTTTTGTCATTCCTTTAACTTATTTCTTCATTAACAGACTCTTTTGGAAAAAAAAAATTCCTAGTCTTTGGTTGTGACCATTTTTGATCCTTTCAGAATCATGTTCTTCAAATATCTCAACATTCGTTTTCTCTTCATCACTCTCAGAATTCTTTTTCCTATTTTGAAATGCTCTTAGCTTAGCTTTGTTTTCAGGTGAGTGATCATGCGTGTTGAAGTTTTCTGCTAATGTGTTTGTGATGGATTCAGGCATTGGTTCATGTGTAAACCCTAAACCTGCTTTTTGTTTGTCTTTTTTCTCACTTACCAGTTGTTCTACAATTGTTTTTGAACTTTTAACTTTTGCAAGATCAACTTGTGTTGTAGCATGTGTTATTTTCTCTTCTTCTAAATTCTTTGTCATTTCTTCAAGTTGTTTTGTAACAATTTCTAGTTCTTTCAAAGTTTTATTCTAGGATGTTTGTAGAGAGAGGATCTTTTCATCAGATATTTTGTGATCGTTTTTAAGTTTGTTATGCATTACTTCCTCTTGTTTGAGCTTGTCACATATTTTATATGAATAAGTTCTGTAGTACTCTACTTCTTCAAAGCAACCTTTAGTGTACATTTTTTCTCTTACTTCAACTGGAATTTCAGGATATTTTGAGAAAGAAGTCTTAGAGTGTGCCATTAGTGCAACTTCTTCTGAATCCTCTTTAGGATCAGATTTATCACTCCAGTCATACTCTTCTTCATTTTTTGAGTTACCTTCAGCCTTAGGATCACTGTCTTCTAACCAATCTTCAGTTTGAATTTCTGCAACAAGAGATAAACTAGAGGTTAGATTAGCTATAAATTGTTCAGCATAAGCACTCCAGTCATATCCATCTTTAATGCTAACAACTAGAGCTTTCTTTGGCTCTTCAGATGCTTTTGATTCATCCTTAAGTTCTGGCATAGGAAGACTCTGATAAGGCTTTTAAAATGTCTTCTGAGACTACTGATGATATCTTTGACTACAAGAACCTGCTTGACCATTTTCTCCTTGGTTTCTGGGAGCTTTACATTCCCTAGAGAAATGACCATAGCTGTAACAATTGAAACACCTTGACTTTGATTTTTCAAAGCCAACGGTTTTGTTAGCACTTGGCTTGTAGTTCCTATTAACATACGAGTGTTTCTGGGTTCTATAGCGATCATCACTATCTGCTAGTTCAAGTCCATCTCTTCCACATGGTCTGGACCATCTCAAACAAATCCTGCAAAACAAGATCTAATTATGTTAAATGACTACCTTTATAAGCTTGAAAACTTGCCATAAAAGTAGTAAAAGCAGATTTAGACTCATCATCCTGTAAAAGGATATTAATAACATCTTTAACTTTGCTAGTTTTAGTAGAGTTAGAAGATGGAGTCTTAGTTTGAGGTTTAGAAGCTTGAGTATTAGGAGGAGACTGAAATTGAGGTTGAGTTGTGTAGACAGGAGCACTTTTGTAAGAAGAATCTGTAAAGTAACCAGCTCTGACGAACAAATCACCCTCTTCTTCTGGAGATTTATCATCTTTGGCCAGAAAAGCATTCTCCACTGTGTAAACTGGAGATTCAACATACTTGTATTGAGACATTAAAGCAGCTCTATCATTGTTTTTGGAGCTCTCATCAATCTCAACTAATTCAATCTTGGCAATCAAAAGATCTAAATCCATAGGAAACTTTTTAGTATGCTTTAACAGTGTAACTGTCTGTTTCCATGAAGATGGAAGAGCATTGAGAAATCTGTAGTTTAGATCATTTTTGACACCAACACTAACTGCCTCTTAAGTTTCTGCTTTTTGAGATCTTGTATCTCTTTAGCTACTTCACATATGATTTTCAAAGCTTTGTACATAGTGTACCTAGTTTGATAACCATCAAGTCTAGTCAAGACTTCCAATGGTAATCCTTTACACATCAATGAATAAGCTTTGATATCATTCTTCACTTTCCTTAAGTCATCTCCTTGCAGACCATCCTCAGGATAAGGTTCTTGAGAGTCTTTTGTGTAAACAAATCCTCTATCAGGACCATCAGATGTAATTGGAATATAAGGTCCTTTCTCAATTGACTTCGACAAGTCAGTGTCAATAGAATTTAGATGATGCTTCAGTCTTAAATACCAGTTCTTGAAATCAGCTCTGTTCTTTAGCTTTGGAACCCTGTTCTCAGAATCTTCAGACTTAACCCTTTTGTAATTTTGAGTTTAAGAAAAAGACTTATTTTTGTTGTTTTTAACTTTTGAACTAAAAACTATGAAATGAAAATATTTTTGGATTTTAGTTTCTGAAAAAATTTCCAAGTGTAAACTGATATGTCTGAAAGCTGATGCTCCTGAATAGTTGACAAGCGCCTGCATAGTAGTGAAACACCTACATAGTTCTTAAACACCTGACTTTGAAGTAGAAACGTCCAAGGGAATGCCTTGGTAGAATTCGGAAAAATGCCCAACTGAAATGCGGCTGAACAGTTGTAATGTGCCCAAACAGTTGTTAAACATCTGTGGTCTAAACAGTTCAAATGTGCCTAAACAGTTGAAATGTGCCTAGAATTACTTAGTTTCTGCAAAGTCACCAAGTGTCCAAACAGTCTTAAAACGTCTCAACAGTGGTCAAACGCCGGATCTGAAACGTCTACACAGTATCAAAAAGCCCAAATAGTGGAAATGAGCCTAGATACTTGGGCAATTTTCAGCAGTTTACAACCATAATGCGCCTAATTCATCAACTTCAACGAACTCAGATCTTATGAAATTCTTCAAAACTTGATTAATTGATATAAAACTTCCAATTTGGTAGTAATTAGGTCGATTAACAATCCTTAATCCTCAATTTGCTCAAACAAAAACAACAAATCAATATTCTGATTGAATTTCAGTCCGAATATGAAGAACAAAGTTCGAACACTAATTCGATCAATTTCTCAGATTTGAACGAACTGAACACAAAATTGTGATTCAAATCATGTTTCTATTGATGAAACACAACTAAAAACAATAATTAATTGATCAAATTGCAATCAATCACAGATTTCAAGTGATTCAAAGAGCTCAAAATGTCAATAAGCTCTGATCACTGAACCGAAGGCTCTGATACCAATTGATCGGTTCAAAAGGATCAAATCTGTGATGATTTCATGATGCAATGATCAATTCACACACAAAGTAATCAAACACAAGCAATTACATCAAAAAAAATCATAGATTTCATTGATATCAAATGCACGGATACAATGTGTAGGGTTATAGTTCGTTCAACTAATTCTAACTATTTCTTCGATCTGAGATGTCTAGGAACTAGTCTCTAAAGTCTCTCAAGTCTCTAAAGTCTTGTCTTGTTGTCTCCCTGTACATACATAAAATATCCTATATATACTATCAAGAAACTAAGGAACATATATTTACAAATAAGTCCCCATACTATGACAAAGAACACATAAAGACAAAATGTTAATCTTCTAAAGGAAGTACTTCCGAAGCTAAGACAAAGAACTTCCGAATCTTAAATGTGAAGAACTTCCAAAGGAAGAACTTAGTCTTCCGAGACTAAGTGATGAAATCAGCTTAGACTCATGATGAACTTGAATAAAAGGTTGATTTCCCCAATGATCTTTTCAATATCTCTCAATAATCAACAAACACGAACCATGGTGTGGAAACCCATGATTCAAGTGTATGAAATCAGTGTGTGTGTGTGTGTGTGTTTGTGTGTGTTTGAATGCTCGAAAATAATAACTGCTTGATTGTATTGATTGTTCAAAAAGCTTACAAAGGATTAGGGTAGTGTGCTATTTATAGCCTATACACAAAAGCTATATACAATTACTAAACTACCCTTATGTAAATAAAATTACATAGAAAATAATCCTAAGTCTACAAGTCATCCGCTGTGGAGAATAAGTCATCCACTGTGGAAGATACCTCATCTGCTGTGGAGAAGACTTGTCATCCGTTGTGCATAGTGTTTGTTCATCCACTGTGGAATGTTCAACCGCTGTGGATTGAACATCCGCTATGAACACTTGTGTGTTTGCTTGTATATTGTCCGTTGTGGAATGTTCATCCGCTGTGGATGAACATCCGCTGTGGATAGTTGTGTGTTTGCTTGTATTTTGTCCGCTGTGGACAGTTGTGTGTGTTCGCTTGTCTGTTGTCCGCTGTATGTTCTTCATCCGCTGCACACACTTAGACAGATTTCTTCATCCGCTGCTGATACTCTTCATCCGCTGTGACTCTTTCTTCATCCGCTATAGACACTTGTAAAAATTTCTTTTATCTATAATTCTTAAAAAGAAATTTAAACAAATATTAGTGTTTGTTATGAATGATAATGATGTTAATGTGTTATTAAATGATTGTTTGAATGTGAGAATACATTATGTTTGATATATGTCTGATATGGAAAGCATCATACTTTTATGCATTAATTCTTAAATCACTTGTTGAGTCAAACAATACTCCCCCTAAGTATGATGTTGCCAACTCTGTATGATAGCTTGTTTAAAGTTTTGTGAGGAACTGTTCCCATAGCGGATGTTATATTTGTTCATCGACTGTTTGAACACTTGTCAAAAATTTAAAAATTTTAAAAATTTTGTATGTTTTGAAATCTTTTCTTCCGAAGCAAATATTTTACTTCCGAAGAAATTTTGTTTTATTTTAAAAAGAATTTTTTTTGTTTTTCTTCCAAAAGAAGATTTTGAATGTTAAATTTTGTTTAAATCAAAATGTTTGTTTAAAATTTGATTTAAAATGTATGTTAAAATATTGAATTTTAAAATATTCAATATATGGATGATTTGATATCACTCAAAAGAAATATTATGGAATAAAATAAACAAATGTATGTGTGTCAACCTTCTGTTTGTTTGGGTGTTGGTTTGACTTGGCTTTGTTTAAAACTCAAAATTTAGAAAATTTCAAATTTTAAAATGTATGAATATGTACAATTCTGCTGCCTTTGATATTTCCATGTTCAATATCTCCCCCTAAATTTTTGCATAATTATAAAAATCTTTTACAAAATGAAAAAAATTTGTATGTATTTGAGTGGAAACTATCAAAGTCCAATTGATTGCTTGCTGATAAAAGTTAGAAAGATAATGCCTTATCTAACTAATAAATGAATAATTTTCATGTTTGAACATGAATCTTTTGCACATGCCATGAGATTATGCTAGTCTACATTTCTCACTGAGTTATATGTATGGTTTTGAGAATAGACATAGACAAGTACAATGTTGATTGCAGATATTGTGATCCACTTAAACTCATGCATGATATTAATGATTGATTGAAACAGTGAGTGATTATCATGTTTTGAGTTTATTGACATAAGATGTATGTACCCCACATCTGATTGTATGATTGGTACAACCCTTCTCAAGATATGCTAGAAAGCACTTTCAATACTTAAAACCTAGCTACTTAGGAGTATAAATGCTCAATTTGATACATGATGTTTGATCCTCATTGGGATTCTTTTTCACTTCACTTTGGAAGGTGATCCTCTTTGGGATTCTTTTGATTCATTCACAAGGAATGTAGTCTAAAGACTTTATTGATTTTTCATCCAAACTGGATGTGTTCCTCTTTGGGAATCTTTTTGGATCATGATATATGTCATTCAGGTATGTGCTTAGCATAACAAAGAATGCCTAGGTGTACTCCAGGTCTATGATTATCATAATAGAGGAGACACTTGTATGATTGAGCAATTTATAAACTGTTTCACTAGGTGTATTGTAGTTACTTTGAAAGCAACCTATATTGGATAGATTAATATTCACCATAAACCAAGATGTGTTGTTCACCACCTATTCATGAGAATTTAGTTATTCACTATTGTATGTGATGTTAGGTGTCCCATGCTGAGCCTATCCACATATCAAATAAAGTATTATCAGTCTTTATTAGTTAAAAAGGACTCAAGTGAAGAATGATGCTAGTTTACTATCATTTCTCATGAGATATATGTGTGATTCAATATTAAAAATGAATGATTTGCCTGATTTCTTGATTTTGAAAAAGGTAAGTTTAGTGTTAATCTTGGACTTTGGCAAAATCAAGCATGTTTGATTTTAATGTTTTGAAAAACATTAATTTGTCGACTCGTAGTTGATCATATCAAGTGACTGAACCAAAAATTCAAATCTTGTTAAGTCAAATGGTTTTGTAAAGAGGTCAGCCAATTGATTGTTTGTATGGACCTTGATCAACTTGATCAGACCCTTTTCTGAGCAATCTCTCAGAAAGTGATATCTGATCTCTATGTGTTTTGTTTTTGAATGTTGAACAGTATTGTTAGTGATAAACATGGCTACAGAATTGTCAATGTGTATGGGTGTTTTAAGAAAATTAAAGCCATAGTCAAGCATTTGGTTTTGAATCCATAACACTTGAGAATAGCATGAAGAAGCAGCTATGTATTCTACTTCAGCTGTTGACACAGAGACATTTGTCTGCTTCTTGCATTTACAAGAGATCAATCTTGATCCAAGAAACTGGCAGCCTCCACTGGTTGATTTCCTGTTGTTATTGCATCCCTCGTAATCACTGTCTGTGTATGCATATAATGAGAAATCTCCATCTTTAGGATACCACTAACCAAGACCTGGTTTGCCTTTCAAGTATCGGAAGATTCTCTTTACAGCATTTATGTGTGATTCCTTGGGATCTGCTTGATATCTTGCACACATGCATACTGCATACATGATATCTGGTCTGCTTGCTGTAAGGTACATCAGAGAACCTATCATAGATCTGTAGAGTTTCTAGTCAACTGATGTTCCTTCTAGATCTGGTCCAAACTTCAATCCAGTTGCAAATGGTGTCTTGCTTGAATTGCAATCAGTCATGTTATACTTCTTGAGTATCTGATGCACATATTTGCTTTGATTGATGAAAATTCCATCTGTTGATTGTTGAACTTGTAGGCCTTAGAAGAATGTGAGTTCTCCCATTGAGCTCATCTGGAATTTTGATTGCATAAGAGTTTCAAACTCTTTGCAAAGCTGTGTGTTTGTGGAGCCAAATATTATCTCATCCACATAGACTTGCACTGCTAACAAGTCTTGTTCTTTCCTTTTTAAGAACAATGTCTGATTAATTTTACCTCTGGTGTAACCATTTTGTAGCAGAAACTTTGATAGAGTTTCATACCACTTTCTGGGTGCTTGGTGAAGACCATACAGAGCTTTGTCTAACTTGTATACTCAGTGAGGGAAATCTAGATCTTCAAACCCTGGAGGTTGAGCAACATACACCTCTTCATCTATCTTACTATAAAGGAATCCACATTTTACATCCATTTGGTAGACAATGAACTTCTGAGATGAGGCATAAGCAAGGAATACTCGGATGGCTTCCAGTCTTGCTACAGGAGCAAAGACATCATCATAATTAATGCCTTCCTCTTGAGTATAACCTTGAGCTATATGCCTTGCTTTGTTTCATATGACAATCCCTCTGTCATCTGCTTTGTTTCTGAATAGCCACCTTGTGCCAATTGCATATGGACCTTCAGGCAGATCTACCAGCTTCTAAACTTCTTGCTTCTTGAATTGCTGTAGTTCTTCTTGCATAGCTTCTATCCAACTAGTGTCCTTTAAAGCTTCAGTGATGTTTTTGGGTATAGTTAAGGACAAGAAATAGGAATACAAGCAAATGTTTGCTGTATCAGATTGACTACGAGTCAATCTGGTGCTGAGATCACCGATGATGTTTTCTATGGATGGTCCTTGTGAACTCTTGTGGTTGTAATTTGATCAACATGAATTGTTGAATCAAGATTGGTAACTGTCTGATCATGTGAGGATGGTTGAGCAAGAGTATTGGGTAATGTGTTATTGTCTGATTAAGGGGGTTCAGTGAATGTTTGAGGGGAATCATGAAAGAAATCTAATATTTCATCTTCATGATGTGTGTCTGGTAGAGAATGGTAGTCATCATCATCTTCATGTTGTTTTGGTTTGTTTGTTTCCTACCATTGATTGGGTACAGGAGATGAAGATGCTGGAGTGTCTGAGGATGTTTCTCTTGAGATGTTTGGTTGATCAAGAGCTGTTGACATAGTTGTGCTTGAAGGAGTGTTAGTGGTTCTCTTTGGACGATCAGCAGTCAACGGAACATCAATGGTTGTTGGTGGAACCATTGGATATTCAGTCTTATCCTTTGAACCTGAAACATCAAAGTAAGCTGTGTCAAATGATTTTGTTAGTGCGTCGATATCAAACAGCCAGTTTGATCCAATGACTTACTTAGTGAAAGAATGTTCATTGAAAACAACAACAGTTGTTTCTTCCACTATATTTAGCCTTGGATTGAATACTATGTAAGCTTTTGAGCTTCCAGAATATCCAACAAAGAATCCATCATCTGCTTTTGGAGCAAATTTGAATAATTGTTCTCCGGTGTTTAATATGGAAACAGAACATCCAAATGGCTTAAGAAATCCTATATATGGTTTTCTTTTAAACACTAATTCATAAGGCGTTTTGGAATGTTCTTTGATGATTAATGTTTTGTTTTGTATGTAGCAAGCTATGTTTATGGCTTCAGCCCAAAAGGATATGGGCAATAGAGAGTCAGCTAGCATGGTTCTAGATGCTTCTATTAATATTATGATTCTCCGTTCAGCTACTCCATTTTGCTGCGGAGTTCCTGCTACGCTGAATTGATGACTTATCCCTTTTTCTGCACAAAAAGAAGAAATAAAGTCATTTTTAAATTCAGTGCCATTATCACTTCTTAAAGATTTAACTTTAAGATCAAGTTGATTCTCAATCTTTGTGATAAAGTATGTAATGATTTGTGCTGTTTTTGTCTTGTGTAGAAGAAAGAAAACCAATGTGAATCTGGAATAATCATCTACTATGACAAGACAGTATTGCTTCTTTCCTATGCTTAGGATGTTTGTGGGGCCAAAAAGATCCATATGAAGCAATTTGAGTGGTGTGTTATTAGAGTTTATTAATTTTGATTTATGGGAAACTCTATGTTGTTTGCCTTTCAGACATGCTGTGTAGTGGTCTATATAGAAAAATTCCTTTTGTGGAAGACCTATGACTAGATCATTTTTAACTAGTTTGTCATTCTGTTAAAATTAGTGTGACCTAATCGTCTATGCCATAATTGTGATACATCTTCTGTGGCTTTTGATAATAAACAGTTTCAGGGGTTGATGCTGAAACATTGTTCAAATCAACAATGTATGTGTTGTTTAGACGAGGAGTTTTCAAAAGAATATAATCTTCTGGAATCTAAAATCCCGTCTTAAGGATGTAGCAGTTGTTGGAGTCAAATAAGGTGGCGTATCCCTTGTCATAGATTTGTGATACACTCAGAAGATTGAACTGAAGATTGGAGCAGTAGTTGACATTTTTAAAGCTAATCAACCCATTTGTTAATGTTCCTTTGCCAGTTATCTTCCCACCCTTTTTATCTCCTCCAAAGGCTACATTGCCTCCATGTTTGTTCTTAAAATCCCAAAGGAGGGAACAGTTGCCTGTCATATGATAGGAGCATCCACTGTCAACATACCAGATGTTATAAGGCCTTCTAAGATGTCCCTGAAAAACAAAAGAAATCAGTTAGTTGGAGCAACCCAAGCTAAGATGGTCTTGGGTTTTCCGTCTTTTCCAACAACGTAAATTTCTTCCAAGACAGCATTGTCTGCAGGTTTTGGAACTCTAGACACACTAGATTTCCTTTTGTTTGTTTTAGCTCTATTAGGAGAAATGCCTTGTGTTCTTCTCTTTTGTTAGCTAGTGTCAGTGTTTTGTCTGTTCTGAGACTTATGTCTCCTTGATATGTCTTGCAAATTGTCATAAATTTTTTTATCATTATCTAAAACAATTTTCTGATGTGGAGTTTGTTTAGGAACTCCCATTCTGCTCTTATTTTGAACAATTAATTGTTTTTTAGTGTTTTTCTCTATCTGAGCTTGTTTGTTTTGTTTCTTGTTTTTCTTGTTGAAAAAACAATTTGCTGTGCTGTGATTGTTTCTTTCATAAATGGAGCAGTAATTGTGAAAATGACATGATTCTGTACTGTGATTATTCATCTTACAGTACTTGCAGTACTTAACATGATTCTGAGCTTGTTTGTTTTGTTTCAGCTTGTAATGTTTTAGACTCAGTTAATGAGATAGAGAGTTGCTCAACCTAAGCTGCCAAAGTCAGTTTTTCGGACATTAATTTGTCTAAATCTGTTTGTAATGAATGTATTTTAGCTGCATATTGTTTCTGTTTAGATTTTAGACTTTCATTTAAAATGTTTGTTTCTATGACTTTCTTTGACAGGTTATCAGCATGCTCTCTATACCTATTTACCTCATCAATGCATGCTTGACTACAGAGGTTTTCTTTTACCTCTTTCGGGATGTGTTGGACCAAAAGAACCAATGAGCCTGATCAGAAAAACCTTTAAGTCCCACAGACATTACAACAACTGAAGTAGTCTGCAACAGCTGAAGACATCAACTGATAACAAGGTCTGAAGACAAAGTCTGAAGTGAAAGAGCTGAAGACAAAGTCTGAAGTGAAAAAGCTGAAGACAAAGTCTGAAGCTAAAGAACTGAAGACAAAGTCTGAAGATAAAAGCTGAAGACAAAGACTGAAGACCAAGTTTCAGATGTTGTCACAACAGCTGAAGAAGACCTCTTCAGTAGTTGTGATGGTTTCTTTTCAGTAGTTATATTTTCCTTTCAGTTCTTTTGTAATCAGTAGTTTTATGTTTCTTGTAATCAGTACTTGTAGTTTTAGTAGTTTTAGTTTCATCTTGTACTTAGCATACTCTGAGATGTTCTCAGTTGTTGTGAACATTCTCAGTAGTTTGCTTACTTTCAGTTGTTTGTAATAATTCTGTTAAATGTCACTATCAAGTGACATCAACAGACGTCACATTCCTTTATATAAGGAATGTTGACCTAATTGTAACCTGCGAAGCTTAGTGGTTGCCATACCGAAGCATTTGTGCATGAATGATACTATCCCTTTTGCAGAAAACCCTCTTTCTCTATAACCGTGTACTGTTCCATTGAATATCTATTGTGTTCTTGCTATATTTGTCTAATTCTTGTTCTAATTCCGCTGCGATTCAACTCTAATTGATCAAATTTAGATCACTGATCCTGTCAAATGGTATCAGAGCAGGTTAATCATTGATCGGTTTAACAATTGATCATTGAAACTGCTATTTCGATATCTAAAGTTTGATCGAATTAGCATATTTGCAAGAATTGGATATAGAGATTGATCTTCTGCTGCTTCTGGTTATTCAATTTGAGTTTCTTCTTGGTTCATACTGAGTTTGTTGTGTTTTTGTGCTAAATCTGTTGAAACTTGATTGAATTGGTTTGAATCTGAGAATGACTACTCCATCTAATGACCCTCACAATACTGGCTCCTCAACCAAGCCTCCGATGCTGGTTAGGAGTGAGTATAACATATGGCAACGAAGAATGCTCCATCACCTGTCTGTTAACAGTTCAGGTTGTTGGACATCTGTGGTTCACGGTCCACACAAGCCTATGGTGAACAATCTGGAGACCAACCAAATGGTTCCGAAGAAGAAGGAGCAATACTCAGATAAAGATCGTAAACTGTTTGAGATTGATGCTAAAGCCCATGGAATTCTGGCCATGGCACTGCCTAATGAAATCTATTCTGGGCTTATGCATCATGAAACTGCTCATGACCTCTGGAATGCTTTGAAGGAACAATTCGGAGGAACTGATGAGGTCTTAGCAAACAACAGAGAAATCCTCGCCCAACAATATGAGACATTCTCTCATAGGAAGGGTGAGACACTGACTCAACAGTTTGAGTGTTTCTCCTGCTTGATCTCTGAGCTGAAAATGGTCAAGCATGAGTATACTAACAGCCAGATGAACAACAGATTCCTCAGATCACTGCCTGAGAGATGGGACACATACACCATTGTCCTACGCTCCAGTGCAAATCTGGATAGCCTATCTCTCACCCAACTCCATGGGAAACTGCTTACATTTGAAAGAGAGATAGAGCAGAAAAGGAAACTGGCATCATCAGGAAAGCTCACTGATGACTTTGTACCAGGGAACACTGTCTTGGTCGGTCATGAGTCAGAATACGCTGGATCAGAAAGCCATTATGATGAGCATATAGATTTCTCTTCAAACAGTTCTGATCATGCATTTGTTGGTGTTGACAGTCATTCTGGGTGTAATAGTGATAATTTATGCTTTATCATGGATGATTTGATGGGTATTGCTGATGATGATTTAGAAGAGATGGATATTTTGAGCCAAATTGCCTTGATCAATATCAGATCTCAACAGTTCTACAAGAGAATTGGTAGGAAATTTCCAGGACTCTCTGGCAAAACCAAAGTTGGTTTTGACAAGAGTAAGTTGAGGTGTCACAAATGCCACAGGCTTGGGCACTTTGCAAGAGAGTGTAGATCAACTGGATCTAACTCCTCTGCACCCTTTGTGACCTTTCCAAGAAATAGTTCACAAAACAAAGGGCAACATCCTGCTAGTTCTGGTCATCACTCACAACCTCAATCTCCTGCATATTTTGTCCCTCAGGGTCCAATGCCATATCCATATCCCTGCTATTACATGCCACAGCCAAATACAGTTCAAGTTCCTATAGCACAACAACCTCAAGCCCTACCTGAGCCTCAACCATCTCCATCACAATCTCAACCTCATCACAGCTTCTTCACACCAGGAGTTGTTGACTGGAGCAGCTTACCAGATGATCTTTCTGGTTTCAATGAGCAATTATTTGCTGGTGCTGGTCAACATGGTGGTGAACATTCTTTTGGGAATCTTGCTCTCATGGCCCTGGAGTCTACTGAGGGTTCCTGCTCCAATGCATCATCTTCACAGGTAACCCAGGTATCTTCTGAGGCTAAAGCCAAGTTATGTTCTGAATCATGCATAGCTGCCTTTGTCTCTATTAGAGAGGCAAATGTAGCTTTAATCAATCAAAATCTTGAACTTGAGAAAACTATTTCCAAAAGAAAAGCTGAGTATGAGTCTGCTCTTAATGACAAAGATGATGAGATTTACAAGCTTAAATGTCAACTTAATGATGAAAAGGCTAAGGTAGAGGTCATACTTGAGAACCACAGAAGTCTCAAAGAAACACTTGCAGCTACCCAAGTTGAGTGTGACCACTGGGTTACATCCTGCAAGGGATTTGAAATGCTTCTCAGCAAGCAAACAGCTTTAAATGTGAAGTTTGGAATAGGTTACAATCATACTGCACCACCTACTGATTTTATTTCAAAATCAATAGTAAAATCTGAAGGTGAAAGTAATTTCCAAACCACATCATCATGTGATTCATCCTCAAATGATAATACAAAATTAGAGGATGAAGTCAGTGTTAAGATCTCAGCAAATCAATTGCCTAATGGTTTAAATGCTGATAAACACATGAAGCTGAGCAATTCAGATGTTGTCCCTCAAAGTACTCCAAGTACTGAAGGGCAAGTCACAACATCTGAAAAGCATTTCAAATCTGTTGAAATAAAAGGATTAACAACTGCTGAGGAATCTATCATACGGTCTTTCAGGACGGATAGAGAACAGCTGAAGAACAAGTCTTCTGTTGTTACCGATCCTTCAGTACTTAACACAAGTACTGAAAGGAGGAAAGTACTAAAGATCACACCTTTAGTAGTTTCCACTTCAGCAGTTGATCAATCCAAGATGAAGAATAAGCCATGTGAAATATGTGGTAAATTCAATCATCTATCTGATGAATGCTGGTACAAAAAGGGTTCCAAACTCAACAGAGATAAGCTCATTAACGAAGAGATTAATAAAATGAAAAATGAGTTTGAGACCAAGTTTGTACCACAGTCATCTCAAACTGATAAACCCAAGGCCACACTAAAATCCAAAAAGAAGGATGGGGTTTATCAGAAAACAGCTGATAGTGTTCCTCATGATAAACATCAGACTAAGTCTGTGAATTTCAAGAAGGAGGAAATGGTGGGTCACAGGAACACATCAAAAACAAGTACTGATGTGTCAAATGAGCTGAAGGCTTTAGCAACAAATCAGACACAACTTCTTATGATGGTTCAGCATTTGTTGGGGAGATTTAACCAACTAGATGCACCTGTGATCAAACCACTGAAAAGGAAATCCAAGCCCAAATCTAAGAAATCCATTTCAACACCATCTCCACCTTCATCAGCTGTTAATCATAAGAAACAAGTTATGGTTAAATCTGTTGATGAAAACAGACCCAAAACCAAAAAGGTTTGGGTCTTTAAAGCTAACTAGTTTCTTATGATAAATGCAGGGTTCTTCAGCATGCCAAAGAAGCATCTGGTATGTAGACAGTGGAGGATCTATGCATATGACTAGGAGCAGTTCTCTTCTTAATGACTACTCTCAAGGAAAGAAGGGATTTGTCTCATTTGAAAATGATGCTAAGGGTTACATCATCTGGAAAGGATTTGTGTCAAATGGAGAAATCAGATTTGATGATGTTAACCATGTGGAGAATCTCAAGTATAATCTACTGAGTGTCAGTCAGATGTGTGATAAAGGGCATGTTGCACTTTTCACAAGCCAGAACTGCCAGATTCTGTCTTCCAAAGTTCTGAGGTTGATTGACAAGGTATTGGATGAACATACTCTCCTGAAGGCCAACAGGATAGGAAGAGTATATGCCTTGGATTTGTCAAAGAAGATTGATTTAAAAGGACATCCTTGCCTGTTCTCCAAGGCCTCTCCTCAGGAATCTAAACTGTGGCATAGAAGGCTGGGTCATGTTAATCTCAAAAACATGAATCAGCTGATCCATAATAGTTTAGTGAGAGGTCTACCAATAAAGGAGTTCCACTGTGATGAAACCTGCACTGCTTGTTTAAAAGGAAAACAACACAAAGTTTCATTCCCTCCTATAGAAGAACCAAAGTCCACTGCCTGCTTGCAATTACTGCACATGGATCTCTTTGGTCCTGTGAGAGGAATGAGCATGGCAAAGAAGAAATACTGTTTGGTAATTGTGGATGATTACTCCAGATTTGTATGGACCTTCTTCTTGCATTCAAAGGATGAGGCTGCTCAGACAATTATTAACTTTGTGTTGTATGTTGAGAAGCAGTATTCCCTATCAGTCAAGTGTATAAGAAGTGATAATGGAGAACAAAATGGTCAAGAAGGGGTTGTTATACAAGAGGCTTGAAGAGATCAAGAAAAATGAACTCCAGTTGTTATTAGAAGGGACTCACCCAGATGAATTTGCTTACAGAGAGATAACAACTGTTGAGTTGAAAAATGGAAAGACAGTAAAGTACCTATCAGAGTACTATGGCCCAGAGTTCTTCTTCGAAGGAGAAGCAGAAGAACTCACTAAGGAGGAACAAGTTGTTCTCCTTGAGGCCTACGTCAGAGAGTCTTATAGACTCATCAATGGGAAGTAGGTTTCATGGTTGGGATAACAGCTCTGTGTCCAGTTCCCCAAGATAGAGTTCCCTTCCATCCTTTGACATTCACATCTACTGAAACCTGTTCCCTGGCCTGTGCTTATCTGATATCTCTGAAGCTGATCAAGAGAGTATTTCTGCCAAGAATAAGTGGGACCTTAATAAGCATAAAGGTTTTGGCTGTATTTGTTCAGGGGGAGTTTGTTGGACCAAAAGAACCAATAAGCCTGATCAGAAAAACCTTTAAGTCCCACAGACATTACAACAACTGAAGTAGTCTGCAACAGCTGAAGACATCAACTGATAACAAGGTCTGAAGACAAAGTCTGAAGTGAAAGAGCTGAAGACAAAGTCTGAAGTGAAAAAGCTGAAGACAAAGTCTGAAGCTAAAGAACTAAAGACAAAGTCTGAAGACAAAAGCTGAAGACAAAGACTGAAGACCAAGTTTCAGATGTTGTCACAACAGCTGAAGAAGACCTCTTCTGTAGTTGTGATGGTTTCCTTTCAGTAGTTATATTTTCCTTTCAGTTCTTTTGTAATCAGTAGTTTTATGTTTCTTGTAATAAGTACTTGTAGTTTCAGTAGTTTTAGTTTCATCTTGTACTTAGCATACTCTGAGATGTTCTCAGTTGTTGTGAACATTCTCAGTAGTTTGCTTACTTTCAGTTGTTTGTAATAATTCTGTTAAATGTCACTATCAAGTGACATCAGTAGACGTCACATTCTTTTATATAAGGAATGTTGACCTAATTGTAACATGCGAAGCTTAGCGGCTGCCATACCGAAGCATTTGTGCATGAATGATATTATCCCTTTTGCAGAAAACCCTCTTTCTCTATAACCGTGTACTGTTCCATTGAATATCTATTGTGTTCTTGCTATATTTGTCTAATTCTTGTTCTAATTCCGCTGCGATTCAACTCTAATTGATCAAATTTAGATCACTGATCCTGTCAAGATGTCTGTTAGTTTGTCTTCAATATCAGCCATAAGGGCATGATCTGAAGGTGATGGAATTTCAGCCTCATAAAGGCTCCAGTCACATTCTCCATCCTTTTTGATGATCATAGCAGAAGATGTTGGATGTTGAGTTGGACTAAATTGAGTGATTTGAGGTTGATTTGGTGTATTTGGAATACTGATTGGTGGAGGCACTTGTCTGTTTGTATGAATTCCACTTGAGTGTTGTGCCTGATGTGTATTTCTGTCAACTCTGGCTTGTTGACATTCTCTTGAAAAGTGCCCATAAAGCCTACAGTTGTAGCACCTAACTTTGGTTTTATCAAAACCAATTCTTGTCTTTTTGTCCATGTTTAATCCCTGATTTTTTTGTAGAAACCTTTTAGACCTGTATGCTATCATGGTCATGGACCATTGTAAATCCATTTCTTCTACCATATCTGGTGGAAGCTCATCCAAGTCCTGTTGGATGATTTGAGATGGAGTCAGACTTGCTCCTAAGAATGCTTCAAAACTGGTTGAAAAGGTTGCATAAGCTGCCTTTTGCTCTTCACTTTGTAGAATGATAGTAAGAGCATCCATAGGTTTTTCAAGTCTATGTATATTTGATGTTTGAGGTTTTGACTATTTGTTTGAGTTAGAATTATAAAGGTGATGCTAGCTTTGAGGTGTGACTTCATGTGAAGCATGAACTCCAGTCTTCTTAAACTTGTGTTTGTTGCTAGATGATTCTGGTGCTGAGAAGAATGATGTATCATGAGAATCCAAGAATTCTTCTTCTTCATCTTCTCTAGTGCTTGTGAGGAAAGCACTGTCTGTGTGTTGAGTTTCTTTGAACTTATAGGCCTCTACATGTCTGATTTGGTTGATGTTTCTGGATTTTTCATCCATCTCAAGTGATTCAACCTTGGCTACTAGTGAGTAAAGGGATAGGGCCTCTAAGTCCAATGTTGCTTTCATGAGTGAAACTGACTGAGTCCAACTCTCCGGCAATGTATGCAACATTTTCTTATTGATTTCAACAGTGTCATATTTGAGTCCTTATACTATCATTTCATTCACAAGTTGGACATATCTATGCAACTGTTGAGGAATTGACTCCCCATGTATGTGATGGAAGGTTTCATATTGGGTCCTCAGTTTTTCCTTTTTGATTTCCCTAATTTCCTCACTTCCTTCACACATTATGTGAAGAACCTTCCATAGTTCATGAGCAGTTTTGAAATTTTCAACCCGTGTCAAAATTTCAAAAGGCAAAGTCATAGATAAAATGCTATATGCCTTCATGTCTGATTTGACCCGCTTAAGGTCATCACCAACTACACTTTTTAGACTAACTGGTTTTTGTATGTTATAATCTAGTTTTAGTGTCAGTGGGATGTAAGGACCTTCAGTAATTGATGTCCATAAATCTAGATCTTGATATGTAATCCAATTTCTGAACATGATTTTCCATTGCTTGAAGTCTGATTTGTTTTTCAACCTTGGGGGTTTTAGTCCACTGTTAGAACTCATCATTTCATCAGCCATGTTTGTTTGGTTTAAACAGTTAAATTGGTTTGTTTTAGTCCGGTGCTAAAATTTTAATTAATCCTAATTATCTCTAGGATTTGTTTGTTAATTTGATAAACTAATTTGTTTTAATTGTTTACCAAATAAAGGAATTAATTAATTTATTAATTAATATCCTATGTTTGTCTTTTTCTTGTCACAGATGACAAGAAAGATTATGGATGATAGAATATTTGTCTTTTAGTACAAAAGTCAATATTCATTTTGCAAAAACCCTAAAAACAGATTTTGTCTTTTGTTATACAACTTTTTGGATCCAAAAGTTGATTTTGAAACTTTTCAAACAAGACAACTAGTTTTTCAATGGTTTTATCAAAAACAACAAACACAATTCCCATGAATTGTGTATGCAAAACCTAGGGTTTTGTTGTGATGGTTTTTCAAAATATTCAACTCGAAGGTTGAACAATGAACAAAATATGTTTCTATTGAGATTGTCACTAGTTTGTGATGATAATGAACAATCTGACTGGTTCAGAATGTTCAAATACTGTTTGTTTTGAAGAAAACTAATGAAACAGTGTTCAACAGTATTCGAAAATGTTTGCAAAAATCCTTTAAAACTGATGAGATTTAAAGGTTTTGATGATGATTTTGTTGTTGAAAACCTTCTATTGAATGATGTTAACAAGAGATAAACAATACCTGTTTATTGTTTTATCTATTAAAACAACAGAAATCTTGTCTATGTGTGATGTTCAAGCTGAAAAATCAACAAAACTTCTTCAAAATGCACAAAATGATCCAGAAATCATATTTGTTTGCATTTGTTGTATGTTAATAGTCAAAGAAGATGAGTTTGAAGACTAAAAAGCTTGTTGATGTGTGTTTTGGAAGCTAATGAACCACTGAAATCAATGTTGTTGAATGAGAGGATCGAAATCAATGAATGATTGAGCGAAAGCTCTGATACCACCTGATGAAATCAGCTTAGACTCATGATGAACATGAATAAAAGGTTGATTTCCCCAAGGATCTTTTCAATATCTCTCAATAATCAACAAACAAGAACCATGGTGCGGAAACCCATGATTCAAGTGTATGAAATCAGTGTGTGTGTGTGTGTGTTTGTGTGTGTTTGAATGCTCGAAAATAATAACTGCTTGATTGTATTGATTGTTCAAAAAGCTTACAAAGGATTAGGGTAGTGTGCCATTTATAGCCTATACACAAAAGCTATATACAATTACTAAACTACCCTTATGTAAATAAATTTACATAGAAAATAATCCTTAGTCTACAAGTCATCCGCTGTGGAGAATAAGTCATCCGCTGTGGAAGATATCTAATCCGCTGTGGAGAAGACTTGTCATCCGCTATGCATAGTGTTTGTTCATCCGCTGTGGAATGTTCGTCCGCTGTGGATTGAACATCTGCTATGAACACTTGTGTGTTTTCTTGTATGTTGTCCGCTATGGAATGTTCATCCGCTGTGGATGAACATCCGCTGTGGACAGTTGTGTGTTTGCTTGTATGTTGTCCGCTGTGGAATGTTCATCCGCTGTGGATGAACATCCGCTGTGGACAGTTGTGTGTGTTTGCCTGCCTGTTGTTTGCTGTATGTTCTTCATCCGCTGTGGGATGGATGTTCATCCGCTGCACACACTTAGACAGATTTCTACATCTGCTGCTGATGCTCTTCATCCGCTCTGACTCTTTCTCATCCGCTGTAGACACTTGTCAAAATTTCTTTTATCTATAATTCTAAAAGAGAAATTTAAACAAATATTAGTGTTTGTTATGAATGTTAATGATGCTAATGTGTTATTAAATGATTATTTGAATGTAAGGACACATTATGTTTGATATATGCCTGATATGGCAAGCATCATAATTTTATGCATTAATTCTTAAAGCACTTGTTGAGTCTAACACTAAGTTCTTATTCTTCTGAAGTATGCAACTTAGAAGATCTAAAAACAAAGTCTCCTAAATAATAAAGTCCTGAAGACTTACAAAAAATTAAAAAAAGTTGATTCTTCTAAAATATAAATGGCGTCGGAAGAATTTATTCTTCCGAAGCCATTTAGCTTCGGAAGAACTAACTATGAACCAGCGGACATAAGTAAGGTCTGTCTGACAGTCCGATGCCATTCTAACAGACTGCATGGCGATTTCCCATGCCCATGTAGTTGACCTTACTTTATCCATTATTCAACCATTATCAGCTTAGTACAGTTGCCACTTTTAGTTGGTGACAAAAGGTAAGTCATGGACATGTCATGACTACCTAACCTACGATATTATTATTTTATGATAGATATCTTACTTCTGAACAATGTAGTATTTGTCTAGTTGTAATTTCCAGCTGGTTTTCCAAGTATAACCGGCTGTAGATAGTAGTATGTAGAGTTTCTCTATGTAACTTAGTAACCATGCTTATAAGAGTCTTGTAAAACTGAGTTGAGAAGTAATATTTACAAGTATCTTGAAAACCACTCGTGTGCTTTTATTTTTTCTGTTTGAACTTACTATATTACTTGTGAACTTGGTTATGATTCTGCTTCATCAACCCGAGTGACATTAAGTGAGTTTGTGTGATTATATTGTGTTGTGAGACAAACACCGATCCTGCACTTACTATAAAATACATACAATTTGTTCAACTTTATATCTATTAGTTAAATTTTCATACAATAAAATTTCTAATTTTTCTCAAAACTTTTGAGTAGTCACGCATACATCTTCAACAGGACATACATTTCAAGTAATTAAACGTTATAGTATAATACACACCCAAATATCGCATTCTCCTGATTGAGCGGCTTGTTATGACACGTCAGGCAGTGTAATTTGTTCATAGTATGTTGGTATAGAGATTGTCATGTTATGATCTTCAAAATAACCATGATAATGTAACCATTCAGGAAGCACATGGTCTGATAAAATCAGCTTGGACTCATGATGAACATGAATAAAAGGTTGATTTCCCCAAGGATATTTTCAATATCTCTTAATAATCAACAAACAAGAACCATGGTGCGGAAACCCATGATTCAAGTGTATGAAATTAGTGTGTGTTTGTGTGTGTTTGAATGCTCGAAAATAATAATAACTGCTTGATTGTATTGATTGTTCAAAAAGCTTACAAGGGATTAGGGTAGTGTGTTATTTATAGCCTATACACAAAAGTTATATACAATTACTAAACTACTCTTATGTAAATAAAATTACATAGAAAATAATCCTAAATCTACAAGTCATCCGCTGTGGAGAATAAGTCATCCGCTATGGAAGATATCTCATCTGCTGTGGAGAAGACTTGTCATCCGCTGTGCATAGTGTTTGTTCATCTGCTGTGGAATGTTCATCTGCTGTGGATGAACATCCGCTGTGAATGTTGTCCACTGTATGTTCTTTATCCGCTATGGGATGGATGTTCATCTGCTGCACACACTTAGACAGATTTCTTCATCCGCTGCTGATGATCTTTATCCGCTGTGACTCTTTCTTCATCTGCTGCAGACACTTGTCAAAATTTATTTTATGTACAAACCTGAAAACGAAATTTAAACAAATATTAGTGATTGATATGAATGTTAATGATGTTAATGTGTTATTAAATGATTGTTTTGGATGTTAAAACACATTATGTTTGTTTGTTTGATATGGCAATCATCATATTTTTTATGCATTAATTCTTAATGCAATTGTTGAGTCCAATAATACTCCCCCTAAGTATGATGTTGCCAACAGTTTTCTGTTTGCTTGTTTAATGTTTTGTCTTTTAGTAATGAGTGTGTGTGTGTGTTTATTATGAATGGTAGTTGTTTGTCTTGAATGTTATGCATGTTTAGTTTTTTGTTATGAGTGATTGATTGTTATTGTGTATATTTGATTGATTGCAAGTGTAACCCTTGTTTGTTATGATTGATTGATTGATTGTGAGATTACACAAGTGTAATCTCACTTAAATTTGATGTTTGAATGAGAGATATTTTCTTACTATTTGTTTACCTGTATGTTTGATTGCTTGAATGTTTATGTGTATGATTGATTGTTAATGAGTGTTAATTCTAATTACACAAGTGTAATTAGATTGATTTGTTTGCCTGATTGCTTGGATCATGTCTCTGTAGATCTCTGACTTGGGAGAGTCAGGATTTAGGAATGCACAGATGTTTTGATCCCTGACAAACATCAAGTTTGCCATAGCTGCATAAAAAAAGACAAATGTTAGCGATTATGTATGATATATGCATAATTGCTTGAAATGATGAAAAGTTGATTAAGTGTTCACTTGTATGTTTGTATAATAATAACTTATATATGTTTAGAACTTGTTCTTTGATTAAAAATGAATGGTTTAGGTGTTTTTAATGACAATATCAGTTTGACATTTACAAGACAACTGATGAATGATTTTGTTTGTTTGAAAACTTGTTTGATATACTCCTTTATGAATCAAAACTGATTTCTAATGAGTTTTGATGTTTTACGACAATTAACAAGTTCATAAGCATGCATAAATTATACATTATATCAGTTTGATTTTGGTTTTCAGTTTGACTTCTATAAGTCAAGATTTCATTTAATGCATATTCAATGCATATTCATTAAATGTCTGTTTGATTTGTTATTGCCAAACGTAACTGATTATGAATGTTTGTTATGGAGTTTTTAAAATGTATATCAAGTAATAACACATTTCAATCACATTTCAATCATTTTGTAAGATCAAACAGTGATTTTGAATGGTTTTTCAAATAAACATCATGACTGTTCATGATCATTATGAACACATATTCAAATTTCACCAAATCAACAGCCTAAGTACATTCGACTAAGTCTTATTAACATAGATTTAATGTTTGATTTGATTAAAAACATCACTTTATTCCTTATTGATTATATGTAAACTGTTCGATTGAGTCGAACAATGTATGAATCAGAAGTCAATCTGATGTTGTTTGAATGAATGATTTAATGTTTCGATCAGGTTGTTGTACCTTTTTGATCAACAAATCAATGATCAATCAGAGTTTGTTTGGGTTTTAATTGAACAGAGTAACTAGGGTTTATGAGGGTTTTGAAGTGTTTGAAAATTTTGTCTGTTTACTCTCTCTCTCTTTACTGGTGAAAAAGAAAAAATGTGCAAGTATGGTTTATATGCACAGCGGACAAAAGACTATCCGCTGTGGATACAGTGTTCATGCACACAACATCAGTAGTATGAACAATGTTCATGCGCTGTGCAAAACATGCAATTTAATTTTAGGTCATTCGCTGTATGAACAGTGTTCATGCGTTGTATGTTGTACTGTGCACACAGCGGATGAACAATTTGTTCATGCGCTATGCACATAGATTATAAGCTGCATATGACAACTATAGTCACAGCGGATGAACATTGTGTTCATGCGCTGTAAACCCTTGGACCATTGAACTGATTGTTCATAGCGGATGAACATTTGTTCATATGCTGTGGACACTTGAATGTTCATGCGCTGTGGATCCTTGGATCATATGTTTGATATGTTCACAGTGGATGAGCAAAGTTCATGCACTGTGGAACCTTTGAATGTTTTAATGAATATTCACAACGGATGAACCTTGTTCATGCGCTGTGGATACTTGAATGTTATTGAGAGGATGTTCACAGCGGATGAATAGTGTTCATGTGCTGTGGACACTTGTAATGTTTTGTGTGGTACTGTTCCCACAGCGGATGTTATATTTGTTCATCCGTTGTGTGAACAGTTATCCAAAATTTAAAAATTTTAAAAATTTTGTATGTTTTGAAATCTTTTCTTCTGAAGCAAATATTTTACTTCCGAAGGAAATTTTGTTTTCTTTTAAAAACAAATTTGTTTGTTTTTCTTCCAAAAGAAGATTTTGAATGTTAAATTTTGTTTAAATCAAAATGTTTGTTTAAAATTTGATTTAAAATGTATGTTAAAATATTGAATTTTAACATATTCAATATATGGATGATTTGATATCACTAATAAGCAATATTGTGCAATAAAATAAACAAATGTATGTGTGTCAACCCTGTTTGTTAGAGTTGGTTTGACATGGCTTTGTTTGATTTTCAAAACATGATAAATAATGCATAATTCTGCTACCTTTGATAATTCCATGTTCAATTTCTCCCCCTAAATTTTTGCATAATTATAAAAACTTTTTATTAAATGACTAAAATTTATATGATTTAATATGGAAATTATCAAAGTCCAATTTGGTTGTTTGTTAATAATGTAGCAAGAGAAGAAATTATATTACTAAAAATGAATGTTTATCAATTTTTTTTACACATGAATCTCTTGCACATACCATGAGATCATACTAGTCTAAATTTCTCACTGAGTTGTTTGTATGGTTTTGAGAATAGACATAGACAAGTACAGTGTTGATTGTAGATATATTGGTCCACTTAAACTCAAGCATGGTATTAATGGTTGATTTAAACAGTGTGATTATCATGTTTTGAGTTTATTGACGTGAGATGTATGTACCCCACATCTGATTGTATGATTGGTACAACCATCCTCAAGATATTCTAGAAAGCATTTTCAATACTTAAAACCTAGCTACTTAGGAGTATAAATGCTCAATATGATCCATGATGGTTGATCCTCATTGGGATTTTTTTTCACTTCACTTTGGAAGGTGATCCACTTAGGGATTCTTTTGATTCATTCACAAGGAATGTAGTCATAAAGACTTTATTAGTTGTTCATCCAAGATGGATGTATTCCTCTTTAAGAATCTTTTTGGATCTTGATTTAGGTCATTCATATCTTTGCTTAGCACAACAAAGAATGCCTTGGTGTACTCCAGGTCTATGATTATCATAACAAAGGAGACACTTGTATGATTGAGCAATTTATAAACTGTGGGGCCAAAAAGATCCATATAAAGCAATTTGAGTGGTGTGTTATTAGAATTTATCAATTTTGATTTATGGGAAACTCTATGTTGTTTGCCTTTCAAACATGCTGTGCAGTGGTCTTTACCAAAAAATTCCTTTTGTGGAAGACCCATGACTAGATCATTTTTAACAATTTTGTTCATTCTATTAAAATTAGTGTGACCTAATCATCTATGCCATAATTGTGATACATCTTCTGTGGCTTTTGATAATAAACAAGTTTCAGGGGTTGATGCTAAAACATTGTTCATATCAACAATGTATGTGTTGTTTAGATGAGGAGTTTTCAAAAGGATATAATCTTCTAGAATCTGAAAACCTATCTTAAGGATGTAGCAGTTGTTGGAGTCAAATAACGTGGTGTATCCCTTGTCATAGATTTGTGATACACTCAGAAGATTGAACTAAAGATTGGAGCAGTAGTTGACATTTTCAAAGCTAATCAACCCATTTATTACTTTTCCTTCGCCAGTCATCTTCCCACCTGTTTTATCTCCTCCAAATGCTACATTGCCTCCATGTTTGTTCTTAAAATCCCGAAGGAAGGAACAGTTGCCTGTCATATGACGGGAGCATCCACTGTCAACATACCAGATGTTGTCAGTCCTTCTAAGATGTCCCTGAAAAACAAAAGAAATCAGTTAGTTGGAGCAACCCAAGCCAGGATGGTCTTGGGTTCTCTGTCTTTTCCAACAACACAAATTTCTTCCAAGACAGCATTGTCTGCAGGTTTTGGAACTCTAGACACACTAGATTTCCTTTGGTTTGTTTTAGCTCTATTAGGAGAAGTGCTTTGTGCTCTTCTCTTTTATGAGCTAGTGTCAGTGTTTTTTTTGTTCTGAGACTTATGTCTCCTTGATTTGTGTTGAAAATTATCATAAAAAGTTTTATCATTATCTAAGACAATTTTCTAATGAGGAATTTCTTAAGGAACTCCCATTATGCTCTTATTTTGAACTACTGATTGTTTTTCAGTGTTTTTCTTTATCTGAGCTTGTTTGTTTTGTTTCTTGTTTTTCTTGTTGAAAAAACAATTTGCTGTGTTGTGATTGTTTCTTTCACAAATGGAGCAGTAATTGTGAAAATGACATGATTCTGTACTGTGATTATTCATCTTACAGTACTTATAGTACTTACCATATCTACACTTTTCAGTTGTGTGTATGAATTGATCACACCATTCATAGTATGGTAACTCTGATTTTGTTTGTTTGCTAAAAACTTTTGATTTCAAATTAGATTTTAATGGAACTTCAAAAGTTACTGATTGTTGTTTTAGCTGAATTGTGGTTTTGCCTTTCCCTTCATTTACCTGTTTTTGAGGGGCAATGGAAGTTACAACTTTCCTTCCACCGAAACAGATATCAAATCCTTGAATCTGTTTTGATTGTTTGTTTGATGTATCAGCCACACTTGAAACCTTTTGAGTTTCAATAATTGGCTGATCAGACTCATCATATAATAAATCGTCCTCATCATCATTTGTTGTTTGATTATCAAATTCATTATTTTCTCCTTGATAAAAGTCAGTTGATTTGATTGATGATGGTGTTGAACTTTTAACAAACTTTATCAAGGGTGATTTTGATTTTAAAAGTGATTTTGATGATGATGATGATTGTTTAGAGTCATCAGTCTTTTCTTGAGAATCATGAGATTCATCCTGTTTGTTGGTCATGGAGTCAGGTAAAGGAATATAATTATCATTATAAGGTGGACTTACCTTATTATATCCTAAACCTGAAGGGTCCTTAAAGGCCCATTGTTGTGCAAGAAGTTCTTCGAACTTCTTGTTACAGACCTGAAATTTCTGAAGTTTCACTTCAGTTTCAGCTTGTAATATTTTAGACTCAGTTAATGAGATAGAGAGTTGCTCAACCTGAGCTGCCAAAGTCAGATTTTCAGACATTAATTTGTCTAAATCTATTTGTAATGAAAGTATTTTAGCTGGATATTGTTTCTGTTCAGATTTTAAACTTTCATTTAAAATGTTTGTTTCTATGACTTTCTTTCATAGTTTATCAGCATGCTCTCTATACCTATTTACCTCATCAATGCATGCTTGACTACAGAGGTTTTATTTTACCTTTTTCAAGATGTCTGTTAGTTTGTCTTCAATATCAGCCATAAGGGCATGATCTGAAGGTGATGGAATTTCAGCCTCATAAAGGCTCCAGTCACATTCTCCATCCTTTTTGAAGATCATAGCAGAAGATGTAGGATGTTGAGTTGGACTGAATTGAGTGATTTGAGGTTGAGTTGGTGCATTTGGAATACTGATTGGTGGAGGCACTTGTCTGTTTGTATGAATTCCACTTGAGTGTTGTGCCTGATATGTATTTCTGTCAACTCTGGGCTATTGACAATCTCTTGAAAAGTGCCCATAAAGCCTACAGTTGTAGCACCTAACTTTGGTTTTATCAAAACCAACTCTTGTCTTTTTGTCCATGTTTAATCCCCGATTTTTTTATAGAAACCTTTTAGACCTGTATGCTATCATGGCCATGGACCATTGTAAATCCATTTCTTCTACCCTATCTGGTGGAAGCTCATCCAAGTCCAGTTGGATGATTTGAGATGGAGTCAGACTTGCTCCTATGAATGCTTCAAAACTGGTTGAAAAGGCTGCATAAGCTGCCTTTTGCTCTTCACTTTGAAGAATGATAGTAAGAGCATCCATAGGTTTTTCATATCTGTGTATATTTGATGTTTAAGGTTTTGACTATTTGTTTGAGGTAGAATTATGAGGGTGATGCTTGCTTTGAGGTGTGACTTCATGTGAAGCATGAACTCCAGTCTTCTTAAACTTGTGTTTGTTGCTGGATGATTCTGGTGCTGAGAAGAATTATGTATCATGAGAATCCAAGAATTCTTCTTCTTCATCTTCTCCAGTGCTTTTGAGGAAAGCACTGTTTGTGTGATGATTTTCTTTGAACTTATAGGCCTTTACATGTCTGATTTGGTTGTTGTTTTTGGATTTTTCATCCATCTCAAGTGCTTCAACCTTAGCTACTAGTGAGTCAAGGGATAGGGCCTCTAAGTCCAATGTTGCTTTCATGAGTGACACTGAATGAGTCCAACTCTCAGGCAATGTATGCAACATTTTCTTATTGATTTCAATAGTGTCATATTTTAATCCATATACTATCATTTCATTCATAAGTTGGATATATCTATGCAACTGTTGAGGAGTTGACTCCCCATGTATGTGATGGAAGGTTTCATATTGGGTCCTCAGTTTTTCCTTTTTGATTTCCCTAATTTCCTCACTTCCTTCACACATTGTGTGAAGAACCTTTCATAGTTCATGAGCAGTTTTGAAATTTTGACCCATGTCAAAAATTCAAAAGGGAAAGTCATAGCTAAAATGCTGTATGCCTTCATGTCAGTTTTGACCCGCTTAAGGTCATCACCAGCTACACTTTTCAGACTAACTGGTTTTTGTATGTTATAATCTGGTCCTAATGTCAGTGGGATGTAAGGACCTTTAGTAAATGATGTCCATAAATCTGGATCTTGATATGTAATCTAATTTCTGAACATGATTTTCCATTACTTGAAGTCTGATTTGTTCTTCAACTTTGGTGGTTTTAGTCTACTGTTAGAACTCAACATTTCATCAACCATGTTTGTTTGATTTAAAATTAATAAATTTTAAGTTAAATTGGTTTGTTTAAAATTTAGTCTGGTGCTAAAATTTTGATTAATCCTAATTGTCTCTAGGATTTGTTTGTTAATTTGATAAATTAATTTGTTTTAATTGTTTACCAAATAAAGGAATTAATTAATTAATTAATTAATATCCTATGTTTGTCTCTTTCTATGTCACAGATGACAAGAAAGATTATGGATGACGGAATATTTGTCTTTTAGTGCAAAAGTCAATATTCCTTTTGCAAAAACCCTAAAAACAGATTTTGTCTTATGTTATACAACTTTTGGACCAAAAAGTTGATTTTGAAAACTTTTCAAACAAGACAACTAGTTTTTCGATGGTTTTATCAAAAACAACAAACACAATTCCCGTGAATTGTGTATGCAAAACCTAGGGTTTTCCGGGTTTTGTTGTGATGTTTTTCAAAATATTCAACCCGATGGTTGAACAATGAACAAAATATGTTTCTAGTGAGATTGTCACTAGTGTATGATGATTATGAACAATCTAATTGATTTAGAATGCTCACGAAATGCTTTGTTTTGAAGAACAATCAATAAAACAGTGTTGAAAACCCTTGATATCCGATTAGGGTTTTCAGTTTTTTTTAATGATGTTTTGAAGCTAAAAACCTTCTGTTTGAAGATGTTTTAACAACTGATGAACAATACCCATGTATTGTTTCATAGAAACTTGTGTTGTTTGTGATGTTCAAGTTGAAAAATCAACAAAACTTCTTCAAAATGCACAAAATGATTCAGAAATCATATTTGTTTGCATTTGTTGTATGTTAATAGTAGAAGAAGATGAGTTTGAAGACTAAACAGCTTATTGATGTGTGTTTTTGAAGCTAATGAACCACTAAAATCAATGTTGTTGAATGAGATGATCGAAATCAATGAATGATTGAGCCAATGCTCTGATACCACCTGATGAAATCAGCTTGAACTCATGATCAACATGAATAAAAGGTTGATTTCCCAAGGATCTTTTTGATATCTCTCAATAATCAACAAACAAGAACCATGGTGTGGAAACCCATGATTCAATTGTATGAAATCAGTGTGTGTGTGTTTGTATGTGTTTGAATGTTCAAAAAAAATAACAACTGCTTGATTGTATTGATTGTTCAAAAAGCTTACAAAGGATTAGGGTAGTGTGCTATTTATAGCCTATACACAAAAGCTATATACAATTACTAAACTACCCTTATGTAAATAAAATTACATAGAAAATAATCCTAAGTCTACAAGTCATCCGCTGTGGAGAATAAGTCATCCGCTGTGGAAGATATCTCATCCGCTGTGGAGAAGACTTGTCATCCGCTGTGCATAGTCTTTGTTCATCCGCTATGGAATGTTCATCCGCTGTGGATGAACATCCGCTATGAATGTTGTCCGCTGTATGTTCTTCATCCGCTGTGGGATGGATGTTCATCCGCTGCACACACTTAGACAGATTTCTTCATCCGCTGCTGATGATCTTCATCTGCTGTGACTCTTTCTTCATCCGCTGCGAACACTTGTTAAAATTTCTTTTATGAAACCTGAAAATGAAATTTAAACAAATATTAGTGATTGATATGAATGTTAATGATGTTAATGTGTTATTAAATGATTGTTTTGGATTTTAAAACACATTATGTTTGTTTGTTTGATATGGCAAGCATCATACTTTTTATGCATTAATTCTTAATGCAATTGTTGAGTCCAACATGGTCTATCTATTTCAAATCAGAATCAATTTGAGTAATATAAGATCCTGCCATACTGTCAAAAATCAAAGTTTCTGTTATACATATATATGATCTTTAAATACATGAATATTAAATTGATAATTAAAATATAGTGTTACCTATTATATACTGTAACAGTCCATCGTAGCAAATTTAGTCTTAGCAAAATCCAATGTTCTAATGCAGTGTGCTAAATCAAAAATTTCAGAAACGTTGAGCCTGGATCTTAGGATTCATCATTTTCAGATCTGAGAATTCAAAATTAAAGATGGGTGGAAGTGTGTGAATCGAAGAACAAGGATGTGTGTGTAATGTATAATGTTATGATTTCATTGATATTGAATAACAAATTCCAATGAAGAAACATATACAAAGATGGATGAACATCAAACCCACCCAAAGGAGAGAAATTCTCCTTGGGTGGTGATTTACGCCATGAAATACACATACTTAAGAACTACCAGCCACTCACACACTTTTTAATAACCACACTTTACAAAGTAGCACTAGTGGTTCTATTTATAATGGTTTTACATCACGACCTAATTTTGACTTTTCTTGTGGTCTTGATGTTGACTTTGTCTTGTGTTTGTTTTGTTCTGTTTATCAACTTGGTCTCTGAACTTGTACAATGAGATCTTCAGTTGGCTTTGATTGTCTTTTGGAAAGCTTCAGTTTATCAATTGTTGAACCCAATAATACTCCCCCTAAACTGATGCTTGCCAAACTTGGACTTTGAAGATCTTCTCTATCATATGTCTTCTTGATCAACTGATGTTCTGATACAGTTCACTGTAGTTCTCCCCCTCAGATTAAGCTTCTCCTAATGTATTTCTGATAATGGATAGAATCTTTTTGAGAATACTTAACGTATTGGATATGAGGTGTATCACTTTTGGATTACTGTTTGTTCATATCACACTCAAAGGATTAGAATGTAATAGGCATATGATAAGGCTTTGAACTTCAATAAACAGAATCAGGAACATAAGTCAGTCTTGAAGACACTTCAACTCTTTGAATCTCTGAATTAACTTGATAATGGATGGTTCCAAGTACTTCAGAATGAGTTTCTAACAGTTGTACAAATCCTTGATTAGATCAGTGATTATGTGACCAAGGTTAATTTCTTCATTTCTGTTGAAAGTGAAAATGGATGTGCCTGTTGGTTGCAATCATCCGTATTCATCATGTTTCTTGTTTTCTTGTTTGTTGTAATCATCTGTTCATCATCTTTCTTGTATTTCTTGCTTGTTATTGTCAACTGTTCAACATCTGTTCATTGATATTGTTGTTGTTGATGATGTTGTTGTTGTAGATGTTGATGTTGATGTTGTTGATGTTGTTGTTGTTGATGTTGTTGTTGATGTTGATATTGTTGTAGATGTTGTGCATTTTGTTGATGGCATCAACATTGTTTAAAACAAAGGCTGAAATTTGGATATAACATCCGCTTTAGACGAATCAACATAAGCATTAGATCTTGTAACATCCGCATTTGTTGAATCAACATAAGCATTAGTTCTTGTAACATCCACATTTAGTGGATGCACATCCGCATTGGTTTGTTAAACATCCACATTTGATGTTTCAACATCCACATTAGTTGCCTTACAGCCGCATAACATCCGTATTTGTTGAATAACACATCCGTATTAGCTGGTCAACATCTACATTTAGTGGATGCACATCCGCATTGGTTTGTTAAACATCCACATTTGATGTTTCAACATCCACATTAGTTGCCTTACAACCGCAAAAAATCCGCATTTGTTGCCTTAATGCATCTGCATTTGAGGTTCTCATCCGCATTAGTTGCCTTAATGCATCCGTATTTGAGGTTCTCATCCGCATTAGTTGCCTTAATGCACCTGCATTTGAGGTTCTCATCCGCATTAGTTGCCTTAATGCATCCGCATTTGAGGTTCTCATCCGGATTAGTTGTGTTAATCAGCCGTACTTCTTGAACACACATCCGCATTTCTTCCAAGAAATCCAGATCTTTTGCCTTCCAACCACATTTCTTTCACTTGGTAGATCTACAGATACGGTTGTTTTCTGCTGTAATATGTTCAAACTCATGCAACCCGGTCGAAATCATGTAGTTTTCTCAAAATCATGTAATTTGCTTGAATCACACATTGGTAGTTTTGGATAAGCAGCACCATCGATTTAATTTTCTTTTTGAAGTGTTTATTCGAATGTATTCTACTCGATCTGATGTTCTTTGTGGGTTTGATTTGGATCTGTTACTCATAGCAGCGAATTTGAGGAGATAATGTGTGGAATGTTTTATCATCTTCAATTCGAACCCATTTTGAACATATTTGTTGATGTTCTATGTATTTTGTTGATGAACAGATGATGGTTTGATGAACAGATGCTTGTTCTTCAATTTTCTGTGATTTTATTCTTTGTTGTAAAACATCTTTAAAGTTGAACTCAGATCTAAAAATACATGAACCCAGCAACCAACAGCTCTGATACCATTTTGCTAAATCAAATATTTCAGAAACGTTGAGCCTGGATCTTAGGATTCATCATTTTCAGATCTGAGAATTCAAAATTAAAGATGGGTGGAAGTGTGTGAATCGAAGAACAAGGATGTGATGTTGACTTTGTCTTGTGCTTGTTTTGTTCTGTTTATCAACTTGGTCTCTAAACTTGTACAATGAGATCTTCAGTTGGCTTTGATTGTGTTTTGCAAAGCTTCAGTTTATCAATTGTTGAACCCAACACAACGTTCATTGGAATGTATAACTGTAACAAATAATCAGTTAAAATGATTTCATAAAAAAGTTAAAAAAAGCTAAATTTATAATTACCTCATCAATATCCTAAATAGGTGGATACAATGGTTCAGAACAGTCTGTGTATGAAGATAATTTTTTCATCTCAAATAACAATAAATCAAGGAGGATAAACACACCATCGTGCATTTGTCGGTCTAGACCGTAACAGATAATTCACCCACGTCCATATATGATGCTCAAAATATATGATTAAATTAATTAAATCAAAATAAAAATAACAAAAATAAGCTTTTAAAACAATGCTTACGTCCGATTCAAGCCAACCATTTGTCTCTTCAATTTGAAGTAAATCTCCCAAAAATGATGATATGTGATCACGACTCACAGTAAGAGAAGTAGTGAAATGATCACCGCTAGTGAATAATTGTAACACATTAATTTGATCGGTATTTTTATTTTTTTTCTCTCTTAAAAACAAAAAACGATGAACTAACGGCAGTTGATGGTTTAATTTCATGTTTCTCTTTTCTTAACGCAATCGGGAGAGTTTGTTAGTAAAAAATTAAAAATATTAAATAATAAGAACACATAATAAACTAAGCCAAATTAAATAAAATATGACAAAATAAGTAAATAATACCATTTATATACTACGCGTCCCAGAAACAAGAGAAAGTGCGACCCAAATAAAAAAATAATTAATTAAGTGTTATTAAATATAAATTACAAAATAATAAAAATAATTAAAAAATAAAATAAACACAGTAATATCTTCTCCGTACTAGGGCCAACAGAAAAAGTAGATCCGAACATTTGAGGTGGAGAATTTACAAATTGACTTGTATTAAACTAAAACAGGAAAAGTTATAAAAAATTAAGTTTAAATATTAGGAATATAAAATAATTATTAATAAATTATAAATTTTAGTGTATACTTCTACGTTTTCTTCAAACGCATCCTTCGGGGTATACGTTTTTGGTTTGTCTTTCTTGAAATAATTATCCTTTTAAATAGAAACATTTAATCAGTATATTTTGTATAATATATGTATGAAAAGTAATAATAATTGATGTGAGTAATAATTACAAGTAATCTGTGAACAATTTTTTTTATGATTTTTGGGACACAACAGTGTGTACTATTCTGTTTTTCTAGCGCCTTTGAATTAATATATACTTGAGACTTATCTTTTTGCGTTCCAAAACAGTCATCAAATTGTGGCATGTCATTTTCGTCAGGGTCACCATGTTCAAATATTATTTTTTTTGCTCAAGTGGAATTTCACCCAATAAAATCAACTTCTTCGATAGGATTGCAGAGATCAATCAAACGGGATTGAAACAATATTTGACGGTAAATACTGACCGTGAAATTATTTAAAAATTATTATTAAAATAATAAATTATTATTCCTATAATTTATTTAAAACAATAACTTACATTTCTTGAATTGTTTAAAACAGATAACGCTTGTTCACACGTAATTAAACTCATACGAGGCCAATCAATACCTCTTGGCACGTACCCACATCGTTTGCCATAATGATTAACTATCGAAAATATTTCAAATATCCAAATCCATAACAAATAAAATAGTTTAATTGAATATATAATTAATATAATTAAAAATTAGCTTATATGCCCAAATAAATCATTTGTTGGACTCAATAAGTGCATTAAGTATTAATGCATAAAAGTATGATGCTTGCCATATCAGACATATATCAAACAAAATGTTTTTTAACATACAAAACAATCATTTATAACACATTAACATTATTAACATTCATAACAATCACTAACATTTGTTTAAATTTCTTTTTCAAATTTGTAGATAAAAGAAATTTTGACCAAGTGTTTGTAGCGGATGAAGAGTCTCCACAGCGGATGAAGATCATCAGCAGCGGATGAAGAAAATTCATCTATGTGTGTGCAATGGATGTTCATCCACAGCGGATGAACATTCCACAGCGGAAAACATACAAGAAAACACACAACTGTCCACAGCGGATGTTCATCCACAGTGGATGAACATTCCACAGCGGACAACATACAAGCAAACACACAAGTTTTCATACCGGATGTTCAATCCACAGCGGATGAACATTCCACAGCGGATGACAAGTCTTCTCCACAGCGGATGAGATATCTTTCACAGCGGACAACTTAACATCCATAGCGGACAGCTAATCATCCACAGCGGACAACATATAGACTTAGGATTATTTATGTAGTATTTGTTTGCATAAGGGTAGTTCAGTAATTGTATATAGCTTTTGTGTATAGGCTATAAATAGCACACTACCCTAATCGTTTGTAAGCTTTTGAACAATCAATTAAACAATATGTTATTATCATTTTCGAGCATTCAAATCACACACATTAACACATAATCACACACACACACACATACACTGAATTCTTTCATTGAATCATGGGTTTCCGCACCATGTTTCTTGTTGGTTGAATATTGAGAGATATTGAAAAAGGTCCTTGGGGGAATCAACTTGTTCATGTTGAATATTTTTTTAATATGTTCATGTTCAACATGTGATTGTAAAGTTGATTTCATCAGGTGGTATCAGAGCCTTGGCTCAATCATTCATTGATTTCGATCCTCTCATTCAACAACATTGATTTCAGTGGTTCATTAGCTTCAAAAACACACATTCAAGCATCAAACTCATCTTCTTCTTCTCATAAACATACATTAAATGCAAACATCATGATTACTAAATCATTTTGTGCATTTTGAAGAAGTGTTGTTTATTTTTGCTTGAACATCACACTACCACACAAGTTTTCAGTGGTTTTTGCAACAAACAATACACGGGTATTGTTCATACATTGTTAAACAACCTTTAAACAGAAGGTTTTTAACTTTTAACATCATTCAAACCTTAAAACCCAAATCGGATTTTAAGGGTTTTGTTTTTAAACACTGTTTCATTGATTTATCTTTGAAACAAATCATTTTGTGAACAATCTAAACCGGTTAGATTGTTCATTATCATCACAAACTAGTGACAATCTCACTAGAAACATATTTTGTTCATTGTTCAACTATCGGGTTGAATATTTTGAAAAAACATCACAAGAAAACCCTAGGAAAACCCTAGGTTTTGCATACACAATTCATGGGTATTGTGTTCGTTGTTTTTGATAAAACCATCGAAAAACTAGTTGTCTTGTTTGAAAAGTTTTCAAAATCAACTTTTTGATCCAAAAAATTGTATAACAAAAGACAAACTCTGTTTTTAGGGTTTTTGAAAAAGGAATATTGACTTTTGCACTAAAAGACAAATATTCCATCATCCATAATCTTTCTTGTCATCTGAGAGACAAACATAGGACATTAATTAATTAATTAATTAATTCTTTTATTTGGTAAACAATTAAAACAAATTAGTTTATCAAATTAACAAACAAATCCTAGAGACAATTAGGATTAATTAAATTTTAGCACCGGACTAAAATTTTAATCAAACAAAATTTAACTGAATAAAAAAAATTATTATTAAGTTAAAATCAAATCATTCAAACATAGCTGATGATATGATGAGTTCAAATTGTGGACTAAAACCCCCAAAGTTGAAGAACAAATCAGATTTTAAGCAATGGAAAATCATGTTCAGGAATTGGATTACATATCATGATCCAGATCTATGGACATCAATCACTAAAGGTCCTTACATTAGAGTGACTTTAGGACCTGACTATAGCATACAGAAACCAGTTAGTCTAAAAAGTATAGCTGGTGATGATCTCAAGCGGGTCAAAGCAGACATGAAGGCATACAGTATTCTAGCTATGACTTTGCCTTTTGAAATTTTGACATGGGTCGAAAATTTCAAAACAGCCCATGAGCTGTGGAAGGTTCTTCACATCATGTGTGAAGGAAGTGAGGAAATAAGAGAGATCAAAAAGGAAAAATTATGAACTTAATATGAAACCTTCCACCACATCCATGGAGAATCAATTCCTCAATAGTTACACAGATATGTCCAATTGGTCAATGAAATGATAGTATATGGACTTAAATATGACACTTTTGAAATCAAAAAGAAAATGTTGCATACATTGCCTGAGAGTTAGACTCAGTCACTGTCTCTCATGAAAGCAACATTAGACTTGGAGGGACTATCCCTTGACTCACTTGTAGCCAAGGTTGAAGCACTGGAAATGGATGAAAACTCCAGGAACAATAACCACAGACATGTCGGGCCTACAAGTTCAAAGAACCACAACACACAGACAGTGCTTTCCTCACAAGCACTGGAGAAGATGAAGAAGAAGAATTTCTGGATTCTCATGATACATCATTCTTCTTAGCACCAGAATCATCCAACAACAAACACAAGTCTAAGAAGACTAGAGTTCAAGCTTCTCATGAAGCTACACCCCAAAGTAACATCAACCTCATAACTCCACCTCAAAAAAACAGTCAAAACCTCAAACATCAAACATACACAGGCTTGAAAAACCTATGGATGCTCTTACTATTATTCTACAAAGTGAAGAGCAAAAGGAAGCTTATGCAGCCTTTTCAACAAGCTTTGAATTTTCATGGGAGCGAGTCTGACTCCATCTCAGATCATCCAACAAGATTTGGATGAACTTCCACCAGATATGGTAGAAGAGATGGATCTTCAATGGTCAATGGCTATGATAGCATACAGGTCCAAAAGGTTTCTGCAAAGAAATAAGGGTTTAACCTTGGACAAGAAAACAAGAATTGGTTCTGATAAAACCAAAGTTAGGTGCTATAACTGTCAACTTTATGGACACTTCTCCAGAGAATGTCAACAGGCCAGAGTTGATAGAAACACTCATCAGGCACAACACTCAAGTGGAATTAATTGAAACAGACAAGTGCCTCCACCAATCAGTATTCCAAATGCACCAACTCAACCTCAGATCACATAATTCATTCCAACTCAACGTTTAACATCTTCTGCAATGATAATAAAAAATGATGGAGAATGTGACTGGAGCCTTTATGAGGTTGAAATACCATCACCTTCAAATCATGCCCTTATAGCTGATATTAAAGACAAATTAACAGACATCTCGAAAGAGGTAAAAGAAAACCTCTGCAGTCAAGCATGTATTGATGAGGTAAACAGGTATAGAGAGCATGCTGACAAGCTGTCAAAGAAAGTAATTAAAACAAACATTCTTAATGAAAGTCTAAAATCATAACAAAAGCAGTATGCTACAAAAATACTTTCATTACAATCAGACCTAGACAAACTACTTTCTAAAAAATTAACATTGACAGCTCAGGTCGAGCAGCTCTCTATCTCATTAACTGAGTCAAAAACAATTCAAGCTGAAGCTGAAGTTAAACTTCAGAATTTTCAGGTGAGCAATAAGAAGTTCGAAGAACTTCTTTCTCAACAAAGGACCTTTAAGGATCCTACAGGACTTGGATATCATAAGGTAAACCCACCTTATAATGACAACTACATCCCACTTCCTGAGTTAATGACCAACATACATGATGAGTCAACTAAATCTCAAGACAAACCAATTGAATCAAAGTCATCATCATCATCATCTCCAACAATGTTGAAAACACCATTGATTAAATTTGTAAAAAGTCAAGAGATTTGACAAATCAAAACTACAGATTTTTATCAAGGTGAAAACAATGAATATGATAATGAAACTAGTGATGATGACATTGATCTTTTGGAGGATGACTCAGATCAACCAATTACTGAAGCTCATAAGACTTCAACTGTGGCTGACACTCCAACCAACCAATCAAAACAGATTAAAGGATTTGATATCTATGGCAGGAAAGCTTTAACCTCAAATGTCACTTCCCAACAAACTTTTTAAAGGAAAGGCAAAGCCATATTTCAACCAAAACAACCATCTGTAACTTTTGAAATTCCATCAAAATCTAACTTGAAATCAAAAGTTTTCAGCAAACAAACAAAAACAGAATTGCCATACTGTGAATGGTATGATCAATTCACACATTCAACTGAAAAGTGCATATATGGCAAGTACTGCAAGTATTGTAAGATGAATAACCACAGTACATAAACATGTCATTTTCACAATTATTTCTCCATTTGTGAAAGAAACAATCACAGCACGACAAATTGTTTTTTCAACAAGAAAAACAAGAAACAAAACAAACAAGCTTAGGTTGAGAAAACTACTAAAAAACAACCTGTTGCTCAAAATAAGAGCAGAGTAGGAGTTCCTAAACATACTCCTCATCAGAAAATTATTTTAGAAAATGATAAAACCTTTTATGACAAGTTTCAACACACATCAAGGAGACATAAGTCTCAAAACAGACAAACCACTGACACTAGCTCACAGAAGAGAAGACCACAAAGCACTTCTCCAAATAAAGCTAAATCAAGCTCCAAAACCTTCAGACAATGCTGTCTTGGAAGAAATTTGTGTTGTTGGAAAAGACGAAAAACCCAAGACCATCTTGGCTTGGGTTGCTCCAACTAACTAATTTCTTTTGTTTTTCAGGGACATCTTAGAAGGACTGACAACATCTGGTATGTTGACAGTGGATGCTCCCATCATATGATAGGCAACTGCTCCCTCCTTCGGGATTTTAAGAACAAACATGGAGGCAATGTAGCCTTTGGAGGAGATAAAACAAGTGGGAAGATAACTAGCGAAGGAACAGTAACAAACGGGTTGATTAGCTTTGAGAACGTCAACTACAGCTCCAATCTTTAGTTCAATCTTCTGAAAACTCCTCATCTAAACAACACATACATTGTTGATATGAACAAGAGGTTACATCCTTAAGACGGGTTTTCAGATTCCAGAAGATCATATCCTTTTGAAAACTCCACGTCTAAACAACACATACATTGTTGATATGAACAATGTTTCAGCATCAACCCCTGAAACTTGTTTATTATCAAAAGCCACAGAAGATGTATCACAATTATAGCATAGATGATTAGGTCATTCTAATTTTAACCGAATGAACAAACTTGTTAAAAATGATCTAGTCATAGGTCTGCCACAAAAGGAATTTTTCTGTTCAGACCACTGCACATCATGTCTGAAAGGCAAACAACATAGAGTTTCACATAAATCAAAATTGATAAACTCTAACAACACACCACTCAAATGGCTTCATATGGATCTCTTTGGCCCAACAAACATCCTAAGCATAGGAAAGAAGCAATACTGTCTTGTCATAGTAGATGATTACTCCAGATTCACATGGGTTTTCTTTCTACTACACAAGACAAAAACAGCACAAATCATTACATCCTTTATCACAAAGATTGAGAATCAACTTGATCTTAAAGTCAAATCTTTAAGAAGTGATAATGGCACTAATTTTAAGAATGACTACATTTCTTCTTTTTGTGCAGAAAAAGGAATAAGTCATCAATTCAGCATAGCAAGAACTCCTCAGCTGAATGGAGTAGCTGAATGAAGGAACAGAACATTAATAGAAGCAGCTAGAACCATGCTAGCTGACGCTCTATTGCCCATATCCTTTTGGGCTGAAGCCATAAACACAGCATGCTACATACAAAACAGAACATTAATCATCAAAGAACATTCCAAAACGCCTTATGAATTAGTGTTTAAAAGAAAACCATATGTAGGATTTCTTAAGGCCTTTCGATGTTCTGTTTCAATATTAAACACCAGAGAACAATTATCCAAATTTGCTCCAAAAGCAGATGATGGATTCTTTGTTGGATATTCTGGAAGCTCAAAAGCTTACAGAGTATTCAATCCAAGGCTAAATATAATGGAAGAAACAACAGATGTTGTTTTCAATAAACATTCTTTCACTAAGAAAGTCATTGGATCTAACTGGCTGTTTGATATTGATGCATTAACCAAATCATTTGACATAACATATTCTGATGTTTCAGGTTCAAAGGAGAACAATGAGTATCCAATGGTTCTACCATCAACCATTGATGTTCTATTGACTGCTGATCCTCCAAGGAGAACCACTAACACACCATCAAGCACAACTGTGTCAACACCTCCTGATCAACCAAACACCTCAAGAGAAACATCATTGGACACTCTAGTATCTTCATCTCCTGTACCCACTCAATCATAAGATACCAACAAAACAAAACAACCTAAAGATGATGATGACTACCACTCTCTACCAGACACACATCATGAAGATGTAATCCCAGATTTCTTTCATGATTCCCCTCAAACATTCACTGAACCTTCTCAATCAGTCAATCACACATCATCCAATACTATTGCTCAACCCTCATCACATGATCAAACAATCACCAATCTTGATTCAACAATCCATGTTGATCAGATCACCACAACAAGAATTCACAAAGATCATCCCATCAAAAACATCATAGGTGATCTCAACACCAGATTGACTCATAATCTGATATAGCAAACATTTGTTTTATTCCTGTTTCTTATCCTTAACTGTACCCAAAAACATCACTGAAGCCTTAAAGGACAACAGTTGGATAGAAGAAAGCAGATGACAGAGGGATTGTCATAAGAAACAAAGCAAGGCTTATAGCTCAAGGATATACTCAAGAGGAAGGCATTGATTATGATGATGTCTTTGCTCCTGTAGCTAGATTGGAAGCTATCCGAGTATTCCTTGCTTATGCCTCATCACAGAAATTCACTGTCTACCAAATGGATGTCAAATGTGCATTCCTTTATAGTAAGATAGATGAAGAGGTGTATGTTGCTCAACCTCCAGGGTTTGAAGATCCAGATGTCCCTCATAGAGTATACAAGTTAGACAAAGCTCTGTATGGTCTTCACCAAGCACCCAGAAAGTGGTATGAAACTCTATCAAAGTTTCTACTATAGAATGGTTACACCAGAGGTAAAATTGATCAGACATTGTTCTTAAAAAGAAAAGAACAAGAGTTGTTAGTAGTGCAAGTCTATATGGATGACATAATTTTTGGCTCCACAAACATACAGCTTTGTAAAGAATTTCAAACTCTTATGCAATCAAAATTCCAGATGATCTCAATAGGAAAACTAACATTCTTCCTAGGTCTATAAGTCCAACAATCAACAGATGGAATTTTCATTAATCAAAGCAAATATGTGCATCAGATCCTCAAGAAGTATAACATGACTGATTGCAATTCAAGCAAGACACCATTTGCAACTGGATTGAAGTTTGGACCAGATCTAGAAGGAACATCAGTTGACCAGAAACTTTACACATCTATGATAGGTTCTTTGATGTACCTAACAGCAAGCAGACCATATATCATGTATGCAGTATGCATGTGTGCAAGATATCAAGCAGATCCCAAGGAATCACACATAAATGCTGTAAAAAGAATCTTTTGATACTTGAATGGCAAGCCAGCTCTTGGTTTGTGGTTTCCTAAAGATGGAGACTTCTTATTATGTGCATACACAGACAGTGATTATGGGGGATGCAATAACAATAGGAAATCAACCGATGGAGGCTGCCAGTTTCTTGGATCAAGATTGATCTCTTGGCAATGCAAGAAACAGACAAATGTCTCTGTGTCCACAGCTGAAGCATAATATATAGCTGCTTCTGTATGCTATTCTTAAGTGTTATGGATTCAAAACCAAATGCTTGATTAAGGCTTTAATTTTCTTAAAACACCCATACACATTGACAATTCTGCAACCATGTTTATAACGGACAATCCTGTTCAACATTCAAAAACCAAACACATAGAGATTAGATATCACTTTCTGAGAGATTGCTCAGAAAAGGGTCTGATCAAGTTGATCAAGGTCCACACAAACAACCAATTGGTTGACCTTTTTACAAAACCATTTGATTCAACACAATTTGAATTTTTGGTTCAGTCTCTTGGTATGATCAACTATGAAACAACAAATTAATATTTTCAAAACATTCAAATCAGACATACTTGATTTTGTCAAAGTCCATGATTACCATTAGCTTTCCATTTTTCAAAATCAAGATATCATGCAAATCATTCATTTTGATAATATTGAATCACATATACATTTCATGAGAAATGATAGTACACTAGCATAATTCTTCACTTGAGTCTTTTTCCACTAATAAAGACTGACAAATTCTTTATTTGATATGTGGATAGGCTCAGCATGGGATGCATAAAATCAGATACAATAATGAAGAACTAAATTCTCATGACTGTGTGGTTAACAACACATCTTGGTTTATGGTGAATATTAATCTATCCAATATAGGTTGCTTTCAAAGTAACTACAATACACCAAGTGAAATAGTTTATAAATTACTCAATCATACAAGTGTCTCCTCTGTTATAATAATCATAGACCTGGAGTACACCTAGGATTTCTTTGTTATGCTAAGCACAGACCTGAATGACCTAAATCATGATCCAAAAAGATTCCCAAAGAGGAGCACATCCATCTTTTATGAATCATCAATAAAGTCTTTATGACTACATTCCTTGTGAATGAATCAAAAGAATCCTAAAGAGGATCAACTTCCAAAGTGAAGTGAAAAAGATTCCCAAAGAGGAACAACCAACATGGATCAAATTGAGCATTTATACTCCTATGTAACTAGGTTTTAAGTATTGAAAGTACTTTCTAGCATATCTTTAGGAGGGTTGTATTAATCATACAATCAGATGTGGGGTACATACATATCATGTCAATAAACTCAAAACATGATAATCACTCACTGTTTCAATCAATCATTAATACCATGCTTGAGTTTAAAGGGATCAATATATCTGCAATCAACATTGTGCTTGTCTATGTCTATTCTCAAAACCATACAAACAACTCAGTGAGAAATGAAGACTAGTATGATCTCATGGTATGTGCAAAAGATTCATGTTCAAACATGAAAATCATTCATTTATTAGTTAGATAAGGCATTATCTTTCTAACTTTTATCAAGCAAACAATCAATTGGACTTTGATAATTTCCACTCAAATACATACAAATTTTTATCATTTTGTAAAATATTTTTATAACTATGCAAAAATTTAGGGTGAGAAATTGAACATGGAAATATCAAAGGCAGCAAAATTGTGCATATTCATACATTTTAAAATTTGAAATTTTCTAAATTTTGAGTTTTAAACAAAGCTATGTCAAGCCAACACCCAAACACAGCAGTTTGACACACATACATTTGTTTATTTTAATGCACAATATTGCTTGTGAGTGATATCAAACCATCCATATATTGAATATGTTAAAATTCAATATTTTAACATACATTTTAAATCAAATTTTAAACAAACATTTTGATTTAAACAAGTTTCATCAAACAAATGTATTTTCGGAAGAAGATTTTATCAATCATATGCTTCGAAAGACATTAGTTCAAAACAAACAAAAATCTGAAATTTTTGAAACACTGTTGTCACAGCGGACACATAAACATACATAAACATACATCAGCTGTAGCTACAGTAATCATCATACCATGCAAAATTCACCAAGTGTATATTGCTAACTAAACAAACAAACATGCGCTATGCACTTATGAACATACAAGTGTTCGCAGCGCATGATGTTGGTAAGGCATCCGCTGTGAATACAGTGCCATTCCACAGCGCATGACTAACATAAGCCATCCGTCGTAGAAACAGTGCAAGTGTATACCGCGTATGCACACAGGTAATCCTACGCTGTAAACATTCACACATCACATCCAATTGTCCACAGCGCATGAACGAATGTTCATCCGCTGTGAACAATCATCACCACATTTCATGTGTCCACAGCGCATGAACAAATGTTCTTTCGCTATGAACAAAGAATCAAATGTTTCAAGGATCCACAGCGCATGAACAAATGTTCATCCGCTGTGACCAAACAAACCATTTTAATAAACAACTAAACATGCATAACATTCAAGACAAACAAACAAACAACTACAATTCATAATAAACACATACACAGACTCGTTATTAATAGACAAAACAGTAATAAGAAATCATTAAATTGATGGCAACATCATACTTAGGGGGAGTATTGTTGGACTCAACAAGTGCATTAAGAATTAATGCATAAAAGTATGATGCTTCCCATATCAGACATATATCAAACAAAATGTGTTTTAACATACAAAACAATCATTTATAACACATTAACTTTATTAACATTCATAACAATCACTAACATTTGTTTAAATTTCTTTTTCAGATTTGTAGATAAAAGACATTTTGACCAAGTGTTCGCAGCGGATGAAGAGTCTCCACAGCGGATGAAGATCATCAGCAGCGGATGAAGAAAATTCATCTAAGTGTGTGCAGCGGATGAACATTCCACAGCGGACAACATACAAGAAAACACACAACTGTCCACAGCGGATGTTCATCCACAGCGGATGAACATTCCACAGTGGACAACATACAAGCAAACACACAAGTGTTCATAGCGGATGTTCAATCCACAACGGATGAACATTCTACAGCGGATGACAAGTCTTCTCCACAGCGGATGAGATATCTTCCACAGAGGACAGCTTAACATCCACAGCGGACAGCTAATCATCCACAACGCACAGCATATAGACTTAGGATTATTTATGTAATATTCGTTTGCATAAGGGTAGTTCAGTAATTGTATATAACTTTTGTGTATAGGCTATAAATAACACACTACCCTAATCCTTTGTAAGCTTTTGAACAATCAATCAAACAATCTGTTATTATCATTTTCGAGCATTCAAATCACACATACTAACACATAATTACACACACACACACACACTGAATTCTTTCACTTGAATCATGGGTTTCCGCACCATGTTTCTTGTTGGTTGAATATTGAGGGATATTGAAAAAGGCCATTGGGGGAATCAACTTGTTCATGTTGAATATTGTTCTAATATGTTCATGTTCAACATGTTATTGTAAAGTTTATTTCATCATCCTTTGATGTTGTATCTTAGCTTTTTCTTTCTTTTTTATCTTTCATTTTTCTAAAGATTATTTATGTATATAACTTTTGTGTATAGGCTATAAATAGCACACTACCCTAATCCTTTGTAAGCTTTTAAACAATCAATCAAACAATCTGTTATTATCATTTTCGAACATTCAAATCACATACACTAACACACAATCACAAACACACACACACACACTGAATTCTTTCACTTGAATCATGGGTTTCCGCACCATGTTTCTTGTTGGTTGAATATTGAGAGATATTGAAAAAGGCCCTTGGGGGAATCAACTTGTTCATGTTGAATATTGTTCTAATATGTTCATGTTCAACATGTTATTGTAAAGTTGATTTCATCATCCTTTGCTGTTGTATCTTAGCTTTTTCTTTCTTTTTTATCTTTCATTTTTCTAAAGATTATTTATGTATATAACTTTTGTGTATAGGCTATAAATAGCACACTACCCTAATCCTTTGTAAGCTTTTAAACAATCAATCAAACAATCTGTTATTATCATTTTCGAACATTCAAATCACACACACTAACACACAATCACACAAACACACACACACTGAATTCTTTCACTTGAATCATGGGTTTCCGCACCATGTTTCTTGTTGGTTGAATATTGAGAGATATTGAAAAAGGCCCTTGGGGGAATCAACTTGTTCATGTTGAATATTGTTCTAATATGTTCATGTTCAACGTGTTATTGTAAAGTTGATTTCATCATCCTTTGATGTTGTATCTTAGCTTTTTCTTTCTTTTTTATCTTTTATTTTTCTAAAGAACGTTATGGATATAAGGGTATGTATGTTCTCAAAGATATGTACCCCAAGAAAATTAATTCCATGCCCTTAAATCATTAACTAAATCTAGAAGTTGACTGTTTAAAATATTTTTCCTTTTAATCCCATAAAACCTTGTTGAACAAGCAATAATAAGCAAACTCTTATTACAGTTACATCATCCACAACATGTTCTAAAAATGTCTCTTAAATCATGTAATGTTGGTTTAATTATTCCATCTTTTAGAAAAACAGTATCAAAAAAATCTGTCTTCATAGGAATAATTTAACGCGTCATATCTCTGAATTTAAACCCTGTAATAATGCAAAATTCTTTGCCCAAATTGGAGATTTTGTCCATTAGTGGAAAATTTGATAACGTTCTGTGGATTTTCAATACTAACTTGGGCTTGTAATAAATGTATAAGTGATGCATCATTACCAATGTATTTACATAGTGACCTGTAAGAACTATACTTAGAGGCTGATGCAACCAAAGAGCTCTCAGCATACACAAGTGAATTTCAAGGAGAGTTACTTCAGAAGATTTGATACAACTCAATGAAATCACTAAGTTTTTTTATCTTCCGAAGCCAAATGACCATTTCTTCTAAAGCCAAAGATGAAGTCTTCCGAAGCTTCAAGACAAATTCTTTCGAAGCCAAGAGACTGATTTCTTCTGAAGACAGAGAAGTCATGCTTTCTCTGACTTATTTTTGACAAAAGCTAAACCACTTTCCGCTGCTATCTCTAAGGACTCACCAACTTATATGAGTTGGTGAAAAGTCCATACTTTTGTCAGCTGTAGATTATGGTTATAGTGTCTGTAACTTTCTACTTATGTACTTTCATCCTTTTTGTATTAGATAAGGATGTGAGCTATGGCATGTCATAGTCACTAGTCAAAAGGCGATCTGCCTTTTGACTTTACATTGATGTTGTTGTCTACATTAGTGTTTCCAGCTAACATTCAAAGTATGGCCAACTATAGGATGTAGTATATAGTATCTCAGGTACTAGTCCATAGTACTAAACCTTGTAACACTTTGTAAAACACTTGGGAGCAATATACAACATTCTTGAAAACCATCTTATTGTGTTGTGCTTGCTTGTGTTCTTATCTTGTGTTCATTGTTTCAATATAATCGGTTCCTTAATTGATATGTTAACTGTGCTAAGTCTCTCTACTCCTGTGAAACTATTGCATTGACCCCCTTCACCGGTCCTACAATTGGTATTAGATAATTTTAGGCTCTTGATTGTATGATCTCGCCATCTTTAATCTCATCAGTTTCACAGAAAACTTACCTGCTCAAATGCAGCTATCATAAAAGCTAATATGGAAACCGGTACCATGACAAAGTCTCCATTGATCACTCCTGATGACTTTGATACTTGAAGCCAACATATGGAAGGGTTCATCAAGTCTCAAGAAAGCAGGATGTGGAGATCTGTTGTCAAAGGACCTCACATCCGAAGCACCTCTTCAGCCACTGCTGGAGGTGGGATGATGCTAAAGGAAGTGGCTGACTATTCTAAGGAAGATTGGAAGAAGATTGACATAGATTAGAAGGCCATGATTGCTCTCCAATTTGCTCTTCCAAACTCTATATACAGAGGCTTCAAGAATTGCAAAACTACTACGTAGCTCTTGGATGCACTGAAGCTTGTTTATGAGGGGTGTGCTTAAGCTAAAGAAAACAAGAAGGACCTCATGAAGCAGCAGTTTGAGAACTTCACCTACAAATCAAGTGAAACTATGACTCAACAATACTTTAGAAATGTTAAGATTGTAGATACTCTTATGGATGTTAGAGTTGAGTTTGAGAATAGGGACATTGTGACTAAGTTCATGTTCTCTCATCCAAGACAACGGACTTACTATTGTGTGGCCATTAAAAGAAAAGAAAACCTCTCCACCCCTACTCTCACAGAGATTTATGGTATGATTAGTGGTTATTAGATGGTGATGAACAAGTAAAATCCATCAAAAAGCTCTTCCCGCAATCAACAGAGTTCAACCCTCCATGTGGTTGAAAGGGATAGTAGAGAACCACAACATCATCTTATCTGCTACCCTAAAAATTCCCAAAAGGGCCCTTTCATCACCTTTCCTGAGACACCAAGGGAGAGCTACATCCAAAGAAGCCTATTCTAAGAGGAAAGCTCATCTCAAGCCTTTATGTCTACTGATGAAAGTTGTGGCAGCTTTCTCTTCACTCTTGAAGACTTGGACTATATCCATCCAAATGACCTGGAGTATATGGAGTTAGTCTAACAGATGGCTCTTCTCACTCATAGAGCCAAGAAACTCTATAAGAGAATCGAAAAAAAGTTTTCTAGCAATGTATTCAGTGGAAAGTTTGGACTGGATAAAATGAAAGTGAAGTGTTACAACTGTAACCAGATGGGACACATTGGTAGGGACTGCAAGGCACTAAGGACTAATGGTGGTCAAGCACAATCCAGACCATACTACACTGATGTAATTCCCAGATTTGAGAACCCAAGCCAACCAAAACAACAAGCTACTCTTGCTGTTGAACAAGGAGGCATTGACTGGAGCTTTCTATTTGAAGATGTTTCTACCAACTAAGCACTAATGGCTAATCATAGAGAAGCCAAGGTATTAGAACATCTCTGTATACTTGAATGCATTACTAAAGTAAATATCTATAGGTCTGTAAGGTTATATTAGAAGGCTGATGCAACCAAAGAAACCAAAACAACTAAGGAGCTTCCTGCATGCATTCACTGATGTACAAGGTAGAAGTTACTTCGGATCTTTTACACTCATCACATCAATTATTCTAAGTGTAAAATCCTCCGAAGCCAAAGACCAAATCTTCCAAAGCCAAATATGAAGTCTTTCGAAGCTACAAAGACAAAGTCTTCCGAAGCCAATGAAATGAAGACTGATTTATTCCGAAGACAGGGAGGACATAATTTCTCTGATCTACTTTTCCATAAAGCTGACTTACTTTCCATTGCAACTTTGTAGACTAACCAACTTATACAAGTTGGTGAAAAGGTCCATGCTTTAGTAAACTATAGATTATGGTCTTGAGTTTGTAACTTCCTACTTTGTACATTTTATCCAATTTATAATATATTATGATGTAAGCTACGCCATGTCATAGTCACATGTCAAAATGCAATATTCCTTTTGACTTTAGATTGATCTTGTTGTCTAGATTAATGTTTCTAGCTGGCCTTCAAAGTATGGCTAGCTGTAGGATGTAGTATAAAGTTTCTTAGGTCCTTGTATTTCTTTTTATGCTTTATAACACTTGTAAAGGAACTTGAGAGCAATATACAGCATTCTTGAAAACCATATTAGTCTATTCTTGTTCTTAGTTATGTCTCATTTACTTGTGTTCTTAGTATCATTTACATAAACTCGGTTCCCCATTTGATCTGTTAATTGTTCTAACACTCTCCTAATTGAGTGACTGATTGTATTGACCATCCCTTAACTGGTCCTGTAATTGGTATTAGTGCTTTTTAGGCTCTTGATTGTAAGATCTCACCATCTTAAATCCCTTCAGTTATACAAAACACTTAACATCTCAAATGGCAGCTATCACAAAGGCTGATATGGAAATCCGTACTATGACAAAGTCTCCACTTATCACTCCTGATGACTTTGATACTTAGTACCAAAGAATGGAAGGCTTCATCAAGTCTCAAGACTCCAGGATATGGGGATCTGTTGTATATGGACCTCATATACCATCCACCTCTTCAGCTGCTGGAGGTGGTGGTATGATACCAAAAAAGTGGCTGATTATTCTATAGAAGACTGGAAGAAGATAGACATAGATCAGAAGGCCATGACCGCCCTCCAAACTGCTCTTCCAAACTCTATCTACAGAGGCTTCAAGAAGTGCAAGACTTCCAAGCAACTATGGATGCACTGAAGCTAATGTATGAGGGGTCAAATGAAGCAAAATTGAACAAGAATGACCTCTGGAAGCAGCAGTTTGAGAACTTCACCTTCAAAATAGGTGAAACCGTGACTTAATAATACTTCAGGTATGTTGAGATTGTGGATACTCTAATGGATGTTGGAGTAACTCTTGAGAACAGGGACATTGCTAGGAAGTTCATTCCCTCTCTTCACAGACATTGGACACACAATTGTGTGGTCATTAAGAGGACTGAGAACCTAAAGACCCTTACTCTCACTAAGTTGTATGGTATCCTCAGTGGCTGCCAGATGTAGATGAACATGCAAAATCCATCTGGTAACTCCAACAATCAGAAGAGTTTTGCACTTCTTGTGGTTGAAAGGGATTGTATAGAACCATAGCATCATCTCATATGCTAACCTAACAACTCACAAAAGCGTCCTTTCATCACCTTCCTGGAGACACCAAGAGAGAGCTACATTCAAGGAAGCCCATTCTAAGAGACAAGCTCTTCACAAGCCTTTGTGTCTACTGATGAAAGCACATGCAACTTTCTCTTTACCCTTGAAGACCTAGACTGTATCCATCCAGGTGATCTGGAGTATATAAAATAGTCCAGCAGATGGCTCTTCTCACTCACAGAGCCAAGAAGTTTTACAAGAGGACAGGGAGAAAGTTTCCTAGCAATGCAACTAATAGAAAGTTTGGGCTGGACAAAAGCAAAGTGAAGTGTTACAACTGTAACCAAATGGTACACTTGGCGAGAGAGTGCAAGGCACCAAGAACAAGTGGTGGCCAAGCACAAACCAGACCAAACTACACTGATGGAGCTCCCCAAAATGAGAAGCCTAAGTAGCAAGCTGCAGTTGCTGTTGAAGAAGGAGGCTTTGACTGGAGCTTTGTGGTTGAGGATGCATCTCCAAACCAAGCGTCGATGACAGATCATGAAGAAGCCAAGGTATTGGAACGTCAATGTATACCTGAATGTATTGCTAGAGTTAATACATATAGGTCCTATAACTTAGAGATGAGAACTGATCTTGAGTCCTTAAACATTTTAAAAGCTGATTTCAAAAGTGCTAAAAATGATTACAAACTTATAATAGAAGACTTCAAGTTGTCTTTGGAAGAACATTATGTCTTCAAGTCAAATAACTACTTATAAGAAATTTACCTTCGTAAGAAATTCTGAGATATCTTCTGAAGTATAATATGCTTCTATGTACTTACATGTATTTGAAGGACAATTTTCTTCCAAAAGCAATTAAGTCTCTAAAGATTTTGAGAAATCTATTTCAACTTTTAAGCATGAACATACTAACTACAGGACTCAGATAAAAGATTTCATCACTAAGTTAACTGAATGCCAGGCTGAGATTATGATCAGTAAAACCAGGATAGAAAATTGTGTTCTTGAAGAAGAGACCTTCAAGAACATGATAGCCTCATCCTTGTATGCAAAAGTTTGTTATTAGAATAAGCAGGGACTAGGATCTACTGAGATAGCTCCTCCACACACTCTATTATTTGTAAGATCTCTAAGGTGTGGAACTTGTGAAGATGAGCTTCCCCTCAAAGACCCCATAGATAAAGAGGATGAAGAGGAGATAGTGAAAGATGATTCTGAGAAGAGTGAAGAAGATCATCCTAAGAAGGGTCACCATTCTCATGAGGAGAGAAAAGAATCGAGGATGACCAAGCCAAGAGGAAATCAAAGAAGGCTCAAGGGATCAAGGCCATTTTCAACTCTAAGCAGAAACAATTGTTCATCTCTGTAGGATTTGAAGTGGAGAAGGCTGAAGACTCAATTATGAACTCTAGTACTAGGAGTTCATGTCCAACTCATTCCAGCAAAGAGAAGAAGGCTGATCAGCTGTGTACCACTGCTACATATCCTGAACAATCCAGTTCAAAGAGCAAGCCTCACCCTAAGAAGCTTGCTGCATCATGTGTGAAGATTAAATGGAGGTGGAAAGTGATCAAGTTTAGAATTTCTCTCAAAAGAAGACTCTCAGAAGGAAGCAAATAGATTGCATCATGTGTGGTAGTACTTCTCATCTTGCAAAGGATTGCATCTATAATCCTAAAAGGACTACTCACACGATCAAAGAGAAAACTTCTAAGAAGAAGAAAGAAAAACTAGCTTCAGAAGGAAAATCTTTTCCCTTCTAACGCTCCAAGGTGAAAGAGAAGACAAGTGAAAACTTACCTTCGAAAGAAAAATTAGTCATGAAAGAAAGGAATGCTTTTGAAGTAGTGAAGCCTGATGTAGTGAAAGCAAGATCTTCCCAAGGTCCAGTCTTCAAAACATCATATCTTCATCCCAAGGAATGCTTTCAACTTTTAAGCATGGGCAAACAAATTACAGGACTCAAATCAAAGATCTCATTACCAACTTAACTGAATGCCAGGTTGAGCTTGTAATCAGCAAAGCCAGGGTAGAAAAGTGTGTTCTTGAAGAAGAAACTTTCAACAACACCATATCTTCATCCTTGCATGCAAAATTTTTTATCAGAACAAGCAGGGTTTGGGTCCAAATGAGATAGCTCCTCCACACACTCTATTATCTGTAAGATCTCGAAGGTGTTGAACTAGTCAAGATGAGCTGCCTCTCATAGACCCCATTCAAGAAAATGATGATGATGAAGAGGAGAAAGTGAAGGATGAATATGTTGTGAGTGAGTCGGATCATCCTAAGAAAGGTCACTATGCTCCTGGAGAGAAGAAATAACATAGGATGGCCAAGTCAGCCAGGAAAAACTTGATTAAGGCAGCCAAAAGAAAATCAAAGAAAGCCCAAGAAATCAAGGCCACTTTCAGCTCTAAGCAAAAACAAGTTTTTCTATGTGTTGGGTTTGAAGTGGTGAAGACTCAACCATGGACTCTAGTACCAGGGGTCCTAGTTCATGTTCAATTCATCATGGTCAAGAGAAGAAGGTTGATCAAATGTTCACCATTGCTGCACACCCTGAACTATCCAGTTCCAAGAGCAAGCCTAACCCTAAGAAGCCTGCAACATCATCTATAAAGATAAAGAAGGAAATGTAAAGAGATGAGGCTCAGCCTTTTACTCAGAAGAAGACTTTTAGAAGTATGCAAGTTGAATGCATCATGTGTGGTGGTACCTCTCATTTTGCTAAGGATAGCATCTACAATCCCAAGAGTACCATCCATATGATGAAGAAGAAAACTTCTGAGAAGAAGAAGATAGGTAAACAATTACCTTCGGAAGAAATTTTGGTCTCGGAAGAAAGATATGCTTCCGAAGTACAAAAGTCTGCTGTAGTGGATGAAAAAGCTTCCGAAGGTCTAGTCTCCAAAACATCCAAAGTCATCAAAACTTCTAAAGTCTTGAAGGCCATGTCTAATCTTCCAAAGATAAAGATGAAGGAAGGCCATGTGACTGAAAGTTCTTCACCAACAATAGAAAATGATCCTCAGAGCTTGCATATAGGATCAATAACTGTTGAACTATCTTCAGTTCACTTTGATAAGGCCAAGACCAATAAGGCTTGGGTTTCTAAATGTTACTAACCATCTCTTTCTATGCAGGAATAGCTGAAGACCAAAGAAAATGTATGGATCAATGATAGTGGCTGTTCCAGGCACATGACAGGCTATGGTTGTTTACTTCAGAACTAAGAGAAAATTAAAGAAGGGACAGTTTCTTTTGGAGGAGAATAAGGTGGTTACATCACTAGAAGGGGTAGAGTAATAAATGGTAAGCTCAACATTGAGAAGGTAAACTATGTTAAGGAGTTTGGGTACAATCTCTTGAGCGTATCCTAATTTTGTGACCAGAAACATCACATGCTCTTCACTCAGCATGAGTGTATTGTTCACAAGCCCGGGGTGGTTATTCCTTAAGAACATATCCTACTTAGAGCCCCCAGGAAAGGGAACATATACAAGATGGATTTGCAGGAAACCTCCCTATTTGAAGAAGTTTCTTACTTTCAGTCTAAAGCCAATAGTGATGAGTCTGTTCTTTTGCATAAAAGAATGTGCCATGTAAACTTTAAGAACATGAGTAAACTAATTAAGAATGATTTGGTAGCTGGAATGCCAAAAAAAAGAGTTTACAAGTGATGACCATTACTTTACATGTTTGAAAGGAAAGAAACACAAAATGTCTCACAAGCCAAAGGAAAATAAGTCCATCACTACTCCCCTACACTTATTACAAATGGATCTCTTTAGCCCCACCAGTGTAATGAATTTACGAAAGAACTTCATATTGCCTGGTGATCACAGATAATTTCACAATATACACTTTGGTCTTTTTTCTTAGAACTAAGGATGAGACCCTAAGATCTTGAGCTACTTCATTCTAAACATTGAGAATCAATGTGATCACAAGTTCAAAATCATAATATGTGATCAAGGAACTAAATTTAAGAACCAAATCTTTGATACATTTTGTGATTAAAAGGGCATTACCAGACAATATAGTGCTCCCAGGACTTCTCAGCATAATGGTGTTGCTGAGAGGAGAAACATGACACTTATTGAGGCTACAAGAACCTTGCTCTCTGACTCTAAACTACCCATCACCTTCTGGGCAGAGGCAGTTAACACTGCCTGCTATGTGTAGAATAGAGTTTTAGTAGTTAAGACTCATGGTAATACTCCTTATGAACTGTGGCACAAAAGGAGACCTTTTATCGGTTTTCTCAGATCATTTGGATGTCCATGCACCATCTTGAATACGAAAGATCAGATAGCCAAATTTGCTGAGAATTCACATGATGGACAGCTTATTGGATAATCTTCCCAAGCTAAAGCTTATAAAGTGTACAATCTTAGAACTAGAGAAATTGAGGAGTCAGGAAATATGACTTTCAATGAGCACACTCCAAGTGTGAAAGGTTCTGGTCCATATTGGCTATTTAGTCTTGATTTAGTTGCCAACTATTTTAACAAATCTTATGAAAACATTTTAGCATCTATAGGTAGCTTATTAGCAGGAGATCCGAACCTAAGATTTGAGCTACGAAGGCCAAGTGATAAATTCCTTTAGCTCCAATTGTAACGAACCCGGTAGTTGGAAATCCTGTCAGCACTAGCATGACAAACTCTTCAGCTGATACATCTGAAGTGCCAATAAGTTCCAACATTAAGGCATAGAATTCAAATGAAGGGGTTTCCAATATAGGAGGAGATGGAGATGGTGAAAGTGATCAAGAATTTTATGTTGTTAACAATCTCTCCACTAAAGACAACATCAATGATGTCACACACTTATTGGATCAAGTTTCTCTTGATGAGTGTGCTAATGTGGTGGGTGATACTCTATCACTAGATCTAAATTTCACTAATTTAGATCTGTCAACCCAACTTGTTGTGATTCATCAACTAAGAATCTACAAGTCCCAACCTACCACAAAAATCATTGGAGATGTTGAGATAGGGATGAGAACAAGAGGACAAACCCATGATAAAAATGTTTGTCTATACTCTTGTTTCTTATCCCAGATTGAGAAAAAGAAGGTTAATGAAGCTTCGAATGATCAAAGTTGGGTTAAAGCAATGCAGGAGGAGTTGCTTCAGTTCAAAAGACAAAATGTTTGGAAACTCTGCCCTCTTACTCATAGGAAGACTCCAATAAGTACTAAATGGGTTTTTAAAAATAAGAAGGATGATAGAGGACTTGTCATTAAGAACAAGCCACACTGGTTGTTCAAGGGTACACTCAAGAACAAAGGATTGACTACATAGATGTTTTTGCTCCTGTGGCAAGATTTGAAGGTGTTAGGATATTCTTTGATTTTGCTGCATCCAAGGATTTCAAAGTCTACCAACATGATCTCAAGTGTGCATTTCTATATGGAGTGATAGATGACAAAGTATATGTGAAACAACCACCTGCTTTGCAGACCCAGATCATCCGGATTATGTTTGCAAGCTTGACAAAGCTCTTTATGGGTTGCATCAAGCTCTAGGGAAGTGGTATGAGACATTGTCATGGTATCTTGTTTAGCATGGTTACAAGAGGGGTACTATTGACAACACACTCTTCATTAAAGGAACAAGGAATGACTTAATCCTGGTTCAGGTTTATCTAGATGACATCATCTTTGGGTCAACTAATCCAAAGGTTTGCAAAGACTTTGAGAAGTTGATGAAGAAAAGATTTGAAACGAGTGCCATAGGGGAACTTAATATCTTTTTAAGAATTCAAGTGATGCTAGTTGACAATGGCATCTTCAAAAACCAGTCAAAGTATGTTCAAGACATACTAGTCAGATTTCATCTGACAGAGTGTAAGGTTGCTAAGACATCCATAGCCAGAAACCACTCTCTAGGACCTGATATTAAGGGGGAGTGTGTTGATGATCATCACTACAGGGCTATGATTGGGTCTCTTATGTACCTCATAGCCACAAGCTTGATATCATGTTTCCCACACACATATGTCCAAGATATCAAGCCAACTACAAGATGTCACACCTAGTTGCTATCAAGAGGATTCTTAGATATCTCAAAGGTGCTCCCTAACTGGGCCTTTGGTATCCAAAAGAATTCTGACTTCAATCTGTACGCTTATATAGATAGCAACTAATCACTCATATAATCCCTGTTTAACTTGGAAGAAAATTTTTCATAAATGATATTCCTTCAAATTTTGAAAATTGTAGATATATTTTCTTTCGGAAGACATTAAGTTGACTTCTGAAAAAAATTATGTCTTCAAAACTAATGACTGTTTACTAATAAATTTACCTTCTGAGAAATTTTCAATATAACTTCCAAAGCTTAAATATTGTTGTAAGTACTTATATGTTTTGAAGGAACGTTTTCTTCCGAAAGCAATTAAGTCTCAGAAGCATTATTTGTTCCTTGAATAAAACTTCTTAAGCTTAATATCTTCTAAAACTAAATATATCTCGGAAGCAAAATACTCTAAGTCTTTTTCTTTCGAAGCAATTCTTGTAAACCTAAGGAATATCTTCTGAAGCGAAATTGGCTTCAGATGTTTTCTCAAAACTTCAGAAAATAAATTACCTTCGAAAGATTTTTTACTTCCAAGATAACTACCTGTTTGGTCACTTTTTCATAGGTGGGACCGACATTCGGATTTCAAAGTTTACCCTTTTGCATTAACTTTGTCTCAAATCCAACCATATAAATATTTGTACAACGGTTCCCCCTCTTTCACCTTCTAGTCATCTGCAAAAGTTCTAGCCCTAAATTTACCCACAAAACCTCTTTGTTCATAGCCTTCTTCATCCCAAAGCTTTCTAAAATGGCCATACCTGAACCCCTAAACCAACCCGAATTTTCCATGCATCTATAAGTTAACACAATCAAGTTGGTCTGTTAACATTTGAGAAAGATCCAAGTTTCTCAAATGTCTGCTATTCAATTGCTCAATCAAACTACCTTACCGCCTTAACCATCGACCCTCTACTATATTAAGAACACTTGCTTGAGTTCTAGAGGACCTGCCAAGAGGTGATCTTGGATGGTAAGAAGGCATTGTCTGCCATAGTGCAGGGGAAGTCAGTTTTCATAACTCCAGCCACAATCAATACTCATCTATGGCTAAATGATGAAGAAGGAAAACTATCTTTCCCCAAATCTGCTGTAAATACTTATTTCGGCAGATGGGTTATGAAGGAGACTACTCTGTCAGAACCTTCAAGAAGGGCAAGGTCTTTTACCGGTGGAAGTACCTCTTCCTTGTTGTTATCCACTCTTTATCAAATAAACATAGAGGATGGGACCAAATTCCTGAGGACTTATCATATATAGTCCATGGAATGGTTCAAGGGGTCAAGTTTAAGTACTTCTAGTTTGTCTATATAAACTTGCTTGAAAACTTGGACTCTTAGAGTACTACATGTTCCTTAGATATGTCCAGCACATTGTTAACTATGAACTGGGCACACAAGTATGGGGAATAGGTACTACTCTTAAACTGGGACAGATGAAGCCCGACATCTTTAAAATCATGAGAAAGACCACTGTTAGCTTCTCAGGGACAGAAACTATAATATCCATGACTTTTGTACTTATGATTTCTGTTTATATCAATAATATTTCAACTATTTTATGTATAACATTGTTGTAACATGATTACATATTTCTCTAAGCAACATGAACGTTCACATGTGAAAGTGGTCACATGCTTTTGTTATTTCAAGTTATACTTTATATATTATCTGCTTATTAAAGTAAATGACTTATTTATTTTTATTTGAAGCTTAATTAATTTATTTCATGAACTAAAAGTATTTATAATAACCTTATATTAATTTAATCATCACATAACATGTTACATGGGCCATCATAGCCTAATTTCATTTTGTAATGAATCATCATAGCCTAATTTCATTTTGTACACATTAAAAATATGTATGTGACATATTTAAAAAGTTGTTACAAGTTTTTTCCCTAAACCATTTTAAAAATTCCCCCTCATTTCTACTTACCATGTTTAAGGCCTCAAAATATAACTATAAATACAAGTGCTCCCCTCCCTTATTCATTGCACTTTTTCTCTACACCTTTCAAGAGAAAAAATTACTCTTCCTCTCTCTCTATAAACATCCCCCTCACGCATTTCAAGGGATTTTAAGATTTAAAAACCTTTAAGGTTCTTAGAATGTAGGTTTTAAGTTTATGTTTTAATCTTATTTTTTTGAACCTAGTCCATATGATCATTATAATCCACTAATGTTTATGACTCCATGAAATCCATACATCTTGGTGTATTGGTGGATGAGATAAAGAACACAAGTGAGATGATCAAGTTTAAAAACTATGGTCACCCTTAATATTCTTACATTATATTTTGTTTTAAAATCACTAAAGTTTTCAATAAAACATGGTAAATATTGATTCTACATGATGAAATATGTAGTAATCACTCTACCGTACATGGCTTATATTTTCATTATATCTAAAACACAGCATAACACCCAAAACATCACTTATATGAATGTTTCTGTTTTGGACAGCAAACTAAGATGAACATTATTGAACCATAACTCTTTCACAACAAAATCAAATAATGTAAACACCAGTTCCACGATGTAGTTCGTTGAATTTCCTTTTCAACGGTGTACTAAACGCTTTGAAATCATTTCCTTTGATCACTGAAACAGCCTAAACAAATCAGATGTGCAGTTCTGGATATTCTAATTTGGATGACTGTTTAGACGCGTTTCTGGGATCCAAATGACAAAACTTTTCTAAATGAAAGTTTTGTGAAACACTTTAACCATCATTCTGTAAAATTTCATAACTTTTTGATGTCGTTTAATATTTTTAAAACACATATAAAGTTCATCACTGATTGTTGAAAATTCTAATTTGCATGACAACCTGTAAAGATTTACGATTTGACCTATTTTCGGATCTCAGATTGAAAACTTTCCGAAACTAAAATTGTGCACAAATCTGAGTTTCATAGTTGACTGGAAATTTCATATTTTTTCATAAATGTTTGCTATTTTTAACACATGTCCAAAGTTCAACATAGATTTCTGTCAAATCTGAGTTTCTTTAGAAACTAACATTTCCTCTCTTATGCTTTGATCATCCTAATCAACTAACACCACCATATTTTGATATAACCTAAACAACTATTTTCTATCACCTTAGGTTTCCTTCCTTAACCGTCAAACATATACCAAGAACTCAAGAAACTCGTCAAAATCACAAAGTGAGATTCATAGCCCCTTTTTCAACATTTACACTTTTGGGGATAGAACATGTATTTGTTGGCCATATCACATAAACATTTTCATAAAACAAATTCTTAAACAAGTAATATCAACTATGTGCTTAGTATTTGAACACTATATGATAGTTTTGCAATCATTAACATGTGTTCAAGCCGAAGGAAGTACTAATGTGGGCAATATATGGGAAACTGATATATCATATAACATAGCACAATCTTGGGGATTATGGATACAATGATCACAACGGCACAATCTTTGAGGATTGTGGATGCAATATAACAATGACAAAACAGGTTTTATTGCATAGATCTTTTGTTAATATTATTGCATATATGATGAACTTGCATGAATTTATAACCTTTTATGCCAACAAGCTTTTATATCTTTACAAAACTATGTTTCTCACAAACAATATTGTTGACCTTTTTACTTTACATGTTTCAGGTGATGATAACTAGGAACTTGGATCTTCACTTAGGAATGCTTAAGGATCTAGAATTAAAAATATATATATATATTATTTCCTTTGTTATGTTTTGGTTGTTTGCTTCATTTAAACATGTGTTGGTAAAACTATGAAATCTAATAAAGTTGTGTTGCCTTAGTATTTCTTTATGCCATGAGCTGTGTGCTATATGTGTGACACCTCATGTTTCCGCCTTGGTGGGGTGTGATAAATTGGTATTAAAGCCCTGGTTATAGAGAATTAGGCTTAGAAAGACCTAGACTATAACCTAAGATTCCCCTACAATATCATAGAAATTTTATTGGTTTTATTTATTTGTTTCTAACTCTATTCCTCCTCTAGCTATGTCATCCTACTTGACCGATGTCTCCGATATCATTAGTGCTCATTCGACTCTACCTCCACCTACACCTACTAGAGAAACCATTAATAACCTACCCTTCCTTATCTTTGGAGAACCTACAAGCTTAATTCGTTGGAGCCAAGAAAACATTAGCCCCATCCGTTGGATCTCACTAATGAGGACTCATGAAGAACCAAATCCAATCAAGCCTGACAAGAAGGGGGATCCTGAGCTATATTTGATGCTATAAGTAAGTACAATGGGATTATCATCTCAGGTGATGAAGAAAGCAAGGAAGAAGCCCAGTCACCATTCAAGAAGATGAAGCATGAACCAAATGGATCTTTTATTGGGCTTTAAAGCCTAATCATTGAAACTCTCATCATAACCATTAGACCAAGTAATGGGTGTTGAAATACATGATGGTTGCAAGAGTGGGTGTATGTTATGAAAGGTTCTGGCTAAGGAAATGCATGAGGTTACTTAAATAGTCTAAACGACTCGCCCCCTTTCCTGGGCATCCTCTTATGGGTACGCTACTTATCGGTCAAGTGTATTTAAAACATGTCATTATAAGGACTCGATGTTATGATTAGTCAATTTTAAACACTCAAATCATTCGCACCCAACACCGAGCGTTATATAAGCTAGGCTTTTCCTATATTAATCCTACCCCTTGTATGACGTTATTTAGTATTAATGCAAAGTGATTTCATTTTCAACATTGTCACAACATGTATTATTACATTAATTGTCTACATATCCATGAACTTATCTCTATGTGTGATCTTTTTGTAGATGCCTCCTTATCATAACAATGCTGAAATTGCTGAAATTGCTACTCTCCTTACCCAACAGTTGGCAAATGTGATTCCCAACATGATAACCCAACTCTAAGCTGCTAATGGCTCTAGTGGTAACAACAATACCAACAATGGTGGGAGGAATGCTAACACATTCTCTTTCAAGCATTTTAAGGATGCTAAACCACCCAAGTTTATGGGGACTAAAGGAGCAACTGGCCTACTTCAATGGTTTGAGAGCATTGAAGACACACTGGACAACACCGATTGTCCTGTGGCCCTAAAGGTGAATATGGCTTCTAGTGCCTTCCATAAGAGGGTGCTTACTTGGTGGAATTCTGAAAAGAGAACCCAAGGCCGGGATGTTGCCTTTTCTATGCCATGGGCCAATTTCAAAAAGCTCGTGATTGAGCAATTCTACCCCAAGAATGAGATGAAAAAGTTGGAGGTGGAATTATGGGATCTAAAATAAGATAGCAAGGAGATTGAGGCTTACACCACTCATTTCCATGAGCTTATTGTCTTCGTGTCTCACATGGTCACCCCTTTGACTCACCAAATCGATCGTTACATTAGCGGATTACCTACTCAAACTAGGGGTACCGTTATAGGAAGCAACCCCACTACTCTTGATGTTGCCATTCATTTGGCTGCCTCTTTTACCGATGACTTGGTTAGAGCCGGTGTACTCACTCATAAGGGTGAAAAACGGGAAAAAACCAAAGATAACAAGAAGCTGGAGCCTAAATTCAAGAAGCAAAAGACTATCAAGAATCTTGTTATGGTGACCCCTACTACTCCAGTCACTCAAGTACCTTTAATAGTAGCTCAAGCTCCCATAAAAAATCTTATGGTGGTTCATTTCCTTTTTGTGCTATGTGCCAATATCATAACCATTTTACTTACCCGTGCCGCATATGCACAAAGTATGGTAATGGGGGTCACCTTGCTGCTACCTGTCGTATGCCTAATTTTGCTCCTAATGTCACTCTTGTCGGGATACCTACTGTTACAAATGGAAGAGCATGCTATGAGTGTGGTGCCACTGACCACATGAGGAACCGTTGCCCAAGCTAAGTAACACCCAAGGTATACGTGGTCGGGCTTTTACTATTGGTGCCACTAAAGCACGTGATGAGCCAGTTGTTGTTACGGGTACATTTCTTGTTAATAACAATTATGCAACTATTTTGTTTGATACTAGTGCCGATAACAACTTTGTCTCAACAAATTTGGAACCTTTGATTGGTATATACTCTATTGGTGATATTTTAAAAGTCTTTGGAGAAAATCCTTGTAGTGGTTTGAAGGTTATTTCATGCATGAAGGCTCATAGATATCTGAGGAAGCAATGCTAGGCTTTCTTAGCTCACATCGTTGAAAAGAAGCCAGAGAAGAAAACCATTCAAGAGATACCCATCATTCGAGATTTTCCCGAATTTCCTAAAAACTTTCCCAGACTTCCACCTATTCCAAAAGTTGAATTCCGAATCTATCTTGTTCCCAATGCAATTCCTATTGCCAAATCTCCTTATCGTCTTGCCCCATCCGAGTTACAAGAATTGTCTAGCCAATTGCAAGAGCTGCTAGATAAGGGATTCATTAGACCAAACTCCTCACCTTGGGGAGCCTTGATCCTCTTTGTAAAAAAGAAATATGGATCCTTTAGAATGTACATTGACTATCATGAGCTCAACAAGTTGACTATCAAGAAGTGTTATCCTCTTCCAAGAATCGATGACTTATTCGATCAATTACAAGGAGCGACATGCTTCTCCAAGATTGATCTTCGATCGGGTTACCACCAATTACATGTTCATGATAACGACATCCCAAAGACCGCCTTTAGAACTCGTTATGGGCACTATGAATTTGTGGTTATGCCTTTTGGGCTAACCAATGCGCATGCCGTGTTCATGGATCTCATGAATCGAGTTTGTAGACCCTATTCGGACCAATTTGTCATTTTCTTCATCGATGACATATTGATCTACTCTCGAAATGCAAAAAATCATGCAAATCATCTAAAGCTTATCCTAGTACTTTTGAAGAAAAAGAAGCTTTATGCCATGTTTTCCAAATGTGAGTTTTGGCTAAAGGAAGTTCACTTCTTGTCTAGGTCAATTAACCACCCGTTCAACCTCCAGTCGAGTTAGTGCGACTAACGCGGGTGGGGTTTGTCAAACCCTGTAGTACTACTCAAAATTACCTCGCTAGATCGTTATTAATGATTCGAGTGTGTAAGGGCTTGCGTGATAATGTTTGCAATATAGTAACAAGTGATATACCAATAATACTAAAACCAGATAAATAAAAGTAGTTTGCATGCTTCTTCCCTAAAAAGGAAAGTAAGCAAAAGTGGGGCCATGAATACTAACCTTAGATGTGCAGGAAAAATACCTGAAGTGTATAAGTTGAAAGCTAATTGTTACATAAAAAATGTAGGTCCATGAGTGTTTGTACATAATAGTCATGATGAACCCCATTGTATCCAAACAACGTAAAATGTTAGTGTGTTGGAGAAATGTTTGACAAGTTTGACAAAGTTGACTTTTTTACCAAAGTTGACCCGACTAACCCGATGACCCGTTGGTGACTCAAATGAGTAAAAGTATGTTTAGTCATGCTCAAATAGCTCAAATAATGATTCACATACAGTTTCATTTCAAAAATCTATTTTTGGAAAGTTTCTATTTTTGGAAAGTATGACATCATTACATATGTGTAATCCATTTCAAGATTATAAAGCACATCACAACAAACATCAATCATACAATCATATCATGTTATAAACACATCATATAAAACATTCATCACATCATATCACAAATGTTTCCATAAATAACAAGCGTGATTGTACGAAACATTTTTCACAATTCGATTATTCCCAGTCCACTCCTATGCTCTAAAAATCATATAACAATTATCATATTTCATCAAACATGTATAAATCATCATCTATAAACCAAATTACCCAAAATGTTTCCATTAATGGAAAGTACCCAAAACCGAATTGAAATCTAAAGTTCAAAACATGAATTTTCACCCAATATCATCAACAAACATCTTAGAACCATCAATTCAAACCATGCTAAAACTATTTTGATGCAAGAAACATCTGAATTCCAACTCTAGATGCAAGAATCAAAGAAAAACGTATGTGTGTGTGTGTTCTTGTGAGTATATCTTCGAAAAACAGGAGGGGAAAGGGAAGGGGATGGCTGGAATGAGGTGATTTATTTTACAAGAAAGTCCCTCATCATTACATAAAATAGTTTTATTACTACGCGATTGCACTGTTTCTTCAACAAAACCACCAAATGCTCACATAATATAAAATGAACATTATTAATATGAAATAATATTTATTTTGCTAGTTTAAAGTCATTTTTGTAATAATTAGGCTTTAAAAGCCTAAAATACGCCAAAACACGTAAGTGTCAGAAAATTGCAAATTTTCACACCAAGCTACACATTTAGTCACATAATTATATAACACATAATTTCACACCAATTATGATAGTTTGAAAATTATTTTGACAAATCACCAACGTTCGGGGACAGAAGCGTGTGCGATCCGGCAATTCTCCAAATTACCGATACGTATAATGTTCATAAATGTTTTTGCAATAAATGATGCATTTAAGTGAAAAACATTAAAAGCATGAATGTATGATCAGAAAACAATTTTCATATTGATCAGAAAGTGACCCGAAAATGTCGGGTGTCATATCTTCCCCTTGTTGAAAGAAATTTCATCCCGAAATTTAACTAACTCCGATAAAAGACGGATGGAAATATCCTGGTTGCCATATCATCCCCTTGTTGAAGGAATTTCACCCTGAAATTTAACTAGTATCCTCAGTGCTTGATAACGCATCTTTTAAAAACTATGGGTATTTGGCCTTTATATTATTCTTGTGTTCCTAGGTGAACTAATGTCCACGCTTAGAGTTCCAACAAACTTTGATGATAGAGTTACAGTTATGCTTGAGAGTTTTGACCTCTCTATCAATAGATTTAACTAGTTCTCTAATGGAAACAACATTGTTCATCCACATGTGTTTCTCATTTCACAGATGATGAATGTCTCATCAGACATACAATTCTTTAGGTTTAGAACATGTAGCACGTTTTGTATCCCTCTGACTTCTCTAAGCAAATTGAGTTGCTAAGCTACTAGACCAACCCATTTGACAATCTCAAAAGCTCTAAGAAAATTTGTTATTCTAATGGTTTTAGGCGTTGTCAGCGTAAATCCTTTGTCCGTCACATGCTACTGCCTTGCAGTTATGAAATTTGTATGGTCTTCTTAGTCATCTCGTGCATAAGCTTAGGACTAGTATGTTGACTCTCTTCAACTTTTTTCCAAACAATAGGTGATCGACACTTTAGTCCATAGAGAGGCCAAAATGGTGCGCTCTTTATCATCATGTGGTAACTATTATCATAGGGGATCAAAGGTAGGTGGGTTTCCAAACTACTACCAAAATCAATAACACATGCTCACAACATGTCTTCTAGAGTTTGAGTCGTACACTCATTCTGACTATCAGTCTGGGAATGATATGCTATGCTTCTATCCAACTATGTTCCCAATAACCTTTGCAATGGCGTCTAATAATAAGGAATGAATAGACTGTCATGATCGAAGATGAGAAAAAAACTAGCACCTCGTGCCGAGTGACTTTTTCTAATAGGTAGGTGTGAGTTAAATTCTTAATTCAGTCAGTCTCTCTAATATCCAGGAAGTGTGTGGATTTTGACAAGTGATCTACTATTACCCAAATGGTATCACATCGGCTGAATTTTGAGGTAACTTTGCATTGAACCTAATTGAGATCTACACCCATTTCAATTCTGAAAGTTATGCGGCTGTTGTAGTAAACCATATTGTGTTTCGTATTCCACCTTAACTTTAGAACAAGTTAAACACTTAAACACTTTCTTACATGCGTGGAAATATCACCTTTCATATTCTGCCACCAATAAAGAACTTTCAAATCATGACACGTCTTACCTATACCTTGATGAGTGGGATAACGAGTTTAATGAGCTTTATCTCCTTCTAGCTCTTGTAAATTTCCATACACAGAATCCCATATTCGTTCCATGAAATAATGAATTTCTTTGGATTTTGTCACTAATTGTTTTTCCATGCCTCGCATGGGCTCTGCCTTCAGATTCTCGCCCTTCAAAGCCTTAAGTTAAGCATTACAGGTTTGATCAGGCAATCTGGTGTGAATGGTAAGCTTTAATGCTCGTACTCGCTTTGGTTTAGGTGTTTACTTTTGCAGGACCGGTGAAGGGTGGTCAATGCAATAGTTTCATAAAGATGGAGAGATGTGCAACACTTAACAAATCAAATAGGGAATCGGTTAGATGATACAAAGAACACAAGAAAAAGAACAAGAACAAGAACACTCAAGTATGGTTTTCAAGAATGATGTATATTGCTCTTAAGTTCTTACAAGTGTTACAAAGCATATATTAGATACAAGTACTTGAGACACTTTATACTACATCTACAGCTGGCCATACTTTGAAGGCCAGCTGGAAACACTAATCTGTACAATAAGATCAATGTAGAGTCAAAAGGTAGATTGCCTTTTAACTAGTGACTAGGACATGCCATAGCTCACATCCTAATATATTACAAAAATGATAAAAGGTATGAAAGTAGAAAGTTACAAACCAGTAACCATAATCACCAGTTGATAAAGCGTGGCAACAGAAAGTTATATAAGTTGATGAGTCTTTAGAGTGGCAACAGAAAGTTATTCAGCTTTTTTCTAAAGGTGATCAGAGAAAGCATGTCTTCTCTGTCTTCGGAAGAAATCAGTATTTGCCTTCAAAAGACTTTCTCTTTGAAGTTTCGAAACAACTTCTTCTTTGGCTTCGAAAGATTTTGTCATTTGGCTTCGGAAGATTTTAGATTTAGCTTATTTCCTTTGAGTGGTGTAAAACTTCCAAAGTAACTTTACTCTATATGCTGAGAGCTCTTTGGATGCTTTGGTTGCATCAACCTTGAAGTATAAACCTTACAAACTCCCCTTAGGCTGATGCTACCAAAACAGAAGAGATTACTCATCTATTGACAGTCTTCATCAGGATCAAGACCATTCCTTTCATCATCATTTGGTAAAGATCCCACAAACTCTCATAGTATCTTCTCATATCATAGAGATCATGCAGAGGAAGATCAAGTATGTCTGGTCAGAAGTAGACATCTTGACCTCCTTTATCTCTAATGACATACCATCTGTCCGGATTAGCAGCAAAGATCTAAGACAAGATGGGTCTCCTAGTAGCAAGAGGCTCTACTTGAATAGGAGTTGGATGAGCAGCTTCTTTTTGATCACCCTCAGGATGTTCTAACCCATCCTAAGGTGTAGAGGTGGATGCCTTGGATTTCTTCTTCTTCTTCATGTCCCTTCTAATGGCCATCCTTTTCTTCCTCTTTCCAAATTCCAACTGAGAAGACTGGCCTTCAATAGTAGGTTGTTCTTGTGTGTCTTTCTCAGTTGGGTCCTCTTCCCTTACAGGTTAAGAAGGAGAGGGATTAGGACCCCTATTATGGAATAGAAGATGAAGTTGGTTATGATCTAGCACTAGGTCTAGGTTGTGTTGTCTCTTATGGTTCAACCTTGACCTCAACTTTAGGTGCAGCCTGACTTGGTGGAGAATGCAAGTCAATGAGCTCAACCTTTTTAATATTCTACTTGATCACCCTAATGTGCTCATCCATAGTAGATAGAGAAATTGGACCAAGCCTCCTTCCAGAGAATCCATACAACTTCAAGAAGCTCATCATCCTCATCCTATCAGCAGACTTCTTTATACACTTTTAGATGATGACTCTTGACTTTGCAGCATCTTCCCTCATCTTCCTCTTCAGCTTTTTGTTCTTTCATTGCTTGTTGCTCAAGCTACTTGAGGTACTCAAACTCTATGTATTCATATGGTAAGGGAAGAAGTGGAAATGCCTGATAGAGGCCTGTGGCACTTAGGTAGTTAATAATATTTTGTCTGTCTGATTCTTTGTCTACCTGAAGTTGTTGCTCGGTTGCCATAATCTCTTTCTCAGGGCTTTCTTGAACTAGGGAGAGGATAGGAGCATGCTTGTAGAGACTTTTCCTCCTTCTTTCTTCATTGATCTTGAGGAGCAGTTCTGCATCCTCTGCCTCCTTCCTCTTTTTTGACAACTTAGTTTTAGCCAGTTCATTTAGCTCTTCTAAGGGAAGAGAGATAAGTTCATCAATTTTGTAATTTTTGGTCCCTAAGTAGTTCAATCTGGCTGCCCTTCACTCATCATGTTGGTCATTGTGATCGATATAGCAGTGCAATTGATGAATAAACTTAGAAATCCCACTAAATCAACACAATACTCACAATAACATAATGGATAAGTTTCGAATCTATTCAATAATCACCAAATAAAGGCTCAAAAGTAATGACAAATAGGCTTCCAGCTGAAAACATAGAGTCGCAACAATAATATTTCAGTATTAGGGTTTTGTAGAAAACTTGCTGACAATTATAGAACATGAAAATATATAAGCAGAGTTACTTTTGCTATAGCGAAATTCTCTTGACCATCAACTAAATTCACCCGGCAGCGAAATATAGTTTCGCCGGGTGACCTAGGACAGCTGAATGCTCGTAGTTTCGCTGGGTCAATGAAACTATACAAATACAAATTACATGGAAACAAACTAATATTCAACCTATTACATAAAAGACGAAATAATCCTAACAACTATGGTGAGTCCAACCTATACTAAATCATCAATACTCCCCCTAGGTTGAACCTCACACTTGATCTTCTCCTTCATCTTCCACTTCCTCAGTAGCTTTATCTAAAGTTTTCTGATCAGCTCCAGCTGTACTCTCTTCCACTCCCCTTTCACTAGCCTTTTCAAATTTTCTTATCAGCTCCTACACATCCATCCTCAATTCATTAGCTTGAAGTACTTTCTCTGTAAGCTCCCTGACTTTAGCCCTGACACCATGAGCCTTGTTAGCTACCCTCATGAATAGGCTAGCTTCATTCCTCATTTCAGCTTCAACCCCGGTTTTGATGTGATTTTCACACAAAACCACCAAATCTTCATCGCAAAAGGAGAATACTTCCTTAGGATCAAATAGTTTGATTTCTTCCCCACCCTTTAGTCTAATCACTGCTTCCCCTGTATTATTATCATAGAACTCACTTCTCAAATTTTTGTAATCTTTGGGTAAGTGGATTGGGCACTCTCATTCTATTAACACTTTTGGCTGCTTGAGCTTCAACACAATCTTGCCCTTTCCTGTAGCCCAATCCAAATCTTTCTTTGATCTCCTCCTTTTAGTTTTCATATGCCAAAATGCCTCAAAGTTGTCCTTAAGCCCCTTTCGTATCTCATTCTCTAGCATAATTGCCCTCTCAGTTAGGCTTAAGTCTATCAAGGGAATTTCAGCTAACCTACTCAAATCCCATCTCGGCAAGGTCTTGAATGCCGTCCTTTTATGTAGATATGAGATTTCCCCTCCTCTTCATTTAATCATAAACATTTTCAATTCATGATTATATTTCCAACTAACTATCATCTTGTCAGATGTCTTCCTACTTAGTTGTAACACTCGGAAATTTATTAAAAGGAAAAGAAAAGAAAAGTATAAAGAAAGAAAGGTGAAATAACTCAAGTTGAGGGGCTAAAGTTGTGCAAGTGGCAAACTTTATTATAATTGTGTTTAAAAAGGAGGGCATGGCCGCCCATGCCCCCCACTTACTTCCTGTTCTCGACTGCAAAGAAGAAAGAAGAAGAGTTTCACCGGGTTTAGAGACAGAGAAGAAGAAGAATCTGCAAAAGGTGAGTTTTCTTGGGTAATTTTTTGGTTTCAATTGGATTTTCGAGTTCTGGACCGAGATTTTTGGTGTTTAGTGCTCGTTTTCGTGGATTTTAGGTGTGAACTACAGGTGGGTCTCGGGTTGGCAGTGCTCTACTCGAAGGTTGTTCAAGGTGAGTTTCTAGATCCTCTCTTTTTACTGGTTTTTCTAAGTGTTTGGGGCTATTATGCATACCGAGCAGAAGTTTTTAAAGTAAACCGTGAGTTTTGAGCATGATGTTCGAATGTGCCCTGTTGATGCTTGTTTTAGAAGTGGTTCTTGGGTTATGTTTGATGTTTAGCATGTTTTAGTATTGTAGCAAGGTAGATTTCTGTTAGGATGTGTTAGAACAATGTTTGGGTGTTGTTTGTAGCATAGGTTATATTTCAGATTGTTTTCCATGTGCCTAACTGACCTCATGCGCCCAAATTGTTCCCATGCGCCTAGAGTTGCCCATGCGCCTAAGTGTTGGACACGTGACCAACTAGTGCGCATGCGCCCAGAGTTGCCCAGGCGCCCAAGTACCTCATGCGCTACAGCAGTTCCCGTGCGCCTAGAATGTGCCCATGCGCCCAAGTACCCCATGCGCCCACTGCTCATGTGCCTAAGTGTGGCTCATGCACCCAAGCAGTATTCATGCACGTGCATAGTATTCAAGAGCTCGGATAGTGCTCATGCGCCTAGACTCTTTTCATCCGAATTTAGATGCTCATGAGCCTAAGATGTTCATCTGCATTTCTTGGTAGACTTAGCTATTTCTGGGAATTCTGAGGGGTAGGTGGTTGTTCTAAGTTCTGTTATGATGTGGTGGTTATACCAGTGGTGCTATGCATGTTTGTGTGTTGTTGATGATGTTCATGTTGTGTAGGTTGTGGCTTTATCTATTATGTATGAGTGCATAAGTAAAGTATTACATAATGAAAGTGAAAAATAACAAATGACGAGAATGGAGGTAATGAACGATGAGACCTTTGACTCGCGCCTCGGTACTGTGTCAGCTTTCGAGCATGAGTCGGGGTTTGTTTACAGGCCCCGGCACAGTGTCAGCTTTCGAGCATGAGTCGGGGGTGTGGCGTGTGAGAGTGATGAGATCTTTGTTGCTCACCCTGGTACTATGTTAGCTTTCAAGCATGAGTTGGGGGTTTGTTTACAGGTCCCGGCAAAGTATCAGCTTTCGAGCATGAGTCGGGGGTGTTGCATACGAGATAGGATCCTTTTCGCGTACCCGGGTACTGTGTCAGCTTTCGACCATGAGTCGGGGGTTTGTTTACAGGCCCAAGCACAGTATCAGCTTTCGAGCATGAGTCGGGGGTATTGCATGTGATAGGATTTGGATGATGGTGACAGATGTAATGATTGAGTGATATTGAACGATGACGAATATAATAATAATTATTACCAAGGTGTACGTATGATGTGTGATCACAAATGAATGTAAAATGTTTTATTTTAACAAAAGTAAAGTATTTTAGTTATAAAACTAGAACGCACTCAGCGTCGTTGACTTTTTGTATGCATAATAGTTGGCAGGTTTTTATGTTGATGCTGAGGAGGTGCAGGCATGAATGCATAAGCTACTGGGAGCGTTTTGAGGCTGGCATTCACATTTTGATATGACGCTGTATTTTGAAATTTACATGAATGATGTAATGAAATGATATGTTTTAACTTATAAATGTGAAGTTTTTAAATTCTGCTGCGATAATAATGTATCTTTTAAATGTTTTTATGCAATGATTGACCAACTGTGGGGTTCCCGGAAACGAGGCCTTACAAGTTGGTATCATAGCCAAAGTTAAGAGAATTGGGTAAATATTTTCAAAAGAACCTAAACTTAAACTGAGAATGGGACCAAAGGAAAGGGATGCCAGTCCTAGTAGCTACATGCCTGCAGGTAAAGGTTTTACGTAAACGTTTTAGTTAAGTTAATAAAAAGGGGAATTATGTGTGCGTGTTATGTGGTTTATGTGCTTTTGTGTAGATTTAGGTACGGATGTAGTCAGGATAGGAAATGCTCGGGGAACGAAGAGTAAAGTAAGTGGGTAATCAAAACTGGCCTCTGTATTAGGGACTTACTATACTTGACATGATCTGAGCTATTACCTTGAATGACCGTGTTGGTGTTTGAATCTTGTAGTGTTTAGTGTTGGCTAGTGGTAGATCTTCTAAGGCTTCACATGGTGGAGGTCGAGGTGGACGAGGTGTTAGACCGTATGTCATGAGGATCAGAGCTAAGACTGCTAAGACGGCTCCTGTAGAGCCCGAGCTTCGTCACTAGGGTGGTGAGGATGAAAGTGCTAATCCTAAGGCCTCAATGAGGGAGGCAGTAGTAGAGGAAGTTCATTTGGTTATGCAGACAATTCTGCCTATTGTGGTGACTGAGGTTATTAGAGATGTGAAGGAGGATGAGAAGAAGGAGGCCGAGAAGAGGAAGAAGCTAGACAAGGAGGCGAGGAAGGAGGTTTAAGGGGAAGGGAGCAACCAGAGATAGATATGGTTGTATCCAATGACAATAAGGAGGAGGAGGAAGTTGTGCAGGAAACTATGAGGGGATGCAGCTATGGGGCATTCCAAAGGTGCAGGCCCCATATGTTCGATGGGAACGGGAGTGCTACGGCTGCTCACCGTTGGGTGAGGGAGATGGAGGCTGTACTTGATATCAGCGAGTGCCAAGAGGATCAGAAGGTGAAGTTTGCTACCCACTCATTTATGGACTCGGCCTTGTGCTGGTGGGACAACATTGTCCAAGCCGAGGGTACCAGGGCAATCAGGAGGATGAGGTGGAAAGAGCTGAAGAGGTTGGTAATTAAGGAGTTTTGCCATCATAGGGAGCTTGACAAAGTTGAGAGAGAGTTCTTGCAGTTGGAGGTGGGAACGATGACACACCAGCAGTACACAACGAAGTTCAACAACATGGCAAGACTGGTGCCAGATCAGGTGACGCCTGTGTCACAAAAGATCAAGAGGTACATTCAAGGTCTGCCGGCAAATATCTGCAGACATCTGATCGCCGCTCGGCCAGGTACGTTTAGGTCGGTGATCGATCTAGTAAGGAGACTGTAAGATGAGCGAGAGGCGGTGGCGATAGTGGATGTGGAGAAGGAGCAGGGCAATGTTAGGAATGGGAATGGAAGGCGGGATAATGATGGTGGATTTGTAGCTGGAAGTAAGACGATGAGGGTCCATGATCGAAAAATGATAACAGGGAGAGAGGAAGTATGCCAGAAGTGTGGTAGAGGCCACGAGGGGGAGAGCAAGTGGCGACTGAACATCTACTTTTAGTGTGGGAAAGAGGGCCACAGGGCGAGGAACTGCCATATGGCTAAATGTTACAGCTGTAGCAGAGACTGCAAGAAGTCAGGGTAGAGAACTCCGGTGCAAGGAAGGGGCTGAGAAGGAGAGCAGAGGATGAAGGTTAGAGCATTCGCTATGACTAGGAGGAGGTTAGAATGGAATTCGACGTGGCGTCAGGTACGTTTCTAGTAAATTAAATTGGTGCATCTGTACTTTGATTGTGGTGCTAGTAGTAGTTTCATTCCTGCTACCTCCTGTGATAAGTTGCACGTTGGAAGTAGGAAGGTCGATAAGCCCTTCGATGTAGAAATTGCTATTGGTAAGTCCACTAGGTTACCTGATGCCCTAGAGGATTGTACGATAGAATTGGGAGAGCACGTGTTTCCTGCTAGACCGTTTAGGACAAACTTAGGTGGATAGGTGTACAGCTTCTGATGAATTCGCTAGCACCCTATGAGACAAACACCGAGTGTCGCAAGAAGATGGTTTGATCAACCGCGCCCGACAAGAGTTCGGTGCTAACCTATGGTGATGGAGTAATGATGAAGGCCTCACCATGGAAAGGGGATCATCCGATTCACAAAGCAGAGAAAGCTAATACCAAGGTATAAAAGGCTATTCCGAATTTTTGGTCAGGCAGGAGAAGTGGCCTATCGACTTGAGTTACCCGATGAGTTAAGTGGAATCCATCTGACGTTCCCTGTATCTCGTCTGAGGAAGTGCTCAATCGGTGAGGATATGATCGTGCCACTAGAGGATATCGAGATGGATGAACGACTCAACTACGTGGAGCAACTGGTGGCCTTTACTGATAGAAGGGAGAGAAGGGTAAAGGAGAAGGGTGGTTTCAATTGTGCGAGTACAGTGGAGCCCAAAAAGGGGTCTGAGCCTACATTTAAGATCAAGAAAGAGATGAGACAGCATTATCCACAACTGTTCGAGGAGTGACAGGTTTTGGGGACTAAACCTATATAAGGGGGGTGGACTTGTAACACCCGGAAATTTATTAAAAGGAAAAGAAAAGAAAAGTATAAAGAAAGAAAGGTGAAATAACTCAAGTTGAGAGGCTAAAGTTATGCATGTGGAAAACTTTATTATAATTGTGTTTAAAAAGGAGAGCATAGTCGCTCATGCCCCCACTTATTTCCTGTTCTTGGCTGCAAAGAAGAGTTTCACCGGTTTTAGAGACAGAGAAGAAGAAGAATCTGCAAAAGGTGAGTTTTCTTAGGTAATTGTTTGGTTTCAGCTGGATTTTTGAGTTCTGGACCGAGATTTTTGGTGTTTAGCGCTCGTTTTCATGGATTTAGGAGTGAACTGCAGGTGGGTCTCAGGTTTGCAGTGCTCTACTTGAAGGCTGTTCAAGTTGAGTTTCTTGATCCCTCTTTTATTGGTTTTCTAAGTGTTTGGGGCTAATATGCATACCGAGCAGAAGTTTTTAAAGCAAACCATGAGTTTTCAGCATGATGTTTGACTATACCCTGTTGATGCTTGTTTTAGAAGTGGTTCTTGGGTTATGTTTGATGTTTAGCATGTTTTAATGTTGTAGCATGGTAGATTTATGTTAGGATGTGTTAGAACAATGTTTGGGTGTTGTTTGTAGCATAGGTTATATTTCAAATTGTTTTCCATGCGCCTAACTGACCTTATGCGCCTAAGTGTTCATGCGCCAATATTGTTCTCATACGCCCAGAGTTGCCAATGCGCCTAAGTGTTGGACATGCGACCAACTAGTGGCCATGCACCCAGAGGTGCCCAGGTGCCCAAGTACCTCATGCTCCCAAGCAGGGCTCATGCTCCCCAACAGTTCCCATGCGCCCACTGCTCATGCGCCTAAGTGTGGCTCATACGCCCAAGTAGTATTCATGCGCCTGCATAGTGTTCAAGCGCTCGCATAATGCTCATGCGCCTAGACTGTTTTCATCCAAATTTAGATGCTCATGCGCCTAAGATGTTCATCCGCATTTCTTGGTAGACTTAGCTATTTCTAGGAATTCTGAGGGGTAGGTGGTTGTGCTAAGTTTTATTGTGATGTGGTGGTTCTGCCGGTGGTGCTACGCATGTTTGTGTGTTGTTGATAGTGGCTTTACCTATTATGTATGAGTTCATAAGTAATGTATTACGTATTGAAAGTGAAATATAACGAATGACGCGAATGGAGGTAATGAACGATGAGACCTTTGACTCCCGCCCCGGTACTGTGTCAGCTTTCGAGAATGAGTCAAGGGTTTGTTTACAGGCCCCGGTACAGTATCAGCTTACAAGCATGAGTAGGGGGTGTGGCATGTGAGAGTGATGAGATCTTTGTTGCTCACCCTGGTACTGTGTCAGCTTTCGAGCATGAGTCGGGGGTTTGTTTACAGGCCCTGGCACAGTACTAGCTTTCGAGCATGAGTCGGGGGTGTTGCATACGAGATGGGATCCTTGTCGCGTACCTCGATACTGTGTCAGCTTTCGAGCGTGAGTCGGGAGTTTGTTTACAGGCCCCGGCACAGTATCAACTTTCGAGCACGAGTCGGGGGTATTGCATGAGATAGGATCTGGATGATGGTGAGAGATGTAATGATTGAATGATGTTGAACAATGACGAAGATATTAATAATTATTACTAAGGTGTACGTATGATGTGTGATCACAAATGAATGTAAAATGTTTTGTTTTAACAAAAGTAAAGTATTTTAATTATAAAACTAGAACTCACTCAGCGTCACTGACTTTTTGTATGCATAATAGTTGGCAGGTTTTTGTGTTGATGCTGAGGAGGTGCAGGCATGGATGCATAAGTTACTGGGAGCGTTTTGAGGCTGCATTCATATTTTGATATGATGTTGTATTTTGAAATTTACTTGAATGATGTAATGAAATGATATGTTTTAACTTATAAATGAGTAGTTTTTAAATTCTGCTGTGATAATGATGTATCTTTTAAATGTTTTTATGCAATGATTGACCAACTATGGGGTTTTCGGAAACAGGGCCTTACATTAGTTCACTTATGTTTTGAAGTAACGTAGTCAGTTGTTCTGGTTCTTTCTCCTTAACGAACCAATCCTCCTTGTTCAACTCAAACACATATCCTTTAATAGAACTCCATTGAGCCACACAAGTCATTGGACGCTAATCTAGTTCATAGAATTCAGGCTCAGAGTCGTAATCAACCAACTATTCCTCATACTCCTCTTCTTCATGTATCAGATTAAGCTCAGCTTCTTTCTTGCCTGCTCCGTCTGCTTCTTCTCTAAATACTTCATCACCAGTCAAATTAGTATTTATATCAAGTCCCAAATCTATAAACCCTGCTTCTATGACCCTAGCCTCATCTTCTACAACACCTCCTACATCACTTCCTTTCTTAAATCCAGATCCAACAATATCATCAACTCCAACATCAGGACAACCATCACCACTGCCACTAGCACCCACTTTACCAACACCAGCATCACTTGCATCAACTCTAGCTCCACTTGTGTCTTCTTCGATCCCAGTTGAACTCCCCACTTTCAAAAAAGAATACTTAGATGTATCAGTAAGATCATCTATCTCAGCTTTAGTTAACTAGTTGGGTAGACTAGCATTGGTTTTCAGCTCATTCACCTCTTTGAGTAGTCTTTTGATTAAGTCTTGTTGATCTACCATAATTTTCTTTATGCTCTCCATTTCCTTATCTTTCTCCTTCTCTCTCAGTTCTTGATTCACTAACTTTGTCTTAATCATCCCCAATTCATTTGCCAATGATGTATTGGAATTTCAAATAACATCTTGATCTAGCTCTAACCTTGCATCCTTTCTTTCAGGGGCATCAGAAAAAGTTTGCTGTTTGTGCCTGGTTCTTCATTCAGCAACATTTGCAGGTTCACCTTTATCAGCTTTCTTTTTCGTTCTCCTCTCCCTTTGAGTCCTTAATTCCTCCTCCACTTCATGAATTTCTGCTTCCAAAGCATACTCCTTCTCCTTTGCATATCATTTTATTTTCTTTATTGCCTCATCTTGCTTCTCCCGGTTCTCTTCAGCATTTTTATTTTCATTTTCAATTAATCCCTTGATGTAATTCCATCTCTCAGCAGAGTACATATTTTCCAAAAGATATGTTATCTTCCCGCTAAAGTCATGTCTCGCTACTGAGCAATCTGCAAATATTCTTGTATTCATTTGCACCAGTTTTTTTAATTTCTCCATGTCTAGGCAGATCTGGCTTCAAATCATTAATCAGCATCTATACAAACCTTAGATATAGCAACCACTTATCCTTATTCAAAGGCATTATATTTTTAGTCATGCAATCAAAGATCAACTTAGCAATATTGGCTTTCTGTCCCCTGTAACATACAATCATAGCCCTTGCCCAGTGCTGATTTAGACCATCTGACCCTCCTTTCTTATGATCTAGGCACATAATAAATACGTGTGCTATGTATCTCCATTCCTTAGATAGGAGGGACTTCTTGATTTCTTTCTTTGAGCCAAAAGAGGGTCTGATGAAATCAGCTTAAACTCATGATGAACATGAATAAAAGGTTGATTCCCACAAGGATCTTTTTAATATCTCTCAACTTCAACACACTAACATTATGGTGCGGAAACCCATAATGATAATGTATGAAATCAGTGTATGTGTGTGTTTGTGTGTGTATGGTGTGTGTGCAAGAACACAATGAAAATTAACTGCTTGTTTTTATTGATTTCGTTCAAAAGCTTTCAAAGGATTAGGGTAGAATGCTATTTATAGCCTATACACATAGCTATATACAATTACTAAACTACCCTTATGTAAATGAAAATTACATAAAATAATCTTAAGTGTCCAAGCTATCCGCTGTGGAGAATAAGTCATCCGTTATGGATAATATCTCATCCGCTGTGGAGAAGCTTGTCATCCGCTGTGCATCTTGTTTGTTCATCCGCTGCACACACATAGAAGCAAATCTTCATCTGCTGTTGATGATCTTCATCCGCTGTGAGACTTTCTTCATCCGCTACTAACACTTGTCAAAATTTCCTTTTATGTACAAACCTGAAAAAGAAATTTAAACAAATATTAGTGATTGTTATGATTGTTAATGATGTTAATATGTTATTAAATGATTGTTTTGGATGTTAACACATTATGTTTATTATGCTTGATGTGGCAAGCATCATTCTTTTTATGCATTAATTCTTAATGCAATTGTTGAGTCCAACAATACTCCCCTAAGTATGATGTTGCCAACATTTTATATTTGCTAGATTAATGTTTTGTTTGTTAGTAATGTGTGTTTGTGTGTTTTTTTATGAATAATTGTTTTGTTTGTTTGTTTGTCTTGAATGTTATGCATGTTTTGATTGTATGTTATGTATGATTGATTGTTTGATTATTTACTTGTATGTTTGATTGTTATTGTGTATATTTGATTGATTACATGTGTTTACACAAAATACATGTTTGAAATGATTGTTTAATTGAATGATTTCAAGTGTTAGCATAATAAATCTTGATCCAAGAAACTGACAGACTCCACTAGTTGATTTCCTGTTGTTGTTGCATCCCCCATAATCACTATCTGTATATGCATATAAAGAGAAATCTCCATCTTTGGGATACCACAAACCAAGTGCTAGTTTGCCTTTCAAGTATCTAAAGATTCTCTTCACTGCATTAATATGTGATTCTTTGGGATCTGCTTGATATCTTGCACACATGCAAACTGCATACATGATATCTGGTCTGCTTGCTGTAAGATACATAAGTGAACCTATCATAGATCTGTAAAGTTTCTGGTCAACTGATGTTCCTTCTGGATCTGGTCCAAACTTCAATCTAGTTGCAAATGGTGTCTTGCTTGAAGTGCCATTAGCCATGTTATACTTCTTGAGTGTTTGATGCACATATTTGCTTTGATTGATAAAAATTCCTTCTGCTGATTGATGAACTTGTAGTCCTAGGAAGAATGTGAGTTCTCCCATAGAGCTCATCTGGAATTTTGATTGCATAAGGGTTTCAAACTCTTTGCAAAGCTGTGTGTTTGTGGATCCAAATATTATGTCATCCATATAGACTTGCACTACTAGCAAGTCTTGTTCTTTTCTCTTTAAGAATAATGTCTGGTCAATTTTCCCACGGGTCTAACCATTCTGTAGTAAAACTTTGATAAAGTTTCATACCACTTTCTAGGATTTTGATAAAGACCATACAGAGCTTTGTCTAACTTGTAGACTCTGTGAGGGAAATCTGGATCTTCAAACCAGGTGGTTGAGCAACGTATACCTCTTTATCTATCTTACCATAGAGGAATGCACATATGACATCCATTTGGTAGACAGTGAACTTTTGAGATGAGGCATAAGTAAGGAATACTTGGATGGCTTCCAGTCTTGCTACAGGAGCAAAGACATCATCATAGTCAATGCCTTCCTCTTGAGTATAACCTTGGGCTATAAGCCTTGCTTTGTTTATTATGATAATCCCTCTATCATCTGCTTTGTTTCTAAATTGCCACCTTATGCCAATTGCATGTTAACCTTCAGGCAGATCTACCAGCTTCCAAACTTCTTGCTTCTTGAGATGCTGTAGTTCCTCTTGTATAGCTTCTATCCAACTGTTTTCCTTTAATGCTTCAATGATGTTTTTGGATACAGTTAAGGATAAGAAACATGAATACAAGCAAATGTTTGCAGTATCAGATTGACTACGAGTCAATCTGGTGTTGAGGTCACCTATGATGTTTTCTATTGGATGGTCCTTATGAACATTTGTGGTTGTAATCTGATCAACATGAATTGTTGAATCAAGATTGGTTATTATCTGATCATGTGATGATGGTTGATCAAGAGTATTGGGTAATGTGTGATTGTCTTGTTGAGGGGGTTTAATGAAAGTGGTGAATCATGAAAGAAATCTAAGATTTCATCTTCATGATGTGTATCTGGTAGTGAATGGTAATCATCATCATCTTCATGTTGTTTTTGTTTGTTGGTTTCTTTTGATTGACTGGGTATAGGAGATGAAGATGCTGGAGTGTCTAATGATGTTCCTCTTGATGTGTTTGGTTGATCAGTTAGTGTTGACACAGTTGTGCTAGAAGGAGTGTTAGTGGTTCTCCTTGGAGGATCAGCTGTAAATGGAACATCAATGGTTGTTGGTGGAACCATTGGATATTCGTTGTTATCCTTGGAACCTGAAACATTAAAATAAGATGTGTCAAATGATTTTTCAATATCAAACAACCAGTTTGATCCAATGACTTTCTTAGTGAAAGAATATTCATAAAAAACAACATCAGTTGTTTCTTCCACTATACTTAGCCTTGGATTGAATACTCTGTAAGCTTTTGAGCTTCTAGAATATCTAACAAAGAATCCATCATCTGCTTTTGGAGCAAATTTGGATAATTGTTCTCTGGTGTTTAATATGGAAACAGAACATCCAAAGGCCTTAAGAAATACTATATATTGTTTTCTTTTAAACATTAATTTATAAGTCATTTTGGAATGTTCTTTAATGATTAATGTCTGTTTTGTATGTAGCATGCTGTGTTTATGGCTTCATCCCAAAAGGATATGGGCAATAGAGAGTCAGCTAGCATGGTTCTAGCTGCTTCTATTAATGTTCTGTTCCTTCGTTCAGCTACTCCATTCTGCTGAGGAGTTCTTGCTACGCTGAATTGATGACTTATTCTTATTTCTGCACAAAAAGAAGAAATGTAGTCATTCTTAAATTCAGTGCCATTATCACTTCTTAAAGATTTGACTTTAAGATCAAGTTGATTCTCAATCTTTGTGATAAAGGATGTAATGATTTGTGTTGTTTTTGTCTTGTGTAGTAGAAAGAAAACACATGTGAATCTAGAGTAATCATCAACTATGACAAGACAGTACTGCTTCTTTCCTATGCTTAGGATGTTTGTTGGGCCAAAAAGGTCCATATGAAGTAATTTGAGTTGTGTGTTATTATAGTTTATCAAATTTGATTTATGTGAAACTCTATGTTTTTTCCTTTCAGACATGCTATGCAGTGGTCTGTACAGAAAAATTCCTTTTATGGTAGACCTATGACTAGATCATTTTTAACAAGTTTGTTCATTCTGTTAAAATTAGAATGACCTAATCGTCTATGCCACAATTATGAGACATCTTTTGTAGCTTTTGATAATAAATAAGTTTCAGGGGTTGAGGATGAAACATTGTTCATATCAACAATGTATGTGTTGTTTAGACGAGAAGTTTTCAAAAGGATATGTTCTTCTGGAATCTGAAAACCCGTCTTAAGGATGTAGCAGTTGTTGGAGTCGAATAAGGTGGCATATCCCTTGTCACGGATTTGGGATACGCTTAGAAGATTGAACTGAAGATTGGAGCAGTAGTTGACATTCTCAAAGCTAATCAACCCATTTGTTATTGTTCCTTCGCCAGTTATCTTCCCACCTGTTTGTTCTTAAAATCATGAAGGAGGGAACAATTGTCGGTCATTTGATGGGAGCATCCACTGTCAACATACCAGATGTTGTCAGGCCTTCTAAGATGTCCCTGTAAAACAAAAGAAATCAGCTAGTTGGAGCATCCCAAGCTAAGATGGTCTTGGATTTTCCATCTTTTCCAACAACGCAAATTCTTCCAAAACAACATTTTCTGCTGGTTTTGGAACTCTGGAAACACTAGATTTCCTTTGGTTTGTTTTAGCTCTATTAGGAGAAGTGCTTTGTGCTCTTCTCTTTTGTGAGCTAGTGTCAGTGTTTTCTCTGTTTTTAGACTTATGTCTCCTTGATGTGTGTTGAAAATTGTCAAAAAAAGTTTTATCATTATCTAAAACAATTTTCTGATTAGGAGTTTGTTTAGGAACAACTGATTGCTTTTTAGTGGTTTTCTCAATCTAAGCTTGTTTGTTTTGTTTCTTGTTCTTCTTATTGAAGAAACAATTTGCAGTGCTATGATTGTTTCTGTCACAAATAGAGCAGTAATTGTGAAAATGACATGATTCTGTAATGTGATTATTCATGTTACAATACCTGTAGTACTTACCATATCTACTTTTTTCAGTGGTGTGTGTGAATTGATCACACCACTCATAGTATGGCAACTCCAATTTTGTTTGTTTGCTGAAAACTTTTGATTTCAAATTAGATTTTAATGGAATTTCAAAAGTTACTGATTGTTGTTTTGGCTGAATTATTGCTTTACCTTTTCCTTTATTTACCTGTTTGGGAGAGGCAATGGAAGTTACAGCTTTCCTTCCACCGGAACAGATACCAAATCCTTGAATCTATTTCGATTGTTTATTTGATGTATCATCCACACTAGAAACCTTTTGAGTTTCAGTAATTGGCTGATCAGACTCATCATCTAATAAATCATCCTCATCCTCATCTGTTGTTTAAGTATCAAATTCATTATTTTCTCCTTGATAAAAGTCAGTTGAATTGATTGGTGGCGGTGTTGGACTTTTAACAAACATTATCAAGGGTGATTTTGATTTTAAAGTTGCTTTTGATGATGATGATGATTGTTTGGAATCATCAGTCTGTTCATGATAATCATGTGATTCATCCTGTTTGTTGGTCATGGAGTCAGGTAAAGGAATATAATTATCATTATAAGGTGGACTTACCTTATTATATCCTAAACCTAAAGGATCCTTAAAGGCCCTTTGTTGTGCAAGAAGTTCTTCGAACTTCTTGCTACTAACTTGAAACTTCTAAAGTTTCACTTCAGTTTCAGCTTGTAATCATTTTGACTCAATTAATGAGATAGAGAGTTACTCAACTTGTGCTGCCAAAGTTAGTATTTTAAACATTAATTTGTCTAAATCTGTTTGTAATGAAAGTATTTTAGTTGCATATTATTTCTATTCAGATTTTAAACTTTCATTTAAAATGTTTGTTTTTATGACTTTCTTTGACAGTTTATCAGCACGCTCTCTATACCTATTTACCTCATCAATGCATGCTTGACTACGAAGGTTTTCTTTTACCTCTTTCGGGATGTCTGTTAGTTTGTCTTCAATACCAGCCATAAGGGCATGATCTGAAGGAGATGGAATTTCACCCTCATACAGGCTCCAGTCATATTCTCCATCCTTTTTTATGATCATAGCAGAAGATGTTTGATGTTGAGTTGGACTGAATTCTGTGATTTGAGGTTGTGTTGGTGCATTTGGAATGCTAATTGGTGGAGGCATTTGTGTGATTGAATGAATTCCACTAGAGGGTTGTGCCTGATGTGTATTTCTGTCAACTCTGGGCTGTTGACATTCTCTTGAAAAGTGCCCATAAAGCTGACAGTTATATCACCTAACTTTGGTTTTATCAAAACCAATTCTTATCTTTTTGTCCATGTTTAATCCAAAATTTCTTTGTAGAAATCTTTTAGACCTATATGCTATCATGGCCATGGACCATTGCAGATCCATCTCTTCTACCATATCAGGTGGAAGCTCTTCCAAATCCTGTTGAATGATTTGAGATGGAGTCAAACTTGCTCCTAAGAATGCTTCAAAACTGGTGGAAAAGGCTGCATATGTTGCCTTTTGCTCTTCACTTTGTAGAATGATAGTAAGAGCATCCATTAGTTTTTCAAGTCTGTGTTTGTTTGATGTTTGAGGTTTTGGCAATTTGTTTGAATTGGAGTTACGAGGGTGATGCTTGCTTTGGGGTATGGCTTCATGAGAAGCATGAACACCAGTCTTCTTAGACTTGTGCTTGTTGCTGGATGATTCTGGTGCTGAAAAGAATGATGTGTCATGAGAATTCAAGTATTCTTCTTCTTCATCTTCTCCGGTGCCTGTGAGGAAAGCACTGTCTGTGTGTTGGGTTTCTTTGAACTTATAAGCCTCTACATTTCTGATCTGGCTATTGTTCCTGGATTTTTCATCCATTTCCAATGCTTCAACCTTGGCTACTAGTGAGTTAAGGGATAGGGCCTTTAAGTCCAATGTTGCTTTCATGAGTAACACTGACTGAGTCCAACTCTTAAGCAATGTGTGCAACATTTTCTTGTTGATTTCAACAGTGTCGTATTTAAGTCCATACATTATCATTTCGTTGACAAGTTGGACGTATCTAGGTAACTATTGAGGGATGGACTTTCCATGGATGTGGTGGAAGGTCTCATATTGCATCCTCAGTTTTCCTTCTTGATTTCCCGTATCTCCTCACTACCTTCACACATGGTGTGAAGAACTTTCCACAGCTCATGTGTTGTTTTGAAATTTTCAACACGAGTTAAAATTTCAAATGGCAAAGTCATTGCAAGAATGCTGTAAGCCTTCATGTCTGTTAAAATTTTCAACACTCTCTTCAGACTAACTGGCTTTTGAATGTTGTAGTCAGGTCCTAATGTCAGTGGGATGTAAGGACCTTCTGTGATGGATGTCCATAGATCTAGATCTTGATATGTAATCCAGTTTCTAAACATAATTTTTTATTGCTTGAAATCAAATTTGTTCTTTAATTTAGGGGGTTTTAATCCACTGTTAGAACTCATCATTTCATCAGCCATGTTTGTTTAATTTTTTAACTTAATAATATTCAAGTTAAATATGTTTGTTTAAATTTTAGTCCGGTGCTAAAATTTAATTAATCATAATTGTCTCTAGGATTTGTTTGTTAATTTGATAAACTATTTGTTTTTAATTGTTTACAAAATAAAGGAATTAATTAATATTAATTATATATCCTATGATTTGATTCTTTTTATGTCACGGTTGACAAGAAAGATTGTGTGAAAAAGAATATTTGTCCTTTTCCTGATTTAATGAATGGTCAAATCATTCGGTCAAAACCCTAAAAACACTAAGTTTGTCTTTTGCAGAAAACTTTTTGGATCAAAAAGTTAGTTTTTGAGAAATTTTAAATGAAGAAAACTATTCTTCTTTGGTTCTTCAAATCTACAAAACAAATCCCGTGAATTGTGAATGAGTTTTTCTATTAAAAACTAAGGTTTTCGTAGGGTTTGTTCGAAAAAAAAAACTGTTTAAATATTCAACAAAACAGATTGTTAAATTTAAAAACACAAATGTGTTCCTAGTGAGATTGTCACTAGTTTGTGATGATTATGAACAATATAACCGGTTTAGATTGTTCAAACAATGATTGGTTTCGATTGAAAACCAATAAAACAGTGAATAAACACTTGAAATGTTTGCAAAACCCCCTTAAATCCGATAGGGTTATGAAGGTTTTGATGAAGATTTGCAGTTGAAAACCTTCTTTAGAATGTTGTTTAACAAATGATTAACAATACCCGTGTTTTGTTTTATCACAACAACCATAAAAAACTTGTGTTATGTGTGATGTTCAAGCTGAATAGCAACAACACTTCTTCAAAATGCACAAAATGATTCTGAAATCATGTTTGTTTGCATTTAATGAATGTTTAAGAGTAGAAGAGGATGAGTTTGATGATGTTTCAGCTTGTGAATGTCTGTTTTGAAGCTAGTGAACCACTAAAATCAAGGTTGTTGAGTGAGAGGATCGAAATCAATGAATGATTAAGGCAAGGCTCTGATACCACCTGATGAAATCAGCTTAAACTCATGATGAACATGAATAAAAGGTTGATTCCCCCAAGGATCTTTTCAATATCTCTCAACTTCAACACACTAACATTATGGTGTGAAAACCCGTAATGATAGAGTATGAAATCAGTGTATGTGTGTTTGTGTGTGTATGGTGTGTGTGCAAGAACACAATGAAAAATAACTGCTTGATTGTATTGATTTTGTTCAAAAACTTACAAAGGATTAGGGTAGAATGTAATTTATAGCCTATATACATAGCTATATACAATTACTAAACTACCCTTACGTACATGAAAATAACATAAAATAATCCTAAGTGTCTAAGTTATCCGCTGTGTAGAATAAGTCATCCGCTGTGGATAATATCTCATCCGTTGTGTAGAAGCTTATCATCCGCTATGCATCTTGTTTGTTCATCCGTTGTGGATGCTCATCCGCTGTGGATGAACATCCGCTATGGAATGTTGTCCGCTGTGAGTTCTTCATCCGTTGTGGGATGGTTGTTCATCCGCTGCACACACTTGGAAGCAAATCTTCATCCGCTGCTGATGATCTTCATCCGTTGTGAGACTTTCTTCATCCGCTGCTAACACTTGTCAAAATTTCCTTTTATGTACAAACCTGAAAAAGAAATTTAAACAAATATTAGTGATTGTTATGAATGTTAATGATGTTAATGTGTTATTAAATGATTGTTTTGGATGTTAAAACACATTATATTTATTATGCTTGTTCTGGCAAGCATCTTACTTTTTATGCATTAATTCTTAATTCAATTGTTGAGTCCAACAGGGTCCCTCATACCCAATGCTTCTAAATGCATTTAATACTTCTGCATCAGACATTACCACCTCATCCCCATAATCTTCCTCCAGCTTCAATACTCTTGCCACGGTCTCAACAGTAATAACAAAGTCATGCCCAAGGACTCTAGTAGTAATCTGATATGGATTAGACCCAAGTTCATAATCTGCAGTTCTCCAAAAGTCTCTTACATGAAGATCATAGATCGTGAGCATGTGAGATATAGCATAACTGATTGGGGACCGCTTCAGCCACTTAATGCAATCTTTAAAGCCAATGGTCTTCGGGTTGCTACTATCTAATAATGCAACAATGTTTGTTCTCTTATCAAACGTTAGGTTTGCCATCTTAACTGAAAATTAAACAAAAAATAGGTTAGATAAAACATTGAAGTATGAATAAACAATGAAATAAACAAAATACAAGAAAATGCAAAAAGTTCAACAGTTTCGCTTTTCGCTAGAGGTACAGATTAATAGTTTCGCTGCTGTTTAAACTGTAGTTTCGTTCAAGCAAAAGTATAGATTCGCTGTGACACAGGCACAAACTCATGTGTCTGAGCGATTCTATTGTTTCGATGAGGACGAAAATATAGTTTTTACAGCAGAGAAATTGTATTCGCTGCGACCCTGACACAGAATCATGTGCCTGAGCGAATCTATAGTTTCACTGTAACTATCCTGGCGAATGAGTGCTTAGAAACTCTAGTTTCGGCGACAGTTTCGTGAAACTAGTAGAATTTTCGTTCTGAGGACAATTTCGGTAGCACTTTCACTTGATTTGGCAATCAAAGAAGGTGAACTTTCGTTCAGAATAAGGTACTTTGGCTGAGGCAAAGAAACCAGATCCAAAAACCACAATTTATGTAGTTTCTTTGAATCTAGTGGTAGTTTCGCTGGAAGAACTCTAGTTTCGCCCAACGTATCTGAAAAACTTTTTCAGCACTAAATCAACTCAAACTCACCCAAATCTCAATGAATTTGAGATCTGATGATTTCTATAGCTTCCCACACCAAATACGAACAAGCCTCAACCAATTTCCATATCCAAAACAAGTATATCAGAACAGTATTGAATGGAAAAGTGACTTTAATCTCAAAAATACAGAAAACTCAACCAATCAAGAGCATAATGGCTCTGATACAATATTGTTGGTCTTTGTGATCGATATAACAGTGCAATTGATGAATAAACATAGAAATCCCACTAAATCAACACAATACTCACAGTAATATAATGGATAAGTTTTGAATCTATTCAATAATCACCAAACAAAGGCTCAAAAGTAATGACAAATAGGCTTCCAGCCGAAAACACAGAGTTACAACAATAATATTTCAGTATTAGGGTTTTGCAAAAAAATTTCTTATAATGATAGAACATGACAATATATAAGCGGAGTTAGTTTTTCTACAGTTAGCGAAACTGTCTTGACCATCAACTAGATTCACCCGGTAATGAAATACAGTTTCGCCAGGTGACCTAGAACAGCTGACTACTAGCGAAACTATACAAATACAAAATACATGGAAACTATACAAATACAAAATACATGGAAACAAATTAACATTCAACCTATTACATAAAAGACAAAATAATACTAACAATTATGGTGAGTCAAACTTATAATAAATCATCACATCATCTTGAGTGTTTGGCCTGGGGGCAGCCCTAATTGCAGCTTCCATGAAGCCTGGAGACCCTCTCAAATTCTCTCCCCTTAGCTTCCTCTTCCTCTCTCTTTCATCTTCCTCAATCTCCTTTAAGGTAATTTTCCTTTTCCTTTTGTCACTCATAGGCCTGTGTGACTCAGGGTGGAGAGAGCTGTCACACCCTCAAATTTTACATGCGGGGTTCTACCGTGAGGCGTGTGAACACATCAGGATCTAAGTCATTAGTTACTCAGAACGACACTATATGAAACATTTAAAACAAACCAGAGTTTATAACTTTAAAACTGTGCAGAAGTATTTTACAAATAAGTCAAAACCAAAGTAATAAAATGTAAAATGCGCAAACACGTACCAAACCATTACTTAAAAAGAAAATTTATATTAAATCCCAAATGCAAAATAATGTTTGTTCCAATGCATGCTGACTCGTGAGTGCTACTAGGCGTTGCTGCTAACCTCGACCTGTGAATAGCATACTAAAAGAGTCAAGACAATGGTTGGTGAGTTCAAGAGTTTTCATTTAACGTATAAGAAGTGCATTGAAATAGATAGCTAGTCTACTTTCATGAGTAATAACCATAGTGATTTCGCGATCGAAGCTGACTGTGTTCGTTCGTTTGCCTCCAGTCGCGACACACCAGGTCGTGACGATGTTTGTGTTTAGGACAATATTGCACCCGTTTGACCTCGAGTTGCATGGGTGGGACTTGTTAGACCCAGTAGTACTACCCAAAATTTCCCGCTATTTACCATTATTAACGATCCGAAAGTATGAGGGCTTTCAAGGTGTAACACACTATGTTACACTATACAGAACATATAATAATAAAGCGTTAGTAATAGAGTATGCTATCTCCCCTAAAAAAAGAGTGTTTAAAAGTGAGGAATGAACTCACCTGGTGGTTCAATAATAGAATAATGCAAGCTATGAAGGAACGGAAAGACAACCCATCGAAGGTTACCTAGAACACATGAGTTTGTAAGTACACATGACCAAAATGGCTTAACAGATCTTAACTGCTCAATACACAAGTTGACCCAAGTGATATGGTAAACAATAACACATTTTTACCTAGTTGCCCCGTTTGACCTATTAGTGACATGCCAAGTTAGATTTTTGTTTGACCAAGTACAGTAATTCATAAATCATCATACCATCACAGACTACTATACAAGTTATTCACAAAAGTCACATTGCACCTGTTAAGTCTCATCATTATCTTCATGCTAACTTAGGTTATCATACAACACATGCAAACCAATTCATCGTACTAAACATGTTCACAATTAGATTCATTTACAATACACATTGGGTTTAGTCACTCATAACGTGCCATATGAAGCCACTCATGGATACACACCCTAAACCCTGCCAGTCCTACAAAGTAGGGGCCTCAGATTTGCACGCGTGTATGATACCCATCGTGTAGGATACCCATCATCACTTACCCAAAAGCAATTCATACTAACCAGTAATCAACTTTATAATATTCAATTACTATATTGCATCACAACTCATAAACTTGTACATAATGCCATACTTGCACATTTTCAAGAACACCTAAATTTCCCCATAAATTCATCAATTAACCAAATGATCCAATTATCATAATCTAACATAATAGACATCATCCATGATCACTCTGGCATGCTCCTAACATCCTAATCATGATCAAATCCAAAAATCATGCAAATTACATCAGTAAAGTTTCCCCTATGGCTAAGTAATATCCAAAATCAATATTTTCATCAATTCCAATCCCAAATTCATCAATAACATCCCTAATCTGGTTTATAGCAATCATAACAACCCATTTAACATCCATAAATCATCAATACGTGAATTCTCATAATCAAAATTTCTAATTTGGGTAATATATGAACTATATAATCAAACCATGGAATTCTTGAATAATCATCATAACCCAATATTCATATAACTAACAACATTTCTTCACAATTTTCAAACTAGGGTTCATCAAGTAACAAAAACAATAAAAATCTTGTTAGAACTTACCTTTAAATGTGTAATGATGATGATTAAAACTTGCTAATCAATTCTAATGCTTGAATGACACTAGAATTCGATGATTACTTGAGTTGGAAGATCAAAATCATGTAGTATGTGTGTGTGTGTGTGGGTTCAATGATCAGCAACTTGAGATTTCTGATCTCAAGGAACAACTAGCTGGGAGACCTTTCAGGAAGGCCCAACCAGGAACACAAGAACCTATTGATGTGACAGACCTAACCCCTAGCTCATCTATACAAGTGGGTGATGCTACCAAAAAGGGGGAGAAAGTCCAAGCAATCACAGAACCTGGGAGTTCTTCACAAAGTATGGACATTGAGGATTCACCAACCTCACATGCAATTGTCCATACTCAGAAACCTCCTTAATATGGACTTACTCATTAAATGTCTATTTGAGGAGGTTATTCCAAGAGCTATGTCTATCCTACCCCATGATGCTGAGAATGAAATACTTGGGTGGAGGTATGATGTTGACAAGAGAGCTCTGATTTTGCATAGACTTCAGGGTCAGCAAGAGGTTTTCAATTTTCAGACACCGAAGTTCTATGATAGTCTTCCTCTAGTCCACATGCCACTTGCCAAGCCTAGTCAAAACATGCAAGCTGGTAGACTGGTTGAGAGGATTCAAGACATGATTATTGAAGAGTTCAGACAAAGAAGAAGACAAAGGCTAACAGGAAATGTCTTTAGTCAACTGCATGTTGAGGTGGAACATAAAATTAGCTTTGAAGGGGAAACCTTAACTGAAGGCCCAGTGATAGCCCCTATGAACCTTGTTACAAGAACTGCTTCAACATCATCAACCCTTAGAGAAGCACCAGCCAGTGAAGGTGCTTCACCACCTCTCTCTCGCCAAAGCTTGACTGCTGAAGGCCAAATCACTATCCACCCTGAGTCACCAAGGCCTGTGCATGACAAAAGGAAGAGGAAGATGACCTCTGAGGAGATTGAGGAGGAGAAGAGAGAGAGGAAGAGGAAGCTAAGGAGAAAGAGTTCAAGAGGGTCTCTAGGGTTCATGGAAGCTACTATAAGGGCTGCCCCCAGACCAAATACTTAGGATAATGAGTTGAGGGCAGCTAATTAAACTACCTGGGGACAAGGAACTACAACATAGATGAACTCATCTCTCTTCCCTTAGTTGCATTAAATGAACTGGCTGATAAGGAGTTGTCCAAGGAGAGGAAGGAGGCAGAGGATGCAGAATCGCTCCTAAAAATCGAGGAAGAAAGGAGACAGAAAAGTATCTACAAGCATGCCCCTGTCCTCTCCCTAATTCGGGAAAGCCCTGAGAAAGAGGTTGTGGCAACTGAACAACCTTAGGCAGACAAGGAAGCTGATAGACCGAACATGATCAACTACCTGAGTGCCACAAGCCTCTATCAGACATCTACACTTCTTCCCTTATCATATGAGTATGTTGAATTTGAGTATCTCAAGCAGTTGGAACAACAAATCATCAAAGAACAAAAGGCTGCCATGAGAAAACTAAAGGAAGAAACTGTAAAGTCAAGAGCCATCATCCAAAAGAGTCAATAGAAGTCTGCTGATAGGCAGAGGATGATGAACTCCTTGAAGTTGTACAGATTCTCTGAAAGGAGGCTTGTTCCAATGTCTCTATCCACTATGGATTAGCACATTAGAGTGATCAAGTAGAAGTTAAAAAAAGGAGAGCTTGTTGACTTGCATTCTCCACCAAGTCAAGCTCTAAAGTTTAGGTAAAGGTTGAACCCACTAAGACAACACAACCTAAACCTAAAGCTGCATCTCAGCCAACTTCATCTTTTAATCCACAGTAGAGTCCAAATCCTTCTCCTTCTGAACTTGTGAGGGAAGCAGACCTAACTGAGAAAGACATAACAAGTCAACCTGTACTAAAGGCCAGTCTTCTCAGTAAAACTCTTAAAAGAGGAGAAAAAGGATGGCCAGGAAGATTGTTTCTAAGAAGAAGTCCAAGGCATCCACCTCTACACCTTAGGATGAGTCAGAACATCCTGAGGTAGCGCAAGAAAAGGTTGCTCAATCAACTCCAACTCAAGTAGAGCCTCTTGTAACTGCAAGACCTATCTTGTCTTGGACTTTTGCTGCTAATCCAGACAGGTGGTATGTCATCAGAGATCAAAGAGGTCAAGATGTATATTTCTAGCAAGACATGCTTGATCTTTCTTTACATGATCTCCATGACATGAAAAGGTATTATGAGAGTCTGAAGGATCCTGACCAGATGATGAAGAAAGGTATGGTCTTAATCCTAATGAGGTCTGTCAACATCTAAATAACATCTCTATTTTGGTAGCATAAGCCTAGGGGGAGTTTGTAAGGTTATATTAGAAGACTGATGCAACCAAAAGAAGCCAAAACAACCAAGGAGCTTCCTTCATGCATGCACTGATGTACAAGGTAGAAGTTACTTCGAAAGTTTTACACTTATCACAGAAATTATTCTATGTGTAAAATCTTCAAAAGCCAAAGACTAAATCTTCCAAAGCCAAAGATGAAGTCTTTAGAAGCTTCAAAGACAAAGTCTTCAGAAGCCAATGAAGTGAAGACTGATTTCTTCTGATGACAGAGAAGACATGCTTTCTCTGATGTACTTTTACATAAAACTGACTTACTTTCCGTTCCAACTCTAAAGACTCACCAACTTATACAAGTTGGTGAAAAGGTTCATGCTTTAGTAAACTATAGATTATGGTCTTGAGTATGTAACTTCCTACTTTGTACCTTTTATCCTTTTTGTAATATATTAGGATGTGTGCTATGGCATGTCATAGTCACTAGTCAAAATGCAATATGCCTTTTGAATTTACATTGATCTTGTTGTCTAGATTAGTGTTTCTAGTTGGCCTTCAAAGTATGGCCGGCTGTAGGATGTAGTATATAGTATATCAGGTTCTTGTATTTCTTTTCATGCTTGGTAACACTTGTAAAAGAACTTGAGAGGAATATACAACTTTCTTGAAAACCATATTTATCTTTTTATTGTTCTTAGTTCGGTCTCTTAGTTTACTTGTGTTCTTAGTATCACTCACATAAACCCAGTTTCCTATTTGAGCTGTTAAGTGTTCTAACACTCTACTCATTGTGAAACTGATTGTATTGACCATCCCTTAACCGGTCCTGCAATACCACTTCTTTCAAGTAAATCCGAGTTATCTTATCCATTTTGTCTGTTTCATTGATTGCTAGGAAGTGAGCAGACTTAGTCAGTCGATCTACAATCACACATATCGTGTCACAACCGCTGGAGTTCTGGGTAATCTGGTAATAATGTCCATGGAAATCTGCTCCCACTTCCACAAAGGAATTTTCGGTTGTTGCAGTAACCCATATGGCTTTTGGTACTCAACTTTCAGCTTAGAGCAGGTTAAACACTTGCCCACATAGTTAGCTACGTCCGCCTTTATATTAGGCCGCCAATAGTGTGCCTTCAGATCATGATACAACTTGTCAGAACCAGGATGTATAAAGTACTTAGACTTGTGTGCCTCACTCATAACCAACTCTCTTAGATTTCCATAGGAAGGTACCCAAAGTCTATCCATGAAGTAACGGATTCCATCAGCTTTCACCTCAAATTGTTTATCCATTCCACGCAATGATTCAGATTCAACATTTTCAGCTTTCAAGGCTTCCATCTGAGCTTCCTTGATTTGTTTAGGCAATTAAGTGCTAATCATAAGTTGTAAAGCTTGCACTCATGGGGGTTTAGTAGTTTCCTTTCTACTTAAGGCATCAGCAACCACATTTGCCTTTCCCGGGTGGTATTTAATAACACAATCATAATCATTCAATAATTCTACTCAGCATCGCTGCCTCATATTCAGCTCTTTCTACTTGAAAATATGCTAAAGACTCTTGTAATCGAAGTAAATGGAGCATTTGGTACCGTACAAGTAATGTCTCTAGATCATCAAGGCAAAAACCACTACACCCAGTTCCAAGTCATGGGTTGTGTAGTTCTTATCATGCAGCTTTAGTTGTCTCGAGGCGTAGGCTATCACTTTATCATGTTGCATCAAGACACAACCGAGCCCTTGGATAGAAGCATCATAGTAAACAACAAAGTCATCACTTCCTTCTTGTAATGCTAATATCAGTGCGCTACAAAGCTTATGTTTCAACAACTGGAAGGCTGTTTCTTGACCCTCTCCCTATTTAAACGTGATACCTTTATGTGTCAAAGTAGTGAGAAGTTGAGCGATTTTTGATAATCCCTCAATGAAAAGCCGATAATACCTAGTTAGTCCAAGAAATTGTCGTATCTCACTAGGCGTCTTAGGAATTGACCAATTCTTTATTGCCTCAATTCTTGTATGATCTACATGGATTCGTTTTTCATTAACAATGTGACCCAGAAATTGCACCGCTCGAATCCAGAAGTCACACTTAGAGAATTTAGCATACAATTGTTCCCTTTTTAACAGTTCCAAGATTAATCGTAAATGCTCCTCGTGTTCCTCTTTGGTCTTGGAATAGATCAATATATCATTGATGAACATATTAACAAACTGATCGAGGTAGGGTTTGCACACTCGGTTCATGATGTCCATGAATACTGCTAGTGCATTAGTCAACCCAAATGGCATGACCAAGAAATCATAATGACCGTAGCGAGTTCTAAATGTTATCTTTGAGATGTCTTCCTCTCTAACTCTCAATTGATGGTAACCAAACCTCAAATCAATCTTGGAATAATAACTGGATCCCTATAGTTGATCGAACAGGTCATCACTATGAGGTAGAGGGTATTGATTCTTTTTCTTAACAAAAAGAATAGGGGCTCCCTAAGACGATGAGCTTGGTTGGATAAATCCCTTATCCAACAGCTCCTGAAGCTGTGCTGATAACTCCTGCAGCTCGTTCGGTGCCAACCGATAAGGTGCTCTTGCAATTGGAGCTACTCCGGGAGTCAACTTGATCTGGAAAATCCTCGGGAAACACCTCTGGAAAATCACAGACTACCGTAATGTCCTCTATTTTCTTCTCTTCCTGTTGCTTATACGTCACAAGGGCCAATACGGCCAAACGACCTTTGCGTAACAATTTCTACGCTTTCACATACGATAAGATGTCTATCACTACACCATTCCTCTCGCCCTCGACCGAAAGAATTTCTCCACCAATCAGAATACGTATAATCTTCTCGCGACATATGACTTCTGCCTTTTTCTCGAAAAGCCAATCCATGCCCACGACTACATCAAAACTCCCAAGTGTAACCGATATGGGATCGATGTCGAAATGTGTCCGGCCAGTTCTATGTTACAACCCTTAAGGATGTGTGTAACGTGAATTTGCTTACCGTCAGCTAATTTTACGGTATACCGGGAGTCTAAAGTAGAAGGCATATCATTCAAAAGAGTACTAAACTTAGTAGAGACAAAGCTTCTATCGGTTGCAGTATCAAATAGTATAGTTGTATAACGACCATTAACAGGAAATTTACCAGTAACAATGGTAGGATTGTTTAGGGCCTCACCTAAGCCAATGACAAAAGCTCTCCCTATGGCTCCGCCGTTGTTCCCACCATTGTTATCTCCGTTGCCTATGTTATTGCTGTTATTTCCTCCATTTCCATTACCATTGCCATTCTTATTTAATTGAGGTTGTTCCTTTTGTAATGCCCTTCCTTTCCACATTCAAAGCAGCCTTTTAACGAACCATACTCTGAGTTTTAGGAACCAAACCACGTAAGTGACACTCAATTCTTTTGTGCATCTAATTCACCATCCCCAGGCACAAGGCTGCCAACTCGTGAGACCTGGTGGTATAGGCCTGAATCTCAGAACCGTGCATCTTCAGCTGCCAGAATTCAACTTCCAACTTTTGCACCTCATCACGAGGGCAATATTCTTCAGTCATCATTGTCTTGAACTCTCCCTAGGGTAGATCATTGGCCATAGCCTGACCCAGCATCTGGACCTGGGCATTCTGACATGAAAATGTCCCACCCTCAAGTGTTCCCATAGCATATTTCACCTGGTCGGTTGGTGGGCAGTTGCATTTAGCAAAGACTTATTCAGTCTTCTCAAACCACCGTACTAACCATACAGCTCCTTCAGCTCCACTATAAGTATGGGGCTTACAATCCATAAAGGCTTTGTAGGTACAGGGTGGGGGTCCTATGCCAACAAACCAAAAATTTAGTTCAACGGCCTAAACAAACAACTGGAGTATTTGTCAAGCCCCTCATATCTTTTACTTGCAGGCTGTCCAGCTTGTACAGCAACCACTGCCACCTGCACATGTTCATTAATCAGGGCAGCCAGTTCAGAGAGAGTCATATTCACTGCACCCGCGCCACATTTGCGTCCTGCGCCACGTCCGCGTCCTGCACCACATCCACTGCCACGTCCTCTTCCTTCACCTTCCATTTTCACTTTACATTCACAAACACAATAATGAGCACATCTAAAATATTTATCTCATTGAAGCATAGTAAATAGTAAGAAAATTATGAAGTTCATCAACCATAACATTTATAACCAAAATAATAACCAAAGATAAATAAATTGTATGTAATTCACAAAATATTCAATCGATGTCAAAAATTCCAGTTTTTCAGTTGGGTGAGAAACAACCCTTCACACAAGGTTTTTATTTTTGTAAAAAAAACGCTATGTAGTACAAGTCAGATGAATGTGAAGATCAATCTAATAAATCAGATCCATCACTAACTTCATCCGTCTTTATAGGTTCTTCCTCTTCTAGGGCTTCCCCTGGCTCTTCTTCATTTTCCTCTTCACGTCCTTTCACTGGTTCTGCGGCAATATGCATCACGTCAAACTGGGCTTCCAGGTCACCAAGTCTTACCCCATAGTAGTAGATAGTGTCATCCATAGCATCTGAGTGGTGGATCGCCTAAGCCATACTCTTAGTTAAGGAGCACTGATAGTCATAGCACTTCAATTGCAGCTCCTTCACTTCTGCCACCATCATCCTAGTCTCACGTAGCTCACGTCGTAGAGCGCCGACCACCTCATTCAGATCATTAGTGCATCGTTTCTCTGTGTCAAGAGCAGCAATTAAAGCCGCAATCACCAGCTCACTAGAACGTGGTATCGAAGGAAGAGTAGGTGCAGGGTAACTCAGATGTAGACCTAATCATCATTCTAGTGGACAGGAGTTCAGGAACACACTCCCTAAAAAGCATACGATTTACATAGGTAGGATATTGACTCCAATCCCACGGAGCATCGCGTTCTAGTAGTGCAAATGGTTGATCATAGTCTATCTCCTCGGGAGTATAAACAAGTCGAGGCCACTTAGGTCCTCTATCGGGTACAGGAGGAGGAGGAAGTGAATCAGAACATGCAAGCCTCTTACCTAAGGCCCGTGAAGAAAAGCCATGCTGCAGTGTACGTGATGTGCATGCCAATGAGTATACAATAAGGGATAAGCAACGAGTAACTAACAAACTATGCATTATAGACTAGTGTGTATGCAACCTAGTTCCCTATAACCAATAGCTCTGATACCAATCTATCATGCCATCAAATTCCACGTGCGGTGTTCTACCACGAGGCGTGTGTACAAACCAGGATCTAAGTCATTAGTTACTCAGAATGACACTATACGAAACATTTAAAACAAACCAGAGTTTATAACTTTGAAACTGACTGAAGCATTTTGTAAATAAGTCAAACCCAACGTAATGAAATGTAAAATGCACAAACACGCGCCAAACCATTAGTTAAAAACAAAATGTATATTAAATCCCAAATGCGAAATAATGTTTATTCCAATGCATATTGACCCGTGAGTGCTCCTAGGCGCTGCTGCTAACGTCGACCTAAGAATAGCATACTAAAAGAGTCGACACAATGGTTGGTGAGTTTAAGATTTTTCATTTAACATATAGAAAGTGCATTGAAATAGATAGCTAGTCTACTTTCATGAGTAATAACCATAGTGATTTCGTGATCAAAGCTGACTGTATTCATTTGTTTGCCTCCCGTCACGACACATTAGGTCGCGACGATGTTTGTGTTTAGGACAATATTGCACCCGTTTGACCTCGAGTCGCACGGGTAGGGCTTGTCAGACCCAGTAGTACTACCCAAAATTTCCCGCAATTTACCATTATTAACGATCCGAAAGTGTGAGGGCTTTCAAGGTATAACACACTATGTCACACTATACATAACTTATAATAATAAAGAGTTAGTAATAGAGTATGATGTCTCCCCATAAAAGAGAGTGTTTAAAAGTGGGGCAAGAACTCACCTGATGCTTCAATAACAGAATAATGCAAGCTACGTAGGAAGGGAAAGACAACCCGTCAAAGGTTACCTAGAACATGTGAGTTTGTAAGTACACACGACCAGAATTGCTTAACAGATCCTAACTGCTCAATACACAAGTTGACCCAAGTGATATGGTAAACAATAAAACATTTTGACCTTGTTGACCCGTTTGACCCGTTGGTGACATGTCAAGGTAGATTCTTGTTTGACCAAGTATAGTAATTGATAAATCATTATTGGACTATTTGAAGATGACACTTACCAAAACCTAAGTGCCGAATCTCATGAAGATTACCCAAACCAACACATTGAAGCTATGCTGAAAATATGATCAAAACAAAGAAAATTAACCAAAGTCACACTTGGTCAACTGTGGTCAAAGTCAACAGTCAACATTAGCGGTCGTCTGAAATGACGTCAGCACCCGGCAGTTACACATTTGCAACAGAGAATTTATCAGACTTAGAAGAATATTTGTGTAATCATTAGGACTTAAATGTAATTTTGTACATTTATGTAAAGAGTTTAAATAGACTAAGTGTAGTCATTTTATACTCTAAACATTGCGAAACATTGCCATGCATTGTAAGCACTAACAATGTGACATCCGGTAATTTTCCATTACCAAACTCCGTTAGTTCCGTTAAGTCTTGCATACACGTGTCGGGAGCACACAATAGTTGTCGTTGAACGTTGGTGACTTAATAATAATTAATAATGATAAACTAATTGTAATTTAACTGATTACGTGATTATCAAGTTGTGCTTATCTGTTTACGTGATTTAAATGCTAGTTGTGAATTTTATCGCGTAACGTGAAAACGTGTGTGTTTAATTCGTATGTTTTGTATCTAGTAAGGATAATACATATGATTATTATTGTTGGTTAATAATGTTTGTAGTATTAAGTTAAAACCTTTTAGAAAGTATTTAAAAGTCTAGTTTTTATAAAATACAAATTATGAGGGTTAAAGGGTAAATAACACAAATTAATTAAACAAAAATCGGATTTGATCGATTTCAAAGCATCGGATTTGATCGATTTCAAGGGTTGAAACAAGTTAGAATCATCAAATACAAGTCAATACACATTTAAAGGTTAGATTTTTACATGTTTTTCAAGGGATTTGATTATGGCCGAAAGTTGGTATTCGAAATATGCAATTGAATGTTGATTCTTTGTTGTTTGATGATGTTGTGATGTTAGTTAGGTTAGATTGATGTTAGTTAACGTTGATTATGCAAGAAAGCTTCGATTTTGATACGTTGTTCATAGGTTACTAATAATAGTAACTTTATTTGCATGGATATGGTGATTTGATGACGAATTGATGTTGTTGATGTGTTTGTGATGATAATTGGATGTTAGATTGTTGATTTGAATGCTAGAAATCCAAGAATGAATGTTGTAGTTCATGTCTTACTAAAGATAGTAACTTTTGGCTATGAAGGTTGATAAATTATGATAATTGGATGTTGTTGATCATGTCTAGATGTTATCATGAGCTTGAATTGGTATATTATTGATGAATTCATGAATGTCTTGAGTGTTTGATGGATTTGGGATGAACTTTCCCAAAAGGGAAACTTTAATTGTGAAATCTCTTAAATATGATGATTTGGGTATGTTTGGGACATTAGGACCATGCTAGTGTCTTCATGGATTGTTTCTAAGGTGATTAAATGTGTTGTTTTGGTTGTATGAATGTTGATTTGGTTTGTTACCTGTTTTGGCCTGTTTGTGGAAAAATCATGGTATGAGTCATATAGTTAAGCTAGGACTTTTGTTGATTGATGGTTGATTAAGAATGAACATTTTGGATGATATGAACTATGGAAATTGGTATGTTAATGATCATCATACACACGTGCGAATCTGAGGCCCCTACTTAGTAGGATTGGCAGGGTTTAGGGTGTGAAGTCGTGAGTGGCTTCACATGGCATGTGATACGTGATTTGATCCTTGTATGGTGTATTATTTGTGTTACAGATGTTATGTGCATGATAATAGTTTGAGATTCGCATGACTTGTATGTTATCTGGCAGTATGATGATCTAATTAGTACATGTGGTTAATGAAGTGCTATATGTAATCAGTTTGTATGTTAATCATGTGTGATAGGCTGTTATGTTTGTTTGAATGGAAATTCACCTATAATGTCACCAACGGGTCAAACGGGTCAACTGGGTCAAATGTGTCTTGTCTTATAAAACTTTGAGTTCTTTGGTTTGTAAAGAACTTAGGGTTTCAATATGATTCTGTGTATACTCTCGTGTTCTAGGTAACCTTTGAAGGGTTGTCTTTGCACCTATCACCAGTTCTCTTTAGTCATTATCTTTACACACTAGGTGAGTTCATGCCCCTCTATTTTTATAAACCTTCTTCTTGGGGGAGGTAGCATACTTGTACTCAAACGCTATTTTATTATTATAAGTTGTGTACGTTTTAACATAGTGCTTAATACCTTGAAAGTCCTCACACTTTCGGATCGTTAATAATGGTAACTATTTGGAAATCTTGGGTAGTACTACTGGGTCTGACAAGCCCCACCTGTGCGACTCGAGGTCAAACTGGTGCAATATTGTCCTAGACACATATATCGTCACGACCTGGTAAGTCGTGAGGGGAGGCAACAAACGCAACACAGTCAGCTTCGATCGCGAAATCACTATGGTTATTACTTGTGAATATAGACTAGCTATCCATTTCAATGCACTTCTTATGTTATGCAAATGTTATTGTTTATGATAAAAGCAAACTCTTGAACTCACCAACCATTGTGTTGACATTTTAGTATGCTATTCTCAGGTCATTAACTCTGCTTGCCATTAGGAGCACCACACGGGTCCAGCATGCATTCTAAGACTCCATTTTAAAGACATATTTTTGGTGTTTATTTATGTGTGTTTAAATATTTTGGGTTGGCGCATGTTTTGCCAAATATGCATTTTTATATTTTGGGTTTGTCTTATTTACAAAAACGCTTCCGCATGGTTTTAAAGTTTGAACCTTGGTTGGTTTCATTTTTAATGTGGCATATAGTGTCGTTCTAAGTAACTATTGACTGTGATCCTGGTTTGTTCACACGCCTCGCGGTAAAACTCCGCACGTGGATTTTGAGGGTGTGAAAATAATAACAAACAAGAGAGAATTAGTCTAGTGAGAGAAACAATTAGGTTGAGTGTATGTGAGAGAGAATTTTCTTACAAACTCCCTTTGTAATCTCCTAACATCTTCATCCATATGAATGAATGAAATTTTTATCAATATGTGTCCTTCAATTGTTCATCATTCATTCATCATCATACACTAAATCTTGCAACATATCTTCACTTGTAATCATCAACAGGTCTGTGAGATTCCGCATCACAGATCTGATAAATGACAACAATACGATTACAATATTTTATCAATCATTATTGATATTTCCGCAGTTAATAACAAATCTGAGCGACATAGGGCTGAATCTTAGTGGATCATGGCAGCAAGGCCACTCTGCCACTTACTATACCCCGTCATGTATTTAAGTTGTCTGCAAAGGATTCCACCCGTCGCTTGATGGGAATTGTACTTCAAGGCGGCCCGCACGACTTGTTCGTCTCGCGAGCTTAGCATACGACACGTGCCTTTGGGAGACGAGGCCCCTACTGTTGGTCGACAAACAGGCATCGCTTCTATCCTAGATTCTAACTTAGAGGCTTCAGTCATAATCCAGCGCACGGTAGCTTCGAACCACTGGCTTTTCAACCAAGCGCGATGACCAATTGTGCGAATCAACGGTTCCTCTGGTACTATTGTTCCCAGCGAACCAGTAAAGCAGATCCACAGTAGACAAGAAAGTTCATAGTGGACAAGAAAATACAGGTCCACAGTGGACAAGTAAAGTCCATGCAGTGGATGAACAATAACTTCCAAGTGTCTACAGCGGATGACGAACTCACACAACGGATGACCAAAGTCCACAGCTGATGAACAGTCCACAGCGGATGTTCATTCCACACCGGATGAACACTCCACATCAGACAACTAACAAGACAAACATACAAGTGTTTATAGCGGACAACATCCAAGACAAAGCGGACAGCTTATTCAACATCCACAGCGGATGACTTAGCATCCACAACGGATAGTCTATCATCCACAGCGGACGACATAGACTTAGAATTTTTATGTAATTTTTGTTTACATAAGGGAATTTTTGTAATTGTAGATAGCTATCTGTATAGGCTATAAATAGCATAACACTCTAATCCTTTGTAAGCTTTTAAACAATCAATACAATCAAACAGTTTATTATCATTCAAAGCATTTCAATCACTAGCAATCACACATACACACATTGATATCATAGCATTAATCATGGGTTTCCGCACTATGATTATTGTTTGTTGAATACAATATAACGATCTGTTGTTATATTTATTGAGAGATTTGAAAAGATCCTTAGGGGAATCAACCTGATTATGCTCTTATTGTTCTTAAAGTTCATAATCATCCTTTGTTGATTTCTACATGTGGTATCAGAGCTTTGGCTCAAATCATGCACTGATTTTTGATCCTCTCATTCAACAAAATGATATCCATGGTTCATTAGCTTCATAACATACATTTTGAGCTTGAAATCATCGCACATTCTTCTTCTACATCATACATTCAACAAATGATCAAAAACATGAGTTAATCATTTGTTTTCATTCATTTTGAAGAAGATTCTGTGTTTTTGGTGCTAACAAAGCTCTCAAAATCATTCATACACTGTTTTTGAAGTAGAAACATCACAAAATCAATGATATATCATCGGTTTCTATGGATTTTAGATAAAACGGTAAACAAATATTGTTCTATCATTTTTTATCAAACAAACACTAATTTGAATAATTTGAATCCATTCATTGTATTTAAACATCATATTTGAGTTGTTTTTCATTCAAATCAGGCGATTAATCTTCTTCAAACAACAAATCGATTGTTGTTTTGTTGAAATTGTTACAGCCGCCAACAAATACTAGGATAAACCCTAGTGTTTTCACACTCACAAACCTTCATAATCTCAGGTGATTGTGTTGGTTCATCAACAAAATCAAAGAAGAAACAAAATCATCTTTTGAATTTTTTTGAAAAAGTTACTTTTAGATCTGATAAACGGCAACAATACAATTGCAATATTCGATCCATCGAGTATCATTTTCCACAATCATCAGACCATCACAGACTACTGTACAAGTTATTCACATAAGCCACATTACAACTCTTAAGTCTCATCATGATCTTCATGCTAACTCAGGTTATCATACAACGCTTGCAAACCAATTCATCATACTAAACATGTTCACAATTAGATTCCTTTACAATACTCATTGGGTTTAGTCACTCACAACGTGCCATGTGAAGCCACTCATGGCTACACACACTAAACCCTACCAATCCTCCAAAGTAGGGGCCTCAGCTTTTCCAAGAACACCTAGATTTTCATACAATCTAGTAACCGACTTTATAATATTCAATTACTATACTGCATCACAACTCATAAACCTGTACATAATGCCATACTTGCACATTTTCCAAGAACACCTAGATTTTCCCATAAATTCATCAATTAACCAAATGATCCAATTATTATAATCTAACACATTAGACATCATCCAAGATCACTCTAGCATGCTCCTAACATCCTAATCATGATCAAATCACAAAATCATGCAAATTACATCAACAAAGTTTCCCCTTTGGGAAAGTGATATCCAAAATTTATATTTTCATAAATTTCAATACCAAATTCATTAATAACATCCCTAATCTAGTTCATAGCAATCATAACAACCCATTTAACATCGATAAATCATCAATACATGAATTCTCATAATCAAAAGTTTCTAATTTGGGCAATATATGAACTATATTATCAAACCAAGGAATTCTTGCATAATCATTATAACCCAACATTCATATAACATAACTAACAACATTTCATCATTAAACAATCATCAATTTCAACTTTTCTTCACAAAGTTTGAACTAGGGTTCATCAAGTAACAAAAACCATAAAAATCTTGTTAGAACTTGCCTTTAAACGTGTAATGATGATGATTAACACTTACTTATCACTTCTAATGCTTGAATGACACTAGAATTCAATGATTACTTGAGTTTGAAGATCAAAATCGTGTAGTATGTGTGTGGGTAGGTTCACGGCCACGCAAGAGGGGATGGGGGGAATTAGGGTTTGATTTTTTATTATATTTGGTAATTACAATTTCTCAAATAAACCCTCCTTTGTTAATACTTTGTAAAACTAATTATTTTTTTTACACTAATAGTTTTAATAAGACAAATAATGAATCATTATCATCTAACTAGAAAACACTTCACATAAATCACATATCACATATCATCATGTTGTAAAGCAAAATTCTCAAATAATACTTACAGTTCATGAATTATATAATCACGTGTTAATATTCAACCTTATTAATTAAATTGTTACTTGTTATCCAAAGTTAATTATTATTAAGTCACCAACGCCACATGACAACTATTGTGTGCTCACGACACATGTATGCAAGACTTACCGAGACTAACAGAGTTTGGTAACAGAAAATTACTAGATGTCACAAGAGCTTTGGCCTTCATTGCTTGAGCTTAGGCCAGAGAGAGGCTGTGAGACACCTTCACCAGCTGGTGCCTCACTGAGGGTAATGGGTGTTGAAGTAGTTTCTGTCATCTCAAGGTTCACAGGCTTAACTGCTGGGCCTTCAGCCAAGGTTTCCTCTTTGAAGCTAATTTTAGTGTCCATCTTAGCATCAAGTTAACTAATAGTCTTGCTTGCTAGCTTTTGTCTATATAGTCTTGTTCTTAGCTTGAACTCTTCAAGCACACTTTGTTGAATCCTATCAGCCAACTTTGCATCTTGCTTGTTTGACTTGGGTTGGCAAGTGGGAAGTCGACTAGATAGGTGCTCTTATAGTATCTCAGGGTGTAGAAGTTAAAGATCTCTTATTTCCCTTGAGACTTAGGGATTACCAGGGCTCTCCTTTAATCATCATACCTCCATCGCCTATTAGGTTTTTAGCAGGGTGAGATGGAGTAGGCATAGACCTTGGTATACCATCCTCAAACAGATTTTGAATGAGAGAGTCCACATTAATATGGACTTGAGGAGGTTATTGAGTATGGACAATTGCAAGTGAGGGTGGTGAATCCTCTATGTCCATGCTCTAAGAAGAGCTCCCAGGTTCTGTGATTGTTGGTAGGACTTTCTCCCCTTTTTTGGTAGCATCACCTTCTTGCATAGGTGAGCTAGAGGTTAGGTCCACTGTATCGACGGGTTCTTGTGGCCCTGGTTGAGTTTTCCTTAGTGGTCTCTCAGCTAACTTGCCCTTGAGATCGGTGATCTCAAGTTGTTGGTCATTGACCCTCTTTTGTAAGGTAGTCACCTGAGATTCCAGGTGACTGACCTTTGAGACCAAATAAGTGTAGTTTTAGTCAGTTATTGCACCTTTAGTTTTAGAGTCTCCTCATCTTCATTTGAATAATCACCTGGGGATGAGAGAATTAGACTAAAGTCTTCTTTCTCATCACCAGCACTAAGTTCTTGGCTGCTGGATTTCCCTATACCATGACAGCTTCAATTGAAGTGTTAATGGGCTGGGTTGCCATGGTGGAGGTCTTATGATGTAATCACTTACAGTAGTAAGAGCCTCTTCCATATGGACCTCCTGAACTGGTTCAGGGAGATTTACCTTAGCTGTGGGTGAGGATGTGGGATAGACATAGGTGAGTCAGGAGCACTTATCTATCCTTGAGTAGGGGTGGAGAAGAGAGACTCATGGTAATCACTGAATCCCATGTCTTTATCAACATAGAATTCAAGGTTGGGTATGGGTTGATTGAGGTCTAAAGGCTAGTATGGTAGCTTTCCTGTTGGATCATATGAGGCTGGTGCAACCAAAACAATAGTATTTTGAAGTACAATTGAAGAAGTCTTCAGAAGACAAAGCTGCTCTTCCGAAGACAAGTTGAAGATATTCCGAAGCTTAAGTATGAAGAACTTCCAAAGGAAAACTAAGTCTTCCGAGACTAAGTAGTTTTCCTTTCGAAGTATATGAAGAACTTCCAAAGGTAGAACCAAGTCTTTCAAGACCAAGCAGTTCTTCTTCCCAAGTATTCACACTTAGAAGATCCAAGACAAAGTCTTCTGAAGAATGAAGTCACTTGCAGAAGACTCGGAAGAAGTTGATCCTTCCTAAGTATAAATGGCCTCGGAAGAAATTTATTTTTCCAAAGCCATTTACCATCAAAAGAATCAACTATGAACCAGTGGACATAAGTATGAGGTGTCTGGCATTCGTTGCCAACTCTGATATACAGCATGGTGCTTTCCCATACCTATGTAGTTGACCATACTTTAATCCACTATTCACCTTTATCAGTTACTATAGTTACCATTCTTAGTTGGTGACAAAAGGTAAGTCATGGACCTGTCATGACTACCTAATCTAGGATAGTATTTTATCTTAGATACTTTACTTCTAGCAATGTAGTATTTGTCTAGTGGTAAATTCTAGCTGGTTTCCAAGTATAACCGGTTGTAGATAATTGTATATATAGTTTCTCATTCTAACTTAAGTAACTATGCTTGTAAGAGTTTTGTAATACTGAGTTGAGAAATAATATATACAGGTATCTTGAAAACCATTCTTATGTTCATTAACTTATTATATTATTGTCAACTTAGTTAGAGATTCTGCTTCATCAACCGAGTGAGATAAAGTGAGTTTAAGAGATAAAACTTTTGTAGTGAGACCAACACCGATCCTGCAAATGTATAGAAACAAAGAAATGAGGAATCTAGCCTTGCCATCAAAACAACTTCCCTTGATGTCATATCTTCTTTTTATCCTACACAGCAACACCCTGCAACCATCTTCCCTCAACCAGCTCCCATTACTATTCGAGTGGACCCAAGGATGCTTATCAACCTTAATAGTATTTCAACCACATTTCTGGTAAGCTCCTTCATTGAGCAACCTTCTCCTGATGTAGTTGTTGACTACTTTGGAGCTGATGAACTTCAAAGGCTGAGTGCACCACCTATCTCTGAAAAGGAAATTGGTCAACCTAAGGTCTCTATTGAACCTGAGATTAACTTTGAAGGGGATATACAGAATCATGGACCAGCAACCGATTTAGAAGGGACTGGTAGTACAGTTCAAGTCTCTTCCGAAGTAGAAATCCAAGCTGTGGAAGGAATTATTGAACTATCTTCCTTGTGCGATTATCTGTCCATCGCAGAGGCCATATTTGACCTAGCCTCTGAGGTAAACAGTGAGGACTTCCTTACAACCCCTCTATCTCAAACACCACAAGTCTAACCCCACTCTCCCAACCTGAATCCTCTAAACCTAAGTCTCCAAAGGCTGAATCTTCCTATGATCCTAAAGGGAAGAGGAAGCTCACTACTGAGGAGCTTCTAGAGGAGGAAAGGTTAGAAAAGCTCAAGAAGAAGGAAGAATTGATACTGGGAAGCTATTGGCTGCAAGCAGCAAAGCAGCAGCAGCCGCTCAAGAAAGTATCAACAACAAGAGGAGAGTGGAGGTTATAGACAGTCTCATTAGCCTGGGAGTAGTCAATGAAGATATCCTTCTACTCCCACTTGATGAGCTTGTAAAGCTAGAGAAGGAAACCTTGCTATAAAAAGAAAAAAGGAAGCAACAAGGTTGGTCGAAGAGGAGGAGAAGAGGAAAAAGAAGGAGGAGGCTATGGAAAGGGAGAGGATAGCCTTTCTCTGCTATGGAGGGTATTCTCAAGAGGAGCTGGCACCTCATGATTATGATACGATCTTGTTTCTTTTTCACAAAGAGCAACATCAAATAAACAAAGAAAAGAAGAGGACTGCTAGGGAGAAGCTGAAGGAGAAGAAGAAAAAGGAGGAAGAGGCAAAGCTTACAGCTGCCAAGAGTGAAGGAGATAAGGAATGGATGAAAGCTTATCTTAAAGCCCATGGCTTCACCGGTAGGCAAGTGGAAAAGAACCAAAAGCCTTTCAAGGCTTGCTTCAGATGTGGAAAAGAAGGTCATGTTCTAAAGAACTGCCCTCAGGTTCAAAGGCAAGCTTCGGGAGATAAAGATAACACAGGGTTGCTTCGAGGGTTCAAAAGGTAAAAAGCACATATCTTTGAATGGTTGGATAAAGAACAATCTATCCAAACCTTCTCATGTGAAGCCGGTTCCACATGATTCAAAGATGAAAAAGACCAATGTTTCAAAACTAAAATATCTTCCTTCGGGTCTTAAACAGAAAATGATTTCCAAATTCATTTCTTTCAAATCAAAAGTAATAGAACAGAAACAAATTTGGAAAGTAAAACAAAAAGAAAAGGATAAAGAAATAAATGATTTTTTAAAATAGTGTGTGCTTAAACAGGTTACATACAATGATGAAAAAGGAACTCCCAGGACCACGATGGCCTGGGTCCCCCTCTGTAACTAATCTGTTTATGAGTGCAGGAACAATTTAGGAGGCCTATCAGTAATCCGGTTTACTGACTGGGATTGTTCCTAATTCAAATTTGAGGCGGAACAAACAGGTTATGGTATCTCATCCACATTTTGGATTCTTATCTACCATTCACAATCACTGCATTTTTCTTGTTACTTCATTTCTCATGTTTTTGCTAGTATAATTTCGAAGACTTTATTTAGTAAAATTCTTTTTTCAATTCCATTTATTATATACTTAAAAAAAGGGGAAATTTCTTTTTTTGTTTCATGGAAGTTAAAAAAATTTCGGGGGAGAATAAAAATTTCACGGGTACTAAGAACTTGATTTGGGATGACTGAGAAATGATAGTATGTCTTCTTGATATGCTTATTTGCATGACTTGTACTTTGTGAGAAATGATAGTAACTGATGTAGATGTCTGTATCACTTAATATTCTAAAATCTGAAAAAGACAGTTTCATTATATGATATGCTTGGTAGGCTCAGCCTGAAAACGAAGTAAACAGTGTTTCTGTAGCCTAACTAAAGCTTTAGAACTCGGTGATAAGGATAATTTCCATGACATCTCGGCCTGCACAAAGTTACATGTCCTATCAAAAATGGGTTGAGAGTTTAAAATCTATGCTTTGACATTTTCAAAATCTCCCTATCCCCAAGTCCTGAATGTAGCTTCTCGTTAGCTCTTCAGATGTATATTTTTGCTTATCTCCTCTGCTATGCAGAAGCATTGACCTGGAGTGATGATCTTCTCTGTTATACATGAGTATAGACCTGAAGCTCTCATCAGCACGCTTAGATGATCATCTCCTCTGTTATACGTAAGTATAGACCTGGAGCTCTCATCATCTGTTCCTTAAAATAAAAGCACAGTGATTCTGAACTAAGATCATTGTTGAACCTCAAAAGGAAGTCAAGCAATGTTAATCATATTACTCAATAAGCCTTGATGATGGGATAAGTTCTTTATTGGATGTCTATGGGAACCAAATCACCTGAGCTTCTCAAATTAAATCTAAAACATGATAAAATCAGTTGCAGATCACTTGCTAAAAAGTATAAGGCATGGGTTTAAATTGGACAAATATACCAACAATCATTTTTGAACTATTCTTGGCTTTCAAAAACTTAAAATTGTGACCAGAATCTGTATAAGTGTGATCTTACTAACTTGTCAATGTTCAAATACATCTTTGTGCTTTCATATATCTTGAGGATGTGATCTCATGAACAAATTAGTTCTTGGTGTAATATGATAAAACAAAATAAAATAAAATATTCATTTCAAATCATTTTTCAAGTCTTCCATATTATGCTATTTAAATGTTATCATTTTCACATGCATTTCACGGGAAATTGCACATACAGATAAACACGGGTTTATTTGTATTGTTGAAATGATCTAACGAGAGTTGTGTAGAATGTGTTTGTAATTGTGTTACAGATTCTTGCTGCAATTGATAGTCGATCATCAACTGAGCAAAGTACCATACCAGAGAACTTGTTCCTCAAGTTTGTAGAGGATACCAAGCTAGGATTCCTTCTCTTACATCTTTTGAAGCACTCAAGAACAAAGAGTTGGAGACGCTGTTTCTGATCATTCTCATGATGCACACAAAAGGAGGGAGCATTGATAAAGGGGGAGCCTATAAGATGAAAGATTGTCGGTACCAGATCATCAATCTAGGGGGAGATTGAAGATTATTATATAGTTGACTTATCGGTGCTGATCACGATAAAAGACGTTGATAATAATAGACTAAGGGGGAGTATTATTAGGTCTGAAAAGAATAGTCTATATTATCAACACAGTCAAAGTCAACAAATGTCAACGTCACTGTCAAAGTCATCAGAAAAGTCAAACAGACGCGTTTGAGATAAAGAACCGAGACGAGACGTTGAAGATATAAATGACTAGGAGTTTATTGTTAATAAATATATTTTGTGTCAACAAAATATATTTATTTATGTTTAAGTTATTTTTTTGTTTTAATGATATTCTTAGGGGCTAATTGTCATTAAGTCTAATTGTCATTAGACTATATATAGCTAGAGTCATTAGTGTGTTTAGGAAGCTTAAATGAGCTAGATTTGAGGGTTTCCATGTAAACAATATCTTATGCAAATCAATATAGATCAATAAAGGGTTTTATTGAATGTTCTTGAGGTGTTCATCTTGTTCATCCATATTTTATAGTGTTTGATCTATTTTGTACACAAATATCATTGATATTTTTGTTATCAGTGGGATTTGTTTGTGTTTGTCAATCAAGTGCACTGTATCAACGATCAAGTGGACCAACAGTCCTATGTCAGAGAAGACCCTACAGCGACATGTCAGTGACATCAAAGGTGACATTCGCTTAGGAAGAAGGCAGGAGGTAATTCAAAAACCAAGTGTTTAGAGGATGGCACCCAAACCAACACCCAAACTTGCACCCAAACCACAACCTAGACCCACATCTTTTCCCTTCCCCATCAAAACTAAACCAACCACTGAGCCTTTCACCCCTAAACCCACACCATCAGCCTTACCTACACCATCACCCACTGCTTCCCAACATCCACCACCACTACCTATCCTCAAACCCAAAACACAACCCATAACCCAATCACTACCAAAACCATCTTCTGAAACATCTGAGCCCTTGACCTTAGAAGAGTTCAAGGAGATCAAGAAGAAGCTCATCAATTGCACAACACTGAGCGACATCTCTTATGTGGATGAGACAATTAAGCTGAAATATATTGATGGCTCTTATAGTTCCCTCACAAGAGTTGCATTCCTTGATCTATCTAGGGGAACACTGGACCAAGCTCTCTAACTTCTTGCAACCAACTCAGACACACTTAATGAAGAAGAGAAGAAGTTGTGAAGGAGACTGGTGACTCTGCTGGACACTAGAAAGGGAGACAAGCTTTCAACCAAACCCCTCACTCCTAGAAAACAACTAGTCCAGTGGAGGTTCGATGAACCTTCACACAACTTTGTTGTGGAAAGGGAGAATGGTGAAGTAAACATGGTTAATACTTCATCCCTGTTACACTCCAGTAGATTTGACATTAAATTTCAATTGAATTAGCATTTTTTTAAACTTTCAAACTTAACTTTAACACTAAATTTTCTAAGTGTTCAACCTACTTTATCATGGCAGATTGCATTCATGTTAATGATTGAAGGATTTAAACACACCAAATCATTTAAATTTTTCTCAAAATCAGATTAGTGAATGAAATTTTGTGATTAATTTGACATTTTTATTAACAATTTCAAAAATTGACTGTTCATTTTCAAAATCCTACTAATGAACTCATAATCATCAAGAACAGTTGTGATGAAATACTAATTTTACCATTTCAATCAGTTCGAAAACAAGTTTCTATCATCAATCAATGTTCAATTTTAGTTGTTAATGCATATTATTGTCATAATTTTCAAATTTTCCTTCAAACTAGCGTTAATACGCCTAAACAGACATAAAACGACCAATCGAATTCGAAGTATAAACTTGAAACAGATGAATTTCATCTCGAAATGAAGTTTAGATTCAATGTATATAGCTATAAATCACAAGTATTAACACAAAACAGTAAAAAATGATGAACTGAATGATTTGAGTGTATGAGTGTCGAGAGTGATTTCAGGGAATTTTAAGTGAGTGAATGAATGAATCACAAGTGTTGTATATATATATAAGTGAAAATTTTAGGTTCATGAGCACTGTTTATGCGCATGGGGTTTAGACGTATGAACACTGTTCAGTCATATAAGCACTGTTTATGCGCATGGGATTTAGACGCATGAGCACTGTTCAGTCGCATAAGCACTGTTTAGGCGCTTGAGCACTATTCAGGCACATGAGACTAGATGAAACGCCTAACACTTGGTATTTATCCCTTCAAATGTCCAACCCTTGGAAGTTTTGGTACTGTTCAGGTGCATGAGTATAGTTTGAGACGCCCAACACGTGGGAAAATTTCTGAAAATTCAACATACTTCTGATCTGAACTTATGAGTACTATTCTGGCGCATGGGATCCTTTCCATGAGTCTTGACACTTGAACTTTTCTCATCATCCATCTGAACACTATTTAAACACATTAGTACTTTTCAGACTCAATTTTTCAACACTCAGTCAAAAAAAATTTAACTATCACTCAAAATTTTCATTAATTTCCCTCAATTTTAACATTTTTGAAATTCAAACTTTTAAATTTTTTTATTATTTTTGACCTTTATTTTTGTTTTAAATTTTCAAAATTAATTTCCCGTCATTTTAGTCTCTATTTAATTTTTACAAAACAAATAATCTCATTTTGTTTGCAAGAAGCTTTTCCACTGAATTTGAATTCTTTTTCAGGTTTATTTTTACATCATATCAAACATACACATGCTAGAAATTTCAACTTCATCCATTTTATCTAAAACACTTTATTTTTGATTTCTCAGTTTTTGAAAATCAATTATTTTCTCTTTTTCATTTTTTACTCCCCCTGAACTTTTAAGTTTTACAACCTTAGAAGTTTCTTTGACCTTGCAAGAAGAGGAAACTAATCATTATCAACATGCCTGCACATAGAAAATCATGCAACAATAAAAAAATAAAGCAGAATAAAAATCTACTATATATAATTTAATCACATGCATGTAGTGAGATCATATCAGTTAAGATCAACACATTAAAAGAAAATACATGATGGATAGTCATAGACAGTGATTAAATCCTGATCAAGTGTGTTCCAGGTCAGCATTTCTGTAGCAAAAGAGACACGAGATCTAAGGACAGAAAATGAGTGCTTTTGGCAAGATACTCAGCATATTTACTTTTTCAATTCTTTGATTGATTAAGGTATGATTAGATATGAAATTATGTAAGTCACACTTAGACTTAGAGAGTTTAACCCTCATCAAGATATGCAATTAATCACTTTTCTCAACTTGTTAACCTGACATATACTTATAACCAGATCTCATGTTTAGATTGTGCACATTGGCATCTTTTGCCTCAAGAAAGAATATCCAGGTCTGGAATGACTTACAACAAAGGATATCTCATCACCTCAAGTCTATGATGACTCATAACAGAGAAGTGAATAGATGCTTTAATTTATTAGAGCTCAATGGTTATTCATATCACCATCAGGTATGAGTTTATGACTTTACAAGCAATCAGTCTGAGAAGTCAACACTACTTATTGGTACTAAAATGGACAAACATGAATGCATGATTGATTTAGTTTGATCACAAGAATTTACTTTTTCAGTATAATTGCATGAGCTTACCTGCACATCATATCTGATCACGTCAGACTTTAGTTCGAGTGAAGTATGCAACTGACCATAACTAATGTATCTATCATTTCTCACAAATTGTAAAGACAGATTCAGTCCTAAACAATTAACTAACAAGAAAAACTCTATTTTTGTGTTTTTGTTTTATATTTTTCTCTTTTGATTTTGCAATTTTCTATTTTTGTATTTGCTTTTTCATTTTTCTATTAACCATACACAAACAATATATACAATCAGGTAGTTAACTTTGACAGTTTCTCTGTATTCAAGATTAAGCTAAGGGAGGGTTCTTATCATTTTTAATGAATCAAACAACTGAATTAAACTCAAAACCAGTTTTTTAACATGATTAATAAGTCCAATTGTCTTGACTAAAAATTCAAATCGACCTGGTAAAAAGGCTTTTGTAAATAGGTCAGCCAACTGTTTTCTAGTTGTGATTTGAATCAAAATGATTAAACCTTTTTCAGAGTTATCTCTGAAAAAATGATGTCGAATTTCAATATGTTTTGTTTTTGAGTGCCGGACAGGATTTGCTGTAAGTTATCAATGTAAATAGGGGTTTTAAGAAAATTGAACCCGTAATCCAGCAATTGGTTTTGTAACCAAAGTATTTGAGAACATCCTGTTGAAGCAACTATGTACTCAGCTTCTGCAGTTGAAACAAAGACATTTGTTTGTTTCTTACATTGCCACGAGACTAATCTGGGACCTAAAAACTGACAGCCACCCATCATAGATTTACGATCTTGGCAACATCCCTCATAATCACTATCTGTATATCCATGTAACTCGAAGTTTCTTTCATAAGGATACCATAACCCTAAAGCCGGTTTACCTTCGAGATACCTAAATATTCATTTAATAGCAATTAGATGAGATTCCTTCTGGTTAGATTGATACCTGGCACAGGCACAAACAGCATACATTATATCAGGTCTAGATGCAGTAAGATACATCAAAGATCCGATCATAGTTTTGTATAGAGTTTGGTCAACTAATTTTCCTTTCGGATCAGGTTCAATCTTGGTATTTACTTCAGTTGGAGTTCTGATGGATTGAAAATCTTGCAGTTTAAATTTCTTCAAGAGTTTTTAAATGAATTTCTCTTGATTGATAAAAATTCCATCTGCAGACTACTTCACTTGAAGACCAAGAAAAAAAATTAATTTCTCCCATAGAACTCATTTGGAAATGAGACTTCATAATATCTTCATTCATTACACAATTTTGGAGTTGTCGAACCAAATATGATATCATCAACATACACTTGAACACATAAGAGATCATCAGCATCCTTCTTAATAAATAAAGTAGGATCAATTTTCCCTAGCATTTATCCATGTTGGATCAAATGTTGTGATAACATTTCATACCATATTCTAGGAGCTTGATGCAGACCATACAAAGCTTTGCTAAGCTTGTACACATGATGACAATATTCTGAATATTCAAAACCTAGAGGTTGCTTGACATACACATCATTGGTAATTGGTCCATATAAGAAAGAACCTTTAATGTCCATCTGATACACCTTGAATTTCATGAATGATACATAAGCCAGGAAGACACGAATTGATTCAACTCTTGCAGCTAGAGCAAATACTTCATCATAATCTATTCCTTCTTCTTGGGTGTAACCTTGTGCAACGAGTCTCGCTTTGTTGCGAACAATAATTCCCCGATCGTCTGTTTTGTTTTGGAACAACCATTTTGTGCGTATGGGATTTTCTCCTTCAGGTAAATCCATAAGCTTCCACACTTTTTGTTTACAAAATTGCAATAACTCTTCTTGCATTGCCTCAATCTAACTATTTTCCTTTAATGCTTCAGTGACGTTTTTTAGAACAATTTGAGATAGAAAACATGAGTATAAGAAGTGGTTTGCTTGTTTTGAATGACTTCTTGTTGTTCTCACATTCAATGGACCGATAATCTGAGATGTAGGATGGTTCTTGTGAATACGAGACTTTGGAATCTCATTCCCTTGAACATGAACATCCAGATTAGATTGGTTCAAGTCGAAAAGCTGATGCAATAAGTTTGAAATATATGGATTGATAAAGTAATCAAGATTATCAGTAACAACTACATCATCAGAAATCAATGACGTTACGGACTCAGGTTGTACAATTTCAGGGCCATCATTAGGAATAGGTTATGAAATTGGGATTTTTAGACATGGAATATTCGTGTGCTTGTTGAGGTTGATCATAAGTTTTAGACTGAAATATAGAATCTTTCACAAAAGAGAAAAATGGATAATCTAGGCTTGAGTCATCCATATCATCAGAATCATCACTGAATGATCCGAGATCTCCTTCTTGTTTCTTCTTTGACCTATAGATTCAAACAAGTTAGAATTGAAAGAGTTTGACAAAGAATCTAAATCAAATAACCAACCTGGACCATTTGCAACTGATGGAAAAGAATTTTCAAGAAATTTAACATTGAAAGTTTCAAGGATAACATTTGTCCTAGAGTTATAAACTCTAAAAGCTTTTGAAACCGACGAATATCCAACAAAAAATCCTTCATCAGATTTTTCATCAGATTTTCCTAGCTGGTTACTTGAGTTTAAAATCAAAACTGGACAACCAATAGATTTAAGAAAATCTATACTAGGTTTCCTGCTAAACATCAACTCATAAGAAGTTTTCTGTTTATCTTACACAAGCAATGTTCGATTTTCTACAAAACATGCAGTGGATATGGCTTCATCCCAGAAAGTGATTGGAATTTTGGCATCTGCTAACATAGACCATGCTGCTTTAATCAAAGTTCTATTTTTCCTTTCAGCAACTCCATTTTGTTGTGGAGTTCTAGGAGCACTGAACTGACGAGCAATTCCTTTTTGTGCACAAAACCTATCAACATTAGCATTTTTAAATTCCATTCCATTATCACTTTTGATAATTTTCACCTTTTGATCTAATTGATTTTCTACTTTAATGATGAATTCTTTTAATAATTCAGTCGTTTTAGATTTAGCATGCAAAAATAAAACCCATGAAAATCTTGTAAAGTCATCAATGATAACTAAACAGTAAGATTTCTATCCAATACTCTGAACATTTGTTGGTTCGAATAGGTCCATGTGCAACATCTGGAGAGGCTTGGAATTTGAGTTTATCAGCTTGGACTTATAAGACGCTCTGTGTTGCTTTCCTTATAAACATGCTAAGCAGTGATCTGTTGTAGAAAACTTCTTTGTTGGAAGACCTACTACATGATTTCCTACTACAAGCTTGTTCATGTTCTTAAAATTTGAATGCCCGAGACATCTATGCCATAACTGGCTTTCGACATTTGATGCTTGAGCAATTAGCAATGTTGTTTCTGTAGATGGATCTACTTGAGACATATCTTACTTGTATACATCTCGATCACGAACAGCTTTAACAACTACCCATTCTTTGCTAATCTGAAAACTTGGCTTCAAAATATAACAAAAGAATCATCAAATAGAACAGAGTAAGATTTGTCACAAATTTGGGAAACACTTAAAATATTAAAGTTCAACTGTGAACAGTAGTTGACTTTATCAAAGCTAATAATCCCACTGGACACTGTTCCTTCTCCTATTATTTTTCCACCTGCATCACCTCCGAATGCAACACGTGTGCCATCTTTTAAATTAAAATCTTGCAACAAGGCATGGTTGCCTGTCATATGCCGGCTCCACCCACTATCAACATACCATGTGTTAATAGGTCTTCTCGGGAGTACCTGCATTTCAAAAAGAATTAGTTTGAGTTATCAACCCAAGCCGAGATGGTCTTGGGCTTGCCAAATTTATCAACAATAGTAAACTATTTAAAGTGAAGCTTTTTTAAATCAGGTTTATTGTTAACAAATTTACCAATTCTGTTTCTTACAAATTTTTGATTATCTTTGATTTGTTTTGTCCTTAAGACATTGTAACGTTTTATAAGATCATCATCAAGATATTTCAAACCATCAAACAAAAAATTTTGTTTACCAAACTTCCCACCATTCATTCTCACGGATCGTGGAATGAATTTTCCTTGATTATACTGCCTTGGATTTGCAGCATAAGAATTATCATAAACAGAATCATTTCTTTGAAAAGATCTCAAGCCTAAGGAAGGTTGTTTTGTCAATCTTTGAAAACCAACACTTTGATTTCTTTGAAATTGTGGATTGACATATCCATTCCTTAATTGTGGATTAACATATCCATTCCACTTCGAGTTCTTTCTGAAGTAGCAATTCTCAATTTTGTGAGTTCTTCCATTACAAATGGTACAATATTTGTTGAAATAACAATCAGCTATTGAATGGTTTTTCATATCACAAATATGACAGGACCTGTTAAAGAAACATTCTTCAGTCTTATGATTGTACATATCACATATTTCACAGTACCTTTGTTGAAATTTAAACAACTGTTGATTATCTTTTGATGTGGAAGCCACATTTGATCATTGTTTTGATTTAGGAGTTGACAAGTTAATCGCTTGTTTTTGATTTGAAAGTTTGTTCTTTTGAAATTTTGGTTTTGACTTTTGCTCATAATCACTATTCCTTGACTCTTTAGATACAAATCTTTTGTTGACAGCAGAAGACTTAGGAACTGAACCTGTTTTCATATCAGAGTTAGATTTGTTCTTTGAGTTAGATTTGATTTTTGGAATTTTGTTCATGTGAAAAGTACCCGCAGGTACAAACTTTATTGGTTTAAACTGATTAGTTTGATTTGTTCTGTGAGTTTGATTGTTTTGAGAGGAGTTAGATTTAGCATTTTTCCTTCTCCTTCTTTGATTTCTTGATCTTGATGATTAAATTTTATTACTTTGGGATTGAAGATCTTCAGTAGAAGACTCTTTTGCATTTTCTTTATCTTTTTGTTCTTTCTGCCATTTAATGAAATCTGGATTGTTTAATCCGTAAGAAAATTAATCTTCAGATGTTACTTCATCTAGTTTTGCTTTCTTTTTATTCTTCGAGTTTTGTTTGTCATTCCTAACAATGATTTCTTCAACAACATGCTCTTTCGAAACAAACATTTTCTTAATCTTTGGTCGTGGTTCGTAAGATTTAACTTTCACTTGATGACCATTTTTAATCTTTTCATAATCTTGTTCATCAAATATTTCAACATTCGTTTTCTCTTCATCACTTTCATAATTCTTTTTCTTGTTTTTAAAGGCTTTTAGCTTAGCTTTGTTTTCAAGTGAGTGATCATGTGTGTTAAAGTGTTCTGGCAGAGTGTTTGTGATAGATTTAGGCATTGGTTCATGTGTAAATCCTAGACCTGCTTTGTTTTTATCTTTCCTCTCATTTACCAGCTCTTTTACAATAGTTTTAGAACTTTTAACTTTAGCTAGATCCACCTGAGTTGCAGCATGAGCTATTTTTTCTTCTTCTAAATTTTTAGTCATCTCCTCAAGTTGTTTCTTCACAAGTTCTAGTTCTTCTAGAGTTTTATTCCATGAGGTTTGTAATGATAATATCTTTTCATCAGAGACTTTGTGATCATTTTTCAGTTTGTTGTGCATTACTTCTTCTTGTTTAAGTTTGTCACAGATCTTATATGAATATGTTCTGTAATGCTCAACTTGATCAAAACATACTTTTGTGCACATTTTCTCTATTACTTCAATAGGAATTTCAGAATAACTTGAAGATGAAGTCTCAGAGTCAGATGATGTATTATTAACCTTTGGTTGGTCAGACAAAGCCATAAGTGCAATTTCTTCTGAATCCTCTTTATCACCTTCACAAATAATCTTCAAAGCTCTGTACATAGTGTACCCAGTTTGATAACCATCAAGTCTAGTCAAGACTTCCAATGGTAATCCCTTGCACATCAATGAGTATGCTTTGATATCATTCTTCACCTTTCTTAAGTCATCACCTTGCAGACCATCCTCAGGATAAGGTTCTGGAGAGTCTTTTGTATACACAACTTCTCTGTTAGGACCATCAGATGTAATTGGGATATGTGGTCCTTTCTCTATTGACTTCCATAAGTTAGTATCAATAGAGTTTAGATGATGCTTCAATCTTAAAGACAAGTTCTTGAAATCAGCTCTGTTCTTTAGCTTTGGAACCTTATTCTCAAAATCTTCAGACTTAACCATTTTGTATTTTTGAATTTAAGAAAAAGACTTGTTTTTGTTGCTTTTAAGTTTTGAATTAAAAACTATGAAATGAAAATATTTTTGGATTTTAGTTTCTGAAAAAATTTCTTAGTGTAAACTGATAAGTCTGAAAGCTGATGTTCCTGAATAGTTGACAAGCGCCTACACATTAGTGAAACGCCTACATAGTTCTCAAACACCTGACTTTGAAGTAGAAACACCCAAGGGAATGCCTTAGTTGAATTCTGAAAACATCCAACTGAAATGCGCCAGAATAGTTGAAATGCGCCCAAACAGTTGTTAAACGTCTGGGTCTAAAACGTCCAAACAGTTCAAATGCACCTAAACAGTTTAAATGCGCCTAGAATTACTTTGTTTCTGCAAAGTCACCAAGTGTCCAAACAGTCTCAAAACATCTCAACAGTGGTCAAACACCTTATCTGAAACGTCTGAGCAGTATCAAAACACCCAAATAGTGGTGATGCACCTAGATTCTTAGACAATTTTCAGCAGTTTTCAACAATAATGCGCCTAATTCATCAGCTTCAACGAACTCAGATCTTATGAAAATCTTTAAAACTTGAGTAATTGATCTAAAAACTTCTAATTTGGTAGTAATTAGGTCGATTAACAATCCTTAAGCCTCAATTTGATCAAACAACAACAACAAATTAGTATTCTTAGTTAATTTCAATCCAAATATGAAGAACAAAGTTTGAACACTAATTCGATCAATTACTCGGATCTGAATGAATTACAAACCAAATTGTTATTCAAATCATGTTTCTATGGATGAAACATAACTGAAAACAACAATTAATCGATCAAATTGCAATCAATCATAGATTTCAAGTGATTCAAAGAGCTCAAAATGTCGATAGGCTCTGATCACTGAACAGAAGACTCTGATACCAATTATCGGTTCAAAAGGATCGAATCTATGATGATATCATAACGTAATGATCAATTCAAACACAAAGTAATCAAACACATGCAATTACATCAAAAAATTTATAGATTTCATTGATAGCAAATGCACAGGATACAATGTGTAAGGGTTAGAGTTCGTTCACTGACTCTCTCTAGTCTCTAGTCTAAAATCTCAAGTCTCTAGTCTAGATCTGAGATGTCTACCCTACACAAACATAAAATATCCTATTTATACTATCAAGAAACAAAGGAACATATATTTACAAAATAAGTCCCCATACTATGACAAAAAACACAATAAGACAAAATGTTAATCTTTCAAGAGCTTCAACACAAGTCTTCCGAGACCAAACAGTTCTCCTTCCCCAGTATTAAGACTTAGAAAATCCAAGACAAAGTCTTTTGAAGAATGAAGTCATGAAAACTTGCAGAAGATTCGAAAGAAGTTGATTCTTCCAAAGTATAAATGGCCTCGAAAGAAATTTATTCTTCCGAAGCCACTTACCTTTGGAAGAATCAACTATGAACCAGTGGACATAAGTATGAGTTGTCTGACATCCGCTGCCAACTTTGATATACTGCACGACGCTTTCCCACGCCCATGTAGTTGACCATTCTTTAATCCACTATTCACCTTTATCAGTTAATACAGTTACCATTCTTAGTTGGTGATAAATGGTAAGTCATGGACCTGTCATGACTACCTAATCTAGGATAGTATTTTATCTTAGATACTTTACTTTTAGCAATGTAGTATTTGTCTAGTGGTAAATTCCAGCTGGTTTTCCAAGTATAACCAGCTGTAGATAGTAGTATATATAGTTTCTCATTGTAACTTAAGTAACTATGCTTGTAAGAGTCTTGTAATACTGAGTTGAGAAATAATATATACAAGTATCTTAAAAACCATTCTTGTGCTCATTAACTTATTATATTATTGTTAACCTAGTTAGAGATTTTGCTTCATCAACCGAGTGAGATAAAGTGAGTTTGAGAGATAAAAAACTTATGTTGTGAGACCAACACCAATCCTGCATTTCCTCTGAAGGTTGTGTTGGACTCAACAAGTGCATTAAAGGATAATGCTTGCCATAATCAAACATAATGTGTTCTAACATTCAAACAGTCATTAACTAACACACTAGCATTATTAACATTCATAGCATACACTAATTAAGTTTGAATTTCTTTTTTCAGATTTGTGGATAAAAGAAATTTTGACAAGTGTCAGCAACGGATGAGTTACTATCCACAAAGGATGATCAAGTCTATGCAGCGGATGAAGAACAACTTCCAAAGTGTCTACAGTGGATGATCAACTCACACAGCAGATGACTAATATCCACAGCTGATGAACAATTCATAGCGGATGTTCAACCACAATGGATGAACACTCCACAGCGGACAACTAATAAGACAAACATACAAAAAGTGTTCACAGCGGATAGCATCCAAGACACAGCGGACAATCTATCATCCACAGCGGACAATCTATCATCCACAGCGGACGACATAGCATCCATAGCGGACAATCTATCATCCATAGCGGACGACTTAGACTTGGGATTTTTATGTAATATTTGTTTACGTAAGGATATTTTGTGTTTATAGATAGCTATCTGTATAGGCTATAAATAGCATAATACCCTACTTTGTAAGCTTTTGAACAATCAATACAAACAAGCATTTTGATATTCTTCTGAGCATTCAATCAGTAGCAATCACACAATCAAACACACACACACACACTGATATCGTATCTTTAATCATGGGTTTCCGCACCATGATTATTGATTGTTGAATACAATATAAAATTCTTTTGTTATATTTGTTGAGAGGTTTGTAAAGATCCTTGGGGGAATCCACCTGTTTATGTTCTTGTTCATAAGTTCATAATCAGCTTCTTTAGATTTCATCAGGTGGTATCAGAGCCTTGGCTCAAATCAAACACTGATTTTTTATCATCTCATTCAACAACATGATATCTGTGATTCATTAGCTTCATAACATACACTTAGAGCTTGAAATCAACACAAATCCTTCTTCTACATCATACATTCAACAAATTTTCAAAAACATGAGTTAATCATCTGTTTTCATTCATTTTGAAGAAGATTTTGTGTTTTTTTTTGCTAACAAAGCTCTCAAAATCATTCATACACTATTTTGAAACAGAAACATCACAAAAAATCATTGACACCTCATCGTTTTCTAAGGATTTTCGATAAAACATTATACGAATATTATTCTATCAAGTTTTCATCAAACAAACACTAATTTTAATACTTTGAATCCATTCATTGTATTTAAACATCATATTTTAGTTGTTCTATACTCAAATCAGGCCATTTATCATCTTCAAACAACAACCGATTGTTGTTTTGTTGAAGTTGTTATAGCCGCAAACAAACCCTAGGATAAGCCCTAGTTTTTGTTCATTCAAACCTTCATAATCTCCGGTGATTGTGTTGGTTCAGCATTCAAAATCAAAGAAGAAGCATATTCTTCTTTTGAATTTTCGGAAAATTTACTTTTGATCCGAAAAAGTTAACTTTTAAAACAAAATATTTGTTTTTAGGGTTTTGACTTTGTTGACCGGATTAATTAAAAGGTTTTGACTATTTTGACTGATTGTGACATTCTTAACAGAGTATTCCCTTATTCTACCGAGATTTGACAGTGACTTAACCTTGGACATTAATTAATTAATTACAAATTAATTAATTCCTTTATTTGGTAAACAATTAAAAGTGACAAAAACACTAACAAACAAATCCTAGTGATTTTAGGATAAAAACAAATTTTGCAGAGAGCTAAATAAACAAACAAATTTGACATAAACCGTTAAGTTAAAATTTAACAAACATGTCTGATGAAATTTCAGGATCAAACAGCGGTCTCAAACCACCAAGACTCAAGAACAAAGCAGATTTCAAACAATGGAAAATTATGTTTAGAAATTGGATTATTTTCCAAGACCCAGACCTATGGACATCCATAACCAAGGGACCATACATACCATTAAATCTTGGGCCATACTATAACATACAAAAGCCAGTAAGCTTAAAAAGTGTAGCTAGTGATGACCTCAAGAAGGTCAAAACAGACATGAATGCAAACAGCATATTAGCAATGACCCTGCGATTTGAAATTTTGACATGTATTGAAATTTCAAAACAACTCATGAACTCTAGAAGGTACTTCACACCATGTGTAAAGGAAGTGAGGAGATAAGGGAAATCAAAAAGGAGAAATTGAGGATCCAATATGAAACTTTTCACCATGTTTAAGGAAAATCCATACCACAATAGCTCCATAGATTTGTTCAACTGGTTAATGAGATGATAGTCTATGGTCTCAAATATAAATATATGGAGATCAACAAAAAGATGTTGCACACACTGCCAGAGAGCTAGACTCAGTCAGTCTCTCTAATGAAAGCAACATTGGATCTTGAAGCATTATCTCTGGATGCACTAGTGGCCAAAGTAGAGGCATTGGAACTAGATGAAAGATCTAGGAATAACAGACATGTGGAATCATACAAGATCAAGGAACTTCAACAAACAAACAGTGCATTCTTGACGTGCACTGGTGAAGATGAAGATGAAGAATTTTTGGATTCAAGTGAAACTTCATTCTTCTCTGCTCTTGACTCATCCAACAACAAACAAAAGTCTAAGAAGACTGGTGTTCATGCTTCCCATGAAGCAACACCCCCAAGCAAACAACATCCTCACACTTCCAGCTCCAGCAAACAACAACCAGCAAAGACTCAAAACATTCATAAATTTGAGAAACCAATGGATGCATTAACAATCATATTGCAAAGTGAGGAGCAAAAGGTATCTTTTACAACCTTTTCAACAAGCTTTAAAGCCTACCTAGGAGCTACCATCACACCATCACACATCATACAGCAAGACTTGGATGAATTGCCTCCTGATATGGTTGAAGAAATGGATCTTCAATGGTCAATGGCAATGACTGCATACAGATCCATGAAGTTCCTACAAAGGAATAGGGGGTTAAGCAGGGAAAAGAAAACCAAAATTGGTTTCGATAAGACAAAGGTAAGATGCTATAACTGCCAACTCTATGAACACTTCTCCAGAGAATGCCAACAACCTAGAGTTGATAGAAAACACAACCAAACTCAAACATCAATCAATTATCACTCAAACAGACAAATCCCACCTCATATTAGTATTCCTACTGCACCAACCCCAACTCAAATCACACAGTATAGCCCAAATCAACAATCAAAATCATCTGCAATGATAATCAAACAAGATGGTGAGTGTGATTGGAGTATGTACGAGGCTGAGATCCCATCTCTTGATCATGCCCTCATGGCAAACATAGAAGATAAGATTTTAGAATTCCCAAAAGAGGTAAGGGAAAACCTCTGTACACAACCATGCATTGACGAAGTCAACAGATACAGAGAACATGCAGACAAAATTTCCAAGAAAGTAATTGAAAAAAACATTTTAAATGAAAGTTTAAAATCAGAATCAAAACAATATGGGACTAAAATTCTTCATTGCAAAATGATTTAGACAAATTGATGTCTGAAAAATTAACACTTGCAGCTCAAGTAGAGCAACTTTCTAAAACATTGACTCAGTCAAAAATATTACAGGCTGAAACTAAAGTGAAACTTCAAAAATTTCATGTGAGGAACAAGAAGTTTGAAGAACTTCTTGCTCAGCAAAGGGCATTTAAGGACCCTTCAAGTTTGGGATACAATAAGGTCAATCCACCTTATAATGACAATTATATCCCACTTCTTGATTCCATGACAAACAAACAAGGTGAGTCTATTGACCCACATGACAGGACTGATGACTCAAAACAATCATCATCATCATTACCAAACTCTTCATTAATGTCAAAAACACCTTTGATAAAATTTGTTAAGAGTCAAGCACATCCACAAATAAAATCAATAGATTTTTATCAAGGAGAAAATAATGAGTTTGATGAATAAACAACTGATGAAGATGATGTTGATCTTTTGGATGATGAGTCAGATCAATCAATTATTGAAACTACAAAAGTTTCAAGTGTGGTTGATACACCAACTAAACAAACAAGCAAACACAAGGTTTTGACATCTGCCCTAGTGGAAGAAAAACTGGAGCTTCCACTGCCTCTCCTAAAGAAACAAACAAAGGAAAAGGCAAAGCTCCCATTGTGTAAGGCCCCGTTCCCGGAATGCTTACAGCTGGTCAATCATTGCACACAAAGCATAAAACATACATTAACTTTACTAAAATATTGCAGCAGAATTCTTTTAAACAAACCATTTCATTTATATATATAAGCTTTTGCAAAATAATACATCATTGACAGATTACAAAATATTACTTGTTACATTACATCACAAAAACCTTATAATTTAAACAACGGATGCCATCCAAAAATGCCAAGTAACTGCCCCGTGCCATCCTCAGCAACATTACCTGCCAACTGGAAACACATAAAAGTCAGCGTTGCTGAGTGAGTTCTAGTTTTATAAAATAAAAATACTTCTCTTTCGTTTAAAACCATTCTTTCTTTACTTTCACATGTGATCATGCATCATACGTACACATAGATAATAATTTATTATTATCTTTCATCGTCAATCATTAACTTTCATTCATTCATCATCGTACGTCATCTTATCATTCGTTATCTTTCTTACTGTACCTTACGTACAATCATTAACTTCCGATGACATGTACTATACCCCGAACATTGTGCCCGAAGCTGATCCTTGGGCCTGGTGCAAGTACACTCATCATTATCATTCAACTTTCATTTCGGACCAATGCCATGTGCTATACCCCGAACATTGTGCACGAAGCTGGTTACTGGGCCTGAGGTCTATCATAGACCTCGAACATTGTGCACGAAGCTGACTCCAGTACCTAGGGCAAGCGGCAAGGGTCCCATACATATGGTCAATCACAAAGATTAGACACAAGTATGCATCCTTTTGGGGTAGCTAACCCGCACACAGTTGAGCTAATACCCTTCATTGGGTGTGAACCTCCATACATTACTTGCAAGACTTTTCATTACATCATTCATTCATTAATGCATGCATTCTTTCATTCTTTACGTTCCCTTTTTCATTATCTTCCGCTTTACGTTACATAATACTTTCCATTTACTTTCATAATCATACCACTTAAAGCCATGGAAATAATATACGTAATAAGGAACATAACATAAACATAACCATACCATACATAACATCATCATCACATCACATATGACATCATAAAGTCAACTTACATTACCCCCGGGAACATCCCAAGTCAAATCCTACACTTTACATTTTCCCCAAAATTTCAAAAAATATTCTAAGGCATAGGCGCATGAGCACAATGCAGGCGCATGACCTCTCAGGCGCATGGGAACACTTAGGCGCATGGGGAACTTTCAGGCTCATGGGCACTATTTGGGAGCATGACCCAACACTTAGTCTCCTAGGCAAATTTCTAGGCGCATGGGCAGTATGCATGCGCATGAGTGCCTAGGCGCATGGACACTTAGCCAAATTCAGCCTGTTCTAGGCGCATGGATACTATTCGGGCGCATGGGTTTCCAACACATACTAATAACATCATAATCAGTCCCAATTCATCAATTCATCATGTTCTAACTTAGTTCTAGCATTCTAAGCATCATAACATGAACATAACTCAATCATAATATCATAAATCACCCAAATCATAACTCACCCACATTCACACATACACATACATACGGGTACAAAACCCATTTTCGTAAAAAAATACATACATGCATTTCCAACCCCAAAATTAGTTAAAACATGTAAAAAGGGGGTTCTAGAACTCACCTTTGACAACCTTCGAGTATGACTTCTTCAACCAGTTTGCACTATGAGTTCAACCACCTAGAATCCCACCAAAAACACACACCCGAACAGAACATACACACATAAGCATACAAACGAGGCTAAAACCCAACATGAACACCTCAAAAATCAAGAATTCTTACCTTGGATTCAGTTTCTTGTTCTTCCTTCTTCAAAATCTGAACTCTGCTCTTTCTCTCTCTAGAAAATCCGAATGAAAAGTGGTGTGCAGATAGTGTGGGCGGCCATGCCCACTTTTGTACTAACTTTTTATACTTTTTGTCCTTTTGACACATTTAGCCCCTCAACTTGGGTTAAATTGTGTTTTCTTTCTTTTATTCACATTTATTCCTTCTTTCTCGTCTTTAAAAATACCCGGGTGTTACAAGTCCACCCCCCTTATATAGGTTTCGTCGCCGAAACCTGTTATCCCTCAAATAGATGTGGGTAATACTGCCTCATCTTTTCTTCAGTCTCTCATGTAGACTCGGATCCCTTCCTGTGCTTCCACTGTACACGCACAAGGGGAACCACTTTATTCCTTAACATTTTCTCCTTGCGATCAATGATTGCCACAGGTTGCTCCACATAATCGAGTCTTTCATCAACTTTAATATCTTCCAGTGGCACAACCATATCTTCGTCAGCTAAACACTTCCACAGATGAGATAAATGGAATGTCGAGAGAATTCCACTTAACTCATTGGGTAACTCTAACCTATAGGCCACCTCTCCCACTAGAGCAATGATTCGGAAAGGCCCTATGTACCTCGAACTTAACTTGCCCCGCTTCCTGAACCGAATGATACCTTTCCAAGGTGAGACCTTCAACATAAATCTATCACCCACGAGGAACTCAATCAGCCTGCCTCCCTTGTCGGCATATGACTTCTGCCTATCTTTGGCTGCCTTCATAAAGCCTTTGATCTTTTCGAGCTTCTCAGTCGTAGCCTCAATCACCTCAATACTTCCCAACTCCTTCTGACCAATATCACCCCAACAAATGGGTGTTCTACATCTCCTATCGTTTAGCATCTCATATGGGGGCATACCAATATTGGCATGATAACTTTTTTTATATGAGAACTCAGCTAACGGTAAGTGATCATCCCAACTTCCTCCAAAGTCAATGACGCATGCCCGAAGCATATCTTCTAGCATTTGAATAGTCCTTTCTGACTGACCATCCGTCTGAGGATGATAACCCGTACTAATGTGTAACCTCGTCCCCATAGCATCATGGAATTTCTTCCAAAATTTAGATGTAAACCGGGTGTCACGATCGGAAACAATAGACACCGGCACACCATGACGAGTTACAATCTCTTTGATGAATAGATCCGCTAATCTTTAAGAGGAGTACGTCTCGCGGATCGGTAGAAAGTGGGCACTCTTTGTTAAATGATCAACTATCACCCATATGGCATCATACCTCTCACGGTACGTGGTAACTTCATGATAAAGTCCATGGTGATATGCTCCCACTTCCACTCCGGTATTTCCAATGGTTGGATCTTCCTGCATTGCTTCTGATGCTCGGCCTTCACTTGCAAGCAAGTAAGACACTTACTCACATACTCCGCTACATCGCGCTTCATACCCGGCCACCAATAATCTTTCTTCATATCTTGATACATCTTCGTAGTACCGGGATGAATGGAGTATCGAGTATTATGAGCTTCATCCATAATCCTCCCATGTAAATCCCCGTAACGAGGGATCCACATCCGTCCGAATCAGGTTCGAACACCAAGAGTGTTTTCACCCAACTCCGCAACCATACCTCTCATCCTTTTGGAGTTAAGATGATCTTCCTTCAATGCCTTGTATTGAAACTCCTTGACCTGCTTCATCACATCAGAGGACATAATCAACTGATAAACCTTCACCCGAATCGGCTAGGGTCTCTCCTTTCGGCTAAGGGCATCCGCTACTACGTTGGCCTTGCCTGGATGGTAATAGATCTTGCAATCATAATCCTTTATGAGCTCTAACCATCACCTCTGCCTCATGTTCAGATCCTTTTGCTCGAAGAAGTACTTCAAGCTCTTGTGGTTCGTGAAGATTGTGCACTTCGTTTCGTATAGGTAGTGCCTCCAAATCTTTAGTGCAAAGACCACAGCTGCTAGCTCCAAGTCATGAGTAGGGTAATTAACCTCATGAACTTTCAACTGTGGGGATGCATAAGCTATAACCTTTCCTTGCTGCATCAACACACAACCCAACCCTGAGTAAGAAGCATCCGAATAGACCACTAAGTCCTCGCTTCCTTCGGGTAATGATAAAACTAAATCTTGAGTCAACCTTGCCTTTAACTCCTCAAAAGCACTTTCTTGAGCTTTACCCCATACAAATTTCACATCCTTGCGGGTCAACTTAGTCAATGGGGAAGCTATCTTAGAGAAGTCTTGAATGAATCTCGTATAATAACCCGCCAACCCCAAGAAACTACGAAACCTTGGAGGGCGTCTTTGGAGACTTCCATTGCGTCACCGCTTCCACCTTTTCCAGGTCCACCATGATCCCTTCTGGATTCACCACATGACCCAAAAACTGAACTTCGCGCAACCAGAACGCGCACTTGGAGAACTTGGCATACATCTTCTCTTTTCTCAACGTCTCTAACACTTCCTGAATGTGACCGGCATGCTCCGCCTCATTCTTCGAATAAATCAGGATATCATCAATAAACACAATCACTGATTTATACAACATCGGCTGACACACTCGATTCATCAAGTCCATAAAAGCAGCCAGCGCGTTGGTCAAACCAAAGGACATAACGAGAAACTCGTAGTGTCCATAACGCGTGCGAAAAGTTGTTTTAGGAATATCTTGCTCCTTCACCTTCAGCTGATAGTAGCCAGATCGAAGATCTATCCCCGAGAACCAACTGGAACCTTGGAGCTGATCAAACAGGTCATCAATCCTTGGCAATGGATACAGATTCTTCACCGTCAACTTGTTCAGCTCGTGGTAGTCTATGCAGATCCTCATACTACCATCCTTCTTCTTCACGAATAAGACCGGAGCACCCCAAGGAGAGATACTCGGTCTAATGAACCCCTTATCAAGCAACTCTTGTAGTTGCTCCATCAATTCTTTCATCTCGGTCGGAGCCAACCGATACGGTGCCTTAGCAACAAGTTGGGCATCGGGTATCAAGTCAATCTGGAACTCAATCTCACGGTCCGGTGGCACACCTGGTAAATCTTCGGGAAACACATCTAGGAACTCACACACAACTGGTACATCCGACAGTTGTGGCGTTGGCGTATCTACATCCTAAACGTATGCCAAGTAGGCACTACATCGACGCCTCATGCACTTTCCTGCCACCGCCATCGAAATCACCATCGGGATAGTCGTAACTCGATCACCGTAAATCATCACCAAAGTCCCGTTGGGCGCTGTCAGTCGAATCATCTTCTTACGACATATGATATTTGCCTCATAGTCCGCCAACCAATCCATTCCTAGGACTACGTCAAATTCACCTAAGGTCATCACGAACAGTCTAGCAGAAAATTTATGACCCTCTAATTCTATATCGCAGCCTTCTATCAGGTCAACAATCCTGGTAGACTTACCCATGGTAGTTTCTACATCGATGGGCTCATCAACACCTCTACTACTAACAGGCAATTTAGCATAGAAAGCAGCAGAAATAAAACTCTTACTAGCACCTGAATCAAATAACACAAAAGCAAGAGTTTGGTTTACTAGAAATGTACCTGACACGACATCGGTGTCCGTCCCAGCCTCCTCCTGAGTCATCGTGAATGCCCTGGCGCTCACCCTCTGCCCCTCAGTCCCGGTCTTCTTCCCTGCTCCGGAACTCTCAGCCCTTGTCTTCTTGCATTCTTGACTCATGTGGCCCCCTCCACCACAGTTAAAACACCTTGCCACCTTGCACTCTCTTGCCATATGGCCAGGCTTTCCACACTTGAAGCATACTTTCAATCCCCACCTACACTCCCCAGTGTGCTCCTTCCCACACTTGCCACACCTCTTCGACCCCGCACCGGATGAGACCACACGCCGGTCATCCACCCGTGCATTCTTGTTGTTTGCCGGGGCACCACCCCGACCAAACCTCTTCCCATTCCAGTTTCGGTCACCACCACCTTTCATGCTCACCTCAGCCACCACCACTTCCCTCTCGTCGTACAGCCTTCCCACCAGATCGACCACCGACCTGAATGTACTCGGTCAGGCGGCGATCATGTGCCTACGGACATCCGCCGGCAAGCCCTGGATGTACCTCTTGATCTTTCGTGACAGACGCGTCACCTGATCCGGCACCAGTCGTGCCATCTCGTTAAACTTGTTGGTGTATTGCTGATGCGTCATGGTTCCTGCCTCCAGCTGCAGGAACTCCCTCTCAACCTTTTCGAGCTCCCTATGAGGACAGAACTCCTCGATCACCAGCTTCTTCAACTCTGGCCACCTCATTCTTCCAATTGCTTTACTACCCTCGGCTTGGACGATATTGTCCCACCAGCACAGAGCCGAGTCCACAAATGAATGAGTGGCAAACTTCACCTTTTGATCCTCCCGGCACTCGCTGATATCAGGTACAACTTCCATCACTCTCACCCATTGGCGAGCAGCAGCAGCAGTGCCGTTGCCATCGAAAGTCGGGGGCTTGCATCTTTGAAATGCCCCATAGTTACAGCCTCGTGCTGCCTCCGGCACAGGCTCTTCTCCTTCTTCCTCATCAGTAGATACAACCATCTCAGTCTCAAGTTGCTCTTTCCCTCATGAGGACCTATTCCTCTCTTTCCTTTCTCCTTCTCTCACAGCCTTTATCACTTCGGTCACCACAGACGGTAAGATCGTTTGCATGACCTAATGAACCTCCTCTACAACAGCCTCCTTCACTGAGGCCTTTAAGTTAGCACTCTCGTCACCGCCCTCCGGATGAGGGGTCTTGGGCTCTTCATGAGCCACCTCTTCAGCTCGAGGCCTTCCTCTTGTGACCCGCGGTCCAGCACCATGTCCACCACGACCTCCACCTCTAGAAGCCTTTGAAGATCTACCATCAGCCATCCTTTAACACGCTATAAGATTCAAACACTAACACGGTCATTCAAGGTGATAGCTCAGTTTATGTCAAGTATCGTAAGTCCCTAATTACAGTGGCCAGTTGTGATTAGCCACTTACTTTACTCTTCATACCCTAAGCATTTCCTATCTTGACTACATCAGTATCTAAATCTACTAAGAAGCACATAAACCACATAACATTCGCACATAATACCGGTTAACATTAAGAAACTACCTGATGGCACGCAGCTACTCGGACTGGCATTCCTTCCCCTTGTCCTATTGTCAGTTTAAGTTTAGGTTTATTTTGAAAATATTTACCCAATTCACTTAAACTTTGGCTCTGATACCAACTTGTAAGGCCCCGTTCTCGGAATGCTTATAGCTGGTCAATCATTGCACATAAAGCATAAAACATACATTAACTTTACTAAAATATTGCAACGGAATTCTTTTAAACAAACCATTTCATTTATATATATATGCTTTTGCAAAATAATACATCGTTGACAGATTACAAAATATTACTCGTTGCAACACATCACAAAAACCTTATAATTTAAACAACGGATGCCATCCAAAAATGCCAAGTAGCTACCCCGTGCCATCCTCGGCAACATTACCTGCCAACTGGAAACACATAAAAGTCAGCGTTGCTGAGTGAGTTCTAGTTTTATAAAAATAAAATACTTTTCTTTTGTTTAAAACCATTCTTTCTTTACTTTCACATGTGATCATGCATCATACGTACACATAGATAATAATTTATTATTATCTTCCATCGTCAATCATTAACTTTCATTCATTCATCATCGTACGTCATCTTATCATTCGTTATCTTTCTTACCGTACCTTACGTACATTCATTAACTTCCGATGACATGTACTGTACCCCGAACATTGTGCACGAAGCTGACCCTTGGGCCTGGGGCAAGTACACTCATCATTATCATTCATCTTTCGTTCCAGACCAATGCCATGTGCGATTCCCCGAACATTGTGCACGAAGCTGATTACTGGGCCTGAGGTCTATCATAGACCTCAAACTATGTGCACGAAGCTGACTCCAGTACCTAGGGCAAGCGGCAAGGGTCCCATACATATGGTCAATCACAAAGATTAGACCCCAGTGTGTATCCTTCCGGGGTAGCTAACCCGCACACTGTTGAGCTAACACCCTTCATTGGGTGTGAACCTCCATACATTGCTTACAAGACTTTTCATTACATCATTCATTCATTAATGCATGCATTCTTTCATTCTTTACGTTCCCTTTTTCATTATCTTCCGCTTAACGTTACATAATACTTTCCATTTACTTTCATAATCATACCACGTAAAGTCACGAAAATAATATACGTAATAAGGAACATAACATAAACATAACCATACCATACATAACATCATCATCACATCACATATGACATCATAAAGTCAACTTACATTACCCCCGGGAACTTCCCAAGTCAAAGCCTACACTTTACATTTTCCCCAAAATTTTAGAAAATATTTTAAGGCATAGGCGCATGAGCACTATGTAGGCGCATGACCTCTCACGTGTAACCTCTCGTATTTTTATTTAACGTTTGATTTAACGTCGTTATCTCTTGTAAGGGCTTGTTTTGTTATTAATGCAAGTACGAGGTCTTATTTGGAAATTTTTGGAATTATTTATAATTAAATAATGTAATAATAATAATAATAATAATAATAATAAAATGATAAAATAATGGTAAATAATTTTAATAAGTATTAAAATTACTATTAATAAAAGAAAAATAAAATTTTATAAAGACTTGTAAATAAATGATTTGTACATAAATAAAAAATATATAAATTACAGGGACTAAACTATAATTTATTTAAATTGAAACTTAAACTTTGGTTTTAAATGACAAAACAAGAACCGCAGGGACAGAATGTCTAAAATTTAAAACCCAACCCCAATCGGCCCCGATTCCCGGACAACTTCGGCCACATCTCCGGTCGGCTCCGGCCACCTCCAACCTTCAAAATAATCAATAAAAATCGAATTAAAATGCACCATTCGAATCGTAGGACTGTTTCAAACCCACATATGATCATTAATTGGAGTTTAATCTCGGTTTGATGGGTCTGCGAACCCGTAACCGAAAGCCTCGTGAAACCAAAACTGTTCTACCCTTTAAACAATGTTATCAATGCAATTAAACCTATACAAACGTCTATCTAATCATATCGAAGTTACTGAGATGAGTAATTGTATCTTAAACCGTCTTTAACCCAATTAACAACCACCGTAACCCCCGATTGAATACATTGAACTAGTGGTGTCGAACCCGATGTAATTGAACCTATATAAGCGAGGCTAAATCATCAACACAACCCTTTGATGCTTCCTAAAAATTCAATTTGGTAAAAACACCACAATACTACGTCTGTTTGATTTGAAACCGTCGCAACACCCTTCTACCCACCATCGTTGATTACAACTTCGAACCAGGTAAATTGGTTACATGAATTGACTCGATTTCAGGTGGGGAACAAAAGCCCCAATGTTAATTTCATATCCGAATTCATTTCATGACTCAATTGAATCGGAATTGAAGTTAGGGTTCTTATGAATTTGGGAGTTTTTCGTAGATTTATGTTTATAAAAATTTTGAAATGGGATCTTGACACTAAATAGGGTTGTGGCCCGGGGGTTGGAGCAGGAGATGTTGTGGCAAAGGGCCCGGGTTCGAACCCGAGCCCTGCCACTATTTTTTTTAAAGAGTTTTTATTAATAACAAAATTTCAGAAAATATTTAAAAATTATTAATATACTTATAAAAATCATTTTTTTTCAGAAACTAAATAAAAACTATTTTCTTTTCAATTTTTTAGATAATCAATTAATAAATTTTTATTCTTCATGTTTGGAAATTATAAAAACTGTTACAAAAGTATCATATATTAGTAATCTCAATAAATACCATTTAATTCTTAACAATTCTAATTTAAATGCTTTATAGTTATAAAACATATTTTACAAAATTCATCTATATATTTAGATAAATATATATGTACATATTTAAAATGTACACTTATTGTAATTAATAGAAATATCTTAATCATTACAAACTACAAAATTACTATCTTATTTAATAGTAAATAAAAACCTTTGATAATAAAGGTTTAACGTTTATTAACAGTGTTAATCATTAAAGTTCCTATCTAACTGTTTAAATACCAAAATAATAATAAAATGTATCTATATAATAATCTTGAGTTAGTGTTTACAAATAATATCATCCCAAATTTAAACCGTGAATTCTCATGTATCGTTAACATCATGATTAATTCAATACGACATTCATTTAGGTTGAACGTTAACGAATCCTCAGCATTATATACAAGACCTTCTAAATTGCTCATCCTTATTATTCATGTGAGTTTTTCTATACCACTTTTATATATTTTCACACTTTGGGGTGAAACATGTTAACTTTATCATAATTGCACTTGTAAACTCGTTTGAATCTTGTAAACACTTGGGTAATTCATCTTATTTGTCGTGGTTAGTTGAACTTTAGTAATTACCATGTGATGACTATTATATGTACAATCATTAACTATTGCTAGCCTGGCGACGTCATAGATCTATGGGCCTGACAAGCCTACTTGGTTAATCCAAGTACACTTAGCTAATCGTTTAATCTTGTAATCTGTCAAGGTTTGACTGTTATATTTGTTCATCCATCCCTAATTACTTTATTCAATAACCTATGACATGAATTACCATCTTTTATATATATATATATATTTATGTATGAAAACTGTAGAAAACTCACCAACATTATGTTGACCCTTTTATTTTTAACATGTTTCAGGAAATGATAATGCTTAGCTTGCTATGAAGACAATGTCACATCTAGGACTGGACCTAGAATAAAATAAAAATGCAATTGTTATCATTGAACGATGAAATTTCTATGTTTTGGAACACATTCTATATCTTAAATGTATGTCTTGAATATTGAGTTTTAATAATATTATCATTTTAAATTAGCGTTGTGTGGCATGAACAATCTTAACCCTCACATCTCGACGTTTCCGCCGTTAAGATTGGGGTGTGACAGATTGGTATCAGAGCCCATAACTATAGGGATTTAGGTTATTAGAAATGGTGGCCTAGACTATGGTTAAACTAGGGACCCTTTTTATGACAATTGCTATGATCTTGTAAGTATGCTTATATGTCTATCTTGATGCATGACAAATTCCCTTATGTGCTATTTGCTTACCTTTAGAATTAGTGCCTTAGTATTATGCCTTGCACCTTGTGAACCCCAACTTTCTAATCCTCTTCTTATGCCTCTACGTTTTACCACGCCTAATCCTTTCTAAACCTTATTCTCGACTACATGTGGAAATCTACGCATCTTATTGAGTGGGAAAATTCCTTAGACGATATGACTAAATCTTGAAAATCTCATCGAGGTTTTAATTCTAATAGCCTTAGGGGAGTGTGTGACATATAAACACCTGTATTCTGGATCTCCTGGCAAAAGGCCCTCGGGCTAAGGCAAGCATTTCGTATAAATCTCATTGCGAGACCTGTTATGCTTACCTGGGGATTTATGGGATGAGTGCTAAATTATGGTCAACATACACATCTTCCCGAGGAAATTAGGATTAAGTCACCTCGACATGTCCATGTTCCTATTGGCTATGAGATACAAAATGGAACCGTCCTGGCTGTATATAAATTATCTAAAAATTCCTATTTACCTTAAACTGGTTTATCTCCAAATACTAATATTTTACTTTATTTCTATCTTATAGAATGTCTCGTCATCATGGAAAACGTGCTACCTCCGACCGTAAACTCGCTGCAATGATCGCCCGGCAAATGGCCGCTGTACTTCCAACGATGGTTGCTGAACTTAGCAGCACCCTAATGGCCAACAATAGCAACAACGCCATTGGAAACAATGGTAGTGGTGACAACAATGGTCAAGGGGAAAATAGCAACAACCAAGGTGGGAATAGTCGCACTTGCACATTCAAGCACTTCCACTCTTGCTAACCCACTAGCTTTAGTGGAAAGGAAGGAGCCACTGGACTTCTCGAGTGGTTCGAAAGTATGGAAAATACGTTTATCGTCAGCGAATGTCCCGATGAACTCAAGGTCCGATATGCTGCAAGTGTCCTTCAACAACGGGCACTCACTTGGTGGAATAGTGAGAAAAGGAATCGAGGGACTGAAGTTGCCTTGGCGTTGCCTTGGGAAGAATTTAAGGACATAATGATCCAAAAGTTCTGCCCGAGGAGTGAATTGCAAAAGCTGGAGGAGAAATTCTAGAACCTCAAACAGGATAGTGGGAATCATTTGGCTTATTCCACTCGGCATCATGAGTTGAGCATGCTCCTACCTCATATTGTGGATACCGTTCCCCGCAACATTGAGAAGTTTGTTAAGGGGGTACCACCTCAAATTAAAGATGCCGTGGTGGGTAGTAGGCCCACAACTTTAGTGGAGGCAATTAATATCACCGCCCAGCTCACTGAAAACCATATTAGAGCTGGTACTTTAACGGTGAAAGGTGCTAAGACTGCTTTGAAGGTGACTCCCGAGGCTACAAAAGAGGTGAAGGCCGAGTCGTCTTCCAAAGGCAAGAAGCGCAAGTTCACACCGGCTCGTAATTATGCGGTGACAACACCAAATGCCCCTCAAAGGCAAGCTATCATTGCAAATCAAGCCCCCGTGGCGAGGGCTTATACTGGGTCGCACCCAATGTGCAATACTTGTAAGTACCATCATGCGAGTAACACTCCTTGCCGAGTCTGCTCGTTGTGCGGGAAGTATGGACATCTGGTGGCTACCTGTCTTCGTACTCCTAATAATACGGCATTGGCTGCAAACCGAGTTTGCTACAACTGTGGCGAATCGGGTCATGTCTGTCCACAATGCCCCCGCAATGCGGGAAATATGCAGGTATGTATCTTGTAAATAGTCGTTATGCTTCTGTACTGTTTGATTCGGGTGCGGATAAGAGTTTTGTGTCTTTAGAGTTCGAGCCTATTCTTTCCAAGCCACGTTATAATTTAGAGAGATCTTTTACGGTCGAAGTAGCCGATGGCAAGTCTGTCGAAGTCAGCGTCGTGATACGCGATTGCACCTTAAGTCTTAACGAGCACGACTTTCGTATCGACCTTATTCCTATGCAAATGGAGAGCTTTGACGTTATTATTGGCATGGATTAGTTAGCAAAGCAACACGCGGAAATTATATGCTTTGAGAAGTGCATTCGAATTCCTTTACCATCGGGTGATACCTTAAAAGTTTTTGGGGAGAGATCATCCCAAAGACTCAAACTCATGTCTTGTATCAAGGCCCGCAAGTGCTTAAGTAAAAACTACGTAGTTTTCATGGCTTACGTAGTCAACACGAAAGCCAGGGGTAAAGAACTGAAGGATATACCTGTAGTGCGGGATTTTCCCGAGGTGTTTCTTGAGGATCTTAGTGGGTTACCTCCCGTACGAGAAGTTGAGTTCAAAAGACCTGATTCAAGGTGCAAATCCCGTGGCTAAGTCGCCTTATCGTCTAGCACCATCTGAAATGCAAGAACTAGCTAGTCAACTGCAAGAGTTGACCGATAAGGGTTTCATTCAACCTAGTTCTTCACCATGGGGTGCACCCGTGCTATTTGTGAAGAAGAAAGATGGTTCTTTCCGTATGTGCATCGACTACCGGGAACTCAACAAGCTCACTATCAAGAACCGATATCCTCTTCCTCGAATTGATGATCTCTTCGATCAACTTCAAGAGCTACACAATTCTCGAAGATCGATCTATGTTCTGGATATCATCAATCACGGGTTCACGATAATGATATTCCAAAGACTGTGTTTCGTACTCGATATGGACCTTATGAGTTCATGGTTATGCCTTTTGGCTTGACTAATGCACCTGCTGTCTTCATGGATCTCATGAATCGGGTATGTAAACCGTATTTTGATAAGTTCGTCATCGTGTTTATTGATGACATTCTTATTTATTCCAAGGCAAAGGCTAATCACGAATCGCATCTACGTCAAGTCCTCGATCTCTTGAAGAAGGAACAATTATATGCCAAGTTCTCCAAGTGCGAATTCTGGCTTGAAGAAGTCCAATTCTTAGGACATGTGGTGAATAGCCAAGGAATTCACGTTGATCCTGCATAGATAGAAGCCGTGAAGAATTGGTGTGTTCCCACGACGCCAACCGAGGTTCGTTCTTTTCTGGGTTTAGCGGGTTATTATCGTAAGTTCATTGCAAACTTTTCAAAGATTACGTAACCACTTACGGCGCTAACTCAAAAGAATAGACTTTTTGAGTGGGGGCCCGAGCAAGAAGATGTGTTCGAGAGGTTAAAACACAAACTGTGTAATGCTTCTATCCTAACTCTTCCCGATGGAAACGATGACTTCACTGTATATTGCGACGCGTCTAGTCAAGGTCTTAGTTGCGTTCTCATGCAACGAGGTAAGGTCATAGCTTACGCGTCGAGACAATTGAAGGTTCATGAAGTGAACTACACAACTCATGACCTTGAACTTGGTGCCGTAGTATTTGCTTTGAAGATTTGGCGACATTATCTCTATGGAATGCAATGCATAGTCTACACCGATCACAAGAGCTTTCAACACGTGTTTAATCAAAAGGATCTCAACATGAGACAAAGACGTTGGGTTAAACTAATTAGCGACTACGACTGCGACATTCGCTATCATCCTGGAAAGGCGAATGTTGTAGCCGACGCACTGAGTCGTAAGATCCACAACAAGACTGTCTCGCTTCAAGAAATCCGAGATCGAAGGCAATGGTTTGACATGTTGGGGGAGTTTGACACCAAGATACATGTGGACATTAACGAGGCCACTATCATGCTTCAAAACATAAGGGTTGATAGTGATCTCGAGTTTTGCATCCGTGAGGCTCAACAAGCGGCGCTAACCGAGGAAGGGAAAGATGAAGATCTAATGTATAATGTTCGATCACAAATGGAGACAAAACCGAATGGCATGTGGTATTTCTTGAATCGACTTTGGACCCCGAATCGCGATAATCTCCATCACTTCATTATGAACGAAGCTCATCAAACCCGATATTCTATTCATCCTGGATCCGATAAGATGTATATGGATCTACGTGGCCAATATTGGTGGCCAGGAATGAAGAAAGATATCGCGTCTTATGTTTCTAAGTGCCTCACATGTGCAAGAGTCAAAGCTGAACATCAACGGCCTAGTGGTTTACTTGAACAACCTGAAATCCCTATGTGGAAATGGGAACACATATCCATGGATTTCATAACCAAGTTACCACGTACCTCTCGTGGCCATGATAGTATATGGATGATCGTTGACCGTTTGACCAAAACGGCACATTTCATACCAATACGAGACACCTACAAGGTTTCAAGATTGGCTCGTATCTACATCGATGAAATTGTGAGTCGTCATGGTGTGCCGTTGCATATTATTTCCGATTGTGATGCTCGATTCACTTCACACTTCTCGTCTTCCATGCAAGAACTCTTGGGTACTCAGTTGGATTTAAGCATGGCTTACCATCCTCAAACGGATGGTCAAACAGAGCGAACAATCCAAACTCTTGAGGACTTACTGCGTCTTTGTGTCCTTGATTTTGGTGGTGACTGGGATACGCACCTGTCGTTAGCTGAATTTTCGTATAACAATAGTTATCGCTCGAGTATCAAGATGTCACAATTCGAGGCTTTATGTGGTCGTAAATGTCGTTCTCCGATTTGTTGGACTGACATTGGTGAGAATTTCATCACTGGTCCTGAACTCATACAAGAAGCGACCGACAAAGTCTCCAGAATCCGAAGTAACCTTGAGGTGGCTAGAAGTCATCAAAAGTGTTACGCCGATAAGAGATGCAAACCATTGGAGTTTCAAGTCAACGACATGGTTCTTCTTAAGGTCTCTCCATGGAAGGGTGTTGTTCGTTTTGGGAAGAAAGGTAAGTTAGCCCCACGCTTTGTAGGACCTTTCAAAATTCTGAAAAGAATTGGGAAAGTGGCTTACAAACTAGAACTACCTTTCGAACTTAGCGGGGTTCATCCTGTCTTCCATGTCTCAAACCTGAGGAAATGCCTAGCCAATGAAAGTTTGCATGTTCCTTTGGAGGAAATCCAAATTGACGAGTCGTTGCATTTCGTTGAGAAGCCTGTTGAGATTATGGATCGAACGTTAAAGAAGACTCGTACATCTACCACCCCGATCGTCAAAGTCCGTTGGGAAAACAAACGTGGAGCTGAGTTCACTTGGGAACGCGAGGATTACATGAAGAAAAAATATCCCTATCTTTTTGCTTAGCCTTGTCTTTAATTTCGGGACGGAATTCCTTAAAGTTGGGGAGACTATAACCTCTCGTATTTTTATTTAATGTTTGATTTAACGTCGTTATCTCTTGTAAGGGCTTGTTTTGTTGTACGAGGTCTTATTTGGAAATTTTTGGAATTATTTATAATTAAATAATGGAATAATAATAATAATAACAAAATGATAAAATAATGGTAAATAATTTTAATAAGTATTAAAATTACTATTAATAAAAGAAAAATAAAATTTTATAAAGACTTGTAAATAAATGATTTGTACATAAATAACAAAAATATAAATTACAGGGACTAAACTGTAATTTATTTAAATTGAAACTTAAACTTTGGTTTTAAATGACAAAACAAGAACCGCAGGGACTGAATGTGTAAAATTTAAAACCCAACCCCAATCGGCCCCGATTTCCCGGCCAACTCCGGCCACATCTCCGGTCGGCTCCGGCCACCTCCAACCTTCAAAATAATCAATAAAAATCGAATTAAAATGCACCATTCGAATCGTAGGACTGTTTCAAACCCACATATGATCATTAATTGGAGTTTAATCTCGGTTTGATGGGTCTGCGAACCCGTAACCGAAAGCCTCATGAAACCAAAACTGTTCTACCCTTTAAACAATGTTATCAATGTAATTAAACCTGTACAAACGTCTATCTAATCATATCGAAGTTACTGAGATGAGTAATTGTATCTTAAACCGTCTTTAACCCAATTAACAACCACCGTAACCCCCGATTGAATACATTGAACTAGTGGTGTCGAACCCGATGAAATTGAACCTATATAAGCGAGGCTAAATCATCAACACAACCCTTTGATGCTTCCTAAAAATTCAATTTGGTAAAAACACCACAATACTACGTCTGTTTGATTTGAAACCGTCGCAACACCCTTCTAGCCACCATCTTTGATTACAACTTCGAACCAGGTAAATTGGTTACATGAATTGACTCGATTTCAGGTGGGGAACAAAAGCCCCAATGTTAATTTCATATCCGAATTCATTTCATGACTCAATTGAATCGGAATTGAAGTTTGTGTTCTTATGAATTTGGGGGTTTTTCGTAGATTTATGTTTTTAAAATTTTGAAATGGGATCTTGACACTAAATAGGGTTGTGGCCCGGGGGTTGGAGCAGGAGATGTTGTGGCAAAGGGCCCGGGTTGGAACCCGAGCCCTGCCACTTTTTTTTTTAAAGAGTTTTTATTAATAATAAAATTTCAGAAAATATTTAAAAATTATTAATATACTTATAATTATCATTTTTTTAAGAAACTAAATAAAAACTATTTTCTTTTAAATTTTTTTAGATAATCAATTAATAAATTTTTATTCTTCATGTTTGGAAATAATAAAAACTGTTACAAAAGTATCATATATTAGTAATCTTAATAAATCCCATTTAATTCTTAACAATTCTAATTTAAATGCTTTATAGTTATAAAACATATTTTACAAAATTCATCTATATATTTAGATAAATATATATGTACATATTTAAAATGTACACTTATTGTAATTAATAGAAATATCTTAATCATTACAAACTACAAAATTACTATCTTATTTAATAGTAAATAAAAACCTTTGATAATAAAGGTTTAACGTTTATTAACAGTGTTAATCATTAAAGTTCCTATATAATTGTTTAAATATCAAAATAATAATAAAATATATCTATATAATAATCTTGAGTTAGTGTTTACAAATAATATCATCCCAAATTTAAACCGTGAATTCTCGTGTATCGTTAACATCATGATTAATTCAATACGATATTCATTTAGGTTGAACGTTAACGAATCCTCAGCATTATATACAAGACCTTCTAAATTGCTCATCCTTATTATTCATGTGAGTTTTTCTATACCCCTTTTATATATTTTCACACTTTGGGGTGAAACATGTTAACTTTATGATAATTGCACTTGTAAACTCGTTTGAATCTTGTAAACACTTGGGTAATTCATCTTATTTGTCGTGGTTAGTTGAACTTTAGTAATTACAATGTGATGACTATTATATGTACAATCATTAACTATTGCTAGCCTGGCGACGTCATAGATCTATGGGCCTGACAAGCCTACTTGGTTAATCCAAGTACACTTAGCTAATCGTTTAATCTTGTAATCTTGTAATCTTGTAATATGTCAAGGTTTGATTGTTACATTTGTTCATCCATCCCTAATTACTTTATTCAATAACCTATGACATGAATTACCATTTTATATATATATATATTTATGTATGAAAACTATAGAAAACTCACCAACATTATGTTGACCCTTTTATTTTTAACATGTTTCAGGAAATGATAATGCTTAGCTTCCTATGAAGACAATGTCACATCTAGGACTGGACCTAGAATAAAATAAAAATGCAATTGTTATCATTGAACGATGAAATTTCTATGTTTGGAACACATTCTATTTCTTAAATGTATGTCTTGAATATTGAGTTTTAATAATATTATCATTTTAAATTAGCGTTGTGTGGCATGAACAATCTTAACCCTCACATCTCGACGTTTCCGACGTTAAGGTTGGGGTGTGACATCAGGCGCATGGGAACATTTAGGCGCATGGGGAACTTTCAGGCGCATGGGCACTATTTGGGAGCATGACCCAACACTTAGTCTCCTGGGCAAATTTCTAGGCGCATGGGCACTATGCATGCGCATGAGTGCCTAGGCGCATGGGCAATTTTGGGCGCATGGACACTTAGCCAAATTCAGCCTGTTCTAGGCGCATGGATACTATTCGGGCGCATGGATACTATTTGGGCACATGGGTTTCCAACACATACTAATAATATCATAATCAGTCCCAATTCATCAATTCATCATGTTCTAACTTAGTTCTAGCATTCTAAGCATCATAACATGAACATAACTCAATCATAACATCATAAATCACCCAAATCATAACCCACCCACATTCACACATACACATACATACGGGTACAAAACCCATTTTCGTAAAAACATACATACATGCATTTCCAGCCCCAAAGATAGTTAAAACATGTAAAAAGGGGGTTCTAGAACTCACCTTTAACAACCTTCGAGTATGACTTCTTCAACCAGTTTGCACTATGAGTTCAACCACCTAGAAACCCACCAAAAATATACACACATAAGCATACAACTGAGGCTAAAACCCAATAGGAACACCTCAAAAACCAAGAATTCTTACCTTGGATTCGGTTTCTTGTTCTTCCTTCTTTAAAATCTGAACTTTGCTCTTTCTCTCTCTAGAAAATCCGAATGAAAAGTGGTGTGCAGATAGTGTGGGCGGCCATGCCCACTTTTGTACCAACTTTTTATACTTTTTGTCCTTTTAACACATTTAGCCCCTCAACTTGGGCTAACTTGTGTTTTCTTTCTTTTATTCACATTTATTCCTTCTTTCTCATCTTTAAAAATACCCGGGTGTTACACATTCAGCCAAAATATACAATAGTAACTTTTGATGTACCTTTAAAATTAAATTTAAAATGAAAAGTTATTAACAAACAAGGCAATGCAAATTTACCGTACTGCCAGTGGTGTGATCAATACACTCACACCATAGAAAAATGCAAATATGATAAATATTGCAAGTACTGTAACATGAACTATCACAAGAGTAAATCGTGCCATTTTCACAATTATTGTTCAGTTTGTGAAAGAAACAATCATAGCACTGCTAACTGCTTTTTCAATAAGAAAAACAAAAAGCAAAACAAACAGCCTCAAGTTAAGAAATCAACTGAGAAACAGACAGTTGTTCCTAACAAGAACAAAGGAGGAGTACCACGACAAACTCCTTATCAAAAGGTTGTTTCAAACAATGATAAAACTTTTTATGACACCTTTAGACAATCAAATAGGAGACATAAGTCTCAGAATAGACAACCATCAAACATTTGCACTCAAAGGAGAAGAGCTCAAAGCACTTCTCCCGACAGAGCTAAAAACATTCAAAGGAAATCTAGTGTGACTAGAATTCCTAAACCATTAGACAATGCCACATTAGAAGAAATATGCATTATGGGAAAAGACGGAAAACAGAAAACCATCTTGGCTTGGGTTGCTCCATCTAACTGATTTCTTTGCTTTTACAGGGACATCAAAGAAGGCCTGACAACATCTGGTATGTTGATAGTGGATGTTCCCGACACATGATTGGCAATTGTTCCCTCCTTCGGGATTTTAAAAGCCTATATGGAGGAAATGTAGCCTTTGGAGGAGATAAGACAAGTGGAAGGATAACTGGTGAATGAACAATATCAAATGGGTTGATCAGCTTTGAAAATGTCAACTACTGCTCCAACCTCCAGTTTAATCTTCTCAGCGTGTCCCAAATCTGTGATAAAGGATATGCCACCTTATTTGACTCTAAAAACTATTACATCCTCAAGACGGGTTTTCAAAGACCAGAAGATTGTATCCTTTTGAAAACACCCCGTCATAACAACACATACATTGTTGATATGAACACTATTTTAGCATTAACCCCTGAAGCATGCTTACTATCAAAAGCATTAGAAGATGTTTCCCAATTATGGCATAGACGTTTAGGACACTCAAATTATAACAGAATGAATCAACTTCTAAAAGGTGACTTAGTAATAGGTTTACCATAAAATGAATTCTTCTGTACTGACCACTGCACTGCATGTTTGAAAGGCAAACAACACAGAGTGTCTCATAAGTCTAAATTGGTAAACTATAACAACACACCACTCAAATTGCTTCACATGGACCATTTTGGCCCAACAAACATCTTAAGCATAGGAAAGAAGCAATACTATCTTGTTGTAGTAGATGATTATTCAAGATTCATATGGGTTTTCTTTCTACTACACAAGTCAGAAACATCAGAAATCATCAAATCCTTTATCACTAAAATTGAGAATCAATTGGATCTTAAAGTTAAATCTTTAAGAAGTCATAATGGTACTGAATTTAAAAATGACACTACTTCTTTTTTTATGCAGAGAAAGGAATTAATCATCAATTCAGTATAGCAAGGACTCCTCAGCAAAATGGAGTTACTGAAAGAAGGAAGAGAACATTAACAGAAGCTGCTAGATCTATGCTAGCTGACTCTTTATTACCCATATCCTTTTGGACTGAAGCAATCAACACAACTTGCTATATTCAAAACAAAGCACTAATAATCAAAGAACATTCTAAAACTATATATGAATTATTGTTTAAAAGAAAACCTTTCATTGGATTTCTTATAGCGTTTGGATGTTCTGTTTCAATATTAAACACCAGAGAACAATTATATAAGTTTGCTGCAAAAGCAGATGATGGCTTTTTTGTTGGATACTCCAGAAGCTCAAAAGCTTACAGAGTATACAATCCAAGACTGGACATAGTTGAAGAAACAACAAATGTTGTTTTTAATGAACATTCTTTCACTAAGAATGTCATTGGATTAGACTGACTGTTTGATATTGACTCATTAACAAAATTATTTGATACATCTTACTTTGATGTTACAGGTACCAAGGATGACAATGACCATCCAATGGTTCCACTAACAACCATTATTGTTCTGTTAACTGCTGATCCTTAAAGAGAACAAACATCACTCCTTCCAGTACCACAGTTTCAACTCCTCTAGAACAAACAAACACATCAAAAGGAACATCATCTGACACACAATCTTCATCAACTCCTATGACCACCCAACCACAACCAAATAACCAAACAAAGTCACATCAACCAGCCATAGTTGAAGAAGATGATTGTAGGAACCTCTGAAGTTAAGAGGCTGATGCAACCAAAGGATACCAAAACAACCAAGTCTTCCAACATGCACTTTGGAACAAAGAAGAACCAGCTTCAGAAGTTTTACACACTTAAGAGAAATGCTAAGTATAAAATCTTCCGAAGCCAAAGTTCAGAAGAAACTGTTGCGGAAGCTTTACACTTAACTTAAAAAATACTCTAAGTGTAAAGTATTTCGAAGCCAAAGACTCAACTCTTCCGAAGGTAAAAGATGAAGTCTTCCGAAGCTCTCAATTCAAAGTCTTCCGAATCTGTTTAAAGACAAGACTGATTTTCTTCTGAAGAGAAAAAAAAGATACCTTTTCCATCAACTTTATCATAAAGCAACTTACTGTCCGCTGCATGCTCTGGTGGTTCACCAAATATCATCATTTGGTGAAACTTCCATGCTTTATGATAAAGTAGATAAGGTCTTTGTCTGCAAGTTTCTGTTTTTGTTCCTTTTTGACTTTTGTAATAGGAAAGTCAGTGAGCTATGGCATGTCATAGTCACTAGTCAAAAGGCAATCTGCCTTTTGACTTTAGGCTGATCTTGGTGTCTAGATTAGTCACTTCCAACTGTCTTTTTGCATATTGACGGTTGTAGGATGTAGTATAAGTAGTCTCCGGTTCTTGTATTCAAAGACATACTTGTACAACACTTGTTATAGAACTAGAGAAGCAGTATACAACTTCCTTGAAAATTTTATCTTGTGTTCTTGTTCTTGTTTTTACTTGTGCTTGTCTTGTATCTTTAGTAAAAGTTCATAGCTCCCTATTTGAATTGTTAAGTGAACTTAAGATCCTCCTAAGTGTGTTAACTAAGTGCAAGCTTAAGTACCCTTTAACGGTCCTGTATTTGGCATCAGAGCATTCCAGGCTCTTAATTGTAAGATCTCACCATCATCAAATCCTCTTAGTTACACACATCACTTAACTCTTTAAATGGTAGCTATCTCCAAAGCTGATATGGAAACTGGAACTATGATAAAGTCCCCACTGATCACTCCTGAGGATTTTGACACTTGGTGTCAAATAATTAAAGGCTTTATCAAGTCTCAAGATTCCAGGATATGGTAGTCAGTTGTCAATGGACCTCATGTACCATGCACCTCTTCAGCTGCTGCTGCTGGTGGCATGATACCAAAGGAGAGGGCTGACTTTTCTAATGAAGACTGGAAAAGAATTGATGTTGATCAGAAAGCCATGACAGCCCTCCAAACTGCTCTTCCAAACTCCATCAATAGAGGTTTCAAGAAGTGCAAGACTGCTGAACAACTATGGAATGCACTGAAACTGATGTATGAGGGTTCAAATGAAGCCAAGGAGAACAAGAAGGATCTCCTGAAGCAGCAGTTTGAAAACTTCACCTTCAAGATAGGTGAGACCATGACTCAACAATACTTCAGGTATGTTAAGATTGTGGATACTCTGGCTGATGTTGGGGTAACTATTGAAAATAGGGATATTGTAAGGAAGTTCATGTCCTCTCTTCCCAGATAACGGACACACTACTGCGTGGTCATTAAGAGGACTGAAAACCTCAAGACCCTTACTCTCACTGAGTTGTATGGGATACTTAGTGGATACCAGATGGAGATGAACATGCAAAATTCATCAGGTAACTCCAACACTCACCAGAGTTTAGCCCTCCATGTGGTTGAAAGGGATAGTAGAGAAGCACAACATCATCTCATCTCCTACCCTGAAAACTCATAAAAGGGTCCTTTCATCACCTTCCCAGAAACACCCAGAGAGAGCTACATCCAAAGAAGTCCCTTCCAAGAGACAAGTTCTTCTCAAGCTTTTATCTCTACTGATGAAAGTTCAGGCAACTTTCTTTTCACTCTTGAAGACCAGGACTGTATCCATCCAGATGATCTGGAGTACATGGAGATAGTCCAGCAGATGGCTCTTCTCACTCACAGAGCCCAGAAGTTCAACAAGAGGACTGGGAGAAGGTTTCCTAGCAATGCAGCCAGTGGCAAGTTTGGGCTGGACAAGAGCAAAGTCAAGTGTTACAACTGTAACCAAATAGGACACTTTGCTAGAGAATTCAAGGCTGTTGGACCAAAAGAACCAATGAGCCTGATCAGAAAAACCTTTAAGTCCCACGGACATTACAACAACTGAAGTAGTCTGCAACAGCTGAAGACATCAACTGATAACAAGGTCTGAAGACAAAGTCTGAAGACAAAAGCTGAAGACAAAGTCTGAAGACAAAAGCTGAAGACAAAGACTGAAGACCAAGTTTCAGATGTTGTCACAACAGCTGAAGAAGATCTCTTCAGTAGTTGCGATGGTTTCCTTTCAGTAGTTTTATGTTTCTTGTAATCAGTACTTGTAGTTTCAGTAGTTTTAGTTTCATCTTGTACTTAGCATACTCTGAGATGTTCTCAGTTGTTGTGAACATTCTCAGTAGTTTGCTTACTTTTAGTTGTTTGTAATAATTCTGTTAAATGTCACTATCAAGTGACATCAGCAGACGTCACATTCCTCTATATAAAGAATGTTGACCTAATTGTAAGGTGGGCAGCTATAGCGATGCCCTGTGTAGCTTAGCAAAGCCTAGCAAAGCTTAGCGGCCGCCATACCGAAGCATTTATGCATAAATGATATTATCCCTTTTGCAGAAAACCCTCTTTCTCTATAACCTTGTACTGTTCCATTGAATATCTATTGTGTTCTTGCTATATTTGTCTAATTCTTGTTCTAATTCCGCTGCGATTCAACTCTAATTGATCAAACTTAGATCGCTGATCCTGACAAATGGTATCAGAGCAGGTTAATCATTGATCGGTTTAACAATTGATCATTGAAACAGCTATTTCGATATCTAAAGTTTGATCGAATTAGCATATTTGCAAGAATTGGTTATAGAGATTGGTCATCTGCTGCTTCTGGTTAGTCAATTTGAGTTTCTTCTTGGTTCATACTGAGTTTGTTGTGTTTTTGTGCTAAATCTGTTGAAACTTGATTGAATTGGTTTGAATCTGAGAATGACTACTCCTTCTAATGACCCTCACAATACTAGCTCCTTAACCAAGCCTTCGATGCTGGTTAGGAGTGAGTATAACATATGGCAACGAAGAATGCTCCATCACCTGTCTGTTAATAGTTCAGGTTGTTGGACATCTGTGGTTCACGGTCCACACAAGCCTATGGTGAACAATCCGGAGACCAACCAAATAGTTCCGAAGAAGAAGGAGCAATACTCAGATGAAGATCGTAAACTGTTTGAGATTGATGCTAAAGCCCATGGAATTCTAGCCATGGCACTGCCTAATGAAATCTATTCTGGGCTTATGCATCATGAAACTGCTCATGACCTCTGGAATGCTTTGAAGGAACAATTCGGAGGAACTGATGAGGTCTTAGCAAACAACAGAGAAATCCTCGCCCAACAATATGAGACATTCTCTCATAGGAAGGGTGAGACACTGACTCAACAGTTTGAGCATTTCTCCTGCTTGATCTCTGAGCTGAAAATGGTCAAGCATGAGTATACTAACAGCCAGATGAACAACAGATTCCTCAGATCACTGCCTGAGAGATGGGACACATACACCATTGTCCTACGCTCCAGTGCAAATCTGGATAGCCTATCTCTCACCCAACTCCATGGGAAACTGCTTACATTTGAAAGAGAGATAGAGCAGAAAAGGAAACTGGCATCATCAGGAAAGCTCACTGATGACTTTGTACCAGGGAACACTGCCTTGGTCGGTCATGAGTCAGAATATGCTGGATCAGAAAGCCATTATGATGAGCATATAGATTTCTCTTCAAACAGTTCTGATCATGCATTTGTTGGTGTTGACAGTCATTCTGGGTGTAATAGTGATAATTTATGCTTTATCATGGATGATTTAATGGGTATTGCTGATGATGATTTAGAAGAGATGGATATTTTGAGCCAAATGGCCTTGATCAATATCAGATCTCAAAAGTTCTACAAGAGAACTGGTAGGAAATTTCCAGGACTCTCTGGCAAAACCAAAGTTGGTTTTGACAAGAGTAAGTTGAGGTGTCACAAATGCCACAGGCTTGGGCACTTTGCAAGAGAGTGTAGATCAACTGGATCTAACTCCTCTGCACCCTTTGTGACCTTTCCAAGCAATAGTTCACAAAACAAAGGGCAACATCCTGCTAGTTCTGGTCATCACTCACAACCTCAATCTCCTGCATATTTTGTCCCTCAGGGTCCAATGCCATATCCATATCCCTGCTATTACATGCCACAGCCAAATCCAGTTCAAGTTCCTATAGCACAACAACCTCAAGCCCTACCTGAGCCTCAACCATCTCCATCACAATCCAACCTCATCACAGCTTCTTCACACCAGGAGTTGTTGACTGGGCAGCTCACCAGATGATCTTTCTGGTTTCAATGAGCAATTATTTGCTGGTGCTGGTCAACATGGTGGTGAACATCCTTTTGGGAATCTTGCTCTCATGGCCCTGGAGTCTACTGAGGGTTCCTGCTCCGATGCATCATCTTCACAGGTAACCCAGGTATCTTCTGAGGCTAAGCCAAGTTATGTTCTGAATCATGCATAGCTGCCTTTGTCTCTATTAGAGAGGCAAATGTAGCTTTAATCAATCAAAATCTTGAGCTTGAGAAAACTATTTCCAAAAGAAAAGCTGAGTATGAGTCTGTTCTTAATGACAAAGATGATGAGATTTACAAGCTTAAATGTCAACTTAATGATGAAAAGGCTAAGGTAGAGGTCATACTTGAGAACCACAGAAGTCTCAAAGAGACACTTGCAGATACCCAAGTTGAGTGTGACCGCTGGGTAACATCCTGCAAGGGATTTGAAATGCTTCTCAGCAAGCAAACAGCTTCAAATGTGAAGTTTGGAATAGGTTACAATCATACTGCACCACCTACTGATTTTACTTCAAAATCAATAGTAAAATCTGAAGGTGAAAGTAATTTCCAAACCACATCATCATGTGATTCATCCTCAAATGATAATACAAAATTGTCAAAATTAGAGGATGAAGTCAGTGTTAAGATCTCAGCAAATCAATTGCCTGATGGTTTAAATGCTGATAAACACATGAAGCTGAGCAATTCAGATGTTGTCCCTCAAAGTACTCCAAGTACTGAAGGGCAAGTCACAACATCTGAAAAGCATTTCATATCTGCTGAAATAAAAGGATTAACAACTGCTGAGGAATCTATCATACGGTCTTTCAGGACGGATAGAGAACAGCTGAAGAACAAGTCTTCAGTTGTTACCGATCCTTCAGTACTTAACACAAGTACTGAAAGGAGGAAAGTACTGAAGATCACACCTTCAGTAGTTTCCACTTCAGCAGTTGATCAATCCAAGATGAAGAATAAGCCATGTGAAATATGTGGTAAATTCAATCATCTATCTGATGAATGCTGGTACAAAAAGGGTTCCAAACTCAACAGAGATAAGCTCATTAAAGAAGAGATTAATAAAATGAAAAATGAGTTTGAGACCAAGTTTGTACCACAGTCATCTCAAACTGATAAACCCAAGGCCTCGCCAACATCCAAAAAGAAGGATGGGGTTTATCAGAAAACAGCTGATAGTGTTCCTCATGATAAACATCAGACTAAGTCTGTGAATTTCAAGAAGGAGGAAATGGTGGGTCACAGGAACTCATCAAAAACAAGTACTGATGTGTCAAATGAGCTGAAGGCTTTAGCAACAAATCAGACACAACTTGTTATGATGGTTCAGCATTTGTTGGGGAGAGTTAACCAACTAGATGCACCTGTGATCAAACCACTGAAAAGGAAATCCAAGCCCAAATCTAAGAAATCCATTTCAGCACCATCTCCACCTTCATCAGCTGTTAATCATGAGAAACAAGTTATGGTTAAATCTGTTGATGAAAACAGACCCAAAACCAAAAAGGTTTGGGTCTCTAAAGCTAACTAGTTTCTTATGATAAATGCAGGGTTCTTCAGCATGCCAAAGAAGCATCTGGTATGTAGACAGTGGAGGATCTATGCATATGACTGGGAGCAGTTCTCTTCTTAATGACTACTCTCAAGGAAAGAAGGGATTTGTCTCATTTGGAAATGATGCTAAAGGTTACATCATCGGGAAAGGATTTGTGTCAAATGGAGAAATCAGATTTGATGATGTTAACCATGTGGAGAATCTCAAGTATAATCTACTGAGTGTCAGTCAGATGTGTGATAAAGGGCATGTTGCACTTTTCACAAGCCAGAACTGCCGGATTCTGTCTTCCAAAGTTCTGAGGCTGATTGACAAGGTATTGGATGAACATACTCTCCTGAAGGCCAACAGGATAGGAAGAGTATATGCCTTGGATTTGTCAAAGAAGATTGATATAAAAGGTCATCCTTGCCTGTTCTCCAAGGCCTCTCCTCAGGAATCTAAACTGTGGCATAGAAGGCTGGGTCATGTTAATCTCAAAAACATGAATCAGCTGATCCACAATAGTTTAGTGAGAGGTCTACCAATAAAGGAGTTCCACTGTGATGAAACCTGCACTGCTTGTTTAAAAGGAAAACAACACAAAGTTTCATTCCCTCCTATAGAAGAACCAAAGTCCACTGCCTGCTTGCAATTACTGCACATGGATCTCTTTGGTCCTGTGAGAGTAATGAGCATGGCAAAGAAGAAATACTGTCTGGTAATTGTGGATGATTACTCCAGATTTGTATGGACCTTCTTCTTGCATTCAAAGGATGAGGCTGCTCAGACAATTATTAACTTTGTGTTGTATGTTGAGAAGCAGTATTCCCTATCAGTCAAGTGTATAAGAAGTGATAATGGAACTGAATTTAGAAACCATACACTTGATGATTTCTACCTTTCAAAAGGAATCAAGAGGCAGTATAGCATCCCAAGGACTCCAGAACAAAATGGAGTAGTGGAGAGAAAGAACAGGACCCTAATTGAAGCTGCAAGGTCCATGTTGGCTGACTCTGGTTTGCCACTGACCTTTTGGGCTGAAGCTGTCAACACAGCATGCTATGTGCAAAATAGAGCTTTAGTGAATCAGAGGTTGATGAAGACTCCTTATGAAGTTCTACATCATTTGGCTCCTCTAATTTCATTCTTCAGAGCATTTGGGTGTCCTTGTTACATTCTCAACACAAAGGATCAACTCCAAAAGTTTGATTCTAAGGTGGATGCAGGGTATTTTGTTGGGTATTCATCCACTTGCAAGGCTTACAGAGTGTTCAACTGCAGAACAAAGATGGTTGAAGAAACTTGCATGTGAAGTTCAATGAATCCCCTAAGGACAAAATTCCACAAAACCCTGTGGAGTTGTTTGATCTGGACATACTGCAATATGTTCCTTATCAGCCTCCAGCTGTTGCAGATCATGTGAATTCATCACCTTCTGCAGCTAGTCATCCATCTGGTGGTACTGATGTTGATGATGATCCCAGTACTCACCTATTCAAGTTTGTGATCAACTGCCTGAGTCTACTAAACTTGATGTTCCTGTAGCTTCAGTAGCACCATCCACAACAAATGCTGATGAGATTTTTGAATCCTCTATTCATTTGACTTGCCATCTAATACTTGGTTTCAAGAATCTGGATCAACATCTGTTGCTGCTGAGCGTGCTACAAACACTTGCACAGATCTCATAGTGTACCAAGAGCTGAAGAATCACCCAATGTCTCAAATCATTGGTGATATCAATGCTGGTGTCTCAACTAGAAGTCAATTGTCCAACTTCTGCTTCTATGCTCTCTTCATCAGTCAGCAAGAGCCAAAGAACTATCATATTGCATTAAGAGACAATGGATGGGTTGATGCCATGCAGCTTGAGCTTCTTCAGTTCAAAAAGCAGCAAGTGTGGGAACTGGTTCCTCTACCCCCAGGTAAGTGTGCAATAGGCACTAAATGGGTGTTTAGGAATAAAACAGATGAACATGGGCAAATTGTCAAGAACAAGGCCAGACTGGTTGTCCAGGGGTTTTCACAAGAAGAAGGTATCGATTATGATGAAACCTTTGCCCCTGTAGCCAGATTGGAGGCAATTAGATTGTTCTTAGCCTATGCTGCATTCCACAATCTTAAAGTTTTTCAAATGGATGTCAAAAGTGCATTTTTATATGGTAAAATAAAAGAAGAGGTTTATGTGTGTCAACCACCAGGTTTTGAGGATAATAAACATCCTGATTGGGTGTATAAACTTGATAAGGCTCTTTATGGGTTGAAACAAGCTCCTAGAGCCTGGTATGAAACACTGTCAAATTTTCTTCTTCAGAATAATTTCACTAGAGGCTCCATAGATAAAACTTTGTTCATTAAGAAAGTGGGTCAGCATAAGCTCCTTGTTCAAATTTATGTTGATGATATTATTTTTGCATCCTCTGATCCACAGTTGTGTGATGCATTTACAAAGTTGATGCAACAAAAATTCGAAATGAGTGCCATGGGAGAATTACAGTTCTTTCTAGGTTTGCAAATCAAACAAAAGGCTGATGGAACTTTCATTCATCAGTCAAAATACACAAAGAGTCTTTTGGAAAAGTTTGATTTACAAAACTGTAAGCCCTGTTCTACTCCTATGTGCAGCACCACACAACTGGATGCAGATCAGAAAGGTAAAGCTGTTGATGAAACACTTTACAGATGTATGATTGGGTCCTTGATGTACTTAACAGCTTCTAGACCAGATATTATGTTTGCAACTTGTGTTTGTGCTAGATTTCAGGCTGCTCCTAAAGAGTCTCATTTGATTGCAGTCAAGAGGATCTTTAGATATCTGCAAGGTACTCAATCTCTAGGTCTTTGGTATTCCACTGGGCACTCTTGCAAATTAGTTGCTTTTTCTGATAGTGACTATGCAGGGTGTAAAGTAACTAGAAAATCAACTTCTGGTGGATGTCAATTCCTAGGCAACTGTTTGGTTTCTTGGCAGAGTAAGAAACAAACATCTGTTGCTACATCCACTGCTGAAGCCGAGTACATTGCTGCTGCAAGTTGTACATCTCAGGTACTCTGGCTTCAGAATCAATTATTGGATTATGGCATTACAGAGACTAAGACTCCATTACTAATGGACATGCTTCAGCTCTTTGTATTGTCAAGAATCCAGTCCAGCACTCTAGGACCAAACATATTGAGATCAGACATCATTTTATTAGGGATTGTTTTGAAAAAGGTCTGATTGATCCAAAGTTTGTTCCTAGTGCTGATGAGCTTGCAGACATATTTACTAAGCCTTTGGACAGTTCAACTTTCCAAAACCTAGTGTTAAGGCTTGGTATGCTGCAGCTAGAATAAGTGACAACTACTGATGATCTCAGTCAACAAGTACTGATGAGCATTCGTATACTATTGTCACAAATAAGTACTGATAAGTTCTTTTATCCTTAGTAGTTTTCATAACTACTGAAGACTAAATTACTTAAAAGTACTGAAGTACTCTATCTGTTGAAAAGAACTGATGTGGTTACAAATACTGATGTAGTTACAACTACTGATGTCAGTATAACAGATAAGTACTAATGACCAATGAAACATCTGAAAATCAGAGTCTGATAAGTGTTGAGGTCAGAATGAAACAGCTGATGAGCTAAGAATTGACGACAACAGCTGATGAGAAACTTTTCTCTTCAGTTGTTTCTACAACTGCTGTTTCACTTAATACAACTGAAGCCAAAACCATGTCTTCAGTAGTTTTACAACTACTGATGACTAACACCAAATCTTCAGTTGTTTACAACACCTGAAGCCAAAACCATGTCTTCAGTAGTTTCACAACTACTGATGACTAATACCAAGTCTTCAGTTGTTACTTCTGAAAGTTAAAACCAGGTCTTCAGTTGTTTTCAAACAACTGATGACAGCACCAACACTTTCAGTCGTTTTATATCAGCCTTTTCTTACGCTATAAATACCTAAACCTAATTTCAAACGTTTCATTAGCCGTTTCATATCCTTTACTCTCTCAACAATGGCGACCATGAAACTCAAACCCAGACACAACTGTGTTGCCTACCTCTCGAAATCGGCCTTTTGGAACAAATTTGATAATGCCATCGATCTTATGGTAGATTCCCAGTACCGAACCGCTTTTCTTCTGAATCCTACCATATACCCCGATTCCCTAAGCCAATTCTGGACCAACGTCTCTGTGCAAACTGGTGAGAATGATCGCCAAATCACTCTCCAGTCGTTGGTTAACCAGAAACAGGTGGTCATCACTCCAGACATCATTCGACAAACCCTAAATCTACATGATGCCACCTGCGTCACAGAATACCCGAAAGGCACAACTGATATGTCTTTCATCAATAACGGGTATGAAGGAGACTTAAGTGCTACCACCATTCTGAAGAAGCACTTCCATGATGCTGAACGTCTTATATTCCACATGGTGAATGTCTGCCTTGCACCAAAAACCTCCTCATGGGATCAGATGTCCTCCCGATGGCAACAGGTATTATACTCTATCTTTGAACGACAAAATCTAAATTTTTCGAGAAGTTTTTATGGAACTAAAGGATCTGGCTTTGAAACCTGTGACAAACAGATGGATATTATATCCCAGGTTTCTCATGGCCATAATTTTAAATCAGCTAAATCAGACGGCCTTGTTGGCCTTGGAGTCCCTGCTCCGGCTGTATTGCCTGAAGTATACTCCAGGCACAACTCTGACCCTACACTGAAAGGGGCTGCCCGCTGCTAAAACCCAAGCAGCGGGAACCCACAGCCTCCACTTCCAGATCCAAGTCCCCACCAAACCCAACACCAAAAAGCCCAAAAAGGCTACTCAGGGAGATGAGTCCCCTGAGGATGCCCCTGTAACACCAATACAGGAAACACTTACTGGTTCTAACCCCCCAGTAGTGTCAAAGACTCCACCAGCCCTAGCCGCTCAGGCATCCTCTCAACAGGATCCTGATGCAACCATAATTGGGGATACCACAATGCTGGAACCTATCTCAATTGAGAAGGTTACCATTGAAGAGCACCAGTCACCCCGGGTGCAATCTGCTTCAAACCTATCTCCAAATGCAACCGCCCCTCAAAGTCCAACCATTATAGTTGCACAAGTGCTGAGTCAGCTGCATTCCTCTCCTCCTCCCCAGAAACCAATCACAATGGGGAGAACCACAACACTGAGGAAGAGGACCAAAATGCTACTGATAACCCACAGCACAGGGGTTATAATGTTCAATCTCCCCGTGTAGAGGAGGAGGTTAGAACATCTGGTGAGGCTGCCACTTCTACTGATTCAGCAAATGAACAGGATGCAGTTGGTAACATCTTTAAGACCTCACCAGAGGCAACTGCCGATGAAGGACTCAGTCCTGAGGCAGGAAGTCCCCAGAACCAAGAACAAGGGGCACATGCTACAACTGATCTACCTCAGGGCATGTACATCCTGATTCAATCAGGAGGTCAGGTGATTCAGCAAAGATTGATGATGACCTGGGCTTTTTCTACGATGCTTAGCCCATAACACAATCCTTGAGGCTGAGGTGAGCAGACTCAAAGAACTGCTTGCCAAAATGTCTCAGGATCAAAGTCCATCTGCCCCAATAAACCCACAGATGGCACCTTCATCTGAAGGTTCACCAAACATCTAAGCCACTACACTCAACTGAGCCACCAGCCACTGCTTTTGGCACCACCTCTCAGGGACAGAACCCCTCTGACCAGATGGTTGCTACTTTTCAACATTCCTTACCTCTCATCACTCCCATCATCAATGAGATTGTGCATAAAGCCATTAACGAGAGGATCTCCTCAAATCTACAAACACTTGTTGATGATGCTGTGCAAAAGAAGCTTTCTGCCATTTAAAACCCTGAACCCATTGCACCCAAAAAGGGGGAGTCTAAGGCAGTGAAAGACAGAAAGAGAAAGAGAGTGGAAGATGAGAAACAACAAGAGAAAGAAAAGGAGTTAGAAAAGGAAAAACAGCTGATCACATACAAGAGAAAGAAAAGTGCTGAAACTCAAAAGCCTGATGAAGAGAAATCATTGGATGATCTGGTTAAAGAAGCTGAAGAAGCTCACAGCAGATCAATGGACAAAATAATAGACCAACTCTTCAGACAGGGTTTTGATACAGCTACTTTAGACACTGAGATCAGAAGGCTGGAGATTAAAGAGATATAAGAGAGATGGGCCAGTTACAGTGTGATGGAAAGGGAGAGGTTGGAGATAATGATCAGGTTTATTGCAAAATACTTGGGAAGATCATTAATTGAGATTAAATCATGGACCAGAGACAGTATTCTGGCAATAACCACCAGAATCTGTGCTTTTGAAGCATTCAATAAAGGGTTGATTATCGAAGCCTTAGATGAAGCAGGTGTTGGGAAGAGATCTGATATGGCCAAGCTTTCCAAAGCCAAACTTACCACAAAAATGCTAGATCAGCCTTCCCAAACTCCCACTCAAAAACAACCAACCCCACAACTCTCCAAACCAATCCCTAAACCTAAACTTAAACCAACTCAACCTTCAAAACAAGCTCCCTTACCCCAAAAACCACCTCAAACCACATCCAAGGATGCACCCAGAAGGAGGAGAAGGGTGTTGAGGATGGAAGAAGAAGAAGAAGAAGATGATGAAGAAGACAGTCTGCCAATCTCTGCTGTTCTAAAAATACCTGAGCCCAGAAGTCAACAAATGATCACACCAGACTTTCAGAGGCAAATGGTGAAAGTTAAGATTGAAGAAGAAGAACAGCAGAAACAGCACGATGAGCAACTTTTGAAGATGGTTGACAAAGAGTTTCCTCAGTCATCATCTATACAAGCCATGAAGAAACACGCTCAAAGGCTGTATGCTCTCAGGTATACCTTGAAGACTTCAAGAGAGCCTACAAGTCAAAGATGACCCCTCAAACTCTAATGGAGAACAAAATGGTCAAGAAGGGGTTGTTATACAAGAGGCTTGAAGAGATCAAGAAAAATGAACTCCAGTTGTTATTAGAAGGGACTCACCCAGATGAATTTGCTTACAGAGAGATAACAACTGTTGAGTTGAAAAATGGAAAGACGTTAAAGTACCTATCAGAGTACTATGGCCCAGAGTTCTTCTTCGAAGGAGAAGCAGAAGAACTCACTAAGGAGGAACAAGTTGTTCTCCTTGAGGCCTACGTCAGAGAGTCTTATAGACTCATCAATGGGAAGTAGGTTTCATGGTTGGGATAACAGCTCTGTGTCTAGTTCCCCAAGACAGAGTTCCCTTCCATCCTTTGACATTCACATCTACTGAAACCTGTTCCCTGGCCTGTGCTTATCCGATATCTCTAAAGCTGATCAAGAGAGTATTTCTGCCAAGAATAAGTGGGACCTCAATAAGCTTAAAGGTTTTGGCTGCATTGGTTCAGGGGGAGTTTGTTGGACCAAAAGAACCAATGAGCCTGATCAGAAAAACCTTTAAGTCCCACGGACATTACAACAACTGAAGTAGTCTGCAACAGCTGAAGACATCAACTGATAACAAGGTCTGAAGACAAAGTCTGAAGACAAAAGCTGAAGACAAAGTCTGAAGACAAAAGCTGAAGACAAAGACTGAAGACCAAGTTTCAGATGTTGTCACAACAGCTGAAGAAGATCTCTTCAGTAGTTGTGACGGTTTCCTTTCAGTAGTTTTATGTTTCTTGTAATCAGTACTTGTAGTTTCAGTAGTTTTAGTTTCATCTTGTACTTAGCATACTCTGAGATGTTCTCAGTTGTTGTGAACATTCTCAGTAGTTTGCTTACTTTCAGTTGTTTGTAATAATTCTGTTAGATGTCATTATCAAGTGACATCAGTAGACGTCACATTCCTCTATATAAGGAATGTTGACCTAATTGTAAGGTGGGCAGCTATAGCGATGCCCTGTGTAGCTTAGCAAAGCCTAGCAAAGCTTAGCGGCCGCCATACCGAAGCATTTATGCATAAATGATATTATCCCTTTTGCAGAAAACCCTCTTTCTCTATAACCGTGTACTGTTCCATTGAATATCTATTGTGTTCTTGCTATATTTGTCTAATTCTTGTTCTAATTCCGCTGCGATTCAACTCGAATTGATCAAACTTAGATCGCTGATCCTGACAAAGGCACCTAAGTCAAATGGTGGCCAAGCTTCATCCAGGCCAAACTACATTGAAGGAGGGCACCAGAATGAGAAGCCAAGACAACAAGCTGCAGTTGCTGTTGAAGAAGGAGGCTTTGACTGGAGCTTTCAAGCAGAAGATGCATCTTCAAATCAAGTACTCATGGCTGACCATGATGAACCCAAGGTACTTGAACATCTTTGCTCTCCTGAATGTATTGCTAAAGTAAATAGATACAGGTCCTATAACTTGGAAATGAGATCTGACATTAAGTCTTTAAATATTTTAAAAGCTGATTTTAAAAGAGCTGAAAATAACTATAAACTTAAGATAAAAAATCTAGAGAAAACAATTTCAACTCTTAAACATGAGCAAACAAACTACAAGACTCAAATTAAGGATCTCATTACCAAGTTGACTGAATACCAGGCTGAGCTTGTGATCAGCAAAGCCAGGACAGAAAAATGTGTTCTTGAAGAAGAAACCTTCAAGAACATAATATCCTTATCTCTGCATGCAAAAGTATGTTATCAGAATAAGCAGGGACTGGGATCTAGTGAGATAGGTCCTTCACACACTCTACTATCAGTTAGATCTCCAAGGTATGGAACTGGTCAAGATGACCTTCCATCCATAGACCCCAGCGATGAAAAGGATGAAGAGGAGATGGTGAGGGATGACTCTAAAGTGAGTGGAAAGAGTCAATACAAAAAGGGTCACCATGCTCCTGAGGAGGAAAAAGAAGCTGGTTTGAGCAAAACCAAGAGAAAGAACTTGATCAGAAGAGCAAAGAGAAGATCCAAAAAAGCTCAAGAGATCAAGACCACCTTTGATCCCAAACAAAAACAAGTATTTATCTCTACAGGGTTCAAGGTGATAAAAGCTAAAAATCCTGTTAAGAATTCTAGTACCAAGAGTTCTACTTCAGCTTCAACTCACTCCAGCAACAACAAGAAGATTGATTAGCTGTGTGTCACTGCTGCACAGCCTGAACCATCCATTTCAAAGAGAAAGCTTCACCCTAAGAAGCTTGCTGCATCATCTGAAAAGGTGGAGAAAGAAAAGGAAAGTGTTCAAGCTCAGTCTTTTTTGGGAAAGAAGACTCTCAGAAGGAAAGATTTGAATTGTGTTATGTGTGGTAGTACTTCACATCTAGCTAAGGATTGTCAATACAATCCTAAGAGTACTATCCACATGATCAAGAAGAAAACTTCTAAGAAGAAGAAGAAACAAACAGCTTCGGAAGGAAAATCTGTTTCCCTTGGAAGCTATAAAATGAAGAAGGCAAATGAAAAGTTGCCTTCGGAAGGAAAATTGGTCTCGAAAGAAAGGAATGCTTCCGAAGCACTGAAGCTTGCTGCAGTAAAGGCAAGATCTTCCGAATGTCCAGTCACCAAATCTTCTGAAGTTACCAAAACTTCCGAAGTATTGAAGGTCAAGCCCAATCTTCCAAAGATGGTGTAGAAGATGAATGAAGACCTTGAGACTGAAAGCTCCTTTTTAGCAACAGCAAATGATCCTCAATGCCTGAACATAGGATCACTTACTATTTCATTGCCTTCATCTGAATTTTATAAGCCCAAGACCAATGAGGCTTGGGTTTCTAAATGTAACTAAATCATCTCTTTTGTGCAGGGACAGCCAAAGGCAAACAGAAATGTGTGGATCATTGATAGTGGCCGCTCCAGGCACATGACAGGCAATGAGTCCCTACTTCAAAACTTTGAAGAGTTTGATGGTGGGCCAATTGCTTTTGGAGGAGATGCAGGAGGTTACATCACTGGTAAGGGCATGGTCTCAAATGGTAAGCTCAGTGTTGAGAAGGTAAATTTTGTCAAGGTACTTGGATACAATCTTTTGAGTGTGTCCTAATTTTGTGACCAAAAACATCACATGCTCTTTACTAAGCATGAGTGCATTGTTCTCAAGCCCGGGGTTGACATTCCTTAAGAGCATATTTTGCTCAGAGCCCCCAGGAAAGGGAACACGTACAAGATGGATTTGCAGGAAACATCTCCCTATGGAGAGATTTCTTGCTTTATATCTAAAGCAAATAGTGATGAGTCTTTCCTTTGGTATAAAAGAATGTACCATGTAAACTTTAAGAACATGAATAAATTGATTAAGAATTAGTTGGTAACTGGAATGCCAAAGAAATAATTTACAAGTGATGACCACTGTGTTGCATGCCTGAAGGGGAAGCAACACAAAGTGTCTCACAAGCCAAAGGAAATGAACTATATCACTACTCCCTACACTTGTTACATATGGATCTGTTTGGCCCCACCAGTGTAATGAGTTTCGGAAGGACCTCATACTGTTTGGTGATCACAGATAATTTCACAAGATTCACTTGGGTGTTTTTCCTTAGAACTAAGAATGAAACTCCTGAAATCTTAAAGAACTTCATTCTAAAAATTAAGAATCAATCTGATCACAAGGTCAAAATCATAAGATGTGATCAAAGAACCGAATTCAAAAACCAAATCCTTGATACATTTTGTGATGAAAAAGGTATCTCAAGACAATACAGTTCTCCCAGGACTCCTCAGCAAAATGGTGTTGCTGAGAGGAGAAACAGGACACTTATTGAAGCTGCAAGAACCATGTTTTCTGACTCTAAACTGCCCATCACCTTCTGGGCAGAGGCTTTCAACACAGCCTGCTATGTGCAGAACAGAGTTTTGGTAGTTAAGACACAGGGTAAGACTCCTTATGAACTGTGGCACAAAAGGAGACCATTCATTAGTTTTCTCAGAACATTTGGATGTCCTTGCACCATCTTGAATACCAAAGATCAAATAGCCAAGTTTGCTAAGAAATCAGATGATGGCGACTTTATTGGGTACTCTTCTCAAGCTAAGGCTTATAGAGTATACAATCTTAGAACTAGGATCACTGAAGAGTCAGCCAATGTGACTTTCAATGAACACACACCCTGTGTGAAAGGTTCTGGTTCGGATTGGCTGTTTGATCTTGACTTAGTTACCAACTGTTTTAACAAATCTTATGAGAATGTTTTAGGATCTATAGATAACAGGTCAACAAAAGATCCTGATCCAAGATTTGAGCTAAGAAGACCAAATAAGAAGACTACTTCAGCTCCAGTGGTGACTAACCCTGCAATTGAAGTTCCCATCAACACTAGCATGACAAATGCTACTGATTCAAATGAACTGCCTTCAAATTCCAGCTCAGAGGCTTAGAATTCAGGAGAAGGAACTTCAAATGCAGGAGGAGGAACCGGAGGTAGTGACAGTGATCAAGAATTTCTTGATGCTGATAACCACTCCATTGAAGACAACATGAATGATGTTACACACTCATTGGATCAAGTTTCTCTTGATAAGTGTGCTGATGTGGTGGGAGACACCTTATTGCTAGATCAAAATTTCTCAAATTTAGATCTGTCTAACCAACTTGTTGTGATCCCTCAACTTCGGATCCACAAGTCACATCCTACCATAAACATCATTGGAAATGTTGACTCAGGAGTAAGAACAAGATGACAAACTCATGACAGCTATGTTTATCTAAATTCTTGTTTCTTATCCCAGATAGAGCCGAAGAAGGTTGATGAGGCTTTAAAGGATGGAAGCTGGATTGAAGCTATGCAAGATGAGCTGCTTCAAATCAGAAGACAAAAGGTGTGGAACTTATGCCCTCTTCCTCAAGGGAAAAGTGTCATAGGAACCAAATGGGTATTCAGGAACAAGAAGGATGATAGAGGGATTATCATCAAAAACAAGGCTAGACTGGTTGTCCAAGGATACACTTAAGAAGAAGGGATTGATTACACTAATGTCTTTGCTCCAGTTGCAAGACTTGAAGCTGTAAGAATATTTTTGGCTTATGCTGCATCCAAGGAATTCAAGGTCTACCATCTTGATGTGAAGTGTGCCTTTCTCTATGGGGTGATTGATGAAGAAGTTTATATTAAACAACCACCTGGCTTTACAGACCCAGATCATCCTGATTATGTCTGCAAGCTTGATAAAGCCCTTTATGGACTGCATCAAGCTCCAAGAAAGTGGTATGAGACACTATCAACATATCTCTGTCAACATGGATACAAAAGAGGTACTATTGATGGGACTCTCTTCATTAAAGAAACAGGGAATGACACATTGCTAGTTAAGATATATGTAGATGACATCATCTTTGGTTCAACTAATCCAAAGCTCTGCAAAGACTTTGAGATACTGATGAAGAATAGATTTGAAATGAGTGCCATGGGGGAACTTAATTTCTTTCTAGGAATTCAAGGGAAATAGGTTGAAGATGGCATCTTTATCAGTCAGTCAAAGTATGTACAAGACATACTTACAAGATTCAAGATGACTGACTGTAAGGTTGCAAAGACATCCATTGCCAGAAACCACTCCCTTGGTGCTGATCTTGAGGGGGAGTGTGTTGATGAACATCTCTACAGGGCTATGATTGGGTCACTTATGTATGTAACTGCTAGCAGGCCTGATATTATGTTTGCCACATGCATATGTGGAAGATATCAAGCCAACCCCAAGATGTCACACCTAATCACTGTCAAAACGATTCATAGATATCTCAAAGGTGCTCCAAATCTAGGCCTTTGATATCCAAAGAATTCAGACATTAATCTGTATGCTTATACAGATAGTGATTATGGTGGCTGCAACATGACTGCAAAGTCCACATCTGGGGGGTGTCAGTTCCTGGGTGGAAGGATAGTCTCTTCGTAATACAAGAAGCAATCCTGTGTGTCTGTATCAACTGCTAAAGCTGAATACATTGCTGCTGCCAGCTGCTGTGATCAAGTTCTTTGGATTCAGAATAGATGCTAGACTATGGGTTCAATTTCAAAGAGACTCCCATCCACATAGACAACAACAGCACCATCTCTATTACAGAGAATCCTGTGCAGCACTCAAGGACCAAACACATCAATATCAGGTATCATCTGAATAGAGATAATTTGGAAAAGGGTTTGATAAAACTAATCAAAGTTAACACAAATGAACAATATGCTGATTTGTTCACAAAAGCTTTTGATGAACATAGATTTGAATATCTTGTATCAGCTATTGGGATGATTAACTTTGAATAGATTTTTCTTATTAACTTAATCAATATTATTTCTTAAAACTGTGTGTCCTAGGTTGTCTATTAGATCACTTCATAAGCCCAGTTCTCTTTGGAGGAAAACAAAATTTTTAACTGATATTTCTTAGAATGATGGAAATTTACCTTCGGAAGAAGTAAAAATTACCTTCGGAAGAAACTTATGTCTCTAAACCATTTAATAGTCTATTTGAGATTTACCTTTGGAAGAAATTTTTGGAGCATCTTCTGAAGCTTAAGTTTATTATAAACTATTTAATGTTATTTTAAGAACAAATCTCTTCCGAAAGCAATTTAGTCTCGGAAGACTTAATCATTTCTTCCGAAGCCAAATTTTCAAAATTCTTGGGGATATCTTCCGAAGCATAATTTACCTTCGGAAGCTTTGTTGCAAAGCTTTCGAAGCCAAATTGCCTTCGGTATTTTTACTACTTTCAAGAAAACTAACTTTTTGGGCGCTTTTTTCAGAAGTAGGACCCACTAGCAGATTTCAAAATTTATCTTTTTGTCATAACTTTGTCTCAAATCCAGAGTATATCTTTCCAAATGGTTCTATTTCATCTCTCTACTATCATTATTCCTTACCCTAAAATTACCCCTAATTTCATCTTCTTCTTCTTTCTTCACTACAAAGCTTCTTTAAGTGGCCAATCTTGATCGTCGTAACGACCCAGATTTCACCATGCACCTACAAAGGCAACATAATCAAGTTGCCCTGCTAAACTCTGAGAAGGATCCAAGCTTCTCAGATGTTTGTAGGTATCTTTCTTTGTCTCACTACTTCACCTCCCTTACAATCAATCCTCCTCTCTATGAGGATCAGTTACTTGAGTTCTGGTGGACCTGTCAAGAGGTCACCATGGATGGGGAGAAGGCACTGTCTGCCACACTGCAGGGGAGGACGGTTTTCATCACTCCAGCCATTATAAACACCCACTTGCAGCTGGATGATGAAGCAGGTGAGTTGTCCTTTCCCAAAGCTACTATCAACCAATCCTTTGAGCAGATGAGCTATGAAGGTGACTTTTCAGTCAAGACCTTCAGGAAGGGGATGGTCTCATTCCAATGGAAATACATCCTCCATGTTGTCATCCACAGCTTATCCAACAAACATGGAGGATGGGACCAGATTCCAGAAGACCTCTCCTTCATTGTCCATAGGATGGTTCAAGGGGTCAAATTCAGGTACTTTCAGTTTGTATTTACAAATTTACTAGCGAATTTGGATTCCTTAGAATATTACATGTTCCCCCGGTATGTTCAACACATTCTTAACTATGAATTGGGACCACAGTTGAGGGGAACAGGTAATGTTCTTAAACTTGCACACATGAGGCCCGGCATTTTCAAGATATTGAAAAAGCCAACTGTTGGATTCTCAGGGGTAGAAACAGCCCTTGTCCCGAAAATGTTTAAGCTCATTGCTCAAGGTGACATCCTAGCAGCCCCATCTAGTGATGAACCAACACCCTCCACCTCTCAACCATCATCAGGGCCAACAATTACCCTCACCTACACTAGGAAATCCAAACGAACCCCTGCACTTACTACTGAGCATGTGCAGGCCCCCATATCATAACCCACACAGGAGGAAGTGGACACTCGAGTTCCAACTTCCCCTGAGGAGCAAACCACTCCCATTCTTCAAAAGATCAGTGCTGAGGTTCCTCATGCTCAGCCTGATGAGCTCACAACTCCACAAACAGCCTTAAGCCATCACTCTGAGTCTCAACACTCTAGTGATCAACCTTCAAGGGAAAGCTACCATCCCCAGCCTCTTGATCTTAACCAACCCATTCCCAGCTTTGACTTCTACTCTGATGAAGATTTGGGATTTAGTGAGTACCATGAATCTCCCCTCTCTACCCACACTCAAGGGGAGATGAGTACTCCTGCTTCACCCATGTCTAGCCCACATCAGACACCCCAAACTGAGGTGGATCTTCCTGTGACTGTCCAGGAGACCCATATGGAAGAGGCTCTCACTGTTGCCAGTGATTACATCTTTAAGACCTCAGCCACGGCAACCCAGCCTCTTGATATTGTCATGGGGCAGGGGAAATCAGCAGCCAAGAACCCCATGCTGGTGGTGAGGGAGCAGACCTCGGTTCACCTCCTTCATCCCCCAATGATTCTTCAACTGAAGATGAGGGGAGTCTAAAACTCAAGGTGCACTAACTCGAAGACATCTGCACTCAACTGGTTTCAAAGATAGCTCACCTTGAATCACAGGTGACTATCTTGCAAAGAAGGGTCCATGACAAGCAACTTAAGATCACCGATCTCAAGGGCCAGTTAGCTGAGAGACCCATAGGACAAACTCATCCAGGTCCACAAGAACCTGTGGATGTTATGGATCATTTCCCCAACTCACCTATGCATGAGGGTGATGCTACCAAAAAGGGGGAGGAAGTCCTGATAGCCACAGAACCTGGGAGTTCTTCCTTGAGTATGGACATACAGGACTCACCATCCTATCTTGCAGTTGTCCATGCTCAGCAACCTCCTCAAGACAGAAATCTCAACTTGCAAATTCACCATCTGTTTGAGGAAGGGATACCAAGAGCAATGTCTGCCCCTTCTGAGAACCCAGTCAGGGGTTGGGGGTATGATAGTGATAGGAAAGCTCTTGTACTCTCTAGAGCTCAAGGTCAACTAGAAATCTTAAACATTTCAAACCTAAGTTTCTATGAGGGTATAAATCTGGTAGATCTGGCACTTGTCAACCCAAGCAATAACAGACAAGCTGTCAGACTAGCCAATCAAATTCAAGAATGGGTGCTGGTAGAATTCAAAAGGAGAACAACATCATATAGACAGAGGCTAGCAGTTGAAGCCCTTGGTCAACTGGATGTTGAGGTAGACCCCAAGATTAGCTTCGAAAGGGAAAGCCTTGACTGAAGGCCCAGAGGCTGAGACTGTGAAACTTGAGACAAGATCTCCTCCAGCACCCCATACCCTCTGTGAGGCACCAGTTGGTGATGGTGCTTCACAACCTCTCTCTGGCCAGAGCTTGACTACTGAATCAAGCAATGAAGGCCAAAGCTCTCCTCAGATTGAGTCATCAAGATCTGCAATTAACAAATGCAAAAGGAAGATGACTCCTGAAGAGATTGAAGAAGAAAAGAGAGAAAGGAAGAGGAAGCTGAGGGGAGAGAGTTCAAGTGGTTCCCCAGGATTCATGCAAACTACAATTCTGGCTGCCCCTGTACCAAACACTCAAGAAGATGAATTAAGGGTAGTCAGGCTCAATTATCTGGGGACCAGGAACTTCAACATAGATGAACTCATATCTCTCCCCTTAGAGGAGTTAAATGAACTGGCCGACATTGAATTGTCAAAGGAGAGGAAGGAAGCAGAGGATGCAGCCTTGACCTTCAATCACAAGGAGGAAATAAGGAGAAAAAGGCTTTACAAGAACATTCCTGTCCTCTCCCTAGTTCAAGAAAGTCCTGAGTCAGAGACTGTGGCTGCTGAACAACCTCAGGTAGTTGACGAAGAAGAAAGATTAAAAATGATCAACTACCTGAGTGCCACAGGTCTCTATCAGGCACCTACACTCCTTCCCTTGCCTTATGATTATATATTATTTGAAAACAATAAGCAGCTGGAAGAGCAAGCCAAAAAAGAAAGGCAAGCTGCAAGGAAGAGGCAAAGGGAAGAAGCTGCAAAATCAAAAGCCATCATCCAGAAAAGTCAAAAAAAGTCTGCAGATAGGCAGAGGATGATGAGCTTCTTGAAGCTATATGGGTTCTCCGAAAGGAGGCTTGGTCCTATGTCTCTATCCACAATGGATGAGCACATAAAGGTGATCAAGCAGAAGATAAAAAAGGAGAGTTTGTGGACCTTCATTCATCATCAAGTCAAGCTCAACCTGAAGTTGAGGTAAAGGTTGAACCTACTGACACAACACCACCTACACCTGAAGCTGCACAATAGCCAACTTTATATTCTAACCCACAGCAGGGTTCTCCTCCCTCTCCTTCTGAAACTGGGAGAGAGGAGATCCCAACTGAGAGGGAATTCACTGAAGAATTTGGTACTGAAGACCAACCCTCTCAGTTAAAATCATCAGGGAGGAAAAAAAGGATGGCCAAAAGAAGATCCTCTTCAAAGAAGAAAAAAAGAAAGGCATCCTCCTCCTAACCTCAAGATGAGTCAGAACATCCTGAGGAAGTGCATGAAGAGGCCTCTCAACAAACTCCTATCATAGTAGAGCCTCTCTCTGTTAGAAGAAAAATTTTGTCCTGGACATTTGCTGAAGATCCAGACATATGGTATGTCACTAGAGATCAGGGAGAACAACATGTCTACTTCACAAGTGACATGTTTGAACTCCCTCTACATGATCTTTATGACATGAAAAGGTACTTCATGAGTTTGAAGAATCCAGATCTACTGATGAAGAAAGGAATTCTGAAGATCCTCATGTGGACTATCCAAGTCTGAAGAACCTCTCTATTTTGGTAGCATCAGCCTAGGGGGAGTTTGTAGGAACCTCTGAAGTTAAGAGGCTAATGCAACCAAAGGATAGCAAAACAACCAAGTCTTCCAACATGCACTTTGGAACAAAGAAGAACCAGCTTCAGATGTTTTACACACTCAAGAGAAATGCTAAGTGTAAAATCTTCCGAAGCCAAAGTTCAGAAGAAACTACTGCGGGAAGCTTTACACTTAAATTAGAAAATACTTTAAGTGCAAGTATTCCGAAGCCAAAGACTCAACTCTTCCAAAGGTAAAAGAAGAAGTCTTCCGATGCTCTCAAGACAAAGTCTTCCGAAGCTGTTTAAAGACAAGACTGGTTTTCTTCTAAAGAAAGAGAAAATATACCTTTTCCATCAACTTTATCATAAAGCAACTTACTGTCCGCTGCATGCTCTGGTGGTTCACCAACTATCATCATTTGGTGAAACTTACATGCTTTATGATAAAGTAGATAAGGTCTTTGTCTGTAAGTTTCTGTTTTTGTTCCTTTTTGGCTTTTTGTAATAGGAAAGTCAGTGAGCTATGGCATGTCATAGTCACTAGTCAAAAGGCAATCTATCTTTTGACTTTAGGTTGATCATCTTGTCTAGATTAGTCACTTCCAACTGTCTTTTTGCATATTGACGGTTGTAGGATGTAGTATAAGTAGTCTTCGGTTCTTGTATTCAAAGACATACTTGTACAACACTTGTAATAGAACTAGAGAAGCAATATACAACTTCCTTGAAAATTTTATCTTGTGTTCTTGTTCTTGTTTTTACTTGTGTTTGTCTTGTATCTTCAGTAAAAGTTCATAGTTCCCTATTTGAATTGTTAAGTGAACTTAAGATCCTCCTAAGTGTGTTAACTAAGTGCAAGATTAAGTACCCTTTAACGGTCCTGCAATGATGAGTATCATTCATTACGTGATACACATCATGAAGATGAAATCTTAGATTTCTTTCATGATTCATCATAAACATTCAATGAACCCTCATAGCCAGATAATCAAACAACAACAAATACCCTTACGCATCCATCAACACCCAACCAAACAATCACCAATCTTGATTCAACCATCCCTGTTGATCAGATTGCAACAACCAGAGTTCACAAAGATCATCCTTTAGAAAACATCATATGTGACCTCAATACCAGATTGGCACGAAGTCAATCTAACACAGCAAACATTTGTGTCACACCCCGAAAAGCACATCGGAAGGGCACGCGTGTGACAGAGATAATGGAAGTTGGATTTGTTGGATCTTATATGCCCAAGACACATACAAGATTGATGTGGTTAGTACGTTATGATCCAAGTCGGGTCATACCCAATAACAAGCTAGGCAAACACCGTTAAACATTTATTTGTTGATCATGATCAAGCAAATAAATTATGACACCAATTTAGAAAATGGGTTTTCTGAATTATTGCATTTGAGATAGAACAAATTATATGGATATTTTGTTCATGAGATATCATTTGTAATGTTGTTTAAATAAGTTAAATAACATCAAATATAAGAGTGTTTAAGTTATAAGATTAAAATTAGTTTAATTATATAACTTAATGGGTGATTAAAATGAATTAAAAGGGTGTTATTTTAAAATGGGGGGATCCCATTTTAAACCCAAAACTTTTGGCCGCCCCTTTTGTTCTTCTTGGGATTCCTTGTCTTGTTTTAAGACAAGACTTTAATCTCTTGGAACAAGACACTCAACTACACTCTCTCTCTCACACACGCAAAAGAACTCTTTCTTCTCCATCTTGCTCTTCAACATTCACGGATCAAGAGCTTGAAAAGAAGGCTTTGGGTGTTAACTTCCTAACAAGTTTGGTGTTTTGCAAGAGCTTGTGGGTATACAAGCTTGAGGTCTTCTCTTTTGAAGACTAGACATTCAAGAAACATCATCTTCCTCCTCTTATCCGTATCCAATTTCTTGTTCAAGAAAGGTAGTATTCATGTACATCCTATGGTTGGTTTTGATAGCATTTCTTTTCACATATATATGATCCTTGTTCTTGGGTTTGTTTTCTTGAACATATAAATGTTTATTTTCAGAATATAACACAAGTTTTAAACTCCATACATCCGCTGCGTTTTTATGTTTAAATGGTTAAACATCCTTGTTAAAACTTGTAAAAACCCAACAATGGCATCTAGAGCCGGTTATGTGGAAAACTTGCTTCAAAAGTCCAAGAAAAGTTAGTTTTGTTGGACTTTTTCAACCCATTAGGGGCTGTTTTGATATGGATAAATGAATCCCTTATCTTTCAAAGTTTTATCTCACATGCTTTAGAATAAACCTTGAAAGATTAACATCAAGTGGTTGATTGTTTTGTTTGGACTAAACCCTAAAGTTTGGGTTCATGTTGGCCGAAACTTTAAGGGTTAAAAAGGGAGTTCATGGTTGTTCTTGGATGTTGTATTTGATACATATTTTGGTGCATAACATAGCCTTGACCTAATGTGTTTTGGTTTTGGATGAATGTGATTGTCATGTTTAGTTTTATTCATTAAAGGGTTGTAATAATAATTTTGGTGTTTGTATCTTTTGGGTTGTAATTTATTTATTCATTGGTTATGTAATAAATAGATTAGGTGCATTTCTTTTATTAGAAAAATTGTATTAGGATATGATTTTGTAAAAGAAGATGCACAAGTTGGAGACTCAAGGAAAGATACAAAGGAAGAACTCAAAAGACATGGACACTTGAAGCATTTGGATGTGGATTCGAGTGGGAGTTCTTGGACACATTTTAATGTGTCATTATTAACCCTTAGGAAAGACCTAGTGACAACACTTGTGATGGCAAACAAGTGTGGTCACCTTAGTGGCTATGGTTATGCACATATGATTGAATGGTTGTGCTTGTTTGGTTGTTTTGTTTTATGTTGGTTGTTTGATATATGGATATGCATAACTAACAAATTTATAAACATAACAAGCTGAAAATAAATGGTTCTTAATCATTAAGTGGTTAATAAAAGGTTATTAAAAGGATTAATGATTTTAAATAAAAGGGTTTTATTAAAAGAACCATAGGGTACCATGTATTTGAAAGCATGCAAATGCAAGGTACATAGAGTTTTCTAAACTAGAATTATGAAAACTTAAAATGTCTTTTGAAAACAAGTTTATCACCATCCTTTTACACAACACTTAAGTCACTTGAAAACTCTTAATGGGATAAAGGTCACCTAACCATTTTGAGGGAACTTGTGATTTAAGGTGGGAATGCCATATTTGTGGGATAAAGATCACCTAACCACTTATATTGGTAAACTCACATGTGTGTGTAAGTAGGGTAACTTGATTTGCAAACCATGTTAAATGGATCACCTACAATATGGTTTACAAAAGGTGTTGATGGGATTAACATGCCGACTATACATATGATGTTTAAGTCGATCCCATACCCTAGAAGTTGCAAAGGGTTGCAATTGTCAAACGTTGACTACCTTGTTAATTTAAATAATGGGATAAAGATCACCTAACCACTATTTAAATGTGACGTTGGATTCTAGAATTTTATTTTGTGTATGACACATAAAAGAAATTTATAATTAAAGATGATAATATCGTAAATACTAAAATTGAACCTTGTTAAATTTTGTAGATGGCCACCAACAACAATGAAAATAATGATATTCCATCCGCTCACAACCTATCACTAAGAACCATTCTCCAAAAGGAGCGTCTAAACCATAACAATTTCATTGATTGGTTTCGAAACTTGAGAATTGTTCTCAAGCAAGAGAAACGGTCATATATCTTAGACGATCCGATTCCCGATGAACCCAATGAGGAAGATGAAGAGGCCTACTTGAATTGGGTGAAATACACTGAGGACTCGGTCCAAGTGTCTTGCCTCATGTTGGCAAGTATGACTCCGGATCTCCAAAAGGAGTACGAACATCACGGAGCATACGACATGATAACCCAGTTGAAGGAAACGTTCCAACAACAAGCAAGGGTAGAGCGCTTCGAAACGGTTCGAGCACTCCATGCATGTCGTATGGATGATACCCAATCGGTCTCATCTTATGTACTTAAGATGAAGAGCCACATAGACCGCCTCGAAAGGCTGAATTGTCCCGTCTCGAAAGAGTTGGCTACGGATTTGATCCTCAACTCTTTGTCAAAAAGGTTTGACAATTTTGTTATGAATTATAACATGAACGGTTGGGACAAGAACATAACTGAGCTTCACTCTATGCTCAAGACAGCCGAGGCGGCCATGGGTAAAAGGAGTTTACCCGTTCTCACCATCAATGAAGGTGGGAACAAGAGGAGGCCTTACCCCGCATCCAAGGCAAGTGTTGCCAAAGGTAAAGGGTACGTTGGGAGAAAGGGAAAGGGAGTGGTAAAAGTGCCACCACCAAAACCAGCGGAGAAGAAGCAAAAGGTTGCTTCGGATGACCCATGCTTTAAGTGTGGGGAGATAGGACATTGGGCAAGAAATTGTCCTATCCATCTCAAAGAGTTGAAAGCAAAGAGGGATGCCGGGCAGACCTCGGGGGTTCAAAAGAAGTAAAAACTTCAACAAAGGGGATGTTAGCCTCTACATGGGGAATGGGGCAAAAGTTCAAGTTGAAGCCCGAGGGGACTACATCCTGAAGCTTCCAAATGGTTTGGAAGCAATTTTGAACAATGTTTTGTATGCTCCTAGTTTGACTAGGAAGATTATTTCAGTTGCACAATTAAGACAATATGGTTATGTTTTGATGTTTATTGAAAATGAAATTCATGTTTCTTTAAATAACATCTTTTATTTTAAAGCTACTCCTATTAATGGTATTTATGAATTGGTTCATGAAAACACATTATATGATAGCTCGTTGTACCAAACCACCACCAAGAAGCTCAAATTAGATTTGAGTGACACCTATCTTTGGCATTGCCGTCTTGGTCATATAAACAAGAAGCGCATACAAACTCTTCAAAAGAATGGTCTTTTAAAAGCAAGTGAATATGATTCATTTGATGTATGTGAATCTTGTTTACAAGGCAAAATGACTAAGGCGCCTTTTAGTGGCAAAACCGAAAGGGCAAAAGATTTATTAGGTATCATACATTCGGATGTATGTGGTCCTTTTAAGCCAATGACTAGGTATAATGAAAGATACTTCATTACCTTTACCGACGACTATAGTAGGTATGGGTATGTGTACTTGTTAAGACACAAAGATGAAGCTTTTGAAATGTTCAAAACCTTCCAAAATGAAGTAGAAAATCAACTCAACAAATCAATAAAAATTCTTCGCACCGATAGAGGAGGTGAATACCTGAGTGATGCTTTTAGAGATCATCTTAGAAGTTGTGGGATTATCTCACAACTATCTCCACCTGGAACACCACAACACAATGGTGTGTCCGAAAGGAGAAATCGAACTCTATTAGATATGGTTCGATCTATGATGGCTGGAAGCTCATTGCCTCTATCATTTTGGGGCTTTGCTTTGCTCTCTGCGGCCCGTATTTTGAATATGGCCCCAACCAAGAAAGTGGAAAGGACACCTTTTGAAATATGGCATGGAAGGGTTCCATCTCTATCATATTTAAAGGTGTGGGGATGTGAGGCTTATGTAAAGACTCCCACCTCAAACAAGTTAGAAAGACGTTCCACTAAGTGTATTTTTATTGGATATCCTAGAGATTCTATGGGATATTATTTCTATGATCCATTGGAACAAAAGAGTTTGTTGCCAAGAAGGGTGAGTTCTTGGAAGCCAAGTTCCTTATGGAAGGAGCTAGCAGTAGAACAGTGGATCTTGAGGAGGATCAAGGTCCACAACCCGATACACGTTTGGTTGACACTAGCACTCAACATGAGGATGTTGAGAATGATCAAATGGTTGATCAACACACACAAAACGTTCGCAAATCTGGTAGAACTAGTAATCCACCTGAAAGATATGGATTTTTCATGGATGGGTGCTATGTGGTTGATTCCGATGAACCAATCACATACCATGATGCAGTGTCCAATTTGGATTGTGACAAATGGCTTGAAGCCATGAATGTTGAGATGCAATCCATGTATGACAACCAAGTGTGGGACTTGGTTGTACCACCTCTTAACTCCAAGGTAGTTGGAAGTAAGTGGGTTTTCAAGAAGAAAACCGATATGCATGGAAACTTGGATACTTATAAAGCTAGACTTGTAGCAAAAGGTTTCACTCAAACTCAAGGGGTTGATTATGATGAGACTTTTTCGCCTGTTGCAATGCTAAAGTCTATTAGGATATTATTTGCCATAGCTGCTCATTATGATTATGAGATTTGGCAAATGGATGTCAAAACCGCTTTTCTAAATGGATATCTTGAGGAAGATGTCTATATGGTTCAGCCTGAAGGTTTTGTCGACCCAAAACATCCTAACAAAGTATGCAAGTTAAAGAAATCAATCTATGGATTGAAGCAAGCGTCAAGAAGTTGGAATCACCGTTTTGATGAAGAGGTAATTAAATTTGGGTTCATCAAAAATGCTGATGAGGCTTGTGTGTATAAAAAGGCTAGTGGGAGCATCATCACTTTCCTAGTATTGTATGTCGATGACATCCTACTATTTGGAAATGACATTCCAACCTTGGAAGGTATAAAAACCTGGCTTGGAAGCTGTTTTTCCATTAAGGATCTTGGTGAAGCCGCCTACATTTTGGGAATAAAGATCTATAGGGATAGATCAAGGCGGTTGATAGGTTTAAATCAAAGTGCATACATTGACAAGATCTTGAAAAGGTTCAAGATGGAGAACTCTAAGAAAGGTACGGTACCTATTCAAAGAGGAACGATATTGAGTACGACTCAATGTCCAAGCTCAAAGGATGAGCAAGATAAAATGAAGGGAATCCCGTATGCGTCTGCTATAGGATCCATCATGTATGCAATGATATGCACTAGGCCGGACGTGTCATGCGCCTTGAGCATGACAAGCCGATACCAGCAAAATCCTGGAAATAGTCATTGGATGGCTGTTAAGAACATACTTAAGTACCTAAGGAGGACTAAAGATATGTTCCTAATCTATGGATCTGGTGAGGAGGAACTCGTGGTAAAAGGTTACACGGATGCGAGTTTCCAAACTGATCGGGATGACTCACGATCACAATCGGGATACATTTTCATCCTAAATGGAGGAGCAGTCTCTTGGAAGAGCTCTAAACAAGATGTGGTGGCATTATCAACTACAGAGTCAGAATACATCGCCGCTTCATTAGCAGCTCAAGAAGCTGCATGGTTGAAGAAATTCATTGCCGATCTAGGGGTTGTCCCTTCCATTCAGGACCCCCTAGAAATTCTTTGTGATAATGAGGGTGCGATTGCTCAAATCAAGGAACCCCGTGCACATCAAAAGACTAGGCACATTGAGCGGAGATTCAACTACATAAGGGATGAAGTTGAAAAGGGAAAAATATGTATTCGCAAAGTTCACACGGATCAAAACATTGCGGATCCACTCACGAAGCTTCTTGAAAAGGCAAAGCATGAGGGTCATACTTGTGCCATGGGACTTCGATATTCTAGTGACTGGATTTGATTTTGTGATCTTGTATTTGGATATTGGAACCTTTTATTACTTGAATGAATTATATGGTTATAATGTTTCAACTAATGTTCCAATTTTGCATGTTTAATCCATGAGTAAATCATTTACTCTAAACGTCCGTAGTCGTTCATGCCTGTGGGAACAAGTATGAGGGTAAGACTATTATGAACTTGGATTGGTAGATATTCATTTGGATGAATATATAGCAAAGGGTTGCTGCCAAAGTTCATAGATATTTATGGGATATAAATATTGGACTGACCCGCATTTCAAATATTACTACATGGAATCTTCTTGATTGATCATAAGTAAATTTGAGTAAAGGCGAATATCATTTGGTATCCTCTGACCTGAGATACATATTGGGTCTTGATATTCACCGGGTATTATACTTTGACTTAGTTCTTCGCTGTTCTGAAACATGGCAGTACATAAGACTAAATTCAGGTATAGCACGAGGTGATTGTGAGAGACGTATGTAATCAAGATGGGATTTGTTCCTCTTATTCGTTGAGAGTAAGATGTCTAAGGCCTGCTAAAGTTAAGTCAATGGAGAATGATCATTCTGTGTCTCTAAGATTTAACATGACATCTGTGACAAAAGGATAGATGATTGTTTCACCTAAAACATTTTCGAGTAAGATACTTGAAGGGGATGATGTTATTGAATGGCACTTAGTCATACGTATTAAGGGTAGTAAACCGTTGTTAGGCGGTATTTACTGCTTGCATCAATCTTCTATGAATCTTGTGCAAGTGGGAGATTGTTGGATCTTATATGCCCAAGACACATACAAGATTGATGTGGTTAGTACGTTATGATCCAAGTCGGGTCATACCCAATAACAAGCTAGGCAAACACCGTTAAACATTTATTTGTTGATCATGATCAAGCAAATAAATTATGACACCAATTTAGAAAATGGGTTTTCTGAATTATTGCATTTGAGATAGAACAAATTATATGGATATTTTGTTCATGAGATATCATTTGTAATGTTGTTTAAATAAGTTAAATAACATCAAATATAAGAGTGTTTAAGTTATAAGATTAAAATTAGTTTAATTATATAACTTAATGGGTGATTAAAATGAATTAAAAGGGTGTTATTTTAAAATGGGGGGAACCCATTTTAAACCCAAAACTTTCGGCCGCCCCTTTTGTTCTTCTTGGGATTCCTTGTCTTGTTTTAAGACAAGACTTTAATCCTTGGAACAAGACACTCAACTACACTCTCTCTCTCACACATGCAAAGAACTCTTTCTTCTCCATCTTGCTCTTCAACATTCACGGATCAAGAGCTTGAAAAGAAGGCTTTGGGTGTTAACTTCCTAACAAGTTTGGTGTTTTGCAAGAGCTTGTGGGTATACAAGCTTGAGGTCTTCTCTTTTGAAGACTAGACATTCAAGAAACATCATCTTCCTCCTCTTATCCGTATCCAATTCTTGTTCAAGAAAGGTAGTATTCATGTACATCCTATGGTTGGTTTTGATAGCATTTCTTTTCACATATATATGATCCTTGTTCTTGGGTTTGTTTTCTTGAACATATAAATGTTTATTTTCAGAATATAACACAAGTTTTAAACTCCATACATCCGCTGCGTTTTTATGTTTAAATGGTTAAACATCCTTGTTAAAACTTGTATAAACCCAACAGGATTATTTCCAACAATTATTAAGCAAACAAATCATGGATACCAAAGATAACTATTATTATAGAATGTTATTACATTGATCCAAAAAGAAGTCTTAACTTGAAAACTAAAATAGTAATAACATAATAATGTTTTTAAACATTAACAAGAGTTTTCAATTGGCAGCGGAAATTAGGTCCCAAAATGGTATTCAAACTTGATAAGTTTGCCGTTAAAACTCTTTTCATTCCCATGCATGCCTAATCACCTGAAAACATGCCCAAAAGTTTATCAGCAAAAGATGGTGAGTTCACAGGTTTATATAAAAAGGTTATCATAAGTTCCTTTATAAAAAGATATGATTATCCTGGAATCAACCCCTAGATCATCAAGGACTGGCCAGGTCCACTGACTATGATCGCAACCAAGAGCCCTATAATCAAACCAAGACAAAAAGTCCCTCAAAATCCTTTCAACATATATTCCCTCCGTACCAGACCTATAAAACCGATCTTGAAGGGCGGTTGTCAAACCCAATAGATCTACCAATATATCCTGTGGCCCTCCAAGGGTTAATGTTTATGGAAGAGGGTATTGTGCACAAATAACAAAACAACTCAAGGCCATCATAAATATCACGAAGTTATTCCATATTTAAATCATATTATGCATAAAACGTTATAGCATGTTTCCGCCTAAAATAGTTAAATAAAACGTTATTTAAAAATAGGGGCTGTGAAAACTCACCTTAAAATGTGACAGAGAGATGATCTAGCACAAATCGAGCCCGGAAGATAAACGAACAATTAATGCCCTAAACACAAAGGATCTATTAATTGTCGAGTAATAAGTCTATATGTAAGTTGTTAACCCAACTCACTAGACTTGTCTTGAAATTCATATTTAAAAAGACCCGTTGGTGACTTTTGGTTTAGTTTAATAATTTGTATTATATGTGAAAAATATTTATTTATTAAATAAACTATTTAACCCTTAAACAACAATCACACAACACACACATAATAGACACATGAAAGTATATAAAAATATAACGCAAAAAATTACTACGTTATGTACTATACATACAACCAAACAAACAAATATATAAATAAATGAATAAAAAATAAATATTAATAAAAAATAATATTTCATTTAGGATTAATATCTATATTCTTGCTCTAGTTAAGAAATCTATTCTTATATTATTACTTTATAAATATATTTTTTAACACAACTCAACTTTTATTAATCTTTTTAACAAATAATTAAATTTTCAGTACTAAAACATATATAAAATTATTTTAGACAAGTTATATTTTAAAAATATGCTTTATTATGTTTGACCCAAATTTCACCCGTATAAGGTGATTTTTGACCGGAAACCGCACGGTTTTACACGCATAAACCGTACATCAACTCATATATATCTTTTGACTAGTTTATATATTCAAATATGACTCTCTTATACCAAAAACCTTCTAAAATATTTTGTTAAAAATCAGTTCCAAAACACTCCATTATTTTTAACCCGAAATTGTCTGTTTTTGGCTTTTTCGTGCGTATAAAGTCATCACCAAGACTTTGCTTGTTATGGGTTTTTTTATATACTTAAAAACATATGTTTTTAACTTAAAACAAAATATTATTTTCTGTCCAAAACCGGACTTGCATAAATACTTGTTTTAGACCCGAAAACACCGTTTTTAACGCTTTTTTAAACGTAAAACGTTTACGAGATTAAACCCAATCATTAAGACTTTTATTTTCAGTAATATTACTAACTTTTTTACTTATCTTTTTACAGGTTTTAAACTTATTATTCTAGATTTTACAAAGATACTTGTCTTGTTGACAATTAAATGTTATGAAATCATCACTAGTGGTCATGACCCATCTACACTTGAGTACCATTAATTTCTATCTTGTTTTTATCTTTTCTTTAAATCAAATGTGAATAAAAACTTCAAAGTTTCCAGATCATGATCACCATATACATGGATCATTTCAATTATCTCCAAACTCACAAGTGAAGAACAAATCAAGAACAAAAATGCAAACCATACATACATACATATACATGATTTTATACATACGTATATAATCCAAATCATGGATTTTATCTTGTGTTATTAGTTTTATTTCAACAAAAAATAATTTAAAAGATCAAAAGATTTCACATCATGATCACCATTATTCATGGATCATCTCAATCCTTTATGAAATCAAGAGCAAGATGGGTTCAAGAACATCATTCTTTACATACAATCATGGATTACCCATTTTTATCATTTGATAGACTCCTTTTGGAGATGGGTTTCTTATGATTTTCATAACCTCAAATCAAATTTTGATCATCTTACAAGCAAGTGAAAATCAACAAAATGTTAAAAGATCATCAAAACACAAAATCATCACACACACACACACACTTATTGCACACACACACACCCACACACACACACACATGGTTTTACAACACATTTTCTTGATTAAAACCTTTGTTGGAACCTTGGATTTCAAGAAAAGCTAGTTTTTGGTGAACAAAATTTGCAACAATCATACAAAAGTCATGTTACATGAAATAAACGTTAAAGGTTCATACCTAAGATGAACAAATTTTGAAGATTCAATAATGATTTTCTTGAAGATTTCTTCTCCTTTTAGTTGGATTTATGCAATATTTTGCACTAAGCTCATAAGCGATCCTTGAAATCAAGAAATCAAAGCTTGAAACAAACTTTGGATAATCAAAATGAAAGGATTGAGGGCTGTTTTTGATGGTCAGCCAAAAATTTAGAGAGAAGGGAGAGGAGAGTGTGTAGGTGAACTCTAGTGAGAGAAAGGGTGGGTTGAGTGTGTGTAAAAGATAGAATGTGAAGAAATGATTATGTATGGCTAAAGTAAGTTAATCATGTGATTATATTGATGATATAGCTTGTGGATCTCCAAATGAGATGCCACCCGGTGTAAGGCGGGTGTTGGTCTCGTTAATGTTTTTTTGTAAAAATCTTAAACGTTCGGGGTTTTTACGCGAAAATTTTATATAAAATCAAAGTATTAATTTGAGACTTTTCAAAGGTTCACAACATTTAATAATAGTGACAAAAAGTCAAGAATAAAAATACACGTGGTATAACACAGTATGGAACGGACTGTACGTTACAAAAAGGCAATATTTTAAAAAGTCTTAATTTTAAGCGATCAAGGTAAATAATAATTATTATTATTTTTCATGACTAATAATATTTTCACTTAAGATATATTAAAACATAAAAATCAACATATATTGACCAAATTTGTTTAACCAAATTGTCACCAACGCTCGTTAAAAGTTTTGTCGCTATGCGACCCGGTAATTCTAAAAATTACCATTATAAAATTTATGCACAAAGGGGCTTTGCTAGACCTTTAAATGACCTTAATTATCCTAAAATTAAGTTTTATGACGCGTTTAATTATTTTATCACATTTATTTAATGTAGGGATATTAATCTGGAAATGTGGGATGTCACAGTTTGTTTGTATTCCTGCTTCCTATCTCTAACTGTACCCAAAAACATCACAGAATCACTCAAAGAAAATATTTGGATAGAAGCAATGAAAGAGGAATTAGAGCGATTTAGAAAGCAAGAGGTATGGAAGTTGATCGACCTACCTGAAGGTCAATATGCCATTGGCACAAGATGGCTATTCATAAACAAAAGCAGATGATAGAGGGATTGTCATTAGAAACAAAGCAAGGCTAATTTCCCAAGGATATACTCAAGAGGAAGGCATTGATTATGATGATGTCTTTGCTCCAGTAGCTAGACTAGAAGCCATCCGAGTGTTTCTTGCATATGCCTCATCCAAAAACTTCACTGTCTTCCAAATGGATGTCAAGTGTGCATTCCTTTATGGAAAGATAGATGAAGAGGTATATGTTGCTTAACCACCAAGGTTTGAAGACCAAGAATTCCCTCATAGATTCTACAAGTTAGATAAAGCTTTGTATGGTCTTCATCAAGCACAAAGGAAGTGGTATGAAACTTTATCTAAGTTTCTACTACATAATGGGTATACCCGAGGGAAGATAGATCAGACATTGTTCTTAAAAAGAAAAGAACAAGACTTGTTAGTGGTTCAAGTATATATGGATGACATAATTTTTGGCTCCACCAACATCCAACTTTGCAGAGAATTTGAAACTCTTATGCAAGCAAAATTCCAAATGAGCTCAATAGGAGAACTTACCTTCTTCCATGGTCTTCAAGTTCAACAATCTGCTAAAGGAATTTTTATCAATCAGAGCAAGTATGTGAATTAGATATTATAGAAATACAACATGTCTGATTGCACATCCAGCAAAACACCATTTGCAACTGGATTAAAATTTGGCCCGGATCTAGAAGGAAAATCAGTTGATCAGAAGCTTTATAGATCAATGATAGGCTCTCTGATGTATCTAATAGCAAGCAGACCAGACATCATGTATGCAGTTTGAATGTGTGCCGGATACCAAGCAGATCCAAAAGAATCATACATAAATGCTGTAAAGAGAATCTTCAGATACTTAAAAGGCAAACCAGCACTTGGCCTATGGTATCCAAAAGATGGAGATTTCGTTTTATATGTTTACACAGACAATGATTATGGTGGATGCAACAACAATAGAAAATCCACTACTGGAGGTTGTTAGTTTCTTGGATCAAGATTGATCTCTTGGTAGTGCAAGAAACAAACAAATGTCTATATGTCAACAGCTGAAGTAGAATACATAGTTTCTTCTGCATGCTATTCTCAAGTGCTTTAGATTCAAAACTAAATGCTTGATTATGGATTTAATTTTCTTAAAACACTAATACATATTGACAATTCTACTATCATGTTTATCACTGACAATCCAGTTCAACATTCAAAAACAAAACACATAGATATCAGATATCACTTTCTGAGAGATTGCTCAGAAAAAGGTTTGATAAAGTTGATCAAAGTCCATACAGACAATCAATTGGCTGACCTATTTACCAAACCATTTGATTCAACAAGATTTGAATTTCTGGTTCAGTCACTTGGTATGATCAACTATGAACCAAACAAGTAATGTTTTCAAAACAATAGTTTCAAACAAGCTTGATTTTGTCAAGGTCCAAGTTTAACATCAAACAAGCATCTTTCAAAATCAAGATATCAAACAAACATTCATGTTTTCTAATTAACAAACAATTTGAATCACACATAACCATTCATGAGAAATGATAGTACACCAGATTATTTCTTCACTTGAGTCATTTGCCACTAATAAAGACTAACAATACTTTGTTTGATATGTGGATAGGCTCAGCATGGGACACCTAACATCACATACAACAGTGAATAACTAATTCTCATGATTGTGTGGTCAGCAACACACATCTTTGTTTATGGTGAGTATTGGTCTATCCAATATAGGTTGCTTGTAAAATAACTACAATACACCAAGTGAAACAGTTTATAAATTGCTCAATCATACAAGTGTCTCCTCTATTATGATTATCATATACCTGGAGTGCACTAAGGAATTCTTTGTTGTGCTGAGCACAGCCCTGAATAACCTACATCATGATCCAAAAAGATTCCCAATGAGGAACACATCCATTAAGTATGAACAACGAAAAGAATCCCAAAGAGGATCACCTTCCAAAGTGAAGTGTAAAAGAATCCCAATGTGGATCAAACAATATGGATCAAATTGAGCATTTATACTCCTAAGTAGCTAGGTCATGAGTATTATAAGTACTTTCTAGCATATCTTGAGGAGGACTGATCTTAACATACAATCAGATGTGGGGTACATTCAAATCATGTTAATACACCTAAAACATGATAATCACTCACTGTTTAAATCAATCATTAATACCATTCATGAGTTTAAGTGGATCACAATATCTGCAATCAATATTGTATTAGTCTATGTCTATTCTCAAAATCATCCAAACAACTCAGTGAGAATTTAAGACTAGTATGATCTCATGTTATGTGCCAATGAGTCATGTCCAAACATGAAAATCATTCATCTATTAGTTAGATAAAGTGCTATCTTTCTAAAATTCATCATGCAAGCAATCGGATTAGACTTTGATAATTTCCATTCAAACACATTCAAATTTTGTCATTTTATAAAGAGTTTTATAAACATGCAAAAATTTAAGGGGAGAAAATGAACATGGAAATATCAAAGGCAGTAGAATATGTGCATAATCATACAATTTTAAAATTTGAAATTTTTAAATTTTGTGTTTTAAATATAGCCAAGTCAAGCCTGCACCCAAACACAGCAGTTTGACACATATACATACGCACAATATTGTACAATATTACTTGTGAGTGACTCTTTAACATCCATATGTTAAAAATTTTAAATTTTAACAAACATTTAAATTTTGAAATATTTCAAAATAATTTTCAAAGTTTGAAAAAAAATTTATTGTTCTCGGAAGAACTTATTTTTCTCAAAGGAAATATTTGTTCTCAGAAGAATTTTGATGTTCTAGAAAGAATTAAATTGTTCTCGGAAAAATTAATTATTCTCGGAAGAAATACTTGTGCTCTAAAGAAATCATTTCAAAAGAAACAAATTTTAAATTTTTGACAACTGTTGTCACAGCAGACATACAAACGTACATCCGTTGTAGCTACAGTAACCATCAAAACATGCAAAATACACCAAGTGTATATAGGAAACAAACAAACATACATCCGCTATACACTAATGAACATACATGTGTTCACAGCACATGATGTTGGTAAGGCATCCGTTGTGAACACAGTGTTAGTTTACACAGAGCATGACTAACTTTAGTCATCCGTTGTTGAATCAATATAAGTGTACACAGCTTATGTACACAGGTAAACATACACTCTACATCATCATCAAGTGTTCACAGCGCATGACAATAAGTCATCCGGTGTGAATATCTTTGAACAAACAAAAGTGTACACATCGCATGAACAAATGCTCATCCGCTGTGTATAACAATACAAAAAATCAAGTCTACATAGCGTATGAACAAAGGCTCATCCGTTGTGTATAACCAAACTAACAAACAAAGTTTATACAGCGCATGAACAAATGTTCATCCGCTTTATGAACAGTGAACAACACACAGGGTATGACTTTTTAGTCAATTGTTGTAAATTTTTAATCACACAAGTGTGCACAGCGCATGAACAAATGTTCAGCCGCTATGAACATAAGTCAAACAGTCAAAGGGTCTACAACGTACAGTTTAAATTCGCACAGCGGATACACTATACACACAGCACATGTGTAACTCATAGCGGACAACTTAAAAGTAAATTTTAAGGGTAAATTGTTTACACAGTGGACATTCAAACTGTATACATAGCGGACGTTCATTTTTTCCGTTGTATATATAGTCCTACACTTGTGATTTTTCATTCATCACGAGTGAGAGAGAGAAAATTAAAATTTTAAAACATTAAAAAATCCTCTAAACCCTTAAACCCCTGTTTGATTAAAACTCAGATATCTGTTTGATTCTACCATTGATTGTTGATCAAATAGGTATAACATCAAGAATCTAATCATCATACAATCTTTAAAACATCTGATTCTTAGATTTTGAATCTTACATTGTTGTGACCTAAGTCAAATAATGAACCAAGATCAAATTTGAATATATTGATGGTTTAAAAGAAATAAAACATTGAACACATGTTTAACATCCTTAGTTGAATGTATTAGGACTGTTTTTATGAAGAAATTTGGTTAAGTGTTCATCGGGTTCATGAACAGTCAGGATGGTCATGCCAAAATCATACAAAAACTGGAGTTTGATCTTTGAAAATGTTTAAAATGACTTGAAATATGTTATAACATGGTAAAAATGTTTAAAATTTAGTAACAAACATGTAAAATCAGTTAATTTGGCATGGCATTGAATACACCAACATTAAATGCATTTTCATTCAATATGCATTAAATGGTCTGTTTTGACTTTAAAAGTCAAACTGAAATTCATGAAAAAGTTTTTATGAGACATACTCATTGTATGATTTGAACAAAACAACTCATTGTTGTGAGTCAAACATAATCCAAACAAATTTGGATCAAAACAACTTGAAAACAACAAGATTTGCAAGATTAAAATTGATCAAATTTGACTTTCAAAAGTAAAACTGCTCAAAATTGATAATGAACAATTAACACACATTTGGACATGATCAATGGGTTTAACATACATGATTCATCATCTAATATCATACATATGCCCAATGAACACATGATCAATATTTCATCACATCAAACATCATACATTCATATCATACAAGTTACTAACACATTTTCTTCTTCAGTTCAGATATGGCAAACCTAGTATTTGTCAGAGATCATAATCTCTATACCTTTTTAAACCCAGATATCCTAAAGGGTGAAAACTATAGAGACATAATTCAGGCCATAAGACAGACAAGATTGGTCCATGCTATGACAGCCAGGCCTGAGATATACGAGGACCATATTGTCCAGTTTTGGACCCATGCTCATCTGGAGCAACTGCATGACCAACAAGTTGTTGTGTCCAACATACATGAGCATCAGATTATCATATCAGAGGAAGTTATAAGGAGAGTATTACAACTTGGTGATGAAGATGCCCAAGGCCTAATAGAATTTGATGAGAATTATGTACTTCATGTATTTAGATAGATTGGGTACACAGGAACCATTGAAAGAAAACAGATAAAGAAGTCATATATGTGTGCTCAATTTAGGTTCCTAATGCACACTTACCAAAAGACAATGACTAATAGGAAGACATGATGGGATGCTACTCCTCTGCAATTACAAGCATCATAGCAAGGAGACCATTCAATTTTACAACCCAAATTCTCAATGGTATTATATACAATCTAACTAAAGTAAGGAACAAGTTCCAAATGTATCCAAGGTTCCTTCAGATGATCATTGATGATCTTTTACCAAACATTCTAAGAGAGGGTGCCATCTTCCAACCAATTCATTTTAATGAACATGTTTTTAATAGGATTAAGTCTAGCTTGTATCAAGGTGATGAAGTACCAGTTCCACCACACATGATAGATCATGATGTTCCTGTCCCTAAAGTTTTCTTAAGGATTCCAGTTCAGGGAGAACTAAACATGGTATTCCAAAATGTTATCCATCAAGCTCCAATCATTCAACATACACCAATCATACAAGAAGAGGAAGTTGCACCCATATAAGACCCAATCATACAAGAAGAGCAAGATGCTCCTGAGTCTAAACCAATCATACATCATCAAGATCCAATTGCACAAGAACCAGGACCATTCATTCAACAACAACAAAAGCATATACAAGATTATGAACAGTTTTAGTTTGAGCATCACATTCCATCACCACCACAAAACCCAACCTTTTCTGATCAACAAACATTATCCTCACTGTTGATATACATTGATGCTTCATTAGAAGAACAAGCAACTAAACAAGAAGAAGTTGGCACATCATCAAAACATGAGCAAGATCAAGCAGAAATAAGTGCTCATGTTTAGCCAGTTGAAGGTTATGAACAAGCAAGTGAAATACCAACTGAAGAAGAAATTGAGTACTTAAAAGTATTTTTATTCACTGAGTACAACAAGTTAATAGAGAAGTCAAATAACAGAGCAAGAAAGATGAAAGATAAGCTAAAAGAAAAGGATGAAGAGATTGAGAAATTGTCTGCTGATCAAAAACCACAAAATTTGATTGTTCAATTCCTAGAACAATAACTAGATCAATCAAGGGAAGAGGTGAAAGCAAAGGATCATGATCTTAACAATACAAGATTAGATGTTTCATATCTAACTGAGCAGATAGATGCAAAGGATGGTGAGATAGATGAATTGAAAAATCTCATTGCTGCTCAAAATGAAGAGATTCAAAGGCTAAACAAACAGTTGGAATACAAAGACACTCAACTGAATGAAGAAGATCATTCAGCAGGTCTAGAGCAAGACTTGAGTGATGATGTTATTAAACAAACCATGTCTTCTATTGAAGAAACAAACATAATGGAATTTGAATAGCACTTATTTTTCCTGAGGAGTCATACTCAATGGACCAACTGTTTGGTGAGGCAAATCCATTGGAGAACATACACTATTCACTCATCGTCAGACAACATTTTCATACACCAGACACTCAATTAGCTCAAACAGACATTATTCCTATGAATCCACTCTCTGAGAAGCAAAAGAAACTAATCAAACAATTTCCTGAATCTTTCTAAGTACAACCAAAATCATCCAATGATCAAGCCTCATCATCATCATAACATTCATTACAAACATAGCTTCTTTGAAGAATGGAAAACAACAGGTTCAAGAGAAAGAGAAAGAGGCTGTACCTAGCTTCTTTGAAGAAGGCAAAACAACAGGTTCAAGAACAAGAAGAACCTGAATCTCCACCACTCAAGCTTCTAAAGGTTAAAGTTGAACCAATAGATGAGAATGAACAAAGGCAGACAGAGCTTGTAGTATTAGAAGAAAGTGAGATAGATCAGACACAAGCTAAACAATCAGAACCCATCATCATCTTAAGTGATTCTAAAGAAGAAGATGAAGAAGATCAAGATGAAGATGAGATGGAAAACATTCAGAACTTGTTGTCTGATGATTCTGAAACCCTCAGATTAGAAACTGAATCCTCAGATTAGAAAGATGACATACTTCCAAGTTAAAAGTTGGTTGAGTCATACTAGGATGCCTTACAGATCTTATGCAGGCAGATCTCTATCTCAGATGAAAGACATGGCTAGAGAGATTTACAAAAACATGTTGGCTAATGCCTTAAATCCACAAATCATAAAACTTCATCCAGCCTCATCTCTATCAACCTATCATCAAGCTCCACCTGAGCTTCATCTAATAGAAGAACCTAGGCAGTTCATGCCTTACAGGCTATGGCCAGAAGGAAATAAAGTGAGAAAATGATTAATGAAAACACAAATTTTGTCAAGCTCTATGATAGAATAACACTCACAGCTTCTGCAGATGAAAGGAAAATTGTAGCCTGGAAATATGATGAAATATGGGATGCTGTGCTTATCAAAAGAGTATCTGGACTTGTCTAATACTTATCATACATATCCCAACTGGGATCACTATCATATGAAGACGGAGTTGGCCTAATGTAGCTGAGAATGGTCAATCATACAAATAATCCTAGAGGAGCAAATTTCTTTCATATAATAAGATCATACATGAACAAGAAGCACCATGTGATAAAACAAAAGGCTAATAGAGAAGATAAACTACACATTGCTAAGCTTAGAAAAGAACAAGCGGCTAGCAAAAAGAAACAAACAAGTGAGGAACAAACAGAGCAGTTAGATAGTGAACTGCTACAAAGAGTGAGATATCCACTAAGGCCATCAGATTTGAAATTAATTATGTAGAAGATTGATGGGAATAAGTACAACCACCCTATTACAAGATGGTACTATGATGAAAACCACTTTGAAGTGGTATTGGAAAGAAAATTAGAAGGAAAAGAAGCTGCTGATATAAGATTATTCAATCCTATTAAGATCAAGCTTCTACATCCATCATATGTATCATTTCTGAAAACAAAGTCATTCCCTGCTATAGAAGATGTGCTGTGCAAGGATGACTGTTGTTACTTCATACATATGCTGAGAATCTTTGGAATAATCTATGTGAATGCTGCCCTTAAACAGAGCATTGAGAAAAATCAGCAGTCTCCTACACACATAGAGGGAATCACTAAACTGAGGATTTCAGACAACAATAATTTAGAAGTTCTAAAGGGGAGTCATGTTATAACCACACTGGTTAGCAACATTTATGTGAAAAGCCTTGATTTATTCACCCTAGAACAAATGGTTAATCTCTCCATTCACTATAAATATGATGATCAAAATATTGTAGTACAGTACTTTGCTGAGCACATAGTCAATTATAGAAATGCCTTGAAGATCACTCCATTGACTGAGCAAGTAAGGGAAGCAAAAAAGGATCATATTACAGAGTTTGACGCAGAAGAATCCTTGAAATCCACAGTAGAAGTGCAAAAAAGTATTGATGAAGCTGGTCCATCACACACCTAAAGGTTTCTAACAAACAAACATACATATCTAACCTTTTAAACAAACAAAACATCCAAACATGCATAACAGACAACAAACACATCAGCACATCAATCATTTATGTATATTATACATAATCATCAAACATATCAACAATCATGCAAATAACAAGTAACTATTCAATCATACAAGAAATCAATAAATCATACATGTAATCAGTTAATCATACAAACAAGTAACTATTCAATCTTACAGGAAATCAATCAATCATACATGAAATCAATCAATCATACATGTAATCATGCAATCATACATGTAACCAAGCAATCAAACATGTAATCAGAATAAACAATCAATCATTCAATCATGCATAACATACAAACATGCAATCAAACATTATAAGTCGAACACACAATCATTCATATCAAACACAAACACACATATAGTTATTAACAAACAAAACATTAACAAGCAAACATTAAGAGATGGCAACATCATCCTTAGGGGGAGTATTATTAGACTTAACAAGTGCATTAAAGGATAATACTTGCCATAATCAAACATAATGTTGGTCCACTTGATCGCTGATACAGTGCACTTGATTGACAAACACAAACAAATCCCACTGATAACACAAATATCAATGATATTTGTGTACAAAATAGATCAAACACTATAAAATAAGGATGAACAAGATGTTCACCTTAAGAACATTCAATAAAACCCTTGTTTGATATTGTTTACATGGAAACCCTCAAATCTAGCTCATTCAAGCTTCCTAAACACACTAATGACTCTAGCTATATATAGTCTAATGACAATTAGACTTAATGACAATTAGCCCCCTAGACTATTATTAAAACATAAAAATGACTTAAAAATAAATAAATATATTTTGTTGACACAAAATATATTTATTAACAATAAACTTCTAGTCATTTATATCTTCAACGTCTCGTCTCGGTTCTTCATCTCGAACGCGTTTGTTTGACTTTTCTGATGACTTTGACAGTGACGTTGCCATTTGTTGAATTTGACTGTGTTGATAATATAGACTATCCTTTTTAGACCCAACAATACTCCCCCTTAGTCTATTATTATCAACATCTTTCATCGTGATCAGCACCAATAAGTCAACTATATAATAATCTTCAATCTCCCCCTAGATTGATGATCTGGTACCGACAATCTTTCATCTTATAGGCTCCCCCTTTTTGAATGCTCCCTCCTTTTATGTGCATCATGAGAATGATCTGGAACAGCATCTCCAACTCTTTATTCTCGAGTGCTTCAGAAGATGTAGGGAAAGGAATCCTAGCTTGGTATCCTCTGCAAACTTGAGGAACAGGTTCTCTGGTATGGTACTTTGCTCAGTTGATGATCGACCATCAATTGCAGTAAGAATCTGCAACACAATTACAAACACATTCTACACAATTCTCGTTAGATCATTTCAACAATACAAATAAACCCGTGTTTATCTGAATGTGCAATTTCCCGTTAAATGCATGTTAAAATAATAATATTTTAATAGCATAATATGGAAGACTTGAAAAATGATTTGAAATGAATATTTTATTTTATTTGGTTTTATCATATTACACCAAGAACTAATTTGATCATGAGATCACATCCTCAAGATATATGAAAGCACAAAGATGTATTTGAACATCGACAAGTTAGTGAGATCACACTGATACAGATTCTAGTCATAATTTTAAGTTTTTGAAAGCCAAAAACAGTTCAAAAATGATTGTTGGTATATTTGTCCAGTTTAAACCCATGCCTTATCCTTTTCAGCAAGTGATCTACAACTGATTTTATCATGTTTTAGATTTAATTAGAGAAGCTCATGTGATTTGGTTCCCATAGACATCCGGCAAAGAACTTATCCCATTATCAGGGCTTATTGAGTAATATGATTAACTCTGCTTGACTTCTTTTTGAGGTTCAACAATGATCTTAATTCAGAATCACTGTGCTTTTATTTTAAGGAATAGATGATGAGAGCTCCAGGTCTATACTTACGTCTAACAGAGGAGATAATCATCTAAGCATGCTGATGAGAGCTTCAGGTCTATACTCACGTATAACAGAGAAGATCATCGCTCCAGGTCAATGCTTCCGCATAGCAGAGGAGATAAGCACGAAACATACATCTGAAGAGCTAAAGAGAAGCTAAATTAAGGACTTGGGGATAGGGAGATTTTGAAAATGTCAAAGCAGAGATTTTAAACTCTCAACCCATTTTTGACAGGACATGTAACTTTGTGCAGGCCGAGATGTCATGGAAATGATCCTTATCACCAAGTTCTAAAGCTTTAGTTAGACTACAGAAACACTGTTTACTTCGTTTTCAGGCTGAGCCTACCAAGCATATCATATAATAAAACTGTCTTTTTCAGATTTTAGAATATTAAGTGATACAGACATCTACATCAGTTACTATCATTTCTCACAAAGTACAATTCATGCAAATAAGCATACCAAGAAGACATACTATCATTTCTCAGTCATCCCAAATCAAGTTCTTAGTTCCCGTGAAATTTTTTTTTCTCCCCCGAAATTTCTTTTTAACTGCCATGAACAAAAAAAGAAATTTCCCTTTTTTTAAGTATATAATAAATGGAATTGAAAAATAATTTTACTAAAGAAAATCTTCCAAATTATACTAGCAAAAACATGAGAAATGAAGTAACAAGAAAAATGCAGTGATTATGAATGGTAGATAAGAATCCAAAATATGGATGAGATACCATAACCTGTTTGTCCCGCCTCAAATTTGAATTAGGAACAATCCCAGTCAGTAAACTGGATTACTGATAGGCCTCCTGAATTATTCCTGCACTCATAAATGATGGAAATGATCTGCCCAAAATACATATTGAATTGATGTGGCTAGTATGTCATGATCCAGGTCGGGTCATACCCAATAATGAGCTAGACAAACACCAAACATATTTGTTTTATGATATGATCATATAAATAAATATTAACATTTAGAATATTTGGAAATTGGGTTTCCAAAAATTTACACTTGTGTTGTATATAAATTATATGGACAATTTATTTCAAAGAGAGAGGAATATTAATTCATCCGCATTCGTTTTACACAGCTGCATTTGATGTGATGGAACAAATGCGGATGATGTTTACTCACCCGCATTCGTTTAACACAGCCGCATTTGATGTGATTGAACAAATGCGGATGATGTTTACTCATCCGCATTTACAAATGCGGGTGAACAAACCCTGTCCGCATTTGTTTTAGAACAAATGCGGATGAGCATTTCTGGAAATGCTGATGGAAACATACATCCGCATTAGCTAATGCGGATGACCATTTACAAATGCGGGAGAACAACTTCATCCGCATTAACTAATGCGGATGTTGTTCTGAGAAATGCGGATGGGTTAAGGGGCTGGGCCCCACCCACTTTTCTCTCTCCTGAACTTTATGTTTCCAAGGATATGCAATATAAGATGCCTTGCAGATCTCTCTATAAAAACGACTTGAGAACACGAAAAGTGTAAGAACCCTTTTTCTCTCGATCGGTCTAGAGAAAAATAAAAGGGAGTTGTATAAATGAAAATCCTAGCAACTGGTGTTCTTGTTGGTGGCTCGTGGGAAGACCAGCTTGAGGCTTCTTGCTTTAGGAGCTGCCATCCTCGTTCACCTCCTGCCGACCTCATTGTTGAAGGTAGTTCTTCGTACCTTCTATGGTTGTTTGTAAGCATGATTTCATATATCGATCCATATGGGTTTTGACTGATTTTATATAAAAATGTTTTATATATAATTAGCTCACTGTAACAAGTTTAAAATCATATATATTCCGCTGCGTTCTTTATTTTATAAGGATAAAATAGATCTGTTTAACTTGTGAAAACCCAACAATGGCATCAAGAGCCGGTTATATGGATACATGCTTCATTTGGACTGAAAATTTGGTTTCTTGGTGATGATTCACCAAAAGCCGAGAGGCTTCAGCCCTAGTATCCCCTATTTTTCAAGATCTATTTAGACATGCATATAGGAATCTTGGAAAATTTATATCATTTGGATGATTTTGTTTTGGAAACAAAACCATGGTTCTCCGCTGTTTATGCTTCAGCCGAGAATCTATGGTTTAAGGGGATGCTTTTGGATTTTGCTTACATATGTAAATATGTATTTTATTTGTTCATAACCAAAGCCGAGACCTATGGATGAATGTGTTGTGATTTGTTTTAATTATTCAAATGGTTTGTAATAATTTAACATGTTTATTCTTCCTATTGGGTATGTAATTTATTTATTTTTTATTTGGTATGTAAATAAATAGGATAGTTGCACTTCACTTTTACTAGAAAAATTGTATTTAGAATATGTTTTGTAAAAGAAGCTGCAACAAGACTATCTTTCTCGGTTTTAACCGAAAGGAGAAGATGAAGGCCCAAAGGAGTTTGGTGCTGAAGTCAAAGCCTAAATGGAGACCTAAATGGATTGGAAGAGTCACAACACAAGGTGGACACTTGAAGCATTTGGATGCGGGATCAAGTGGGAGTTCACCGGCACAAATGTTGTGTCATTTTCACCCTTAGAAACGACTTTATTAACTCACTTGTTTCGGTCAACAAGTGATGTTAAGCTTAGATGGCTACGGTTATGGACTCATGTGATGCTTGTGTGGTTGTTTTATTATTGTTTTGTGATATATGGATATGCATGTTTAAACAATTTAAAATCAACAACAAGCATAAAATTGGTTCTTATAAAACATTAACATGGGTAATAAAAAGGTTTATTAAAAGTTAATGTGTTCACAATAAAATTGGTTTTATTGAAAGAACCTTGAATATTGTTTCACACTGGTACCACACATTTGAATGCATGCAAATGTTAGGTGCAAAATAGTTTTCAAAACTAGAATTAATGAAAACTAAAATCCATTTTGAAACAAGTTTAACACCATCCTTTTACACAACACTCGAATCACTGTGGAACTATTTGTGGGATAAAGGTCACCTAACCACTCTTAGGGAACTTGTGTGTTTGAGGTGGGGTTAACATACTTGTGGGATAAAGGTCACCTAACCACTTGTATGTGTAAACTCACACGTGTGTGTAAGTAGTACAACTTGAGTTGGAAACCATGTGAATAGGGTCACCGAAGCATGGTGTACAATGGTGTTGATGGGATTAAACATGCCAACTAAACATAAAGATGTTTAACCGATCCCATAAAACTAGAAGTTGCAAAGGGTTGCAATTGTCAAGTGTTGACTACCTTGTTAATTTAAATGATGGGATAAAGGTCACCTAACCATTATTTAAATGTAACGTTGTATTCTAGATTTTAATTATTAATTGTCTATGAGACATGAAAGGGGTATTAATAATTAAAGTTTTAGTTTCGGAAATACTAAAAATGAACTTTGTTTGTAGAAATGGCCGCCAACAACAACGCTCCCACCCCGACCGTCCATAACCTATCACTAAGAACTATATTAGAAAGGGATCGTCTTAACCGTAATAATTTTATGGATTGGTTTCGTAACTTGAGAATCGTTCTCAAGCAAGAAAATAAATCTTACATACTAGACGATCCCATTCCCGACGAACCCAATGTTAATGATGTTGAGGCCTATAACGATTGGGTTAAGCACACTGAGGATTCTATGCAGGTTTCTTGCCTCATGTTGGGAACTATGATCCCCGAGCTCCAAAAGGACTTAGAACATCATGGGGCATACGACATGATTACCCAGTTGAAGGAAATGTTCCTTCAACAAGCAAGGGTAGACGCTTCGAAACAGTTCGAGCGCTTCATGCATGTCGCATGGAAGAAACTCAATCGGTTTCATCTTATGTACTTTAGATGAAGAGCCACATTGATCGCCTTGAAAGGCTAAATTGTCCCGTCTTAAAAGAGTTGGCCACAGATTTGATCCTTAATGGCCTAACTAAAAGGTTTGAGTTGTTCATCATGAATTATAACATGAATGGTGGGACAAGAGCATTGGTGAGCTTCACGCAATGCTCAAAACGGCCGAGGCGGGGATGGGTAAAAGGGTTTTACCCGTCCTCACGATCAATGAGGGAGGCAACAAGAAAAGGCAACACCCCGATCCCAAGGCAAATATTGCTAAAGGAAAGGGATACATCAAAGGAAAGGGTAAGGGAAAGGCAAGAACTGAACCTACAAAACCAAAGCTTAAGAAGCCTATGGTAATGGAGAACGATCCATGCTTTGAGTGTGGTGAGATAGGACATTGGAAGAGGAATTATCCAACCTATCTCAAAGAGTTGAGAAACAAGAGGGATGCTCGGCAGACCTCAAGTACAACTTTCATGATTCATATTGAATTGAATGTTATTTCTTCAAACACATGGGTATTGGATACCGGATGTGGAACTCATATTTGCAATTTGTTGCAGGGGTTCAAAAGAAATAAGCATTTCAAGAAGGGAGACACAAGTCTCTACATGGGCAACAGAGCAAAAGTTGATGTTAAAGCCCAAGGAGACTATGTTTTGAAGCTTCCAAATGGTTTGGAAGTTGTCTTGAAAAACATCTTGTATGCTCCTAGTTTGACTAGGAACATAATTTCTGTTTCCCTTTTACAACAATATGGTTATGTATTAAAGTTTGTAAACAATGGTATTTGTGTTTTTATGGATGATGTATTTTATTTTGAGGCTATGCCTTATAATGGTATCTATGAATTGGTTCATGATAACTCATCTTTTAATAACTCGTTATACCAAACAAGCACCAAGAAAATTAAAATGGGTTTAAGTGATTTATATCTTTGGCATTGTCGTCTTTGGCATAAAAACAAGATTCGGATTCAAACACTTCAAAAGAATGGTCTTTTGGAAACAAATGAAAATGGTTCATTTAATAAGTGTGAATCTTGTTTACAAGGAAAGATGACCAAGTTGCCCTTTAGTGGTACTAACGAAAGGGCAAAGGATTTATTAGGAATCATACATTTGGATGTATGTGGTCCTTTTAAGACAATGACAAGGAATGGTGAGAGATACTTCATTACCTTTATCGACGATTATAGTCGTTATGGTTATGTGTACTTGTTGACACACAAACATGAAGCTTTTGAAATGTTCAAAATCTTTAAGAATGAAGTAGAAAATCAACTCAATAAAACAATCAAAGTTCTTCGTTCAGATAGAGGAGGTGAATACCTGAGTGATGCTTTTCAAGATCATCTTATGAGTTGTGGGATTGTCTCACAACTTACTCCACCCGAAACACCGCAACATAATGGTGTGTCTGAAAGGAGAAACCGAACCTTATTGGATATGGTTCGATCTATGATGGCTAGAAGCTCACTACCTCTATCATTTTGGGGTTTCGCATTGCTCTCCGTGGCTCGTATTTTGAATATGGCCCCAACCAAGAAAGTGGATACGACACCTTTTGAAATATGGCATGGAAGAGTTCCATCACTATCATATTTAAAGGTATGGGGTTATGAAGCTTATGTGAAGCAGAACACTTAAAACAAGTTAGAAAGTCGATCCATTAAGTGTATATTTGTTGGATATCCCAAAGACTGTATGGGATATTACTTCTTTAATCCAACCAAGCAAAAGGTATTTATTGCTAGAAAGGCTGAGTTCTTGGAAACTAAGTTTCTTATGGAAGAAACGACGTATAGAATAGTGGAAATTGATGAGGATCAAGAACCACAAGCCAATACACATTTGGTTGAAATTAGCGATCAACAAGAGGTTGTTGATAATGATCAATGGTTGATCAATACACACAAAACGTTCGCAGATCTGGTAGAATTAGCATTCCACCTGAAAGATATGGATTTTTCATGAATGGATGCTATGTGGTTGACTCGGATGAACCAACATGATGCAATGTCCAATTCAGATTGTGACAAACGGCTAGAAGCCATGAACGTTGAGATGCAATCCATGTATGACAACCAAGTATGGGAATTGGTTGAACCGCCACTTAACTCCAAACTGGTTGGATGTAAGTGGGTTTTCAAGAAGAAAACTGATATGCATGGAAACTTGGATACTTATAAAGCAAGACTTGTAGCAAAAGGTTTCACTCAAACTCAAGGGGTTGATTATGATGAAACATTCTCGCCTGTGGCAATGCTAAAGTCAATTAGGATATTATTTGCCATAGCTGCATATTATGACTATGAGATTTGGCAAATGGATGTCAAAACCGCTTTCCTTAATGGACATCTCGAAGAGACTGTCTATATGGTTCAGCCTGATGGTTTTGTCGATCCAAAACATCCTAATAAAGTATGCAAGTTAAAGAAATCAATCTACGGATTGAAACAAGCATCGAGAAGTTGGAATCAACGTTTTGATGAAGAGATCAAGAAATTTGGATTCATCAAGAACGCTGATGAAGCTTGTGTGTATAAAAGGCTAGTGGGAGCATTATCACATTCTTAGTATTGTATGTTGATGACATACTACTATTTGGAAATGATGTTCCAACCATGGAAGGTGTTAAAGCCTGGCTTGGAAGTTGCTTTTCCATAAAAGATCTTGGTGAAGCCGCCTATATTTTGGGAATAAAGATCTATAGGGATAGATCAAGACGGTTGATAGGTTTAAACCAAAGTGCATACATTGATAAAATCTTGAAAAGGTTCAAGATGGAAAACTCTAAGAAAGGTATGGTACCTATTCAAAGAGGGACAATATTGAGTACATCTCAATGTCCGAACTCAAAGGATGAGCAAGAAAGAATGAAGGAAATCCCATATGCATCTGCTATAGGATCCATCATGTATGCAATGATATGCACTAGACCGGACGTGTCATGCGCATTAAGCATGACAAGTAGATATCAACAGAATCCAGGTAATAGCCATTGGATGGCTGTTAAAAGTATATTGAAATACCTTAGGAGGACTAAGGATATGTTTCTAATATATGGATCTGGTGAGGAGGAGCTCGTTGTAAAAGGTTACACGGATGCGAGCTTCCAGACTGATCGAGATGATTCTCGATCACAATCGGGGTATGTCTTCATTATGAATGGAGGGGCAGTGTCCTGGAAGAGCTCGAAGCAGGACGTGGTAGCATTGTCCACTACAGAATCCGAATACATCGCCGCTTCATTGGCAGCTCAAGAGGCTGCATGGTTAAAGAAATTTATTGCCAATCTAGGGGTAGTCTTTACCATTCAAGACCCCCTAGAGATCTTTTGTGATAACGAGGGTGCGATTGCTCAAATCAAGGAACCCCGTGCACATCAAAAGACAAGGCACATTGAGCGGAGATTCAACTACATAAGGGATGAAGTTGAAAAGGGAAAGATATGTATTCGCAAAGTTCACACAGATCAAAATATTGCGGATCCACTCACGAAGCTCCTTGAAAGGGCAAAGCATGAGAGTCATACTTGTGCCTTAGGACTTCGATATTCTAGTGGTTGGATTAGATTTGTTTTGTATTTTAACTTTCGAACGAATGTAATACTAACTCTTTGTATAAATTATGACAATTTGAGTTATGTTCCATTTTAGCATGTTTACATCCATGAATATGTTTATTATTCTAAATGTCCGTAGTCGGTTATATTTGTGGTAACAAATATGAATGTAAGACTATTATGAACATGGATTGGTAGATATTCATAAGGTATGAATATAGAGAAAAAGGTTGTTACCAAGGTTCATAGATATTTGTGGGATACAAATATTGGACTGACCCGCTCTCAAATGTTACTGCATGGAATTTTATAATTGATCATAAGTAAATTTGAGTAAAGACGAATATCATAGTGTCCTCTGACCTGAGATACATATTGGGTTTTGATATTCACCAAATATTATCCCTTGATCTAGTTCTTCACTGTTCTAAAATAATGGACAATACACAAGGCTATGTTCAGGTGTGATACAAGGTGATTGTGATAAACGTATGTAGTTAAGATGGGATTTGTTCCTCGTATTCATTAAGAGTATGATGTCTAAGGCCAGATAAAGTTAAATCAACAGGGAATGATCATTCTGTGTCCCTGGATTGAACATGACATCTGAAACAAAAGGAAATATGATTGGATTCACCTAAATCAGTTCAAGTAAGGGACTTGAAAGGAATGATGTTATTGAATGGCACTTAGTCATGCATATTAGGGGTAGTAAACCGTTGTTAGGTGGTATTTGCTACTTGCTTCAATCCTCTATGTATCTTGTGCAAGTGGGAGATTGATGGAAATGATCTGCCCAAAATACATATTGAATTGATGTGGCTAGTATGTCATGATCCAAGTCGGGTCATACCCAACAACGAGCTAGACAAACACCAAAGATATTTGTTTTATAATATGATCATATAAATAAATATTAACACTTAGAATATTTGAAAATTGGGTTTCCAAAATTTACACTTGTGTTGTATAAATTATATGAATAATTTATTCTCAAATAGAGAGGAATATTAATTCATCCGTATTCGTTTTACACAGCCGCATTTGATGTGGTGGAACAAATGCGGATGATGTTTACTCACCCGCATTCATTTAACACAGCCACATTTGATGTGGTTGAACAAATGCGGATGATGTTTACTTATCCGCACTTACAAATGCGGGTGAACAAACCCTGTCCGTATTTGTTTTGGAACAAATACGAATGAGCATTTCTGGAAATGCTGATGGAAACATACATCCACATTAGCTAATGCGAATGACCATTTACAAATGCGGGAGAACAACTTCATCTGCATTAACTAATGCGGATGTTGTTCTGAGAAATGCGGATGGGTTAAGGGGCTAGGCCCCACCCACTTTTCTCTCTCCTAAACTTTATGTTTCCAAGGACATGCAATATAAGATGGCTTGCAGATCTCTCTATAAAAATGACTTGAGAACACGAAAAGTGTAAGAACCCTTTTTCTCTCGACCGGTCTAGAGAAAAATAAAAGGGAGTTGTATAAGTGAAAATCCTAGCAACCGGTGTTCTTGTTGGTGGCTCGTGGGTAGACCAGCTTGAGGCTTCTTGCTTTAGGAGCTGCCATCCTCGTTCACCTCCTACCGACCTCATTGTTGAAGGTTGTTCTTCGTACCTTCTATGGTTGTTTGTAAGCATGATTTCATATATCGATCCATATGGGTTTTGACTGATTTTATATAAAAATGTTTTATATATAATTTAGCTCACTGTAACAAGTTTAAAATCATATATATATTCCGTTGTGTTCTTCTATTTTATAAGGATAAAATAGATCTGTTTAACTTGTGAAAACCCAACAATAAATAGCTTAGTTCGAGAGGGGGACCCAGGCCATCGTGGTCCTGGGAGTTCCTTTTTCATCAGTGTATGTAACCTGTTTAAGCACACACTCTTTTGAAAAATCATTTATTTCTTTATCTTTTTCTTTTTGTTTTACATTCCAAATTTGTTTTTGTTCAATTACTTTTGATTTGAAAGAATTGAATTTGGAAATCATTTTCTGTTTAAGACCCGAAGGAAGAGATTTTAATTTTGAAACATTGGTCTTTTTGGTCTTTGAATCATGTGAAACCGGCTTCACATGAGAAGGTTTGGATAGATTGTTCTTTATCCAACCATTCAAAGATATGTGCTTTTTACCTTTTGAACCCGAGAAGCAACCTGTGTTATCTTTACCTCCCAAAGCTTGCCTTTGAACCTGAGGGCACTTCTTTAGCACATGACCTTCTTTTCCATATCTAAAGCAAGCCTTGAAAGGCTTTTGGTTCTTTGTTGTCCCGTGGATAATAGGAGAGCGTGGAGCCTGCTTTGAGGTTGATGCAGCTTGTTGACAACTTTGAAGCTTCTTCCGGGAGCTGAGATCTGAACATTCTTCTGATTACACTTTTGTATGACTGGTGATTTGGTAGACTTGGAGGTAGATTTGTGGCGAGCTTGATGGATAGCAGATGAAGATGGTGAGTGCTTCTGCTAAGCTTTGGAGGAACTGTTGATTTGCTTAGCAGTTGGAGATGAGATCCGTATAGGTCTTGATTCAACTGTTGGAAGCTTTTGACACTTGATAACTTTAGGTGACTTGATGATCTCTGGTTCATCATCAGAACTTGTCCAATCCTGTATACACAAGTCAACTTCCAATGGATCTTTATTGATGACTCTTGTTGTGTCGGTTTGTGTTGTTGAGTTTTGCTTGCTTGATGATTCCACAGTTGTTCCTTCTTTGACAAACTTGACAGGAATAAAATGAAGGGATGTTACCTGTCTTGAATTTGTTAAAGAAGTTACTGGAAACAACTGATACTAGTTTTGAAGCGTCATAGGTGGAATTATCATTTTGCAGATCAGATCCTTGCTTGATGAGCCCCAAACCTGCAGGAAAATCATATTCATCTCGAACCTCTTTGTGATTAACGTTGCTTAAACTATCATGTAAACTATTAGTATCTGCAGCTTCAATTAAATCATTAGATGGATGAGGTTAAGGCATAGGAGAGTAACAGTAAGTGCTAGGAGGAGGATAAACATATGAAGTTTCACCACGTCCCACACCCGTTTTGATTCTAGCTCCCCTTTGCTTAGAGAATAGTTCTTCCTGTTTCATCCCTGATTTCATCCATTTATCAAGTTTAGTTTTAAGCTTGCTAGTCTCAAATTCTGCTAATGTGACTTGTTCGCTCAAAACATTAATCTCGACATTCTTTTCTAAAAGATTTCTTTTTAAAAGATCATTTTCTTTTAAAGCTTCTCTTAGTTTAATAAAGTATTTGGACTCATTGATTTTAAGTTCTTTGTTTATTTGTTTTAATTCTTTTTCATTTTCTAACAATAATCTGTTAGCTTTATAAACCCCAAATAAACGAATTTTGCAGGGAGGAGAACACATGTCTTGAACTATTTCATAGTGGAGTCCCATAACTATCTTTTCAGCAGCTAGGGCTTTTTCACATTGACATATGGGAGTGTTCTTTTTGTACTCTTCCTCCTTAGCAGCTCTCTTCTTAGCTTCCTCAGCTTCATCTCCCTCTGGATTTCCTTCATCCTGAACCGCCTGCTTCACTTCATCTGTTTCACTATCCTGTAGCTTCTGAATTTTACACCAGCTTGCACAGGCATCAACATCACCAACACTCTCACCTTGAGTATCACAGCTGAATTCTTTGAAAGAATGAAAATCCTCAACATAATTCTCATCACTGTTTACCACCTCAACCATCAATACATGGTTGACTTCTTCTTTAGTTTCTTTGATCTCAACACTTGAAGATACACCACCATACATGAATTGACTGTACTCTTTTCTTTTCATATCCAAATAAAATGACTTTAACTTGTTGATAACTTCCATGAGTTTGTAGTTAGCAAAATTTCTTTCATGTTTCAACAACCTAACTTGTGGACTCCATTGTGGAGGAAGAGAGTCCAAAAGTTTTGTGACTTGTTCATGGTTTCCCAGCTGGTCATCATACTTCTTAAGGCTCTTTGCTACCATCAGAAATCGATCAACAACATCAGATATCTTTTCATCTTTCATGGCTGCAAAAGAATCAAACCGACTTTGTGCCATTTTGGCGTTGTCTGATTCGAAATCGGCAGAAAACAACATTTTCTTTTAAAATATTAAAATTCACTTTAACACCCAAACCTAAAATTATTTTTCCAAAAATTGTTGAATGATATTCTCCCCCCGAAAAAAATTCTTTTAATGTCAACTAAATGGTTTCTAGGCAACTGGGCTCAAGCTGAACTTTCAATAATTTCGCTGGAAAATTCGCTAGCAGTTTCTCTCCTAATTTCGCTGGTAATTTCAACAGCAGTTTCACCCAGCAATGGCACACAGATGCTAGTTTCGCTGGATTGTTTCGCCCGAAACTAGTTGAACTTTCGTTCAGAGAACAATTTGGCAGCAATTTCGCTGGGATTGGCACACAAACACTATGAACTTTCGTTCAACACATGTACTTTCGCTGGAATGAAGAAACCAGATCCAAAAACCAAGAGCAGCTTAGTTTCGCTGAAGGAGCCCTAGTTTCGCCAGGCAAAACTATATAGTTTCGCTGATTGAAGCTGTAATTTCGCTGGACCAGCTGTAAATTCGCCCAACGTATCTGAACAACCTTTTTCATCACAAAATCAGCTCAAACTCATCCAAATCTCAATGAATTTGACATCTGATGATTCCTATAGCTTCCCACACTAAAATCGAGCAATCCTCAATCAATTTCCATATCCAAAACACGCACATCAGATCAAAAATGAATAGAACAATGACTTGAACTTGAAACAAAACAAAGATCGAATAATCAAGAGCACAATGGCTCTGATACCATATTGTTGGTCCACTTGATCGTTGATACAGTCCACTTGATTAACAAACACAAACAAATCCCACTGATAACACAAATATCAATGATATTTGTGTACAAAATAGATCAAACACTATAAAATAAGGATGAACAAGATGAACACCTCAAGAACATTCAATAAAACCCTTGTTTGATCTACATTGATTTGCAGATATTGTTTACATGGATACCCTCAAATCTAACTTATTCAAGCTTCCTAAAGACACTAATGACTCTAGCTATATATAGTCTAAATACAATTAGACTTAATGACAATTAGCCCCCTAGACTATCATTAAAACATAAAAATGACTTAAACATAAATAAATATATTTTGTTGAGACAAAATATATTTATTAACAATAAACTCCTAGTCATTTATATCTTTAACGTCTCGTCTCGGTTCTCCATCTCGAAAGCGTCTGTTTGACTTTTTCGATGACTTTGACAGTGACGTTGACATTTGTTGACTTTGACTGTGTTGATAATATAGACTATCCTTTTCAGACCCAACACATAATATGTTCTAACATTCAAACAATCATTAACTAACACATTAGCATCATTAACATTCATAACATACACTAATTAATTTTAAATTTCTTTTTCAGGTTTGTAGATAAAAGAAATTTTGACAAGTGTCGGCAGCGGATGAGTTACTATCCATAGCGGATGATCAAGTCTATGCAGCGGATGAAGAACAACTTCCAAAGTCTCTACAATGGATGATCAACTCACACAGCAGATGACCAATATCCATAACTGATGAACAGTTCACAACGGATGAACACTCCATAGCAGACAACTAATAAGACAAACATACAACAAGTGTTCACAGCAGACAACATCCAAGACACAGTGGACAACTTATTCAACATCAACAGCGGACTACTTAGCATCCACAATGGACAGTATATCATCCACAACAGACAACTTAGACTTAGGATTTTTATGTAATTTTCGTAGGGTATTTTTATGGTTATAGATAGCTATCTGTATAGGCTATAAATAGCATAATACCTTAATCCTTTGTAAGCTTTTGAACAATCAATACAAACAAGCATTTTGATATTCTTCTTAGCATTCAATCATTAGCAATCATACAATCATACATAGACACACACACACTAATATCATATCTTTAATCATGGGTTTCTACACCATGATTATTGATTGTTGAATACAATATAACAATCTGTTGTTATATTTGTTGAGAGATTTGAAAAGATCCTTGGGGGAATCCATCTGTTTATGTTCTTGTTCATAAGTTCATAATCAGCTTGTTTGGATTTCATCAGGTTGTTCACTAGAATTTTAAGACTCTGAGTGAAGGCTTAAGGCTGGTGTTGGTGTAGTGAGCTCATCAGGCTGAGCATGAGAAACCTCAGCATTGATCCTTGAAGTGATCGAAGTGGTTTGCTCCTCAGGGGAATTGGGAACTCTAGTGTCTACTTCCTCTTGCATGGTTAAGAATATGGGGGCCTTCACAACCTGAGTAGCTTGTGCAGGGGTTCGTTTGGATTGTCTTTAGTAAGTGATGGTTATTTGTGGCTGTGTGGGTGGTGCAGATATGGAAGGTATGGGTTCAACATTAGCTTGTGTTGCTAAGTTGTCACCTTGAGCGATGAGCTCTAACATTTTTAGGATCAGGGTTGTTTCTACCCCTGAGAAGCCAAGGGTTGGATTTCTTATTGTTTTAAAGATGTCGGGCTTCATCTGTCCTAATTTAAGAATATTATTTGTTCCCTTTAACTGTGAGCCCAGTTCACAGTTAAGAATATGCTAAACATATCTAGGGAACATATAATATTCTAAAGAGTCCAAGTTTGCAAGTAAATTAGTATAAACAAATTGTGAGTACCTGAACTTGACCCCTTGTACCAATCCACGGACTATGTAGGAAAGGTATTCAGGAATTTGATCCCAACCTCCATGTTTGTTTGATAGACAGTGAATGACAACATGGAGGAGGTACTTTCATTGGGAGGAGACCTTCCCTTTCTTGAAGGTTCCTACAGAGTAATAACCCTCATAGCCCATCTGCCTAAAACACTGGTTCATAGCAGATTTTGAGAAGGACAATTCTCCTTCTTCATCATCCAGCCTTAGATGAGTACGAGTGGTGGCTCGAGTGATAAACATTGTCCTGCCCTGCATTGTGGTAGACAGTGCCTTCTCCCCATCTATAATGACCTCTTAGCAGGTCCTCCAAAACTCCAAAAGCTAATCTTCATATAATGGAGGATTTATGGTGAGGAAGGTGTAGTAGTTGGATAGAGCCAAGAAACGGCAAACGTCTGAGAAGCCATGATCTTTCTCAGACACTAACAAAGCAACCTGATTATGTTGTCTGTGTAGTTGCATGGAGAAATCGGGCTAGTTTCATGGATCAGGGTTGGCCACTTGAGTAGCTTTGAGATGAAGGAAGGTAAGAACAAGGTCGATTTGTGGGTGAATTTAGGGTTTGAATCTTTGTGGATGACGGATAAAGTGAAGAGGGAGAACCATTGTATGAATATATATGGTATGGATTTGAGACAAAGTTAATGCGAAAGGAAAAACTTTGAAATCCAGATGTCAGTCCCATCTTTGAAAAAGTGCCCAGAAAGGTAGTTTTCTTGGAAGTCTAAAATCTTCCGAAGGTAATTTGTCTCCGGAAGTTTTGAGAAAAACTCCCGAAGCCAATTTGGCTTCGGAAGATATTCCTTATTTTTCTTAGAATTTTGCTTCGGAAGAAAAAAATAAGTAGAGTATTTTTACTTCCTAGATAGATTTTGCTTCGGAAGATATCAAATATCAAGAATTTTATTCAAGTGAGAATAAAGCTTCCGAGACTTAATTGCTTTCGGAAGAAAATTGTCCTTCAATGCATATAGTACTTGGTGAGAAAAATAAGCTTTGGAAGATATATCAGAATTTATTTTGATGGTTAATTTCTTAGAAGTAGTTATTTGTTTTGAAGACATAATTTTCTTCTAAAGACAACTTGATGTCTTCCGAAAGAAAATACATCCAAAGTTCTCAAAATTCTAAGGGATATCAATTTGAAAAACTTCTTCCAAAGTAAGTTGGGCTTATATGGTGATGATATAGACAACTTAAGACACACATATTATTAAAAATAATCTTGATTTTAGTTTAAGAAAAATCTACTCAAAGTTAATCATCCAAATTGCTGATAATAGATACTTAAATTTTCACTCATCAAAAGCTTTTATGAACAGATCAGCATATTATTCATTTATGTTAACTTTGACTAGTTTTATCAATCCCTTTTCAAAATTATCTCTAATCAAATGATACCTGATGTTGATGTGCTTTGTCTTTGAGTGCTGAATTGGATTCTCTGTAATAGGGATAGTACTGTTGTTGTCTATGTGGATGGGAGGCTCCTTGAAGTTGAATCCATAATCTAGCATCTGATTCTAAATCCAAAGCACTTGAGCACAATAGCTTGCAGCAACAATGTATTCAGCTTTAGTAATTGATGCGGATACACAGGATTGTTTCTTGCATTGCCATGAGATTATCCTTCCACCAAGAAATTGATATCCCCAAGATGTTGACTTTACAGTCATGTTGCAACCACCATAGTCACTATCTGTGTAAGCATATAGATTGAAGTCAGAATTCTTTGGATACCAAAGGCCCAATTTGGGAGCACCCTTGAGATATCTAAGAATTCTTTTGACAGCAACCAGGTGTGACATCCTTGGGTTGGCTTGATATCTTGCACAAATACATGTACCAAACATGATATTAGGCCTATTGGCTATGAGTTACATAAGAGATCCAATGATAGCCCTGTATAAATGTTCATCAACACACTCCCCCTCAAGATCTGGTCCAAGAGAGTGGTTTCTGGATATGGGTGTCTTAGCAACCTTGCACTCAGTTATGTGAAACCTGGTAAGTATGTCTTGTACATACTTTGACTGATTTATGAAGATGCCATTGTTAACCTGCTTCACTTGAATTCCTTGAAATAAATTAAGTTCCCCCATGGAACTTATTTCAAATATATTCTTCATCGGCTTCTCAAAGTCTTCGCAAAGCTTTGGATTAGTTGACCCAAAGACAATGTCATCTACATAAACTTGAACAAGCATCAACTCATTTCTTGTTCCTTTGATGAAGAGCGTTTCATCATTAGTACCTCTCTTGTATCTGTGTTTACAGAGATACTGTGATAGTGTCTCATACCACTTCCTTGGAGCCTGAGGCAGCCCATAAAGAGCTTTGTCAAGCTTGCAGACATAATCAGGATGATCTAGGTCTGCAAGCCAGGTGGTTGTTCGAAAAACACCTCCTCATCAATTACTCCATATAACAAGGCACACTTGACATCAAGTTGGTAGACCTTGCAATCCTTGGATGTAGCAAAAGCCAGGAATATCCTAACAGCTTCAAGTCTTACTACAGGAGCAAAAACATCTATGTAGTCAATCCCTTCTTTTTGTGTGTATCCTTGAACAACTAGTCTTGCCATGTTCTTGATGACTAGTCCTCATCCTACTTGTTTCTAAATACCTACTTGGCACCTATGGTAGTCTTCCCTTAAGGAAGAAGACATAGATTCCAAACCTTCTGTATTTTGAATTGAAGCAGCTCCTCCTGGATTACTTCAACCCAACTTCCATCTTTTAAAGGCTCTTCAATCTTCTTAGGCTCTATTTTGTACAAGAAATAAGAGTGAAGACAAGCGTTTTTATCATGGGTTTGTCTTCTTGTTCTTACCTTAGTTTCAACATCTTCAATGATGTTTGTGGTGGGATAGGACTTGTGGATTCTTAGTTGAGGAATCACAGCAAGTTATTTAGACAGATCTGAATTCTGAGAAAACCAATAAAAGGTATCCTTTTGTGCCACAGTTCATAAGGAGTCTTACCATGAGTCTTAACCACTAAAACTCTATTCTGCACATAGCAAGTAGTGTTGATTGCCTCTGCCCAGAAGGTGATAGGTAGTTTAGAGTCAGACAACATGGTTCTTGCAGCTTCAATAAGTGTCCTGTTTCTCCTCTCAGCAACACCGTTTTGCTGAGTAGTTCTAGGAGCACTATATTGTCTTGTAATACCTTTTTCATCACATAATGCATCAAAGATTTGGTTTTTAAATTCTGTTCCTTGATCACATCTTATGATCTTGACCCTGTGATCATGTTTCTTAATTTTTATAATAAAGCTATTCAAAATCTCTGGGGTCTCATCCTTAGTTCTAAGAAAGAAGACCCAAGTGTATCTTGTAAAGTCATCTGTGATCACCATGTAATAAGATGTCCTTCCTAAACTCATTACACTGGTAGGGCCAAAGAGATCCATATGTAATAAGTGTAAGGGTGTAGTGATGGAGTTCATTTCCATTGGCTTATGAGATACCTTGTGTTGCTTCCTTTTCAGGCATACAACACAATGATCATCACTTGTAAACTCTTTCTTTAGCATTCCAGTTACCAAATCATTCTAAATTAGTTTATTCATATTTTTAAAGTTTACATGGCACATTCTTTTATGCCAAAGGAAAGACTCGTCATTATTCGCCTTAGATAAAAAGCAAGAAACTTCTTCTGAAGGGGATGTTTCCAGCAAGTCCATCTTGTAAATATTCCCTTTCCTAGGGGCTCTGAGCAAGATACGATTTTAATGAATGAGCACCCCGGGCTTGAGAACAATGCACTCATGCTCAGTAAAGAGATTGTTGTGTCTCTGATCACAAAATTGGGATACACTTAAAAGATTGTACCCAAGCTCCTTGACAAAGTTTACCTTTCAATGCTGAGCTTACAATTTGTGACCCTGCCCCTTCCAGTAATGTAACCACCAGAATCTCCTTCAAAAGCAACTGGCCCCATATCAATTCTTTCAATGTTTTGAAGCAAAGAGCCATTGCCTGTCATGTGCCTGGAATACTCACTGTCAATGATCCATACATTTCCTTTTGTCTTTAGTTGTTCCTGCATAAAAATAGATGGTTAGTTACATTTGGAAACCCAAGCCTTATTGGTCTTGGGCTTGTCAAAGTGAATGGAAGATAATGCAATACTAATTGATCCTATATCCAAGTTCTGAGGATCATTTGCTATTTTTGATGAACAACCTTCAGTCATATGGCCTTCCTTCATCTTCCACACCATCTTTGGAAGACTAGACTTGGCCTTCAACACTTCAGAAGTTTTGATGATTTTGGAAGTTTTGGAGACTGGAGCTTTGGAAGCTTTTGCATCCACTGCAGCAGACTTCAGTACTTCGAAAGCATTCCTTTCTTCCGAGACCAAAATTTCTTCCAAAGGTAAGTTTTCGCTTATCTTCTTCTTCACCTTAGAGCTTCCGAAAGGAAGAGATTTTCCTTCCGAAGCTGTTTTCTTCTTCATCTTCTCAGAAGCTTTCTTCTTATTTATATGGACAGTACTTTTAGGATTGTAGATGCAATCCTTGGCAAAGTGAGAAGTACTACCACACATGATGCATTCAGTTGGCATACTTTTGAGAATCTTCTTTTGAGAGGGAGGCTAAACCTGATCACTCTCTACTTCCTTCATCATCTTCACAGATGATGCAGCAGTCTTCTTAAGATGAGGCTTGCTTTAAGAAGTAGATGGTTCAAGCTGTGCAGCAACGGTGCATATTTTATTAGCCTTTTTCTTTGAATCAGGATGACTTGGACATGAACTAGAACTCCTGGTACTAGAGTCCATGGTTGTATCCTTGGTCTTTACCACTTCAAATCCAGCAGAGATGAAAAGTTGCTTTTGGTTGGAGTTGAAGGTGGCCTTGATCTCTTGGGCTTTCTTGGATTTTCTCTTGGCTTCCCTGATCAAGTTCTTCCTTGCAGATTTTTTCATCCTGGATTCTTTCTTCTCTCCAGGAGTTTGGTGTCCCTTCTCAGGATAACCCTTATCACTCACCTCAAGTTCATCCTTCACTACCTCCTCTTCATCTTCATCCTCTTCTTGAATGGGATCTATAAAGGGCAGCTCATCTTGACAAGTTCCGCACCTTGGAGATCTTACAGATAACAATGTATGTGGAGGAGCTATCTCACTTGAACCCAATCCTTGCCTGTTTTGATAAAACATCTTTGCATGCATGGATGAAGATATTATGTTCTTGAAGGTTTCCTCTTCGAGAACATATTTTCTACCTTAGCTTTGCGGATCACAAGCTTAGCTTGGCATTCAGTTAATATATTAATGAGATCCTTGATTTGAGTCCTATAATTTATGTTTTCATGCTTAAGAGTTGAAATGGTTTTCTCTAAATCTTCTATTTTAAGTTTATAATATTTTCAGCTCTTTTAAAGTCAGCTTTTAAGATGATCAAGGACTCAAGGTCAGATCTCACTTTCAAATTATATGACCTATACATGTTAACTTTTGTAATGCATTCAGGGGTACAGAGATGTTTCAATACCTTAGCTTCTTCATGATCAGCCATCAGTGCTTGGTTTGAAGAAGCATGTTGTACCTGAAAGCTCAAGTCAAAGCCTCCTACTTCAATAGCAACAGTAGCATGTTGTTTGGGCTGGCTTGGCTTCTCAGTTCTTGGAGCTGCATCAGTGTAGTTTAGCCTGGGTTGTGCTTAGCCACCATTTGTTCTTGGTGCCTTGTGCTCTCTAGCAAAGTGGCCCATCTGGTTACAGTTGTAACACTTCACTTTGCTTTTGTCCAGTCTAAACTTTCCACTGGCCATATTGCTGGAAAACTTTCTACCTGTCCTCTTGTAGAACTTCTTGGCCATGTGAGTGAGAAGAGCCATCTGCTGGACTATCTCCTTGTACTCCAGATCATTTAGATGGAGACAGTCCAAGTCTTCAAGAGTAAAAAGAAAGTTTCCATAACTTTCATTAGTAGACACAAAGGCTTGTGCAAATCTTGTCTCTTGGAATGGGCTTCCTTGGATGTAGCTCTCCTTTGGTGTCTCAGGGAAGGTGATGAAAAGATCCTTTTGTGATTTTTTAGGGAAGCATATGAGATGATGTTGTAGTTCTATGATTTCCCTTTCAACCACATGAAGGGCTGAACTCTGCTTGTTGTTGGAAGAGCTGTTGGATGGATTTTGCAAGTTCATCTCCATCTAGTGCCCACTAAGGATACCATACAACTCTGCGAGAGTAAGAGTAGTGAGTACATTGTCTGGGAAGAGAGAACATGAACTTCCTTACTATGTCCCTGTTCTCAAGCTTTACACCAACATCAGTAAGAGTATCCACAATCTCAACATACCTGAAGTATCATTGAGTCATGGTTTCACCTGTCTTGTAGGTGCATTTTTCAAACTGCTTCTTCAAGATATCCTTCTTGTTCTCTTTGGCTTCATCAGACCCATAATACATCAGCCTCAGTGCATCCCATAGCTTCTTAGTAGTTTTGCACTTCTTAAAGCCTCTATATATGGAGTTAGGAAGAGTAGTTTGAAGAGCCGTCATGGCCTTCTGATCTATATCTATTCTTTTCCAATCTTTATCAGAATAGTCAGCCATTTCCTTTGGTATCATGCCACCTCTAGCAGTGGCTAAAGAGGTGCATGGAATGTATGGTCCTTTGACAATAGATCTGCACATCCTGCTATCTTGAGACTTGATAAACCCTTCCATACATTCGCACCAAGTATCAAAGTCATCAGGAGTGATCAGTGGAGACATTGTCATAGTACCGGTTTCGATATCAGCTTTAGCAAGAGCTGTCATTTGAGTTGTTAAGTGTTTTGTGAAACTGAAGTGATCAAAGATGGTGAGATCTTACAATCAAGAGCCTAAAAAGCTTAGATACCAATTGAAGGACCGGTGAAGGGTGGTCAGTATAACAGTGTCACAAAGATAGAGAGATATGCAACACTTAACAGATCAAATAGGGAAACGGTTAAATGATACAAAAAACACAAGTAAATGATCAAGAACAAGAACACTCAAGTATGGTTTTCAAGAATGATATATATTGCTCTTAAGTTCTTACAAGTATTACAAAACATACATAAGATACAAGTACTTGAGACACTTTATACTACATCCTACAGCCAGCCATACTTTAAAGGCCAGCTGGAAACACTAATCTAGACAACAAGATCAATGTAGAGTCAAAAGACACATTGCCTTTTGACTAGTGATTATGACATGCCATAGCTCACATCTTAATATATTACAAAAAGGATAAAAGGTACAACAGTAGAAAGTTACAAACCAATGACCATAATCTACAGTTGACAAAGCATGGAACTTTTCACCAACTCATATAAGTTGGTGAGTCTTCAGAGTGGCAGTAGAAAGTTGTTCAGCTTTTGTCAAAAGGTGATCAGAGAAAGCATGTCTTCTCTATCTTTGAAAGAAATCAGTCTTTGGCTTTCGAAGACTTTGTCTCTAAAGTTTCGAAAGACTTCATTGAAGGGTTTACGAAGATCGCACAACCTTAGTGGTGTCTTAGACATAGCTCATTTCTTAGTGGCTTCTATTCTTGCTCGGTCGATAGGCATTCCCTTCTCGCTTACCACATGACCCAAAAATTGAACACCATCTAGAAGTCACACCTCAAAAAGTTGGAATACAGTTATCCTTGTTTTGCTAGTTCTAAACTCATGCTCCCCCTTATTCATTGTATATGCTAGAATGTCATCAGCAAAAACATTGAGAAATTTGTCCAAATGGGGTTTATGCACTCGGTTCATGAGATCCATGAAAACCGTTGGTGTGTTGGTAAACCCACTTGGCATAACCAAAAACTCATGGTGACAATACCAAGTTCTGAATGAAACCTTAGATATGTCATCCTCTTGGTCCCTCAAATGATGCTATTTGGACCTCAGGTCTATCTTGGGATATAAACTCGACCCTTAAATCTGGTGAAACAAATCATTGATGTGTGGAAGAGAATAACGGTTCTTAATTTTCACTTTGATAAGCTCACAATAATCAATGCCCATACAAAAAGTTCTATCATTTTCTTGACAAACAGGACTGGATCTCTTCGATCCTTTTTTTCCTCAGTAGCTTTCTTGGTGATCGTGGCTAAAATGGCAATATGGAACTTGTGTAAGTACTTTTGGTCCCTCATACAAGATATGGTATCTGAGACTACAACACTCTTCTCGCCCTGAACAGATAAGACTTCACCACTACAAAGGGGTATGTGAACGACCTTTCGCAACAGATAAATACATCTTGGTTATTGCACAGCCAATCCATGCCAACAACCATATCAAACTATCAAGCGTAAAAGGCATAATATCTATACATGTCTTATGTCCGGACAATCCCAATGTACATCCCTTCAGAATGTAAGTTGCTTTATTTAGTTTACCACAACTAATTGAATGTTGTAACTAAGTTCCATTCCAGTTGAAGCAACATCTATAAGCTTTCTAAATGGTAACCACATTCTAGCCATTTCTTGCCTTACCAGGCCTAATCACAAAAGTTTGACCCTTGGCACTCTATCCATCGTTCCTTTCTATTGTTACTATCCTTATTGCCATTTTTTAGTTGAGGGTAATCTCTTTTTATTTGCCTATCTTTTTTCCATTTAAAGTAACCTAATGATGCTTCAGCTTGTCATTGATACTAGGGTTTGTTGCTGCTTGATCGTTGACTCTCCCTTAAAATACTTGGCTACATGGTCTGTCCTGTCACGTCTTTGGCAACAATAATGATCACACTAGCCATGATGGTGAATGAATTACTCTACGTGCCATCTTATTCATGCTTGCTATTAGATGAACCATCAACAATGTCACGCTTGGTCAGAGTGCTCTACGCCATAACCAAGTCAGTGAACTTATGAGATAACCACATAGCGTGCTGAATGGTTACAGGATCAATAATGATGAGCCTTGCTTAAATCTAAGGTGCTGTCCCATCAATTGACTTCTCAGTATGCCTGTAGATTAGAGTTACCATTACATAAAGCAACCAACCCATCGAAACTGGTTGTATATTCCTCATTATCTGACCGTATCATCTTAATGTTCCTAAATTCCTTTTCTAGCTTCTAGTCTTAATTCCTTATACAGTACTCCTCCTCCGGATCTTCCTAAGATGTAGTAGCAACCACAGCTTAGGCTTCTTGCCTTCTTTTATGAGCATTTTTCCTTGCTAATAAAAATGCCTTAGAGCTAGCAGCTACTCTTAATTTTGATAATACTAGTCTCTGTAGCATATTCTGTAGTGTAGCCTCGAGGGTTTTTATCTTAACCAGTGCTCACTCTACTATGCCATCTAGTTAATTATGCTTGTTCGTGTTTCCTCGAATACATCAACAAAAGTATTGTGTTTCTGACCAGTCTCCACCAGGCCTTCGTTGAGTGTTTCCACACATTCACTAATGGTGGTCTAATAGTCTGGTATCTCGGTGATCACACTGGGTGCTTCACGTACATTACGAATCATTTAATCTAGCCTTGCTATAAGGGCGGCGAAAAACTACTCAGTCAGATCAGGTAAAAATGATAATACAGGAGTACATTTTGTTATATCAGCAATAAGGGGAAGGGGCACATACTCCTCCTGAATTCAGTTGGCAATCATATTAGGTAATCACTTCTAGTGTTGTGTATCCCCCGTTACTCGAATATGGAACAACAGTACATGTTGTTTGAAGTTATCAGCAAGCTCCAGTAATGCTTATTCACCTTCGATGGTCAGGCAATTATTGTAGATGAAGAAGGTATGAGAGCAAGATCCTCAGTCGCCTCATTGATTGGGGGTGATGCTAGAGACATGGGTAGGGTAGATGATGATGTGGACATCCAATGTCATTATGAGTGCGGGAAATGATATATATGCTTGAAAAAAACAATAACAGATAATAGTATGTGCAATGGTAGTGGTGTCTAAGGCTATAATATAGATGTAAATGCAATCCTAATTCTCTATAACCTGTGGCTATAATACCAATTTGTCGCACCCTCAAAATCCATTAGCGGGGTTCTATCGTGAGGTGCGTGACAAACCAAGATCTCAGACACAGTCATATCAAACGACACTATATGCATTTTTAAAATAAGCGTTCGACTTTAAATCAAAGTAAAACAAAGTTTTTAATGTAATCAATGCGGAAGCATAAACGTTTGCAAATCCAAGTAACAAATGCTCAAAACAAGGCATCCAATGAAGAGTAGTATATGTAAATGAACTTGCTTTTAAATGATAAAGATGATGGATGAGCCTTAGATATGCAGCCCTAGCCTTAAGTGTGCCTGCAACCTGAGAAGACATGCTAAAATGTGTCAACATAAGGTTGGTGAGTTCACAGGTGTAAATTAGTAAATATGTTTGAACGTTTTCAAGGTAAAAGTAAACAAAGGTATACCATAGGTAGCTAGCCTATTTAGCAAGTTACATAGCGTATTGAACCAAAGCTGACTGTTTATGATTTGTTATGCCTTCTGCCATGTCTTATCATAGGACAATGGCAAGTGTCTAGGTCAATTAAATACACGTTCGACCTCCAGTCAAATTAGCGCAACTAACGCGGGTGGGGTTTGTCAAACCCAGTAGTACTACTCAAGATTACCTCGCTAGATCGTTATTAATGGTTCGAGTGTGTAAGGACTTGAGTTATAATGTTTGCACTATAGTAACAAGTGATATAGCAATAATATTAAAACCAGATAAATAAAAGTAGTTTGCATGCTTCTCTCCCAAAAAGCAAAGTAAGTAAAAGTGCGGCCGTGATGACTCACCTTAGATGTGCAGGGAAAAAAACTTGAAGTGTATAAGTTGAAAGCTAATCATTACCTAACAAATGCAGGTCCATGAGTGTTTGTACATAATAGTCATGATGAACCCCGTTGTATCTAAACAACGTAAACTGTTAGTGTGTTCGAGAAATGTTTGACAAGTTTGACAAAGTTGACTTTTTGACCAATGTTAACCCGACTGACCTGATGACCCGTTGGTGATTCAAATAAGTAATAGTATGTTTAGTCATGTTCAAATAGCTCAAATAATGATTCATATACAATTTCATGTCAAAAATCTATTTTTGAAAAGTTTCTATTTTTGGAAAGTATGACATCGTTACACATGTGTAATCCATTTCAAGATTATAAAGCACATCACAACAAACATCAATCAAACTATCATATCATGTTATACACACATCATAGACAGCATTCATCACATCATATCACAAAAGTTTCCATAAATAACAAGTGTGATCGTACGAAATGTTGTTCACAATTAAATTATTCCCAATCCACTCCTATGCTCTAAAAATCATATAAAAATTATCACATCTCATCAAACATGCATAAATAATCATCTATAAACCAAATTACCCAACAATTTTCAATTAATGAAAAGTACCCAAACACCGAATCGAAATCAAAAGTTCAAAACATGAATATTCACCCAGTAGCATCAACTAACATCCTAGAACCATCAATTCAATCCAATTTCATCTAATTCAAAAAATTTCTACAAAAGCCCTAAATTAAAGTTTCCATTATAAGTAAGTCTTGTTTTTTTATCAAAACAACACAATTTCACAAAACCAATCCGTACAAACATCATTATATTGAATACTAACACATAATCAATCATCAATTTCAATCAATTTCAAGTTTCGACTCGAGTTTGGATTTCTAGGGTTCATGTTCATCATGATAATCAAAAACATGAAATCAAACATAAAACTTACTTGTTGATGCAAGGAATCACGTGCTAAAAGTGTTTTGATGCAAGAAACGTCCGAATTCTAACTCTAGATGCAAGAATCAAAGCAAAATGTGTGTGTGTGTGTGTGTGTGTGTGTGTGTTCTTATGAGTAGATTTTAAAAAAAGGGGAGGGGAAAGGAAGGGGATGGCTGGAATGAGGGGACTAGGGTTGGGGGTTGGGTTTTATAATTTTTTCTTAAAAGAAAGGCCCCCATCGTTTCATAAAATCGTTTTATTGCTACGCGATTGCACTTTTTCTACAACAAAACCACCAAATTCTCATAATATAAAATGAACATTATTAACATGAAATAATATTTAGTTTGCTGGTGTAAAGTCATTTTTATAATAATTAGGCTTTAAAAGCCGAAAATGCGCGAAAACGCGTAAGTGTCAGAAAATTGCCAATTTTCACAACCAAGCTACACATTTAGTCACATAATCATATAACACATAACTTCACACCAATTATGATTGTTTGAAAAGTATTTTGATAAATCACTAACGTCCGGGGACAGACGCGTGTGCGATCCAGCATTTCTCCGAATTACCGATACGTATAATGTTCATAAATGTTTTTGCAATAAATGATGCCTTTAAGTGAAAAACATTAAATGCATGAATGTATGATCAGAAAAAAATGTTCGTATTGATCAGAAAGTGACCCAAAAATGCTGGGTAACACATACCTTGCAAAGGCAGGTCAGTGACCAGCAACTTGAGATCACCGATATCAAGGGCAAGTTAGCTGAGAGACCTTCCAGGCAAACTCAACCAGGTCCACAAAAACCTATGGATATGGTGGACCTAACCCTTAGCTCCCCTATGTAAGAGGGTGATGCTACCAAAAAAAGGGATAAAGATCTAACTAAAATCACAGAACCTGGGAGTTCTGCCCAGAGTACGGACATAAAGGCCTCACCATCCTCACTTACAGTTGTCCATAGTCATCAACCTCCTCAGGTCCATATTGATGTTGATGACCTGATCCAGAGCTTATTTGAGGAGGGAATTCCTAGGGCTATGACTACCCAATCCTACCCTACTGAAAATCCTATAATAGGATGGCGGTATGATGCTAACAAAAGAGCCCTGGTAATCTCTAGATCTCAGAGGCAACAAGAGGTCTTCAACTTTCAAACCCTGAGATACTACGAATGCTTTCGTCTGGTTGATCTGCCACTTGTCAACCCAAGTTAAAAGAGGAAAGCTGACAGGTTAGCTGAGAGGATTCAGCAAAGGGTGATTGAAGAGTTCAAAAAAAGATCCTACTTATATAAATAGAGGCTAGCAGGCAAAACTATTGGTCAACTAGATCTTGAGGCAGTCCTTAAGATTAGCTTCAAAGGTGAAACCTTAGTTGAAGGCCCAACAGTTGAACCTGTGAACCTTGAGACAGGAACTGCTTCAATGCCTAGTATCCTCAATGAGGCACCAGCTGGTGAAGGTGTCTCACAACCTCTCCCTAGCTAGAGCTCAAGTTCTACACCAAGTGATAAAGGCTAAAGCTCTCTCCACCCTGAGACATATAGGCCAATGACTAAAAAAGGGAAGAGGATTATGACCTCTATAGAGATTGAGGAGGAGAAAAAGGAGAGGAACAGGAGGGTAAGGGAGAGAGAACTAATAAGAACCCTAGCTTCATGGAAGCTGCAATCAGGGCTGCCCCTAGGCCAAACATTTAGGAGGATGAGTTAAGGGTAGCTATATTGAACTACTTGGGTCTAAGAACTATAACATAAATGAAATCATCTCTTTTCCCTTAGAAGAACTTAATCGAATGGTTGACACTAAGGTGTTAAAAGAGAGGAAGGAAGCTGAGGCTACAGAGTTGCTCCTCAAAATTAAAGAAGAAAGAAAAAGAAAGAGACTTTACAAAGCTCCTACCCTCTCTCCAGTTCAGGAAATCCCTGAGGTAGAGGTTATGGTAGCTGAAGAGGAAGCTCAGGTAGGTAGGGAATAAGACAGTCAAAACATGATAACCTACCGGAGTGCCTCAGGCCTCTATCAGATAGCAGACCTACTTCCCTTGTCATATGAGTACATTGACTTTGAGTACCTCAAGTAGCTTGAGCAAGAAGTATTGAAACAATAAAGAGATGCTAAGAGGAAGATGAGGGAAGAGGCTACAAAATCAAGAGCCACCATCTATGCCAATCAAAAAAAGTCTGCTAACAAACTGATGATGGTGAGCTTCTTGAAGCTATATGGGTTCTCCGGAAAAAGACTTGGTCCAATGTCTCTAGCCATTATGGATGGGTGCATGACCTGTTAAGGGATGGTCAATACAATCAGTCTCACAATAAGGAGAGTGTTAGAACACTTAACAAATCAAATCAGGAACTGGGTTTATGTAAATGATACTAAGAACACAAGTAAATGAGACAAAACTAAGAACAAGAATAGACTAATATGGTTTTCAAGAAAGCTCTCAAGTTCTTTTACAAGTGTTACAAAGCATAAAAAGAAATACAAGGACCTGAGATACTTTATACTACATCCTACAACCGGCCATAGTTTAAAGGCCAGCTGGAAACATTAATCTAGACAACAAGATCAATGTAAAATCAAAAGGTAGATTGCCTTTTGACTAGTGACTATGACATGCCATAGCTCACATCCTAATATATTATAAAAAGAATAAAAGGTTCAAAGTAGGAATTTACACACTCAATACCATAATCTACAGTTTACTAAAGCATGGACTTTTTCACCAACTTGTATAAATTGGTGAGTCTTCAGAGTTTCAGCGGAAAGTAAGTCAGCTTTATGGAAAAGTAGATCAGAGAAAGCATGTCCTCTCTATCTTTGAAAGAAATCAGTCTTCACTCGATTAGCTTCAGAAGCTTTGTCTTTGAAGCTTTCGAAGATTTCATCTTTGGCTTTGGAATATTTGGTCTTTGGCTTTAGAAGATTTTACACTTGGAATAATTTCTGTGATGAGTGTAAAACTTTCGAAGTAACTTCTACCTTATACATCACTGCATGCATGCAGGAAGCTCCTTGGTTGTTTTGGCTTCTTTGGTTGCATCAGCCTTCTAATATAACCTTACAAACTCCCCTAGGTTGATGCTACCAAAACAAAGAAGTTATTCAGATGTTGATAGTCCTCATTAGGAATAAGACCATACCTTTCTTTATCATCTGGTCAGGATCCTTCAGATTCTCATAATATCTTCTAATGTCATGGAGATCATGTAGGGGAAGATCAAGCATGTCTTTCCATAAAGAAACATCTTGACCTCCTTGATCTTTGATGACATACCACTTGTCTGGATTAGCAGCAAAAGTCCAGGACAAGATCGGTCTTCCAGTTGCAAGAGGCTTTATATGAGTTGGAGTTGGTTGAGTAGCCTCTTCTTGCACTACCTCAGGATGCTCTGACTCATCCTGAGGTGTAGAGATGGATGCCTTGGTCTTCTTCTTGGGAACACTCTTTATGGCCATCCTTTTCCTCCTCTTTGAAGTCTTTAACTGATAGGACTGGTCTTCAGAACCAGGTTGTTCTACTATGTCTCTCTCAATTGGGTTCTCTTCTCTCATAGGTTCAGAAGGAGAGTGAAGAGGACCCTGCTGTGGATCAAAAGATGAATTTGGCTAAGATTCAGCTCTAGGTCCAGGTTGTGTTGTCTCAGGGGTTTCAACCTAGATCTCAACTTTAGGTTGAGCTGGACTTGGTAGAGAATGCAAGTCAACAAGCTCTCCCTTCTTAATCTTCTGCTTGATCACCCTGATATGTTCATCCATAGTGGATAGAGACATTGGACCAAGCCTCCTTCTATAGAATCCATACAACTTAAAGAAGCTCATCATCCTTTATATGTCAGCAGACTTCTTTTGGCTCTTTTCGATGATGGCTCTTGACTTTGCAGCTTCTTTCTTTAATTTTCTCTTAGTAGCCTTTTATTCCTTGATGACTTATTGCTCCAGCTGCTTGAGATACTCAAATTCAACATACTCATATGATAAAGGAAGAAGTGCAGATGCCTGATAGAGTCCTGTGGCACTCAGGCAGTTGATCATGTTCAGTCTATCAGCTTCCTTGTCTACCTGAGGTTGTACAGTTGCCACAGCCTCTATCTTAGGACTTTCCTGAACTGGAGAGAGGGTAGGAGCATGCTTGTAGAGCCTTTTTTGTCTCCTTTCTTCCATGTTTTTGAGGAGCAATGCTACATCCTCTGCCTCCTTTCTCTCCTTGGACAACTCCTTATCAGCCAGTTCATTCAGTTCATCTAAGGGGAGAGAGAGTAGTTCATCCACATTGTAGTTTTTGGTCCCCAAGTAGTTTATCCTGGCTGCCCTCAACTCATCATCCTGAGTATTTGGCCTGGGGCCAGCCCTGATGGTAGCTTCCATGAAGCTTGGAGACCCTCTTTAACTTTTTCCCCTTAGCTTCCTGTTCCTCTCTCTTTCCTCCTCCTTAACTCCTTAGAAGTTAGTTTCCTTTCCCTTTGTCACTCACAGGCCTTAGAACCTTTTCCCCTTAGTTTCCTCCTCCTTAACTCCTTAGAAGTTAGTTGCTGGTCATTGACCCTCCTTTGTAAGACAGTCACCAGAGATTCCATGTGACTTATCTTTGAGTATTTTGGTGCATGTTTTTGTCAGTTTTTGAACCTTTAGTTTCAGACTCCCCTTATCTTCATCAGAAGAATCACGGGGGGATGAGAGAATATGACTAAGGTCTTCTTCCTCATCATTAGCACTTTGTTCTTGGCTGCTGGATTTCCCCTACACCATGACAGCTTGAAATGAAGTGTCAATGGGCTGGGTTGCAATGGTTGAGGTCTTAATGATGTAGTCACTTATTGAAATGATAACCTCTTTCATATGGACCTCCTGAGTAGACTCAGAAAGATCCACCTCAGTAGTAGGTGGATGATGTGGGCTAGACATGGGAGAAACAGTAGTACTCGTCTCTTCTTGAGCAGGGGTGGAGAAGAGAAACTCATGATACTCACTGAAGCCCATGTCTTCATTATCATAAAATTCAAGGTTTGGGATTGTTTGGTTTAGATCAAGAGGCTGGGGATGGTAACTGTCCCCTGAAGGTTGTTCACTAGAGTGTTGAGACTCTGAGTGAAGGCTTAAGGCTATGGGGGTTGTGAGCTCATCAGGCTGAGCATGAGGAACCTTGGCACTAATCATTGGTGAGATGGGAGTCGTTTGCTCCTCAAGAGAAGTGGGAGCTCCAATGTCCACTTCCTCTTGTATGGGTGATGATATAGGGGACTGCACAAATTAAGTAGCATGTGTAGGGGTTCGTTTGGATTTTCTTTAGTAGGTGATAGTTATTTTTGGCTGTATAGGTGGTTGGGAAGTAGAAGGTATGGGTTCAATACTAGCTGGTGCTACTAGATTGTCACCTTGAGTACTGAGCTTTAACATTTTTAGGACAAGGGCTGTTTCTACCCCTGAGAAGCCAACAGTTGGCTTCCTCATAGTCTTAAAGATGCCGGGCTTCATCTAACCTATTTGGAAACCCAAGCCTCATTGGTCTTGGGATTATCAAAGTGATTTGAAGACAAAGTAACAGGAAGTGATCCTATGTTCAAGCTTTGAGCATCACTAGCTGTTGTTGATGATGAACTTTTAGTCTCTTGGTCTTCCTTCATCTTCCACACCATATTTGAAAGATTAGACTTAACCTTCAACACCTCGGAAGTTTTAACAACTTCGGAAGTTTTGGAGACTGGACCTTCGGAAGATCTTGCTTTCACTACAGTAGGCCTCAGTGCTTCAGAAGCATTCTTTTCTTTCAAGACCAATTTTTCTTCCGAAGGCAAGTTTTCACTTGTCTTCTTTTTCACCTTGGAGCTTCCGAAGGGAAAAGATTTTCCTTCCGAAGCTAGTTTTTCTTTCTTCTTCTCAGAAGTTTTCTCTTTGATCATTTGAATAGTACTTTTAGGATTATAGATGCAATCCTTAGCAAGATGAGAAGTACTACCACACATGATGCAATCCATTTTCTTCCTTATGAGAGTCTTCTTTAGAGAGATAAACTAGACTTGATCACTTTCCACCTCCATCTTCATCTTCACAGATGATGCAGCAAGCTTTTTAGGGTGAGGCTTGCTATTGGAACCGGATGGTTCAGGCTGCGTAGCAGTGGTACAGAGCTGATTAGCCTTCTTCTCTTTGCTGGAATGAGTTGGACATGAACTAGAACTCCTGGTACTAGAGTTCTTAGTTGAGTCTTTAGCCTTCACCACTTTAAATCCTGCAGAGATGAACACTTGTTTCTGCTTAGAGTTGAAAGTGGCATTGATCCCTTGAGCCTTCTTTGATTTCCTCTTGGCTTTTCTGGTCAAGTTCTTCCTTTTAGACTTGGTTATCCCAGATTCTTTTCTCTCCTCAGAAGAATAGTGACCCTTCTTAGGATGATCTTCTTCACTCCTCTCAGAATCATCCTTCACTATCTTCTCTTCATCCTCTTCATCAATGGGGTCTATGAGGGGAAGCTCCTGTTCACAAGTTCCATAACTTGGAGAACTTACAGATAATAGAGTATGTGGAGGGGCTATCTTAGTAGATTCCAGTCCCTGCTTATTCTGATAACAAACTTTTGCATGTAAGGATGAGGATATCATGTTCTTGAAGGTCTCTTCTTCAAAAACACATTTTTCTGCCCTGGCTTTGCTGATCACAAGCTCAACCTGGAATTCAGTTAACTTAGTGATGAGATCTTTTATCTGAGTCCCGTAGTTGGGATGTTCATGCTTAAGAGTTGAAATTGTTTCTCTAGATCTTCTATTTTGAGTTTGTAATCATTTTTAGCTCTTTTGAAATTAACAGATATAGGTTCTATAACCTGAAAACTCCAGTCAAAGCCTCCTTCTTCAACAACAACTGCAGCTTGCTGCTTGGGCTTCTCATTCTGGGGAGCTCCATCAGTGTAATCTGGTCTAGTTTGTGCTTGGCCATCATTTGTTCTTGGTTCCTTGCACTCTCTAGCAAAGTGTCCTATTTGGTTACAGTTGTGACACTTCACTTTGCTTTTGTCCAGCCTAAACTTTTCACTGGTTGCATTGCTAGGAAACTTCCTCCCTGTCCTCTTGTAAAACTTCTTGGCTTTGTGAGTGAGAAGAGCCATCTGCTGGACTATTTCCATGTACTCCAGATCATCTGGATGGATACAGTCCAGGTCTTCAAGGGTAAAGAGAAAGTTGCCTATGCTTTCATTAGTAGACACAAAGGCTTGTGAAGAGCTTGTCTCTTGGAATGGGCTTCTTTGGATGTAGCTCTCTCTTGGTGTCTCCGGGAAGGTGATGAAAGGACCCTTTTATGAGTTATCAGGGTAGCAGATAAGATGATGTTATGGTTCTCTGCAATCCCTATCAACCACATGAAGGGCTGAACTCTGCTGATTGTTGGAGTTACCAGATGGATTTTGCATTTTCATCTCCATCTTGTAGCCACTGAGGATACCATACAACTTAGTGAGAGTAAGGGTCTTGAGGTTCTCAATCCTCTTAATGACCACAAAGTAGTGTGTCCATTGTCTGGGAAGTGAGGACATGAACTTCCTCACAATGTCCCTATTCTCAAGAGTTACTCCAACATCCATTAGAGTATTGATAATCTCAACATACCTGAAGTATTGTTGAGTCATGGTTTCACCTGTCTTGAAGGTGAAGTTTTCAAACTGCTTCTTCAAGAGGTCCTTCTTGTTCTCTTTTGCTTCATTTGACCCCTCATACATCAACTTTAGTGCATCCCATAGTTGCTTGGCAGTCTTGCACTTCTTAGAAGGCGGTCATGGCCTTTTGATCTATGTCTATCTTCTTCAAGTCTTCTTTAGAATAATCAATCACTTCCTTTGGTATCATACCACCACCAACAACAGCTGAAGAGTTGGATGGTACATGAGATCCATAGACAACAGATCCCCACATCCTGGAGTCTTGAGACTTGATGAAGCCTTCCATTCTTTGGCACCAAGTATCAAAGTCATCAGGAGTGATCAGTGGAGACTTTATCATAGTACCGGTTTCCATATCAGCCTTTGTGATAATTTGAGATGTTAAGTGTTTTGTGAAACTGAAGGGATTTAAGATGGTGAGATCTACAATCAAGAGCATAAAAAGCTCTGATACCAATTGCAGGACCGGTTAAGGGATGGTCAATACATTTCAATCTCACAATGAGGAGAGTGATAGAACACTTAACAGATCAAATGGGGAACCAGGTTTATGTAAATGATACTAAGAACACAAGTAAATAAGACAGAACTAAGAACAAGAACAGACTAATATGGTTTTCAAGAATGCTCTCAAGTTCTTTTACAAGTGTTACAAAGCATAAAAAGAAATACAAGGACCTGAGATACTTTATACTACATCCTACAACCGGCCATACTTTGAAGGCCAGCTAGAAACATTAATCTAGGCAACAAGATCAATGTAAAGTCAAAAGGCAGATTGCCTTTTGACTAGTGACTATGACATGCAATAGCTCACATCCTAATATATTATAAAAAGGGATAAAAGGTACAAAGTAGGAAGTTACAGACTCAAGACCATAATCTATAGTTTACTAAAGCATGGACCTTTTCACCAACTTGTATAAGTTGGTGAGTCTTCAGAATTGTAGCGAAAAGTAAGTCAGCTTTATGGAAAAGTAGATAAGAGAAAGCATGTCCTCTCTGTCTTTGAAAGAAATCAGTCTTCACTTCATTTTCTTCGAAAGACTTTGTCTTTGAAGCTTCGAAAGACTTCATCTTTGGCTTTGGAAGATTTGGTCTTTGGCTTCTGAAGATTTTACACTTGGAATAATTTTTATAATGAGTGTAAAACTTCCGAAGTAACTTCTACGTTGTACATCAGTGCATGCATGCAGGAAGCTCCTTGGTTGTTTTGGCTTCTTTGGTTGCATCAGCCTTCTAATATCGCCTTACAATGGGCACATTATAGTGATCAAGCAGAAGATCAAGAAGGGTGAGCTGGTAGACTTGCATTCTTCACCAAATCAGGCTGCACATGAAGCTGAGGTCAAACTTGAACCCCAAGAGACAACACAACCAGGACCTAGTCCTGCATCTCAGCCAACTTCATCTTCTAACCCACAATAGGGTCCTGATCCCTCTCCTTCTGAATCTGGGAAGGAAAATAACCCAACTGAGCAAGAGAAACAAGAAACATCTTGTACTCAAGACCAAGCTCCTCGGTTAAAATACAGAAAAAGGAAGAGGATGGATATCAGAAGGGACAATAAGAAGAAAAAGTCCAAGGCATCCACCTCTACACCTCAGGATGAGTCAAAACATCCTTAGGGTGATCGAAAAGAGGCTGTTCATCCAACTCCAATCCAAGTAAAGCCTCTTGCTACTGAGAGACCCATATTGTCTTGGGCATTTGCCACTAACCCAGATAGATGGTATGTCACTAGAGATCAAGGGAGTCAAGATGTGTACTTCTGGCAAAACATACTTGATCTCCCTCTGCATGGTCTTTATGACATGAGAAGATACTTTGAGAGTCTGAGGAATCCTGACCAATTGATGATGAAGGGACTGGTATTGATTCTGATGAGGACTGTCAACAGATAAAAATCAAGACTCAAAGCTATCCTTCAGTTTTGGTAGCATCAGTCTAGGGGAAATTTATAAGAACTATACTTAGAGGCTGATGCAATCAAAGAGCTCTCAGCATGCACATGTGAAGTACAAGGAAAGTTACCTCTGAAGATTTGATACAACTCAATGAAATTCACTAAGTATGAGATCTTCCAAAGCCAAATGACCATTTCTTCCGAAGCCCAAAATAAAGTCTTCCAAAGCTACAAGACAAACTCTTCCAAAGCCAAGAGACTGATTTCTTTCGAAGACAAAGAAGACATTCTTTCTCTGACTTACTTTTGACAAAAGCTGAACCTCTTTTCGCTGTCATCTCTGAACACTCACCAACTTATATGAGTCGGTGAAAAGTCCACACTTATATCAACTGTAGATTATGGTCATAGTGTCTTTAACTTTCTACTTATGTACTTTCATCCTTTTTTTATTAGCTAAGGATGTGAAAAGTCCATACTTATATGTTATAGTCACTAGTCAAAAGGCAATCAACATTTTGACTTTACATTTATCTTGTCATATAGATTAGTGTTTTCCAGCTGGCATTCAAAGTATAACCGGCTGTAGGATGTAGTATAAAGTATCTCAGGTATCAGTTTATAGTACTAAGCCTTGTAACACTTTGTACATTTGAGAGCAATATACAGTATTATTAAAAACCATCTTATTATGTTCTGCTTGCTTGTGTTCTTATGTTGTGTTCATTGTTTCAATATAACCGGTATCCTATTTAATTGTTAAGTGTGCTAAGTCTCTCCAGCCTTGTGAAACTATTACATTGACCCTCTTCACCTATCCTCCATAACCATTTTACAAAACATATGCTGTTAAACAAAACAAGTTGATCAGGATTGTTTTTTAATTTATTATAAATCATTTTAGCAACTTTTACATTACATTTAATAGTAATACTATTAGATGCATAAAAATCATGCATAAAAATAATAAACACTTTCAATATAATAAAAACAAACAATTTAATATAATAATAATAGAAGTAAGCAGAAAGTGGTAAACACAAATTAACCTCTTCATCCATCGACTTAACTTATCAAAAATAATTTTCTTTCATTAATGTTCATAATTTTCGATGTATTTTTTTTTTTCAAGATTTTCAAGTCCCACATGGTCCCCCACCTCTTTATATACTACTCGCTGTCATTAATACCCTCGTCTAGAAAATCAGGTTCCTCATTGACGTGGCGAGGGGGATGTCACATCCCTCGCCCTCGATTACTGTTCCCTCGCCTCAAAGACCGTGCACAACCCTACCACTCGGCGAGATTAATGTCAAATCCCCCGCTGACTAGACGAGTTGCATGTCACATCCCTCGCCATCGATTGTCGTTCCCTCGTCCTCGTGAACAAAGCCCCTCACCCTCGGTAACCGTTCCCTCGCTGACCTAGCGAGATGGCTATCACATCCTTCGCCTCGGGACCCGTGCCCCTCGCTGACATGGCGAAGGTTGGGTCAAATCCCTCGCCTAGGGTAATGTGTCATTCGCTAGTTGTTTTGTTAATTATATAAAATGCAATTTACACGTGGTCGCGAAAAAATCTTGCCATGTGGGTGAGTTTTCATGACTTTTCCTCGCCGAAGACGAGGGTCAAAATCAAATGATTACTTTTGTATTTTGAGAAGACAATGGTTATTTTGTTAATTAAATTTGTTAAAATGTTTATTTTCGTAATTTCCCACATGTAATTGTATGGGCGTGTTAGCAAATGGTTTCTTATCGACGGGAGATATTTTAATGCATTTCTTAAGCATCGTAGCCGTTAAAATTAGTTAGATAACAAAATCTGCATCTGCTTCTACGTCCCCCCTCTCCTCAGATTCTGCAAATCATGAGCAGCGCCTGTCTCTTCCAACACCATCATATTCTTCTTCCTTCACGAACTTTTCAACATGATAAGCGTAGTTTCAAGGTTTCTTTCAGACAAATCCCTGACTTTTCACTTCGATTTAGAACTCTACCTAAATCATCATCTAGGCAAAACCCTAGCACACCAATTCCAGAACAAATCCCTGAAAATCCCGGATTTCATTCGCAACATGCTTCAAACGATGATGAGAATTTGAATCCTTGTCCACCTTCTAGTTCGACTTCATCCAGTCCCTTTGAGTTGTTAATTCAACGTTTCAGGTTTGATTTACTTGACATATATTCTAACTAGTACCGGTAGTTTTATCTGTCGATACATGTAGTAATAGTCTTACACGAGTTGAGTTTGGGATGATGAGACGTTGTTAGTGGAGGTTTTATTATGAGAAAATGAAATGCCTAATCCTTGCTATTTGATCTTTGTAATGTTGAGTGCCTCTCATTTTTATTGATGTGTGTAATATAGATGTTTTGATTTGACTTCAGAGAGAAGCTTAAGTTTGATGAACTTGGAATGGAGATCATGTCAATTGCATTGCCAGCGGCATTAGCCCTTGCTGCTGATCCAATTACTTCACTTGTTGATACTGCATTTGTCGGCCATTTGGGTAAACTCACTCCCATTTTAATGTATGTTTTGTACAGTTAGAAACACATTGAGTTTGTATGTCATTTGATACTCGTTTTTTATGGATTATATATGTATCTAACAGTCAAGTGACACTGATTCACCTGACATTTTTAAAGATCAAAAGAAGTTGAAATAAATGCTAAATTCACCACTTCCAACTAGTTATCTAAGAGTGTTAGCAATCTATTAAGTTTGCCTTTCATAATTGTCAGATTTTATGCTTATATTCAGACGATCTCTGTCAGTTGAAGTGCTCCAGCACCGCTATTCATATCAGTTAATGTATGCTAGTTTATGCAAAATAAAAAGGGAGTACTGAAAACTGAGCATATGACAATACTGGGAGATAACATGAAGCTATAACTATGGTTTTATGCTACAAAATATACTTTTTTTTTCCCAAGTTTAAATGGCACTACTCTCATATATGCATTTGATTCAGAGTTTGGTTGCCCAATGTTGCAGGCTCTACTGAATTGGCTGCTGTTGGTGTTTCTATATCAATATTTAATCTGGTGGCAAAATTGTTCAATATTCCTTTGCTTAATGTCACAACCTCATTTGTTGCTGAAGAACAGGCAGTATTAGTCAAGGTTGATGATGGTTCTACTGATGATTCTACTTGTGTCAACCATGGTAATGATAGATTCTTTACTCATAGCAATTAATTTTAAATTACCTTATAACTTACACATATATCATCATACATGATATAGCTATTGACTGCTTTGCTTGATTTTGGTTGTTCAGATGGCATGGCTGACCATCAGAATAAGAAGTTTTTGCCATCAGTTTCAACTTCTTTGGCGTTGGCTATTGCCTTCGGCATCGCAGAAACCATAGCACTTTCTTTTGGTTCTGGTTTCTTTCTGAACGCCATGGGTATACCTGTTGTACGTAGTAAATGATGAAAACCCTTGAAACCCCATGACTCTTGCACATTATAGGATTTAACTTGGAATTGACAAAGAACAACTTTTATCAGGATTCACCAATGCGATTACCGGCAGAACAGTTTACTTCCATAAGAGCGTTTGGTGCTCCAGCAATTGTATTAGCTTTGGCTGCACAAGGAACTTTTCGTGGCTTTAAGGATACTAAGACTCCTCTATATGCCATTGGCAAGTATTTTATCATTCCAAATACCATAAGATTATCATGTGCATATGATATTTATATCTTTAGAAAAACATTTTGCATGTGGTCATCACAGCTGCAGGAAACTTGTTAAATGCAATACTTGATCCAATACTGATTTTCTTTTCTGGACTTGGCGTTGATGGTGCTGCTATTGCGACGGTAATTTCTGAGTACGTCATGCTGTAATCATTCTCATGTGTTTCTGGTTAATTTCGCTGTAGATTTGTTCAATGTTCATGTATAATAATCCTTTAATTTCTCATAACTGAGTCTGAACTTACTAGCAGATATTTGACCGCCTTCATCTTACTATGGAAGTTAAATGAAGAAGTAGTACTTGTTACTCCAAATATAGATGGTGAAAAAGTTGCTCAATATTTAAAATCTGGTATGTTTTCATAACGAAAACAAGTGGCTGATATGTGAATCTTGAATGATTATGATTTTTAACTGTCTCAGAAAAGCTTTCCTTCACCATGTTTTTTCAGGTGGGCTTTTAATGTTTAGAAGCTTTGCTGTACTTGTAACTATGACTCTATCTACATCAGTGGCAGCAAGGGAAGGCTCTGTGCCGATGGCTGGTCACCAGATCTGCTTAGAAGTGTGGTTGGCTCTGTCTTTGCTTGCAGATGCCCTAGCACTTTCAGGACAGGTAATTAGTTACCTTTGTTAATTTTTGTAGCTGCTTCACTGCCTGTTTCAAGGAGTTGGTGCTTACCGCTTACATTCGTTCTAGAATAATGAATGGATTAATCTAAACTATCTGATAGCAGAAACTTAATTCAACACAATCTGCGTTTTACGTGGTCCAAATGGTTAACAGGGTCTTGTTGGGGGGCCATGAGTTCTGTGGTGACAGATTCTCATGGTTATAAAAGGCTAACAAAATAAACCTTAAAATGTTTCATGCTCTTATTATAGGCTATTCTTGCTAGTAGTTACTCCCAAAGGAACTATGGTGAAGCGCGCAGAGTAATATACAGAGTTCTGCAGGTTCGGGGCATACTGTTCTTGTCATATTGTCTTGCTTCTTTATTTGGTTAAAGATCTTGGCAATTAAAAATAATAATAATAATAAAAATAATAATAATAATAATAATAATAATAATAATAATAATAACAATAATAATAATAATAATAATAATAATAATAATAATAATAATAATAATAATAATAATAATAATAATAATAATAATAATAATAATAATAACCCAGCTACTGATCCAACCTCCTCTTTCTAACAATGATCAGATTGGCTTAATAGCAGGATGTAGCTTGGCTTTTATGTTGTTCTTAGAGTTTGGACAGCTATCTTACTTAATCAGCACAAACTCAGAAGTATTGAATGTTGCAAGATCCGGTACCTTGGTAAGAAACTTCAATTTCTTTTGTTTTTCATGGTTGATGTTTTGGCCTAATTTCAATATTTTTCCATATTTTTCGATTGTATGATGTAGTTTATAGCTGCATCACAGCCGTTCAATGCTATAGCTTTTGTTCTTGATGGGCTATATTATGGAGTTTCAGACTTTGGATACGCTACGTATTCCATGGTAATTTGCTGTTTTTCATCGTATTTTGTCAACTAAATTCTCAGGCTAGGCCTCAAGAACTACAATTTGTAGGTGGTAATCGGATTAGGAATCTCTGTGTTCTTTCTTCTTGTTGGTCCTAAATACGGTCTAGCTGGAGTTTGGGGTGGATTGTTTCTATTTATGGCATTGCGAGTAGTAGCTGGAATGTGGAGGTAAGTTGACTCATATTCACTCATGGTTAATTGTTCAAATTACATCTTTGGTACCAAGTAACCAACATTTCTGACATTAAATCCATAAGCATGAGCGATGGATGCTAAGCTGATACCCTTTTTAGCCAATGCTGAATTGATGACTTATGTATCGTGTATAAAGTAAGAAAAACTTCTTGGATTAAAAAAAGTAAACAACTTTGCTGACAATTACATATTTTTTGTTTGGTCAGAAGAGTCCTTTGAATATTTGATCTTGTAGTGGTTCCTTTTGAAATTTTGATTTCACTTTGAAATATGAAAAGAGAATAGAGGATAGGCTCATTACATTAACAATAAAAAATATGGGAATTTACATTGAATAACACATAAAATAAATCATTCCTCGTGTCATTTTATTTCCGTCTGACTTCACAGGTTAGTAACAAAGAGAGGACCATGGAAACTTGTTTACTCGGAAATTGATGAAGAAAACCGATGAGTCATGTCGCCATAAGCAATTTTTATAGGTATATGGTTATCTCGGAATCATATGTAGCAAATTGGGTTACTTTGTCGGTGGGGGATTTCAGATGCATATTGAAGCAGTCATACATAAGAACACAAGTAGAAAACACGAGGGGCACCTTTGAAAGAACACAAGATTTAAAGAGCAAACAAGAGTGCAGGAACTGTTACCTAAATATGACACAAATTTGATTACTGGATATCCATGACAACAAGAGCAAAGACCGTATGAACACAAATTGAACTTGCAACTCAAATCAAACACCTTTCATTACTTGTTTAGATTCTATACTTTAAGTGTAATGCATCTCACTCTGAATCGCGTTCCCTACTTATTTCATTCCAAAAATCATCATTTTACTACTTTGCTTCATCATTCTCCTGATTTGTATCATCCTTCATAGATGTAGATATATACATACACACACGTAGATATATACATACACACCCATATATAAAGGGTAGTGATAAAAATGTATAAATTATATGACTGATTTTATTAGTTTTCTCTACTTTTCACATGACATTGTGAAAGGATCAAAATAGATCGATCTGGTGATGATATTGTGATGCAATTGAATCAAAACAAACACAAGTAATCAAATCAATCCAAACATATCAGAAAAATTCATAGTTTTCATTGATAGAAATCATAGAAATACAAGTGTAGAGAACAGTTACAATCCGTTCAGCTGATTCTAAGGTACACTGGTCTAGTCTTTGTGCTTATCAATCACAAATTCAAGTGATTCAGAGAGCTCAAAATGTCGATAAGCTTAAATCACTGAACCAACAGCTCTGATACCACTTGATAGGATCAAAATAGATCGATCTGTGATGATATTGTGATGCAATTGAATCAAAACAAACACAAGTAATCAAATCAATGCAAACATATCCGAAAAATTCATAGTTTTTCATTGATAGAAATCATAGAAATACAAGTGTAGAGAACAATTACAATTCGTTCAACTGATTCTAAGGTGCACTGGTCTAGTCTTTGTGCTTACCTACACAATACATAATCTATGCTATTTATACTATCAAAGAAAACAAAAAAAGAACATATATTTACAAATAAGTCCCTAAACTATGACAAAACTATTAATAAAGATAATAAAGACTAAATGTTAATCTTCGAGAGGCTTCTACACATTGTGATTTTTGTAAGATCCCTCCTTTATACATCCATATATATAGGGGAGGGTTCAAATGAAAACTCTCTTTTTTTGAAAAAAACTCTATAAATCAATGTCAGCCACAAGTTTTCGACGGCAAAATGGTGAATAACAAAAACATAATAAAAAAATTATAAAATGAAAAATAAATAAAAACAAAAAATTAAACAAAAATATTTCCCTTGATTCCCTTTTTCATAAAATAAATAAAAAAAATTTATAAAAGATAAAAAAAACTCATTTTATTTACGAAATTCGTTTTACATATGTGTAATACGGGATTTACGCATCTGTAAAATTGGATTTACACATTTGTATAAACACATTTACACATGTGTAAACAATGGGTGAATGATTTTTTTAAAATTTTATCAATACAGTATGCGTTGAAAAGAAACAAAAATATTAAAATAAATCGTGAAGTTTTTTTGAAAAAATAATATCATGAGAAAAAGTTATATAGGGAAAGTTTACGATACAAAGTGATTAATTCATGCGAAATATACGAAGTGATAACAACCATTGATCTAAACGATGAACGGTTCAGATTTAAAATGCAATAATCACGTAAAAAATGTGCTTTGAGGGGTATATTTGGAAATAGACTACAACTGTCAACCTTTTTTAAAATTCCTCTTGTTTTTTTTAAACGCATATAACTTTTTTATACAACATTATTTTTTAAAAAAAAATATACCATAAAATTGAGCATTTTATCCTCTTTAATATGAGTATAGTATTGTATACTTTTTTTTTAATCAACATTTTTTTTAAAACGTCTATGTGTTATGCGTACAAATTGCGTGATTATTAACTTTGTAATTATAAACATAACTTGCGTAATTATAAATATAACTTGCGTGATTATTTTTTATAACGTCGGTAATTTTTCTTTTTTTAATAATAGATATAACTTGCGTAATTATGTACCTTTTGTGCGTAATTGTAGCACGGACGAAACTACCCCTCCGCCGAAAAACACGTGTCACGCTCTGGTGACTTCTTACACTTCACACGAAAATTAGACTTTGTATAGTAACAGGCCCTTACATTTATGTGTGTGTATATATATATATATATATATATATATATATATATATATATATATATATATATATATATATATATATGAAAACCAAGTTATAAATTAAAAACAGGGGTAACATGTACGTAAGTATGTGTTACAAAATGTACAACTAAGAGTTACGTATATGTAGGGGTTATGTGTATGTATGTATGCCTTACCAAGTGTATAACTATGAGTTACGTACATGTAACTCATACAAATTACGTATAAGTAAGTCGTTTCGTTATCATTGTCGTTCCATGTAGTTTAAATTAAAAATATATATAGTGACCTCAAAAAATATGGTTGAAGTCTACTCAAATATACTTTAAACAATTATAAAGTTAAATCAGTTATAAATTATGTGATTAAATAGTGGTGGTTTTTACGGTTTCCAATTATCAACATGTACCACCTTTATAATTGAAAAACATAAAAACCACTTTCAACCAATCAATTTTTTTCTTGTAAACTTTTTTACTTTTTATTTGAACGGCTAATAAGGTAATTTGACACCCCTTTAATTTTGGTCATTATCTATTCTTTAGAATTCATTTATTATCTTCATAATTGAATTTTTGAATTCCATATTTCTCTCATCTCTAAAAAATTCTACCACCATGATTTTAATTAGGGCACTACCATCCCCACCATCAACATATCATCACTACCATCTCATACCACCACCGCCATCACATGCCATAAATGTTTTGCATCTTCGTACGCCACTATAGAAGCCCCTATGTGGTCGTTTACCACTCCTGACCGCCTTCAAACACCGTCGACACCATCCCCTTTCTTCCGTCAATGGTTCTTCTACTTCGAACACCACCTTCAAAAACCACAGTCGCCTTTAAAAACTACAAGCAACACGATTAATAGTTTGATTAAACTTGTAATCGTTCAAAACCAACTATCAAGAGGAAGATTGTAGGAGTGATGAAGGTTAATGCAACAGTTTCAAAGGGTAGAGAGGATAACACTTAACATATCAAATATGAAAATAGACAAATGAAATAAAGAAAAAAAGTAAAGAACACAAGAACAAATAGATTGGTTTTCAAAGATGATGTATATTGTTCTCAAGTTTTTTACAATTCTTACAAGACTTAGTCCTAAGGACTAGTTACATGAGACACTTTATACTACATCCTACAGCCGGTCATACTTTGAAGGCTAGCTGAAACACTAATCTAGACAATAATATCAATGTAAAGTCAAAAGGCAGATTGCCTTTTGACTAGTGACTATGACATGCCATAGCTCACATCCTAATCTGTTACAAAAAGGATACAAGTACAAGAGAGGAAAGTTACAGACTCAAATACCATAATCTACAGTTGACAAAAGTGTTAGGTCTAGATCTTTTGTATAGGTTTAGATGATTTGTAATCTCTTGTAATGAACATCTGTAATTCTTTATCATTATGTAATGCAAGATATATATGTTAACCCAAATATTATTTGTGTTGATTTTATGTAACTGCAGGAATCATCATACTTGGTCAATTTGGAAAATTGATGTCACACCCTCAAAATCCACGTGCGGGGTTTTACTGCGAGACGCGTGACATACCAGGATCTCAGTCATTAATTACCAAGAACGACTCCATATGATTAATAAACAAAACCAGAGTTAACGTTTAAAATACTATGGAAGCGTTTTTAAAACCAAAAAACCCAAAACAAGTAGTATGTAAAGAGAATGCGCAAAACATACGCGCCCCAAACACAATTGTTTAATATGAAAATAATCCCAAATTTGTAAACAAGGCAAATGTAGACAACTCAACAATGCTGACGTGCGTGCTCCTAGGCAACTGGCAATCTTAACCTGAGAATAGCATACTAAACAAGTCAACACATGGTTGGTGAGTTCAAGAGTTTGCGCTAATAGGTAAACCGATAAACAGTTTTCAAATCATAAGTAGTGTATTGCAATAGATAGCTAGTCTATTAACATAAAAATATTAATCATAGTGATTTCGCGATTGAAGCTGACTGTGATAGTTTGTGCCTCCCGTCATGACTTACCAGGTCGTGACGAATATATGTTAGGACAAAATTGCACCCGTATGACCTCGAGTCACACAGGTGGGGCTCTTCAGACCCAGTAGTACTATCCAAAATTTCCCCGCTAGTCAATATTAACAATCCGAAAGTGTAAGGACTTTCCATGGTAAACAGCACTATATTAATATTATACACACTCATATATAAAAGCGTTTGTGATCAACAGTATGCTATCTCCCCCAAAAGAGATTATGTAAAATGAGTGGGGCAAGAACTCACCTGGTGTGTAAAGATAATGACTAAAGAGAACTGGTGATAGGTGCAAAGACAACCCTTCAAAGGTTACCTAGAATACAAGAGTACATAAGCACGTGCACACAGAATCAACATGAAACCCTAAGTGCTCTACAAACCAAGGAACTCAAGGTTTTTGAAAGACAAGACACGTTTGACCCAGTTGACCTGTTTGACCCGTTGGTGACATTATAGGTGATAATTCGTTAATACTAACACAACAGCATATCATACATGATCAACATACAACTTGATTACATATAGCACTTCATTAACCACGTGTACTACCTAGATCATCATACAACTAGATATAATACAAGTCATGCGAATCTCAACTATTATCATGCTCATAACATCTAAAATAATCATTCTTAATCAACCATCAATCCACAAAAGTCCTAGCTTACCTATATGACTCATACCATGATTTTTCCACAAACAGGCCAAAACAGGTAACAAACCAAATCAACATTCATATAACCTAAACAACACATTTAATCACCTTAGAAACCATCCATGAACACACTAGCATGGTCCTAATATCCCAAACATGCTCAAATCATCCAATTCAAGGATTTGCACAAATAAAGTTTCCCTTTTGGGAAAGTACATCCCAATTTCATCAAACACCCAAGACATTCATGGATTCATCATTTACATACCAATTCAAGTCCATGACAACATCTAAACATGATCAACAACACCTAATCATCATGATTCATCAACATTCAACACCAAAAGTTACTATTTTTAGCAATGTATGAACAATAAGACATCTTCTTGATTTTAAATTGTTCATATCATCAACCTAGCATCTAATCATCATCACAAACACATCCATAACATTCATACATCATCAAATCATCAATTCATGCAAAATAAAGTTACTATTCTTAGTAACCTATGAACCATGAATCAAAATCGAAGCTTTCTTGCAAAATCGACGATAACCAATATGTACACAACCTAACTAGCATCATTACAACATCAAACAACCAACATTCAACATCCAATTTGATCAAAATTGCATCAAACTTTTGGCTAAGGGTTCATCACTCGAAAGAACAACAAAAAATCCAATCTTTATGCATACTTGACGTTAAATAACATGTAATCTATCTAGTAAACACATTAACATCAACAACTAAGCATCAATCGACCATCAATTGCAGATTTTGAATGGAACTTTCGGCCAACATGAAGAATCATCAAAAACATGTAAAAATCTAACCTTTAAATGTGTAATAGTTTGCAATTGAAGGTTCTAACATGTTCTATCACTTGAAATCGATCAAATCCGAGGGTGATTGCTTGTTCTTTGGCTGAATTCGAAGAGGAGAGGGAGAGAGAGTGCAGGTCGCGGCCGATGGGGCTATTAGGGTTAGAGTTTTGTGTTTTAATCAATTTTAATTTTGCATAATTACCCTTTAAACCCTTGCATTTTGTATTTTATAAAAATTAGACTTTTAAATACTCTTTTAAAGCGTTTTTAACTAGAATAATAAGCATATAAACTAACAATAATAATCATATGCATTATCTTCACTAGATACAAAACATACGGATTAAACACATACGTTTCCACGTTACGCGATAAAATTCACAAATAATATTTAAATCACGTAAACCCATAAGCACAACTTAATAATCAACATAGAAATTATTTGTTTCACATTATTAATTATTATTAAGTCACCAACATTCAACGACAACTAGTGTGTGCTCCCGACACGTGTATGCAAGACTTAACGAAACTAGCGGAGTTTGGTAACGAAAAATTACCGGATGTCACATTATCCCAATGTTGAAAGAATTTTCGTCCCGAAAATTGCGTTACATGGTGAGTGATCCATCACTGGTCTACTGCATTGGCACAAGAAAATCAAAATCGTGTGAGTTTTGGATGAGTTGACATATCATCCCCATGTTGAAAGAAATTCCGTCCCGAAATTTAATCAGTACCTTCGCAGGCTGGCATCGTCCTTTCGAATAGCTGAGGGTACTTAAGCTTCATTTGGTCTTCACGTTCCCACGTGAATTCTGGTCCACGTCTCGAGTTCCATCGAACTTTGACAATGGGTATCTTGCTTTGCTTAAGTGTCTTCACCTCACGATCCATCACTTCGATAGGTTCCTCAATGAAGCGTAACTGTTCGTCTACTTGAACTTCTTCCAGTGGTACGACCATCGTTTCATCCGTTAAACATTTCCTTAGATTTGAAACATGGAATACATCATGGATTCCACTCAATGAATCAGGTAAGGCTAGTCGATAGGCCACTGGACCAATTCTTTCCACTATCTCAAATGGTCCAACGTATCTCGGATTTAGCTTTCCTCGCTTACCAAACCGAACTACGCCTTTCCATGGTGAGACTTTCAATAAGACTTTGTCACCAACTTGAAATTCCAAAGGTTTCCGTCGCTTGTCAGCATAGCTTTTCTGTCTGTCTCGCGCTGCGGCCATGCGGTTTCTTATCTGGACAATCTTCTCATTTGTCTTGTGTACTAACTCGGGACCCGTTAATTGACTATCACCAATTTCAGCCCAGAAAACTGGTGATCTACACTTTCTCCCATACAAAACTTCAAAAGGTGCCACCTTTATGCTAGTGTGATAGCTGTTGTTGTAAGAAAATTCCACCAATGGTAGGTGAACTTCCCAGTTATTCCCGAAGTCAATCACACAAGCACGTAACATGTCCTCCAAAGTCTGTATAGTACGCTCGCTTTGACCATCAGTCTGTGGATGATAAGCAGTACTTATATCCAATCGCGTACCCAAAGATTTCTGCAGTGATTGCCAGAAGTGTGATGTGAAACAAGAATCGCAATCAGAAATGATTGAGATTGGTACTCCATGCCTCGAAACGATCTCCTTCAGATAAAGTCGGGTTAACTTCTCCATCTTATCCGTTTCCTTTATTGCTAGGAAATGAGCAGATTTTGTCAATCGATCCACGATAACCCATATTGTGTCGCAACCAGCAGAAGTACGAGGTAACTTACTAATAAAATCCATTGATATCTGATCCCACTTCCACATAGGGATCTCGGGTTGTTGTAGTAGTCCAAATGGCTTTTGGTACTCCACTTTTACCTTTGAGCAGGTCAGACACTTGCTCACATAAGTAGCTACATCCGCTTTCATATTAGGCCACCAATAGTGCGCCTTCAGATCGTGATACATCTTGTCAGATCAAGGATGTATAGAGTACTTAGACTTGTGTGCCTCACTCATGACCAAATCTCTCAGATTTCCATGTAGAGGTACCCAAAGTCTGTCTATGAAGTAACGAATTCCATCCGCTTTTACTTCCAATTGTTTTTCCATTCACCTTAATGATTCAGACCCAATGTTTTCTGCTTTTAAGGCTTCTGTCTGAGCCCCTCGGATTTGTTCAGGTAACTTGCAAAGCTCGCACACGTCGAGGCTTAGCAGTTTCTTTCCTACTCAGCACGTCAGCAACTACATTTGCTTTCCCCGGGTGGTACTTAATAGCACAGTCATAGTCATTCAGCAATTCTACCTAGCGCCTTTGCCTCATATTCAACTCCTTTTGCTCAAATATATGCTGAAGACTCTTGTGATCGGTGTAGATGGTGCATTTGGTACCGTACAAGTAATGTCTCCAGATCTTCAAGGCAAAAACTACTGCATCCAGTTCCAAGTCATGGGTGGTATAGTTCTTCTCATGAATTTTCAATTGTCTAGAGGTGTAAGCTATCACCTTATCCCGCTGCATCAAGACGCATCCAAGTCCTTGAATAGACGCATCGCAGTAGACTACAAAGTCATCACTACCATCTGGTAACGCTAGTATTGGTGCGCTACACAGTTTCCGTTTCAGCAACTGAAAAGCAGATTCCTGATTCTCACCCCATTTGTATGTTGTTCCCTTATGAGTCAAGGCTGTGAGAGGTTGTGAAATCTTAGAGAATCCTTCGATGAACCGTCGATAATATCCCGCTAATCCAAGGAATTGTCGTATCTCACTCGGTGTCTTAGGAACAGACCAATTCTTTATCGCTTCAATCTTAGCAGGATCAACATGTATTCCCTTATCGTTGACAATATGACCCAAGAATTGTACCTCACGTATACAGAAATCACACTTAGAAAACTTTGCGTACAGTTGTTCCTTTCTAAGTAATTCTAAGATTAAACGTAAGTGCTTCTCATGTTCTTCCTCGGTCCTTGAGTATACCAGTATGTCATCAATAAAAACGATAACAAACTGATCAAGATAGGGTTTGCACACGCGATTCATGAGGTCCATCAATACTGCTGATGCATTCGTCAACCCAAATGGCATGACCAAAAATTCATAGTGACCATATCGTGTACGGAAGGCAGTTTTCGAGATGTCCTCTTCTCGAACTCTCAGCTGATGATACCCAGACCTCAGATCAATCTTAGAGTAATAGCTTGATCCTTGCAGTTGATCAAACAAATCATCGATAAGAGGTAAGGGGTATCTATTCTTGATAGTAACCTTGTTCAGTTCCCTATAGTCAATGCACATTCGAAATGTACCATCCTTCTTCTTCACAAATAGAACTGGCGCTCCCCAGGGCGATGAACTCGGTCGGATAAACCGTTTATCCAACAGTTCTTGGAGTTGAGCAAATAATTCCTGCAGTTCGTTTGGAGCTAACCAGTACGGTGCTTTCGCAATTGGAGCGGCTCCTGGATTCAACTCAAACTGGAATTCAACTTGACGATGAGGCGGTAATCCAGGCAGGTCTTCCGGAAACACCTCGGGAAACTCACGAACTACGGGGATATCCTCTATCTTATTTTTCTCAGTCTGTTTATCTGTGACGAGTGCCTATATGGCCAGTCGACCCTTTCGTAACAACTTTTGTGCCTTCATGAATGAGATGATACCTATCACCGCACCACTCCTATCACCTCTGACCGTAAGGACTTCTTCACCAATGGGAATCCGTATGATCTTCTCGTGGCATATGACTTCCGCTTGTTTATCAGAAAGCCAATCCATGCCTACTACCACATCAAAGCTTCCTAACGTAACAGGCATGAGATCTATGGTGAATGTATGACCAGCAAGCTCTATCTTGCAGTCTCTAAGAATATGCGTTACGTGAATCTGTGTACCATCAGCTAACTCTATGGTGTATTTAGATTCTAAGGTTGAGGGCATATCACTTAAAAGACTACAGAAACTAGTGGACACGAAACTTCTATCGGCTCCGGTATCAAATAATACGGTAGCAAAACGACCATTAACCAAAAATTTACCAGTTACTGTTGTAGGATCGTTTAGAGCCTCACCTGAGCCAATGACGAAGGCTCTTCCTTTGGCTCCATTGTTGTTTCCACCATTGTTATTGCCATTACCATTGTTTTTGTTATTGTTGTTGTCATTGTTATTGTTGCTGTTGTTTCCATTGTTGTTATTACCATTACCATTCCTTTTAAGTTGGGGACAGTTGCGTTTGTAATGGCCTTCTTTTCCACACTCAAAACAACCTTTCGGAGTTTCTTGTGATTGTTGAGGCTTCTTCATCAGTTCACCCCGACAGTCTTTGGCTGCGTGACCAATCTTCCCACAACGTTGGCACTTGAAGTTATCACATCGACCCACATGGTGGTAGTTACACCGGTTGCACTTCGGCTGTCTTCCGCCATACCCACCGGGTCCTTGATTTGAGGGAGTCGCCTGGTTGAAGCTTCGATTGTTATTGAACTTCCATTGCTGTTGCTGACTTTGCTGCTATGGTTGAGGTTGAGATTGGCTGCTGGATGACGATCCCTTGTTGCTTGAACCATCCCACTTGCATTTATGGTCGGGCACGCTTGCCTTCGCGCCCCGCTTAGGTAATCGACCTTGCTCGACTGCTTGATCAGTCAGCCTATGGGCTGTTCGGATAGCTTGTTGTATGGTAGTGGGGTTAGTGGCAGTTACCATACTTTGAATTTCGGGCACCAATCCCCGTATATAATGCTCAACCCTCTTGTGCATTTCATTCACCATCCCTGGGCATAAAGTGGCTAACTCATGAGTACGGGTCGTGTAGGCTTCAATTTCTGAGCCTTGCATTTTGAGTTGCCAGAACTCAATCTCCAGTTTCTGCACTTCATTTAGGGGGCAATATTCTTCGGTCATAATCCCTTTAAACTCTTCCCAAGGTAGTTCATTAGCCATGGCTTAACCCAGCATTTGCACCTGGGCATTCCACCAGGATAGTGCTGCGCCTTCCAATGTCCCGGTGGCATACTTCACCTGATCAGCAGGCGGGCAGTTGCATTTTGCGAAGACAGACTCTGTCTTCTCAAACCACCTTACAAGCCCTACAGCTCCTTTCGTCCCGCTGTAGGTATGGGGTTTATAGTCCATGAAGGACTTGTAGGTACATGGTGGTGGTCCTGCTGGTTCTTCTTCGGGGGCTTCCTAGGGTTCCTCTTCCGGTTCTTCCTCATCAGGGTCCACCAAAGGTGCAGGGGCTTCAACAACCTGAAGTGCTGCTAGCTGTGCCTCTAAATCAGCAAACCTATCATCGATCACTATGTTATGGTGATCCTGTGCATCCATGCGCCCACTAAGTGCTACAACGTTGCCTGCTAGAGTATGATGTCCACCAATGGCCATCGAGAGTCGCTCCTGAAGCGTCTCTACCTGGAAACGCAACTGACGCATCTCAGATCGTAATGCAGAGTTCTCATCAGTGAGTCCTCTAATCCGTTGTTGCTCCGTGTCTAGAGTGGCTACCAAAGCTGCAAACGCCTGCTCGAGAGGGATGCTCAAGGTAGGAAGAGTAGGCAATGCAGAGGCAGTTGATGACCTAGTCCTAGGTCATGTAGGAGGCACTGGTGGTAGGCGCTCTCTATATGCCATACGGTTTATGTAGGTGGGGTAGAAATCCTAGTTCCGCGGAGGATCGAGCTCAGGAGGTATGAAAGGCTGATCCCAGTCTATCTCTCCAGGAGGATAAGGATGTCGGGGCCAGGTAAATCCCCTATCAGGTACAGGAGACGTAGGAGGTGACTCAGATCGTGCAGGTGTCTTGCCTAAATTCCTGGACGACGATGCCATGCTGCGAAGTACGTGTTGCGTATGCCAATGAGTATACAGTAAGGAGAGTAAGCGATGAGTAACTAACAACTGTGCGGTTATAGTCTAGTGTGTGTATGCAACCTAGTTCCCTATAACCTGGCTCTGATACCAATCTGTCACACCCTCAAAATCCACGAGCGGAGTTTTACCGCGAGGCGCGTGACATACCAGGATCTCAGTCATTAGTTACCAAGAACGACTTTATATGATTAATAAACAAAACTAGAGTTAACGTTTAAAATACTGCGGAAGTGTTTTTAAAACCAGAAAACCCAAAACAAGTAGTATGTAAAGAGAATGCGCAAAACATACGCGCCCCAAACACAATTGTTTAATATGAAAATAATCCCAAATTTGTAAACAAGGCAAATGTAGACAACTCAACAATGCTAACGTGCGTGCTCCTAGGCAACTCGCAATCTTAACCTGAGAATAGCATACTAAACAAGTCAACACATGGTTGGTGAGTTCAAGAGTTTGCGTTAATAGGTAAACCGATAAACAGTTTTCAAATCATAAGTAGTGTATTGCAATAGATAGCTAGTCTATTAACATAAAAATATTAATCATAGTGATTTCACGATTGAAGCTGACTGTGATAGTTTGTGCCTCCGTCACGACTTACCAGGTCGTGACGAATATATGTTAGGACAAAATTGCACCCGTATGACCTCGAGTCACACAGGTGGGGCTCGTCAGACCCAGTTGTACTACCTAAAATTTCCCCGCTAGTCAATATTAATAATCCGAAAGTGTGAGGACTTTCCATGGTAAACAACACTATATCAATATTATACACACTCATATATAAAAGCGTTTGTGATCAACAGTATGCTATCTCCCCCAAAAGAGATTATGTAAAATGAGTGGGGCAAGAACTCACCTGGTGTGTAAAGATAATGACTAAAGAGAACTGGTGATAGGTGCAAAGACAACCCTTCAAAGGTTACCTAGAATACAAGAGTACATAAGCACGTGCACACAGAATCAACATGAAACCCTAAGTGCTCTACAAACCAAGGAACTCAAGGTTTTTGAAAGACAAGACACGTTTGACCCAGTTGACCCATTTGACCCGTTGGTGACATTATAGGTGATAATTCGTTAATACTAACACAACAGCATATCATACATGATCAACATACAACTTGATTACATATAGCACTTCATTAACCACATGTACTACCTAGATCATCATACAACTATTATCATGATTTTTCCACAAACAGGCCAAAACAGGTAACAAACCAAATAAACATTCATATAACCTAAACAACACATTTAATCACCTTAGAAACCATCCATGAACACACTAGCATGGTCCTAATATCCCAAACGTGCTCAAATCATCCAATTCAAGGATTTGCACAAATAAAGTTTCCCTTTTGGGAAAGTACATCCCAATTTCATCAAACACCCAAGACATTCATGGATTCATCATTTACATACCAATTCAAGTCCATGACAACATCTAAACATGATCAACAACACCTAATCATCATGATTCATCAACATTCAACACCAAAAGTTACTATTTTTAGCAATGTATGAACTATAAGACATCTTCTTGATTTTAAATTGTTCATATCATCAACCTAGCATCTAATCATCATCACAAACACATCCATAACATTCATACATCATCAAATCATCAATTCATGCAAAATAAAGTTACTATTCTTAGTAACCTATGAACCATGAATCAAAATCGAAGCTTTCTTGCAAATCGACGTTAACCAATATGCACACAACCTAACTAGCATCATTACAACTTCAAACAACCAACATTCAACATCCAATTTGATCAAAATTGCATCAAACTTTCGGCTAAGGGTTCATCACTTGAAAGAACAACCAAAAATCCAATCTTTATGCATACTTGTTGTTAAATAACATGTAATCTATCTAGTAAACACATTAACATCAACAACTAAGCATCAATCAACCATCAATTGCAGATTTCGAACGGAACTTTCGGCCAACATGAAGAATCATCAAAAACATGTAAAAATCTAACCTTTAAATGTGTAATAGTTTGCAATGGAAGGTTCTAACGTGTTCTATCCCTTGAAATCGATCAAATCCGAGGGTGATTGCTTGTTCTTGGGCTGAATTCGAAGAGGAGAGGGAGAGGGAGTGCAGGTCGCGGCCGATGGGGCTATTAGGGTTAGAGTTTTGTGTTTTAATCAATTTTAATTTTGCATAATTACCCTTTAAACCCTTGCATTTTGTATTTTATAAAAATTATACTTTTAAATACTCTTTTAAAGAGTTTTTAACTAGAATAATAAGCATATAAACTAAAAATAATAATCATATGCATTATCTTCACTAGATACAAAACATACGGATTAAACACATTCGTTTCCACGTTACGCGATAAAATTCACAAATAATATTTAAATCACGTAAACCCATAAGCACAACTTAATAATCAACATAGAAATTATTTGTTTCACATTATTAATTATTATTAAGTCACCAACATTCAACGACAACTAGTGTGTGCTCCCGACACGTGTATGCAAGACTTAACGGAACTAGCGGAGTTTGGTAACGGAAAATTACCGGATGTCACAATTGACCAAGTGCAAGAACTATCTGTGGATGAACAAAGTTGTTCTTCCGTAGATGTTCTACGGAGCATAAATGAACAAGTCAATGTGCATCAGTGGATCTCTTGCGGAAGCACAAGCACATCTACTAAAGAACAAGTTTAGAGATCAAGTTGATGCTGCTGCGAAAGAAGGAAGTTTGCTCCTGAGGATGATGTTCAAGAACAAAGAACCAACTCCTATGGAAGAACAAAATACTTGTATGATCTCATATCATCTAGTACTCAACACAAAATCAACAAGTCAATCTGTCAGAAGCAAATATTACACGTCACATCAAGAATATCTTTGTAATTTTTAAAGTGAATCCCTCTACCTATAAATATAAGACACGGGTGCACTCATTTAAAAGCGATTAAGAGATATCGATACACAAATAGAGAATCAAATATTCATAGAAACGATATCAATCGATCAATTGATCAAGATAGCAACACAACAATCACAAGAACACCAAGAACATCATAGGAGATCATCAGATCAATCCAAGTATCAATATCATTGTAATCAATTCATTGTTAATAAAAATCAATTGAAACAATCTTTTTGTTGCATTCTGTTTTCAATTTGTTTCATCTGTTCTTTGTCGATTTCAATTTTATAAACAATTAATTAAACAACAAGTATTGATAATTGCGTGATCTTTATTTGCTAAATCAAACTGATAATTCTTGTTTTGATCCTTGAATTCACAGGTGGTATCATAGCCTCGTGCTCATTTATCTAGATCAATTAATCTATCAATTTGATTTTTTTTAAATTGGTTGTTTATTTCATTAAATCATCAAAACCTTGTTACATCGATCATTAATCACTGTTCCATTGCTCGATTAATTTTGATTTGTATCAGAATCGCTTTTGATTCGTGGATTTGTGTTATTGTGCGATATCCCAAGGCTGTTCAAACAAGTTTGAACAAAACCCATCATCATCTAACATCTTAATTTCAAATTAATTGAGAGTATATTGAGCGATTTGATTAATTTTGACAACCACTTCTTAATTAATTAAGAGTGTGTTATTAATTAGTCCGTTCTTAACATAAGTCATTAATTCAAAGGGATTTTTGTCTTAGTTGATTTGAGTATCAATATTATCAGTGATTTGTTATTGCTGTGTTAGTGTGTTTGCATTGTATTTTCACATTTATAGGATATTAGATTAGTTGATAATTTTGATAATTAACAGAGTTAATTAATGTGAGCAATTCAACGGTTGGAGCTTATCAACCTTCAAAGTTGGAGAACAAATCTGATTTTAAAACATGGAAAATCAGATTCAGGAATCACATAAATTATACAGATTCTGACTTATGGGTGTCCATTACTAAAGGACCTTACATTTCACCTACTTTAGGACCTGATTATAATGACAACAATCAGCCCATAAGTTTGAAAAATCTATCTCCTAATGATGCAAAGAAAGTCAAAATCGACATTAAGGCCTATAGTATGCTTACTATGGCTTTACCTGAAGACCTCTTGATCAGGTGTGAAGTATACAAAAAAGCAAACTCATTATGGAAAATTCTTCACACTTTGTGTGAAGGAAGTGATGAGATCAGAAGCATCAGAAAGGATACTCTTCGTTCATAGTATGAGACTTTTCATCATATTATGGGTGAATCTGTTCCTCAACAACTCCACAGATTTATGCAACTTGTTACTAAGATGAACATTCTTGAATTGAAGTACAGTAAAGAGGAACTGAACAAAAAGGTGCTTCATACTTTGCCAGAGGGTTGGACTCAAACTGTGTCCATGTTCAAGAATACTCTTGATCTAAAGGCAATTGGGTTAGACACTTTGGTTGCAAAGGTGGAAGCTTTGGAGTTAGATGAGAAAACCAGAAACAAGAGTGTAAAAGCACCAAAAGCACCATATCAATTCAAAGAAACAAAGGGTGCTGGAAGTGCATTCATCTCCAATGATGATGATGATGAAAGCTCTTATGTTGAGAGTGATAATGAAAAGGAAACTGGTTTCTATGCTACAAAGTCCTCTCAATTAAACTCTCAAAACACTTCAAACCAAAAAGCAAAAGGGAAATCTGATGATTCAAAAAGTCTAGCAGCAAAGGGATCATCAACCAACAAAAGCAATACCAAATTTGAACCAATTACTGTGGTTCTAGAATCAAAAGAATAGAAGGCAGCCTTTGCAGCCTTCAGTTCAAGCTTTCAAGCTTACTTGGGTAGTACCTTGACTCCTGCCCACATCTGTCAACAAGACCTTGAAGAACTTCATCCTGATGAAGTAGAGGAAATGGATCTGCAATGGCAAATTGCCATGATTGCTTATAGAGCCAAGATGTATATGAGAAGGAACAAAGGACTATCTGTTGCAGGAAGAACAACTAAAATTGGTGTTGACAAATCAAAAGTGAGGTTTTACAAATGCAATTTGTATGTCACTTTTCAAAGGAGTGCAACAGCAATCAGCAATCAACAACAGACACAAGACCAGCAAATCAGAGAAGCTTCAAGCAACCTCAACTAACAATATCATCCCCACTAGCCATAAGCTCTTCAGGAGGTACCGGTAACACTAAAGAAACTGGTTTGATTATTTTGCAGGATGGTACTTGTGACTGGAGCATGTATGAGAAGGAAGTGCAGGAGGAAAATCAAGCACTGATGGCAAACATGGAGAACAAAATTCCACCCATGGCCACAGAGGAACATCCATAGAGGATTGACAACAAGTGGTATGTTGACAGTGGTTGTTCCAGGCATATGACAGGAAACTGTTCTCTCCTCCATGATTTCAAACATAAAAATGCCTCATATGTGGCATTTGGTGGAGATAAGAAGGGAGGTAAAATTGTTGGTGAAGGAATGGTAACAAATGGTGTACTCAAATTTGAGAAAGTAAACTTCTGTGAAAATTTGCAATTCAACTTGTTAAGTGTATCTCAAATTTGTGATCAAATTTATACCACTTTATTTGATAACACTTATTGTTACATTCTTAAGCTAGGTTTTCAAATTCCAGCAGACTGGATCCTTCTTGAAGCACCAAGGAAAGGCAACACATATGTTTTTGACATGAACAACACCTCTCTAACAAGCAATGAAACTTGCCTAATTTCTAAGTCATCAGAAGATGAAGCTCAACTGTGCCATAGAAGAATGGTTCATTCAAACATGAAAAACGTGAACAAGTTGGTCAAAATGACTTAGTCATTGGCCTTCCTAAGAAAGAATTTTATTGTTCTAATTATTGTTCATCATGTTATAAAGGAAAACAACATAGGGTGTCACAAAAGTTCAAAACAATCAACACAAACAAAACACCACTTAAACTGCTGCACATGGATCTTTTTGGTCCAACTAATGTGTTGAGCATTGGTAAAAGGCAATATTGTTTGGTGATTGTTGATGATTTCACTAGATTCACATGGGTCTTTTTCTTAAAACATAAAAGTGAAACATCAAAAATAGTAATGGAGTTTATCACTAAGATTGAAAATCAACTTGATTTAAAGATCAAAATCTTACGAAGTGATAATGGATCTGAATTTGTTAATCATGTTTTAGATTCCTTTTGCAGGAACAAAGGCATAGCAAGACAATTCAGTGCACCAAAATCCATAACAAAATGGAGTTGCTAAAAGAAGAAACAGGACTCTAATTGAAGCAACAAGAACAATGCTAGTTGATTCACAGTTGCCTATCATATTTTAGGTTGAAGTAGTGAACACAACATGCAATGTTCAGAACAGAACTTTGATTGTCAAAGAACATAATAAAACACCTTATGAACTTTTGTTTAAAAGAAAACCTTTTATAGGTTATCTTAGAGCTTTTGGGTGTCATGTGTCTATTTTAAACACCAAAGATCAATTAGGAAAGTTTGATGAAAAAGCCTATGATGGTTTCTTTGTTGGTTACTCATCCACATCTAAATCATATAGAGTCTACATTCCACATCACAACATTATGAAGGAAACACCTAATGTATCATTTGATGAATCCTTATTTCCAAAATTAGTAAAAGGATCATCTTGGTTGTTTGATATAGATGCATTAACAAATTCATTTAACTTTGGTTATTTGAATGTTGCAGGTCCTACGGATACATGTTATCCTTATGTACCTCCAAGTTTGAGTGAAGTGCCACTGACTGCTGATCCTCCAAGATTATTTCATTCACACACTTCAAGTGTTGCTGATCCAGGCCCTTCATCTCAAACAAGCAATGACAATTTTGGTGGAAATAGAAATTTAACTTCAGAATTTAACAATGCATCTGCAGAAGTTCCTTCTACATCCGTAGATTTTCCTACTTCCGGAGATGATTCTTTTCCTTCATCTGAAGTTCCCAATCCATTAGAAAACATTCCAACAATAGCCACATCTGCAGATCAACAAACTACAACATCCATAGTTATTCCTATAATTGCTACGGAAGTTATACCTACATCTACGGAAACACAAAATCATGAAGATGGATTTCATTCAGCATCAGAAAACCAAAATGATGAGAATTTTGACCACTTTGTTGATTCCCCATCTCAGTTTGATCCATCTCCATCAAACAACATCACTAACTTGGAATCATCAATTCCAGTTGAATCAATTCCAATAATAAGAATTCATAAGTATCATCCAATAGAAAACATTATTGGTGATTTTAATGAAAGAGCCACAAGAAGTCAAGGGGGAGCTGCCAATATTTGTCTGTTCTTCTGTTTTCTTTAATAAGTGGTTCCACCTAACATAACTGCAGCATTGAAAGGCAACAGCTTGATTGAAGCAATGCAAGAAGAACTTCAGCAATTCAAAAAGCAGAAAGTTTGGAATCTAGTTGATCTTCCTGAGGCTAATATCCTATTGGTACAAGGTGGCTTTTCAAGAACAAACTCGATGACAGAGGTATCATCATCAGAAACAAAGCAAGGCTGATAGCGCAAGGCTATACTCAAGAAGAAGAGATAGACTATGATGAAGTCTTTGCCCCAGTTGCCAGGATTGAAGCCATTAGAGTCTTTCTAGCCTATGCTTCACATAAGAAGTTCACAGTTTACTAAATGGATGTAAAATGTGCCTTCTTATATGGTAAAATTGATGAAGAAGTCTATGTTACCCAACCTCCAGGCTTTGAAGATCCTGATTACCCACACAGGGTATACAAGATTGACAAAGCTTTGTATGGTCTTCATCAGGCACCAAGAAAGTGGTATGAAACATTATCATCTTTCTTGCTCAAGCATGGTTACAAAAGGGGAACAATTGATCAGACTCTCTTCCTCAAACATGAACATCAAGACCTCTTGGTTGTCCAAATCTATATGGATGATATCATATTTGGATTAACAAACAAGAGATTGTGTGATGACTTTGAATCTTTGATGAAATCTGAGTTCCAAATAAGTTCCATGGGAGAATTAACGGTTTGCAAGTTCATCAGAAATCAGATGGCATTTTCATCAATCAGGAAAAGTTTGTGAATCAAATATTGAAGAAGTACAACCTTGCTAATTCTTCTTCATGCAAAACACCAGCATCAACAATAGATAAGATTGTACCTGATCCTAAAGGGAAGTCAGTTGATCAAAGATTATATAGATCTATGATAGGATCATTAATGTACTTAACTGCCAGCAGACCTGACATAATGTTTGCTGTGTGTGTTTGTGCTAGGTACCAATCAAACCCCAAGGAGTCACATATGAATGTAGTGAAGAGAATTTTCAGATACCTCAAAGGGAAGCCAGCTCTTGGGCTTTGGTATCCCAAAGAAGGAGGTTTCAACCTCTACTCATATTCTGATAGTGACTTTGGAGGCTGCAACAACAACAGAAAATCAACAACTGGTGGTTGTCAATTTATAGGACCAAGACTAGTTTCTTAGTAGTGCAAAAAGCAAACAAATGTTTCAGTATCCATAGCTGAGGCTGACTACATGGCTGATTCAGCTGGTTGCTCTCAAGTTTAATGGTTGCAAAACCAACTACTTGATTATGGTTACAATTTTCTTCAAACACCAATTCACATAGATAAATCAGCTGCTATGTTCATCACTGCTAATCTAGTGCAACATAGTAAAACAAAACATATTGAAATCAGATACCATTTTTTGAGAGACTGCTCAGAAAAAGGTTTAATCAAGTTGATCAAAATGGATACAACAAATCAGCTTGTAGATTTATTCACTAAAGCATTTGATTCAGTTAGATTTAATTTCTTGATTGAGTCTTTAGGCATAATCAACTTGGATTAGTCTTCATCACAAAGAAAAGCATGTTTTTTCTGTCAAATTCATTATATGAAAAAGCCAAAAACATCTATAAAACATATAAAAATCCAAAAATATTGTCTTATTAATATATTTTTCTTGAAAAAGCATTTCATATTATGGGAAATGATAGTACACTATACCTTTGCTTACTTTCTTGAATTTTATCACACAATAAAGACTGATAAGATGTGATTTGATATATGAGTAGGTTCAGCTTGAGTGGAAAATATACAAGTTCATGCATAACATAATGCCAAGGTGACTAATTGTGGAAAATTCCATTTTGAGGAACAAGCAAGTAAGTCTTATCCTGCTGTGATCAACTTGCTCACCTAAGCACACTATGTTGTGACACTTTATAACCTCTATCTTTACACATCATGAACCCTTTGTTTTGTGTAAATAAATACCTGGGTTCACAGACACCTCTGTTTTACGTAAGTAAAGACCTGGTGTCCTGATGCTGATCATCAAAAAGTTCCAAAAAGGAACAGCTCTAAAAGAATCCAATGTGATCAACTGCATATTATCTCAAAGTGCTTCAAATATCATATCAGCATTAATAAGATTTCAAAGAAATCTTATGATAGAGCTTATAACTTAAGGAACATAGTTTTAATTGTGAAAAAGTGATAAATTGACTCATAAACGGAGGACGAACTCTAATGTGAATTGAATGTGAAGTCCATATTTGTCTATCTTTAATCAATACCGAAACATGATAAACAACATAACAAGTTGAAACTATAGTCTTGCTTGAATTTATGTGGATCATAATACTTGCAATCAGCACTAGATCTCTGTCTACTATAATCAAACAAAACTGTTTCAGGAAGTTGCTTAGTGTTATAGTAAGATCCTATTGTATGATGTAAATGTTTGTAAATATATTTAAGTTTTCGCCTATAAACAAAAATACAAAAAGATTTTGTTTTTGTTCTTTTATTTGCCAATAAGATTGACAGATAATTGCTTTTCATGCTATTCTCTATATAAATTTCTGATAAATGCATAATTTCATGATTAATCACAAATTTAGGGGGAGTAGTCATCAGCATGAAAACTGAGTTTAACATTTTTACATGAAGAAAATTGGAACTTGAGCACTAACTTGGTTGTAGGATATCTGAAGTTTTTAACTAAATCAGTTGTGCACATTTGCCATGAAGCAGAGTCAACATGGTCCAACAGAAAACAACAAATGATCTCATAACATGATGTTAAGATCATACACTAAAAAGAACAAAATTGAATTTCCATAGATTGGTACCCTACGGATAAAACAGCAAAATTATAACAATTTTTGCCTTCCGCAGATGTTCTGCGGAAGAATTAATTTAAGGATAAAACAGCAAAAACAAGTGTTGCCTTCCGGAGATGTTCTGCAGAAGACTTAACCTGTTGCGGATAAAAAGAAAAGTTTTTCCTTCCGTAGATGTTCAGCGGAAGACTTAACTTGTGGATAACCACGGAAGGGTAATGAGGGTTAAGGGTACCACATCATTAAATAAAAGGATTTAAATTTTCTAAGCCAGTATAAGTGATATCCTGACCATTGTCATTTTGTATTCACTTTTTCAAAAACCCTTTTTCAGACCTAGAAAAACGCTCTTATCATAAACCCCTTTATCCATAAACATTCAAATTTTCATTCAACACAACAGTCAACACCTAAATCACCACTCAAACAACATCATCAATATGGCCAACAGATTTGCAAAAGATCATAAAATTTGTGCCTTTCTGAATCCAAACGATCTAGCAACAGAGGGATGCAGGGAAATTATTAACTATTTGAGAAGATCAAGGATTTTCTTTGCATTATCTGCGGACCCAATCATCTATCAATCGCATATGATAGATTTTTGGCACACAGCCAGGATTGAAGAGGAGAATGATGAAAGGGTGATTTTTGCAACAATAAGAAATGAAGAGTTGAGGGTGGATGAACGAACTATCAGTAGGGTGCTAGAGTTTGGAGAAGAAGAAGAGGGTCACCCAGATGTGTTCGACCATGAGTACATCCAAAGAATATTTCATTTAATGGGTTATAATAGAGATTACCAAAATGGTGAAATCAAAAAGGGGAGGTTGTGCAAGCCTTACAGATTCTTGTGTCACACATACTTAAAGTGTATATCCAACAGAAAGTCTAGTTTGGATAGGTTTTCAAAGCATATTTCTTCTGGGATCATTGGTGTGTTTGAAGGGAGAACATATAACTATGCTAAATACATCCTTAGATGCTTATGTGACCATATAAGGGTGCAAAAAGAAGACAAGATGTACATGTTTCCCAGGTTTATTAAGCTGATCATAAATGAGTCAATGCCTAACATTAAAGGAGAAGGTGAGTCTTTGTTCAAGCTCACCTTGGAAGATCTGTGCTTAACAAATTAAGTGGGCAATACCAAGGTTGGGAAATGGAGATGTTCGCACATGTGATTGATGAGAATGCTAATATTCCTCAAGAACTCCTACACCTTGAACAAGAACAACAACAAACACCTCCAGCTGTATCCCCTAAACCACCACAACAACAACTCTTATCTCCTTCCTATTCCCAAACATCTCAGAATACTGCTAAAACAGAAGTATTCATACTTGATGACATTCAACAATCATCATCACACCCATCACCATAACAACAACCATAGTCTCTTCCACCAACACCTGTAATATACTTACAAGAAACACCACCAGCTCAACTGAACTCACCATCCAGTGAGCATACCCAACCTTTCTCAGCTTCCCAATCTCAATCATCATTAAACACTGCTGCCACAAAACCTATCTCACCTATTCTTAATCAAACACCTTCTCATCCAACAACACAACCAACTTCCTCACCCCCATCTACTGAACCAACCTCACCTGCTGAAAGCCCAACTCTCACTGAAAAAGTGAATATTAATGATGATGAGTTTGATGAAGTTATGGATGGTGCCACAGAAGAAGTATGTCTAGAAGTTGAGAGGGAGAATGAATAAGAGGTTGAACAAATAGATGAGAGTGGTAGTCATTTTGTTGACATCACTGCTTATGATGAAAATGATTTAAGAGAGGAGGAGATAAATGTGAGCAAAGGTTTTCTTGTTGCTAAATACAACAATCTCATCATCAAAAGCAATCAAAAAGTGAAGAAATTGAGAAAACTCAAAAGAGAGATGAAAGAGAAAGATGAAACTATTGCGTCTCTAGAAGTAACAATCAAGAAGCTAAGAGTAGAGATTGAAAGCAACAATGCAGTAATTGATACTATGGATCAGCTTGTGATTGATTCCAATGAGACTGCTAAGAAAGAAAAACAAGGGAAAGAGAAATTCTTGATTGAGCTAAACAATGCAATAAAAACTAATGATGAAGTGATAGAAGTCTTAAAGAAGAAGGTGACTGAAAAGGAAGTAAGTGTGCATAAAGAACAAATCAAAGAAATTGCTAACATTCCCCTATTGAAAGCAAGAGAACCAACAATCAAATACAATAGGAAAAGAAAGTATTTGGGAAGAATTGAAGATGAAGCTATGGTAATTGAGAATACCCCAAAGAAATCAAAATACATGTCTCCTGAGCACACTCAATCAGTTGATCTTTCAACTATCAAATCCATTGAAGACATTGAAGAGGAAAGTGATACTGAGTGGGTAGATTTAACAAAAGATGAGACTCATAAGTCTGATGAAGAAGCAAGGGAAGGTGACTTGTTATCTACTGATGACATCTTTAAGGAAAGAGCCCAATCATCTATGTTCATGGACTTAATCAATAATGGCTTTCCATATGACATGGTAGAAAAGATGAACATAGATGAGATGATACAAGTACTGAAGGAATTTGATGCTGCCAGATTAATGCTTCTAGTATGCAACTATGAAACCTTCATAAAGTACAAAGCAATTAAGAAGATAAAGAATGATTTGGGTCACTGTGAAACCAAATAGCTTACCAAGTAAAATATGATTTGCTGGCTGCAGTCATAATTATAGGTCAAATGAACTGAAAGGAAGAACAGTGGGTGAGCTAAGAGCAATGATGGATTATGTGATGAAGGTTGAACTAGAAACTAGAGTAAGATTCAGAACCGAAGCACCCAATCCAGCTTACAAACAATCAAAACAATCTCCTGCTGAGCCAATAGTAGTTGAAAGCAAAGATATACACAAAAGCAGAGAGAAACTGATCAGGGAGCCGAAGGACATAATTCCCAACAAAATCTGGCCCCTGGGAACAGCCGTGAGGGAAATAACCAAACAAAAAATAACTCTAATTCAACTGTTTGATTAGATGACTACACCAAGATCAGTAGTGGACAACAGGATTATAGCTTGGAAGTTTGATCAAGAGTGGGATTGTGCTACAATTAAAAAGAACAAAAGAACTGGTGCTGCAAAGGAATGACCCTCACAAGAAGGCACCAAGTATAAGATTATTTGATCCATTGGAGATCAAACTGCTACATCCAAGCTACACATCTTATCTTCATGATAAGTATTTCCCAAAGTTGAATGACAAAGATGCTCAAAGTGACGTATGGTTATATGTGCACATCATTCCAGTCATAGACAAGCTGCATGCCAAAGCACACAAGAGAAGAAGATTTGAGGCAGGTCAGCTTATAGGATCTGAAATCCCATCATTTACTGAGCTTAGAATGTCAGAGCAAGATAAGTTGGAAGTGGTGTCTCAAAACAGTGTAGTGGTAACACTGACCACAGAAGAAGACATTCTTCGGTTGTACTTTAAAACATTGAAGAAAATGGAAAAATGAAGATCAAGTATACATACCAAGACCAAAAGGATGCTATTGGATATTTAAACACAAAGATTTCGGCCAGAGTACAAGAATTAAAAGATCTGAATAGATAATTACAAGAATCTAAACCTAAGAGGGAGTATTGTTAGGTCTAGATTTTTGTATAGGTTTAGATGATTTGTAATCACTTGTAATTAACATCTGTAATTCTTTATCATTATGTAATGCAAGATATATATGTTAACCCAAAATTATTTGCATTGATTTTATGTAATTGTAGGAAACATCATACTTGGTCAATTTGGAAAATTGACCAAGTGCAAGAACTATCTGCGGATGAACAAATTTGTTCTTCCGTAGATGTTCTATGGAGCATAAATGAACAAGTCAATGTGCATCAGTGTATCTCCTACGGAAGCTCAAGTACATCTACGGAAGAACAAGTTTAGAGATCAAGTTGATCTGCTGCGGAAGAAGGAAGTTTGCTCCTGAGGATGATTTTCAAGAACAAAGAACCAACTCCTATGAAAGTTCAACTCCTATGGAAGTTCAACTCTTAAGGAAGAACAAAATACTTGTATGATCTCATATCATCAAGTACTCAACACAAAGTCAACAAGTCAATCTATCAGAAGCAAATATTCCACGTCACATCAAGAATATCTTTGTAATTTTTAGACTGAGTCCCTCTGCCTATAAATATAAGGCATGGGTGCACTCATTAAACGAGATTGAGAGATATGGATACACAAATAGAGAATCATATATTCATAGAAATGATATCAATCGATCATTCGATCAAGATAGCAACACAACAATCACAAGAACACAAGAACACCATAGGATATCATCAGATCATCCAAGCATCAATATCATTGTAATCGATTTATTGTTAATGAAAATCAATTGAAACAATCTTTTTGTTGCATTCTGTTTTCACTTTGTTTCATATGTTCTTTGTCGATTTCAATTTCATAAACAATTAATTAAACAAAAAGTATTGATAATTTCGCGATCTTTATTTGCTAAATCAAACTGATAATTCCGGTTTCGATCCTTGGATTCACAAAAAGTATGGAGAAATCACCGACTTGTATAAGTAAATGATTCTTTAGAGATGGCAGTGGAAAATAGTTCAGCTTTTTTCAAAAGTATGTCAGAGAAAGCATGTCTTTTCTGTCTTCTGAAGAAATCAGTCTTTAGGCTTTGGAAGAATTTATCTTTGAAGCTTCGGAAGACATCAGTTTTGGCTTCGGATGAATTGGGTCTTTGGCTTCAAAAGATTTTACACCTAGTGAATTTGTTTGTGCTTTCTCAAATCTTCTAAAGTAACTTCCATGTACTTCAGAATGCTTGCTGAGTGAACTTTGGTTTGCATCAGCCTATAAGATAACTCTTACAAACTCCCCCCAGGTTAATGCTACCAAAAATTAAGGATGACTTTGAGTCTTGATCTTTATTTGTTTACAGTGCTCATCAAGATCAGAACCATTTCTTTCTTCATCCGTTGGTCTGGATTCTTCAGACTCTCAAATTACCTGCTCATGTCCAAGAGATCATGAAGAGGAAGGTCAAGCATATTTTGCCCGGAGTATACGTCTTGACCTTTTTGATCTCCTGTGACATACCATCTGCCGGTGTTTGGAGAGTACACCTAGGATAGGATGGGTCTTTCAGCAGCAATAGGCATTACTTGTAGTGGAGTTCAGCATCTTCTTGTTCACCCTCAGGATATTCTAACTCTTCCTGAGGTGCAGAGGTGGATGCCTTAGACTTCTTCTTCTTATTCTTTAAGTCCCTCCTGATGGCCATCCTCTTACTCTTTCTGTACTTCAACTGAGAAGCTTGGTCTTGATTATCAGGTTTTCCTTTTTCATCCTTCTTACTTGGGTACTTCCCTTTCACATGTTCAGAAGAAAAAGGTTCAGGACCCTGTTGTGGGTTAGAAGATGAAGCTGGCTGTGATTCAACACTAGGCCTAAGTTGTGTTGTCTCTTGGGGTTGAACCTTAATCTCAGCTTCAGGTGCAGCCTGACTTGGTGGAGAATGCAAGTCTAACAGCTCACCCCTCTTGATCTTCTGCTTGATCACCCTTATATGCTCATCAATTGTGGATAGAGACATAGGACCAAGCCTCCTTCCGGAGAACCCATACAGCTTTAAGAAGCTCACCATATTCATTTTATCCTCAGACTTCTTCTGGTTAGCTCTAATTATGTCTCTTGACTTAGCAGGTTCCTCCCTAATCTTCCTCTTAGCAACTTTCTTCTCGTTAAAACTTCTTGCTTCAGCTGCTTGAGGTACACAAACTCAATGTATTCATAAGATAGAGGGAGTAGAGGTGTGGCCTGATAGAGGTATGTGGCACTCAAGTAGATTATTATCTTTTGTCTGTCTTGTTCCCTACCTACTTGATTTTCTTGTTTAACAGCCACAGTCTCTACTTCAAGACTTTCTTGAACTGGAGAGAGGACATGGGCTTTGTTAAGGTTTCTTCTCTTTCTTTCTTCTTTAATCTTGAGTAGCAATTCAGTAGCCTCAAGGTTTGGATACATAAAATAGCCCTGTAAAGGCGTTCATCAACGTACTCCCCTTCAAGATCAGGTCCTAGTGAGTGGTTTCTTACTATGGGAGAGCCATATTACACTCGCTAGATGAAATCTTGTTAGTATGTCTTGTACATACTTCAACTGGTTTATGAAGATGCCATTGTCAACTTGCTTCACTTGAATTCCTAGAAAGAAATTGAGTTCCCCCATGGCACTCTTTTCAAATCTATTCTTCATCAGCCTTTCAAACTCTTTGCAGAGTCTTTTATTAGTTGATCCAAAGATGATGTCATCAACATAAACTTGAACCAGCATCAAGTCATTTCTTGTTCTTTTGATGAAGAGTTTTGTAACCATGTTGAACCAGGTACTGTGACAATGTCTCATACCACTTCCTTGGAGCTTGATAGAGTCCATAAAGAGCTTTGTCAAGCTTATAGACATAATCAGGATGATCTCGATCTGTAAAACCAGGTGTTTGCTTGACATACACTTTCTTATCTACACCCCATATAAAAATGCACATTTGACATCAAGTTGGTAGACCTTGGATTCAACAAAAGCAAGGAATATCCTTACAACTTCAAGTCTTGCTACAGGAGCAAAAACATCTATGTAGTCAATCCCTTCTATTTGAATGTACCCTTGGACTACTAGTCTTGCCTTGTTCTTAATGACAAGCCCTTCATCATCTTTCTTGTTTCTAAAAACCTACTTGGTACCTATTGGCATCTTCCCGAGAGGAAGAGGACATAGGTTCCAAACACCTGGTCTTTTGAATTGAAGTATTTCCTCCTATATTACTTCAACCCAGCTTCCATCTTACAAAGCCTTATCAACTTTTTTAGCTCAATCTGGGACAAGAAGCAGGAGTGCAGACAAATATTTTTCTCATGGGTTTGTCCTCTTGATCTCACCCCAGTTTTAATATCTCCAATGATGTTTGTGGTGGGATGGGATTGTGGATTCTCAGCTGAGGAGTCACAGCAAGTTGATTTGATACATCTAAATTAGTGAAATTTAGATCTGGTGATTGAGTATCACGCACCATATCAGCACACTTATCAAGTGTAACTTTATCCAGAGAGTGTGTGACATCATTGATGTTGTATTCAGTTGAGTGGTTGTTAGCATCATGAAATTCTTGGTCACTTTCACCATCTCCATCTCCTCCTATATTGGAAATCCCTTCATTTGAGTTTTGTGCATCATTGCTAAAATTGGTTGGCACCTCAGATGTATCAGCTGAAGAGTTTGTTATGCTTGTACTGATAGGATTTCCACTTGTAGTTTTTGTTACCACTGGAGCTGAATGGATTCTATTATTTTGTCTTCTCAGCTCAAATCTTGGATCAGGATCTCCTATAGATGCATTACCTGTTTTTCCTGAAACATATTCACAAGATTTGTTAAAATAGTTGGTAACTAAATCAAGATCAAATTGCCAATCAAGACCAGAACCTTCCACACTAGGAGTGTGCTTATTGAAGAGTATCCAATGAAATGTTCATCATCAGCTTTCTTAGTAAATTTGGCTATATGATCATTGGTATTCAAAATGGTGCATGAACATCCAAATGACCTGAGGAAACCAATGAAATGTTTCCTTTTGTGCCACAGTTCATAAAAAGGCTTACCATGATTTTTGACTACTAAAACTTTGTTCTTCACATAGCAGGCAATGTTGACTGCCTCTGCCCAGAAGGTGATGGGCAGTTTAGAGTCAGAGAGCATGGTTTTTGTAGCCTCAAATAAGTGTCCTATTTTTCCTTTCAGCAATACCATTTTGTTAAGGAGTTCCAAGAGCACTCTATTGTCTTGTAATACCCTTTTCATCACAAAATTTATCAAGGATTTGGTTCTTGAATTCAGTTCCTTGATCACATCTTATGAACTTGACCTTGTGATCACATTGATTCTTAATTTTTAGAATTAAGGATCTCAAGATTTTAGGGGTCTCATCCTTACTTCTAGAAAGAAGACCCAAGTATATCTTGTGAAGTCATCTGTGATCACAAGACAATATGAAGTTCTTCCTTGACTCATTACACTTGTGGGGCCAAACAGATCCATATGTAATAAGTGTAGGGAGTAGTGATAGAGTTCATTTCCTTTGGATTGTGAGACACTTTGTGTTACTTTCCTTTCAGACGTGCAACATAATGGCCATCACTTGTAAACTCTTTCTTTGGCATTCCAGTTACTAAATCATCTTAAATTAATTTATTTATGCTCTTAAAGTTTACATGACACATTCTTTTATGCCAAAGGAAAGACTCATCACTATTGGCTTTAGATAGAAAGCAAGAAACTTCTCCTGATAGGGAGGTTTCCTGAAAATTCATCTTGTACATGTTCTTTTTCCTGGGGGCTCTAGGCAGGATATGCTCTTGAGCAATGATCACCTCGGGCTTGAAAACAATGCACTTATGCTCAATGAAGAACATATTATGTATCTGGTCATAATATTGAGATACACTCAAGAGATTATATCCAAGCTCTTTGAAAAAGTTTACCTTCTCAATGCTGAGCTTACCATTTATGACCTTGCCTCTTTCAGTAATGTAACCACCTGACTCTCCTCCAAAAGAAACCGGTCCTCCATTAATTTTCTCAAAGTTCTGAAGCTAAGAGCCATTGCCTGTCATGTTCCTTGAACAACCACTATTAATGATCCATACATTTCTCTTGTTCTTTAACTGTTCATGTACATGAAAAAAAGATGGTTAGTTATATTTGGAAACTCAAGCCTTGCTGGTCTTGGGCTCCTCAAGATGAACTAAAGATAGTTTAATAGTTATTGATCCTATATGCAAGCTTTGAGGATCCTTGGTTGTTGTTGATGAAGAAACTTCAATCACATGGCCTTCCTTCATCTTCCACTCCATCTTTGGAATACTAGACTTGGCCTTCAAAACTTCAGAAGTTTTGATGACTTCGAAAGTTTTGGAGACTGAACCTTTGGAAGCTTTTGCATCCATTGCAGCAGACTTCAATACTTCGGAAGTATTGCTTTCTTTCGAGACCAAACTTGCTTCTAAAGACAATTTTCCACCTATCTTCTTCTTGTTCACCATGAAGCTTTTGAAGGAAAGTTATTTTCCTTCCGAAGCTATTTTCTTCTTTCTCTTGAAAGTCTTATTCTTGTTCATGTGGATGGTACTCTTAGGATCGTAGATGCAATTCTTAGCAAAATGAGTTGTACCACCACACATGATGCATTCCTCATGCATACTTCTGAGGGTCTTGTTCTAAATAGAAGGTTGAGCTTGATCTTTTTCTAGTTCCTTCTTTACCATCTTAGATGATGAAGTAGGCTTCTGAGGGTGAAGCTTGCTCTTGGAGCTGGATGGTTCAGGCTGTGCAGCAGTGATGCATATTTGTTTAGCCTTCTTCTCTTAACCAGGATGGTTTGAACTTAAACTAGTACTCTTGGTACTAGAGTCCTTAGTTAAGTCTTTAGTCTTCACCATCTCAAACCCAACAATAATAAAGACTTGTTTTTTCTTGGGATTAAAGGTGGGCTTGATCTCTTGGACTTTCTTTGATTTTCTTTTGGATGCCTTGATCAAATTCGTCCTAGTTGACTTGGCCATCCTTGGTTATTTCTTCTCTCCAAGAGTATAGTGACCCTTCTTAGGATGATCCTCCTTACTCACTTCTGGCTCATCCTTCATTGTCTCTTCTTCATTTTTATCATCTTCTTGGATAGGATGAATGAGGGGCAGCTCATCTTCACTAGTTTCACACCTTGGAGATCTTACAAATAATAATATGTATGGAGGAGCTATCTCACTTGATCTTAGCCCCTGCCTGTTTTGATAAAAAATCTTTGCATGAAAGGATGAAGATATGATGTTCTTGAAGGTTTCATTTACAAGAACACATATTTCTGCCCTGTCTTTGCTGATCACAAGCTCAGCCGGGCATTCAGTTAACTTGGTAATGAGATCTTTGATTTGAGTCTTGTAATTTGTGTGCTCATGTTTAAGAGTAGAAATTGTTTTCTCTAAATCTTCTATTTTAAGTCTATAGTAATTTTTTGCTCTTTTGAAATCATCTTTTAAAATATTCAAAGACTCAAGTTCCGATCTCACTTCCAAGTTATAGGACCTATACATGTTTACTTTAGCAATGCATTCAGGAGTACAGAGATGTTCCAATACCTTGGCTTTATCATGGTCAGCCATTAATGCTTGATTTGGAGAGAAATCCTCTACCAAGCTCCAGTCAAAGCCTCCATATTCAATAGCAACAGAAGCTTGTTGTTTTGGTTGGCTTGTCTTCTCAGTTCTGGGAGGTGCATCAGTGTAGTTTAGCCTAGAAGGTGTTTGGTCACCATTTGTCCTTGGTACCTTACACTCCCTAGCAAACTGACGCATTCTGTTACAGTTGTAACACTTCACATTGCTTTTATCTAGCCCAAACTATCTCCATATACTCCAAGTCATCTGGATGGATGTAGTACAAGTCTTTAAAAGTGAAGAGAAAGTTGCCACAACTTTCATCTGAAGACACAAAGGCTTGAGATGAGCTTGTCTCTTGTAATGGGCTTCCTTGGATATAGCTCTCCCTTGGTGTCTCTTGGAAGGTGATGAAAGGACCATTTTGTGAGTCGTCAGAATAGCTTATGAGATGATGCTGTGGTTCTCTGCTATCCCTTCCAACCATATGAAGGGCTGAACTCTGTTGATTGCTGGAAAAGCTGCTGGATGGATTTTGCATGTTCATCTCCATCTGGTAATCACTCATGATACTATACAGCACTATGAGAGTAAGAGTATAGAGGTTTTCAGTTCTCTTAATGGCCACACAATAGTGAGTCCATTGTCCGGGAAGAGAGAACATGAACTTCCTCATAATGTCCCTATTCTGAAGTTTTACTTTAACATCCATTAGAGTATCGATGATCTCAACATAGCTAAAGTATTATTGAGTCATAGTTTCACATGTTTTGAATGTGAAGTTCTCAAACTGCTGCTTCATGAGATATTTCTTGTTTTCCTTGGCTTCCTCAGACCCTTCATACATAAGCTTCAGTGCATCCCAGAGCTGTTTTCCAGTCTTGCACTTCTTGAAGCCTCTATAGATAGAGTTAAGAAGAATAGTTTGAAAAGCAGTCATGGCCTTCTGTTCTGTATCAATCTTCTTCTAATCTTCCTCAGAATAGTCAACCACTTCCTTTGGTATCCTCCCACCACCAGCAGTAGCTGAAGTGGTGCATGGGATGTGAGGTCTACAGACAACAAAAATTCACATCCTGCTGTCTAGAGACTTGATGAAGCCTTCAATTCTTTGGCACCAAGTATCAAAGTCATAGGGAGTGATCATTGGAGATTTGGTCATGGTGCCAGTTTTCATGTCAGCCTTACTAAGAGCTGTCGTTTAAGCAGGTAAGTGTTTTCTGAAACTGAAGAGATTAAGGATGGTGAGTTCTTACAATCAAGAGCCTAAAAAACTCTGATACCAATTACAGGATCGGTGAAGGTTAATGCAAAAGTTTCACAGGGTGGAGAGTATAACACTTAATAGATCAAAAAGAAACTAGCCAAATGAAACAAAGAACAAAAGTAAAGAACACAAGAACAAAGAGATTATCTTTCCAGGATGATATATATTGCTCTCAAGTGTTTTACAATTGTTACAAGTCTTAGTCCGAAGGACTGGTTACATAAGACACATTACACTACATCCTATAGCCGGCCATACTTTAAAGGCCAGCAGGAATACTAATATAGACAACAATATCAATGTAAAGTCAAAAGGCAGATTGCCTTTTGACTAGTGACTATGACATGGCATAGCTCATATCCTAATCTATTACAAAAAGGATAAAAGTACAAGAGTGGAGAGTTACAGACTCAAAGACCAAAATCTACAATTGACAAAAGTATGGAGAAATTACCAATTTGTATAAGTTAGTGAGTATTCAAAAATGATAGCAGAAAGTAGTTCAGCTTTTTTCAAAAGCATGTAAGAAAAAGCATGTCTTCTATGTCTTCGAAAGAAACCAGTGTTCATGCTTTGAAGGACTTTGTCTTTGAAGCTTCTAAAGACTTCACTTTTGGCTTCGGAAGAATTAGGTCTTTGGCTTCAGAAGATTTGACACTTTGTGAATTTCTATGTGCTTTGTAAAATCTTTCGAAGTAACTTCCATGTACTTCAGAATGCTTGCTGAGAGAACTTTGGTTTGCATCAGCCTCTAAGATAACTCTTACAAACTCCTCCTTGGCTTATGCTACCAAAACCTGAGGATGAATTTGAGTCTTGATCTTCATTTATTTACAGATCTCATCAGAATCAAAACCATTTCTTTCTTAATTAGTTGGTCTGGATTCTTTAGACTCTCAAACTACCTCCTCATGTCTAAGAGATCATGCAGAGGAAGGTAAAAGCATAGTTTGCCAGAAGTATATGTCTTGACCTCCTTGATCTCTTATGACATACCATCTGTCTGGGTTTGGAGAGTACACCTATGATTGGATGGGTCTCACAGTAGCAACAGGCTCTAGTTGTAGTAGAGTTTGTTGAACAACCTCTTCTTGTTCACCCTTAGGATGTTCTGGCTCATCCTGAGATGTAGAGGTGGATGCCTTGGACTTCTTCTTCCTTAAGTCCCTCCCGATAGCAATCCTCTTCTTTTTTCTGTACTTTAACTGGAAAGGTTTGTCTCGATTACAAGATTTTCCTTTTTCATCTTTCTTACTTGGGTCCTTCCCCTTTACATGTTTAGAAGAAGAAGGTTTAGGACCCTATTATGTGTTAGAAGATGAAGCTGGTTGTGATTTAGCACTAGGTCCAAGTTGTGTTATCTCTTGGGGTTTAACCTTAACCCTAGCTTTAGGTGCTACCCGACTTGGTGGAGAATGCAAGTCTAACAGCTCACCCCTGTTGATCTTCTGCTTGATCACCCTTATATGCTCATCCATTATGGATAGAGACATAGGACCAAGCCTCCTTCCAAAGAACCCATACAGCTTTAAAAAGCTCACCATATTTATTATGTCCTCAGACTTCTTCTAGTTAGCTCTAATGGTGGCTCTTGAATTAGCAGCTTCCTCCCTAATCTTCCTTTTAGCATCTTTCTTCTCTTTTAGAACATCTTGCTTCAGCTGCTTGAGGTAGTCAAACTCTATGTTTTCATAAGATAAAGGGAGTAGAGCTGCTTCCTGATAGAGGCCTGTGACACTTAAGTAGATTATTATCTTTTGTCTGTTATGTTCCCTACCTACTTGAGTTTCTTGTTTAATAGCCACAGTCTCTACTTCAGGACTTTCTTGAACTGAAGAGAGGACATGGGCTTTGTAAAGTTTTCTTCTCCTTATTTCTTCTTGAATCTTGAGGAGCAATTCAGCAGCCTCAACCTCCTTTAGTTTGCATCAGCCTCTAAGACAACTCTTACTAAGATGATGAAGATGTGTCATAAAAGCAAGGTGGTGGCTAGGGTTACATATGGATGGAACTGGTAACATCAAGATGTAAAAGATGATGATGATGAACTCTGTTACGTATACGTAACCTTATAAAGATGGTGATGAACTAGATGGAAAATGGATATCCGGATAAGATACATATATGTACCCACTCATGACGTACATATATGTAAGTTTAATAGATATAAAGATGAAGATCAATAGGATGAAAAAATGGTATCTAGGTCATTAAGAACAAAGTGAACAAACAAATACTTAGTATTCTTATTACATATACATAACACTACAGTTACATATACATAATACTGCTGTAACATATATGTAACACTGCTGTTACATGTGCAAACTTATGTACTTATTGTATTATATTTATTTTATTTTATGTATATGGGGAAAGTCTTATCTTTTTATTTTGATATTTATTTTAATGATTTTTGGTAGGGGTATGGTTACAACTCATCTGTTGCTAGCCTTTCTTGCTATAATATGACATTATATTTTCTATACATTTTTCTGGTTGCAATATTTTCTTTGGCTTTTTAATAGGATTGGTAGCATTTTACCATGGCTACATTATGTAAAACTATGGGTTACATATTGTAACTATGTAGATATCTGTATGTAACTCCATTGTTAATTGTTAGCCATAAGCATTTAATTCATGTAACCTATCCTTAAGGTTCATAGCTCATGCTTTCAAATCTTTCAAAAAGGAGATTTACATATACATAAATATTCAACAGGAACATATACGTAAATGTGATCTACATATACATAAATGTAGGTTATATTCAATAGGATCATAGACGTAAATACAACTTACTTACATATGCGTAAATGCGACTTACTTACATGTACGTAAATGGAACTTATATAAACATACGTCAACTGAAAAAAAAAATCAAACTAATCATTCGTTTTAAAATCAAAAATGAAAATATATTTGATTTTTAACTTTTTTTTTTAAATAGAAGAGATGACAGAGGTGAGAGGAAAGAGAAAACATTTAAGTTAATTTAGGAACAATTTAATTATATGTGATGGTTATCAAATTAGTTATTTTGTGTCCATCCAATTATACCCTTAAGATCTTATTAAATACTCACAATCTTTAATTAAACTACTAAAATACCACTAATTAATCTCAACCATAGATCAAAATAATCAAAGGTGAAAAGGTGTTTTTTTTGTTTTTAATTATAGCATGGTTTTCATTGGAACCCTCCCTTATATAAATATATTAATATATATATATATATAGGCGAAGGATCAAATAAAAACCATATTTATAATTGAAAACCACCACTACCCAATCATATAATTTATAATTGATTTAACTTCTTAGTTGTTTAAAGTATATTTGAGTAAAATTCAATCTTATTTCTTGAGGTCGTTATATATTTTTAAATTTAAACTCCTAGGAACAACGATGATAACGAAACGACTTACATATACGTAACTTGTATGACCTAATGTATGTAACTCTTAGTTGTACACTTGGTAACACGTACTTACATATTCATAACCCCTACAGATACGTAGTTGTATACTTTGTAACATGTACTTACATATATGTAACCCCTGGTTTTCTTGGGTTTCATTTATAATATGGTTTTCAAGGGATCCCTCCCCTATATATATATATATATATATATATATATATATATATATATATATATATGTGTGTGTGTGTGTGTGTGTGTGTGTGTGTGTGTGTGTGTAGATTGGTTCTTATTGGTTGCTAGAGTTCTCACAAAAAATGGTGGTTATCAAGATACCCTACTCTATATATATATATAGGGGAGTAATCCCTTGAAAATCATATTATAAATGAAAACCATAAAACCATAAAAATCAGGGGTTACATATATATAATTACATGCTACAAAGTGTACAACTAAGAGTTACGTACATGTATGGGTTATGTATATGTAAGTACGTGTTACCAAGTGTACAATTAAGAGTTACGTACATGTAACTCATACAAGTTACGTATATGTAAGTCGTTTCGTTATAATCATCGTTCCTTTGAGTTTAAATTAAAAAATATATAATGAACTCCAAAAATAATGATAAAGTTTACTTAAATATACTTTAAATAATTAAAAAGTTAAATCAATTATAAATTACGTAATTGGATAGTGGTGGTTTTCACGGTTTTAACTATTAGCATGGTTTTTATTTGACCACATGTATACACGGGTAGAGTGAATGAAATATTAATTTTTAATAATAAAAATTTATTAATTATAAAATGATATTTTGAGATAATATATTATTGAAATCACGTATGAATATAAGTAATAAAACAATGATAAAATTTTTGTAAACTTTTTGTTTTTTTTCAAAAGGAAGGTGAACATTTTGTACCATAACAATCCATTTTGAAAAAAAATATCATTATACAAATTTATGTATAATAACTTTGAATTTAAATTATTTTGGTTTATAAAAATTTTAATTTTCAAAAACATTAATTATAAAATATTTCATAGTTTTAAAAAAGTTTGATGTCTTAAAAATATTTTGATAAAATAAAATTTGTTTATTTAGAAACTATATTATAAAATAATAGCTTTCTTAATTTATTAAAAAACTATTTTTTAATCTTAAAGTAATTAAATATTAATATTTGTAGTTAATATAATTATTTAGTAGGATAGACAATCGAGAAAATTAGAATTAGAAAATCTAGAATTCTGACAATTGTGTCAAAATATGTTTCTCTAGAAATTACATAATAAAAATTTATTTTTCTTAACTTATTAAAAAACTATTAGTCTTAAAAAGAATTAAATAATATCAAATAATGTTATTAGTAGTTAATGTAAGTACTTATTATGAGAGAAACATGAAAATTAGAATCAGAAAAGTCTAGAATTGTGTAAAATATCAACCCAAAACTTGGTTTTGTTATAATAGATAGATTATATTAATTAAAATAAAATATAATAATCAATATATTATTTACCTAAAAATTCAGAGTTCATTACTTTAAACAGAGATAAAATTATAGTTTTGAACAAATACAATAGTTATGTTAAGATGTGCTAGTAGTTTGAATTGTATTTATTTGTCCTTTTCTTGTTAAGAAAGATTATATAGAGTAATTGGTTTGTAAAGATGTAGTTTTAGAAAATATCAATTTTTGAGTAATCTCGTGTTAACATACTTTTACGAGTTCTATTATTAATATATTTCACCATCTATATATATATATATATATATATATATATATATATATATATATATTCAACATAATTGATTATATTTAAACAGAATAACAAGATAAATAATAAAATAATATGTTTAAATACAAAATAATAAATAGATATTAAAAGTTCCTATATGAAGAATATAAATGAATTAAAATGTACTTTGCAACTCTAATTAATTGGAATTGATAAATAAATTTTCACATCAAACATTAGACATATAGTAACATGACCACATATAAAATAATACAAACCTGACTAATAAAGTTTGGCAAAGCAGAGAGTCTATTCAAAACACTAACATTCAATCGATATAGTCGTGCTCGCAGAAGCAATGGCGAAAAAAATCATTTCTTTGAAAGCAAATAATGTTGAAGAAAAGAAAATGAATTGGTTCTCAGCTTTTAGTTTTGTACTATATAATTAGGTAGTTACATAAATATAAAAGAAGAGTTGTGCATATTTATGGATGAAAAGTTTATATGGGAAAGGTTAAGATAAAAATGGTTTTAAAAGAAGAGTTTGTAGGAAAAAGTTTGTTAAAAGGGTATTTTAGTAATAGTCACTTTTGTTTACTTTTTGCAAGTTCCTCCAGTTTTTTAACGTATATAACTTATATGTATGACATTATTTTTTTTTATAAAAATTACAGTATAAAAACGAGCGAATTTTTATCTTCAAAACGAGTACAATATTGTTATATAAAATTTTAATAAATTTTTTTTATGTTTTAAAGCTCACGTCTCTTCATTTTGTCTTTTAATGCAGTTCATTGTGCCTTTTTTAGTTGTTGTGTTTTTTTAATACAATTGTGTTTTTATAAAATAATGAACTTTAAAAAATTATAATAATGAAATAACATTGTTATGTATCTCTAATATACAAAATACAATAATAAATTAACAACATTAATCTAATAAATTAAAAACAATGACAAAATAATATAATATGTCATTGTATTTGTTGATCGTCATTGTGTAAGAACACTGTGAGCTTAAAAATAATGCAGGACCATGTAAAGGGTGGTTAATACAATCAGTCTCATAATAAGAAGAGTTTTATAACACTTAACAGATCAAATGGGAAGCCGGGTTTGTATGAGCTAATACTAAAAACACAAGTAAGTAATAAGACAAAACTAAGAACAAGAACAGAGAAGTATTGTTTTCAAAGATGTTGTATATTGCTCTCAAGTTCTATTACAAGTGTTACAAAGCATAAAAGAAATACAATGACCTGAGATACTTTATACTACATCCTACAACCGTCAATACTTTGAAAGACAGTTGGAAACACTAATCTAGACAACAAGATCAATTTAAAGTCAAAAGGCAGATTGCCTTTTGACTAGTGACTATGACATGCCAAAACATACATCCTTTTCTATTATAAAAATGTTAACATGTACAATGTTGGAAGTTACAGACAAAGACCATAATCTACAGTTTATAAACGCATGGACTTTTCACCAACTTGTATAAGTCGGTGAGTCTTCAGAGTTGCAGCGGAAAGTTTGTCAGCTTTATGAAAAAGTAGATAAGAGAAAGCATGTCCTCTCTGTCTTCAGAAGAAATCAGTCTTCACAGCAAATTAGCTTCTGAAGACTTTGTCTCTGACGCTTCGGAAGACTTCATCTTTGGCTTCGGAAGATTTTACACTTAGAATATTTTCTGTGGAGAGTGTAAAACTTCCAAAGCAACTTCTACCTTATACATCAGTGCATGCATGCAGGAAGTACCTTGGTTATTTTGGCTTCTTTGTTTGCATCAACCTTCTAATCTTCTAATATAACCTTACAAACTCCCCCTAGGCTGATGCTACCAAAATAGAAAAGTTATTCAGATGTTGACCGTCCTTATTAGGATCAAGACCATACCTTTCTTCATCATCTGGTCAGGATCCCTCGGACTCTCATAATATCTTCTCATCTCATAGAGATCATGTAGAGGAAGATCAAGTATGTCTTGCCAGAAATAGACATCTTGACCTCCTTGATCTCTGATGACATACCATCTGTCTGGATTAGCAGTAAAAGTCTAGGACAAGATGGGTCTTCCAGTTGAAAAAGGATCTACTTGAATTGAAGTTGGTTAAGCAGCCTCTTCTTGTCCAGGACAAGATGGTTCTTCCCACTTAGCAGCCTTTCTTTCTTTGGTAACTTGGTGCTCTAGCTGCTTATGATACTCAAATTCAACATACTCATATGATAAGGGAAGAAGTGTAGATGCCTGATAGAGTCCTGTGGCACTCAGGTAGTTGATCATGTCTAGTCTATCAACTTCCTTGTCTACCTGAGGTTGTGCAGTTGCCACAGCCTCTTTCTCAAGACTTTCCTGAACTGGTAGAGGATTGGAGCATGCTTGTAGAGTCTTTTCTGTCTCCTTTCTTTGATTTTGAGGAGCAATGTTGCATCCTCTGCCTCCTTCCTCTCCTTGGACAATTCTTTGTCAGCCAGTTCATTCAATTCATATAAGGGAAGATATATGAGTTCATCAATGTTATAGTTCCTGGTCCCCAGGTAGTTTAGCCTGGCTACCCTCAACTCATCATTCTGAGTATTTGGCCTTAGGGCAACCCGGATGGCAGCTTCCATGAAGCCTGGAGACTCTCTTGAACTCTCTGCCCTTAGCTTCCTCTTCCTCTCGCTCTCCTCTTCCTCAATCTCCTCAGAGGTCATCTTCCTCTTCCCTCTATCACGCACAGGCCTTGGTGACTCAGGGTGGAGAGAGCTCTGGCCTTCATTACTTGGTTCAACAGTTAAGCTCTGGTCAGAGAGAGGTTGTGAAGCACTTTCACCAGCTGGTGCCTCACTGAGGGTAATGGGTGCTGAAGAAGTTCCTATCTCATGGTTCACAGGTTCAAATTTTGGGCCTTCAGTCAAGGCTTCCCCTTCGAAGCTAATGTTAGGGACCTCAACATCCAGTTGACCAAAAATCTCACCTGCTAGCCTCTATCTATATAATCTTGATCTCAGCTTGAATTCTTCTAGCATCCTTTCTTGAATCCTATCTGCTAATCTTACAGCTTGTCTGTTTTGACTTGGGTTGACAAGTGGAAGATCAATCAGATGGATGCACTCATAGAAACTCAGGTTGAAAAAGTTGAAGATTTCTTGTTGACCCTGAGATCTAGAGATGACAAGAGCTCTTCTATCTGTGCCATACCTCCATCTCAAGATTGGATTCTCAGAGTGATGAGATGGGGTAGGCATAGCTCTGGGGATACCCTCCTCAAACATGCTTTGTATGAGTGAGTCCACATCCATGTGGACTTGGGCAAGTGAGTCCATATTCATGTAGACTTGAGGAGTTTGCTAAGTATGGATCATTGCAAGTTAGGGTAGTGAGTCCTCAAAGTCCATACTCTATGAAGAACTCCCAGGTTCTGTGATTGTTTGGACTTTCTCCCCCTTTTTGGTAGCATCACCTTCTTGCATAAGTGAGCTAGGGGTTGGCTCTGTCACATCCACATGTTCTTGTAGACCTGGTTGAGTTCTCCTGAGTGGTCTCTCAGCTAACTTGCCCTTGAGATTGGTGATCTCAAGTTGCTGGTCATTGACCCTCCTTTGTAAGATAGTCACCTAACATTCCAGGTAGCTTATCTTTAAGACTAAATAGCTGTATGTTTCAGTCGGTTGTTTCACCTTTAGTTTCAGACTCCCCTTATCTTCATCAAAAGAATCATGAGGGGATGAGAGAATAGGACCAAGGTCTTCTTCCTCATGACCAGCACTTTGTTCTTGGCTGCTGGATTTCCCTTGCATCATGACAACTTCAAGAGAAGTGTCAAGAGGCTAGTTGCCATGGTTGAGGTCTGAATGATGTAATCACTTACTGAAGTGAGAGCCTTTTCCATATGGACCTCCTAAACAGGTTTAAGGAGATCCACCTCAGTAGTAGGTGGATGATGTGGGCTAGACATGGGAGAAACAAGAGTACTCATCTCTCCTTGAGTAGGGGTGGAGAAGAGAGACTCATGATACTCACTAAAGCCCATGTCTCCATCATCATAGAATTCAAGGCTTGGGATTGGTTGGTTTAGATCAAGAGGCTGGGGAGGATAACTGTCCCCTGAAGGTTATTCACTAGAGTGTTGAGACTATAAGTGAAGGCTTAAGGCTATAAGGGTTGTGAGCTCATCAGGCTGAGCATGAGAAACCTTAGCACTGATCATTTGCGATGTGGGAGTGGTTTGCTCCTCAGGAGAAGTGGGAGCTCCAGTGTCCACTTCCTCCTATATAGGTGATGATATAGGGGCCTGCACAAACTGAGTAGCATGTGCAGGGGTTCATTGGATTTTCTCTAGTAAGTGATGGTTATTTGTGGTTGTATTGGTGGTTAGGAAGTAGAAGGTGTGGGTTCAACACTAGCTGGTGCTGCTAGGTTGCCACCTTGAGCAAGGAGCTCTAACATTTTTGGGACAAGGGCTGTTTCTACCCCTGAGAAGCCAACAGTTGGCTTCCTCATGGTCTTGAAGATGCCGGGCTTCATCTGTCCCAAATTTAGAATATTACCTGTTCCCCTTAACTGTGAGCCCAGTTCACAGTTGAGAATGTGCTAGACATATCTAGGAAACATGTAATACTCTAAGGAGTCTAAGCTTGCAAGTAAATTGGTATAAACAAATTGTGAATACCTGAACTTGACCCCTTGAACCATCCCATGGACTATAAAGGAAAGGTCTTCTGGAATTTGGTCCCAACCTCCATGCTTGTTGGATAAGCTGCGAATAACAACATGGAGGTGGTACTTCCACTAAGAGGAGACCTTCCCCTTTCTAAAGGTCCTGACTGAGAAGTCACCTTCATATCCCATCTGCTCAAAGGAGTGGTTAACAACAGATTTTAGAAAGGAAAAATCACCTTCTATATCATCCAGCTGAAGATGAGTGTTTATGGAGGCTGGAGTGATGAAGATTGTCCTCCTCTACACTGTGGTAGACAGTGCCTTCTCCCCATCCATGGTGACCTCTTGGCAGGTCCTCTAGAATTCCAACAACTGATCCTCATAAAGAGGAGGATCAATGGTAGGGGAGATGAAGTAGTTCAACAAAGAAAGATAATGACAAACCTCTGAAAACTAGGATCTTTCTTAGAGTCTAACACAGCAACTTGATTATGCTACCTGTGAAGATGCATGGAGAAATCGGGTTGGTTTCTGCGGTTGGGGTTGGCTATTTGAGGTAGCTTTATAGAGAAGGAAGGTAAGAACAAAGGCAGTTTATGGGTGAAATTAGGTTATAGAGAAATGCAGACGAAGAGGATAGTGAGAAGAGGGGGAACCATTGAGAGAATATATATGAAATGGACTTGAGACAAAGTTAAAGCAAAAGAATAAACTTTTGAATCCGAATGTCGGTCCCACCTCTAAAAAAATTCCAAAAAGGTAGTTTTCTTGGAAGTTGAAAATCTTCTGAAGGTAATTTTGCTTCAAAAGTTTTTAAGAAAAGCTTTCTAAGCCAATTTGGCTTTGGAAGATATTCTTAAGATTTGTGATTTGAGAATTTTTCTTCCGAGACATGTTAGGTTTCGAAAGAGATTAAGACTTGGAAGTTTTATTCTAAAGAGAATAAATCTTCCGAGACTTAATTTCTTTTGGAAGAAAATTGTCCTTCAAATACATGTAAGTACTTAGAAGCCTATTTAAGCTACGGAAGATATTCTCAGAATTTCTTCCGAAGGTAAATTTCTTATAAGTAGTTATTTGACCTGAAGACATAATTTTCTTCCAAAGACAACTTGAAATCTTCTTAAAGAAAATATGTTTGGAAAAATTTTCAAAAATCTAAGGAATATCATTTTAAAGATTTTCTTAGAAAATAAACTGGGCTTATTAAGGTGATAAAATAGACAACTTAGGACACACAAGTTTTAGAAATAAAGTTGATTTAAGTATAAGAAAATCTACTCAAAGTTAATCATCCTAATAGCTGATACAAGATATTTGAATCCCTGTTCATCAAAAGCTTTAGTGAACAGATCAGCATATTGTTCATTTGTGTTAACTTTGACTAGTTTGATTAATCCTTTTTAAAAATTATCTTTAATCAAATGATACCTGATGTTGATGTGTTTTGTCCTTGAGTGTTGCACAGGATTCTCTGTAATAGAGATGGCACTATTATTGTCTATGTAGATGGGAATATCTTTGAAGTTGAATCCATAGTCCAGCATCTGATTCTGAATCCAAAGCACTTGAGCATAGCAGCTTGTAGCAGCAATGTATTCAACTTTAGCTGTTGATTCAGACATACAGGATTGTTTCTTGCATTGCCATGAGACAATCCTTCCACCAAGGAATTGACATCCCCCAGATGTAGACTTTCTAGTCATGTTGCAGCCACTATAGTCACTATCTATATAGGCATACAGATTGAATTCAAAATTCTTTGGATACTAAAGGCCAAGCTTGGGAGCACCTTTGAGATATCTAAGAATCCTCTTGACAGCTTCCAGGTGTGACATCTTAGGGTTGGCTTGATATCTTGCTCATATACATGTGGTAAACATGATATCAGGCCTGCTAGCTGTGAGATACATAAGAGACCCAATCATAGCCCTGTAAAGATGTTCATCCACACACTCCCCTTCAAGATCAGGTCCAAGGAAGTGGTTTCTGGCTATGAGTGTCTTTGGAACCTTACAATCAGTCATGATGAATCTTGTAAGTATGTCTTGTACATACTTTGACTGAATTATGAAGATGCCATTGTCAACATGCTTCACTTGAATTCCTATAAAGAAATTGAGTTCCCCCATGGAACTCATTTCAAATCTATTCTTCATCAACCTCTCAAAGTCTTTATAGAGCTTTGGATTAGTTGACCCAAAGATAATGTCATCCACATATACTTGAACAAGCATTAAGTCATTCCCTGGTCCTTTGATGAAGAGAGTTCCATCTATAGTACCCCTCTTGTAACCATGTTGATAGAGATACTTAGATAGTGTCTCATACCACTTTCTTGGAGCTTTGTGTTGCCCATAAAGAGCTTTATCAAGCTTGCAAACATAATCAGGATGATCTGGGTCAACAAAGCCAGGTGGTTGTTTGACATACACTTCTTCGTCAATCACCCCATATAGAAAAGCACACTTGACATCAAGTTGGTAGACCTTGAAATCCTTGGATGCAGCAAAATCTAGAAATATTCTTATATCTTTAAGTCTTGCCACAGGAGCAAAAACATCTGTGTAGTAAATTCCCTCTTCTTGTGTGTATCCTTGAATAACTAGTCTGGCCTTGTTCTTGATGACAAGTCCTCTTTCATCCTTCTTGTTTCTAAAAACCATTTGGTTCCTATAGTAGTCTTCCCATGAGGAAGAGGACATAGGTTCCAAACCTTTTGTCTTTTGAATTGAAGCAGCTCCTCTTATATTGCATCAACCCAACTTCCATCCTTCAAAGCCTCATCAACTTTCTTTGGCTCTATCTGGGACAAGAAGAAAGAGTATAGACAAACATTTTTGTCATGGGTTTGTCCTCTTGTTCTCACCCCTGTATTAATATTTCCAATGATATTTGTGGTGGGGTGTGACTTGTGGATCCTGAGTTGAGGGATCACAGCAAGTTGATTGGAAAGATCTAAATTCGAGAAATTCAAATTTGACAATGGAGTATCACCCACCACATCAGCACACTTATCAAGAAAGTGAGGATCAAATCGATCGATCTGTGATGATATTGTGATACAATTCAATCAAACAAACACATGCAATCAATTCAATGCAAACAAATCACAAAAATTCATAGGCTTTCATTGATTAGTAAGCATAGAAAGTACACGTGTAAGTAAAAATAGTTACAAGTTCGTTCACTGATCTATTCTCTATTAGTCTCTTAGTCTAGTCTAGCTACATAATACATTAACTATGCTATTTATACTATCAAGAAAACAAAAGGAACATATTTACAAAAGTAGTCCCTATACTATGATAAAAACTATAAAAGACACATAAAGACTAAATGTTAATCTTTAAGAAGCATCTACAATACTCCCCCTAAGATTGACATTGTGTTCGGTGTTCAAAATCAATCTTCTGTCTTCAAATCTTCTATCTTCAATATTTTATCTTCTGCAATCTTCAGTCTTTGGTCTTTGTCTTCAATCTTCATGCTTTTTCTTTGTCTTTAGTCTTCATAAATCAAAGAAGTCTTTAGGCTCTTCTTTAATCTTGAATATTGGCTTCTCTTTATAAAGTTCTTATTCCCTCAGAGCTTTAGCAATAGCCAACTTGAACTTGCTAGCTAAGATGCCTTGCTCCGGTTTAGCTTCATTCGTCTTTATCTCCATTTTGTTCACGATTTCTAAAGTTTCCTTTGATAGACCTGCAATGTCCATGTTAGCACAAAATTCTATTGGGTTTGTGTTATCTTTACAATGAATTTCTAAAACCCCTTTGCTAGATATCCGCATGAATTCAATATCTTTGAAATATTTCTTCACAATGTTAGCATATGCCAATTCTTTCCTCAATGATATCCTTTCCATCGCAACATTCATCACTTTAATGATTGACAGAAAATACTTCTTATCATTCTCAGCCGTTTCTAGAACAACTTTTTCAAATTTCTCTATAGACAAGAATGAAATGTAACTGGGATGCAAAAGCTTTAACTCAAAAACACCAAATAAAGAAATCATATCATGATCCTAATCATTCAAATCTCGTACTAACTTCAGCTCAAACATATCCGAATTAAAAAACCATCTCAAGATTGGCTTTGATTGTTGTGTTCCATCAATGACATTGAGTCCTGGATTTGTGACTTTTTCAAAATACTGATCACTGAATGCATCTAGGAACTTTTCTTCTCCAATATGTTTCTCAACTCCTTCTCTCTTCTTCTTTAATGTTTAAAAATACTCCTTATCTTCCTGATCGCACCAAGTTTGTAAAAAAGAACTCATCCGATTTATACCTCTATTTAACAATTGCACAAAATTTTCTCCACGCTTAGCTTTAGATGGATTAATCAATGTCAATTTATTCAACTCTTTGAGATCTTGAACAGGAAGTTTTATAATACTTGAGAAAAAATGATAAACGTCACAGATTGCATTTACCCTTTTGATAAAAAATGCATCAAAGATCTCATCATATTTCCATACGATGATCTTCACTTCTTTTGTAGTATCAGGAACAATCATGGCATTTAGTAGCTCAGAGATAGATTGTCCTTCTGCAAAACATTATGAACTAAATCTCCTGCTGAACGTGCCTTGTTCCACAGTTACTTTTGTTCTATAGAGACTTGATAACCTTTCCTTTCAGTCTCTGGAAACATTCTCATAAGCTCATTTCTTCGTTCATGTACTGTGTTCTTCATAGCCATAGACTGAATTTCCTGAGGTTTCAGAATCCTCTTTCTTTTCGTGATTTCTAAGTATTGAGGATTGTCCATGTCTAGCACTATCATCTTGTTTGTTTGTCTTTCAGTGGCTTGGAAACTTCTCACTAAGTTCCTCAATGACTCAGCTTGTAATCGATTAAGTTTCTTTCGTGTATAATTTCAAGACTGTAACCACATTCTAAGTGCTGTAACATTCATATCATCAGGGTTTGGATGATGCAACTCAGAAGTAGATAGTTCTTCAATATTAATGCTCTCCTGCAATGGATTCCACTCTCCGTGTTCCACGACAATCTCATCTGGATCAATTGGTGCACTGGATTCAGCAGCTACACACTTCTCAAACTCCTCATTAATTTGAGATACAGTTAATCCATCTAGAAATACTCTGTTATACTTCATCCTGATAAGATAATTATACATTTCTTCAACTTTAATAGGTATATCATTATGGCTTTTATCAATCGGTGAATAATGCTCATCAACATTAGCTTCTACTAAATCTTCATTATTTAATACTTCATTTTACCAATCATCATCAAATTCACCTTCTAAATTATCTAAGGCTCCAGTTGTTTCTTGTATATTCGAATCCTCTTCATCTATTCTTGCAGGTTCATCAATCACCTTTTAAACATTGGATGATGATTCAGGTAGTACTGAAACATCAATATCATCAATTTTCCTCTTTCCTTTATCCACTTCAGGGATATTTTCAACATCTATCGGAGTTATCTCAGAAATAATCATCAACTCTGGAGACGAAGACTTTTGTTTTTCTTTCATCTTTTCCAATTCTCCTTTCATGACTTCATTTTCTTCATTCAATTTCTTAAGCTTTTCCTCCATTAGATCATAGTCTTTCATCATTACTTCAAATGTTTTAACATTATCTTCTTTACTTTTCTTCAACTCTTTAATCACTTCATCTTTCTTTTTCAATTCTTCTTGTAATTTCTCATTAGCTTCTTTTAATTCTTCAATCACTTTCAACTGCTTTGAATTCTCTTCTTTTAGCTCATCTATAGTTTGCTGAAAATTAACTTCTTCAGTTACATTAACTTCTTGTTGAGGTTTATTCACAAATTCATTATAAATTACAGCTTCAACAACTTGAAAGTCATGAATATTCTCATTAAACTCAAACTATTCATTAGTATCTACCATCTCTTCAATCATACTCACTATCTCCTTAATAGTTTGACTATCTCCAACAATTTTTTCACTTTGATTAACTTCAGTATCATCATCATGAATTTCTTCAGTAGTTTGGTCAATGTCTTGTACATTTTCATCAATTTCTTCATGAATTTTCTCAGTAGCTGACTCAGTTTCATCTACAGCATCATGTCTTTCTTCATGAGCTTCTTCAGTAACTTGCTTAACTTTTTGTATATCATCATGAGCTATTTCCATCACATCATCATCATAACCACTATCATCACCATTATCATCTTCAGAAGAACATGAACTCTCTTCATCATCATCATTATAATCATTGTCATTATTATCATCATCATCATTATTAGGCAATTCTTTAATGAGATCAGAAGGGTCTATAGGTTCTTCTTCTATCAAATGGTAGTGATCAATAGTAATGTCAACTTCATCATTAGCCACATTTCTTATGTAATCAAACAATGGTACATTTTGAGCACCAGTGACTTTAGCAAGTCTCTTATAAGAAATCTCAAACATGTGCTCCAGCATCAGAGTTTCACCACTCACACCATCTACACTTATATCCGGATGCTCTTCATTTATAATCATCTGTAGGAATCTAGGATACATCAGATACTTGTTCCTAATTCCTTTTTCCAAGTTAAAGATAAAACCGTTTAGAATCCACTTAGACATATTAAATCTCCGATTAGTTGCAAGTGCTACAATAGGAGATGCTATGTCTACTGGGAAAGAGTTCCATCCAACACTCCTTTTGGACATAGAGTGTTGAAAGATATAGCATAACAGCTTCCAGTGGTTATAGACTCTTGCTCTAAAGAATTGTTTCTTTGGAAAATGATCAGAATGACCCATTTCCATGAATGTCTCTCTACATTCATTAAATGTCAATTCAGATAAATCCTCTGGATCATTTGGTCCCAATCTTAAAGATTCTCTTATGGACTCTTCAGATACTTCAATCATTCTGAAGTTTGTAATGAATTCTCTCACTACTTTTCTCCCTTCATCATTAACTTCAACAGATGTAGTGTTCCAGAACTTCTTGATTAGTCTTGCATAGATGATTGGCTGATAACACATGGCATAAACATACTTCGTTCTCAGCAAAAATCTAATCATCTCTTCATATCCCACAGCATCTCTTAATTCTTCATTCAATAAAGCTGCAATATTGTGTTTAGGCTCGAATTTTAATTCAGCCATCTGCAAAATTAAAAAACAAGAAATTTAAAAACTTGAATATTAAACAATTAAAATCAATTGAAAGTTTATTGAAATTTAAAGAATTTGTATGTTTTAAAACATTTTTGACTCACTTGCACTTAAAAATTCTAAGTGTTTGACATTCTGTTCAAGAACAAATCATCATTCAAGTTAGTTTCTTTATGATTTTATACAACCTTTAATTCTCAAATTTATCTCAAAAACAAATTTGTAACATGAATTTTTAAACAATGTTTTTTTTAATTTTTATTAAAAAAATTTGAACATGACTGTTCATCTTCATCAGTCGACTGATGAAGAATCATCACAGATTCAAGATCGATGAACAACAGATTTGAATGCATCAATGAAGTAGAAATCATGTTTCCATTAACATTCATCCTCAATTACAGTTCATTATTCCCATTTTACTCACAAGTTCAACAGATTCAATCAAATAGGGTTCATACGCCCTAATAGGTTCAATACGCCCAAATAAAATTAACCTATTAAACTGAAATTCCTATGATTTTGATCATAAACTTATGTTTAGAATCAGATATAATGACTATCGAATGCAAGTTCAAGATCAGAAATCAATCAAAAATGTGAATCAGGGTTTATAGAGAGTCGGGGTTTTAAGAGTGTTCAGGGGTTTTGAGTGAATGAAGATTTTGAAATACAAAGTGTTGCTTTTATACTAAGTGAAATTTTTAGGCGCATGAGCACTGTTTGTGCGCATGGGCTTAGGCGCATGAGCACTGTTTGTGTGCATGAGGCTAGGCGCATGAGCACTGTTCAGACGCATAAGCACTGTTTAGTCGCTTTTGCACTGTTCAGGCGCATTGGTCTAACTAAAACGCCCAACACTTAGTATTTTTCACTTGATACGCCCAATTCTTGAAAGTCTGGATACTGTTCAGGCGCATGAGAAAAGAAAAACGCCCCACTTAATCACCATTTTTAGACTTATGACAACTGTTTAGGCGCATGAGGATGACTAAAACGCCTAACATTTGTATAAATTCTGAAAATCATCATGCTCCTAATCCTGGACTTATTAACACTGTTTAGGCACAAGAGATGACTTTCACGCGTGTAACACTTGTAATTTTCAGATCTTCCACCTGTACACTGTTTAGACATATTAGTATTGTTCAATACTAATATTTAAACAATTTATCAAATTTTGACTTTAATTAGTCAAATTTTGACTTTCACCCAAAATTTACACAATAGACCCTTAATTTTGAACTTTTTACATTTCAAATTTTTATTTTTTATTTTGAATTTTTTATTTTTATATTTTGACCTTTTTATTTCTGTTTTAATTTTGCAAAAATAATTTCCCGTCATTTTAGTCTCTAATTTTAACAAATAATCTCATTTAAAATGTTGCAAGAAGTTTTTCCACTTAAAATATTTTTCAGGTTCATTTTTACATTATGTCAAACACACACATGCTTGAACATTTTAGCTTCATCCTTTCCATCCAAAATATTAAATTTTGATTTTTCATATCTTGAAATTTGAAAATCAATTCAATTTTCTTAGACACTTTTCCTTTTAACTCTTTTTACTCCCCCTAAACTTTTAAGTTTAACAAAACATAGAAGTTTCTTGAATTTGTCATATGAAGATCACACTAATCATTGTTAATATGTCTGCATACAAAAAACATGCAAAAAAATCAAAATTAAAGCAGAATAAAATTCTAATATTTACAACTGAATCAATGTCTGCAGTGAGATCCTATTAGTTAAGATCAGCACATTAAAATAAAAAAAATTGATGGATAGTCATGGACAGTGAATAAATCCTGATCAGGTGTGTTCTAGGTCAGCATTTCTGCAGTAAAGGAGACATGAGATCTAAGGACAGAAAATGAGTGCATGTAGCAAGATATTCAACACACTTACTTTTTCAATTCTTGGATTGATTAAGGTACAATTAGATATGACATTTTGCAGTCAAACTTTAGCCTTAGAAAGGTTAATTCTCATAAATACATGCAAGAGATCAATGTTCTCAGCTTGTTAACCTGACATATACTATAACCAGATCTCATTTGATATTTGTGCACATTGGCATCTTGTTGCATCAGTGAGAATATCCAGGTCTGTAATCACTTACAACAAAGGATATCTCATCACTTCAGGTCTATGATGACTCATAACAGAGTAGTGTTAGATGCTTTAAATAATTAGAGCTCATGGTTATTCATATCACCACCAGGTGTGAGATTATGACTTAACTAACAATCAATTTGAGAAATCAACACTACTCATTAGTGCTAAGATAGACATACATGAATGCATGAGTGATTTAGCTTAATCACAAGAATTTACTTTTTCAGTCTAATTGCATGATCTTACTTGCACATCATATCTGATCACGTCAGACTTTATTATCAAGTGAAGTATGCAACTGATCATACTAATGTACTATCATTTCTCACATATTGCAAAGACAGATTCATTCCTAAAAATGAATTAACAAAGAAAAACTCTATTTTTTTAGTTTTTGTTTTATATTTTTATCTTTTGAGTTTTCAATTTTCTAATTTTGTATTTGGTTTTGCTTTTTCTAAGAAACATACACACATAAAATACAAACAGTCAATTAACTTTGACAGATTCACTTGCTGTATCCTATTTAGGTAAGGGAGGGTTCTGATCATATTTAGACTCAATTAACTGAAATGCTCAAAAACTAGTTTTTAAATGAGATTAATAAGACCAATTGACTCTACCAAATACTCCAATAGTCCTGGTAAGAAGGCTTTAGTAAATAGGTCGGCCAACTATTTTTTAGTAGCAATTTGAATCAGAATGATTAAATCTTTTTCAGAGTTATCTCTAAGAAAATGATATCGAATCTCGATATGTTTTGTTTTTGAATGTTAGTCAGGATTAGCTGTAATGAACATAGCAGCAGTGTTATCAATGTAAATTGGAGTTTTAAGAAAATTGAACCCGTAATCCAGCAGTTGGTTTTGTAACCAAAGGATTTAAGAACATCCTGCTGAAGCAATTATGTACTCAGCTTCTGCGGTTGAAACATAGACATTTGTTTGTTTCTTACATCGCCATGAGACTAATCTGGGTCCTAGAAACTGACACCCTCCCGTAGTTGATTTTCTATCTTGACAACATCCTCCATAATCACTATCAGTATACCCATATAACTCAAAGTTTCCTTCATAAGGATACCATAACCCTAAGGCTGGTTTTCCTTTGAGATATCTGAATATGTGTTTGACAGCAATTAAGTGAGATTCCTTCAGGTCTGATTGATACCTGGCACAGACACAAATAACATACATTATGTCAGGTCTGGATACAGTAAGATACATCAATGAACCAATCATAGATCTGTATAAAGTTTGGTCTACAGATTTTCCTTTTGGATCAGGCTCAATCTTGGTATTTACATCAGCTGGAGTTCTTATGGATTGACCATCTTGTAGTTTAAATTTCTTTAAGAGTGTGTGAACAAACTTCTCTTGATTAATGAAGATTCCATCTGCAGATTGCTTGACTTGAAGTCCAAGAAAGAAATTTATTTCTCCCATAGAACTCATTTGAAATCAAGGTTTCATTATTTCTTCAAATTCATTGCATAATTTTGGACTTGTAGAACCAAATATGATATCATAGACATACACTTGTACCCACAAGAGATCATCAGCATCCTTCTTTATGAATAAAGTTGGATCGATTTTCCCTTGCGTGTATCCATGTTGGATTAAGTGCTGTGATAATGTTTCATACCAGATTCTAGGGGCTTGATGTAAAGCATACAAAGCTTTGCTAAGCTTGTACACACGATGTGGAAATTCTGAAACTTCAAAACCCGGAGGTTGCTTTTACGAATACATCATCGGTGATTGGTCCATACAAGAAAGCACCTTTCACGTCCATTTGATACACCTTGAATTTCCTGAATGATGCATAAGCCAGGAAGACACGAATTGATTCAAGTATTGCAACTGGAGAAAATACTTCATCATAATCTATTCCTTCCTCTTGGGTGTATCCTTGTGCAACAAGTCTCGCTTTATTTCGAATAATAATTCCTCGATCATCTGTTTTGTTTCTGAACAACCATCATGTGCCTATGGCAGTTTCTCCTTCAGGTAAATCCACAAGATTCCACACTTCTTGTTTGCAGAATTGCAATAATTCTTCTTGCATAGCCTCAATCCAACTATTGTCCTTTAACGCTTCGGTAACGTTTTTAGGAACAATTTTAGAAAGAAAACAAGAGTATAAGCAAAGATTTTCTTGTTCTGATTTACTTCTTGTTGTTCTCTCAGTCAATGGACCAATAATCTGAGATGTTGGATGGTTCCTGTGGATACGAGATGTTGGAATCTCATTCCCTTGAACATGAACATCCAGATTGGTTTGGTTCAAGTTAGAAAGCTAATGTAATAGGCTTAAAGAATGTGGATTGAAATTGGGAACTTGAGTCGGTGAGTTGATGAAGTAATCAAGATTACCGGTGTCAACTACATCACCAGAAATGGATGAAGTTCCAGACTCAGGTTATACAATTTCTATACCATCATTAGGAATAGGTTATGAAACATCTTGATTTTCTGAAATGGAATGATCTTCATCTTGTTGAGACAGATCATCATTATTATCAAATCGAATTATAGAATCTTTGACAAAAGAGAAAAATGGATAATCTGGGCTTGAGTCATCCATATCATCAGAATCTGAATCATCACTGAAAGAACCAAGATCTCCTTGAGATTTCTTTTTACCTGTAGAATCAAGCAAATTGGATTGATCAAACAAGTTAGATTGAAAAGAGTTTGACAATGAATATAAATCAAATAACTAAGCTGGACCATTTGAAACTGATGGAAAAGAATTTTCAAGGAATTTAATGTTGAATGTTTCAAGTATAACATTCATCCTAGAGTTATAAACTCAATAAGCTTTTGAAACAGATGAATATCCAACGAAAAATCCTTCATCAGATTTTGAATCAAATTTTCTTAGCTGATCACTTGAATTTAGAATCATAACTGAACAACCAAAAGATTTAAGAAAATCTATGTTTGGTTTCCTGCCAAACATCAACTCATATGGAGTTTTCAGTTTGTCTTTCACAATTAAAGAACGATTCTGTACGCAACACACAGTAGATATGGCTTCATCCCAGAAAGTGATAGGAATTTTTGAATCTGCTAACATGGATCGTGCAGCCTCAATCAAAGTTCTGTTCTTCCTTTCAGCATCTCTATTTTGTTGTGGAGTTCTGGGAGCATTGAACTGATGAGCAATTCCTTTTTCTGCATAGAACATGTCAATATTAGCATTTTTAAATTCCATTCCATTATCACTTCTTATTATTTTAACTTTTTGTTCTAATTGGTTTTCAACTTTTGTGTTGAATTCTTTTAATAATTCAGCCGTTTCAGATTTAGCATTCAAAAAGAAAACCCATGAAAATCTTGTAAAGTCATCAATGATAACTAAACAATAAGATTTTCTTCCAATACTCTTCACGTTGGTTGGTCCAAAAAGGTCCAATGCAACATCTGAAGGGGTTTGGAATTTGAGTTTATCTGCTTGGGCTTATAAGATTCTTTATGTTGCTTCCCCTTTAAACATGCTGAGCAGAGATCAGTAGTGGCAAACTTCTTTGTTGGAAGGCCGATAACATGATTTCCCGCTACAAGCTTGTTCATATTCTTGAAGCTGGAATGCCAGAGATGTCTATGCCAAAGCTGACTTTCGTCATTTGAAGCTTGAGCAATGAGGCAAGTTGTTTCTATAGAAGGATCCACTTGAGACATATCCAGTTTGTATACATCTCGATCCCTAACAGCTTTAACAACCACGCAGTCCTTGCTAATCTAAAAACCTGGCTTTAAAATATAGCAATAAGAATTATCAAAAAGAACAGAATAGGATTTATTACAAATTTGGGATACGCTTAACAAGTTAAAGTTCAACTATGAGCAGTAGTTGACTTTATTGAAGCTTATTATCCCGTTGGATACTGTTTCTTCTCCTGTGATTTTTCCTCCCGCATCACCACCAAAGGTGACATGCGTACCATCCTTTAACTTAAAGTCTTGTAATAAGGCATGATTGCCTGCATGTGCCGGCTACACCCACTATCCACATACCATGTGTTGATTGGTCTTCTCGGGCGTACCTGCAAAACAAAGAAATTAAGTTGAGTTATCTACCCAAGCCGAGATGGTTTTGGGTTTTCCAAACTTATCAACAATTATAAATTGTTTTAAATGAAGTTTGTTGACATCAGGCTTATTTTTAATGAATTTACCAATTCGGTTATTATTCACAAATTTTTGATTATTTGGAAAATTCATACTTTTTGAATGACCAATTTTTGAAAAACTTTTATTTTCAAAACTTTTATTGTTCATTCTCACTGACCTTGGAATGAATTGATTGTGAATGTATTGTTTTTGTCTTATAGAGTCATTTCTTTTGAAAGATCTCAAGCCTAAGGAAGGTTGGTTAGTTAATCTGTGAAACCCAACATTTTGATTTCTTTTATATTGAGGATTAACATAACCTTTGCTCACTAGTGAAGTAGCAAATCCTTTCCTCGATGAACTCTTTCGAAAGTAACAATTTTCAGTATTGTGAGTCCGTTCATCATAGTAGGTACATTACTTATTAAAATAGCACTCTGATGTTAAGTGATTTCTCATATCGCATATGTGACAGTACTTGTTGAAAAAGCATTCAGCAGTGTTGTGATTGTACATGTCACATATTTCGCAGTACCTCTGTGAAGTTTTAAACAATTGTTTATTAACTTTTGATGTTGATGCAACATTTGTTCCTTGTTTAGGTTTAGGCATCAAAAAGTTAATCTTTTGTTTTTGATTTGACAAATTTTGTTTTTGATTTGACAAATTTTGTTTTTGATTTGATAGATTTTTCTTTTGCACATTTTGTTTTGTCTTTTGAACATGAACTTCATTCGTTGTTTCCTTAGATACAAATCATTTAACGACAGCGGAAGACTTAGAATCTGAACCTGTTTTCAGATCAGAGGTCGATTTGTTCTTAGGAGTTTGCTTAACATCTTGAATTGAATTCATTTTTAACATACCAGCAGACACAAATTTTATTGGTTTAAATTTATTTGTTTGATTTGTTGTCTGTGTCTCATTTTCTTTAATTTGATCATTTTTATCTTTATTCATTTTTCTTCTTCTTCTCTGGTTCCTTGATTTTGTGGAACTTGACTTTACTTGAGATTGAACATCTTCAGTTGAAGATTCTTTTTCATTTTCTTTCTTTTTCTGGTCCTTTTGCCATTTAATAAATTCAGGATTATTTAGACCATATGAATTAGAATCTTCTGATGTTACATCTTCATGTTTAGCTTTGTCTTTGGTGTTGGAGTTTTGGTTATCATTTTTAGTGATTACTTCATCCAAGACAGATTCTTTTGGAAGAAAAATTTTATTGCTTTTCGGTCTTGTTTCATAAGATTTGACTTTAACAGGATGACCGTTTTTGATTTTTTCAGTATCTTTCTCTTCAAAGATTTCTACATTAGCTTTCTCTTCTTCATTATCAGAAATCTTGTTCTTATTTTGGAAAGCTTTGAGTTTTGCCTTATTCTCAGGAGAGTGATCGTGTGTGTTAAAGTTTTCTGGCAAAGTGTTAGTTATAGATTCAGGCACTGGTTCATGAGTGAAATCTAATCCTGCTTTTTGTTTATCTTTTCTTTCACTTACCAGTTGTTCCATGATTGTTTTGGAACTTTTGACTTTAGCAAGATCAACTTGAGTAGCAACATGTGCTATTTTCTCCTATTCTAAGTTCTTGGTCATTTCTTCAAGTTGTTTTGAAACTATTTCTAGTTCTTTCAAAGTTTAGTTCCATGAAGTTTTGTAAAGCAATGATCTTTTCATCTAACACTTTGTGATCATTTTTGAGTTTATTATGCATCAATTCCTCTTGCTTAAGTTTTTCACATATTTTGTATGAGTAATTTCTGTAATATTCAACGTGTTCAAAGTAAGATTTTGTGCATAGTTTTTCTCTTACTTCTGATGGTATTTCAGGATATTTAGGAGGAGAGGTCTCAGAGTTAGAAGATGAATTTTCAACCTTTGGTTGATCTGATTGTGCCATTAAAGCAACTTCTTCTGAATCCTCTTTAGGATCAGATTTATCACTCCAATCGTATTCTTCTTCTTCATTTTTAGAATCATATTTAGCCTTTGGATCACTATCTTCTGACCAATCTTCTCCTTGAACTTCTGCAATAAGAGATAAACTAGAGGTTAAGTCAGCTGTAAACTGCTCTGCATATGCACTCCAGTCGTATCCATCCTTGATGCTCACTACTAAAGCTTTCTTAGGTTCTTCAGAAGCTTTTGACTCATCTTTAAGTTCAGGCATTGGTTAGCTTTGGTATGTCTTTTGGAAAGTCTTCTGAGATGATTGTTGAAACCTCTGATTGCTTGAACTCGATTGGCTGTTTCCTCCTTTGTTTCTGGGAGCTTTGCATTCCCTTGAAAAGTGACCATAGCTATTGTAGTTGAAACACCTTGACTTAGACTTGTAAAATCCAACAGTCTTGTTAGCACTTGGCTTGTAGTTCCTGTTGACATAAGAGTGTTTCTAAGTTCTGTATGCAATCATCACCATTTGCCAATTCAGATCCATTTCCTCCACGTCATCTGGGTCCATCTCGAATAAGTCCTGCAAAACAAAGTCTAATTAAGTTAAATGACTACCTTGATAAGCTTGAAAACTAGCCATAAAAGCAGTAAAAGCAGATTTGGACTCTTCATCCTGTAATAGGATGTTAATGACATCTTTAACTTTGCTAGATTTAGCAGAGTTAACTGACGGAGTCTCATTTTGAGGTTTAGAGCTTTGAGACTTAGGAGGAGATTGAGGTTGAGGTTGAGATGTTTAAGCAGGTGCACTTGTATAAGAAGAATCAGTAAAGAACCCTGCTCCAACAAACAGATCACTCTCTTCTTCTGGTAAACTTTCATTTTTGGCCATAAAGGCATTCTCCACTATACTAGCTGGAGATGCAACATATTTATAGTGAGACATTGAAGCTGCTCTGTCATTATTTCTTGAGCTTTCATCAATTTCAACAGACTCAATTTTGGCTATCAATAGATCAAGATCCATAGGAAATTTCTCAGTATGCTTTAACAGTGTAACTGTTTGTTTCCATGAAGATCGAAGAGCATTGAGAAGCCTAAAGTTTGGATCTTTTAGGTCATTTTTGATGCTAGCAATTGACATCTTAGTTGTCAGTTGCACAAATCTATTCATCATTTGGTTTATGGTTTCACCAGATAAATGCTCAAATAGCTCTAACTGTCTTTTCAATTTCTACTTCTTGAGATCTTGAATCTCCTTACCACCTTCACAAATTATCTTCAAAGCTTTATACATGGTATATCCCGTTTGATATCCATCTAGTCTATCAAGTGGTAATCCTTTACACATCAAAGAATAGGCTTTAATGTCATTCTTTACTTTTCTTAGGTCATCACCTTGTAACCCATCTTAAGGATATGGTTCTAGAGAGTCTTTAGTATAGACAAACCCTCTATCAGGACCTTTTGAAGTGATAGGAATATGAGGTCCTCTTTTTATTGACTTCCACAAGTCAGTGTCAATAGAATTAAGGTGATGTTTCAATCTAAGTCAGTGTCAATAGAATTAAGGTGATGTTTCAATCTAAGTAACCAATTCTTAAAATCAGCTCTGTTCTTCAGTTTAGGAACTCTGTTCTCTGAGTCTTCTGATTTCACCATTTTTAATTTTGGATTTTAGAAAAAGATTTGTTTTTGTTGTTTTTTTAAGTTTTTGAATTAAAACAATGAATTGAAAATATTTTTGGATTTTTTTTTGAGTTTTTGAAAAATTTCTGAAAATTTTCTAAGTGTTGATGTTGATGCGCCTAAATAGTGATGAAGTGCCCAAATAGTGGTGGAACTCCTTTGACTTAGATTGAAACGTCTAAGGGATTGCCTAAGAAGAATTCTCAAACGCCCAACTTGTAATGCGCCTGAACAGTTGTAAAACGTCCAAACAATTAGACGTCTGGATGTAAACGCCCAGTTCAAAAACAAGTCAATAGTTGTAATGCGCCTAGTCCACACTGGTAATACGCCCTAACAGTGATAAAACGCCTGATCCAAAAACGCCTTAATAGTGCAAAAACGCCAGAACACTTGTCAAGCGCCTAACACTTAGGCAATTTTCAGTAGTGTTTTGACCTAATGCGCCAACTGCAATAGATTCCAACGAACTCAGATTAACTGAAATCCTTCAAAACTTGATGAATTGACCTAAAATCCTCCAATTAGGTAGGAATTCGATCAATTAACAGTCCTCTAACTTCAATTTCATCAAACAACAACAACAAATTGATCTTTGATTCAAAAATCAGTTCGACTGTTGTGACATCCGGTAATTTTCCATTACCAAACTCCGTTAGTTCTGTTAAGTCTTGCATACACGTGTCGGGAGCACACACTAGTTGTCGTTGAACATTGGTGACTTAATAATAATTAATAATGTGAAACAAATAATTACAATGTTGATTATTAGTTGTGATTATGTGATTTAAATGTTTATTGTAAATTTTATCGCATAACGTGGAAACGTGTGTATTTAATTCGTGTATTGTGTGACTAGTAAAGATAAAGCATATAATTGTTATTATTAGTTCATATGTTTATTATTTTGGTTAAAAACATCTTAAAAGGGTGTTAAAAGCTTAATTTTATAAAAATACAAATTATAAGGGTTAAAAGGGTAATTCTGATTAATTAAATAAAAAAAACCCAACCCTAGCCCCCCACACCATTCTCGGTCGCTATCATCATCTCCACACACACACACCTACGAATTCAGCCTAGAACAAGCAATTGTGCTTCGATTTTGGTCGATTCCAAGAACTACAACACGTTAAAGGCTTCAATTCTCACCCATTACGTGATTAAAGGTTAGTTTCTTTGTGGTTTCCATGGATTTTTAGTCTTGGCCGAACCCTAGTTCAAAACCTGCAATTGAAGGTTGATTCTTGGTTGTTTGTTGATGTTAATATGTTAGTTGGATTGTATATATGTTAGTTAACGTCGATTATGCAAGAAAGCTTTGATTTTGATTCATTGTTCATAGGTTACTAAGAATAGTAACTTTATTTTGCATGAATTGATGATTTGATGATGTATGAATGTTATGGATGTGTTTATAATGATAATTAGATGCTAGATTGTTGATATGAACATTGGGAAATCGAGAATGCACAATGTAGTTCTTACCTTGCTAAAAATAGTAACTTTTGATGTTGAATGTTGATGAAACATGCCAATTTGATGTTGTTGATCATGTCTAGATATTGTTATGGCTTTAATTTGGTTTGCAAATGGTAAATTCATGAATGTAGTGTGATTTTGATGAATTTGGGATGTACTTTCCAAAAGGGAAACTTTAATTGTGCAAATCCTTTAATTGGATGATTTGAGCATGTTTGAGACATTAGGACCATGCTAGTGTGTTCATGGATGGTTTATAAGGTGATTAAATGTGTTGTTTAGGTTATATGAATGTTGATTTGGTTTTTTACCTGTTTTGGCCTGTTTGTGGAAAAATCATGGCATGAGTCATATAGGTAAGCTAGGACTTTTGTTGATTGATGGTTGATTAAGAATGAACATTTTGGATGATATGAGCTATGGAAATTGGTATGTTAATGATCATCATACACACGTGAGAATCTGAGGCCCCTACTTAGTAGGATTGGCAGGGTTTAGGGTGTGAAGTCGTGAGTGGCTTCACATGGCATGTGATGCGTGATTTGATCCTTGCATGGTGTATTATTTGTGTTATAGATGTTATGAGCATGATAATAGTTTGAGATTCGCATGACTTGTATCATATCTGGCTGTATGATGATCTTATTAGTACATGTGGTTAATGAAGTGTTATATGTAATCAGTTTGTATGTTAATCATGTGTGATAGGCTGTTATGCTTGTTTGAATGGAATTTCACCTATAATGTCACCAACGGGTCAAACGGGTCAACTGGGTCAAATGTGTCTTGTCTTCTAAAACTTTGAGTTCTTTGGTTTGTAAAGTACTTAGGGTTTCATTATGATTCTGTGAACACGTACTTATGTACTCTTGTGTTCTAGGTAACCTTTGAAGGGTTGTCTTTGCACCTATCACCAGTTCTCTTTAGTCATTATCTTTACACACCAGGTGAGTTCATGCCCCTCTATTTTTATAAACCTTCTTCTTGGGGGAGGTAGCATACTTGTACTCAAACACTATTTCATTATTATAAGTTGTGTATGTTTTTAACATAGTGCTTAATACCTTGAAAGTCCTCACCCTTTCGGATCGTTAATAATGGTAACTAGCGAGAAATCTTGGGTAGTACTACTGGGTCTGACGAGCCCCACCTGTGCGACTCGAGGTCAAACGGGTGCAATATTGTCCTAGACACAAATATCGTCACGACCTGGTATGTCGTGACGGGAGGCAACAAACGCAACACAGTCAGCTTCGATCGTGAAATCACTATCGCTATTACTTGTGAATATAGACTAGCTATCTATTTCAATGCACTTCTTATGTTATACAAATGTTATTGATTATGATAAACGCAAACTCTTGAACTCACCAACCATTGTGTTGACATTTTAGTATGCTATTCTCAGGTTGTTAACTCTGCTTGCCATTAGGAGCACCACACGGGTCCAGCATGTATTCTAAGATTCTATTTTAAAGACATATTTGTTGGTATCTATTTATGAGTGTTTAAATATTTTTGGTTGGCGCATGTTTTGCCAAATATGCATTTTTATATTTTGGGTATGTCTTATTTACAAAACGCTTCCGCATGGTTTTAAAGTTTGAACTTTGGTTGGTTTTATTTTTAATGTGGCATATAGTATCGTTCTAAGTAACTATTGAATGTGATCCTGGTTTGTTCACACGCCTCGCGGTAAAACTCCGCACGTGGATTTTGAGGGTGTGACAGATTGGTATCAGAGCCAGGGCCGGGCCGGTGTGCCAGCAAGGACGCTGGGCTCTCTCAGGGGGGTGGATTGTAATATCCCACATCGGTTGGGAAGGGGAACAAAGGCTTCCTTATAAGGGGCTAGATACCTTCCCCATTGTGACACGTTTTGCCTGGGCGATGGTGCTACGTCCCGATCCAAGTGAAAACAAAACCGTGAGGCGATGGTGGTTCGTCCCGGCCAAAGCGGATAATATCATGGTGCGGTTACGCTGGGCTGTTACAGATGGTATCAGAGCCATTGGTTATAGGGAACTAGGTTGCATACACACACTAGACTATATCCGCACAGTTGTTAGCTACTTATCGCTTACTCTCCTTATTGTATACTCATTGGCATACGCAAAACGTACTTCGCAGCATGGCATCGTCGTCCAGAAATTTAGGCAAGAGACCTGCACGATCTGAGTCACCTCCTACATCTCCCGTACCCGATAGGGGATTTAACTGGCCCCGACATCCTTATCCTCCTGGCGAGATAGACTGGGATCAGCCTTTCATACCTCCTGAGCTCGATCCTCCGCGGAACTAGGATTTCTACCCCACCTACATAAACCGTATGGCTTATAGAGAGCGTGTACCACCAGTAGCTCCAACACGACCTAGGACTAGGTCATTGACCGCCTCTGCATTGCCTACTCTTCCTACCTTAAGCATCCCTCTCGAGCAGGCGTTTACAGCTTTGGTAGCCACTCTAGACACGGAGCGACAACGGATTAGAGGACTCACTGATGAGAACTCTGCATTACGATCTGAGATACGTCAGTTGCGTTTCCAGGTAGAGACGCTTCAGGAGCGACTCTCGATGGCCATCGGTGGACATCATACTCTGGCAGTCAACGTTGTAGCACTTAGTGGGCGCATGGACGCACAGGATCACCATAACATAGTGATCAATGATAGGTTTGCTGATCTAGAGGCACAGCTAGCAGCACTTCAGGTTGTTGAAGCCCCTGCACCTTTGGTGGATCCTGATGAGGAAGACCCAGAAGAGGAACCCGAGGAAGCCCCCGAAGAAGAACCAGCAGAGATGGATGAGGACAGTGACAGATCTGACATACTGGACTGATTCTACTTTTAAATGACTTAGACTATGTAGTGTTTCTTTTCTTTGAAACCTATGTGGGAAGGGTTGTTTTCCACCCAACTGAAAAACTTAAATTTTGACATTGATGGAATATTTTGTGACTCAATTGCAATTTATTTATCTTCGGTTATTATTTCTGTTATAAATGTTATGGTTGTGGTGAATGCGTTATTTCTTATTGTTTACTGTACCTTGATGAGATTAATGTGTTGGATGTTACTCATTATTGTAATTGTGAATTGTAAAGTGAAATATGGATGCACGTGGAAGAGGATGTGGGCGTGGTCGTGGACGTGGTGCCGGAGCCATAAACATGACGCCTGCGGAATTGGCGGCATTAATGAACGAACATGTTCAGGCGGCAGTGGCTGCTGCCCAACCGGGACAACCAGTAGGTAAATGATAACAAGAGGTTAAACTAATTATTCTAGTTAATTGTCTAGGATATCTGACTAATGTTTGGGTTGTCAAAACAGGACCACCACCATGTACCTACAAGTCCTTCATGGACTGTAAACCCCATACCTACAGCGGGACGGAAGGGGCTGTAGGGCTTGTAAGGTGGTTTGAGAAGACAGAGTCTGTCTTTGCAAAACGTAACTGCCTGCCTGCTGATCAGGTGAAGTATGCTACCGGGACATTGGAAGGCGCAGCACTTTCCTGGTGGAATGCCTAGTTTCAAATGCTGGGTCAAGCCATGGCCAATGAACTACCTTGGGATGAGTTTAAGGGGATTATGACCAAAGAATACTACCCCCGAAATGAAGTGCAGAAACGGGAGATTGAGTTCTGGCAACTAAAAATGCAAGGCTCAGAAATTGAAGCCTACACGACCCGTACTCATGAGTTGGCCACACTATGCCCTGGAATGGTCAATGAAATGCATAAGAGAGTCGAGCACTACATACATGGACTGGTGCCCGAAATTCAAAGTATGGTAACTGCTTCCAATCCCACTACCATACAGCAAGCTATCCGGACAGCCCACAGGCTGACTGGTCAAGTAGTCGAGCAAGGTCGATTACCTAAGCGGGGCACGGTGGCAAGCGTGCCCGACCATAAACGCAAGTGGGATGGTTCAAGCAACAAGGGATCATCATCCAGCGGCCAATCTCAACCTCAACAACAGCAGTAAAGTCAGCAACAGCAACGGAAGTTCGATAACAATTGAAGCTTCAACCAGGCGACTCCCTCAAATCAAGGACCCGGTGGGTATGGCGGAAGACAGCCAAAGTGAAACCGGTGTAACTACCACCATGTGGGCCGATGTGATAACTTCAAGTGCCAACGTTGTGGGAAGATTGGTCACGCAGCCAAAGACTGCCGGGGTGAACTGATGAAAAAGCCACAACAATCACAAGAAACTCCGAAAGGTTGTTTTGAGTGCGGAAAAGAAGGCCATTACAAACGCAACTGTCCCCAACTTAAGAGGAATGGTAATGGCAACAACAATGGAAACAACAACAACAATAACAATGGCAACAACAATAACAACAACAATGGTAATGGCAACAACAATGGTGGAAACAACAATGGAGCCAAAGGAAGAGCCTTCGTCATTGGCTCAGGTGAGGCTCTAAACGATCCTACAACAGTAACTAGTAAATTTTCGGTTAATGGTCGTTTTGCTATCGTATTATTCGATACCGGAGCCGATAGAAGTTTCGTGACCACTAGGTTCTGTAGTCTTTTAAGTGATATGCCCTCAGCCTTAGAATCTAAATACACCATAGAGTTAGCTGACGGTACACAGATTCACGTAACGCATATTCTTAGAGACTGCAAGATAGAGCTTGCTGGTCATACATTCACCATAGATCTCATGCCTGTTACGTTAGGAAGCTTTAATGTGGTAGTAGGCAAGGATTGGCTTTCCGATAAACAAGCGGAAGTCATATGCCACGAGAAGATCATACGGATTCCCCTTGGTGAAGAAGTCCTTATGGTCAGAGGTGATAGGAGTGGTGCGATGATAGGCATCATCTCATTCATGAAGGCACAAAAGTTTTTGCGGAAAGGTCGACTGGCCATATTGGCACTCGCCACAGATAAACAGACTGAGGAAAAGAAGATAGAGGATATCCCCGTAGTTCGTGAGTTTCCCGAGGTGTTTCCGGAAGACCTGCCTGGATTACTTCCTCATTGTCAAGTTGAATTACAGATTGAGTTGACTCCAGGAGCCGCTCCAATTGCGAGAGCACCGTACCGGTTAGCTCCGAACGAACTGTAGGAATTATCCGCCCAACTACAAGAGTTGTTGGATAAAGGGTTTATCCGACTAAGTTCGTCGCCCTGGGGAGCGCCAGTTCTATTTGTGAAGAAGAAGGATGGTACATTTCGAATGTGCATTGACTATAGGGAACTGAACAAGGTCACTATCAAGAATAGATATCCCTTACCTCGTATCGATGATTTGTTTGATCAACTGCAAGGATCAAGCTATTACTCTAAGATTGATCTGAAGTCTGGGTATCATCAGCTGAGAGTTTGAGAAGAGGATCTCGAAGACTGCTTTTCGTACACGATATGGTCACTATGAATTTTTGGTCATGCCATTTGGGTTGATGAATGCACCAACAGTATTCATGGACCTCATGAATAGCGTGTGCAAACCCTATCTTGATCAGTTTGTTATCGTCTTTATTGATGACATACTGATATACTCAAGGACCGAGGAAGAACATAAGAAGCACTTATGTTTAATCTTAGAATTACTTAGAAAGGAACAACTATACGCAAAGTTTTCTAAGTGTGATTTCTGGATACGTGAGGTATAATTCTTGGGTCATATTGTCAATGAGAAGGGAATACATGTTGATCCTGCTAAGATTGAAGCGATAAAGAATTGGTCTGTTCCTAAGACACCAAGTGAGATACGACAATTCCTTGGATTAGCGGGGTATTATGGACGATTCATTGAAGGATTTTCTAAGATCGCTCAACCTCTCACAGCCTTGACTCATAAGGGAACGACGTACAAATAGGGTGAGAGTCAGGAATCTGCTTTCCAGCTGCTGAAACAGAAACTGTGTAGCGCACCAATATTAGCGTTACCGGATGGTAGTGATGACTTCGTAGTCTACTGCGATGCGTTTATTCAAGGACTTGGATGTGTCTTGATGCAGCGGGATAATGTGATAGCTTACGCCTCTAGACAATTGAAGATTCATGAGAAGAACTATACCACCCATGACTTGGAACTAGGTGCGGTAGATTTTGCCTTAAAGATCTGGACACATTACTTGTACGGTACCAAATGCACCATCTACACCGATCACAAGAGTCTTCAGCATATATTTGAGCAAAAGGAGTTGAATATGAGGCAAAGGCACTGGGTAGAGTTATTGAATGACTATGACTGTGCTATCAAGTATCATCCGGGAAAAGTAAATGTAGTTGCTAACACGCTGAGTAGAAAAGAGACTGCTAAGCCTCGACGAGTGCGAGCTCTGCAACTGACGATTAGTACGCAATTACCTGAACAAATCCGTGATGCTCAAACTGAAGCTCTGAAGGTAGAAAATATGAGTTTAGAAGGGTTACGGGGAATGGAAAAGCAACTAGAAGTAAAAGCGGATGAAATTCGTTATTTCATAGATAGACTTTGGGTACCTCTACACGGAAATCTGAGAGACTTGGTCATGAGTGAGGCACACAAGTCTAAGTACTCTATACATCCTGGATCTGACAAGATGTACCATGATTTGAAGGCGCACTATTGGTGGCCTAACATGAAAGCAGATGTAGCTACTTATGTGAGCAAGTGTCTGACCTGCTCAAAGGTGAAAGTGGAGTATCAGAAACCATATGGTCTACTACAACAACCCAAGATCCCTATGTGGAAGTGGGATCAGATATCAATGGATTTTATTACTAAGTTACCTCGCACTTCTACGGGATGTGACACAATATGGGTTATCATGGATCGATTGATAAAATCTGCTCATTTCCTAACAATAAAGGAAATGGATAAGATGTAGAAGTTAACCCGACTCTATTTGAAGGAGATCGTTTCGAGGCATGGAGTACCGATCTCAATTATTTCTGACCGCGATTCTCGTTTCACATCACACTTCTGGCAGTCGTTGCAGAAAGCTTTGAGTACGCGATTGGATATTAGTACTGCTTATCATCCACAGACTGATGGTCAAAGCGAGCATACTATACAGACTTTGGAGGACATGTTACGTGCTTGTGTGATTGACTTCGGGAATAACTGGGAAGTTCACCTACCATTGCTGGAATTTTCTTACAACAACAGCTATCACACTAGCATAAAGGTGACACCTTTTGAAGCTTTGTATGGGAGAAAGTGTAGATCACCAGTTTGATGGGCTGAAATTGGTGATAGTCAATTAACAGGTCCTGAGTTAGTACACGAGACAACTGAGAAGATTGTCCAGATAAGAAACCGCATGGCCGCAGCGCGAGACAGACAGAAAAGCTATGCTGACAAGCGACGGAAACCCTTGGAATTTCAATTTGGTGACAAAGTCTTATTGAAAGTCTCACCATGGAAAGGCGTAGTTCGGTTTGGTAAGCGAGGAAAGCTAAATCCGAGATACGTTGGACCATTTGAGATAGTGGAAAGAATTGGTCCAGTGGCCTATCGACTAGCCTTACTTGATTCATTAAGTGGAATCCATGATGTATTCCATGTTTCAAATCTAAAGAAATGTTTAACGGATGAAACGATGGTCGTACCGCTGGAAGAAGTTCAAGTAGACGAACAGTTACGCTTCATTGAGGAACATGTCGAAGTGATGGATCGTGAGGTGAAAACGCTTAAGCAAAGCAAGATACCCATCGTCGAAGTTTGTTGGAACTCTAGACGTGGACCAGAATTCACGTGGGACCATGAAGACTAAATAAAGCTTAAGTATCCTCAGCTATTCGAAAAGACGATGCCAGCCGGCGAAGGTACTGATTAAATTTTAGGACGAAATTTCTTTCAACATGGGGATGATGTGACAACTCATCCAAAACTCACTCGATTTCGATTTTCTTGTGCTAATGCAGTAGACCAGTGATGGAACACTCACCATGTAACGCAATTTTCGGGACGAAAATTCTTTCAACATGGGGATAATGTCACATCCGGTAATTTTCCATTACCAAACTCCGTTAGTTCCGTTAAGTCTTGCATACACGTGTCGGGAGCACACACTAGTTGTCGTTGAACGTTGGTGAATTAATAATAATTAATAATGTGAAACAAATAATTACTATGTTGATTATTAGTTGTGATTATGTGATTTAAATGTTTATTGTAAATTTTATCGCATAACGTGGAAACGTGTGTATTTAATTCGTGTATTGTGTGACTAGTAAAGATAAAGCATATAATTGTTATTATTAGTTCATATGTTTATTATTTTGGTTAAAATTATCTTAAAAGGGTGTTAAAAGCTTAATTTTATAAAAATACAAATTATAAGGGTTAAAAGGGTAATTATGATTAATTAAATAAAAAAAAAACCCAACCCTAGCCCCCCACACCATTCTCGGCCGCTATCATCATCTCCACACACACACACCTACGAATTCAACCTAGAACAAGCAATTGTGCTTCGGTTTTGGTCGATTCCAAGAACTACAACACGTTAGAGGCTTCAATTCTCACCCATTACGTGATTAAAGGTTAGTTTCTTTGTGGTTTCCATGGATTTTTAGTCTTGGCCGAACCCTAGTTCGAAACCTGCAATTGAAGGTTGATTCTTGGTTGTTTGTTGATGTTAATATGTTAGTTGGATTGTATATATGTTAGTTAACGTCGATTATGCAAGAAAGCTTTGATTTTGATTCATTGTTCATAGGTTACTAAGAATAGTAACTTTATTTTGCATGAATTGATGATTTGATGATGTATGAATGTTATGGATGTATTTAAAATGATAATTAGATGCTAGATTGTTGATATGAACATTGGGAAATCGAGAATACACATTGTAGTTCTTACCTTGCTAAAAATAGTAACTTTTGATGTTGAATGTTGATGAAACATGCCAATTAGATGTTGTTGATCATGTCTAGATATTTTTATGGACTTAATTTGGTATGCAAATGGTAAATTCATGAATGTAGTGTGAGTTTGATGAATTTGGGATGTACTTTCCCAAAAGGGAAACTTTAATTGTGCAAATCCTTGAATTGGATGATTTGAGCATGTTTGAGACATTAGGACCATGCTAGTGTGTTCATGGATGGTTTCTAAGGTGATTAAATGTGTTGTTTAGGTTATATGAATGTTGATTTGGTTTGTTACCTGTTTTGGCCTGTTTGTGGAAAAATCATGGCATGAGTCATATAGGTAAGCTAGGACTTTTGTTGATTGATGGTTGATTAAGAATGAACATTTTGGATGATATGAGCTATGGAAATTGGTATGTTAATGATCATCATACACACGTGCGAATCTGAGGCCCCTACTTAGTAGGATTGGCAGGGTTTAGGGTGTGAAGTTGTGAGTGGCTTCACATGGCATGTGATGCGTGATTTGATCCTTGTATGGTGTATTATTTGTGTTATAGATGTTATGAGCATGATAATAGTTTGAGATTCGCATGACTTGTATGATATCTGGCTGTATGATGATCTAATTAGTACATGTGGTTAATGAAGTGTTATATGTAATCAGTTTGTATGTTAATCATGTGTGATAGGCTGTTATGCTTGTTTGAATGGAATTTCACCTATAATGTCACCAACGGGTCAAACGGGTCAACTAGGTCAAATGTGTCTTGTCTTCTAAAACTTTGAGTTCTTTGGTTTGTAAAGCACTTAGGGTTTCAATATAATTCTGTGAACACGTACTTATATACTCTTGTGTTCTAGGTAACCTTTGAAGGGTTGTCTTTGCACCTATCACCAGTTCTCTTTAGTCATTATCTTTACACACCAGGTGAGTTCATGCCCCTCTATTTTTATAAACCTTCTTCTTGGGGGAGGTAGCATACTTGTACTCAAACACTATTTCATTATTATAAGTTGTGTATGTTTTTAACATAGTGCTTAATACCTTGAAAGTCCTCACACTTTCGGATCATTAATAATGGTAACTAGTGGGAAATCTTGGGTAGTACTACTGGGTCTGACGAGCCCCACCTGTGCTACTCGAGGTCAAACGCGTGCAATATTGTCCTAGACACAAATATCGTCACGACCTGGTAAGTCGTGACGGGTGGCAACAAACGCAACACAGTCAGCTTCGATCGTGAAATCACTATGGTTATTACTTGTGAATATAGACTAGCTATCTATTTCAATGCACTTCTTATGTTATGCAAATGTTATTGATTATGATAAACGCAAACTCTTGAACTCACCAACCATTGTGTTGACATTTTAGTATGCTATTCTCAGGTTGTTAACTCTGCTTTCCATTAGGAGTACCACACGGGTCCAACATGCATTCTAAGACTCTATTTTAAAGACATATTTGTTGGTATCTATTTATGAGTGTTTAAATATTTTGGGTTGGCGCATGTTTTGCCAAATATGCATTTTTATATTTTGGGTTTGTCTTATTTACAAAACGCTTCCGCATGGTTTTAAAGTTTGAACTTTGGTTGGTTTTATTTTTAATGTGGCATATAGTGTCGTTCTAAGTAACTATTGACCGTGATCCTGGTTTGTTCACACGCCTCGTGGTAAAACTTCGCACGTGGATTTTGAGGGTGTGACAATTGTGAAGAACAATTTCAAACACTGATTTGAACAATTCACTGAATTTGAACGAATTGAACTGCAAATTGTGATTCAATTCATGTTTCTGATGATGAAACACAACTGAAATCAACAATTACTTGATTGAATTGCTTATCAATCACAGATTCAAGTGATTTCAAGAGTTTGACAGTTTGAAGAACTTCAATCACTGAACCAACAGCCCTGATACCATTTGGTAGGATCAAAATGGATCGATCTGTGATGATATTATGATACAATTCAAACAAACAAACGCATGCAATCAATTCAATGCAAACAAATCACAAAAATTCATAGGTTTACATTGGTTAGTAAGCATAGAAAGTACACGTGTAAGTAAAAATAGTTACAAGTTCATTCGCTGATCTATTCTCTATTAGTCTCTTAGTCTAGTCTACCTACACAATACATTAACTATGCTATTTATACTATCAAGAAAACAAAAGGAACATATTTACAAAAGTAGTCCCTATACTATGACAAAAACTATAAATGACACATAAAGACTAAATGTTAATCTTTAAGAAGCATCTACAGAAAGGCTTGATCCAATGAGTGCGTGACATCATTTATGTTGTCTTCTATGGAGTGATTATCAACATCAAGAAATTCTTAATCACTGTCACCAGCTCCATTTCCTCCTACATTTGAGCTGAGTTTTGAACCTGAGTGTGTGACATCATTTATGTTGTTTTCACTTGAGTTTTGAACCTCTGAGCTAGAATTTGTAGGCATCTCAGATGTATCCACTGAATTTGTCATGTTTGTGCTGATAGGATCTTCACTTGCAGGGTTAGTTACCACTAAACCTGAAGTAGTATTCTTGCTTGGTCTTCTCAGCTCAAATCTTAGGTCAGGATCTCCTGTTGATAAGTTACCTGTAAATCCTGAAACATTCTCACAAGATTTGTTAAAACAGTTGGTAACTAAATCAAGATCAAATAACCAATCAGGACCAGAACCTTTCACACTAGGAGTGTGCTCATTGAAGGTCATATTAGCTGACTCCTTAACTACTCTAGTTCTGAGATTGTATACTCTATAAGCCTTAGCTTAAGAAGAGTATCTAATAAAGTGTCTATCATCTGATTTCTCATCAAATTTTTCTACTTGATCTTTGGTATTCAAGATGGTGCAAGGACATCCAAATGACCTGAGGAAACCAATAAATGGTCTTCTTTTATGCCACATCTCATAAGGAGTCTTACCATGAGTCTTAACCACTAAAACTCTGTTCTGCATATAGCAGGCTGTGTTGATTACCTCTGCCCAGAAGGTGATGGGCTCATAAGGAGTCTTACCATGAGTATTAACCACTAAAACTCTGTTCTGCACATAGTAGGTTGTGTTGACTGCCTCTGCCCAGAAGGTGATGGGAAGTTTAGAGTTAGACAACATGGTTCTTGCAGTCTCAATAAGTGTCCTGTTTCTCCTCTCAGCAAAACCATTTTGCTAAGGAGTCCTGGGGTACTATATTGTCTTATAATACCTTTTTCATCACAAAATGAATCAAGGATTTGGTTCTTAAATTTTGTTCCTTGATCACATCTTATGGTCTTGACCTTATGATCAGATTGATTCTCAATTTTTGGAATGAAGTTCTTCAAGATCTCAGGAGTCTCATCCTTAGTTCTAAGGTGTCACACCCTCAAAATCCGCGTGCGGGGTTTTACCTTGAGGCGCGTGACATACCAGGATCTCAGTCATTAGTTACACAGAACGACTCTATATGAACTAACATTCAAAATCAGAGTTTAACTTTAAAACATGTGGAAGCGTTAAATAAACGAGTAAGCCCAAAACAATGTAACATTATTTAAAATGCGCAAACATACACGCCCAAGTATTATGCAAAAAAAAAAATACGATGTTTAAACAATCGTAATCCAAAACAATGTTTCATAACGTGCTGACAAACACCATGATGCTGACCCGTGTGATGTGCTCCTAGGCAATAGCAACCTTAACCTGAGAATAGCATACTAAAGAGTCAACACAATGGTTGGTGAGTTCAAGAGTTTGCGTTTAAACATAAACCAATAACAGTTGCAAAATATAAGATGTGTATTGTAATAGATAGCTAGTCTATAAACAAATAGTAATAATCATAGTGATTTCGCGATTGAAGCTGACTGTGTTACGTTTGTTGCCTCCTGCCACGACTTACTAGGTCGTGACAAATGTTCGTTAGGACAATATTGCACCCGCTTGACCTCGAGTCGCACAGGGGGGGCTCGTCAGACCCAGTAGTACTACCCAAATTTTCCCGCTAATATGATTATTAACAATCCAAAAGTGTGAGGGCTTTCCATGGTAATCAGCACTATATTATACTATACACAACTCATATAAATAAAGCATTTGTAAAAACAGTATGCTATCTCCCCCAAAAGAGAGTATGTAAAAAGTGTGGGGCATGAACTCACCTAATGCTCGTAAGAAATTACTTAAGGCTTAACTTGACAAGAAAGAGTGGATAGACAACCCTCAGAGTTCACCTAGAACACATGAGTACATAAGTACGTGTACACATAATCATAATGAAACCCTAAGTGCTCTATGAACCCAAAGAACTCAAGGTTTTAGAAAGACAAGACACATTTGACCCAGTTGTCCCATTTGACCCGTTGGTGACATTATAGGTGAAATTCCATTCAAACAAGCATAACAGTACATCACACATGATTTACATACAAACTGATCACATATGACACTTCATTAATCACATGTACTAACTAGATCATCATACAACCAGATATCATACAAGTCATGTGAATCTCAAACAATTATCATGTTCAAAATAGTTACAACACAACCAATGCATCATACATACAATCAAATAATGCACGGCATGCCATGTGAAGCCACTCATAACTTCACACCCTAAACCCTGCCAATCCTACTAAGTAGGGGCCTCAGATTCGCACGCGTGTATGATGATCATCAACATACCATTTAACAGAAATCATGTCATCTAAAATATCCAATCATGATCAACCACAAACCAACAATAGTCCTAACATACCCATGTGACCCATTACCATGAATTCCCTCAAACAGGCCAAATCAGATAACTAACCAACTAACATTCATACAACCCAAACAATACATTCTACCACCTTAGAAATCATCCATGAACATGCTAACATGATCCTAATGTCCCAAACGTGCTCAAATCTTCATATTCAAGATTTTCTGCAAATAAAGTTTCCCTTTTGGGAACGCACATCCCAAAATCCATCAAACACCTAATACATTCATGAATTCATTACTAATATACCAATTCAAGCACATGTTAACATCTAGACAAGATCAACAACATCCAATTACTACAATTCATCAACCTTCATAGCCAAAAGTTACTATCTTTAGTAAGACATGAACTACAACATTCATTCTTGAATTTCTAGCATTCATATCATCAATCTAACACCCAATTATCATCATAAACACATTAACAACCTCAATTCATCAAGAAATCATGATATTCATGCAAATAAAGTTACTATTATCAGTAACCTATGAACAACGCATCAAAATCATAGCTTTCTTGCATAATCGACGTTAACTAGCATCAATCTAACCAAACTAACATCATAACATCATCACACAACCAAGAATCAACATTCAGTTACATCATTCGAATAGAAACTTTTGGCCAACATGAAAAACCATTAAAAACATGTAGAAATCTTACCTTTAAACGTGTAATGACTTGGAATTGAAGATTCTAACGTGATATAGCCCTTGAAATCGATCAAATTTGTGGCTTATTGCTTGGTTCTTGGCCGAAGTCGAAGAGTAGAGGGAGAGGGATGCAATGTCGTGGCCGATCTTGGGTTATTAGGGTTTGGTTTTGTTTTTTTTATTTAATTAATATATCTTTAACAATTTTACCTTTTAACCCTTATAGTTTGTAGTTTATAAAAATTTGGCTTTTAGACACTTTTTAAAAGGTTTTTAACTTAAAATAATATGCATATAAACTAACAATAATAATTATGTGCATTATCTTTACTACATACAAAACATACGGATTAAACACACATGTTTCCACGTTACGCGATAAAATTCACAATTAATCGTTAAATCACATAAACACATATGCACAACATAATAATCACATTATTAACTAATATATTATCAGATAATCATTATTAATTATTATTAAGTCACCAACGTTCAACGACAACTAGTGTGTGCTTACGACACGTGTATGCAAGACTTAACAGAACTAACGGAGTTTGGTAACGGAAAATTACCGGATGTCACATTATCCCCATGTTGAAAGAATTTTCGTCCCGAAAATTGCGTTACATGGTGAGTGTTCCATCACTGGTCTACTGTATTGGCATAAAGTAATCGAGTGAGTTTCAGGTGAGTTGTCACATCATCCCCATGTTGAAAGAAATTTCGTCCCGAAATTTAAATCAATACCTTCGCCGGCTGGCATCGTCTTTTCGAACAGTTGAGGGTACTTAAGCTTCATCTGGTCTTCACGTTCCCAAGTGAATTCTGGTCCACGTCTCGAGTTCCAACGAACCTTGAATTTGTGTATCTTGCTTTGCTTAAGTGTCTTCACCTCACGATCCATCACCTCGACTGGTTCTTCAATGAAGCGCAGTTGTTCATCCACTTGAACTTCTTCCAGCGGTACGACCATCGTTACATCCGTTAAGCACTTCATCAGATTTGAAACATGGAATACATCATGGATTCCACATAGTGAACTAGGTAGGGCTAATCGATAGGCCACTAGACCTATTCTTTCCAATATCTCAAATGGTCCAGCATATCTCAGATTTAGCTTTCCTCGCTTACCAAACTGAATCACGCCTTTCCATGGCGAGACTTTCAGTAAGACCTTATCACCAATCTGAAACTCTAGAGGTTTCCGTCGCTTATCAGCATAACTTTTATGTCTGTCGCGCGCTGCAGCCATGCGATTCCTTATCTGTACGATCTTCTCAGTAGTCTCGTGTACCAACTCAGGACCCGTTAGCTGGCTATTACCAATTTCAGCCCAACAAACTGGTGATCTACATTTTCTCCCATACAAAGCTTCAAAAGGTGCTACCTTTATGCTAGTGTGATAACTGTTGATGTAAGAAAATTCCACCAATGGTAGGTGAACTTCCCAGTTATTCCCGAAGTCAATCACACAAGCACGTAACATGTCCTCCAAAGTCTGTATAGTACGCTCACTTTGACCATCAGTCCGTGGATGATAAGCAGTACTCATATCCAATCGCGTACCCAAAGATCTCTGAAGTGATTGCTAGAAGTGCGATGTGAAATGAGAATCGTGGTCAGATATAATTGAGATCGGTACTCCATGCCTCGAAACGATCTCCTTCAAATAGAGTCGGGTTAATTTCTCCATCTTGTCTATTTCCTTTATCGCTAGGAAATGAGCAGACTTTGTTAATCTATCCACGATAACCCATATTGTGTTGCAACCAGTAGAAGTTCAAGGTAACTTAGTAATAAAAACCATTGACATCTAATCCCACTTCCACATAGGGATCTCGGGTGGTTGTAATAGTCCAGATGGTTTCTGATACTCCACTTTTACCTTTGAGCAGGTCAGACACTTGCTCACATACATAGCTACATCCGCCTTCATGTTAGGCCACCAGTAGTGGGCCTTCAAATCATGGTACATCTTATCAGATCCAGGATGTGTAGAGTACTTAGACTTATATGCCTCACTCATCACCAGATCTCTCAGATTTCCATGCAGAGGTACCCAAAGTCTGTCCATGAAGTAACAAATCCCATCCGCTTTTACGTCCAACTGTTTTTCCATTCCCCTTAACGATTCAGACTCAATGTTTTCTGCTTTCAAGGCTTCTGTCTGAGCCTCTTGGATTTGTTCAGGTAACTGTGTGCTAATGGTAAGCTGTAAAGCTCGCACAAGTCGAGGCTTGGCAGCTCTTTCCTACTTAGCGCATCAGCGACTACATTTGCTTTCCCAAGATGATATCTAATGGCACAATCATAATCTTTCAGTAGCTCTACCTAACGTCTTTGCCTTATGTTCAATTCCTTTTTCTCAAAGATGTGCTGAAGACTCTTGTGATCGGTGTAAATAGTGCATTTGGTACCGTACAAGTAATGTCTCCAGATCTTTAAGGCAAAAACTACCACACCCAGCTCCAGGTCGTGGGTGATATAGTTCATCTCATGAACCTTTAGTTGTCTAGAGGCGTAAGCTATTACCTTATCCCACTGCATCAATACACACCCAAGTCCTTGAATGGAAGCGTCACAATAGACTACAAAATCGTCACTTCCTTCCGGTAATGCTAATATCGGTGCGCTACATAGTTTCTGTTTCAGCAACTGGAAAGCAGATTCCTGACTCTCGCCCCATTTGTACGTCGTTCCCTTGTGAGTCAAGGCTGTGAGGGGTTGAGCAATCTTAGAAAATCCTTCAATGAATCGGCGATAGTATCCTGCCAGTCCAAGAAATTGTCGTATCTCACTAGGCGTCTTAGGAACCGACCAATTCTTTATCGCTTCAATTTTTGCCGGATCAACATGTATTCCTTTCTCGTTAACAATATGACCCAAGAATTGCACCTCACGTATCCAGAAATCACACTTAGAAAACTTTATGTACAGTTGTTCCTTTCTAAGTAATTCCAAGATTAAACGTAAGTGCTCCTCATGCTCCTCCTCAGTCCTAGAGTATATCAGTATGTCATTAATAAAGACGATAACAAACTGATCAAGATAGGGTTTGCACACGCGATTCATGAGGTCCATGAATACTGCTGGTGCATTCGTCAACCCAAATGGCATCACCAAAAATTTATAGTGACCATATCATGTACGGAAGGCAGTCTTCGAGATGTCCTCTTCTCGAACTCTCAGCTGATGATACCCATACTTCAGATCAATCTAAAAGTAATAGCTTGATCCTTGCGGTTGATCAAACAAATCATCTATACGAGGTAAGGGATATCTATTCTTGATAGTAACCTTGTTCAATTACCTATAGTCAATGCACATTCGAAATGTACCATCCTTCTTCTTGACAAATAGAACTGGCGCTCCCCAGGGCAACGAACTCGGTCGGATAAACCCTTTATCCAACAGCTCTTGTAGTTGGGCGGATAATTCCTGCAGTTCGTTCGGAGCTAACCGGTAAGGTGCTCTCGCAATTGGAGTGGCTCCTGGAGTCAACTCAATTTGGGATTCAACTTGACGATGAGGCGGTAATCCAGGCAGGTCTTCCGAAAACACCTCGGGAAACTCGCGAACTACGGGGATATCCTCTATCTTCTTTTCCTTGGTCTGTTTATCTGTGACGAGTGCAAATATGGCCAGTCGACCCTTTTGTAACAACTTCTATGCCTTCATGAACAAGATGATGCCTATCACCTCACCACTCCTATCACCTCTGACCGTAAGGACTTCTTCGCCAATGGGAATCCGTATAATCTTCTCATGGCATATGACTTCTGCTTGTTTACTGAAAAGCCAATCCATGCCTACTACTACATCAAAACTTCCTAGTGTAACATGCATGAGATCTATGGCGAATATATGACCAGCAAGCTCTATCTTACAGTCTCTAAGAATTTGCGTTGCGTGAATCTGTGTACCGTCAGCTAACTCTACAGTGTATTTAGATTCTAAGGCTGAGGGCATATCACTTAAAAGACTACTAAACTTAGTGGACATGAAACTTCTATCGGCTCCGGTATCGAATAATACGGTAGCAAAACGACCCATTAACCGAAAATTTACCAGTTACAGTTGTAGGGTCATTTAGAGCCTCACCTGAGCCAATGACGAAGGCTCTTCATTTGGCTCCATTATTGCTATTGCCTCTATTGTTGTTGCCATTACCGTTGTTGTTGTTGTTGCCGCTGTTATTGTCACTGTTGTTGCCATTATTGTTGTTGTCATTACCATTCCTCCTGAGCTGGGGACAGTTACCTTTGTAATGGCCTTCTTTTCCGCATTCAAAATAGCCTTTGGGAGTTTCCTGGGACTGTTGTGGCTTTTTCATCAGCTCACCACGGCAGTCTTTGGCTGCATGACCAATCTTCCCACAACGTTGGCACTTTAAATTGTCACATCGACCCACATGGTGGTAGTTACACCGGTTGCACTTCGGCTTTCTTCCGCCATACCCACCAGGTCCTTGATTTGAGGGAGTCACCTGGTTGAAGCTTCAATTATTATCGAACCTCCGTTGCTGTTGCTGATTTTGATACTGCTGTTGAGGTTGAGATTGGCTGCTTGATGACGATATGAGGTAGCTGCTCGGTGTCCAGTGTAGCCACTAGTGCAGCAAAGGCTTGCTCTTGAGGAATATCCGGGGTAGGGAGTGTGAGAGATGGGGTAGCTGTCGACGACCTCATTCGTGGTCGGGTAGAGGCTATCGGTGGTACTCGCTCCCGATATATCATATGTCGTATGCAGGTAGGATAGTAATCCTAATCTCGCGGAGGATCACGTTCAGGTATCGTGAAGGATTGATCCCAATCAACCTCTTCAGTGGATACTGATGTCGTGGCCAGTCCGATCCATTGTCCGGTACGGGTGAGTAAGGAGGTAACTCAGATCTCGCTGGTCTCTTACCCAAGTCACGTGACGACGATGTCATGCTGCGAAGTACGTGATGCGTATGCCAATGAGTATACAGTAAGGAAGTATGTGACAAGTAACTAACAACTGTGTGGTTATAGTCTAGTGTGTGTATGCAACCTAGTCCCCTATAACCAATGACTCTGATACCAATCTGTCACACCCTCAAATCCGCATGCGGGGTTTTACGGCGAGGCGTGTGACATACCAGGATCTCAGTCATTAGTTACACAGAACGACTCTATATGAACTAACATTCAAAACAAAGTTTAACTTTAAAACATACGGAAGCGTTAAATAAACGAGTAAGCCTAAAGCAATGTAACATGATTTAAAATGCGCAAACAACGCGCCCAAGTATTTTGCAAAACCAAAACACGATGTTTAAACAATCATAATCCAAAATAATGTTTCATAACGTGCTGACAAACACCAAGATGCTGACCCGTGTGACGTGCTTCTAGGCAATAGCAACCTTAACCTGAGAATAGCATACTAAAGAGTCAACGCAACGGTTGGTGAGTACAAGAGTTTGTGTTTAAACATAAACCAATAACAGTTGCAAAATATAAGATGTGTATTGTAATAGATAGCTAGTCTATAAACAAATAGTAATAATCATAGTGATTTCGCGATTGAAGCTGACTGTGTTACGTTTGTTGCTTCCTGCCACGACTTACCAGGTCGTGACAAATGTTCGTTAGGACAATATTGCACCTGTTTGACCTCGATTCGCACATGGGGGGCTCGTCAGACCCAGTAGTACTACCTAAAATTTCCCACTAATATCATTATTAACAATCCGAAAGTGTGAGGGCTTTCCATGGTAATCAGCACTATATTATACTATACACAACTCATATAAATAAAGCGTTTGTAAAAACAGTATGCTATCTCCCCCAAAAGAGAGTATGTAAAAAGTTTGGGGCATGAACTCACCTAATGCGCGTAAGAAATTACTTAAGGCTTAACTTGACAAGAAAGAGTGGATAGACAACCCTCAGAGGTCACCTAGAACATATGAGTACATAAGTACGTGTACACAAAATCATAATGAAACCCTAATTTCTCTATGAACCCAAAGAACTCAAGGTTTTAGAAAGACAAGACACATTTGACCCAGTTGACCCGTTTGACCCGTTGGTGACATTATAGGTGAAATTCCATTCAAACAAGCATAACAGTACATCACACATGATTTACATACAAACTGATCACATATGACACTTCATTAATCACATGTACTAACTAGATCATCATACAACCAGATATCATACAAGTCTTGCGAATCTTAAACAATTATCATGCTCAACATAGTTACAACACAACCAATGCATCATACATAGAATCAAATCATGCACGGCATGCCATGTGAAGCCACTCACGACTTCACACCCTAAACCCTGCCAATCCTACTAAGTAGGGGCCTCAGATTCGCACGCGTTTATGATGATCATCAACATACCATTTAACAGAAATCATGTCATCCAAAATATCCAATCATGAGCAACCACAAACCAATAATAGTCCTAACATACCCAAGTGACCCATTACCATGAATTCCCATAAATAGGCCAAATCAGATAACTAACAATAATACAATCCAAACAATACATTCTACCACCTTAGAAATCATCCATGAACATGCTAACATGATCCTAATGTCCCAAACATGCTCAAATCCTCATATTCAAGATTTTGTGCAAATAAAGTTTCCCTTTTGGGAAAGCACATCCCAAAACCATCAAACACCCTATACATTCATGAATTCATTACTAATATACCAATTCAAGCTCATGTTAACATCTAGACAAGATCAACAACATCCAATTACTACAATTCATCAACCTTCATAGCCAAAAGTTACTATCTTTGGTAAGACATGAACTACAACATTCATTCTTGAATTTCTAGCATTCATATCATCAATCTAACACCCAATTATCATCATAAACACATTAACAACCTCAATTCATCATTAAATCACCATATTCATGCAAATAAAGTTACTATTATTAGTAACCTATGAACAACGCATCAAAATCATAGCTTTCTTGCATAATCGACGTTAACTAGCATCAATCTAACCTAACTAACATCATAACATCATCAAACAACCAAGAATCAACATTCAATTGCATCATTCAAATAGAAACTTTCGGCCAACATGAAAAACCATTAAAAACATGTAAAAATCTTACCTTTAAACGTGTAATGACTTGGAATTGAAGATTCTCACGTGATAAAGTCCTTGAAATCGATCAAATTCGTGGCTTATTGCTTGGTTCTAGGCCGAATTCAAAGAGGAGAGGGAGAGGGATGCAATGTCATGGCCAATCTTGGGTTATTAGGGTTTGGTTTTGTTTTTTTATTATTTAATTAATATATGTTTAACAATGTTACCTTTTAACCCTTATAGTTTGTAGTTTATAAAAATTTGGCTTTTAGATATTTTTTAAAAGGTTTTTAACTTAAAATAATAAGCATATAAACTAACAATAATAATTATGTGCATTATCTTTACTACATACAAAACATACGGATTAAACACACACGTTTCCACGTTACGCGATAAAATTCACAATTAATCGTTAAATCACATAAACACATAAGCACAACATAATAATCACATTATTAACTAATTTATTATCAGATAATCATTATTAATTATTATTAAGTCACCAACGTTCAACGACAACTAGTGTGTGCTCACGACACGTGTATGCAAGACTTAACGGAACTAACGGAGTTTGGTAACGGAAAATTACCGGATGTCACATAAGGAAAAAGAACCAAGTGAATCTTGTGAAGTAATCTGTGATCATCAAATAGTATGAGGTCCTTCCTAAACTCATTACACTGGTGGGGCCAAAGAGATCCATATGTAATAAGTGTAGGGGAGTAGTGATAGAGTTCCTTTCCTTTGGATTGTTAGAAACTTTGTGTTGCTTCCCTTTCAGGCATGCAACACAGTGGTCATTACTTGTAAACTCTTTCGTTGTTATTCCAGTTACCAAATCGTTATTAATTAGTTTATTCATGTTTTTAAAGTTTACATGACACATTCTTTTATGCCAGATGAAAGACTTATCACTATTTGCTTTAGATAGAAAGCAAGAAACTTCTCTTGAGGGGGATGTTTCCTGCAAGTCCATCTTATATATGTTCCGTTTCTTGGGGGCTCTAAGAAGGATATGCTCTTAAAGAATGACCACCTCGGGCTTGAGAACAATGCACTCATGCTCAGTAAAGAGCATGTTGTGTCGTTAATCACAAAATTGGGATACACTCAGTAGATGGTACCCAAGGTCTTTGAAAAAATTTACCTTTTCAATACTGAGCTTACCATTTTTGACCATGCCCCTTCCTGTAATGTTACCTCTAGCATCTCCTCCAATAGCAACTGGCCCTCCATCAATTTTGTCAAAATTTTGAAGTAGAGAACCATTGCTAGTCATGTACCTAGAACAACCACCATCAATGATCCATACATTTCCCTTAGTCTTTAGTTGTTCTTGCATAAGAAAGGAGTGGTTAGTTACATTTGGAAACCCAAGCCTCATTGGTCTTAGTCTTTAGCTGTTCCTACACAAGAAAGAAGTTTTCTCTTTGAACATTTGAATAGTACTTTTAGGATTGTAGATGCAATCCTTAGCCAGATGAGAAGTGCTACCATACATGATGCAATCCATTTGCTTCCTTCTGAAAGTCTTCTTTTGAGAGAAAGACTGAACTTGATCACTTTCCATGTCCATCTTCATCTTCACAGATAATATAGCAAGCTTCTTAGGGAGAGGCTGCGTAGCAGTGGTACACACCTGATCAGCCTTCTTCTCTTTGCTGGAATGATTTGGACATGAACTAGAACTCCTGGTATTAGAGTTCATAGTTGAGTCTTCAGCCTTCACCATTTCAAATCCTGCAGAGATAAACACTTGTTTCTACTTAGAGTTGAAAGTGGCCTTGATCTCTTGAGCCTTATTTAACTTTATCTTTGCTCTTCTGATTAAGTTTTTCCATTTAGACTTGGTCATTCTAGCTTCTTTTCTCTCCTCAGGAGAATAGTGACCCTTCTTAGGATGATCTTCTTCACTCTTCTCAGAATCATCCTTCACTATCTCCTTTTCATCCTTTTCACAATGGGGTCTATGAGGGGAACCTCATCTTCACAAGTTCCACACCTTGGAGATCTTATAAACAATAGAGTGTGTGGAGGAGCTATCTCAGTAGATCCCAGTCCCTGCTTATTCTGATAACAAACTTTTGCATGCAGGGATTAGGATATCATGTTCTTGAAGGTCTCTTCTTTAATAACACATTTTTCTGCCTTGGCTTTGCTGATCACAAGCTCAGCCTGCCATTCAGTTAACTTAGTGATGAGATCTTTTATCTGAGTCCTATAGTTGGTATGTTCATGCTTAAGAGTAGAAATGGTTTTCTCTAAATCTTCTATTTTAAGTTTTTAATCATTTTCAGCTCTTTTTAAATAAGCTTTTAAGATGTTTAAGGACTCAGGATCAGATCTCATCTCTAAGTTATAGGACCTATATTTGTTGACTTTAGCAATACATTCAGGTGTACAAAGATGTTCCAATACCTTGGCTTCTTCATGATCTGCCATCAGTTCTTGGTTCGGAGATGCATCCTCAACCTGAAAGTTCCAGTCAAAGCCTCCTTCTTCAATAGCAACTGCAACTAGCTGCTTGGGTTTCTCATTCTGGTGACCTCCATCTATGTAGTTTGGTCTGGTTTGTGCTTGTCCACCATTTGCCTTTGGTGCCTTGAACTCTCTAGCAAAGTCTCCCATTTGGTTATAGTTATAACACTTCACTTTGCTTTTGTCTAGCCCGAACTTTCCACTGGCTGCATTGCTAGGAAACTTCATCCCTGTCCTCTTGTAAAACTTCGTGGCTCTATGAGTGAGAAGAGCCATCTACTGAACTATTTCTATGTACTCCAGATCATCTGGATGGATACAGTTAAGGTCTTCAAAGGTAAATAGAAAGTTGCCTGTGCTTTCATCAGTAGACATAAAGGCTTGTGAAGAGCTTGTCTCTTGGAATAGGCTTCCATGGATGTAGCTCTCTCTTGGTGTCTCCGGGAAGGTGATTGAATGACCCTTTTGTAGGTTGTCAGGGTAGCAGATGAGATGATGTTATGGTTCTATGCAATCCCTTTCAACCATATGAAGGGCTAAAATCTGCTAAATGTTAGAGTTACCAGATGGACTTTGTATGTTCATCTTCATCTGGAAGCCACTGAGGATACCATACAACTCAGTGAGAGTAAGGGTCTTGAGGTTTTCAGTCCTCTTAATGACCACACAATAGTGTGTCCATTGTCTGGGAAGACAGGACATGAACTTCCTCACAAGGTCCCTGTTCTCAAGAGTTTCTCCAACATCCATTAGAGTATCCACAATCTCAACATAGCTGAAGTACTGTTGAGTTATGGTTTCACCTGTTTTGATGGTGAAGTTTTTAAACTGCTGCTTCAAGAGGTCCTTCTTGTTCACTTTTGCTTCATTTGACCCCTCATACATCAGTTTTAGTACATCCCATAGTTGCTTGGCAGTCTTGCACTTCTTGAAGCCTCTGTAGATAGAGTTTGGAAGAGCAGTTTGGAGGGTGGTCATGGCCTTCTGATCTACGTCAATCTTCTTCCAGTCTTCATTAGAATAATCAGCCACTTCCTTTAGTATCATACCACCACCACCAGCAGCTAAATGTTAGAGTTACCAGATGGACTTTGTATGTTCATCTTCATCTGGAAGCCACTGAGGATACCATACAACTCAGTGAGAGTAAGGGTCTTAAGGTTTTTAGTCCTCTTAATGACCACACAATAGTGTGTCCATTGTCTGGGAAGAGAGGACATGAACTTCCTCACAAGGTCCCTGTTCTCAAGAGTTTCTCCAACATCCATTAGAGTATCCACAATCTTAACATAGCTGAAGTACTGTTGAGTTATGGTTTCACCTGTTTTGATGGTGAATTTTTTAAACTGCTGCTTCAAGAGGTCTTTCTTGTTCACTTTTGCTTCATTTGACCCCTCATACATCAGTTTTAGTACATCCCATAGTTGCTTGGCAGTCTTGCACTTCTTGAAGCCTCTGTAGATAGAGTTTGGAAGAGCAGTTTGGAGGGTGGTCATGGCCTTCTGATCTACGTCAATCTTCTTCCAGTCTTCATTAGAATAATCAGCCACTTCCTTTAGTATCATACCACCACCACCAGCAGCTAAAAGGGTGGATGGTACATGAGGTCCATAGACAACAGATCCCCACATCCTGGAGTCTTGAGACTTGATGAACCCTTCCATTCTTTGGCACCAAGTGTCAAAGTCATCAGGAGTGATCAGTGGAGACCTTGTCATAGTACCAGTTTCCATATCAGCCTTTATGATAGCTTCCATTTGAGATGTTAAGTATTTTATGAAACTGAAGGGATTTAAGATGGTGAGATCATACAATCAAGAGCCTAAAAAGCTCTGATACCAATTGTAAGACCGTGTAAAAGGTGATCAATACAATCAGTCTCATAATGAGGAGAGTTTTAGAACACTTAACAGATCAAATGGGGAACCGGGTTTGTGTGAGATGATACTAAGAACACAAGTAAGTAATGAGACAGAACTAAGAACAAGAACACAGAAGTATGGTTTTTAAGGATGTTGTGTATTGCTCTCAAGTTATATTACAAGTGTTACAAAGCATAAAAGAAATACAAGGACGTAAGATACTTTATACTACATACTACCACCATCAATACTTTGAAAGACAGTTGGAAACACTAATCTAGACAACAAGATCAATGTAGAGAGAAAAGGCAGATTGCCTTTTGACTAGTGACTATGACATGTCATAGCTCATATCCTTTCCTATTATAAAAAGGTTAACACGTACAAAGTAGGAAGTTACAGACAAAGACCATAATCTTCAATTTACAAAAGCATGGACTTTTCACCAACTTGTATAAGTTGGTGAGTCTTCAGAGTTGCAGTGGAAAGTATGTCAGCTTTATGAAAAAGTGGATCAGAGAAAGCATGTCCTCTCTATCTTCGGAAGAAATCAGTCTCCATAGCATATTGGCTTCGGAAGACTTTGTCTCTGTAGCTTCGGAAGACTTTGTCATTTGGACTTTGGCTTCGAAAGATTTTACACTTAGAATATTTTCTGTGGAGAGTGTAAAACTTCCGAAGCAACTTCTACCTTGTACATCAGTGTATGCATGCAGGAAGCACCTTGGTTGTCTTGACTTCTTTGGTTGCAACAGCCTTCTAATCTTCGAAAGACTTCATCTTTGGCTTCGGAAGATTTGGACTTTGGCTTCGTAAGATTTTACACTTAGAATATTTTCTGTGGAGAGTGTAAAACTTTCGAAGCAACTTCTATCTTGTACATCAATGCATGCATGCAGGAAGATCCTTGGTTGTTTTGGCTTCTTTGGTTGCATCAGCCTTCTAATCTTTTAATATAAACTTACAAATACCTTGGTGAAATAACATCATTATGTATTTCTAATTATAAAAAACACTGATAGATAACAACAAGTTTATATAATGTATAAAGACAATGACGAAAATAACATATTGTGTTATTTTCAACACTATAAGTTTTGATAAATCACCAATGTATATTATTGTGCACCTTTAATTGTAAAACACAATGATAGATGATAATTTTATACAATCTATAGAAACAATATCAATAATAACATAAAATGATCTAAAACGTAAAATATAATAATGAATACATATAACAAATGATGTAAAATATATGACACAGTGAACGTAGATGTCACAATTAACTGATGTATTTGACAAAATGACCAAAATGCCCTTCTCTTTAAAACAATAAAAGGACACGTGTCAAACCCACAATCCTTTTTAAACTTTTTAGATTAAATACCCTTTTTACTATAACACTACCCATATTATATTTGTTTATTTCATATATATTGGTAATAAATTATGTCTACTAGTTTATTTAAAGTAATCAATCAATAATTTAATTCGATAATAATTGAATATTTGACATACTAATTTAAAATATAAAATTAAAATCATTTACATAGATCGTTGAGAACACATTTCAAGGTATTTCGTTTAGGTGGGAAAGTGAGAAACTAATACTCTAGTAAAAAGAAAGAATGCCTTATAAAAACTTTATTTATAAGTGTACATAGGTTTTGTTTTTAAAAAGTGAGTTTTTAATCAAACAAAAATGGGGTTTTAATTTATTAAATTATATATTTTTTCATTTGAAAATGATACGAGTAATATTATTAGTGTTCAATATTATTATTAATAATAGAGAGAAATGAAAAAGTTAGTAATGATGATGTTTATAATTATGTCAGGTCACATTTTAGTTTTTATTTATTATAGACGGACAAAAAGACCGATAGACAGATTAGAAACTCATTCATTAAATGTATTATAGTTAGTAATAAACATAAAAAGTTAAAGTATGATATTTTAATATAAGATATGATTAAAATTATATATACGTAATAGTTCAAGAAATAAAATAATTATACTATTATTTTTAACTCTCTTATTTAAATAGTTTCATTTTTAAATATTTGTTTTAAGATTTTTTTATAAAAAAATTATTTTTCTTAAAAATCTTGTTTATTAAAAATTCTGGTTTGTAATTATTATGGTTGTTTTAATAAGATTGTTTTAAGAAAATTTCACCTTTTTATAATTTTTTGAAAAAGGACCGATTTAAAATATTTTCTTTCAAAAAGGTTAAGTGTTTAGAAAATTTCATATTATATACAATTTTATTTTTTTATAAAATTTCTATTTTAAAAAATATGTAAATTTTAATTTCTTTAAGAAAATAAATTTTAAAAAGATAGCTTGATTTTAGAAAATTTAGATGAGAGAGAGAAATGTTGAAATTAATAAAATTAATTTTTAATAAGAGAAAAAAATTAGATTGGGTGTTTAAATTACTATGATACCATTTTCGATAGAAAATGATGTGAAGATGTGTTATAAGGAATGATACGTGGCAAAAAAGTTGGTTAAGAGAAGGACAAGTGATAAAAGAAATATTTTTTTATTTGATACAATATATATATATATATATATATATATATATATATATATATATATATATATATATATATATATATATATATATATATATATTGAGAACTTATTCTAAGTTAAGAAGAACTTTACTCTTTTTAGGTTTTAACATCTATAACTTTTTCATATGTGATTAATTTTTTAGAAAATAATTACACCCTTAAATCATAATTCATTTGTCTTTAATTTGAATATAATATTTTTATATCAAAAAGGAAAAAAATTATACGTCAATACTACGTATATATAGTATTAAGATAGAACATACATATATAATATGATGTACCACACATATATAGTTTGATATATTGCATATATGCAACATATATGTAATATAGGAATAATACACTTGAATTAAAGATAAAATAATTCTTGATTTTATAATGCAATCTTTTCTAAAAAAATAATAAGATATGAAAAAGTTACAGGCGTTTAAAGAAAAAATAAAATAAGTTCTCGAGTTCTCTAATTAAATTAGTTTTCATACACACACAAACACACACTCACACACACACACACACACACACACACACACACACACACACACACACACACACACACACACACACACATATATATATATATATATATATATATATATATATATATATATATATATATATAAAGGTTAGTTAAAAAAATGCATTTGCGTATAAAGGCTGTTAAGTGATCTCAACCATTTTTTTTCATAAATCAATGGTTGAGATTAATTTTTAGAATATAAAGTGGTCCCAAGTGTATTATAGGAAAAATCATTTTTGTTACCTTTTTTAAATCCCACACTTTATTTAAACGATCATAACTTTTTTATATGATATTATTTTCTAATATAAATCGCACCATAAAATCATGTGTTTTTTCCTTTGTAAATTGAGTGTAGTATTGTCGTACTTTTTTAAATCAAAAAATGATTGTTCTGAAAATATGCTATTTTATGATAAAACAACATGTTATGTACTGTTTTATGATAAGGCAACGCTTTTGTGTTGTTTTATGGTAAGACAACACTTATGTGTCATTTTATGGTAAGACAACAAGTTTTGAAACTATTTTGAAATTGTGTTGTTTTACGATAAGAGAGTTCATTCTGTGTTGGTTTTGGATAAGAAAAAAAACTTTCTATGTTGTGTGATGTTTTGTATACTTTTTTAGGTAAGAGATCATGGTTTGTGTTATTGAGGGTAAACGATCATATAAAACAACATACATGCATGTGATATTATAGTAAAACAGCAAAGTAAAATACCATATTTTGTGTTGTTTTATAATAAAAACATATTCTCTATAGTTTTAACATAAATCAACACATTTTATGGTGTTTTCATATGTTGGTAGCTTGTAGAATAACACATTCTGAGATATTTTTATGTAAAACAGTATGTTATGTCTTTTACGTAAAAAAGACGTTTTGATTAGCTTTCACATAAAACAATATGTTTAATGGTTATTTAACATAGAACATGATATTTTTAGTTGATTTATGATAAACCAACATATTCTGGGTAAATATTACAAAATATGTTGTTTTTATATGGTATTTTGACATACACAACGTAGTTAAAACAACAAAAGCAGCATATACTGTTGGGTTCAGTGGTATTTTGGTTAATTTTATTTTATCAAAATGATTTTGATAAATATTAATAAGATTAATAATAGTTATCGGAATGGTGTAAAAATCAACACCAAAAGTGAATGCGACAGGATATGGTTACAAACGATGCAGAAACAGTATAATATTAAACTATTGATGAGATATATTATACCTTGGTTAATAAATAACCGTTTGAGACACCGAGGGATTAGCGAAAGTATGCTAGAAACGAACCAGATCTAGAACACATAGACCGCGACTTGAGAGTCGTGGCTTAGAGTTACGATTGGGTCTCAGGTTTAGGGATGCTTGAGATCACCGTCAAAAAGGAAGTCTCCTTTGACCAACACAAAGATCAATTAAATGTGTTTTGGTGTCTTCAACCAAGAAAGGAATTATCCTTTCTTTTATTCTTCAAGCCAGATCCCAACCAAAACGAGAAGGTGAAGGGTATTTCAACCCTAATGATCCCTTTTAAATTTTTAATTAATCTCTTCAGCCCACGCCCAGTTTGATTAATTTAGCCCATAATAATAACCCGAAACAATAATGTTTAATAATTAAATGTTTATTAATAGTAAATAATTAGTTTAATTATTATAACCCTGATATGGTTCGTAAACATAAGTTAATCAAATTAAATGGGCTTGTAAATTGTTGCCCAAGGTGTAACTCATTCGGGTCATAGCTCGGTCAACAACGTAATTTAAATCGAACACGTACATGTTTATCTAAAAAACTCCCACTTGGATGGTATTCGATTAAATCTTACGTAGACAGTTAGTGGCACTCTAGCTGCATATTGCTGCCCCTAACAAGGTATGAAACTTTAAAGTCATTAACCAAAACATCTTGTTTTAGTCATATCTTACTAAAACAAGACAATAGACTTTGGTTATTCATAGTCATATATTCTTTTTCGTAAAAGACAACAATCGAGTCATTGAGATTCATTCTCATATGATGCTCAATCATTATTGTTCTCAATCTAGATTCAAAATGGTCCAATCAAACACACAATCAGTTTGGGTGAGGCCTTACACTTCACCAGTTTGAATCAACGAGGGTACCACTATATCTAACTTTTAAATATACTATAAGAGTAAAGAATCCCTTATTGACTACATACAAATCCCACTAAACTTTTGAATTATTTCCAACAAGTCTGATCGACTACGGATAGTTTAGAATACAATATTCATGGATTGAACATAGTTATAAGATTCATACTTGCATTTAAATTAGTAAATCAAAATGAATTCAAAAGAATAACTATTGAATGTTCATACATACAAATACTAAATTAAAATATATCACTTGCTAATCTAAGCCCGATCACATCCCTGTGCTGATAATGCTCGTCTTGAGTCATGGGCTTAGTACACATGTCTGATAGGTTTTAAACAGTGTCTATTTTGCTTATTACGATGTCTCCCTGTTTCACCATGTCGTGTATATATTGAAACTTCATCTGAATGTTGTGATAAGATCTAGTCTCTTTGGCTCGCACATGTGTTATCACAAAATATCTCGATTGGTTGCTAAATACTTTGAACCACATCGAGATTGGCTATGAACTTCATCCAAGCTGCTTCTTTTGCAAAATCTGATGCCGAAATGTATTCAAATTCAATAATGGAATCTACTACCACACTCTGCTTGAAAATTTTCAAAGAGATGGCTCCACCATTGAGTGTGAATACAAAACCAGATTATGAGTAAGAGTCATCTCGATTAGTTTAAAAACAAGCATTAGTGTAACACCTTACAATGAGTTGTTCTTCAACTCCTCCAAATACTAATAACATGTCTTTAGTTCTTCGCAATTACTTCAAAATGTTCTTAACAGCAGTTTAGTGGGCAAAGCCAGGGTTCTACTTATAACGGCTGGTAATGCTTAAAGTATACGTGACGTCAGGTCTATTGCACAACATAGCATTCATGATAGAACCAATCCCTAAAGCATATGGAACCTTTTCCATTTGCTTAATATCAATGTTCATCAAAGGAGATTGCGATTTGCTCAACACGGTACCTTTAGTCATAGGAACACCTTCTTTCTTGGAGTTTTTCATCTTAAAGCGTGTCATCATTTTGTGTATGTGTGTGCTTTGACTATGCCCTAGAAGCTGGTTAGATCTATCCCTATAGATCTTGATTCCTAGAATATAAGTAGCTTCTCCAAGATCTTTCATTGAAAAACAAGCTCCCAACCATTATTATGAGAAATTATATAGTGCTCCCACTAACCTTTCTATAAACACAAAGATCATCTACACTTTTGACAAAACCAAATTCCATGATTCTCTAATCAAACTGAAGATTCCAGCTATGAGATGCCTATTTAAGTCCATAAATAGACTTATTTAGTTTACACACCCTATTTTGATATTTTGGATCAACAAAACCATCAGGCTGAAACATATAGACATCTTCAGAGAGATGTCCATTAAAAGTAATTTTTGACATCCATTTGCCATATCTCGTAATCATAGTACCTGGCTATGGCAAGTAATATCCTGATCGATTTGAACATAGCAACATGCTAGAAAGTTTCATCATAGTCAACACCTTGAGTTTGAGTAAAACCCTTCACAACTAGCTGTGCTTTATAGGTGTGTACGTTTCAATGCATGTCGGTGCTTCTCTTGAAAATCCACTTGCTCCCTACTAGTCGTGAATCGGAGGATAGCTCAACTAAGTCCCGCGTTGATTATCACGCATAGATTGCATCTCGCCATTCATGGCATCTAGCCATTTCACAAATTCCGGATCTGAAATAGTACACTTGTAATTAGTAGGTTCATCACCAGAATCAGCTACCACCAGAACCTCGGGACCCTCCAATATCCAAAGATATCGGTCAGGTTCTTTGCGAGTCCTACTACTTCTGCGAACGCTTGTGTTTATGTCTTAATTGGAAACAACTTCTTGTTGTTTAGACGCACTGACTTCATTAGTGTTTATTTGTGGTTCTTGAATTTCTTCAAGATCCATAATATTACTTCCAGTTCCTCGAACAAGAAACTCTTTCTCGAGAAAATATGCCTACCTTTTGACGGAAATCATATTTTCATCAGGATGGTAAAAGTAATATCCTCTTCTGTTACAATATCCGACAAAAATAACCTTTTCGTCTTGAGGATCTAGCTTCTCATGTGACTCGCTGGTGACATAAGCATCACATCCCCATACTCTAAGGTAAGACAAATTAGGTTTAGACCCATACCATATCTCATACGGAGTTTTGTCTACCTTTTTATTTGGTGCCAGATTGACAAGGCTGGCGGCAGTCATAAGAGCATAACTCCAAATAGAGTGAGGTAAGTTAGTTCTACATATCATCAATCGAACCATATTAAGTAGGGTTCGATTTCTCCTCTCGCTCATACCATTAAGTTGGGGTGTGCCAGGTCAAGTGAACTGTAAAACGATTCCTCGTTTCATTAGATGATTAGTGAACTCTTGAATTATGTATTCTCCACCTTGATCTGATCGAAGTACTTGATAGTCTTACCAAGTTGGTTTTATACTTTGATTTGAAATTCTTTAAATTTTCATAGGTTTCATATCTATTCTTCATAAGGTAGACATATGTGTATCGACTATAATCGTTAATAAATGTAACGAAGTATCTTTCAAGATTTCTAGACATGGTTCTAAAAGGACCACATACATCAGATTGTATGAGTGCTAATAGATCATTGGCCCATTCACCAACATGGGTGAAAGGATCCTTTATGAGTTTTCCAACTAAGCAAGATTCACATTCATCAATGAATTCATGTCCTATGGATTCAAGGATCCCTTCGGACTGAAGCCTTTTTATGCTGGTCTTGCATATGTGGCCAAGTATACAATCCCATTGAATTGTATCATTAATGCTAGATTAGATATGTTTAGAAAGATTATATATGTTATTGTTTGTTTGAACACCAATATCATAAATACCATTTCGAGGTTTATCCTCAAAATAAAAGACATCATTCAAGTAGGTAGAAATAAATGCATCATTAAAAACGTACTTGAATCCTTGTCCAAACAATAAAGAAAATAAAAAATAATATTTCAGGTCAAACCAAGAACCAATAAATAATTATCTAAAGTAATTACAAGGCTAGATGGACAAGAAAGATGATATGTTCTAGCTGCTAGAACCAGTATTCTTTTCCCATCACCAATGATGAGCCCCATGTCGCCTTGTTTTAGTTTCTTTCACTTTTATGGCTCCTACAATACATTAATGATATGGTAACCACATCTAGTATCAAATACACATGTGTTGCTAGAAATAGTGAAAAGTTTTATAACATAAACAAGAATACCTGAAGAAGTGCCTTCACCATTGGCCTTTTTCGCCCTCAGCCTGGCTAGATAGTCACGGCAGTTATGTTTCTAGTTCCCCATCTTATTGCATTCAAAGTAGAGGCGCTCCTCAAGAGGGGGTGCTGCTTTGTTTTTAGTGGCCAGCTATTTGTTATTGGTGGCACGATTGGCAGCAACAACTTTACTCTTACTGCAGGATCGGTTTTGGTTTCACAACACATGTTTATCTCACAAGCTCACTTAATCTTACTTAGTTTGATGAAGCAGAATCTCTAGCTAAGTTCACAAGTAATATAATTAGTTAATGAAAACAAATGAACACAAGAATAGTTTCAAGATACTAGTATATATTACTTCTCAACTCAGCATTACAAGACTCTTACAAGCATGATTTACAAAGTTACAATGAGAAACTATATATACTAATATCTACAGCCGGTTATACTTGGATAACAAGCTGGAATCTACAACTAGACAAATACTACATTGCTAGAAGTAAAGTATCTAAGATAAAATACTATTCTAGATTAGGTAGTCATCAGAGGTCCATGACTTACCTTTTGTCACCACCTAAAAATGGCAACTGTACTAACTGATAATGGGTGAACACTGGATTAAAGTATGGTCAACTACATGGGCGTGGCAAAGCGCCATGCAGTATATCAGAGGTTGCAGCGGATGTCAGACAGACCATACTTATGTCCACTGGTTCATAGTTGGTTTTTCCGAAGCTAAATGGATTAGGAAGAATAAGTTCTTCCGAGGCCATTTATTCGGAAGAATAAACTTCTTTCGAGTCTTCTGCAAGTCTTCAGGACTTTATTCTTCAGAAGACGTTGTCTTTAGGATCTTCTAAGTTGTATACTTCGGAAGGAGAACTACCTAGACTCAATAGACTGAGTTCTCACTCCGGACGTTCTTCAACCTTGAGCTTTAGAAGATCTTTGACTTGTCTTCGAAAGAGCAGCTTTGTCTTCGAAAGACCACTTCAATTGTATATAAAAATCTTCTAAGTGTTGTTTTGGTTGCACCAGCCTCATATGATCCAACAAACTCCCCCTTGGTTGATGCTACCAAAACTTCACTTCCTTCTATTCCTCAATGTCTTCAACACTAGGGAGAGTAGATATTTGTCTGTCTCTTTGTTCTTCCCTGATGCAGTGGTAAGGAGCTTGTCCAAATCATCCGTAGATAATAGATCCAATTTGTTGCTCTGGATGTTGTGTACCCTTTGCTGCATCCCTTTGAAGAGAGTTAATTGATAGGAATTGTAGTCATATTCCCATCTAACTATAGGATCCAAAGTTGGACCTTCAACCATCTGCAGGAATGTTCTTCTTTTTCAAGTTGCACCTTCTTCTTCTTCTTTTGCTCTCTTTTTCAACTCTTCTTTAGTCTTGGCTTTCTTTATAAGCTCTTCAACATGAAGACTGCTCAGATGATTCCTGATGTGAGCAGCTATCTGAGAGTTGGAGGGATTGGAGAATGGTCTCTTTGCTAACTCAGCAATGCAAACCTACTGGAGTGTAGGAGAGCAGATGTATCAAGTCTATTAACTTAACCATTCTCTCTTTCCACAACAAAGCTATGTGTAGCTTCATCGAACCTCCACTGGAAAATTTTTCATTTAGTGCATCAGAGTTGGTTGCAAGAAGTTGGAGAGCTTGGTCTAGTGTTCCCCTTGGCAGATTAATGAATGCATATCTTGTGAGGGAACAGGAAGAGCGATCAATGTATTTTAGCTTTATGGACTCTTCATCACAAGAGATGTCGCTCAGGGTTGTGCAGTTGATGAGCTTCCTTTTGATCTCCTTGAATTCTTCTAAGGTTAGGGGTTTAGATGGTTCAAACTATGGTTTGGGTAGTGATTGGGTTCAGGGTTGTGTTTTTGGTTTAAGGATAGGTGGTAGTGGAGGTTGTTGAGCAGTAGTGGGTGCAGGTGTAGGTATGGCTGATGGTGTGGATTCAGGGGTGTAAGGTTCAGTGGTTGGCTTAGTTTTAATAGGGTAGGGAAAAGGTGTAGGCATAGGTTGTGGTTTAGGTGCCATCCTCTAAACACTTTGCCTTTGGAGTACCACCTGCCTTCTTCCTAAACAAATGTCAACCTTGATGTCGCTGACATGTCATTGTAGGGTCTTTAAGGACGTAGGACCCACCTGCCTGCCAGTGAATCCATGGGCTTTAAGGTAGATTTTCATCCAGTCCTTATCACCTTCACTCTTCGCAGCTGCAAGCTTTGCCTCTTCCTCCATCTTCTTCCTTTCCTTCAGCTTCTCCCTAGCAGCCTTCTTCCTTTTTTTTTCATTTGATCTTGCTCTTTGTGAAAAAGGAACATGATCATATCATAATCATGAGGTGCTACCTCCTTCTGAGAATAGCCTCTATTATAGAGAAAGGCTATTCTCGCAATCTTTTCCATCTCCATTGCCTCCTTCTTTTTCCTTTCTTCCTCCTCTATGGCCAACCTTGCTGCTTCCTCTTTTTCTTTTTGCAGCAAGGTTGCCTTCTCCAGCCTTACAAGCTCATCAAGTGGGAGTAGAAGGATATCTTTATTGACTACTCCAAGGCTGATGAGCTTGTCTATAACCTCCACTCTCCTCTGGTTGTTGATACTCTCTTGGGCAACTGCAGCTGCTTTGTTGCTTGTAGCCAACAACTTCCCAGTATTAATTCTTCCTTTCTTTTTTAGCTTCTCCAGCCTTTCTTCCTCTAGAAGCTCTTCAGCAGTGAGCTTCCTCTTCCCTTTAGGATCAGAGGAAGATTCAGCCTTTGGAGACTCAGGCTTAGAGGTTTCAAGTTGGGGAGATGGGGTTTGAACTTGTGGTGCTTGGGAGATGGGAGTTATAAGGAAGTCCTCACTATTACCCTCAGAGGCCAGGTCAAGAATGGCCTCTGTGATGAACAGGTCATCGGACAAGGAAGATAGCTTAATTATTCCTTCGGCGGCTTGGATTTCTGCTTTGGAAGTAACTGGAGCTGCACTACCTGTCCCTTCTAAGTTGGTTGCTAGGCCATCAGTCTGTATTTCCCCTTTGAAGTTAATCTTAGGTTCAATAGAGACTTTAGGTTGACCAACTTCCTCCTCAGAGGTAGGTGGTGCACTTAGCCTTTGTAGCTCTTCAGCTCCAAAATAGGCTATAGCAACATCAGGAGAGGGTTGTTTAAGGGAGGAGCTTATCAGAAATTTGGTTAAAAATCTGTTAAGGTCAATAAGCATCCTTGGGTCAACTTGAATGGTAATAGGAGGTGGTTGAGGAAAGATGGTTGCAGGATGTTGCTGTGTGGGATAGAAAGAAGAGATGGCATCAAGGGAAGTAGTGATGGCAAGGCTGGGTTCCACATATCTTTGTTTCTGTACATTCTCCCCCTTTTTGGTAGCATCATCTTGAGAAGTAGATGAGATGGAGGAAGAACTTAAAGAAACTTGAATTTGTACATGCCTAACAGACTTCTCAATCTATTTCTCAGCTAGTTAAGCCTTGAGATGTTCAATCTCAAGTTGCTGAGTGGCAGACCTATCCTCTAAAGTCTTAACCTTTAATTCAAGGTTTGAGACTTTAGAAAGCAGGTCTATGATAGTGAGTTTCAGACTACCATCATCTTCTTTTGAAGAATCATTGGGAGATGAGATAACATACCTAGTGTTGGTCCAAATGATCATTAGAACGTGCTTTTGATGAAGATTTAACACTGAAATCCATAAGATATCACTAAGTCTAATAGCTTGTGGACCAAGTAATGATAGAATATAAACACAAATCAAACATAAGACCCATTTGTAAGATGATTTGTGAAGATTTAGAAGAATTATGCTCAAATGTAAGAAATATAAGCTCCTAGCAATACACAAACAAAGAATGAACTCAAATCTGTAATATCAATAAAGTTCCTAATGTTACATAATGAAGAACAAAGATACAAATATATACAGGACCTAGTTTCGCATACAGTTTCGCATACTGTGAAACTATATGCACCATGGCATGCAAGACTACCAGGCAAAACTGCAGTTTCGCATGCCACAGAATACAAAAGAAGACAAAAGTAAACTAGGTCCTATTACATTAATATCTAAGCATCATAAACTATAACAAAAAACAAATGGCAAGGTGAATACCACCTTATTCTTGATCATCAATACTCCCCCTATGGGGGTATTCACTTGTCGGGTCTTCTGGATCAGCTCCGGCCTTTGCTCTCTCCAACAGTCGAGACAAATCTCCAACTTCCGCCTCTAGATACTCGTGTTCTTGCACGCTTTTCTTGAGCGGCCTGATTTCCGATCCGCCCCTAGCCTTTTTTGCTACCCACTCAAACAGGCTTGCTTCCATCTTTGTCTCTTCTCTAGCTCTGAATTTGATCTGGTTTTCGCATAAAACTTTCAGATCCTCATCACTGAATGAGAATACCTCCATTGGATCGAATAGCCTTATCTCATCTCCATTCTTTACACTCGCTACTGAATCTCCAGTTTGGTAGTCATAGAACCATTTCTCGAATTTCTGCTGTCTTGACGGCTGTTGATCAGGTATCCTCACTCGGTTGATAGTCTTCATAGGCTTTAGATTCAACACAATCTTTCCTTTCCCAGTCACCCAATCTAGATCCTTCTTTGATTGTCTCCTCTCTGGATTCATATATCCAAAAGCTTCAAAGTTGTCCTTTACGCCCTGATGGATCTCATTCTCCAACAATGTAGCACGTTCACTCAAAGCTGAATCTAGGAGGGGAATCTCTGCCAACCTCCTCAAATACCCCTTAGGAAGGGTCTTAAACGCCTTCCTTTTGTGTAAAAATGAGATCCCCATCCATGTCTTTTAATCATAAACATTTTTAGCTTTGACTTGTACTTCCAACTCACAATCCTTTTATCTGACTCCTTCCTCCTTGGTTCTTTAATGTTCTGAAATAGAGGGGTTTGCTTCTTTGGTTCCTCCTGCTTAGTGAACCAGTCTTCCTTGGTCAACTCAACCACATCTCCTTCGATTGAACTCCTCTGAGCCACATAAGTCATTGGCCTCTCATCAACTATGTAAAACCCAGGCTCAGAATCATAGTCCACCAACTGCTCCTTTACTTCTTCCTCCTCATCTCCTTTAATTCAGTTTGCCCTTTGTTTCCTACTTGAACCTCACTCCTTATCACCTCATCTCCTGTAAGATCGGTATCTATGTCAAATCCCATATTAATGAATCCAACTTCAAATACCTATTCAGCATCTTCTCCAGCACCTACTCCTTCACCACTCACTCTTGCAACACCACCACCAGCTTCATTACCTTGTACACCACTTCCACCAGCTCCAGAGGTTCCACCACTACTAGCACCAACACCAGATGTTTTATGAATAAAAGGAACTTTGATGTGTCAGTGATGTCCCTGATTTTCTCGGCACTCAGTACATCAACAGCACTGGCAGCTCTCTTCAAATCACTCACCTCCTCCAATAACCTTCAGACTAGATCCTGTTGGCTCAGTATCACCTTCTTCATCTCCTCAATCTCTAAATCTCTTAGCTTTACCCTCTCCTTTGAGTTGATTAGTTTGGTCTTAATCATACTTAGCTCATTTGATAAGGATGTGTTAACATTTCTAATCACATCCTCATCAAACTCTGATCTCGTATTTCTCCTTCGCCTCTCCCCTTCTCCTGTAGGCCTGGTCTTAGGGATGACTGGCTGTTTGCTCTTACTCCTCTTTTCCCATATCAGGAAATCAGCTCTAATTGTTTTCTCAGCACTCTTCTTATTCCTCTTGTTTCTCAGTTCCTCCTCAATCTCATCCAATTGCTCTTCGAAGGTCAAATCACTCTCCTTCATGTACTTCTTTCTCTTTCTAATCTCCTCCACATTTCCTCCGGTCTCTATTTCTCTTCATTCCTCAAAAGGGATCAAAGTCTTGTTATAGTTCCACCTTTCTTCTCTGTACATGCTCTCCAGCAGATATGTGATTTTTCCTAAAAAATCATGTCTAGAAGCAGCATAGTCAGCAAAGATCCTCGGGTTCATTGGAGTCAATCTCAGTTCATCTCCAAGCTTAGGTAAGTTTGGCTTTAGATAACCTAGAATGATCTGAATGAATCTTGGATAGAGCAGCCACCTATCCTTCTTCAGAGCCAAGATGTTCTCCAATAGGTAGTCATGAATGATCTGGGCTATGATTGCCTTTTCACCTTTACTAAACATAATCATAGTTGTGGACCATCTCAGATTTAGACCATCTGATCCTCCCTTCCTATGATCCAAACAGCTAATGAATACGTGAGCTATAAACCTCCACTGCTTCAAGAGAAATGACTTCTTAATCTCCTTCCGTTTCTCAAAGTCGGTTCCCTCATAGCCAATATCCTTAAATGCTCTAATCACCTCTGAATCTGTCATCTCTACGCTCTCCCCCATGTCATCCTCCAGATGTAAGGCCTTAGCCACTGTCTCGATCGAGATCACAACTAGCTCTCCCTGAACAGATGATCTAATAATCCTTTGCCTGGTATCATACTTAGCCGTTCTCCAAAACTCTCTAATCTGCTTCTCCTCTATGGTAGGAGAGTGAGAAATGGCATAGAAAATGGGAGATCTCCTTAGCCAATCAATGGCATCTCTGTATCCAGCAAACTTAGGATCGCAATCGTTTAGATATGCCACCACGTTTGATCTAGGATCGAACTTTAAGCTCCCCATGATAACTGCAGGTGAAACCAAGAGTTCATTAGATCACTGGAGGTAACAAAACATTAAAAAAATTCTAATTTTTTAATTAATATTAATTAATATTATCTATTTACTATTTCATATCATTATAATATTGTATAAATTTAATTATAATTTTATTTTATTTTATTATTATTATTATTATTTTTAAAATTCTGTTTCGTATATAGTTTCGTATGTAGAAACTATACTTTCGCATGAAGAAATATAGATTCGCAAGAACTGATGAAGAAAGCACACGTGAGAAATTATAGTTTCACAGCCAACACTCAAAAGATTTGCTTGGAATGAGAAACTATAGTTTCACAATGAGAAAGTGTAGTTTCGTATTGGAAACTATAGTTTCGCATGGACTCCGAAACTATAGATTTGCAAGATCCAGGCAAAACTAATCAGTGCACACGGGCAGCATGACTAGATAGGTTCGCATGGATCAGTGAACTATCATTCAATTTCGCACCATGACACCTTAGTTTCGCACAATGAATGCGTGAAACCCAAAAGTCATTGAATCGTTTTTACACTAAAAATCAAAACAAAATATGCACCACGATTCGAAACTTGTTCAGAAACGAGGTTTACCTGTTAGTTTTGCAAAATAACACTTCTAAAATTGATTTTGAATCCTTGGCTAAAAGGGGCGGTTTGTTTTTCAAATGAAAATAGGAAATTTCGCAACTAAAGAAACAAATGACGAAACTGGTATTTATACACCACAGTTTCGCCCACCCTACGAAACTGTAGTTTAGCTTGCAGAACCAGGTCAGTGAAATTGTAATTTCGCATAATGAAACAATAGTTTCGCACTGCGAAATAACAATTTCGCATGAACAAATTTTTTTTTTCTTTTTTTTATGTAAAAAGAAGACTTCTCAACCCACGAGACTTGACTAAAAAAAGAATTTGAAAAATAAAGCACAGAGGCAAGGATATCGGACACGCTTTTGCAAGAAATCGTCTAGGGAGTCGAGGATTGACGGGATTGCCAATATGCTTGTTTATTTAAACCCATGTCGTATTCTTTTCAACAAAGACTTGTAACATAGTTTTATCATGTTTTGGGTTCGCTTAAGAACGCTCAAGAAACTTGGTTTCCCGAAGTCATTCGGGAAAGAACTCATCTCATCATCATGGTTTATAGAGTTTAATCATTGAATCTACTTGAAATTTTTTGGAATTGACATAATGCAGATCATATGATATACATAAGGATGGATGAAGGGTGGATGATCAGAGCTCCAGGTCTATACTCACGTATAACAGAGAAGATAATCATTTAAGCAAAATGATGATAACTTTAGGTCTATACTCACGTAGAACAGAGAAGATCATCATTTGAGCGTGTTGATGAGAGCTTCAGGTCTATACTCACGTATAACAGAGAAGATCATCACTTCAGGTCAATGCTTACGCATAGCAGAGTAGTTGGACATGCAATTTATTCAGGGCTACAGGATAAGGGAATTTTGGTAATACAAGATCAAACGCAAAAATCAGCCACTCTCAACATAAATTTTGGCAAGATTTGTAACTTTGTGCAAGCCGAGATGACATGGGAATAAGCCTTATCACTGAGGTTGATTCTTAGTTAAGTCACACAGTCATCGTTTGCTTCGTTTTAGGCCACCGGGCCTACCGAGATATCCCAACCCAACACCTCTAACCTCCTTCAGACACTATCCAAGCTTCCTAAATTCTGCACCAAAGATAAGATAAGATTATATACAGAACAACTTAGAATGCAACAAAAGAAAAATATAAAATAGTCAAAGTCTATTCTCCCTTGAAATTATATTAAAGACCAACAAAAGAAATTTCCAGGATATACTTTGGGGAAGAGAGGGTTTTGAAGCTTCTTAGCAATCTTAGGGTTTTGAATGAACTCAAACACAAATCAGATATTAAATATTTACAGATGACTGCCAAATTTGTCCTTAAATTGATATTAGACCCAACATGTTAATCAATTCATAAAAACAAGGTTTATCAAATGTTTTTGTGAAAAGATCGGCCTTTTGACTTTTGGTGTCATTGGGAATAATATCAATAAAACCCTTTTCTTGTGCATCTCAGATTGCAAGAATTCTTGTTTCAATGTGCTTTGTGCGAGTATGATGAATTGGATTTTTGGCAATTTCAATAGCCGCTTCATTGTGGCAGAATAGTGGCGCGTGAAGAAAATTAATCCCGTAATCCATCATTTGATGATGAATCCATAGCACTTGGCAGCAACAACTTGAAGCAGCAATATATTCAGACTCATCTGTGGATAGAAAAACTATTGTCTGCTTCTTACTTTGCCATGAAACCAGGCAATCCCCAAGATATTGACATCCGCCGGATACAGACTTTCTATCAAGTTTACAACCTCTATAGTCACTGACGGAGTATGCATGAAGATCAAAATTTCCTCCCTTTGGATACCAAAGACCCAAACAAGGAGAGGCCTTCAAGTAGCAGGAGATACGCTTAACAGCTTTTTCATGAGATTCCTTTGGATTGGCTTGATATCGAGCACAGTAACAAACAACAAATGTAATATCTAGATGACTCGAGGTGAAATACCTTAGTTATCCGATCACAGAGCGATAACGGTGAGCATCAACTGGCTTTCTATTGTCATAAGAGGTTAGGCAGGTTTGTGCAGAAAAAGGAGTAAGCTCGGGAGAAGCATCATTCGTGTTGTATTTTGATATGATTTCTAATATGTATTTCTCTTGATGAAAGAGAATTCCATCCGGCTTTTGTCCGACCTATAATCCTAAGAAGAAGCACATCTCCCACATCATGCTCGTTTCAAAGCGCTCCTTCATCACTTCTTTAAACTCTCTACACAACTTCTCATTCGTTGAGCCAAAAATGATGGCGTCAACATATACTTGAACAATAAGCACATCTCCATTAACCTCCTTCTTAAACAAAGTCATGTCTATAGTTCCACGCATTAAGCCGTTTTTGAAGAGATAATGTGTTACGGTAGGAGCTTGATTTAATCCATACAAGGATTTATCCAGTTTATAGACTTTTTCAGGAAAATCTAGATCTTCAAAACCCGGTGGTTGATAGACATAGATCTCTTCGTCAATTGCTCCATACAAGTATGCACACTTGACGTCCATATAGAAGACTTTGATGTTTTTGTGAGCAGCATGAGCTAGGAAAATTTGAATGGCTCCAATCCGGGCCATAGGGGCAAACATCTCAGTATAATCAATCCCCTCCTCCTGAGAAAATCCTTGAACAACCAACCTTGATTTGTTTCTAATCACAACTCCAAGATCATCTGGTTTGTTCTTGAATACCCACTTTGTACCAATTAGATACTTATTTGGAGGAAGATCAACTAATTGCCACACTTTCAATTTTCTGAATTATTGAAGCTCTAATTGCATTGACTCCACCCAGCTTGGGTCTTGAAGAGCCATGGCCACATTTTTTGGGACAATTTGAGATAGAAAGCAAGCAAAGAGACATTCACTGATTAGCCCTGATTGGCTTTGAGTCCTAACACCATCAGATATTGAACCAATGACATAATCATATGGGTGATCTTTTAGAGTTTTAAAGTTAGTGTTGAGGGTTAAGGAATTGGATGAAGTGGGTTGTGGGGAAGATGGTTGTGAGGTGGATAATGGTAAAGTGGATGGTTGATTTGAAATAGGACTTTGTGGAATTTGTGATGCTGTTGAAGGGATTGGTTTTCAGGTTCAGGTTGATGTTGAGGTGGGAGTTCTGGTTGAAGATGAGGTTGCAGGTCAGGTTGAGGTTGAGGTAGTGGTTCTAGTTGTGGTTGAGCGGGAATGAAAGCTTGACCACTTGATGAAGGAACAGGAAAGGATGGCAAATTGAATGAATTAAAAATGGTGTTTGAATCATAGAACCAATCTGGATCAGAACCAACGTTAGAAACATTAGACTCTTGCCAATCAACATAGAAAGGTTCTTGCACTATTCGTGTCCATTTGTTGTATACTCTATAAGCCTTTTGAGTTGAAGAGTATCCAACAAAGTAACAGTCATCTGACACTACTCCAGACTTTGAATTTTGAGATTGAGAATTTAACAACATGCAAGAGCAACCGAAAGGATGAAAAAAGTCAATCAATGGTTTTCGCTTGTGAAACAGTTCATATGGAGTCTTCATCTTGTCTTTCATAATTAGAAATCTATTATGAAAGTGTGAATCCAAGGATCGCAATCAGGAATTATCAGTGTTAGATTTGTTTCGAATTAATGATAGCGGAATTACCATTAATCGTTGTTTAATTGATTAACAAATAAATATCGATGCTAGAGAAAATAAATAATGAATGATCAAACGATATCAACAATATGCAAAGAATAATGTTTTGAATCAAATGTAATTCATTAAAACTGATTAATGATTACAAGGAATCAAATAATAATTGCTAACAAAATTCTATGGTATGATTGTGTTTATGATTTTTGGTGAGTTGATGTGACGGCTGCTAGGATTTGTGTTGATCGTGCGAAACGATGTGATGGTATTGTTGGACCAAAAGAACTAATGAGCCTAATCAGAAAAACCTTTAAGTCCCACGGACATTACAACAACTGAAGTAGTCTGCAACAGCTGAAGACATCAACTGATAACAAGGTCTGAAGACAAAGTCTGAAGTGAAAGAGCTGAAGACAAAGTCTGAAGTGAAATAGCTGAAGACAAAGTCTGAAGTGAAAAAGCTGAAGACAAAGTCTAAAGCTAAAGAACTGAAGACAAAGTCTGAAGACAAAAGCTGAAGACAAAGACTGAAGACCAAGTTTCAAATGTTGTCACAACAGTTGAAGAAGACCTCTTCAGTAGTTGTGATGGTTTCCTTTCAGTAGTTTTATGTTTCTTGTATTCAGTACTTGTAGTTTCAGTAGTTTTAGTTTCATCTTGTACTTAGCATACTCTGAGATGTTCTCAGTTGTTGTGAACATTCTCAGTAGTTTGCTTACTTTCAGTTGTTTGTAATAATTCTGTTAGATGTCACTATCAAGTGACATCAGCAGACGTCACATTCCTTTATATAAGGAATGTTGACCTAATTGTAAGGGCGCAGCTCAGCGAAGCCTAGCGGCCGCCATACCGAAGCATTTGTGCATAAATGATATTATCCCTTTTGCAGAAAACCCTCTTTCTCTATAACCGTGTACTGTTCCATTGAATATCTATTGTGTTCTTGCTATATTTGTCTAATTCTTGTTCTAATTCCGCTGCGATTCAACTCTAATTGATCAAACTTAGATCGCTGATCCTGTCAAATGGTATCATAGCAGGTTAATCATTGATCGGTTTAACAATTGATCATTGAAACTGCTATTTCGATATCTAAAGTTTGATCGAATTAGCATATTTGCAAGAATTGGTTATAGAGATTGATCTTCTGCTGCTTCTGGTTAGTCAATTTGAGTTTCTTCTTGTTTCATATTGAGTTTGTTGTGTTTTTGTGCTAAATCTGTTGAAACTTGATTGAATTGGTTTGAATCTGAGAATGACTACTCCATCTAATGACCCTCACAATACTGGCTCCTCAACCAAGCCTCCGATGCTGGTTAGGAGTGAGTATAACATATGGCAACGAAGAATGCTCCATCACCTGTCTGTTAACAGTTCAGGTTGTTGGACATCTGTGGTTCACGGTCCACACAAGCCTATGGTGAACAATCCGGAGACCAACCAAATGGTTCGAAGAAGAAGGAGCAATACTCAGATGAAGATCGTAAATGTTTGAGATTGATGCTAAAGCCCATGGAATTCTGGCCATGGCACTGCCTAATGAAATCTATTCTGGGCTTATGCATCATGAAACTGCTCATGACCTCTGGAATGCTTTGAAGGAACAATTCGGAGGAACTGATGAGGTCTTAGCAAACAACAGAGAAATCCTCGCCCAACAATATGAGACATTCTCTCATAGGAAGGGTGAGACACTGACTCAACAGTTTGAGCGTTTCTCCTGCTTGATCTCTGAGCTGAAAATGGTCAAGCATGAGTATACTAACAGCCAGATGAACAACAGATTCCTCAGATCACTGCCTGAGAGATGGGACACATACACCATTGTCCTACGCTCCAGTGCAAATCTGGATAGCCTATCTCTCACCCAACTCCATGGGAAACTGCTTACATTTGAAAGAGAGATAGAGCAGAAAAGGAAACTGGCATCATCAGGAAAGCTCACTGATGACTTTGTACCAGGGAACACTGCCTTGGTCGGTCATGAGTCAGAATATGCTGGATCAAAAGCCATTATGATGAGCATATAGATTTCTCTTCAAACAGTTCTGATCATGCATTTGTTGGTGTTGACAGTCATTCTGGTGTAATAGTGATAATTTATGCTTTATCATGGATGATTTGATGGGTATTGCTGATGATGATTTAGAAGAGATGGATATTTTGAGCCAAATGGCCTTGATCAATATCAGATCTCAAAAGTTCTACAAGAAACTGGTAGGAAATTTCCAGGACTCTCTGGCAAAACCAAAGTTGGTTTTGACAAGAGTAAGTTGAGGTGTCACAAATGCCACAGGCTTGGGCACTTTGCAAGAGAGTGTAGATCAACTGGATCTAACTCCTCTGCACCCTTTGTGACCTTTCCAAGCAATAGTTCACAAAACAAAGGGCAACATCCTGCTAGTTCTGGTCATCACTCACAACCTCAATCTCCTGCATATTTTGTCCCTCAGGGTCCAATGCCATATCCATATCCCTGCTATTACATGCCACAGCCAAATCCAGTTCAAGTTCCTATAGCATAACAACCTCAAGCCCTACCTGAGCCTCAACCATCTCCATCACAATCTCAACCTCATCACAGCTTCTTCACACCAGGAGTTGTTGACTGGAGCAGCTTACCAGATGATCTTTCTGGTTTCAATGAGCAATTATTTGCTGGTGCTGGTCAACATGGTGGTGAACATCCTTTTGGGAATCTTGCTCTCATGGCCCTGGAGTCTACTGAGGGTTCCTGCTCCAATGCATCATCTTCACAGGTAACCCAGGTATCTTCTGAGGCTAAAGCCAAGTTATGTTCTGAATCATGCATAGCTGCCTTTGTCTCTATTAGAGAGGCAAATGTAGCTTTAATCAATCAAAATCTTGAGCTTGAGAAAACTATTTCCAAAAGAAAAGCTGAGTATGAGTCTGCTCTTAATGACAAAGATGATGAGATTTACAAGCTTAAATGCCAACTTAATGATGAAAAGGCTAAGGTAGAGGTCATACTTGAGAACCACAGAAGTCTCAAAGAGACACTTGCAGCTACCCAAGTTGAGTGTGACCGCTGGGTAACATCCTGCAAGGGATTTGAAATGCTTCTCAGCAAGCAAACAGCTTCAAATGTGAAGTTTGGAATAGGTTACAATCATACTGCCCACCTACTGATTTTACTTCAAAATCAATAGTAAAATCTGAAGGTGAAAGTAATTTCCAAACCACATCATCATGTGATTCATCCTCAAATGATAATACAAAATTAGAGGATGAAGTCAGTGTTAAGATCTCAGCAAATCAATTGCCTGATGGTTTAAATGCTGATAAACACATGAAGCTGAGCAATTCAGATGTTGTCCCTCAAAGTACTCCAAGTACTGAAGGGCAAGTCACAACATCTGAAAAGCATTTCAAATCTGCTGAAATAAAAGGATTAACAACTGCTGAGGAATCTATCATACGGTCTTTCAGGACGGATAGAGAACAGCTGAAGAACAAGTCTTCAGTTGTTACCGATCCTTCAGTACTTAACACAAGTACTGAAAGGAGGAAAGTACTGAAGATCACACCTTCAGTAGTTTCCACTTCAGCAGTTGATCAATCCAAGATGAAGAATAAGCCATGTGAAATATGTGGTAAATTCAATCATCTATCTGATGAATGCTGGTACAAAAAGGGTTCCAAACTCAACAGAGATAAGCTCATTAAAGAAGAGATTAATAAAATGAAAAATGAGTTTGAGACCAAGTTTGTACCACAGTCATCTCAAACTGATAAACCCAAGGCCTCACCAAAATCCAAAAAGAAGGATGGGGTTTATCAGAAAACAGCTGATAGTGTTCCTCATGATAAACATCAGACTAAGTCTGTGAATTTCAAGAAGGAGGAAATGGTGGGTCACAGGAACTCATCAAAAACAAGTACTGATGTGTCAAATGAGCTGAAGGCTTTAGCAACAAATCAGACACAACTTGTTATGATGGTTCAGCATTTGTTGGGGAGAGTTAACCAACTAGATGCACCTGTGATCAAACCACTGAAAAGGAAATCCAAGCCCAAATCTAAGAAATCCATTTCAGCACCATCTCCACCTTCATCAGCTGTTAATCATGAGAAACAAGTTATGGTTAAATCTGTTGATGAAAACAGACCCAAAACCAAAAAGGTTTGGGTCTCTAAAGCTAACTAGTTTCTTATGATAAATGCAGGGTTCTTCAGCATGCCAAAGAAGCATCTGGTATGTAGACAGTGGAGGATCTATGCATATGACTGGGAGCAGTTCTCTTCTTAATGACTACTCTCAAGGAAAGAAGGGATTTGTCTCATTTGGAAATGATGCTAAGGGTTACATCATCGGGAAAGGATTTGTGTCAAATGGAGAAATCAGATTTGATGATGTTAACCATGTGGAGAATCTCAAGTATAATCTACTGAGTGTCAGTCAGATGTGTGATAAAGGGCATGTTGCACTTTTCACAAGCCAGAACTGCCGGATTCTGTCTTCCAAAGTTCTGAGGCTGATTGACAAGGTATTGGATGAACATACTCTCCTGAAGGCCAACAGGATAGGAAGAGTATATGCCTTGGATTTGTCAAAGAAGATTGATTTAAAAGGTCATCCTTGCCTGTTCTCCAAGGCCTCTCCTCAGGAATCTAAACTGTGGCATAGAAGGCTGGGTCATGTTAATCTCAAAAACATGAATCAGCTGATCCACAATAGTTTAGTGAGAGGTCTACCAATAAAGGAGTTCCACTGTGATGAAACCTGCACTGCTTGTTTAAAAGGAAAACAACACAAAGTTTCATTCCCTCCTATAGAAGAACCAAAGTCCACTGCCTGCTTGCAATTACTGCACATGGATCTCTTTGGTCCTGTGAGAGTAATGAGCATGGCAAAGAAGAAATACTGTCTGGTAATTGTGGATGATTACTCCAGATTTGTATGGACCTTCTTCTTGCATTCAAAGGATGAGGCTGCTCAGACAATTATTAACTTTGTGTTGTATGTTGAGAAGCAGTATTCCCTATCAGTCAAGTGTATAAGAAGTGATAATGGAACTGAATTTAGAAACCATACACTTGATGATTTCTACCTTTCAAAAGGAATCAAGAGGCAGTATAGCATCCCAAGGACTCCAGAACAAAATGGAGTAGTGGAGAGAAAGAACAGGACCCTAATTGAAGCTGCAAGGTCCATGTTGGCTGACTCTGGTTTGCCACTGACCTTTTGGGCTGAAGCTGTCAACACAGCATGCTATGTGCAAAATAGAGCTTTAGTGAATCAGAGGTTGATGAAGACTCCTTATGAAGTTCTACATCATTTGGCTCCTCTAATTTCATTCTTCAGAGCATTTGGGTGTCCTTGTTACATTCTCAACACAAAGGATCAACTCCAAAAGTTTGATTCTAAGGTGGATGCAGGGTATTTTGTTGGGTATTCATCCACTTGCAAGGCTTACAGAGTGTTCAACTGCAGAACAAAGATGGTTGAAGAAACCTTGCATGTGAAGTTCAATGAATCTCCTAAGGACAAAATCCCACAAAACCCTGTGGAGTTGTTTGATCTGGACATACTGCAATATGTTCCTTATCAGCCTCCAGCTGTTGCAGATCATGTGAATTCATCACCTTCTGCAGCTAGTCATCCATCTGGTGGTACTGATGTTGATGATGATCCCAGTACTCACCTATTCAAGTTTAGTGATCAACTGCCTGAGTCTACTAAACTTGATGTTCCTGTAGCTTCAGTAGCACCATCCACAACAAATGCTGATGAGATTTCTGAATCCTCTACTTCATTTGACTTGCCATCTAATACTTGGTTTCAAGAATCTGGATCAACATCTGTTGCTGCTGAGCGTGCTACAAACACTTGCACAGATCTCATAGTGTACCAAGAGCTGAAGAATCACCCAATGTCTCAAATCATTGGTGATATCAATGCTGGTGTCTCAACTAGAAGTCAAGTGTCCAACTTCTGCTTCTATGCTCTCTTCATCAGTCAGCAAGAGCCAAAGAACTATCATATTGCATTAAGAGACAATGGATGGGTTGATGCCATGCAGCTTGAGCTTCTTCAGTTCAAAAAGCAGCAAGTGTGGGAACTGGTTCCTCTACCCCCAGGTAAGTGTGCAATAGGCACTAAATGGGTGTTTAGGAATAAAACAGATGAAAATGGGCAAATTGTCAAGAACAAGGCCAGACTGGTTGTCCAGGGGTTTTCACAAGAAGAAGGTATTGATTATGATGAAACCTTTGCCCCTGTAGCCAGACTGGAGGCAATTAGATTGTTCTTAGCCTATGCTGCATTCCACAATCTTAAAGTTTTTCAAATGGATGTCAAAAGTGCATTTTATATGGTAAAATAAAAGAAGAGGTTTATGTGTGTCAACCACCAGGTTTTGAGGATAATAAACATCCTGATTGGGTGTATAAACTTGATAAGGCTCTTTATGGGTTGAAACAAGCTCCTAGAGCCTGGTATGAAACACTGTCAAATTTTCTTCTTCAGAATAATTTCACTAGAGGCTCCATAGATAAAACTTTGTTCATTAAGAAAGTGGGTCAGCATAAGCTCCTTGTTCAAATTTATGTTGATGATATTATTTTTGCATCCTCTGATCCACAGTTGTGTGATGCATTTACAAAGTTGATGCAACAAAAATTCGAAATGAGTGCCATGGGAGAATTACAGTTCTTTCTAGGTTTGCAAATCAAACAAAAGGCTGATGGAACTTTCATTCATCAGTCAAAATACACAAAGAGTCTTTTGGAAAAGTTTGATTTACAAAACTGTAAGCCCTGTTCTACTCCCATGTGCAGCACCACACAACTGGATGCAGATCAGAAAGGTAAAGCTGTTGATGAAACACTTTACAGATGTATGATTGGGTCCTTGATGTACTTAACAGCTTCTAGACCAGATATTATGTTTGCAACTTGTGTTTGTGCTAGATTTCAGGCTGCTCCTAAAGAGTCTCATTTGATTGCAGTCAAGAGGATCTTTAGATATCTGCAAGGTACTCAATCTCTAGGTCTTTGGTATTCCACTGGGCACTCTTGCAAATTAGTTGCTTTTTCTGATAGTGACTATGCAGGGTGTAAATTAACTAGAAAATCAACTTCTGGTGGATGTCAATTCCTAGGCAACTGTTTGGTTTCTTGGCAGAGTAAGAAACAAACATCTGTTGCTACATCCACTGCTGAAGCCGAGTACATTGCTGCTGCAAGTTGTACATCTCAGGTACTCTGGCTTCAGAATCAATTATTGGATTATGGCATTACAGAGACTAAGACTCCATTACTAATGGATAGTGCTTCAGCTCTTTGTATTGTCAAGAATCCAGTCCAGCACTCTAGGACCAAACATATTGAGATCAGACACCATTTTATTAGGGATTGTTTTGAAAAAGGTCTGATTGATCCAAAGTTTGTTCCTAGTGCTGATGAGCTTGCAGACATATTTACTAAGCCTTTGGACAGTTCAACTTTCCAAAACCTAGTGTTAAGGCTTGGTATGCTGCAGCTAGAATAAGTGACAACTACTGATGATCTCAGTCAACAAGTACTGATGAGCATTCGTATACTATTGTCACAAATAAGTACTGATAAGTTCTTTTATCCTCAGTAGTTTTCATAACTACTGAAGACTAAATTACTTCAAAGTACTGAAGTACTCTATCTGTTGAAAAGAACTGATGTGGTTACAACTACTGATGTAGTTACAACTACTGATGTCAGTATAACAGATAAGTACTGATGACCAATGAAACGTCTGAAAATCAGACAAAAAGTCTGATAAGTGTTGAGGTCAGAATGAAACAGCTGATGAGCTAAGAATTGACGACAACAGCTGATGAGAAACTTTTCTCTTCAGTTGTTTCAACAACTGCTATTTCACTTCATACAACTGAAGCCAAAACCATGTCTTCAGTAGTTTTACAACTACTGATGACTAACACCAAATCTTCAGTTGTTTACAACACCTGAAGCCAAAACCATGTCTTCAGTAGTTTCACAACTACTGATGACTAATACCAAGTCTTTAGTTGTTACTTCTGAAAGTTAAAACCAGGTCTTCAGTTGTTTTCAAACAACTGATGATAGCACCAACACTTTAAGTCATTTTATATCAGCCTTTTCTTACCCTATAAATACCTAAACCTAATTTCAAACATTTCATTAGCCATTTTATGTCCTTCACTCTCTCAACAATGGCAACCATGAAACTCAAACCCAGACACAACTGTGTTGCCTACCTCTCGAAATCGGCCTTTTGGAACAAATTTGATAATGCCATCGCTCTTATGGTAGATTCCCAGTACCGAACCGCTTTTCTTCTGAATCCTACCATATACCCCGATTCCCTAAGCCAATTCTGGACTAACGTCTCTATGCAAACTGGTGAGAATGATAGCCAAATCACTCTCCAGTCGTTGGTTAACCAGAAACAGGTGGTCATCACTCCAGACATCATTCGACAAACCCTAAATCTACATGATGCCACGTGTCACAGAATACCCGAAAGGCACAACTGATATGTCTTTCATCAATAACGGGTATGAAGGAGACTTAAGTGCTACCACCATTCTGAAGAAGCACTTCCATGATGCTGAACGTCTTATATTCCACATGGTGAATGTCTGCCTTGCATCAAAAACCTCCTCATGGGATCAGATGTCCTCCCGATGGCAACAGGTATTATACTCTATCTTTGAACGACAAAATCTAAATTTTTCTGAGATAGTTTTCATGGAACTAAAGGATCTGGCTTTGAAACCTGTGGCAAACAGATGGATATTATATCCCAGGTTTCTCATGGCCATAATTTTAAATCAGCTAAAATCAGACGGCCTTGTTGGCCTTGGAGTCCCTGCTCCGGCTGTATTGCCTGAAGTATACTCCAGGCACAACTCTGACCCTACACTGAAAGGGGCTGCCCGGCTGCTAAAACCCAAGCAGCGGGAACCCACAGCCTCCACTTCCAGATCCAAAGTCCCCACCAAACCCAACACCAAAAAGCCCAAAAAGGCTACTCAGGGAGATGAGTCCCCTGAGGATGCCCCTGTACCACCAATACAGGAAACACTTACTGGTTCTAACCCCCCAGTAGTGTCAAAGACTCCACCAGCCCTAGCCGCTCAGGCATCCTCTCAACAGGATCCTGATGCAACCATGGGGATACCACAATGCTGGAACCTATCTCAATTGAGAAGGTTACCATTGAAGAGCACCAGTCACCCCGGGTGCAATCTGCTTCAAACCTATCTCCAAATGCAACCGCCCCTCAAAGCCCAACCATTATAGTTGCACAAGTGCTGAGTCAGCTGCATTCCTCTCCTCCTCCCCAGAAACCAATTACAATGGGGAGAACCTCAACAGCTGAGGAAGAGGACCAAAATGCTGCTGATAACCCACAGCACAGGGGTTATAATGTTCAATCTCCCCGTGTAGAGGAGGAGGTTAGAACATCTGGTGAGGCTGCCACTTCTACTGATTCAGCAAATGAACAGGATGCAGTTGGTAACATCTCTAAGACCTCACCAGAGGCAACTGCCGATGAAGGACTCAGTCCTGAGGCAGGAAGTCCCCAGAACCAAGAACAAGGGGCACATGCTACAACTGATCTACACTCAGGGCATGTACATCCTGATTCAATCAGGAGGTCAGGTGATTCAGCAAAGACTGATGATGACCTGGGCTTTTTCTTCGATGTCTTAGCCCATAACACAATCCTTGAGGCTGAGGTGAGCAGACTCAAAGAACTGCTTGCCAAAATGTCTCAGGATCAAAGTCCATCTGCCCCAATAAACCCACAGATGGCACCTTCATCTGAAGGTTCACCAAACACTCAGCCACTACACTCAACTGAGCCACCAGCCACTGCTTTTGGCACCACCTCTCAGGGACAGAACCCCTCTGAGCAGATGGTTGCTACCTTTCAACATTCCTTACCTCTCATCACTCCCATCATCAATGAGATTGTGCATAAAGCCATTGATGAGAGGATCTCCTCAAATCTACAAACACTTGTTGATGATGCTGTGCAAAAGAAGCTTTCTGCCATTCAAACCCCTGAACCCAATGCACCCAAAAAGGGGGAGTCTAAGGCAGTGAAAGAAAGAAAGAGAAAGAGAGTGGAAGATGAGAAACAACAAGAGAAAGAAAAGGAGTTAGAAAAGGAAAAACAGCTGATCACATACAAGAGAAAGAAAAGTGCTGAAACTCAAAAGCCTGATGAAGAGAAATCATTGGAAGATCTGATTAAAGAAGCTGATGAAGCTCACAGCAGATCAATGGACAGAATAATAGACCAACTCTTCAGACAAGGCTTTGATACAGCTACATTAGACACTGAGATCAGAAGGCTGGAGATTAAAGAGATACAAGAGAGATGGGCCAGTTACAGTGTGATGGAAAGGAGAGGTTGGAGATAATGATCAGGTTTATTGCAAAATACTTGGGAAGATCATTAATTGAGATTAAATCATGGACCAGAGACAGTATTCTGGCAATAACCACCAGAATCTGTGCTTCTGAAGCATTCAATAAGGGGTTGATTATCGAAGCCTTAGATGAAGCAGGTGCTGGGAAGAGAACTGATATGGCCAAGCTTTCCAAAGCCAAACTTACCACAAAAATGCTAGATCAGCCTTCCCAAACTCCCACTCAAAAACAACCAACCCCACAACTCTCCAAACCAATCCCTAAACCTAAACTTAAACCAACTCAACCCTCAAAACCAACTCCCTTACCCAAAAACCACCTCAAACCACATCCAATGATGCACCCAGAAGGAGGAGAAGGGTGTTGAGGATGGAAGAAGAAGAAGAAGATGATGATGAAGAAGACAGTCTGCCAATCTCTGCTGTTCTAAAAAACCTGAGCCCAGAAGTCAACAAATGATCACACCAGACTTTCAGAGGCAAATGGTGAAAGTTAAGATTGAAGAAGAAGAACAGCAGAAACAGCACGATGAGCAACTTTTGAAGATGGTTGACAAAGAGTTTCCTCAGTCATCATCTATACAAGCCATGAAGAAACACGCTCAAAGGCTGTATGCTCTCAGGCATACCTTTCAATATCAAAAGAGAGAGTAAGGATTTGGCCAGACCCCAGGGTTAGTTCTAGAATTCATAAGAAATCCATACCAAGTAGATACAATGGCCAAGTGAGAAAGACCATAGATGCTGTTATTATGTTGGCCATTGTAGTCTCACCCTGGGAGATACTTGAAGACTTCAAGAGAGCCTACAAGTCAAAGATGACCCCTCAAACTCTAATGGAGAACAAAATGGTCAAGAAGGGGTTGTTATACAAGAGGCTTGAAGAGATCAAGAAAAATGAACTCCAGTTGTTATTAGAAGGGACTCACCCAGATGAATTTGCTTACAGAGAGATAACAACTGTTGAGTTGAAAAATGGAAAGACAGTAAAGTACCTATCAGAGTACTATGGCCCAGAGTTCTTCTTCGAAGGAGAAGCAGAAGAACTCACTAAGGAGGAACAAGTTGTTCTCCTTGAGGCCTACGTCAGAGAGTCTTATAGACTCATCAATGGGAAGTAGGTTTCATGGTTGGGATAACAGCTCTGTGTCCAGTTCCCCAAGACAGAGTTCCCTTCCATCCTTTGACATTCACATCTACTGAAACCTGTTCCCTGGCCTGTGCTTATCTGATATCTCTGAAGCTGATCAAGAGAGTATTTCTGCCAAGAATAAGTGGGACCTCAATAAGCTTAAAGGTTTTGGCTGCATTGGTTCAGGGGAGTTTGTTGGACCAAAAGAACCAATGAGCCTGATCAGAAAAACCTTTAAGTCCCACGGACATTACAACAACTGAAGTAGTCTGCAACAGCTGAAGACATCAACTGATAACAAGGTCTAAAGACAAAGTCTGAAGTGAAAGAGCTAAAGACAAAGTCTGAAGTGAAAAAGCTGAAGACAAAGTCTGAAGTGAAAAAGCTGAAGACAAAGTCTGAAGCTAAAGAACTGAAGACAAAGTCTGAAGACAAAAGCTGAAGACAAAGACTGAAGACCAAGTTTCAGATGTTGTCACAACAGCTGAAGAAGACCTCTTCAGTAGTTGTGATGGTTTCCTTTCAGTAGTTTTATGTTTCTTGTATCAGTACTTGTAGTTTCAGTAGTTTTAGTTTCATCTTGTACTTAGCATACTCTGAGATGTTCTCAGTTGTTGTGAACATTCTCAGTAGTTTGCTTACTTTCAGTTGTTTGTAATAATTCTGTTAGATGTCACTATCAAGTGACAACAGCAGACGTCACATTCCTTTATATAAGGAATGTTGACCTAATTGTAAGGGCGCAGCTCAGCGAAGCTCAGCGAAGCCTAGCGGCCGCCATACCGAAGCATTTGTGCATAAATGATATTATCCCTTTTGCAGAAAACCCTCTTTCTCTATAACCGTGTACTGTTCCATTGAATATCTATTGTGTTCTTGCTATATTTGTCTAATTCTTGTTCTAATTCCGCTGCGATTCAACTCTAATTGATCAAACTTAGATCGCTGATCCTGTCAGGTATTTTTGTTGCCGTCATCTTGTTGTGAAACCTAGGATTCATATTTATAGACACGCGTGTTTCTGTTAAGGAAACAACGAATCTCTTGGAGTCTGTGATTGACTTGTTGACTTGTTGACTAGAAACACTTGTATGATATACATGTCTGGCTTTCTGTAGTTACTTTTTTCTTCTGCAGCTACTTGATCTTCCACAGTTACTTTGTTCTTTCGCACCCATATTCATCCCTAGAAGATCTTCTGATGAATGTCTTGTAAGAAAGATATCTACGAAAGAACAAAAATGTTCATCCGTAGATGTTTCTTACACTTAGTCAATTTCAGAAATTGACCAAGTATAATGTTTGTACCTATAATCATACACATAAATCAACGCACATATGGGTTAACCTATATATATACATAATGAATTACAAATACTCATTACATGTATTGATTAAAGTTCTAAGCCTATACAAAATGATCTAGACCTATTATTCCAAGATCTAACAATACTCCCCCTTAGGCTTAGACACTTGTAATCAGGTCTTCAAAACTGAAAGCTCTTTGACTCTTGACACCATTTTCTTGTTGAAATATGACACTGCATCCTTTTGATCATCGTATTGGTACTTGATCTCCATTCTGCATATCATTTGTAGTGTCTCAAAGCTCAATCCCAAAATGTCTTTTTCTGTAGTAAGAGTTTCCACAACACTCTGATTTTTGACTATTTCTAGCTCATCTTGTTCTGACATCCTCAGTTGAGATACTTCCTTGATGTTAGCTCCTCTTAACAGTCCAGCCTTATATCTTCTTCTTTTGTATGCTTTTGAATGCAGTTTGTCAATGACTTGTATGATATGCAAATACAGGCATAGGTCATTTTGAGCTTAATCATCTTTGAGTTTTGGGAAGAACTTATCATGTAGGTATGAAGTGTAGTGGATGCAGAACTTTAATTTTAATTGGATCAAACAATCTTATACTCCTTGCTTTCTTCTTTTCTTCATTTCTCATCAGCACCAGTTCTTTAGTCTTCTCTACATATCCCCACTCAGTTATGGGAAGAGTGTATTGATTTCCTTCAATGATTTTTATTGCAGCTGTTTTTCTGTTAGAGTATCCAACCCTCCTTATGAATTCATCATCAACCGGTGTAGAGGAGTTGGATTTTGATCTTCTTTTCCCTTGGTATCTTTTCTTGTGTTCCCCATCTTCTCTTCTTGCTTTCTTGAGTACATCATCCTTAAATTTTGTTTTCAACTTTCCAACCAATACAGAGAAATCTCTTCCTCTTGGGCTTATTGGGTAGTTGGAGATGATCAAACTTTGAAGGTCTTTGATGTCAGTATGAGGCAAAAACAATATTGATTCAAGTAAGTGGAAGTATTCAACTCTTCTAGATACTCTCTTGATAAGTGCACAATCCCACTCTGGTTCATATTTCCAGGCCATAATCCTGTTATCTTCAGTAGCAGTGGGAGTCGTGATATGATCAAACAACTAGATTAGAGAAGATTTTTCTTCAGTGATCTCTCTCATAGTTGTGCCCAGAGGCCATACTTTCCCAGGGATCACCTCTCTTGGTTCTTTGATCAATTTATCTTTCCCTTTATGTTGATCTTTGCTTTCAACTGTTACTGGTTCAGCAGGGGTTTTTAATTGATGTTCATAGGAAGGATTTGGAGCTTCAGTTCTGAATTTTACTCCAGTTTCTAATTCCACCTTCATTACATCTCCATCATCCTTCTAAGCTCAGCCACTGATCTTCCTTTCAGCTCATGTATCTTGTAGTTATGACTTTGTAACCAACAAGTCATATTGTATTTGCTCAGAGTTGTTATGTCACAGTGACCTAGCTCCTTCTTTGTTTTCTGAATTGTTTGAAAGGCTATGAATGTTTCATTATTGCAATCTGGGATCATGAAGCTTGCTAGCTCAAATTCCTTCAGTGCTTCCTTCATTTCTGTCATGTTCATTCTCTCAACCATGTCATATGGAAACCCATGATTGATCAGGTCATAAACATAGTTGATTCAGGCCTCTCTTCCAATATGTCTTTGGTGGACAGTAGGTCATCAGCCTTTGATTCTTTTTGTTCTTTGAGACTCATCTTTAGTAAGCTCATCCCATTCAGCATCACTCTCAGTTTCAGCATGAGACTTAGGCTTTAAATTGGAAACATCCACTGAAGGAGTGAGCTCTGGAGATGTAGGCCTTGATCTTTTTAGTGAATCTTAACATTAATCACCTCTTTCTCTACATACCCCAAATACTTCCTCTTTCTTGAGTACTGAATGATTTGCTTTGAAGCTTCAGTAGATTCTTTTATTTTTGTTGATGGAGCAGCATTCGATTCAAGTGCACAAATTTTCATCTTGAGCTTATCAATTTGTTCATCTTTCCTTTTCAACAAAATAGACTGAGCAGTGAGAGAGTTGTTTGCTTGTTCAACTTCCAATATGAGCTTCTCTTTTTCAGTCTTCTCATGCTTCACAGAGTCTTTAAGTTCTTCAACCAGCTCATGCAATGCATCAATTACTTCATTGTTGGTTTGAGCATCTTCTCTTAATCTGATCAGTCTGTACTCTTGTTTGTTTATCAGTTCCTCCTTTTCTTTTAACATTCCTTTGAGCTTTTTAATTCTTTCCAACCTTTTGTTTGATTTGATGATAAGTTTGTTATACTCAGCAACCAGATAACTTTTGCTCACATCTATATCATCATCTTCCAGTTCATCTTCATGATAGGCTATGACATCAACATAGTTAGCTTCTTCTTCACCTTCTTGATGTTGACTAGCAATCTCATCCTCATTGCCTATAGCAGGAGCTATACTTGCTGAGCTTGAAATACACTCAACTGCTTGATCTGTTTTCTCTTGATGAGGTTGTTGTTGTTGTTGAGGATCAATGATTGGAGATAGTGGTTCAGTTTGGTTTGACATGACTGGGGTTTGTGGGCTGGTGATTGTGAGTGGAATGGTACTTGCTTGAGATACTAACTCAGTCTCACCAGTGTGTACTGAGTTTTGAGATTGAGTAACTGAGATGGGTTCTGTATGAGTACTCTCAGGAGATAGATTTTGTGGAGTTAGAGGTTGTTGATGAATGGGTGATTGAGGGTAAATTGGAGAGATTGGTTGGGTGTGTTGACTGGCTGGAGATTGGATTTATGGAGATTGATGATGGAGGTGTATAGGAGATTGAGGAGTGGAATGTTGAGGTAAATCTTGCTCAGCATCAGTAGATTGACTATCTTGCTGATCTTCCCACATCAGTTCTGGTGGAATGTTGGCATTAGCATCTGCCACATGTGCAAACATTGGCATATCTTCTCCTTCATACTTTGCACTGATCTTATTTAGTACAGATCTCCCCAAATGTGATTGAACAAACACATCACCTTCTCTTGCTATCCCAGGCAATTCACCATTAATGATTAGTTGCATAAACCTTGGAAACATGTACATCTTATCAGCCTTTTGCACTTTGATGTGATCGCACAGACAACTGAAAATGTACTTTGAGTAGTTGTATGTCCTTCCCTCAAAAATGCCAATAATGCCAGATGAAATGTGCATTGAGAATCTATCAAGCCCAGACTTCCTGTTGGAGATGCACTTTAGATATGTGTGACATAAGAATCTATATGGCTTGCATAATCTCCCTTTCTTTACCTCACCTTTGTCAAAGTTACCATCATATCCCATCAGATAGAACACTTTCTCTACGTACTCATTCTCAAATACATCCGGGTGACCAACTTCTTGTTCTCCCAGCTCAAGTGCCCTTCTGATAGTTTGTTCATCAACTCTCATCCTTTCATTCTTGATTTCAGCAACTATCACCTTAGATTCTCCAACTTGCTCTATTCGAGCTGAATTCTAGAAATCAATGATGTGTGCTTGATGAATCACAGGCTCTGCTGATAAAGCATAGAAAAGCCCAGATCGTCATTGGTATCTGATGATATCTCGACATTCTTCTGCTACAGGGTCATCAGGATTTAAGAATGCACATACATTGTGCTCTCTTGCAAAACTATTAGCCATCTGTTTATAAGAATGAAGAAAATTATGTTATAGCAAAATCATCACACTTAAGAATACGAAGAGTTTAGACACAGTTCATAATTTCGGATTATGATATATTTTACCTTGATATTATTGAACTTGTAATGAAAGGAGATCAAGAATCAAGCAAGATTTAAAGGTTATTGGTAATTTTCAATATTGTCAGACGGGGGTTTATTTGAACGTTTTTCTAGGTTGAAAAAGATGTTTGAAAAAGTGAATGGAAATGACAAGTCAAAAACATCATTTATACTCCCTCTGATATATTAACTTCATTTATTAAATGAGCTGGGTCCCCCTATCCTTATTACCAATTTTATTGTTTCCGCAGATTTTAGTTTTTCCGTAGATCATCTACGGATGACTTAGAATTAAAAACTGATTTTTGATGAAGTATAATTTGAATTTTCATAGATTACCAGTCTATGGAACTATTATACTTTTAAATACTACCACATCCGTAGGTTACCAATCTACGGATGGTCATATTCCTTTTTCGCACTGTAGCATCTACTGAACAGGAAAATGTACTGTAGCTTTGCTGATGCTGAAGATGCAAAGTTGAAACTTCTTTGATTGTATGGTCCTAATCAACTGATAAAACCATTTATTCTATTGGACCTTGTTGACTTTGTTTGCATGACAATTTGTGCACAAGAAATATAATTTGAAAAACTTCATGTATCCTTCAGCCAAGTTAGTGCTCAAGTTCCAATTCCTTCATTTGAATTTGGATCATTGAATTCAGCTTTTATGTTTCATGTATTTCATGTAATAACAACTCCCCCTAAATTTGTGATTAATGATAAAGTGTTGCATTCATCATAAATTTATGAAGTAAATAGCATGAAAGGCACATGACAGTCCAAAGATTACACACAATAAATAAACTAAAAGTAACAAAATTGAATTAAATATATGTACATGCATATAAACACATATAATGGGATCATACTATGACACTAAACTTCTTCCTGATTGAGTTGATTGTTGAATTGTGACCAGATTCTAGTCCTGATTGCAAGTATGTTTGTCCACTTAAATCCAAACAAGAGTATGGAATCAACTAGACATGCTATTTATCATGTTTTCATGTTTATTAGTGATAAACTATTATGGGCTCCACATTCAATTCACATTAGAGTTTGTCCTCCGTTTGTGAGTCAATTCATCACTTTTTCACACTTAGAAACTATGTACATTAAGTTATAAATTCTATCTTGAGACATATGAGTTGTCTCATAAATGCTTTGCTACAAAAGCTCTTATGTAAATATACAGTTGATCACAATGGATTCTTTTGAGAGCTTAGATATGATCATCATCAGGTCACCAGGTCTTTACTTACGTAAAACAGAGGTGCCTTTAACCCAGGTCTTTGTTTACACAAAACAGAGGGATGATGAGGATCATGATCTTTTCATCAGTTGAATACATATGTATCTCATGGTGTTCATAAACCCAAGTCTTTGTTCACACAAAACAGAGGGAATATGATTTGCAAAGATAGAAGTTATAAAGTGTTTTACATAGTGTGCTTAGGTGAAAGAATTGATCACATCAGGATAAAACTTACTTGCTTGATCCTCAAAATGAAGCTTCTCTTAAACAGTCACCTTTTCATTATGTTAAGCATGCTCTTAGTATAATCTTCACTCAAGTGGAATCTACTTACATATTAAAGAACTTTTGATCAGTTTTTAAAGAAATTTAAGAACTTAGGAAGCATGCAAAGGCACAGTGTACTATCATTTCCCAACCATATGTCATGCAGAAATAGAAGACACAATAAATAAAGACAAGGACAGACACATGCTTTTCTTTGTTAATGATGATTAATCTAAGTTAATCATGCCCAAAGACTCAATTAGAAAATTAAATCTAACTTAATCAAAGGCCTTAGTGAATAGATCAGCAAGCTAATTTGTTGTATCCACTTTGACTAACTTGATTAAACCTTTTTCTGAGCAATCTCTCAGAAAATGATATCTGATTTCAATATGCTTTGTTTTACAATGTTGAACTGGATTAGTAGTGATAAACATAGCAGCTGAATTGTCAATATAAATTGGAGTTCGAAGGAAATTGTAACCATAATCAAGTAATTGGTTTTGCAACCAAAGGACTTGAGACAAGTCTTGGTCCTAAAAATTGTCATCCACTAGTTGTGGATTTTCTATTGTTGTTGCATCCTCTATAATCACTGTCTGAATAAGAGTAGAGAGAGAAGTCTCCATCTTTTAGATACCATAGACCAAGGGCTGGTTTCCCTTTGAGATATCTGAAAATCCTCTTCACAGCATTTAGATGGGACTCTATTGGATCTGCTTGGTACCTAGCACAAACACATACAGCAAACATTATGTTAGGTCTGCTGGCAGTTAAATACATAAGAGATCCTATCATTGATCTATATAATCTTTAATTAATAGATTTTCCTGTAGGATCAGGTACAATTTTGTCAATTGTTGAAGCAGGTGTTTTGCATGAAGATGTATTAGCAAGATTGTACTTCTTCAATATTTGATGCATATACTTTTCTTGATTGATGAATATGCCATATGTTTTCTGATGAACTTGTAGTCCAAGAAAGAAAGTTAATTCTTTCATTGAGCTCATTTGAAACTGAGATTTCATCAACTCTTCAAAGCTTTACACAGTCTCTTGTTTGTTGATCCAAATATAATGTCATCTTCATATATTTGAACAATTAAGAGGTCTTGATGTTCATGTTTGAGACAGAGAGTCGGATCAATAGTTCCCCTTTTGTATCCATGCTTGAACAAGAAAGATGATAATGTTTCATACCACTTTCTTAGTGCCTGATAAAGACCATACAAAGCTTTGTCAAGCTTGTATACTTTATGGGTAATCAGGATCTTCAAAACCTAGAGGTTGAGCTACATAGACTTCTTCATCAATTTTCCCATATAAAAAGGCACACTTCACATCCATTTGATAAACAATGAACTTCTTATATGATGCATAGGCTAGGAATACTCTAATGGCTACAATTCTTGCAACTGGTGCAAAAACATCATCATAGTCTATCCCTTCTTCTTGAGTATATCCTTGAGCAATCAGCCTAGCTTTGTTTCTTACAATGATATCTTTGTCATCTAGTTTATTTTTGAATAACCACCTTGTGCCAATTGGATGTTGGCCTTCAGGAAGATCAACTAGATTCCAGACCTTTTGCTTTCTGAATTGTTGAAGATCTTCTTGCATGGCTTCAATCCAGCTATTATCTTTTAGTGCAGCTGTAATATTTGGAGGAACCATTTGTGAAAGAAACCAAGTGAAAAGACAGATGTTTGCAGCTCCCCCTTGGCTTCTTGTGGTTCTTTCATTGAGATCTCCAATGATGTTGTTTATTGGATGAGTCTTATGAATTCTTGTTGTTAGGATGGACTCAACTGGAATAGATGATTCCAAGCTAGTCATATGCATTGATGTAGATATATCCAGCTGAGATGATGAATTTATGAAGTAATCAAATTGATCATCATTGGAAGCTGAATGATTTTCGTTTTGTACATCAGCTGCATTGTGAGTGTCATCCGCAGGAGTTACAGGAACATCTACGGATGTATTTTGTGCTTTCGTAGGAGTTACAGTAAAATCTATGGATGTATTTTGTTGACTTGCTGACAGTGACTCTTTAGAATGCAATGGACCATTTCCAATATGTGGAATATCTACTGATGTGAATGGAATATCAGCTGATCCAATAATCACATATCTGAATATAGGACACTCATCTGCGGATGCAGAGTCAGCTGATGATGAAGTGTTTGCATCTGAGGATGTAGATTCATTTGCTTGGTCTTGTGCTGCATTATTGACATTATTTGGAGGATCAGCAGATAATGACACTTCATTCATGTTTGGAGGAACAAATGGATAGCATGTATCCTCAGTAACTGCATTCAAATAACCAGAGTTAAATGAGTTTGTGAGTGCATCTATATCAAATAACCATGATGATCCTTTTACAGATTTAGGAAATAAGGATTCATCAAAAGACACATTAGGAGTTTCTTCCATAATGTTTTGTTGTGGAATGTAGATCCTATATGATTTAGATGTTGAAGAATACCAACGAAGAAACCATCATAGGCTTTCTTTGAAAATTTTCCCAATTGTTCTTTTGTGTTTAAAACAGATACATGACACCCAAAACCTCTAAGATATCCTATGTAAGGTTTTATTTTAAATAAAAGCTCATAAGGTGTTTTATTGGGTTCTTTGACAATTAATGTCCTATTTTGAACATTGCATGTTGTGTTCACTACTTCAGCCCAAAAGGTGATTGGCAATTGTGAATCAGCTAGCATTGTTCTTGCTGCTTCAATGAGAGTTTTGTTTCTTCTTTCAGCAACTCCATTTTGTTATGGAGTTCTTGGTGCACTGAATTGCCTTGCTATGCCTTTATTCCTGCAAAATGAATCTAGACAGTATTAACAAGTTCAGTCCCATTGTCACTCCTAAAAATTTTAACTTTTAAATCAAGTTGATTTTTAAACTTTGTGATAAACTGCATTAATGTTTCTAATGTTTCACTCTTTTGTTTTAAGAAAAAGACCCATGTGAATCTAGTTAAGTCATCCACAACCACTAAACAATATTGCCTTTTTTTGATGCTCATCACATTAGTTGGACCAAAAAGATCCATATGAAGCAATTTGAGTGGTGTAGTGTTTGTATTTATTATTTTGGATTTATGTGACACTCTATAATGTTTTCCTTTATAACATGAAGGACAATGGTTTGAACAAGAAAATTCTTTCTTTGGCAATCCAATGTCTAAGTCATTTTTCACCAATTTATTCATGTTCTTCAAATTGGAATGAAATTCGTTGAGCTTGGATCTTAGGATTCATCATTTTCAGATCCGAAAATTCAAAATTAAAGATGGGTGGATGTGTGTGAATTGAAGAACAAGGACGTGTGTGTAATGTATAATGTTATGATTTCATTGATGTTGAATAACAAATTACAATGAAGAAACATATACAAAGATGGATGAACATCAAACCCACCCAAAGGAGAGAATTTCTCATTGGGTGGTGAATTACACCATGAAAAACACACACTTAAGAACTACAAGCCACCAACACACTTTGCAATCACCACCCTTTACAAAGTAGCACTAATGGTTATATTTATAATGTTTTTACATCATGACCTAATTTTGACTTTTCTTGTGGTCTTGATGTTGATTTTGTCATGTTGACTTTGCCTTGTGTTTGTTTTGTTCTGTTTATCAACTTGGTCTCTGAACTTGTACAATAAGATCTTCAGTTGGCTTTGATTATGGTTTGGAAAGATTCAGTTTATCAATTGTTGAACCCAACATGAACAAGCCTTCTATGCCACAACTGAGATTCATCTTCTAATGACTTAGATAGCAGGAATGTTTCATTGTTTGTGAGTGCTGTGTTATTCATATCCAAAACATATGTGTTTCCTTTTCTTGATGCTTTAAGAAGGATCCAATCTTCTGGAACTGCAAAACCTGGCTTAAGAATGTAACAATTAGTGTTATCAAATAATGTGGTATAATTTTGATCACAAATTTGAGACACACTCAATAAATTATATTGCAAATTTTCACAATAATTTACTTTCTCAAATTTGAGCACACCATTAGTTACCATTCCTTCACCAACTATTTTACCTCCCTTCTTATCCCCACCAAATGCCACATAAAAAGCATTTTTATGTTTGAAGTCATGGAGAAGAGAACAGTTTCCTATCATATGTCTGGAACAACCACTGTCAACATACCACTTGTTGTCAGCTCTCCAAGACTGTTCCTGCACAATTAAAGAAATCAATTAGATTTGGAAACCCAAGTCTTAATGATCTTGGGTGAACATGTGGAGTCTAAAATTTTAACTTCCTCATGAATGAGTCTTGAAGATTCAGTATTAATTTTAGATTCAATTGATTCATTGTGTGTTGTTTGTGGTGAGGATGATTCTGTTGATGATGAACTTGTGGAATTTTATTCTGATTGTTCAAACTCTTCCTCAAGGATGTTCTCTTTCTTTGTTTGCTGTTTTGACTTTTATGTTGATCCTTGATTGTTGAAAGTTTCATCATCCTTTGAATTTGAATGTGAAACATGAGTTCCTTTTTCAAAATTATCAAAGAAAGTATCTTTAGCATTTGACTTCTTATTGTTCAAATCCACCTTTTTGTGAGGTGTCTTTGATTGTTGAGGAGTCTTTGATTTCTGTTCAGGTTGTCTTTTCTTCAAAGGTTCACATCAACTGATGGTTTCTCTTGTGATTTTGTCACCTTTTGTTTTTGTTTTTGTTGTTTCTTTAATCTTGAATCTTTTTGATCTTCGCTTGATTGAGATTCTGATTCATCCTTCTCAGGTTGTTTCTTCTTTGTGCTCTTTGTCTTGTTCTTTTTGTTAAAATAACATTCCTGAGTGGAATGGTTATTTTGTTACAAATAGCACAATGTTTGTTGAAGTAACAGTCTGAAGTCATGTGATTGTTCATATTGTAGATGGAGCAATAGCTGCTGAAGTAACAGTCTTCAGTGTTGTGAATTTTCATATCACACCATTTGCAATACTTTTCTTATGACTCATTATCAGACTCAATTAATTTCTTCTTCTTTTGCTATTTTTAGTCTTCAACTCCTTCTCAAACTTTACTGAAGCTGACTCCTTTCCTTTTCCTGACACGATGTCAAAAGGTTTATGTTTATCAACTGAAGTTTGTTGCTTTGAGCTCACACCTTTTTGAGTTGTTTTCTTTTTGGTCGTTTCTTTTGCCTTTCGCAGATCATCTACTGATTCAGTAGATTTGTTTTTCCGCAGATCTGCTACTGAAGAATGTTTCTTATTCCGGAGAAGTTCTGCTGATACTCGCTTCTTTTCAGTTTCTAAGGAAGATTTGTGTACTTTAGTAGATGTACACTTCTCAATCACTTTAGTTGAAGGTTTTTGTTGCTGATGAAGTACTTGAAGACCTTTATTTAGCTGAGCTATTCTCTTGCAAATAGTCTTCAACATGTTTCTTTGCTTAGGAGGATATGGCAACTTTGTTTGCTCAAGTACTTTGGGAATGATTGTTTCAACTGAAACATTCTTACCAATGTTCAGTTGATCCTCACAGTTATCATCATGTTCATCAGAATCATCCAAGTCATCACATCCATCAAAGTCAAATTCTGATTCATTTTGTTTGATTTTATCTGATTCAGAAGACTCAGTTTCACTCACCTCAGATTCATTATTATTAACTTGTTCAGTACAGTTTGTTTCAAACTTGGTGCATGGCATAAAATGATCTGACAAGCTATTTGTCATTGATTCAGGTAAAGTTGTATAGTTATCATTCAAAGGAGGTGCAACAGCATTATATCCCAACCCATACCTGTTCTTTGATTCAATATGAGAATTCAATAATTTCTCATATTGCTGAGATGAAAGTTGAAATTTCTGAAGTTTAACTTCAGTTGATGCATGATCAGCCATGGATTTAGTTAAGGAAGTGGTCAGATGCTCAACTTGGGCTTTTAAGCTGTAATTTTCTGAAACAAATTTATCTAAATCTTTTTGTAAAGAGTTAATTTTGAATTGATATAATTTATGTTCTCTTACATGAGATTCATTCAAAATCATTATTTCTTTTACTTTATCAGCCAGTTGTTGAGCATGGACTCTATAACTTTCAACTTCCTCAACACACATTGATGAACACAATCTATCTCTTACCTCTCTAGCCATAGGTGGAGCTTTGTTTTCCATATGGGCCATTAAAGCTTGATTTTCATCCAAAACTTCCTTCTCATACATGCTCCAGTCACAGGTTCCATCTTGGAGAATGATCATCCCAGTTTCTTTAGAATTACTAGGTCTTGCTGATGCATTTATGACTGGTAGGGATGAGTTGGTTAGCTGTGGTTGTCTATAAGATCTCTGAAATGTTGTTGTTTGATAAGATTGATGCTGATGAGACTGATGTTGCAGCTGTTGTCTCATGTCTGGATTTGATTGTTGATTACATTCTCTTGAGAAGTGCCCATAGAGATTGCATTTGAAACATCTTACCTTTGACTTATCAACACCAATCTTTGATGTTTTGCTTGCTGCAGCCAAACTTTTGTTTCTTCTCAAGTGTTGTTTGGCTCTATAAGCAATCATTGCCATTTGCCATTGAAGATCCATCTCCTTTACTACATCTGGATGTAGTTCTTCCACGTCTTATTGGCAGATATTTACAGGTGTTAAGGTGCTTCCTAAGTAGGCTTGAAAACTTGAACTAATAGCTGCAAATGCTGCTTTTTGTTCTTTAGAATCCAGAATCACAGTAATGGGCTCTGCTTGGTTGTTGTTTGTTGAAGACTTTGCTGCCGATGTAGATGCATCTTTTCTATCATCAGGTCTTAATTTTCTTTTCTTGGTTTACTTTGAGAAGATTTCTTTGAAGGCTTTGATGCATAAAAGCTCACTTCTTCTTCATCTTCACTCAAAGTACAAGAGTTGTCACTATCATTGTTAGAGATAAAAGCACTTCCAGCACTTTTGGTTTCTTTAAAATGATAAGGTGTGACATGTGTTCTCTCACTCTTGTTTCTTGATTTTTCATCCATTTCAAGAGCCTCAACTTTAGCTACCAATGTATCTAAGCCAGTTGCTTTGAGATCAATGGTGTTCTTGAACATGGACACAGTTTGCTTCCAACTTTCAGGCAATGTATGGAGCATCTTTTTGTTCAATTCCTCATTTGTATACTTCAACTCCATGATGTTCATCTCGGTTACCAATTGCATAAACCTATGGAGTTGTTGAGGAATTGATTCACCCTCAATATGATGAAATGTTTCATATTATGAGCGAAGTGTGTCCTTCCTAATGCTTCTGATTTCATCACTCCCTTCACAAAGAGTATGAAGTATCTTCCACAAGGAATTTACTATTTTATAATTCTCACACCTGATTAGTATTTCTTCAGGTAAAGCCATACTGAGCAAACTGTATGCTCTAATATCAACTTTAACCTTATTAACATCATCAGGTGACAGATCTTTTGTACTTATGGGTTGATTTTTGTCATTATAATCCGGCCCAAGGGTGGGTGGAATATAAGGACCTTCAGTTATTGATACCCATAAGTCAGAATCAGTGTAGTTCACATGATTTCTGAACTTGATCTTCCAGGACTTAAAGTCTGCTTTTGTTTCCAACTTTGGAGGCTGGTACGATGATCCACCGACAAAGCTACTCATTTTAGTCAAATATTGAAGTTTTAACTAAAACAAAGTTTCTTATGAACAGTTAATGAGAGTCAGCCAATAACACAGATCTATGTTTCAATTAATTTGAATATAGATCAATGTTAACCGAGCAATGTAACAATACTCGCTGAATGACAAATAACTGATTTATTGAATTTCAAATCTTCACACCAAATTACTTTTTCTTAAAAAAATTATAGATCTAGTCAGAAAACTGATAGATCTAGGTTTCGAATTAAACAATTCTAACATCGATAGATCAATCGATCTAGATCAACGAGCACTTGGCTCTGATACCACCTGTGAATCCAAGGATCGCAATTAGGAATTATCAGCGTTAGATTGGTTTCGAATTAATGATCATGGAATTACCATTAATCGTTGTTTAATCGATTAACAAATAAGTATCGATGCCAGAGAAAATACACAATAAATGATCAAACGATATCAACAATATGCAAAGAATAACATTTTGAATCAAATGTAATTCATTAAAACTGATTAATGATTACAAAGAATCAAATAATAATTGCTAACAAAATTCTATGGTATGATTGTGTTTATGATTTTTGGTGAGTTGATGTGACGGCTGCTAGGGTTTATGTTGATCGTGCGAAACGATGTGATGGTATTTTTGTCGCTGTCATCTTGATGTGAAACCTAGGACTTATATTTATAGACACGCATGTTTCTGTTAAGGAAACAGCGAATCTCTTGGAGTTTGTGATTGACTTGTTGACATGTTGACTAGAAACACTTGTATGATATACGTGTCTGGTTCTTACGTAGTTACTTTGTTCTTCCGCAGCTACTTGATCTTCCGCAGTTACTTTGTTCTTCCGCAGCTACTTGATCTTCCGCAGTTACTTTGTTCTTCCGCACCCATATTCATCCGTAGAAGATCTTCTGATGAATACTTTGTAAGAAAGATATCTATGGAAGAACAAAAATGTTCATCCGTAGATGTTTCTTACACTTAGTCAATTTCAAAAATTGACCAAGTATAATGTTTGTACCTGTAATCATACGCATAAATCAATGCACATATGGGTTAACCTATATATATACATAATGAATTACAAATATTCATTACATGTATTGATTAAAGTTCTAAGCCTATACAAAATGATCTAGACCTATTATTCCAAGATCTAACAGGAAGCACAGTTGACTACTTCTGCCCAGAAAATAATAGGAAGTTTTGATTCTATGAGCATAGTCCGTGCTGCTTCAATAAGAGTGTGATTCTTTCTTTCTGCAATGCCGTTCTTCTGAGGGGTTCGGGTAGCGCTGAATTGTCTGAGAATCCCTTTTCCTACAGAATGAATCAAAGATCTGATTTTTAAATTTTGTTCCATTGTCGCTTCTGATTGCCAAAAATTTCTTGGCTGATATTCTCAATGTTAAAATCAACTTCTGCAACGCCTCTGCTGTCTCCCCTTTATGTGCTAGGAACCGAACCCAAGAATATCTAGAATAATCATCTGTAACAACAAGACAATAAGATTTCTTAGCAATGCTCTTCACACTTATTGGACCAAACAGATCACATTGTAATAACTCAAGAGGATTAGAAAATAGATTTGTCTTGTTTAAGCTTGTGTGATTTCTTGTGCTGTTTACCTTTAGCACAAGTATACACTTTTCGATTGCAAAAAAATCCTTTTGTGTTAAACCTCTTACAAGATTAATTTTAACTAACTTGTTAATATTTTTAAAATTCACATGTCCTACACGTCTATGCCAGAGAAATGACTCAGAGGGAGAAGCTTTTGACAAGAGACAGGTCATGGTGGAGGTTGACTCTTTAGAGTTCTTATCAAGCAGATATGTGTCATTTTTCCTTGGAGCTCGCATGATAACCAAATCATCTGAAACTAAAAATTCTAGCTTAGGAAACAAACATTCGTTAGATTTAAAAAGGACGGGAATATTCTTGTCATATATTTATGACAAGCTAAGAAGATTGAATGCTAATTCAGGTACGAAGTTTACCTTTCCAAGGTTAAAGAACCATTGGATACCTCACCTTGACCTATCATATTACCTCCCTTTTTATCACACGCAAAAGCAACATATCCTCCATTGATTATCCGATAGTTGGTAAGAAGGTCCTTCAAGCCAGTCATGTGCCTGGAACATCCACTATCTACGTGCCAAGTGCTGTTGATAGTCCTTGTGGAATGTTCCTACCAATTGAATTAAAGAAAATCATTTAGACATAGGGACCCAAACCTTAACCGGCTTGGTTCTGGAAGAAGATGAATTTGTACAAAAGAAACTATCAACAAAATGTTTTTTTCTATTTCCTAAAGAGCGATTTTCTACATTTCTATTTACAAGCTCTGGACAATGCTTGACAATGTGATCATCTTTTCCACAGTTAAAACAACAAGATTTTAGGCCTTTTCTTTTATTTTTTTGAATTGGAATATTATCCATAATAATCTCTTCCTCACACTCAGACATAAGAGAATCACAATCACTGTAAGTGACGTGCACTTCCTGTGATTTGTTTTTTGAGTCAAATGAACTATCATGATTTGTGGATTCTCTTATCTCTGAAATTTTACAATCATGTGAGGATGTTGTTTCACTTGGAGTAGTGATTTGAATGGGAGTGAAAGTGGGAATGGGAAGAGAAATGAATTTTTCAAAACAGTTTGATTTTAAAGAATGTTTATCGTCTTTACTGAGAACACCAACTTTTTCATTAACGCTTAAAACATCAATTTCATTTGATTCAAACATTATGCAATGAGAACAACTGGAATGCAAACTATCCAAACTACAATCTATGCTACTAGAACTATTGACTACAAAAGACTTTTTGGAATCTGAAGAACTAGAACTACTACAACCAAGACCTCTACTTCCTCCATAATCATAATCTTCCCGAACCTCTTCATGATTCACACCTTCTAAACCTGCAAACAAACTGTTAATGTCCTTTTTAATTAAATCATTTGTAGGATGAGGTGTAGGCATTGGAGAATAGCAAAAGGTGCTAGGCGGTGGGTAAACATGAGTGGTTTCACAACAACCCAACCCTGTCTTAATTCTAGCTCCTCTTTATTTGCTATAGAGCTCCTCTAACTTCATTCTAGAAATAGTCCATTTATCATGTTTTGTTTTAAGTTTAGTGGTCTCGAATTCAGCTAAAGTTACCCTTTCTCTCAAAGCATTTACTTCCATGTTTCTTTCAAAAAGAGTTCTTTTTAAATGATCATTTTCTTTTAATGCTTCATTTAATTTTACAAAAAACATTTCTTCATGCTTTTTAAGTTCCTCATTTACCCTTTTTAGTTCCCTTCCATTTTCTTTTAATATGTTATTTACTTTATAAATTCCAAACAGATATAGTTTGAAAGTAGATGAACACATGTCTTGAACTACCTCATATGGAATCTTCATTATCTTCTTCTCGGCAGCTTGGGCTTTCTCACAATTGCACACCCTTGATTCCATATTCAACTCTTCTTCTCTTATAGCTTTTCCATCTTCACTATTCTCTTTCTTTTCACAAACATCCACCATACTCTCCTTCTCCTTTTCTCCACAATCATTCTTCATATTTCCTTTTTCTTTACATTCCCTCTTTCTTTCTGCTTCATTCTTTATAGCCTCTGCAATCTCAGCTAGCAGGGCATGATTGATTTCCTCTTCAGTTTCAGGTAACTCTGCACTCCAATCAAAGTTTGTTAGCGGAGCTGTTTCCTTCTTCTTCTTGTTTTCTTCCTTATCCTCAATTGAGATAACCCGATTAACTCCCGTTCCAGGTTCAGTCACGATGGGAGATGGACATTCTCTCTTGAATTGCTCAAGCTGATTGTAGTTGAAGAACCTCAGCTTTGATTTATCAAATCCAACATTTGTATTCTGGTTTCCAAAATTCTTCCTTCCTGTTCTCCCCATGATTCTTCTTGCCCTTAACGTGATCATAGCCATTTGCCATTGAAGATCAGCTTCTTCCAGATCATCAGGATCCACCTGATACATATCTTCTGTAGTCATTCCTCTTCCCTTTAGTTTACCAGCCACCAAAGCTTCATAACTATGTACCAAGAGACCAAATAGAGCCATGCTTTCTGAAGGAACCTATGGAAGACTTGATGATTTTGATGTAGATCCACTGCCTGTAGTCTTGTCAGAAGTGTATGTCATGCCACCATAAGCTGACACATGCTTTGATGAATCTGAAGTAGATGAAATAAGAGCAGCATTTTGTAAGTAAGCTTGGGATGGAAGCATTGCCTTATTGTGTTCTCGTGATTTCAGGTCTAACTCAAAGGACTTCAACTTAGTGATAATGTCCATTAGTTTGTAATCCAGAAATCCCCTTTCTTGCCTCAACATCCTCACTTGCAGACTCCACTGTGGTGGAAGAGAATCTAGCAGCTCGTGACTTGCTCATTGTTTGATAGCTTCTCATCATAATTCTTCACTGTGCTTGTAACGGACAGAAAACAGTTTGTAAGATTAGTTAGACTCTCATTTTTGTGTCCAATAAAAGAGTTGAATTTCTTTTCAGCTTGGGCGGCTTTATCCTTGACCAATTCCTCATTGCCATCATAGAACTCATACAATGCATCATACAAGGCCTTTGCACTTTTATATTCACCAAATCTATTGTAGATTTCTTCTGATAGGCACAAGGTCAGAGCACCGTATGCCTTTTGATCCTGATCAATCAGCTTGATGTCTCTCTCAGAGTATATTGTTGGATATCCAATCTGAATGCTCACATTATCTACCACTAAAATAGGCACATGAGGTCCTTTCACAATTGAATCCCATTGAGTGTGATCGGTGTACAGGAAGAAAGCTTTTAAACACCTTTCCCAATCATCAAAGTTGTCACCGTTGATTAGTTTAGGAGGTCTGTTTGGTGCCACACTCTCAAGATCAGCAAGAGTAAGACTTGTTGCCATTGAAATTTTGATTAAGTCAAAGAACCAGTAGTTTCACACATAGGAGTGTAGTTTCGTACAGAAAACAATAGTTTCGCAAGAGGTAATTTCACACGCAGAACTTAGTTTGGCAACTAGTTTCGGCTGTAGTTTCGGCAACAGTTTCGGCCGAAAATATTGAACTTTCTTTCAAAGAAGAATCAAGATAGTTTCGCAAAGAAACTGATCAAAATGAAGAACTTTTGTTCTATATTCTCAAGGAAATCAAAACCAATAAAGATCTATAGTTTCGCACCAAGAACACTAGTTTCGCACGATGAATCTAAAAACCCCCTTTTTGCGAAAATTAACTAAAAATCACAAAATCTCACTCAAATCACAATCAATTTGAGCTCTGATGATTTTAGAAGGTTCCCAATCTTACACCACACTTTCCTAAATCAATTTTCATGGAAAACACACGTAAAACAGCTCCGAAATGATTGAAAAGATGAATATGCCAAAACTACCCAAAAACACAAACAGTCAAGAGCATAAAGGCTCTGATACCATATTGTTGGTCCAAATGATTATCAGAACGTGCTTTTGATGAAGATTTAACACTGAAATCCATAGGATATCACTAATTCTAATAGTTTGTGGACCAAGTAATGATAGAATATAAACCCAAATCAAACATAAGGCCCATTTGTAAGATGATTTGTGAAGATTAAGAAGAATTATTCTGAAATGTAAGAAATATAAGCTCCTAGCAATACACAAACAAAGAATGAACTCAAATCTATAATATCAATAAAGTTCCCAGAGTTACATAATGAAGAACAAAGATACAAATGTATATAGGACCTAGTTTCGCATACAGTTTTGCATACGCGAGACTACCGGGCGAAACTGCAATTCGCATGCAGCTTCGCATGCCACAGAATACAAAAGAAGACAAAAGTAAACTAGATCCTATTACATTAATGTCTAAGCTATCATAAACTATAACAAAACACATACAGCAAGTTTAATACTACCCTATTCTTGATCCTCACCTAGCATGTTCATCATCACCACCAGTAGTGGTTTCTTGGCACCCTAAATACCCTTGCTTATTGATGTCTCTTTTAGAGGCATCAATTGGCAAGGTTGCCATAGACTCAGTCTCACTGATGTTACCACTATCCTGAGAGGTTAGTGAAACACTCTTAATAGTGGTAGCTGAGCCTACATGAGTCACCTTCACACCAGTTGGACTTACCTCAATTAGGTTTAGCTGATGTGGGCTAGACATTAGAGGTTCCATAGGGCTCAGTTGATCTTGAGAGTGGTGTGGTGGATCAACATCATAGCCGGGATGGAACATAATTGATTAGCTCAAAATGGATCGATCTGTGATGATATATGAACACAATTCAATCTAAAACACACAAGTATTCAATTCAATACAAGAAATCAACAAAAATTCATAGAGTTTTCATTGATTAAGCATAGAAGAATACACAGTGTAGTAAACAGTTACACTACGTCTCAATCACTCTCAAAACTTAAAACTTTTTAAAACCTTTTTAAACTTACCTACACAATTCATATCTATGCTATATATACTAATCAACAAAACAAAGGAACATATTTACATAAAGAGTCCCTATACTATGACAAAAATGTAAAAGACACACAAAGACAAATGTTAATCTTTAAAGAAGCATCTACAATACTCCCCCTAAGATTTACATGTCTTCGGTCTTCAAAATCTTCAGTCTTCAAATCTCTTTCTTCAATCTTTGTCTTCAATATTCAATCTTCTTTCTTCAGTCTTCTTTCTTCAGTCTTATTTCTTCAGTCTTATTTCTTAGAGAGTCTAGAGTTGAAGCTTGCTACTCTAGTTCCTGCTTGATGAAGTCTTAGGAAAAGTCCTCGGGTTTTTGGTGAAAGGGATTGCCGAGAGAGAGAGACCGAGTATAGAGAGAATTTGAGAGAGTGAAATGGGTGGAGGAGGTAGGGACTTCGGTTTATGAAGGGAAAGGTGGAGTGTGGGTTCGAGTTAGTGAGAACCGAGGAGTGGTGTGGTTGGAGGGTGGAACGGCCGAATCCATGGCAACAATCCATGCATTGGCTGGCTTGGAGATGCGCAGACTGGTCAAAAGCTTCTAGAAGGGTTTGGACATTTTAAAATGCTAAGTGTGGCCAAAAACACATGAACAGTGCTCGTGCGCTCACTTTCTGGGGGCCTGAACAGTTGTCATGTGCCTAAACAGTGGAAATGCGCCTAACTGCCAGATGCGCCCGAATAGTTGTCGTGCGCCTAAACAGTTCTGATGCGCCTAAACAGTTCTAATGCGCCTAGAGGAAATTTTTTATAAGGATGAATTAGATTTAAATTTTATGTAAAAATTTTCAGGGGATAAGGCCATTTAAGTGAATTTTCTAGCCTTGGGAACTAGCTCTAGGCTTAAACATGTCAAACAACAGTCAAACAGGGTTGCATAAATCATAGAAATTCATTAACCATAAAGAAAAGGAGATACATACATGAAATGAGATGATGTAATAATACAATGCTAAATCACATTAGATTCTGGGAGTTGGACCTAGGAGTCGGTTGTTACATTCACCCACCGTTTAGGAAATTTCGTCCCGAAATTTTAGCTTCAATAACGAGTGGGCTTAAAGAGGTATGGATACTCCTTCTTCATCACATTTTCTCGTTCCCATGTGAATTCAGGTCCTCGCCTAGAGTTCCATCTTACTTTCACTTTGGGTATCCGGCTTCATTTGAGTTTCTGGACTAGTCGGTCGATGATCTCTATGGTTTCTTCAACAAACTTCAACTCGTTAGTGATTTTGGCATCCTTCAATGGGAGTTCCAAGGCCTTATAAATGAAACACTTCTTTAAGTTGGACACATGAAAAGTGTCATGTACATAGCTCAACTCTTGGGGTAGCCTTAACCGGTATGCTACCGGGCCAACTCTCGATAATATTTCAAATTGTCCAATGTATCTTGGGCTTAACTTGCCCTTCTTGCCAAATCTTATCGTGCCTTTCCATGGCGCCACTTTTAGCATCACTCTATCGCCCACTTGAAATTCTAGGGGCTTTCGCCTTCTATCGGCGTACTTCTTTTGATGATCTCGGGCTGCTCTCAATCGTTCCTTAATCTTGAACACTTTGTCCGTGGTTTCCATTACAATATTAGGACCCATATTTTGGCTATCATCAATCTCATTCCAACTCAAAGGTGAATGACACTTTCTGCCATATAGGGCTTCGTATGGGGATGCTTTTATACTTGTGTGATAACTATTATTATAGGAAAACTCCACCAGTGGAAGGTGATTATCCCAGCTTCCCCTGGAATCGAGTACGCAAGCTCTCAACATGTCCTCCAACGTTTGAATGGTTCTTTCACTTTGCCTATCGGTCTGAGGGTGGTATGCAGTGCTCAAGTTAAGTCGCGTCCCCAAAGCCTGCTGGAGAGACTTCCAAAATCGTGAAGTGAAACGACTTTCACGGTCTGAGATAATCGATAGTGACACTCCATGTCTTGTAACAATCTCATCAATGTATATTCGTGCTAGTTTCGGTAAGTTGTAATCTTCTCGTATCGGTAGGAAGTGGGCCGATTTGGTCAGCCTATCCACTATCACCCAGATTGCATCATGCCCACGAGAAGTTCTTGGCAACTTTGTAACGAAATCCATAGTAATGTTATCCCATTTCCATTCTGGGATTTCGGGCTGTTGTAAGGTTCCTGATGACTTTTGGTTCTCTGCCTTTACCATTGCGCACGTCAGACATTTCCCTACATAGGTAGCAATGGATTTCTTCATTCCGAGCCACCAGAAAAGAGCCCTTAAATCCTGATACATTTTGTCACTTCCCGGATGAACTGAGTATCTTGATTTGTGTGCTTCATCCAGGACTATCTCTCTAATCCCCCCATGTTTTGGTATCCAGGTTCTTCTCTCGTGCTTATACAACCTATCACTACACAATTCCAAACGTTTTTCCATTCCTGTTAGCATTTCTTCTGCTAGTTTCTCCTTGCTCAAGGCTTCTTTTTGTGCTTCTATCAATCTAGCGGTAAGGCTGGTATACACGCTCATTCTTAGAGCACGGACAGGAATGTGTTTCTCCCTTTCCTTTCTGCTTAGGGCATCAGCCACCACATTGGCCTTTCCTGGGTGGTAGCGAATTTCGCATTCATAATCACTCAGTAGTTCTACCCACCTTCGTTGGCGCATATTTAGCATCTTTTGCTCAAGGATGTGTTGCAGACTTTTATGGTCGGTGTAGATGACGCATTTGGTACCATAAAGGTAGTGTCTCCATATCTTGTGAGCAAACACCACGGCACCCAGCTCCAGATCGTGGGTAGTATAGTTTCTCTCATGCTCATTCAATAATCTGGACGCGTAAGCAATCACTTTATCTCGCTGCATCAACACACATCCAAGTCCTTGACGCGAGGCGTCCCAATAAACTACAAAATCATCAACGCCTTCAGGTAGGGTGAGGATTGGTGCACTACACAGTTTCTCCCTGAGTAACTCGTATGCCTCATTCTGCTCCGTCCCCCATGTGAAGGTCGTGTTTTTCTTGGTTAGAGCGGTCAATGGTTGCGCAATCCATGAGAAATCCTTAATAAACCTTCGGTAGTATCCAGCTAAACCAAGAATTGCCTTATCTCATTAGGAGTTTCGGGAATTTTCCAGTTTCTAATGGCTTCAATCTTTGACGGGTCTACTTGAATTCCTTCTTCGTTCACCACATGCCTTAAAAATTGGATTTCGTGCATCCAAAACTCACATTTAGAGAATTTTGCATAAAGCTGTTCATTCTTGAGCAATTCAAGAATTAGTCTGAGGTGCTTTACGTGTTCTTCACGGCTATGGGAGTAGATCAGGATGTCGTCTATAAACACAATGACAAACTTGTCTAGGTATGGAGGACACACTTAATTCATAAGATCCATGAATACGGCGGGTGCATTAGTCAGTCCAAAGGGCATGACAAAGTATTCATAGTGCCCGTACCTTGTTCGAAAAGCTGTTTTGGGTACATCTTCCTCTCTCACCCTTAGCTGGTGATATCCCGACCTTAAGTCTATTTTGGAGAAGTAGCTGGCTCCTTATAGTTGGTCGAACAAGTCATCGATTCTTGGAAGGGGATAGCGATTCTTTATTGTAAGCTTGTGAAGGTCGCGGTAGTCGATACACATTCACAGTGTCCCGTCCTTCTTCTTAATGAATAACACTGGTGCGCCCCATGGAGAAACACTCGGCCGAATAAATCCCTTATCCAGTAGTTCCTGGATTTGCACCATTAGCTCCTTCATCTCGGGTGGAGCGAGTCGGTAAGGCGCCTTAGCCACTGGTGCGGCACCAGGCACTAGGTCGATTTGGAATTCGACCTGTCTAGTTGGAGGTAGTCCCGGTAGGTCCTCGGGAAAAACTTCCGTGTATTCAGCCACCACTGGTATATCTTTGATCCTTTTTTCCTTTCTTGCTTTCATAACATAGACTATGAAGGCTGAGCATCCCTTCTGGAGGCTCTTGGTAGCCTTCAGGTGGGAAATCATAGGGTATAGCGTGTTGTTTCTGTCATCGTGGATTGTTAGCGTGCTTCCATCAGTTAAAGGTATCCTAAGCAAGCGCTCAGCACATACAATTACAGCCTTATACTTTGCTAACCAATCCATTGCCACAACTGCATCAAATTCCCCTAAAGTGATAGGCATCAAGTCTATCTTAAACGGAATACCCTCTAGTTCTATTGTGCAATCTTTGATAATTTCATTGGTTTCTATTATTTTACCATCAGCTAATTGCACCGCGTAAGCATCAGTTAGGGCACAAGCCTCCAAATCAATTAAATGCCTAAAGGTAGGGGAAACAAAACTTCCTATTGCTCTAGTATCAAACAAAACAGTAGCAGGGTGGTTATTAATGACGAACGTATCGTTTACCACGTCGAGATATTTGCGAGCACCATTGGGGTCCATCACAAACGTTCTCCCTTTAGGCTTGTTATGCCTAGCGTCCTTGTCTCTTGCTAGCTTAGGGCACCTATTTCGCATGTGTCCCGGATCCCCGCATTCATAGCATTGCTTCCCGGGCTCGAAAGTACAGTCTTTAATCAGGTGGCTGGTTCGTTTGCACCTAAAGCAGGGCATCGGATTGCATTCCCCTTGGTGGTGCAGTTTGCATTTGGTGCATAAGGGGTTGGTGCCTACATACAGCCGTTGACCTCTTGCTCCTTGTCCATCACTCCTTGACCTTTCATCGGCCCTCCTGTTTGAGCTACTACCACCGCCATTGGGCCTTCTAACAACAACCCACCTTCCCTTCTCGCCCGATAACCTCATCTTATCCTCGTTCCTCCCCTGATCTGTCCATCCAGCCCTGATCAGGTCGTCTGTAAAGCTGCAAGTAAGATCGACAGCCAATTGAAGGGTTGTAGGTCTAGCAGATCGGACCATGCTTCTGACTCTGGGATGCAGGCCCCAGATAAATCGGGCTATGCCTTTAGATTCAGGAGTTACCAAATATGGCACAAGTTGGGATAAAGTAGAGAATCGGTTGATGTACTCGGTGTAATTTGAGCCCCTCATTTCCAGGCTCAAAAATTCCGCCTCTAGCTTCTCCAGCTGGTTCATAGGACAGTACTTATCGGTCATCAGTTCTCGAAATTCTGACCACTTCATGCGGCCGACATTATCCCTGCCCCTTGGCTGAACGATAGTCTTCCACCATTCTAAGGCTGGCCCCTTTAAGGATTGGGAGGCAAACCTGACCATATGCTCGTTCTTGCATTCGCTTATGTCCAGTACAGCTTCCATTTCGTCCAGCCAGCGGTAGGTGTCTATTGCTCCCTCGGTGCCGAAGAAGTCTTTAGGCTTGCATGACATGAAAGTTTTGTAAGAACACCCCGTTCTTACTTCTTCAACGTTCCCAGCATCCCCCGCATTGTTTCCGAGTCCATCATTCTGGGATGTATTTCCCCGATCAGCATTTATTTGCGCAATGATGGTGGGAATAGCATTTGCAATTTGTTGGGCCACCAAGTTGGAAATCCTCTCATCGTTTTTGTGATTAGAGTTCTCCTCTCGGTCGGCCCTAGGTGGAGTGGGTGATCGATTCCCACCTCGACCCCTGGGGAGTCCAACACCCCGGTTTCTTCCCTCGCGTGTTTCCCTTCCAGGCGGCATTCTGGTGTCAATCATAGTGAAACTCATTTAGTGTCTCATAATTTGTTTCGAGTATCCCACACACCAATTGACTCCCTAAGGTCGTTTCACAACACATAAGGATTCACATAACACACAAAAAGTCATACATAGTCTCACATATATATGGAATCAATTAACAATTCAAAAAGGAAATCAAGATAGATTCCTAGAACAAACTAATACATAACCCAAACAGGTAACCAACAATAGATAAGATAGTATCATAAGAGAAGTTTAATCATAGATTGTAAAACAAACATCAAATAGGGTCGATAGTTTTGTAGCAATACAAGCTGGAAGGTGCCATCACCCCCAAAAATAGTATCAGAGATAAATAGTTTCTCATAAAGATAGCATCATTCAATAATCAAGTTTCATCCAGTCACTACTGCCATTTCTTCTTTAACCACCCAAACCAGCCCGACCCCTTCTTCTTTTGTTCTTGCTCCAAGCGCTGGACACCATGGGATGCCATTAGTGCCTGAAATTGGGCGGACTGCGAGGTCCGTGTGGCGTGCTAAATCATCAACTCGTGACGATTGATGGTCCTTAATATATCGCTCAACGTGGGGTCACACGGGCCAAAGTCACTAGCACGACGGCTGGACTGCGAGTAGTGGTCTCCCGCTAGAATGCTCGGTCCATCGTACATGTTGCGCCTCGGAGGCATCCAAAACTCATCCTGAGGTAGGCGTCTAGGTGGTCCCATCATAGGGGGCGCCGGTGTAGGAGCAGTCGCCGGTGGAGGTGGAGGAGGCGGCATCCTAAACAAGATAGAAGCTCCAGGTCGGGTGCTCTTTCGTGGTCAAGTGATGACTCACGCGCCCCTATTCCCAATAGGTGGGATGGGCGAGTGCGCCGGTGCTGGTACATGGGGTGAGTTGGAGCGGGTCCGGCTCCTTGACTGAGATGTCGGGGATGAATCTTCGGATGGCTCGGTGTCATCAGATGTAACAGATATCCATCCGGGGTGACTGCATTGCCTAATGTACTCCTCATATTGATATGGGGAAGTCGCCCTTCTCAGCCGTCCTACAGGGGCGGTCTCGTCCACGGGGATTGCGGGTGCTTTACCGTTGTTGGCCATAGTCCCCGAGTTCCTGTAAAATCATCATGAGTAATTTGGTTTCTCATAGCTCATGGCAATAGTGACGATAGTATCTCATAATAACAGTTACAGCAGTAACGAAGGTAGTAGTATTTCATATTAATAGAAACACAGGTTACCTCATAGACAAGACAAGATTTAGACTCACATAGAGCATATTCTATGCAAAGAAAAGATTTTTAACACCAAATAGGGGATCGTGCCTGAATTCACGCGTCCGATAAATTCATGATTACGTTGATCAAGTGTAATCATCAATTTACCCAACCAATTCATCCCAACACATTCCAAAACAAGACAGTCCTAGGGTATCAGGGTTGTAGCCTAGGGTCTACTAAGGTATTCCCGATTTCTCTACAACCTATGGCTCTGATACCAATCTGTCACACCCCAGGCCCAGAAGAGGGTGGGATGTCTTAGACTAGCAACATACATGGCAACGGAAATAGAACCACACAAGAGCGCATAAGGAGAGAAATCACAATGGCATTACATTACATCAATGTTATCCGAGTTAACACAGTCAAACCCTAACAATAGAAGCATCCAATACAATACTATCCCAAAACATACATATTAAAAGCTAAATGTTCAGATGATTTAAAATTCCTAGTAATGCCACTTAGGTAGTCACAGTGATAAGTGGTCTTTGGAGTCTTTCATAAGGTCCAAGCTCAACGAGGATTACCTGAAACATGCTCAAAAAGATTTTGTCAACTAAAAAGTTGGTGAGTTCAAGTACTTGAAGTTCAAAAACAAAAGGGCTCATTGAACCCATAGTATAGTTTAAAAAGCATAGTATCACAGTTGTGGGATCACAATTCAACCCTAAACTCAGCCCCGGCTAGCCTCTTCTAAACTTGTGTTGCCGGTAATCCCATAAGGGAAACTGAGCCTCATAGCAGCATACCATACCTGTAGGATGGTACACCATAGTATCTTACAAAACCTGTTACATGCCGCAATTACCCCATAGGATCTCAGTGGGGTATCCTTCTCAACGGAAGGCACTGTGCGTGGGGGTTTCCCCAAGTAGATCTACCCATATAATCAAGCGGTTCACATAGAATTAATGATTGTGATACAAAGATGCAGGTTCTAACAATAGCCACAACATACAATAGCATCGCATAGTGGTATACAATAAAGTTTAGTTCAAACAGAGCATGTTTCACCCTAAAATAGTAGTAAAAAGGGGAAACAAGAAACTCACCTTGAGCAGATAAAGGATTCTTCAATCACAGATAGAGTTAGGTCCTAGCACCCTAAGAGCAAGATACATATATAAGCTATAGATTCTTAGACTATTGGGAGTGTAATCAAGGGTAATTGGTGTTTAAAAGTACATATAACCACATCCCTTAGAAATTTGTGTCAAAAAGTTTCCTTTTTAGGAAAGTTTGGGTTTTTGGCGTAATATGACCCGTTTTTAGTTTCTCACAAGTTCTTATATGAAGATAGGTATAAAAATAGTTTCTAGTCATAAATTTACTGGAATATTGTCCGAATTTACACTTTTAGTCCCTCAAGTTTCCAAAATTAAAATTTTTACCCCGAGGTTGGTTCTTTCCATTTCTTGACACACTATGGCCCTTAATAGTTTCTAGGGGTCCTTATATCACTTTTAGACCATTTTACAAAGAGTTTTAGGGTCCTTTGCACAAAATCTTATTTCCAACATTTAACCCGTTAAAACCCGTCTGTACCCGAAATCGACACTTTATTTCATTTTCTTTAAGTCCTTTCCTCAAAATATGAGTTTATGGTCCTTTAACTTTCTGAAATATTAAGGCCTTGAAGGTTTTTAGGCTTGTTACATTATTTATTAAGATTTCATCCAAGAATCCCCCGGTTAGACCCGTTTAAGCCAAGTAAGTTCATAGAATTAACATGTTAACCCAAAATTTCACCAAGTATGGTTTTAGCCACTGTTTTAATAGTTTTAGAGCCTGAAAATTTTAGTTTCTAATAGTTTGTTAGGGATTAGGCCATGTCAAAGTACTACAATCACCTATTCGTGTCCGAAGACATGTTTCTAAAATCCATAACACCATACCAAATCATCCTATTCGCAATAATATCCTTTTAGCATCAAAAGCATTCAGAAATTTGAGATCATACCTATAGGCATAGCAACCTAAGGTAACAAGGTCATGGTTGGGCACATAAGTCATCATTTACACATGTGTAACATGAATTTCCAGGTTTAAACAACCAATTTATTCTAAATACTCGATATGTACAGGTTATAAAAATTGATTACAAGGTGTTTTAAACAAGTTTTTAAGTGTGGAATGAGGTTTAGAATCGTGGCAGATGGTTGGATAATAGGTCCTCGGGTATATTCATGGCAATATTACAAGGTAAACATGTATGAAGGAATGTGTACCTCTTGTAGTTCTGAAAGTCACTCAACGAAGTCAACCCGGTCACGGAATTCTGCCTTGGAACAAGAAAGGTAGGATTCCAGGAAAAGAAAGGAGAGAAAATATCGATAATGGTTTGTTTGGGTACAAGAGACTTACACACAAGATGTTTCGGGTTTGAAGATGGTTTAGATATCTGAACTGCTGGTTCGAGACTCCAGAGTTGAAGCTTGCTACTCTAGTTCCTGCTTGATGAAGTCTTCGGAAAAGTCCTCGGGTTTTTGGTGAAAGGGATTGCCGAGAGAGAGAGACTGAGTATAGATAGAATTTGAGAGAGTGAAAAGGGTGGAGGAGGTAGGGACTTCGGTTTATGAAGGGAAAGGTGGAGTGTGGGTTCGGGTTAGTGAGAACAAAGGAGTGGTGTGGTTGGAGGGTGGAACGGCCGAATGCATGGCAACAATCCATGCATTGGTTGGTTTGGAGGTGCGCAGACTGGTCAAAAGCTTCTAGAAGGGTTCGGACATTTTAAAATGCTAAGTGTGGCCAAAAACTCCTGAACAGTGCTCGTGTGCCCACTTTCTGGGCGCCTGAACAGTTGTCATGTGCCTAAACAGTGGAAATGTGCCTAACTGCCAGATGCGCCTGAATAGTTGTCGTGCGCCTAAACAGTTCGGATGCGCCTAAACAGTTCTAATGTGCCTAGAGGAAATTTTTTATAAGGATGAATTAGATTTAAATTTTATGTAAAAATTTTCAGGGGATAAGGCCATTTAAGTGAATTTTCTAGCCTCGAGAACTAGCTCTAGGCTTAAACATGTCAAACAACAGTCAAACAGGGTTGCATAAATCATAGAAATTCATTAACCATAAAGAAAAGGTGATACATACATGAAATGAGATGATGCAATAATACAATGCTAAATCACATTAGATCCTGGGAGTTGGACCTAGGAGTCGGTTGTTACATAATGTCTGGTCTAGATGCAGTGAGATACATCAAAGAACCAATCATCAATCTGTATAATGTTTGGTCTACTGATTTTCCTTTCGGATCAGGCTCAATCTTGGTGTTCACATCAGTTGGAGTTCTAATTGACTGACAATCTTGCAGCTTAAATTTCTTCAAGAGTTTGTCGACAAACTTCTCTTGGTTGATAAAATACCATCTGCAGATTGCTTAACTTGTAGTCCAAGAAAGAAATTTATCTCTCCCATAGAACTCATCTGAAATCGAGATTTCATGATTTCTTTGAATTTATTGCACATTTTTGGACTTGTAGAACCAAATATGATATCATCAACATACACTTGTACACATAAAAGATCATCAGCATCCTTCTTGATAAACAGAGTTGGATCGATTTTCCCTTGTGTGTATCCATGTTGGATTAAGTGTTGCGACAATGTCTCATACCAGATTCTAGGGGCTTGATGTAGTCCATATAAAGCTTTTCTCAACTTGTACACACGATGTGGATATGTAGCATCTTCAAAACCTGGAGGTTGCTTCACGTACACATCATCGGTGATAGAACCATACAAAAATGCACCCTTTACGTCCATTTGATACACTTTAAATTTCATGAATGAGGCATAAGCCAGGAAGACACGAATTGATTCAAGTCTTGCAACTGGAGCAAATACTTCATCATAATCTATACCTTCTTCTTGAGTGTATCATTGTGCAACTAATCTATCTTTATTTCAGATAACAATTCCTCTATCATCAGTTTTATTTCTGAATAACCATTTTGTGCCTATGGCATTTTCTCCTTCAGGTAAATCCACCAGATTCCACACTTCTTGTTTGCGGAACTGTAATAATTCTTCTTGCATAGCCTCGATCCAACCATTGTCTTTTAACGCTTCAGAAACATTTTTAGGAACAATTTGAGAAAGAAAGCAAGAGTATAAGCAGACGTTTGCTTGTTCTGATTTACTTCTTGTCGTTCTCTCACTCAAAGGACCAATAATCTGAGATGTTGGATGGTTCTTGTGAATACAAGTGTCGAAATCTCATCTCCTTGAACATGAACATCTAGATTGGTTTGATTCAAGTTGGAAAGCTGATGCAATAGGCTTGAAGAATATGGATTGAAATTAGGAACTTGAGTCGGTGAGTTGATAAAGTAATCAAGATTGCCAGAATCAACTACATCACCAGAAATAGATGACGTTCCAGACTCAGGTTGTACAATTTCTATACCATCATTAGGAATTAGATGTGAAATATCTTGATTTTCTAAAACGGAATGGTCATCATCTTGATGAGAATGATCATCATTATTAGACATAATTATAGAATCTCTGACAAAAGAAAAGAAGGGATAATCTGAGCTTGAATCATCTGCATCGTCAGAATCCGAATTGTCACTGAATGAACCGAGATCTCCTTGAATTTTCTTTTCACCTGTAGAATCAAGCAAGTTAGATTGATCAAGCAAGTTAGATTGAAAAGATTTTGACAATGAATCTAAATCAAATAACCAAGCAGGACCATTTGACACTGATGGAAAAGAGTTTTCAAGAAATTTAACATTGAATGTTTCAACTATAACATTAGTCCTAGAGTTATAAACTCGATAGGCCTTTGAAACAGATGAATATCCAACGAAAAATCTATCATCAGATTTTGATTCAAATTTTTCTAAATGATCACTTGAATTCAGAATCATAACCGGACAACCAAAAGATTTAAGAAAATCTATGTTTGGTTTCCTGCCAAACATTAACTCATATGGAGTTTTCAGTTTGTCTTTAACAATTAAAGAATGATTCTGAACAAAACATGCAGTTGATATTGCTTCATCCCAGAATGCGATCGGAATTTTAGCATCGGCTAACATGGATCGTGCAGCTTCAATCAATGTTCGGTTCTTCCTTTCAGCAACTCCGTTTTGTTAAGGAGTTCTGGGAGCACTGAACTGATGAGATATTCCTTTCTCTGCACAAAATATGTCAAGAGTTAGATTTTTGAATTCCGTCCCGTTATCACTTCTAATTATTTTTACTTTTTGATCAAGTTGATTTTCTACTTTTATGATGAATTCTTTTATTAATTCAGTTGCTTCAGATTTAGCATTTAGAAAGAAAACCCATGAAAATCTTGTATAGTCATCAATGATAACTAAAGAGTAAGATTTTCTTCCAATACTCTTCACGTTGGTTGGTCCAAAAAGGTCCATATGCAGCAACTGAAGGGGTTTGGAATTTGAGTTTATCAGCTTGGACTTATAAGACGCTCTATGCTGCTTCCCCTTTAAACATGCTGAGTAGTGATCAGCAGTGGCAAACTTCTTTGATGGAAGGCCGATAACATGATTTCCTGCTACAAGCTTGTTCATATTCTTGAAGTTGGAATGCCCAGACGTCTATGCCAAAGCTGGCTTTCATCATTTGATGCTTTAGAAAAGAGACAGGTTGTTTCTGTAGAAGACTCCACTTAAGACATATCCAGTTTGTATACGTCTCGGTCTCTGACAGCTTTAACAACCACACAATCCTTGCTTTCTGAAATCCTGACTTCAAGATATAACAGAAAGAATCATCAAAAAGTACAGAGTAGGATTTATCATAGATTTAGGATACGCTTAACAAGTGAAAGTTCAACTGTGAATAGAAGTTGACTTTATCAAGGCTTATAATTCCGTTGGATACTGTTCCTTCTCCGGTTATTTTTCCTCCCACATCACCACCAAAGGCGACTGCGTTCCATCTTTTAACTTAAAATCTTGTAATAAGGCATGATTGCCTGTCATGTGCCAGCTACAACCGCTATCCACATACCATGTGTTGGTTGGTCTTCTCGGGCGTACCTGCAAAACAAGAAAATTTAAGTTGAATTATCTACCCAAGCCGAAATGGTCTTGGGTTTTCCAAACTTGTCAACAATAGTAAATTGTTTAAAATGAAGTTTGTTGACATGAGGTTTATTCTTTATGAATTTACCAATTCTGTTATTTTTAACAAAATTATGCTAGTTTGGAAAATTCATTCTTTTTGACTGACCATTGTTTGAAAAACTTTTGTTTTCAAAACTTTTGTTATTAATTCTCACTGACCTTGGAATGAAATTATCACTTAAGTATTGTTTAGGTCTCACTGAATTATTTCTTTTAAAAGTGTTCAAACCTAAGGAGGGTTGGTGTGTTAATCTTTGAAAACCAACATTTAGGTTTCTTTTATATTGCGGCTTAACATAACCTTTGCTTACTGTTGAAGTGGCAAATCCTCTCCTCTGTGAATTCTTTCTAAAGTAACAATCTTTAGTGTTGTGAGTTTGCTCATCACAGTAGGTACATTATTTGTTAAAATAACACTCTGAAGTTGAGTGATTTCTCATATCGCAAATGTGACGGTATTTGTTAAAAAAACATTCAGACGTTTTGTGATTATACATGTCACATATGTTACAATACCTCTGTGGAGTCTTGAATAATTGCTTATTAACCTTTGACGTTGATACAACATTGGAAACTTGGTTACTTTTAGGTGTTAAAGTGTTAATTTGTTGTTTTTGATTTGAAGAATTGTGCTTTTGATTTGAACCACTTTTCTTTTGCAAATTTTTTTTTTGTTTTTGAACATGAATTTCATTCTTATTTTCCTTAGATACAAATCTTTTAGCTACAGCGGAAGTCTTAAAATCTGAACCCGTTTTCAGATCAGAGGTTGATTTGTTCTTAGGATTTTCTTTAACATCTTGAATGGAGTTCACATTCAACAAACCAGCAGATACAAATTTAATTGGCTTTAATTTTATTGCCTGATTTGTTTCTTTTGTCTGATTTTCCTGAATTTTTATTTGTTCATTTTCAGCTTTATTTATCTTTCTTCTTATTCTTTGGTTCCTTGATTTTGTAGAACCAGTTTTTGGTTTAGATTGAACATTCTCAGTTGAAGATTCTTTTTCACATTCTTTCTTTTTCTGGTCTTTTTGCCATTTAATGAATTCTGGATTATTTAGACCAAATGAATTTGAATCTTCTAATGTTTCTTCATCATTTTTGTTTTGAAAATCTGAGTTTTGGTTATTAGTTATAATATTCACTTCCTCCAAAACTGACTCTTTAGGAACAAAAACTTTCTTTGTTTTAGGCTTCGGTTCATAAGATTTTACTTTAACAGGATGACCATTTTTTATCTTTTCGTTAATCTTTTTCTTCAAAAATTTCCATATTTTTATCTCTTCTTCAGCATCAGACATCTTGGTCTTGTTTTGAAAAGCTTTTATTGCCTTGTTTTTTGGAGAGTCATCATGAGTGTTAAAATTTTCTAGTAAGGTATTTGTTATTGATTCAGGCATCGGTTCATGAGTGAAACCCAATCCTGCCTTTTGTTTATCTTTTCGTTCATTTACCAGCTTTTCCATAATGGTTTTAGAACTTTTAACTTTGGCGAGATAAAATTGAGTAGCTGCATGAGCTATCTTCTCCAGTTCAAGATTTTTTGTCATCTCTTCAAGTTGTTTTGATACAATTTCAAGTTCTCTTAGAGTTTTATTCCATGAATTTTAAAGAGAGATAATCTTTTCATCAGATACTTTATGATCATTTTTTAGTTTGTTGAGTTTTTCACAAATCTTATATGAATAATTTCTGTAGTATTCGACATGTTTGAAAAAAGACTTTATGCATAATTTTTCTCTAACTTCTGATGGAATTTCAGAATATTTGGGAGGAGAAGTTTCAGAATTAGAGCTTTCAACCTTTGGTTGATCAGATTTTGCCATCAATGCAACTTCCTTCGAATCTTCCTTAGGATCAAACTTTTCACTCCAGTCATAATCCTCTTCCTTGTTCTCAAAGTTTCCATCAACTTTTGGACCATTAAATTCAGACCGATCTTCTTTTTGTATTTCTGCAACAAGAGATAAATTGGATGTTAAATCAGCAGTAAACTGCTCAGCATATGCACTCCAATCATAACCATCTTTAATATTAACAACAAGAGCTTTCTTGGGCTCCTCTGATGATTTAGAATCATCTCTCAATTCTGGCATTGGTAGGCTTTGATAAGGTTTCTGAAATGTCTTCTGTGAAGATTGCTGAAACCTTTGATTATTTGAGCTTGATTAGCCATTTCCTCCTTTATTCCTTTTAGCTCTGCACTCTCTAAAGAAGTGACCATAGCTGTTACAGTTGAAACACCTAGATTTGGATTTATCAAATCCAACAGACTTGTTTGCACTAGGCTTGTAGTTTCTGTTGACATACGAGTGTTTCTGAGTCCTGTAAGCTATCATAACCATTTGCCAGTTGAGATCCATTTCTTCTACGTCGTCTGGATCCATTTCAAACAAATCCTGCAAAACAAGATCAAGTTGTGTTAGATGACTACCTTGATAAGCTTGAAAGCTTGCCATACATGCTGTAAAAGCAGTTTTAGACTCTTCATCCTATAATTGGATGTTTATTACATCGTTAACTTTGCTAGTTTTAGCAGAGTCAGCAGATGGAGTCTCTGTTTGAGATTTAGAACTTTTAGGCATAGGAGGAGATTGAGGTTGATTCTGAGTTGTATAGGCAGGAGCACTTGTGTAAGTGGAATCAATGAAGAACCCTGCGCCAACGAATAGATCACCCTCATCTTCTGGTGAAGTTTCATTCTTAGCCATGAATGCATTCTCCACAGTACTTGCTGGAGAAGCAACATATTTAAATTGTGACATCGAAGCTGCTCTGTCATTATTTCTAGAACTTTCATCAATTTTGACAGATTCTATTTTAGCAATCAAGAGATCAAGATCCGTTGGGAATTTCTCAGTATGCTTTAACAGAGTGACTGTTTGCTTCCATGAAGATGGAAGAGCATTGAGAAGCCTGAAGTTCAGATCTTTTAAATCATTCTTGATTCCTGCAGTCGACATCTCAGTGGTCAGTTGAACAAATCTGTTCATCATCTGATTTATTGTTTCAACAGATAAATGTTCAAAAAGTTCTAATTGTCTCTTTTACTTTTGCTTTTTCAGATCTTGGATCTCCTTTCCACCTTAACATATTATTTTCAAGGCCTTATACATGGTGTATCTAATCTGATAACCATCAAACCTTGTAAGGACTTCAAGTGGCAGTCCTTTGCACATCAGAGAATAGGCTTTTATATCATTTTTAACTTTCATGAGATCATCACCCTGTAATCCATCTTTAGGATATGGTTCCTGAGAGTCTTTAGTGTAAACAAAACCTCTATCAGGACCATCTGAAGTTATAGGAATATGAGGTCCTTTTTCTATTGATTTCCATAGATCAGTATCAATAGAATTCAAGTGATGTTTTATTCTCAGTGACCAATTCTTGAAATCTGCTCTATTCTTCAGCTTAGGAACTCTTTTCTCTGAGTCTTTTGATTTTACCATTTTTAATTTTTGATTTTTAAAAGAAATTTGTTTTTGTTGTTTTTATTTTTTGAATTAAAACAATGAATTGAAAATATTTTTGGATTTTTAAGTTTCTGAAAAATTTTAAAATTTTTCTAAGTGTTGAAGCTGATGCGTCCAAATAGTGATAAAGAGCCCAAACAGTTGTGATACTTCCTTTGACTTTGACTTTGAAACGTCTAAGGGATTGCCTTAGAAAAATTCCAAAATGCTCAAGTTGAAATGCGTCTGAACAGTAGTAAAAAGCTTGAACAGTTGTCAGACACCTGGGTGCAGAAACGCCCAAACAGTTCAAAAACGCATCAATAGTTTAAATGCGCCTAGAATTCCTTAGATTCTGTCAAACTTCCAAAGTGTCCCAATAGTTGAAATGTGTCCCAACAGTTGAAATGTGTCTCAACAGTTGAAAAGCGCCTAACTAAAAAACGCCCAAACAGTGGAAATGCGCCTAAACAGTTGTTATGCGCCTAACACTTAGACAATTTTCAGTAGTGTTTTTGACCTAATGCACCACATTCATCAGATTCAAACAAACTCAGATTCTTCCAAATCCTTCAAAACTTGATTAATTGATCTGAAATTCACAAATTAGGTAGAATTGATCATTTTATTCATGAACATGTTCGACAGAATGAAGAACAGGTTTGAAATGTTTTTGCTCAAATTCACTGATGTGAACAAATTGTACTGCTAATTATGAATCAAATCATGTTCCTGATGATGAAACACAACTGAATTCAACAATTATACGACTGAATTGTTTATCAATCACAGATTCAAGTGATTATGAGAGTTCGACAGTTGAAGAACTTCAATCACTGAACCGAAAGCTCTGATACCATTTGATGAGCTCAAAATGAATCGATCTGTGATGATATATGAACACAATTCAATCTAAAACACACAAGTATTCAATTCAATACAAGAAATCAACAAAAATTAATAGAGTTTTCATTGATTAAGCATAGAAGAATTCACAGTGTAGTAAACAGTTACACTACATCTCAATCACTCTTAAAACTTAAAACTTTTTAAAACCTTTTTAAACTTACCTACACAATTCATATCTATGCTATTTATACTAATCAAGAAAACAAAGGAACATATTTACATAAAAAGTCCCTATACTATGACAAAAGTGTAAAAGACACACAAAGACAAATGTTAATCTTTAAAGAAGCATCTACAATGATGTCCTTATCAGGTCAGGTTAAGAGGTCAATAAAGGATAGAGAAGTTATATCTAATGACTCGAGACCTTGGTCAGCACTTAATGGCTCCTTTGCAATAGCAGTTAAGCCAAGGATGTGGCTATCCCTTTTTGGCTTCTCAGGGGAGTGTCGAGACTCACCCTGAGGGCTTAAGGCTTCGGTAGTAGGCTTATCAGGTTGAGACTAAGGAGACTCAATGCTGATATTAATATCAATAGTGGAGGATGGTTGGACTTCTGGCTGAGTGGGAGCCCTGAATTCCACTCTAGCCTGTTTGGTTTGAAGAGAGGGGACTTAGCCAATCAGAGTAGATTGATCAAGGGTTTGTTTGGGGCGTCTTTTGTAGGTGATTTTGATTAGGTGGGAAGAAGTAGATGGCATTGTAGTGGTGATATCTGTTGTGGGTTCATCACCTGCTGGGCTTCTAGGGATGTCACCAGGAGCCATTGGCTCAAGCATACCTGGAAGAAGATTAGTGAATCTTCTAATGAAGTTGGTGGACACCTTCTTCAAGGTTATAAAGATGCCAGGCCTCATGTGAGGAACCAGTAGAATATTTTCATATTGTAGTTTGTCCTGGTCCAGCTCATAGTTGATGATGTGCTGAATAAACCTAGGATACATATAGAATTGATCCCTGGTTAGATTGCCTCTTAGGTTGTTCGGCACAAATCTTGAGTAGTTGAAGCATTGGCCCTTTACCACCCATGGACCAGGCAGCCCAAATCATATGGGATTTGATCCCATCCCCCTGACTTGCTGGATAGGCAATGCAGGACAATGTACTACAAGAACTTCCAATTATAGGAGAAATTGAACTTATAGACTGTTGACTTGCTCACCATATCCCATCCGAGTGTAAGTATCTTCTAACTCAGACTTGGGGAATTCAGTAGAGGCGCCCTCATGATGGAGCTCCAGATGCTCCCTGATGGTAGTTTCATGTATAATGATCTCCTGTTCGCAGACCCTTGATCGAATAATCCTTTAATCATTTAGGGTTTCACAACGACCATTGGCCCAGAAATCGGCCAAATGGTTTGAGTAGATGATAGGGTTTACTGTAAGGGATGTGAAGTATGCAGACTATGATAGAAATTGGACAATGGGGGCAAAATCGACATCCACTGAAGAATCAAGGATTGCGACCTGGTTATGTTGAGGATTCAAAGACATTGTTTTGAAAGAACTGGTTAATTGAAAAGGGAAAATGAAGAAGATGAACAGTGAAATTTTGAAGTTTTCGTTAAACGGTAAAGAAAAGTAAGAAAGAGAAATAACTGGTGATTTTATACGGTAACGAATCCACTCGATAAGGTGAAGTGATGAGTGAAAAGATGTTTTGAGGTCCAAGTGGATGTAGGTGGCAGATGATATGGTAAAAAGGTTTAATAATTCCAGTTATTTACTATTCTCCGATAGTATCTTTACAGTAAAATCAAGTGGGGCCCAAAGATTCCGTTACACAGTAAAAGTTTTCGTCCAAGAGTAAAATTGGTTTCGAGAGAAAACTCTTGTTTTCTCAATATTGTCTTCCGAAGTCATATTAACTTCCGAAAGAAAATCATGTCTTATTGACAAATTTTCTTCCGAGAGTACAATCTTCTTTCTAGAAATGAAGTTAGTCAGCTTCAGAAGTAGATTTGATCTATGATCAAATGTTCTTCTGAGGCTAAAAACTCTTCGGAAGAGAATATTTATGTAGAGGAATTTTCCTTTGGAAGATAGACAAAGATTTCTTCTGAGGGTATATTTCTCTTCGGAAGAATTCACACTTAGAAATTTGAAGAAAGCCTCATTGTAACCAGGCTTAGATTGAATTTAGACAACAAAGACAAGACACATTTAAAAATGTTTTTCAATAGAGAAAGACTAGTCAATGTTAATCATCCTAATAGCTGTAATTAAATACTTAAATCTTTCTTCATCAAAGGCTTTTGTGAACAGCTCAGCATATTGTTCATTTGAATTTACTAGCTTTATTAGATTTTTGTCATGAATATCTCTAATGAAATGGTATCTAATGTCAATATGCTTTGTCTTGGAGTGCTTGATTGGATTTTCTATGATACAAATGGCACTCTTGTTATCTATGTGGATAGGAGTCTCCATGAAGTTGAAACCATAGTCCAACATCTGATTTCAAATCCATAGCAGTTGAGCATAGCAGCTCATAGCAGTAATGTATTCAGCTTCAGTTGTTGATGTAGAGACACATGATCGCTTCTTGCATTGCCAGGGATGATCCTTCCACCAAGAAAGTGACATCCTCCGGATGTGGATTTCTTGTTAATGTTGCAGCCACTATAATCACTATTAGTGTAACCATAGAGGTTAAACTCCTTATTCTTAGGATACCAAAGTCCCTAATTGGGAGCTCCTTTGAGGTATCTAAGGATTCTCTTGGCAGCAATTAGGTGAGACACCCTTGGAGCAGCCTGATATCTTGCATAAATGCATGTTGCAAACATGATATCAGGTCTACTTGTAGTAAGATACATCATAAATCCAATAATCACCCTGTACTGATGCTGATTAGTATCCTCCCCCTTGAAATCAAGACAAAGATTATGATTTCTGGGCATTGGTGTCTTGGCTGGCTTATAATCTTCCATCTCAAATCTCTATAAGATGTCCTGGATATACTTAGATTGGTTGATAAAGAACCTTTCTTCCATCTGCTTCACTTGAATTCCAAGGAAGAAATCCATCTTTCCTATGGAACTCATTTCAAACATCTTCCACATGATGCTTTCAAAGTCCTTGCAGATTTGGTCATTTGAGGAACCAAATATGATGTCATCAACATAGACTTGTACAAGCAGCATGTCCTTCCCAGACTTCTTTACGAATAATGTCTTGTCTATTGTGCCTCTTGTATAGCCATTCTTGAGAAGAAACTGAGACAGTGTCTCATACCATAGCCTAGGTGCCTAATGCAACCCATAAAGAGCTTTATCAAGTTTCCACACATAGTTGGGGTGCTATGGGTCTTCAAATCCAGGTGGTTGACACACATAGTGTCACACCCTCAAAATCCACATGCGGGGTTTTACCGCGAGGCGAGTGAACAAACCAGGATCTCAGTCATTATTTACTCAGAACGACTCTACATGCAACATTTAAACAAATCAAAGTTTAAAACTTTAAAATATTTGCAGAAGCGTTTTGTAAATAACCCAAACACAAGGTACTAAAGGTAAACTACGCAAAACATGCGCCCAAACCGAAGTACGAAAGTAAATGCTAAATTAAAAGTAAACAATGTTTGAATAAAACATGCTTGACACGTGCGTGCTCCTATGGGCAGTTGCTAGAGACAACCTGAGAAAAGCATACTAAAAGTGTCAACACGATGGTTGGTGAGTTCAAGAGTTTGCGTTAATTATAAATCAGTACAGTTGTAAAACATATGAAGTGAATTGAAATAGATATCTAGTCTATATTCACAAGTAGTAACCATAATGATTTCACGATCGAAGCTGACTGTGTTCATTGTTTGCCTCCCGTCACGACATACCAGGTCGTGATGCTGTTCGTAGTTTAGGACAATATTGCACCCGTTTGACCTCGAGTCGCACAGATAGGGCTTGTTAGACCCAGTAGTACTACCAAATATTTCCCGCTATATACCAATATTAACGATCCGAAAGTGTGAGGACTTCCATGGTATAACCCACTATGTTACACTATACACAAGTTACTATAATAAAGCATTTATAAACCAGTATGCTATCTCCCCCAAAAGAGAGTGTATAAGAAAGTGGGGCATGAACTCACCTGGTGCGCAAACGAACAATAGTAAAAGCTAATAGTGAGCGGAAAGATAACCTTTAAAGGTCACCTACAACACGCAAGTACATAAGTACGTGTACACAGAATCTTTAACAACCCTAAGTGCTTAATAAACACATTGACTCAAGGTTTTGAAAAACAAGACACATTAGTCCCAGTTGACCCGTTTGACCCATTGGTGACATGTCAAATTAAGTTCTTGTTTGATCAAACATAACAACCAATATTCAACAAACCATTCCAAATTACTATGCAAGTTATTCTCATAAGCCACATTGTAACACGTAAGTCTTATCATGCTTTCATGCTAATCCAAGTTATCATACAATGCACGTAATCCAATTCATCATACAACACAGATTCTAAATTAGATTCCTATACAATACACATTGGGTTTATTCACTCACAACATGCCATGTGAAGCCACTCACGGCTACACACCCTAAACCCTGCCAATCCTACAAAGTAGGGGCCTCAGATTCGCACGCGTGTATGATACCCATCATCAATATTCCACATGTAATTCATACAAGAAAAACATTAGCCTTATAATAATTGATAATGACAATTCATCCTAACATATAACATGTATACTTGCACATTTTCCAAGAAAGCCCATATGTCCCCATAGTTGCACCAACTAATTATATGACCCAATCATTACAATCCAACACATTAAACATCATCCAAAAACATTCCAACATGATCCTAATATCATAAACAAATCTAACTCACAATATCCAATGATCTTTAAAATTAAAGTTTCCCTTTTGGGAAAGTAATATCCCAAAATCAATCTAGCACCCAATTCATTCATGAATTCATCAACAACATGCCTAATCAAGTCTATGCTATCATCTAGACATGATCACATTCATCAAATCACCATAATTCACAAATTTCATATTCAAAAGTTTCTACTTATAGCAAGGTATGAACTACATGATCAATTCATGGATTTCTTGCATAATAATCATAACCCAACGTTAGTAAGGTATGAACAACGCATCTAAACCACGAATTTCTTGTATAATCCAGGTAAACTAGCATCAATACAATCTAACTAACATCATACAATCATCAAACAATTAAAAATTTGACATTCTAAGCAAGAATCAAACTAGGGTTTGGCCATAACTCAAAAACCGTGAAAAACCCATAAAAATCTAACCTTTAATCGTGTAATGGCCAAGAATTGATGCTTGCTACACATTGTAATGCTTGCAACTAATCAAAAATCGATGATTCCTTGTTGTTCTTGCTCAAAATTGCAAAAATGGTGTGTGTGTGGATGGTTTCGGTCGCAAGGGGGGGGGGTTAGGGAATTAGGGTTGGGTTTTTACCAAATATAAGTTTTGTAGTTTTTACAAATTAATCCCTCCTTGATCACATTTTATAACAACTTGCTCTTTTAAAACTTTTTAAAAGGTTTTAACTACTAAACCAATATACTATAAACTAACAATGATAATCATGCAAAATTTTCAATAGCTACAAAACACATGCAATAAATATAACACGTCGTCACGTTACAAGATAAAATTCACAAATAATATTTAAAATCACAAATCACATAACTACAAATTAATAATCAACATTATTAATCAAGTTATTATCAGATAATCATTGTTAATTATTATTAATTCACCAACATTCAACGACAACTAGTGTGTGCTCACGACACATGTATGCAAGACCTAACGAAACTAACGGAGTTTGGTAACGGAAAATTACCGGATGTCACAAATATACTTCTCTATCAATATCCCTATACAAAAATGCACATTTGACATCAAGTTGATAGACTGTAAAGTTCTTGGGTGCTGCAAAAGCAAGGAAGATTCTCACAACCTCAAGTTCGGCAAAAGGTGCAAAGACATTAGTGTAATCTATGCCTTCCTCCTATGTGTATCCATGAACAAAAAGTCTTGCTTTATTCTTGATGATCAAACCTCTATCATCTCTTTTAATTCTGAACACTCACTTGTGCCAATGGGGACTTGGCCAGGTGGCAATGGACACAAGTTCCATACCTTTTGCCTCTTGAACTAAAGCAAGTCCTCTTGCATTACTTCAACCCAATTATTGTCCTTGAGAGCTTCTTCTATATTCTTTGGTTCCATCTGAGAAAGAAAGCATGAGTATAAGTAGGCATTCCTATTATGGGTCTGACTTCTTGTTCTCACACCCTCTGAGGCATCCCTAATGATGTTTTTAGTTGGATGAGTGTTGTGTATCCTGAGCCTAGGAATGATATCTAGTTGCATAGATAGATCCAAGTTTGAGATGTTTTGCTTAGGATTTTGAACACTTTCACCAGCTGATGTCTCACACTTATTTAATAAGGACTGATTGAATGAATGTGTCATAGCATCAATGATATTTTGCTGAGAAGCAGCATCAACAGTTGCTTGTACCACCAGATTAATATCTTCACTAGCTTGGTGTTGAGTATTTGAGTTGTCAGTTGTTGAGTTATAAGGCTCAGTTGGCTGATAGCTTGTTGAAGCTCCATTGTTTCGTGAGATATTCATGCTTTCAGGACTTCCAGGTATGGGAGTTGGATCTTCAATTCTTCTTGGAGAACTGGGAATAGGTCTGGGTAACTCAAACATTTGATCTTCATGGGGATCACTTTGAGTTCCTGTTCCAACTGAAACATTCTCACAAGATGATTTAGAATAGTTTGGAAGCAATTCTAAATTGAAGATATATTCAGGACCATTGCCCTTATCATAAGGAGTGTGCTCATATACAACAATGTTGGATGATTCCTCAAATTGTTGATTTTTGATATTATATACTCTATAAGCAATAGAGGTTGAGGAATATCTGACGAAGATAGCATCATCCGACTTTTCAGCAAACTTTGCTAAATTGTCTTTTGTGTTAAGTATGGTACACCTGTTGCCAAAGAACCTAAGAAAGCCAATGAACAATGGTGTTGGTCTTTATGATTGATTCAACAGTGTATTTGATGTATAAACAATGATTTCCTACTGATTCAACACAATATTTGCAATAACATAATGAACAATTTAGAATCTAAACAATAACAATCAAACAAAGGCTCAATGATAATGATAATAAGCTTCCTGCCTTTTTCGATGAGTTTGACAGTGACATTGACCTTTGTTACTTAGACGATGTTGATAATATAGACTATCTTTATCAGACCCAACAATACTCCCCCTTAGTCTATCATTATCAACGTCTTGTATCGTGATCAGCATCGATAAGTCAACCATATAATGATCTTCAATCTTCCCCTAGATTGATGATCTGGTATTAAAGATTTTTCATCTTTCAGGCTCCCCCTTTTTGTATGCTCCCCCTCTTCGTGTGCATTCTTTGTGAATAATCAGGAACAAATTTTCCAACTTTCTATTCTTAAGTGCTTCAGAAGATGTAGGAGGAGGAATCCTAGATCGGTATCTTCTGTAAACTTAAGGAACAGGTTCTCTGGTCAGGTACTTTGCTCAGCTGATGATTAGCCATCATTTGAAACAAAAATCTATAACACAATCACATCCGCAATCTCGTAACTTCCTGTTAGATCATTTCAGTAAACAAATAAACCCGTGTTTATCTGTGTGCGCAATTTCCCGTAAAATGCATGTGAAAATAATAACATTTTAATAGCATAATGTGGAAGACTTGAAATAATTTGAAATGAAAAACCCCCTTTTTTTATATATATATATATATATATTTTAATCACCTTACACCAAGAACTAATTCGATCATGAGATCACATCCTCAAGATACACTTAAGCACAAGGATGTATTTAAACATCGACAAGTTAGTGAGATCACACTGAAGAAGAGTCTGATCACAATTTTAAAATTTTGATAGCCAAAAACAGTTCAAGAATGATTGTTGGTATATTTGTCCAATTTAAACCCAAGCCTTATTCTTTTCAATGAGTGACCTGCAACTGATTTTATCATGTTTTAGGTTCGATTAGAGAAGCCTAGGTAACTTGGTTCCCACATACATCTGGCAAAGAAATTATCCCGTCATCAGGGCTTATTGAGTAATATGATTAACTCTGCTTGATTTTCTTTTGAGGTTCAATAATGATCTTATTTTAAAAATCACCGTGCTTTTACTTTAGGGAACAGATGATGAGAGCTCCAAGTCTATACTTACGTATAATAGAGGAGATGATCATCTAAGCTTGCTGATGAGAGCTTTAGGTCTATACTCACGTATAATAGAGAAGATCATTGCTCCAGGTCAATGCTTCCATATAGCAGAGGAGATAAGCATGAAATATACATCTGAAGAGCTAACAAGAAGCTATATTCAGGACTTGGGGATAGGGAGATTTTGGAAATGGAAGGGATCAAGGCAGAAGTCAGATACTCTCAACCTGTTTTTGATGAGACTTATAACATTATAAAGGCCGAGATGTCATGGAAATGATCCTTATCATCGAGTTCTAAAGCTTTAGTTAGGCTACAGAATCACTGTTTACTTCATTTTTGGGCTGAGCCTACAATGCATATCATATAATGAAACTGTCTTTTTAGATTTTAGAATTTTAAGTGATACAGACATCAACATTAGTTACTATCATTTCTCACAAAGATACAAGTCATGCAACCAAGCATACAAAGAAAACATACTATCATTTCTCAGTCATCCCAAATCAAGTTCTTAGTTCCTATTTCAATTATACTAGCAAAGAAAGTCTTCCAAATTATACTAGCATAAAGATGAGAAATGAAGTACCAAGAAAAATGCAGTGATTGTGAAGTGTGAACTGTAATAGTGCAGATAAGTATCCAAAATATGGATGAGATACCAAAACCATAACCTGTTTGTTCCACTTCAAATTTGACTGAGGAACATTCTCTGTCGGTAAAACGGATTACTAACATTCCTCCTGAACTGTTCCTGCACTCATTAACAGATTAGTTAGAGAGGGGGACCCAGGCCATCATGGTCCTCGGGGTTCCTTTTTCATCAGTGTATATAACCTGCTTTAGCACACACCCTTTTGAAAAAAACATTTATTTCTTTAACCTTTTGTTTTACTTTCCAAATTTTTTTCTGTTCAATTACTTTAGATTTGAAAGAATTGAATTTGGAAATCATTTTCTTTTTAAGACCCGTATTTGAAACATTGGTCCTTTTCATCTTTGAATCATGTGAAACCGGCTTCACATGAGAAGGTTTGGATAGATTGTTCTTCATCCAACCATTCAAAGATGTGTGCTTTTTACTTTTTGAACCAGAGAAGTAACCTGTGCCCCAAGCCTGTCTTTGAACTTGATTGCATTTCATTAGCACATGACCTTCTTTTCCACATCTAAAGCAAGCCTTGAAAGGCTTTTGGTTCTTTGAAGTCTCGCGAAAAGTAGGAGAGGGTGGAGCCTGCTTTGTGGTTATTGCAGCTTGTTGACAACCTTGAAGCTTCTTCTTTTGGATATTAGAAGATTGAACTTTTTAAGGCTTTGTCGATATGGATTTTGAACTAAGCTATGATTTGGCGTGTGATGTTCAAAGAGATGAGATCTGAACATTCTTTTGAGAAGCCTTTTGTATGACTGGTAACTGGGCAGACTTGGAGGCACATTTATGGGGAGCTTGATGGATAGCAGATGAAGATAGTGAGTGCTTCTGCTGAGTTTTAGAGGGACTGCGGATTTGTTTAGCATTTGGAGATGAGATCCTTATAGATCTTGATTCAACTTTTGGAAGCATTTGAGACTTGACAACTCCAGGTGACTTAATGATTTTTGATTCATCATCTGAGCTTACCTAGTCTTGTATACACAAGTCTGCTTTCAACGGATCTTGATTGATACCAGTTGTGGAGTTCCTATTTCCTAACGATTCCACAGCTGTTCCTTCTTTGACAAACCTAACAGGAACAAAAGAAGGGATGTTACCTATTTTGAATTTGTTAAAGAAGTTATGGGAAACACCTGATACTAGATTTGAAGCATCAATGGTAAAATTATCATTTTGCTTATCAGATCCTTGTTTGATAAGTCCCAAACCTGCAGGAGAATCATATTCATCTCAAACCTCTTTGTGATTAACGCTGCTTAAACCTGCATGTAGACTGTTAGTATCTGCAACTTCAATTAAATCATTAGAAGGATGAAGTTGAGGCATAGGAGAGTAACAATGAGTGCTAGGAGGAGGATAAACATATGAAGTTTCACCACATCCCACACCCGTTTTGATTCTAGCTCCCCTTTGCTTATTGAATAGTTCTTTCTGTTTCATCTCTGATATCGTCCATTTATCAAGTATAGTTTTAAGCTTGTTAGTCTCAAATTCTGCTAATGTGACTCGTTCGCTTAAAACATTAATCTCGACATTCTTTTCTAAAAGATTTCTTTTTAAAAGATCATTTTCCTTTAAAGCTTCTCTTAGTTTGATAAAATATTTGGACTCATTGATTTTAAGTTCTTTGTTTATTTGTTTTAATTCTTTTTCATTTTCTAACAAAAATCAGTTAGCTTTATAAACTCCAAATAAACGAATTTTGCAGGGAGGAGAACACATGTCTTGAACAACCTCATAAGGAAGTCCCATAACTAGCTTTTTAGCAGCTAGGGCTTTTTCACATTGACAGACAGGAGTGTTCTTTTTGTATTCTTCCTCCTCAGCAGCTCTTTTCATAGCTTCTTCAGATTCACCTTCCTCTTGCTTTCCTTCATCCTGAACTTTACACCGGCTTTCACAATCACCAACATCACCAACACTCTCACCTTGAGTGTCACACCTGAATTCTTTGAAAGGATCAAAATCCTCAACAGAATCCTCATCACTGTTTACCACCTCAGGCATCAATGCATGGTTGACTTCTTCTTTAGTTTTTTTGATCTCAACACTTGAAGATACACCACCATACATGAATTGATTATACTCTCCTCTTTTCATATCCAAATCAAATGACTTCAGCTTGTTGATAACTTTAATGAGTTTGTAGTCAGCAAAATTTCTTTCCTGCTTTAACAATCTAACTTATGGACTCCACTGAGGAGGAAGAGATTCCAAAAGTTTTGTGACTTGTTCATGGTTCCCCAGCTGTTCATCATATTTCTTAAGGTTGCTTGCCACCATCAGAAATCGATCAACAAAATCAGATATCTTTTCATCTTTCATGGCTGCAAAAGAATCAAACCGACTTTGTGCCGATATTAGACTATCAGATTTGAAGGAATTAGGGACTTCTGAAAGAGCCATTCTTAACATGATCATAAATTAATTTCGCTGAAATTTCACTAAATTCGATGGCAATTTCGCTAGTAGTTTCGCTAGTAGTTTTGCCAGTAATTTCGACAGCAGTTTCGCCCAGCAGTGGCACGCTAATGCGAGTTTCGCAGGGTAGTTTCGCCCGAAAGTAGTTGAACTTTCATTCAGAAATCAATTTGGCAGCAATTTCGCTGGGTTTGGCGCACAAACACCATGAACTTTCATTCAACACATGTACTTTCGCAGGGACGAAGAAACCAGATTCAAAAATCAAGAACTGTGTAGTTTCGCTGAAAGAGCTCTAGTTTCGCCAGGCGAAACTATGTAGTTTTGCTAAATGAAGATACAGTTTTTCTGGAAGAGCTGTAGATTCGCCCGACGTATCTAAATGACTTTTTCAGCACAAAATCAATCCAAATCTCAATGAATTTGAGATCTGATGATTTCTAAAGCTTCCCACACCAAAATAGAGCAATCCTCAATCAATTTCCATGACGAAAACAAGCAAATCAGATACAAAATCGATGGAACAGTAACTTGACTTCAAAAAAGCACAAAAAACCAATTAATCAAGAGCATAATGGCTCTGATACCATATTGTTGGTTCTTATGATCGATTTAGCAGTGCACTTGATGTATAAACAATGATTTCCCACTGATTCAACACAATATTTGCAATAACATAATGAACAATTTAGAATCTAAACAATAGCAATCAAATGGCTCAATGATAGCTTCCAGCCGCACACACAAACTTACAACAAAGATATTTCATATTAGGGTTTTGCCATCCTCACTTACACAGATAGAAAAATTACAATATATAAGCTATCCTATATTCGTTAGCAGTTTCGCTGACTAGCGAAACTACCTAACTATTAACTAGGTTCACCCGACAGTGAACTACAGTTTCGCCGGGTGAACAGTCAAAGCTGACTCCGGGCGAAACTATAGTTTTGCCGGTAGTTTCGCTGGAACATAAAAGTCAACAAAATACAAATTACAAGAGAAAGACTAACATCTAATCTATTACATATCAAAATAAACCTATCAACTCTAGTGAGTCCAACCTACACTAGATCATCAAATGGCCTCTTGTTCCATAGCTCATAATGGGTCTTTCCATAGGGATTAACAATAAGAACTATGTTCTACACATAGCATGCAGGGCTGACTACCTCTGCCCGGAAAGTTAGAGGTAGCTTTGAATCAGCTAACATAGTTCTTGCAGCCTCAATAAGTGTCCGGTTCCTCCTCTCAACAACACCATTTTGTTGTGGAGTTCTAGGAGAACTATACTCTCTAGCAATCCCTTTTGAGTTACACAATGAGTCAAGAACATGATTCTTAAATTCAGTCCCTTGATCACTTCTAATGATTTTTACCTTGTGATCTATCTGATTTTCAAATCTAAGAATAAAAGTTTTTAAAGTTTCAACCATTTTATCTTTAGTTCTTTGAAAGAAAACCAAAGTAAATCTTTTGAAGTCATCAACAATCACAAGGCAATATGATTTCCTTTCAATGTTTATTATACTTGTGGGACCAAAAAGATCCATGTGTAATAAGTGTAATGGGGTGGTGATGGAGTTGACCTCTTTGAATTTATGAGAAACCTTATGTTGCTTTCCTTTCAGCCAAACAACACAATTATCTTTACAAATAAACTCCTTTTTAGGCACACCATGTGCCAAATTATTTTTAACCAATTTATTCATGGTTTTATAATTAACATGGCACATTCTTTTATGCCAAGGAGTTGACTCATCACCATTTTCTTTGGAAAGAAAGCATGATACTTCACCCACTGGGGAAGCATTGTTCATATCCAGCTTCTACATATCCCCTCTCCTGGGAGATCTAAGAAGCACCAATTCCTAAGAAATTGTCATCCCGAGTTTGAGGATAATGCACTCATGTTCTATTGAAAAGCATTTGGTGCTTTTGGTCACAGAATTGAGAGGCACTCAAGAGATTGTGTTCAAGCTATTTGACAAAGTTTACTTTGTCAAATTTTAACTTACCATTGGATACACAACCTCTACCAGAAATGTATGCTCCGGCTTTACCTCTAAACTAAACAGGACCTCTATCAAAATGTTCAAATTGTTGTAGGAGAGATCTATACCTAGTCATATGCCTGGAGCATCCACTATCCATAATCGAAACATTTCCATTTTTGTGATGTGGATGTCCCTACACATAAGGTGAAATGATTAGTTACTATTAGAAAGCCAAGCCTTGTTGGTCTTGGGTTCTTCCAATGTAGATGATATAATTGAATCAAAATGTATGCAAAGGGGTTAAATTATGGTTTGTGAAGAAGAGGATTGGGTTGTAGCATCTTTTCTAATCTTCCATTCCATCATATGGTTGATCAGTGTTGATGAGCCTGAAGAGGCTTGTGCAGCATGACTTGCTCCCGAGGCTTCTTTCTTCTCGGAAGAATTTCTCACCACCTTTTCTTCAAAAGTAGTCTTCTTCTCGGAAGGTTTCAAAGGATTCTTTTTGTTCCTTTGTTTGTTCTTTAGCTTTTCTTTCGAAGCTATTTTCCTTTTGGAAGAATGAGTTTCTTTCAAAAGCAACTTGGCTTCGGAAACAAGCTTTCCTTTCCTCAACACTTGGACCATATGGTAAGGTCCAAATGTGAAACCATCCTTGACTCCTTCTTCTTAACATTGGTTGCATAATATGTGCTTGCTGGATTGTAGTAACAATCTTTAGCCATGTGGTTATGCAGACCATAGATTATGCACATAATGTTATTCTTGATGGGGCATGTGGGCTGTTGTTTCTTGCACTTCTTTTCTTCTTCAATAATCTTCCCCTTCAGCTTTTGATCCTTCATCTGGATAGGACTGCTAGTACTACACTCTTTTCCAGAATCAGGCTTTCCGACCACTTGGAATCCAGCTGAGATGAATACTGTTAGACTATTTGAAGATGATACTTACCAAAACCTAAGTGTCGAATCTCATGATGATTACCAAACTAACATGGTGAAGCTATATTTAAAATATGATCAAAACAGATGGGACCTGATCACTCAATGTAGATTGATCAGGGGTTCGTTTGGGGCATCTTATGTAGGTGATTTTGATTGGGTGGGATGAACTAATTAGCATTGGAGTGGTGGTGTCTGGTGTGGGTTCATCACCTGCTGGGCTTGCAGGGATGTCACCAGGATTGGCTCAGGCATACCTGGAAGAAGATCGGTGAATCTTTAAGTGAAGTTGGTGGACACCATCTCTAGAGTTTTGAATATGCCAGGCATTATGTGAGGGAACAGTAGAACATCTATACATTATAGTCTGTCCTGGTCTAGCTCACAGTTGATTATGTGTGGAATGAACCGAGGATACATGTAGAATGGATCCCGGGTGAGATTGCCTCTTACGTTGTTCAGCACAAATCTTGAGTAGTTAAAGCGCTGGCCCTTTACCAACCCATTGACTTGGCAACCCAAATCATATGGGATTTGATCCCATCCCCCGGACTTGTTGGATAGGCAGTGTAGGACGATGTGCAGCAAGAACTTCCAATTGTAGGAGAAGTTAAACTTATAGACTGTAGATCTGTTCATATCGCCGCCATAAACGATCTGAGTGTATGTATTCTCCAACTCAGATTTAGGGAATTCAGTAGGGGCGCCCTTATCATAAAGCTTCAAATGCTCCCTGATGGTTGATTCAGTTATAGTGATCTCCTGTGTAAGTCCCTGTTCCCGGGACGCTTATAGCTGGACCGTCATCGCATAAAATATTTAAAACATACATTGTAGAATCCTCTTGAAGATTAACATTTAGTCTTTATTAGTCTTTGTATAGTTTTTGTCATAGTTTAGGGACTTATTGTGTAAATATATGTTCCTTTTTGTTTTCTTTGATAATAAATAGCATAGATTATGTATTGTGTAGAGAGAGAGCACCTTAGAATTAGTTGGAACAAATTGTAACTATTTTCTTACACTTGTACTTTCTATGCTTACTATCAATGAAAAACTATGAATTTTTCTGATTTGTTTGCATTGAATTGATTACTTGTATTTGTTTTGATTGAATTGTATCACAATATCATCACAGATTGATCCATTTTGATCCTATCAAATGGTATCAGAGCTGTTGGTTCAGCGATTTGAGTTTGTCAAACTGTCAAACTTTTAAATCACTTGAATCTGTGAGTGACAAGCAATTCAATCAAACAATTGTTGATTTCAGTTGTGTTTCATCATTAGAAACATGAATTGAATCACAATTTGCAGTTCAATTCATTCAAAATCAGTGAATTTGTTCAAATTAGTATTCGAACCTGTTCGTCATTTTCGAACTGATTTTCAATCAAAGATTGAATTGTTGTTGTTATTTGGTGAAATTGAAGATAAAGGACTGTTAATTGATCCAATTACTACCTAATTAGAGGTTTTTAGGTCAATTCAACAAGTTTTGAAGAATTTTAGAAGATCCGTGTTCGTATGAATCTGTTGAAGTTTGTTATTAGGTTAAAACACTACTGAAAATTGCCTAAGTGTATAGGCGCTTGACAACTGTTCAGGCGTTTGACCACTATTCAGGCATTTTTGGTCTAGGTTTTGACCATTGTTGAGGCGTATTACGACTGTTTGGTCACTTTGAAACTTTCCAGAAACAAAGTAATTCTAGGCGCATTACAACTGTGCAGGCGCATTTGAACTGTTTGGGCGTTTTTACACCCAGGCGTCTGACAATTGTTTGAACGTTTTACAACTGTTCAGGCGCATTTCAAGTTGGGAGTTCTGAGAATTCTACTAAGGCAATCCCTTGGGAATTTCTAAGTCAAAGTCAGAAGTTTCACAATTGTTTGGGTGCTTCATATCTGTTTAGGCGCATCAACTCAACACTTAGAAAATTTTCAAAATTTAAAAATCCAAAAATATTTTCAATTCATTGTTAATTGAAAAAAACTTAAAAAACAACCAAAACATATCTTTTTCTAAAATCAAAAATATAAAATGATGAAGTTAGAAGATTCAGAGAACAGAGTTCCTAAGTTGAAAAACAAAGCTGGTTTTAAGAACTGGTCTCTTAAATTGAAACATCATCTTAATTCTATTGACACTGACTTGTGGAAGTCAATAGAAATAGGAACGCATATTCCTATCACTTCAGATGGTCCTGAAAGAGGGTTTGTTTACACTAAAGACTCTCCAGAACCATATCCTGAAGATGGGTTACAAGGTGATGATCTAAGGAAAGTAAAGAATGACACTAAAGCATATTCCTTGATGTGTAAAGGATTACTACTTGAAGTCTTAACTAGACTTGATGGATATCAAACTGGATATACCATGTATAAAGCTTTGAAGATAATATGTGAAGGTGGTAAGGAGATTCAAGATCTCAAGAAGCAGAAACTGAAGAGGCAGTTAGAGCTGTTTGAGCATTTATCTGGTGAAACAATAAACCAAATGATGAATAAATTTGTGCAACTCACTACTGAGATGTCAACTGCTGTCATAAAAAATGATCTCAAATATCTAAATTTTAGACTTCTCAATGCTCTTCCATCTTCATGGAAACAAATAGTAAAACTATTGAAGCATATTGAGAAATTTTCTATGGATCTTGATCTATTGATTACCAAGATTGAGTCAGTTGAGATTGATGAAAGCTCAAGAAATAATGATAAAGCATCCTCAATGTCTCAGTACAAATATGTTGCATCTCCAGCTAGTACAGTGGAGAATGCCTTTATGGCAAAGAATGAGAATTTACCAGAAGAAGAGGGTGATCTGTTTGTAGGAGAAGGGTTCTTTATAGATTCTTCATATACAAGTGCTCCTTCTTATGCATCTCAACCTCAACCTCAGTCTCCTCCTAAACCTCAAAGCTCTAAACCTCAAATTGAGACTCCATCTGTTAACTCTGCTAAAACTAGCAAAGTTAAAGACGTCATTAACATCCTATTATAGGATGAAGAGTCCAAATTTGCTTTTACTGCTTTTATGGCTAGTTTTCAAGCTTATTAAGGTAGTCATTTAACTCAATTAGATTTTGTTTTGTAGGGCTTATTTGAAATGGATCCAGATGATGTGGAGGAAATGGATCTAAACTGGCAGATGGTGATGATTGCATACAGGACTCAGAAACACTCTTATGTCAACAGAAACTACAAGCCAAGTGCTAACAAAACTGTTGGATTTGACAAGTCTAAGTCAAGGTGTTTCAACTGCAATAGCTATGGTCACTTTTTAAGGGAATGCAAAGCTCCTAGAAACAAAGGAGGAAATAGCCAATTAAGTTCAAGCAATTAGAGATTTCAACAATCATCTCAGAAGACATTCCAAAAGCCATACCAAAGCTTACCAATGCCTAAACTTAAAGATGAATCTAAGTCATGTAAAGAGCCAAAGAAAGCTCTAGTTGTTAGCATTAAGGATGGATATGATTGGAGTGCTTATGCGGAGCAATTTACTGTTGATCTAACTTCCAGTTTATCTCTTACTGCAAAAGTTCAAGGAGAAGATTAGTCAGAGGATAGTGATCCTAAAGCTAAAGGTAATTCTAAGAATGAGGAAGAAGAATATTACTGGAGTGATAAATCTGATCCTAATGAGGATTCAGAAGAAGTTGCATTAATGGCACAGTCAGATCAACCAAAGGTTGAAAATTCATCTTCTAACTCTGAGACTTCTTCACCTAAATATCCTGAAATACCAGCTGAAGTAAGAGAAAAACTATGCACCAAATCTTGCTTTGAACATGTAGAATATTATCGAACTTACTGTTATAAAATCTGTGAAAAGCTTAAGCAAGAGGAATTAATGCATAATAAACTTAAAAATGATCACAAAATATCAGATGAAAAGATCATTTATCTACAAACTTCATGGAACAAAACTTTGAAAGAATTAGAAATTGTTTCCAAACAACTTGAAGAAATGACTAAGAACTTGGAACAGGAGAAAATAGCACATGCTGCTACACAAGTTGATCTAGCAAAAGTAAAAAGCTCCAAAACGATTATGGAATAACTGAAACAAAAAGCAGGCTTGGTTTCACACATGAACTGGCCTGAATCTATAACTAACACTTTACCAGAGAACTTCAATACGCATGATCATTCTCCTGAAAATAAGGCTAAACTTAAAGCTTTCCAAAACAAAAACAAGATTTTTGATAGTGAAAAAGAGAAAACCAATATTGAAATCTTTGAAAAAAAATATACTAAAAAGATCAAAAATGGTCATCCAGTAAAAGTAAAATCATATAAACCACGACCTAAGAGTAAGAAAATATTTGTTCCAAAAGAATCTGTGTTGGAAGAAGTGATCATTAAAAACTACAAACAAAACTCCAAAAACAAAGATAAAGCACAACAAGAAGAAGGAACATCAGATTATTCAAACTCTTATGGTCTAAATAATCCAGAGTTTATTAAATGGCAAAAAGATCAAAAAGAGAAATAAACTAAAAAAGAATCTTCACCTGAAGATGTTCAATCTCAGATAAAATCAAATTCTACAAAATAAAGGAACCAAAGAAGAAGAAGAAAATTGACTAAAGCTAAAACTGATCAAAATAAGAGTCAAGAAAATCAGACAAAAACAACAAATCAAGCAAGTCAATTTAAACCAATAAATTTTGTGTCTGTTGGTAATTTGAACATGAACTTAATTCAAGAAGTTAAAGAAACTCCTAAGAACCAATCAAACTCTGATCTGAAAATAGGTTCAGATTCGAAGACTTCCGCTGTCGTTAAACGATTTGTTTCTAAGGATTCTAAGAATGCAGTTCATGTACAAAAGTCAAAACCAAATATACAAAAGAACAAACTGCCAAATCAAAAACAAAATTTGTCAAATAAAAAACAAAAGATCAACTTTTCGACGCCTAAATCTAAACAAGGATCAAACGTTACATCAACATCAAAAGTTAATAAACATTTGTTTAACACACCACAAAGGTACTGTGAAAACTGTGACATGTATAATAATAAGACTGTTGAATGCTTTTTCAACAAGTACTGTCATATATGTGATATGAGAAATCACTCAACAGTAGATTGTTACTTTAATAAGTACTGTACCTTCTGTGATGAAAGGACTCACAATACAGAAAACTGTTACTTTAGAAAGAGCTCGCCAAGGAAAGGATTTGCTAATACACAATTGAGCAAAGGTTATGTTAATACTCAATTTAAAAGAAATCAAACTGTCAATTTTCAAAGATTAACTAATCAACCTTCCTTAGGCTTGAGTTCTTTCAAAAGAAATGACTCTGTGAGACCAAAACAATACATTCAAGGTCAATTCATTCCAATGTTTGTGAGAATGAATGATAAAAATTTTGGAAATAAAAATTTTTCAAAAATTGGTCATTCAAATGGTATGAATTTTCTTAATAATAGTAAAAAATTTGTGAATAATAGAATTGGTAAATTCATCAAAAACAAGCCTGATGTGAATAAACTCCATTTTAAACAATTTACCATCATTGATAAGTTTGGCAAGCCCAAGACTATTTTGGCTTGAGTAGATAACTCAACTTAATTTCTTTGTCTTGCAGGTACGCCCGAGAAGACCAATCAACACATGGTATGTGGATAGCGGGTGTAGCCGGCACATGACGGGCAATCATGCCTTACTTCAAGATTTTAAGTTAAAGGATGGTACACATGTCGCCTTTGGTGGTGATGCAAGAGGAAAAATCATAGGCGAGGAAACAGTATCCAATGGGATAATAAGCTTTGATAAAGTCAACTACTGCTCACAGTTGAACTTTAATTTGTTAAGTGTTTCCCAAATTTGTGATAAATCGTATTCTGTTCTTTTTGATGATTCTTTTTGCTACATTTTGAAGCCAGGTTTTCAGATTAGCAAAGACTGGGTAGTTGTTAAAGCTGTTAGGGATCGAGATGTATACAAGCTGGATATGTCTCAAGTTGATCCATCTACAGAAACAACTTGCCTTATTGCTCAAGCATCAAATGATGAAAGTCAGCTTTGGCGTAGACGTCTTGGACATTCCAACTTCAAGAATATGAATAAGCTTGTAGTAGGAAATATGTTATCGGCCTTCCATCAAAGAAGTTTGCCACTACTGATCCCTGCTCAGCATGTTTAAAGGGGAAGCAACATAAAGCATCTTATAAGCCCAAGAAAATAAACTCAAATTCCAAACCCCTCCAGATGTTGCATATGGACCTTTTCGGACCAACAAATGTGAGGAGTATTAGAAGAAAATATTATATTTTAGTTATCATTGATGACTTCACAAGATTTTCACGGATTTTCTTTCTGAATGCTAAATCTGAAACGGTTGAATTATTAAAAGAATTCATCACAAAAGTTGAAAACCAATTAGAACAAAAAGCAAAAATAATAAGAAGTGATAATGGAACGGAATTTAAAAATTCTAATATTGACATGTTCTGTGCAGAAAAAGGAATTGCTCATCAATTTAGTGCTCCCAGAACTCCATAACAAAATGGAGTTGCTGAAAGGAAGAATAGAACTTTGATTGAGGGTGCACGATCCATGTTAGCAGATGTGAAAATTCCTACCACTTTCTGGGATGAAGCCATATCTACTGCGTGATTTGTATAGAATCGTACGTTAATTGCGAAAGACAAACTGAAAACTCCTTATGAGTTGATGTTTGGAAGGAACCAAACATAGATTTTCTTAAATCTTTTGGTTGTCCAGTTTTGATTTTAAATTCAAGTGATCATCTAGGAAAATTTGATTCAAAATCTGATGAATGATTTTTCGTTGGATATTTATCTGTTTCAAAAGCCTATCGAGTTTATAACTCTAGGACAAATATTATACTTGAAACATTCAACATTAAATTCCTTGAAATTTCTTTTCCATCAGTTTCAAATGGTCCAGCTTGGTTATATGATTTAGATTTATTGTCAAACTCTTTTCAATCAAACTTGTTTAATCAATCTAACTTGTTTGATCCTACAGGTGAGAAGAAACTTCAAGGAGATCTCGGCTCTTTTAGTGATGACTCAGATTCTGATGATATGGATGACTCAAGCCCTAACTATCCACTTTTTTCTTTTGTCAAAGACTCAATAATTCAGTTTAATAATAATGAACAATCTTATCAAGAGGAAGATCATTTAGTTTCAAAAGATCAAGATGTTTCACAACCTATTCCTAATGATGGTATAGAAATTATACAACCTGAGTCTGGAACGTCATCTATTTCTAGTGATGCAGTTGATACCGGTAATCTTGATTACTTCATCAACTCACGGACTCAAGTTCCCAATTTCAATCCACATTCTTTGAATCTATTGCATCAGTTTTCTAAATTGAACCAAATCAATCTGGATGTTCATGTTCAAGGGAATGAGATTCCAATATCTCGTATTCACAAGAACTATCCAACGTCTCAGATTATTGGTCTATTGAATGAGCGAACAACGAGAAGTAAATCAGAACAAGCAAATCTTTGCTTATACTCGTGTTTTCTTTCTCAAATTGTTCCTAAAAACATTACCGAAACATTAAAGGACAATAGTTGGATTAAGGCTATGCAAGAAGAATTATTGCAATTCCGCAAACAAGAAGTGTGGAATCTTGTGGATTTACCGGAAGGAGAAAATGCCATAGGCACAAGATGGTTGTTTATAAACAAAACAGATGATCGAGGAATTGTTATTAGAAATAAAGCAAGACTCGTTGCAAGGATACACCCAAGAGGAAGGAATAGATTATGATGAAGTATTTGCTCCAGTTGCAAGACTTGAATCAATTCGTGTCTTCCTGGCTTATGCATCATTCATGAAATTCAAGGTGTTCCAAATGGATGTTAAAGGAGCTTTCTTGTATGGACCGAACACTGATGATGTGTATGTAAAACAACCTCCGGGTTTTGAAGATTCAGAATTTCCACATCGTGTGTACAAGCTTAGCAAAGCTTTGTATGGTTTACATCAAGCCCCTAGAATCTGGTATGAAACATTGTCACAACACTTAATCCAACATGGATAGACGTGAGGGAAAATCGATCCAACTTTGTTCATAAATAAGGATGATGACGATCTCTTACGTTTACAAGTGTACGTCGATGATATCATATTTGGTTCTACATGTCCAAAATTGTGCAATGAATTCAAAGAAATCATGAAGTCTCGGTTTCAAATGAGTTCTATGGGAGAAATAAATTTCTTTCTTGGACTTCAAGTCAAGCAATCTGCAGATGAAATCTTCATTAATCAAGAGAAGTTCTTTGACAAACTCTTGAAGAAATTTAAACTGCAAGATTGTCAATCAATTAGAACTCCAGCTGACGTAAACACCAAGATTGAGCCTGATCCGAAAGGAAAATCTGTAGACCAAACTTTATACAGATCTATGATTGGTTCATTGATGTATCTTACTGCATCTAGACCTGACATAATGTATGTTGTTTATGTCTGTGCCAGGTATCAATCAGACCCGAAGGAATCCCACTTAATTGCTGTAAAACGAATATTCAGGTATCTCAAAGGTAAACATGCTTCAGGGCTATGGTATCTTTATGAAGGTAACTTTGAGCTACATGGATACACGGATAGTGATTATGGAGGATGTTATCAAGATAGAAAATCAACTATGGGTGGTTATCAATTTTTAGGACCCAGATTAGTCTCATGGCAAAGTAATAAACAAACAAATGTCTTCATTTCAACCGCAGAAGCTGAGTACATAGCTGCTTTAGCAGAATGTTCTCAAATCCTTTGGTTACAAAACCAACTGCTAGATTACGGGTTCAATTTTCTTAAAACTCCAATTTACATTGATAATACTGCTGCTATGTTCATTATAGCTAATCCTGTCCAACATTCAAAAACAAAACATATCGAGATTCGATATCATTTTCTCAGAGATAACTCTGAAAAAGGTTTAATCATTCTGATTCAAATTGCAACTGAAAAATAGTTGGCTGATCTTTTTACTAAAGCCTTCTTACCAGGACGGTTTGAGTATTTGGTAGAGTCAATTGGTCTTATTAACCACATTTAAAAACTTGTTTTTCAGTATTTCAGTTAATTGAGTCTAAATATGACCAGAACCCTCCCTTACCTGAATACGACACGGCAAGAGAAACTGTCAAAGTTAATTGCCTGATTGTGTGCATGTTTTTTAGAAAAAGCAAAACCAAATACAAAAATAGAAATTTGAAAAATCAAAAGATAAAATTATAAAACAAAAACTACAAAAAATAGAGTTTTTCTTTGTTAATTCATTATTTAGGATGAATCTGTCTTTGCAATATGTGAGAAATGATAGATAAATTAGTATGATCAATTGCATACTTGACTCGATAACAAAGTCTGACGTGATCAGATATGATGTGCAAGTAAGTTCATGCAATTAGACTGAAAAAGTAAATTCTTATGATTAAACTAAATCACTCATGCATTCATGTCTGTCTATCTTAGCACTAATGAGTAGTGTTGATTTCTCAAATTGATTGTTCGTTAAGACATAATCTCACACCTGGTGGTTATATGAATAACCATGAGCTCTAGTTATTTAAAGATCTAACACTTCTCTGTTATGAGTCATCATAGACCTGAAGTGATGAGATATCCTTTGTTGTAAGTGATTACAGACCTGGATATTCTTACTGATGCAACAAGATTCCAATGTGCATAAACACCAAATGAGATCTGGTTATAGTATATGTCAGGTTAACAAGTTGAGAACAGTGACTTCTTGCATATCTTTATGAGAATTAACCTCTCTAAGTCTAAGTTGAGAACAGTGACTTCTAAATATTAGTTTTTTACTCTGCTTTAATTTTGATTTTTGCATGTTTTCTATGTGCAGGCATATTAACAATCATTAGTGTGATCTTCATGTGCAAATTCAAGAAACTTCTAAGTTTTGTTAAACTTAAAAGTTTAGGGGGAGTAAAAAGAGTAAAAAGTATAAGTGTCTATGAGAAAATAATTCAATTTTCAAGATATGAAAAATCAAAATTTAGTGTTTCGAATGGAAAGGATGAAGCTAAAAAGTTCAAGCATATGTGTGTTTGACATAATGTAAAAATGAACCTGAAAAACATTTTCAAGTGGAAAAGCTTCTTGCAACAGTTTAATATGAGATTATTTGTTAAAATTAAAGACTAAAATGACGGGAAATTGTTTTTGAAAAATTAAAACAAAAATAAAAAGTTCAAAACATAAAAAAAATTAAAATTTAAAATAAAAATAAAAGTTTGAAATGTCAAAAGTTTAAAATTGAGGGTCAATTATGTAAATTTTGGGTGAAAGTCAAAATTTGACAAATTGTTTAAAAAATTAGTATATGAACAGTACTAATACGTTTAAACAGTGTTCAGGTAGAAGACTTGAAAATTACAAATGTTAGACTCGTGGAAGAAATATCATGCGCCTAAACAGTGTTAAAAAGTTCAAAATTAGGAGCATGATGATTTTTCAGAATTTGTACAAGTGTTGGGAGTTTCATCCATAGTAATGCCCCTGCACAGTACTAGACTTTCAAGAATTGGGCGTATCAAGTGAAAATTACCAAGTGTTGGGCGTTTCAGCTAGACCCATGCGCCTGAATAGTGCAAAAGCGCCTAAACAGTGCTTATGTGTCTGAACAGTGTTCATGCGCCTAACCTCATGCGCACAAACAGTGCTCATGCGCCTAAATACTTAGTGTAAAAATCAACTCCATGCGCACAAACAATGTTCATACGCCTAAAAATTTCACTTAGTATAAATACAACACTTTGTGATTTCAGTCTATTCATTCACTAAAAAACCCCTGAACTCTCACACCCGTCATATTTAGTTCATACGCCAAAATTTCTTTATCAATCGTGCATATATGACTGGTTGATAGCACATAGCATATACATATTTAGTTCTCAACAAGAACCTTATCATCTCTTCATAGCTAACAGCATAATGTGGCAGCATTATTAATTGAAGAAGTACAAGATGCTGTTAGCTATGAAGAGATGATAAGGTTCTTGTTGAGAACTAAATATGTATATGCTATGTGCTATCAACCAGTCATATATGCACGATTGATAAAGAAATTTTGGAACACAGCCACAGTTGAAATCAATGATGTTGGTAGAAAAGTTGTAAGGGGATTTATAACAAATGTTAGAATGATTGAAGTTTCTAAAGTTTCAATTATAGAAGCATTAAGATTGGGACACAATGACCCAGAAGACTTAGCTGAATTATCTTTTAATAAATGTAGAGAAACATTCATGGCTATGGGTCACCCAGACAATTTCCCCAAGAAACAATTTTTCAGAGCACGACTTTACAACCATCGGAAGCTATTATGTTATATATTTTAGCACTGCATGTCAAAAAGGAGTGCAGGATGGAATTCATTTCCAGTTGACATAGCATCTCCTATTGTAGCTCTTGCAACTAACAGAAGGTTTAACATGTCAAAATGGATTCTTAATGGTTTATTTTTATTCTGGAGAAAGGAATTAGGAATAAGTACTCGATGTATCCCAGATTCTTACAAATGATAATCAATGAAGAGCATCCAGATATTCATGTTCATGGTATTGGTGGAGAAACAATGATACTGGAACATATGTTCGAGATATCTTACAAAAGACTTGCTATGATCATAGGTGCACAAAATGTACCTATGTTTGAATACATGAGAAATGTTGCAAATGATGAGGTGGATATTACTTTAGATCACTTTCATTTGATTAAGGAAGAACCAATTGATCTAAATGATCTTATTGAAGAAATACCTCAAGAACAATCTGATGATGATGAAGATGAAGGTGATGATGATGAGAATGATGATGATGTTGAAAGTTCAAGTTCTTCTTTAGATGATGATGATAACAATGAAGGTGGAAATGAAGGTAATGTTATGGATGTAGTTCATGAAGAAGTACAAGAAGCTGATCAAGAAACTGAAGAAGTTAATGAAGAAGTTATTGAAAAAAGTCATGAAGATGTTAATGAAGTAGATCAAGCTGAAGATATTGTTGAAGAAAGTGAAAATGTTGACGAGATTATGGGAATGATTGAAGAAATTGTTGAAACTGAAGAACAAGTCGAATTCAATGAGAATGTTCAAAATTTTGAAGTATCTGAAGCTGAGATACATAATGATTTTGTAAGTTTGCCTCAATAAGATACTCATCTGGCTGAAGAAACAAATTTTTAGCAGATTATTGAAGAGTTAAAAGAAGAAAACTCTAAGCAATTGAAGCTTATAGAGGAATTAAAAGAAGAAAATGAGAAGTTGAAAGAAGACTACAAAAGAAAGATGAAGTAATTGCTGATTTTGAGAAAAATAAAGAAGATAATGTAAAAACTTTTGAAGTTATGATGAAAGATTATGATCTAATGGAAGAAAAATTCAATAAGTTGAAAGAAGAAAATGAAGCTTTAAAAGAAGAAATAGAAAGAATAAAAGAAAGTCAAAAGTCTTCGTCTCCTGAACTTATGATTATTTCTAAAATCATTCCAATAGATGTTGAAAATATAGCTGAAATAGATAAAGGTAAAAGGAAAATTGATGATATAGATCTTTTAGTTTTACCTGAATCATCAACAAAAGTGCAAAAGATTGTTGATGAACCTGCAAGTGAAGAAGAAGAAGAGTCAGATATTCAAGAGACCATAGGAGCTCTTGAGGATCTAGAAGCTGAGTTTAGTGATGACTGGTATGATGAGGTTTTAGAAGATGAAGATCTAGTTGAAGCTAATGTTGATAAAAAAATTTCACCAATTAAGACAATACAAGAAGATGTACCTGTAGACGTTGAAGACAGGTATAACTATTTGATCAAGATGAAGTATAATCGAGTATTTCTTTATGGATTAGCAGTATCTCAAATTAATGAAGAGTTTGAGAAGTGTATTACTGCTAAATCTATTGCTCCTATTGATCCTGATGAGATAATTATAGAGCATGGAGAGTGGAATCATCTTCAAGAAAGCATAAATATTGAGGAACTTTCAACATTTGAGTTACATCATCCTAATCCTGATGACATGAGTGTAACTACTTTAAGAATGTGGCTACAATCAAGAAATTATCCAAGGAAGAAGCTTAATAGATTACAAGCAGAATCTTTAAGAAATTTGGTAAGAAGTTTTCAAGCAACGGAGAAGCAAACAAATAAAATGATTGTGCTTGATATGGATAATCCACAATATTTAGAGATAACAAAGAGAACGAGGATTTTAAAACCTCAAGAGATTAAATGCATGGTGATTAAAAGTAGTGTGTATGAAAGAAGGAAAGAGCTAATGAAAATGTTTCCAGAAACTGAGAGACAAGCATAACAAGTTTCAATTGAACAGAAGCAATTATGGAATAAAGCTCGAATGACAGGTGATTTGGTTCGTAATGTGTTACAAAAAGGACAATCAATTTTAGAGTTGCTTAATGCAATGATTGTTCCTGACACGACCAAGGATGTAAAGATTGTGGCATGGAAATACGATGAGGTATTTGATGCATTTTTGATAAAAAGAATTAATGCAATTTGTGATGTATATCATTTTTTCTCGAGAATTATAAAGCTACCTGTTCAAGATTAGAAGGAGTTAAATAAACTCAATCCAACTAGAGCAACTCGAGGAGAAAATTTCGTACAATTATTGAACAGAGGTATAAGCAGAATGAGTTCATTTTTGCAAACGAGATGTGACCAAGAAGATAAAAATATTTCCAGTCATTGAAAAAGAAAAGAAAAGATGGTGATAAAGATGTTGGAGAAGAAAATTTTTTGAATGCTTTTAGCGATCAATACTTTGAGAAGGTAACTAATCCTGGCTTGAAAGTTATTGATGGAACTCAAAAGTCGAAACCAATTTTGAGATGGTTCTACAACGCTGATACGTTTGAGTTAAAGTTAGTTCGAGATCTAGACAATTGGGATCGTGACATGATTTCATTGTTTGGTGTATTCGAATTGAAACTCTTACATCCTAGCTACATCTCATTTTTGTCTATCTAGAAGTTTGAAAGAGTTGTACCAGAAATTGCAGAAAATGACAAAAAGTATTTTTTGTCAATTATCAAAGTTATGAATGCTGCTATGAAGAGAATATCTCTAAGAAGGCTTATGCAAACATAGTTAAGAAGAATATCAAGGAAATAGAATTCATGAGGATCTTGAGCAAAGGAGTGTTGGAAATTCATTCCAAATAGTATCCAAAGCCAATTGAATTTTATGCTAATATTGATATTGCAGGTTTATCTAAAGAAACATTGGAGGTGATGAATAAAATGGAAATAAAGACAAATGAATCGAAACCGGCACAAGGAATTTTAGCGAGCAAGTTCAAGTCTGCCATTGCTAAAGCCTTGAGAGAGCAAGAAATGTACAAAGAGAAGCCAATATTCAAGATTAAAGAAGAACCAGAAGATTTCTTTGATGCATGAAGACAAAAGAGAGAAGACAAAAGACTGAAGATTAAAGATTGAAGTTTAAAGAAGACTGAAGATTGAAGAAGATTGAAGACAGAAGACAGAAGATTGATGATTTTGAAGACTAAAGACAATGTCAATCTTAGGGGGAGTATTGTAGAAGCCTCTCAAAGATTAACATTTAGTCTTTATTAGTCTTTGTATAGTGTTTGTCATAGTTTAGGGACTTATTGTGTAAATATATGTTCCTTTTTGTTTTCTTTGATAGTATAAATAGCATAGATTATGTATTGTGCACAGAGACAGCACCTTAGTTGGAACAAATTGTAACTGTTTTCTTACACTTTTACTTTCTATGCTTACTATCAATGAATAACTATGAATTTTTCTGATATTTTTGCATTGAATTGATTACTTGTGTTTGTTTTGATTGAATTGTATCATAATATCATCACATATTGATCCATTTTGATCCTATCATAGATTACTTTTACAGCGGAATTTAAAACTTTTCATTTATAAGATAAAACATATCATTACATTACATCATATCAAAATGTGGATGCCAACCTCACAACATCCCAAGTAGCTTATGCATCCATGCCTGCACCTCCTCAGCATCAACAAAATACCTGCCAACTATTATGCATACAAAAGTCGGCGACGCTGAGTGAGTTATAGTTTTATAAACAAAATACTTTACTTTCATTAAAACAACCTTTTTACTTTCAATCGTGATCACACATCATACGTACACATTGATAATAATTAATTATCTTCATCATCATTTATCATTAAACAATACATACTTACTATCATCCGAATCCTGCCTCATGCAATACCCCCGACTCATGTCAGAAGACTGATACTGTGTCTGGGCCTGTAAACAAACCCCCGACTAATGTCCGAAGACTGACACAGTACCGGAGTACGCGATTGATACTGTGCCAGGGCCTCTAACAAACCCCCGACTCATGTCCGAAGACTGTCAGAGTACCGAGGCGAGCAACAAGACCTCATCTCTTTCACAAGCCATCTTGTCTCATGCAATACCCCCGACTCATGTCCGAAGACTCATACTGTGCCGGAGCCTGTAAACAAACCCCAGACTCATGTCCGAAGACTGACATAGTACCGGCGTACGCGACAAGGATCTCATCATACGTTACTTCCATTCTCATCATTCGTTATCTTTCACTTTCGTTACATAATACTTTATGTATATTCTTACATCATACCACGTAAAGTCATAACATCATACATAACGTATTACATACCATAATACATACATTTGAAAACCTCTAAACATGGAAAGATAACACATCACACAAACATGCATAACATACCAAGCCCAAGCCATCATATCAAAACAGAACCTATCTCAACCATCTACCTGTCGAAAATCCACAGAAATCTCTAAGTCCAAATGGAGAGCAGTTGGACATCTTAGGTGCACGAGCATAAAAATTCTAAGGAAAACAGCCTAGGCGAATTACCACTATGCAGGCGCATGAGCCCTGCTTAGGCGCATTACCACTATGCAGGGGCATGATCCTTGCTTAGGCGCATTACCACTATGCAGGTGCATGATCTCTGCTTAGGCGCATTAACACTTAGGCACATCAGAAATTCTGGGCGCATGGACAACTGTCTGGACGCATGGCATACACTTAGGCGCATAGGCATCATGCTGGGTGCATGATAACTATTTGGGTGCATGAGGTCACTTAGGCGCATGAGGTAAGTTAGGCGTATGAAAATAGTTTCAGGCGCATGGTAACATTCTGAAATACCAACTACACTACAACCAGTTCTCAAACATCAATCTAACACTTCCTATCACAGATCTAGCATACCACCAGCACTTAAACCATGCTAAACCTCAAATCTAACCTCAAACAACCTCTAAAATTATAACCACAGAACAACAGCCGAACATCAAAGCTAAAAACCCATGGGTACTTTAAAAAATATTAGTTCAAAATGCATAACATCCCCAACACTTAAAAACCAGTAAAAAGAGGGGTTCAAGAACTCACCTGAAGCAACCTTCGAGCAACACACTTCCACCTGCAAATTCAGCTCCTAAAACCCACGAAAACAGGCACTAAACACTCAAAATCTTGGTCTAGAAGCTGAAAATTCGGTTGAAACCGAACAATTACCCAAGAAAACTCACGTTTTGCAGATTCTTCTTCTTCTCTCTCTCGAAAACCGGTAGCTCTTCTTCTTTCTTCCTTTTTCAACCGAGAACAATAGTGGGTAGTAGGGGCATGGGCGGCCATGACCTTCTTTTTAAACATAATTATATTTAAGTTTGCATCTTGCATAACTTTGGTCCTTCAACTTGAGTTATTTATCTTTTCTTTCTTTATACTTTTCCTTTCTCTTCTTTTTAATAAATTTTATGGTGTTACAAGTCCTCCCATCTTATATGGGTTTCGTCCCTGAAACTTGTCGCTTCTCGAACAATTGCGGGTAATGTTGTCTCATCCCTTGCTTGATATTATACGTAGGCTTAGACCCCTTCTGGGCCCTCCTGTACTCGCACAAATGAAACCACCCTTCTCCTTAGCCATTCTCTCCCTTCTATCAGTAATAGCCACTGGTTGTTCCATGTGGTTGAGTCGTTCGTCCACCTCGGTATCCTCTAGTGGTACAACCGTATCCTCCTCGATTGAGCACTTCCTCAGACGAGATACATGGAACGTCAAATGAATTCCACTTAACTCATCAGGTAACACCAGTCGATAGGCCACTTCTCCTACCTGGCTGACAATTTGGAATGGCCCTATATACCTTGGTATTAGCTTTCCTTGCTTTCTGAATCGGATGATCCCCTTTCCATGGCGAGGTCTTCATCATTACTCCATCACCGTAGGTCAGCACCAAACTCTTGTCGAGGGCGGTTGATCAAACCAACTTCTTGCGACACTCGGTATTTGTCTCATAGGCTGCTAGCCAATTCCTCCGAAGGCGTACACCTATGCACCTAAGTTTGTCCTGAACAGTCTAGAAGGAAACATGCGCTCTTTCAATTCTATCGCACAATCCTATAGGGCATCAGGCAACCTAGTGAACTTAACAATAATAATTTCAACATCAAAGGGCTCATCAACCTTCCTACTTCTAACGTGCAACTTATCACAGAAGGCAGCAGGAATGAAACTACTACTAGCACCACAATCAAAGCACAGATGCATAATTTAATTTACCAGAAACGTACCTGACGTCATGTCGGAGTCCGCTCTAGCCTCCTCCTGGTCATAGTGAATGCACTGACCTTCATCCTCTGCTCCCCTTCCTTGCCCCGAAGCTCTCTGCCCTCAACTTCTTGTAGTCTCTGCTCATGTGTTCAGTCTCGCCACAGTCGCAACATTTAGCCATGTGGCGTTCCCTCACCCTGTGGCCCTCTTTCCCATATTGAAAGCAGATGTTTAATCCCCACTTGCACTCCCCCTCGTGGCCTCTACTACACTTTTCGCATGCTTCTTCCCTCCCTGTTACCATCCTCCGATCATCGACCCTCAACGTCTTACCTCCAGCCACAAATCCACCATCGTTACCCCGCCTTCCATTTCCATTTCTCACATTGTCCTGCTTCCTTTCTACATCCACCATCGCCACCGCCTCTCACTCGTCATACAACCTCCCCGCTACGTCGACCACCGACCAAAACGTACCTGGCCTGGCAGGGATCAGATGTCTGTGGATATCTGCCAGCAGACCTTGAAAGTACCTCTTGATCTTTCATCACACAGGCATCACCTGATCTGGCACCAGCCTTGCCATCTCGTTGAACTTCATTATATACTGTTGGTGCATCATCATTCCCGCCTCCAACTGCAGGAACTCTCTCTCAACTTTGTTAAGCTCCCTAAGAGGGCAAAATTCCTCAATTCCAACCTCTTCAGCTCCTTCCACCTCATTCTCCCGATTGCCCTGGTACCCTCGGCTTGGACAATGTTGTCCCACCAGCACAAGGCAGAATCCACAAATGAGTAGGTAGCGAACTTCACGTTCTGATCCTCTCCGCACTCGCTGATATCGAGTACCACCTCCATCTCCCTCACCCAACTGTGAGCAGCCGCAACACTCCCGTTCCCATCGAACGTAGGGGGCTTGCACCTTTGGAATGCTCTGTAGCTGCATCCCTTCACAGTTTCCTGCACAACTTTCTCCTTCTCCTCATCGTCACTGGAGACAGCCATATCTGGTTGCTCCCTTCCCCTTACACCTCCTTCCTCACCTCCTCGTCTAGCGATCTTCCTCTTCTCACCCTCCTTCTTCTCATCCTCCTTCACAGCTCTGATAACCTCGATCACTACAGTCAGGAGAATCATCTGCATGACCTGATGAACCTCCTCAACCACCGCCTCCTTCATTGAGGCTCTCAGATTAGCACTCTTGTCCTCACCGTCCTGGTGACGAAGCTCTGGCTCTTCAGGAGCCGTCTCAGCATTCTTAGCCCTGCTCCTCGTGACACGCAGTCTAACACCACATCCACCCTGACCTCCACCTCGCGAAGCCTCAGAAGATCTACCACCAGCCATCACTAAACACTACAAGATTCAAACACCAACATGATCATTCAAGGTAATAGCTCAGATTATGTCAAGTATAGTAAGTCCCTAATTACAGTGGCCAGTTGTGATTAGCCACTTACTTTAGTCTTCATCCCCCAAGCATTTCCTATCCTGACAACATGAGTATCTAAATCTACACAAAAGCACATAAACCACATAACACGCGCACATAATTCCCCTTTTCATTAACTTACATAAAATGTTTACGTAAAACCTTTACCTGCAGGAATGTAGCTACTAGGACTGGCATCCCTTTCCTTTGATCCCATTCTCAGTTTAAGTTTAGGTTCTTTTGAAAATATTTATCCAATTCTCTTAAATTTTGGCTCTGAAACCAACTTGTAAGGCCCCGTCCTGGGACGCTTACAGCTTGGACCATCATCGCATAAAATATTTAAAACATACATTACTTTTGCAGTGAAATTTAAAAATTTTCATTTATAAGTTAAAACATATCATTGCATTACATCATATCAAAATGTGGATGCCAGCCTCATAACGTCCCCAGTAGCTTATGCATCCATGCCTGCACCTCCTCAGCATCAACCAAATACCTGCCAACTATTATGCATACAACATTCAACGACACTGAGTGAGTTCTAGTTTTATAAATAAAATACTTTACTTTCCTTAAAACAAGCTTTTTACCATCGATTGCGATCACACATCATACGTACACATTGGTAATAATTAATTATCTTCGTCATCATTTATCATCAAACAATACATACTTACTATCATTCGAATCCTACCTTATGCAATACCCCAGACTCATATCTGAAGACTGATACTGTGTCGGGGCCTGTAAACAAACCCCCAACTCATGTCCGAAGACTGACACAGTACCGGGGTACGCGACAAGGATCCCATCTTGAATGCAACACCCCTGACTCATGTCCGAAGACTGATACTATGCCAGGGCTTATAAACAAACCCCCGACTCATGTCCGAAGACTGACACAGTACTGGGGTACGCGACAAGGATCTCATCGTATGCTACTTCCATTCTCATCGTTCTTTATCTTTCACTTTTGTTACATAATACTTTACGTACATTCTTACATTATACCACGTAAAGTCATAACATCATACATAACATATTACATATCATAATACATACATTTGAAAATCGTTAAACATGGAAAGATAACACATCACACAAACATTCATAACACACCAAGCCCAAGCCATCACATCACAACAGAACCTATCTCAACCATCTACCTCTAGAAAATCCTTAGAAATCCCTAAGTCAAAAATGGAGAGCAGTTGGACATCTCAGGCGCATGAGTATAAAAATTCTAAGGAAAACAGCCTAGGCGCATTACCACTATGCAGGCGCATGAGCCCTGCTTAGGCGCATTACCACTATGCAGGAGCATGATCCCATCTTAGGCGCATTACCACTATGCAGGCGCATGATCCCTGCTTAGGCGCATTAACACTTAGGCACATGAGCAATTCTGGGCGCATGGACAACAGTTTGGGCGCATGGCCTAAACTTAGGTGCATGGGCATCACGCTGGGCGCATGACGACTATTTGGGCGCATGATCTTGGGTGCGTGACGTCACTTGGGTGCATGAGGTAAGTTAGGCTTATGAAAATAATTTCAAGCACATGGGAACATTTTGAAATACCAACTACACTACAAACAGTTCTCAAACATCAATCTAACACTTCCTATCATAGATCTAGCAGACCACCAGCACTTAAACCATGCTAAACCTCAAATCTAACCTCAAACAACCTCTAAACATACAACCACAGAACAACGGTCGAACATCAAAGCTAAAAACCCACGGGTACTTTAAAAAAATATTTGTTCGATATGCATAACAGCCCCAACACTTAAAAACCAGTAAAAAGAGGAGTTCAAGAACTCACCTGAAGCAACCTACGAGCAACACACTTCCACCTGCAAATTCAGCTCCTAAAACCCACGAAAACAGGCACTGAACACTCAAAATCTTGGTCTAGAAGCTGAAAATTCGATTGAAATCGAACAATTACCCAAGAAAACTCACCTTTTGTAGATTCTTCTTCTCTCTCTCTAAAACCGGGAGCTCTTCTTCTTTCTTCCTTTTTCAACCGAGAACAATGGTGGGTAGTGGGGGCATGGGCAGCCATGCCCTTCTTTTTAAACATAATTATATTTAAGTTTGCATCTTGCACAACTTTGGTCCTTCAAGTTGAGTTATTTATCTTTTCTTTCTTTATACTTTTCCTTTCTCTTCATTTTAATAAATTTCGAGGTGTTACATCCTGCCCGCAGATCCTCGATCTGATGACCCTTTCCTTGTTGATCGTCTCACGTCGACCATTGCCCAAAATTTAGCCATATGGTTTGAGTAGATGGTGGGGTTAACAGTAAGGGCAGTGAAGTATGTCGATTGTGACATAAATTCAACAATAGGGGCAAAATCAACATCCTTTGAAGAATCAACGATGGCAACCTGGTTATGTTAAGGATTCATGGCCATTGTTAAGAGAGTACTATTTGATTGAAGGAATTTGAGAGTGAGTGAAGAAGATAATAGAAATTTGGGGCTTTTACAATGGTAAAGAAAGTAAAGAAAGAGAGTCGGAAGTTTTTAAATAGGGGGTAAAAAGCTAAACTGATAAGGTGAAAGGAGAGCTTAGGTTTTGATTTGACAAGCTAAACCGGTAAGATTAATCATTTAATATATTCCAACAATCATCAATAAAATCTTACTTTTTACTGAGTGGGGCCCAAAGATTTCCGTTACACAGTAAAAGTTTTCTTTTGAAGGTAAAATTGCTTCCGAGAGAATACACTTGTGTTTCTCAGTATTTTCTTCTAAAGCCACATTTACTTCCAAAGGCAAACTATGTCTGATAGACAAGTTTGCTTCTGAGAGTAAGGACTTCTTCCGAGAAAAGAAGTTAGTAAGCTTCAAAAGTGGATTTGATCTATGATTAAATTTTCATCCGAGGCAAAAAAAATTTCATAAGAGAATACTTATGCAGAGGAATTTGCCTTTGGAAGATAGATAAAGATCTCTTCTGAGGCAAAATTTCTCTTCGGAAGAATTTATACTTAGAAAAATTTTGAAGAAAACCTTTTTGTAACAGGGCTTAGATTGTATTTAGACATCATAGACAAGACACATTTAAAAATGATTTTCAAAAGAGAGACTAGTCAATGTTAATCATCCTAATAGTTGTAATCAAATATTTAAATCTTTGTTCATCAAAGGCTTTTGTTAACAAGTCAGCATATTGTTCGTTTAAATTGACTTTGACTAGTTTGATTAGACTTTTCTCATGAATATCTTGAATGAAATGGTACTTGATGTCAATATTCTTTGTCTTGGAGTGCTTAACTAGATTTTATTTGATAGATATGGCACTCTTTTTGTCTATGTGGATAGGGGTCTCCATGAAGTTGAAACCATAATCCAACAACTGATTCTGAATCCAAAGCAGTTGAGCATAGCAACTTGCAGCAGCAATATGCTCAGCTTCAGCAGTAGATGTGGGTACACATGATTGCTTCTTGCATTGCTAAGAGATGATCCTTCAACCAAGAAATTGACATCCTCCTGATGTTGATTTATTGTTGATGTTACAGCCACCATAATCACTGTCCGTGTAACCATAAAGGTTAAAATCCCTATTCTTGGGATACTAGAGACTCAGTTTGGGAGCTCCTTTGAGGTATCTACGAATTCTCTTGGCAGCAATTAGGTGAGACACCTATGGAGCAGCCTGATATCTTGCACAGATGCTAGTTGAAAACATAATATCAGGTCTACTTGTAGTGAGATACATTAAAGACCCAATAATTGCCCTGTAATAATGCTAATCAGTATCCTCCCCTTCAGAATCATGACAAAGATTGTGATTTATGGGTATAGGTGTCTTGGCTGGCTTTTAATTTTTCATCTCAAATCTCTCTAAGATGTCCATGACATACTTAGATTGACTGATGAAGAACCCTTCTTCTATCTGCTTTACTTGAATTCCAAGGAAGAAATCCATATTTCCCATGGAACTCATCTCAAACTTCTTTCTTATGATGCCTTCAAAGTATTTACTTGTTTGGTCATTTGAGGATCCAAATATGATGTCATCGACATAGATTTGAACAAGCAACATGTCCTTCCCAGACTTCTTCATGAATAATGTTTGTCTATGGTGCCTAGTCTAGACATTCTTTAGAAGAATCTGAGACAATGTCTCATACCACAGCCTAGGTGCCTGATGCAACTCATAAAGAGATTTATCCAGTTTGCACACATAGTTGTGGTGCTATGGGTCTTCAAATCCAGGTGGCTGGCACATATAGACTTCTGTAGGAACCTCTGAAATTAAGAGACTGATGCAACCAAAAGATACCAAAACAACCAAGTCTTCCAACATGCACTTTGGATCAAAAAATGAACTAGCTTCGGAAGTTTTACACACTCAAGAAAAATGGTAAGTGTAAAATCTTCCGAAGCCAAAGTTCAGAAGAAACTGCTGCAGAAGCTTTACACAACTTGGAAAATATTCCAAGTATAAAGTCTTCCAAAGCCAAAGACTTAACTCTTTTGAAGGTAAAAGATGAAGTCTTCCGAAGCTCTCAAGAAAAAGTCTTCCGAAGCTGTTTAAAGACAAGACTGATTTTCCTCTTAAGAGAGAGAAAAGATACCTTTTCCATCAACTTTATCATAAAGTAACCTACTCTTTGCTACATGCTTTGGTAGTTCACCTGCTATCACTAGTTGGTAAAACTTCCATACTTTATGATAAAGTAGATAAGGTCTTCACCTGCAAGTTTCTGTTTTTGTTCTTTCTTGGGTTTTTGTAATAGGAAAGTCAGTGAGCTATGGCTTGTCATAGTCACTAGTCAAAAGGCAATATGCCTTTTGACTTTAGGCTGATCTTGTTGTCTAGATTAGTCACTTCCAACTGTCTTTTTGCATATTAACGGTTGTAGGATGTAGTATAAGTAGTCTTTGGTTCTTGTATTTAAAATATACTTGTACAACACTTGTAATAGAACTAGAGAAGCAATATACAACTTCCTTGAAAACTTTATCTTGTGCTCTTGTTCTTGTTTTAGTTGTGTTTATCTTGTATCTTCAGTAAAGGTTCATAGTTCCCTATTTGAATTGTTAAGTGATCTTAAGATCCTCCTAAGTGTGTTAACTAAGTGCAAGCTTAAGTACCCTTTAACGGTCCTGCAATTGGTATCAGAGCATTCCAGGCTCTTGATTGTAAGATCTCACCATCTTCAAATCCTCTTAGTTACACACATCATTTAACTCTTCAAATGACAGCTATCTCCAAAGCTGATATGGAAACTGGAACCATGACCAAGTCCCCACTGATCACTCCTGAGGATTTTGACACTTGGTGTCAAAGAATGGAAGGCTTTATCAACTCTCAAGATTCCAGGATGTGGGGGTCTGTTGTCAATGGACCTCATGTACCATGCACCTCTTCAACTGCTGCTGGTGGTGGCATGATACCAAAGGAGAGGGCTGACTTTTCTGATGAAGACTGGAATAGAATTGATGTTGATCAGAAAGCTATGACAGCTCTCCAAACTGCTCTTCCAAACTCCATCTATAGAGGTTTCCAGAAGTGTAAGACCGCTAAACAGCTATGGGATGCACTGAATCTAATGCATGAGGGTTCAAATGAAGCCGAGGAGAACAAGAAGGATCTCCTGAAGCAGCAGTTTGAAAATTTCACCTTCAAGAAAGGTGAAATAATGACTCAATAATACTTCAGGTATGTTGAGATTGTGGATACTCTGGCTGATGTTGGGGTAACTATTGAAAACAAGGATATTGTTAGGAAGTTCACGTCCTTTCTTCCAAGACAATGGACACACTACTGTGTGGTCATTAAGAGGACTGAAAACCTCAAGACCCTTACTCTTACTGAGTTGTATGGGATACTCAGTGGATACCAGATGGAGATGAACATGCAAAATTCATCTGGTAACTCCAACACTCACCAGAGTTCAGCCCTTCATGTGGTTGAAAGGGATAGCAGAGAACCACAACATCATCTCATCTGCTACCCTAAAAACTCACAAAAGGGTCCTTTCATCACCTTCCCAAAGACACCCAGAGAGAGCTACATCCAAGGAAGTCCCTTCCAAGAGACAAGTTCTTCTTAAGCTTTTGTCTCCACTGATGAAAGTACAGGCAACTTTCTTTTCACTCTTGAAGACCTAGACTGTATCCATCCAGATGATCTGGAGTATATGGAGATAGTCCAGCAAATGGCTCTTCTCACTCACAGAGCCCAGAAGTTCTACAAGAAGACTGGAAGAATGTTTCCTAGCAATGCTTACAGTGGCAAGTTTGGGCTGGAAAAGAGCAAAGTCAAGTGTTACAACTGTAACCAGATGGGACACTTTGCAAGAGAATGCAAGGCACCTAATTCAAATGGTCGCCAAGCTTCATCCAGGCCAAACTACGCTGAAGGAGGGAACTAGAATGAGAAGCCAAGTCAGCAAGCTGCAGTGGCTGTTGAAGAAGGAGGCTTTGACTGGAGCTTTCAAGTGGAAGATGCATCTCCAAACCAAGCACTCATGGCTTATCATGATGAAGCCAAGGTAGTTGAACATATTTGCTCTCCTGAATGTATTGCTAAAGTAAATAGATACAGGTCCTACAACTTGGAAATGAGATCTGATATTGAGCCTTTAAATATTTTAAAAGCTGATTTTAAAAGAGCTGAAAATGACTATACACTTACGATAGAAGATCTAGAGAAAACAATTTCAACTATTAAACATGAGCAGACAAACTACAGGACTCAAATTAAGGATCTCATTACCAAGTTAACTGAATGCCAGGCTGAGCTTGTGATTAGCAAAGCCAGGGCAGAAAAATGTGTTCTTGAAGAATAGACCTTCAAGAACATGATATCCTCTTCTCTGCATGCAAAAGTGTGTTATCAGAATAAGCAGGGACTGGGATCTAGTGAGATAGCTCCTCCACACACTCTACTATCAATCAGATCTCCTAGGTGTGGATCTGGTCAAGATAAGTTGCCATCCATAGACCCAAGTGATGAAGAGGATGAAGAGGAGAAGGTGAGGGATGACTCTATGATGAGTAAAGAGAGTCAATCCAAAAAGGGTTACCATGCTCCTAAGGAGGAAAAGAAGCTGGCTTGAGCAAAACCAAGAGAAAGAACTTGATCAGAAGAGCAAAGAAAAGATCCAGAAATGTTCAAGAGATCAAGACCACCTTTGATCCCAAGCAGAAACAAGTATTTATCTCTACAGGGTTCAAGGTGATGAAAGCTGAAGATCCTGTCAAGAATTCTAGTACCAAGAGTTCTACTTCAGCTTCAACTCACTCCAGTAACAACAAGAAGACTGATCAACTGTGTGTCACTGCTACACAGCCTGAACCATCCATTTCAAAGAACAAGCTTCACCCTAAGAAGCCTGTTGCATCATCCGAAAAGGTGGAGAAAGAAAAGGAAAGTGTTCAAGCTCAGTCTTCTTTGGGAAAGAAGACTCTTAGAAGGAAAGAATTGGATTGTGTTATGTGTGGTAGTACTTCACATCTGGCTAAGGATTGTCAATACAATCCCAAGAGTACTATCCACATGATCAAGAAGAAAACTTTTGAGAAAAAGAAGAAACAAACAGCTTCGAAAGGAAAATCTGTTTCCTTCGGAAGCTCCAAAATGAAGAAGAAGACAAGTAGGAAATTTCCTTCGGAAGAAAAATTGGTCTCGGAAGAAAGGAATGCTTCCGAAGCACTGAAGCTTGCTGCAGTGAAAGCAAGAGCTTCCGAAGGATCCGTCTCCAAAGCTTTCGAAGCTACAAAAGCTTCTTAAGTAGTGAAGGTCAAGCCCAATCTTCCAAAGGTGGTGTGGAAGATAAAGGAAGACCTTGAGACTGAAAGCTCCTCTTCAGCAACAGCAAATGATCCTCAAAGCCTGAACATAGGATCACTTACTGTTTCATTGCTTTCATGTGAACTTTATAAGCCTAAGACCAATGAGGCTTGGGTTTCCAAATGTAACTAAATCATCTATTTTGTGCAGGGACAGCCAAAGGCAAACAGAAATGTGTGGATCATTGATAGTGGCTGCTCCAAGCACATGACCGACAATGAGTCCTTACTTCAAAACTTTGAATGAATTGCTAGAGGACCAGTTGCTTTTGGAGGAGATGCAGAAGGTTACATTAATAGAAAGGGCATGGTCTTAAATGGTAAGCTCAGCATTGAAAGGGTAAACTTTGTCAAGGAGCTTGGATACAATCTTTTGAGTGTATCCTAATTTTGCGACCAAAAACATCACATGCTCTTTACTGAGCATAAGTGCATTGTTCTCAAGCCTGGGTCGACATTCCTCAAGAGCGTATTTTGCTCAGAGCCCCCAGGAAAGGGAACATGTACAAGATGGACTTGCAGGAAACATCTCCCTCTGGAGAGATTTCTTGCTTTCTATCTAAAGCAAATAGTGATGAGTATTTCCTTTGGCATAAAAGAATGTGCCATGTAAACTTTAAGAACATGAATAAACTGATTAAGAATGATTTGGTAACTTGAATGCCAAAGAAAGAGTTTACAAGTGATGGCCACTATGTTACATGCCTGAAGAGGGAAGCAACACAAAGTGTCTCACAAGACAAAGGAAATGAACTCTATCACTACTCCCCTACACTTGTTATATATGGATCTGTTTGGCCCCACCAGTGTAATGAGTTTAGGAAGGACCTCATACTGTTTGGTGATCACAGATAACTTTACAAGATTTACTTGGGTGTTTTTCCTTAGAACTAAGGATGAAACTCCTGAAATCTTAAAGAATTTCATTCTGAAACTTGAGAATCAATCTGATCACAAGGTCAAAATCATAAGATGTGATCAAGGAACTGAATTCAAACACCAAATCCTTGATACATTTTGTGATGAAAAGGGTATTTCAAGACAATATAGTGCTCGCAGGACTTCTCAGCAAAATGGTGTTGATGAGAGGAGAAACAAGACACTTATTGAAGCTGCAAGAACCATGTTGTCTTACTCTAAGCTGCCCATCACCTTCTGGGCAGAGGCTGTCAACACAGCCTGCTATGTGCAAAATAGAGTTTTGGTAGTCAAGACACATGGTAAGACTCCTTATGAACTGTGGCACAAAAGAAGACCATTCATTGGTTTTCTCAGAACATTTGGATGTCCCTACACCATCTTGAATACCAAAGATCAAATAGCCAAGTTTGCTGAGAAATCAGATGATGGACACTTTGTTGGGTACTCTTCTCAAGCTAAGGCTTATAAAGTATACAATCTCAAAACTAGAATCATTGAGGAATCAGCCATGTGACTTTCAATGAACACACACCCTGTGTATAAGGTTCTGGATCGGATTAGCTGTTTAATCTTGACTTAGTTACCAAGAGCAATGTCTGCCCCATCTGAGAACCCAATATGGGGTTGGGGGTATGACAATGATAGGAAAGCTCTTGTGATCTCTAGAGCTCAAGGTCAACAAGAAATTCTCAACATCTCCACCCTGAGTTTCTATGAGAGTATAAACTTGGTAGATCTGGCACTTGTCAACCCAAGCAATAACAGACAAGTTGTCAGATTAGCCAATCAAATTCAAGACTGGGTGCTGGCAGAATTCAAAAGGAGAACTGCATTATATAGACATAGGCTAGTAGTTGAAGGCTTTGGTCAACTGGATGTTGAGGTAGACCTCAAGATTAGCTTCGAAGGGAAAGCCTTGACTGAAGGCCCAGAGGCTGAGACTGTGAACCTTGAGGCAACATCTCCTCCAGCACCCCATTCCCTTAGTGAGGCACCAGCTAGTGATGGTGCTTCACAACCTCTCTCTGGCCAGAGATTGACTGCTTAATCAAGCAATGAAGGCCAAAACTCTCCTCAGGCTGAGTCGTCAAGATCAGCAATTGACAAAGTCAAAAGAAAGCTAACTGCTGAGGATTTTGAAGAAGAAAAAAGAGAGAGGAAGAGGAAGCTGAGGGGAGAGAGTTCAAGTGGTTCCCCAGGATTCATGCAAGCTGCAATTATGACTACCCATGTTCCAAACACTCAAGAAGATTAGTTAAGGGCAGCCAGACTCAACTATCTGGGGACCAGGAACTACAACATAGATGAACTCATCTCTCTCCCCTTTGAGGAATTAAATGAACTGGCTGACACTGAGTTTTCAAAGTAGAGGAAGGAAGCTGAGGATGCAGCCTTGACCCTCAAGCATAAAGAGGAAATGAGAAGAAAAAGAATATACAAAAACATTCCTGTCCTCTCCCTAGTTCAAGAAAGCCCTGAGTCAGAGGCTGTGGCTGCTGAACAACCTCAGGTAGTTGATGAAGAAGAAAAAGTAAAGATGATCAACTACCTAAGTGCCACAGGTCTCTATCAGGTACCTACACTTCTTCCCTTGCCATATGACTATATATTGTTTGAATACAACAAGCAGTTGGAAGAGCAAGCCAAAAGAAAAGGCAAGCTGCTAGGAAGAGGCAAAGGGAAGAAGTTGCAAAACCAAGAGCCATCATCCAGAAAAGTCAGAAAAATCTGCTGATAGGTAGAGGATGATGAGCTTCTTGAAGCTGTATGGGTTCTCCAGAAGGAGGCTTGGTCCCACGTCTCTATCCATAATGGATGAGCACATAAGGGTGATCAAGCAGAAGATAAAATGGGAGAGCTTGTGGACCTTCATTCATCATCAAGTCAAGCTCAACCTGAAGTTAAGGTAAAGGTGGAACCTACAGAGACAACACCACCTACACCTGAAGCTGCATAATAGTCAACTTCATCTTCTAACCCACAGCAGGGTTTTTCTCCCTCTCCTTCTAAAACTGGGAGAGAGGAGATCCCAAAAGAGAGGGAATCCACTGAAGAACCTGGTACTGAAGACCAACCCTCTCTGTTAAAATCATCAGTGAGGAAAAAGAGGATGGCCAAAAGAAGATCCTCTAAGAAGAAGAAAAGAAGAAAGGCATCCACCTCCTAAACTCAGGATGAGTCAGAACATCCTGAGCAAGTGCATGAAGAGGACTCTCAACCAACTCCTATCATAGTAGAGCCTCTCTCTATTAGAAGACAAATTCTATCCTGGACTATTGCTGAAGATCCAGATAGATGGTATGTCACTAGAGATCAAGGAGAACAACATGTCTACTTCACAAGTGACATGCTTGAACTCCCTCTGCATGATCTATATGACATGAGAAGGTACTTCATGAGTTTGAAGAATCCAAATCTACTGATGAAGAAAGGAATTCTGTAAGCAAAGGGGAGGTAGAATCAAAACGGGTATGGGATGTGGTGAAACATCATATGTTTATCCTCCTCCTAGCACTCATTGTTACTCTCCTATACCTCAACCTCATCCATCTAATGATTTAATTGAGGCTACAAATACTAACAATTTACATGCAGGTTTAATCAACATTAATCACAAAGAGGTTCGAGATGAATATGATTTTCCTGCAGGGTTGGGGCTCATCAAGCAAGGATCTGATCTGCAAAATAATAATTCCACATCTGATGCTTCAAAACCAGTATCAGTTGTTTCCAGCAACTTCTTTAACAAATTCAAGATAGGTAACATCCCTTCATTTGTTCCTGTCAAGTTTGTCAAAAAAGGAACAACTATGGAATCATCAAGCAATCAAAACTCAACAACACAAACCGACACAACAAGAGTCATCAATCAAGATCCATTGGAAGCTGGCTTGTGTATACAGGACTGGCCAAGTTTTGATGATGAACCAGAGATCATCAAGTCACCTGAAGATATCAAGTGTCAAAAGCTTCCAACAGTTGAATCAAGACCTATACGGATGTCAACTCCAACTGCTAAGCAAATCAGCAGTTCCTCCAAAGCTCAGCAGAAGCATTCACTATCTTCATCTGCTATCCATCAAGCTTGCCACAAATCTACCTCCAAGTCTACCAAATCACCAGTCATACAAAAGTGTACTCAGAAGAATGTTCAGATCTCAGCTCCCGGAACATCACAAATCAAATCATAGCCCAGTTCGAAATCCACATTGACAAAGCCTCAAAAGGTTCAATTTCCATATATCCAAAAGAAGAAGCATCAAGGTTGTCAATAAGCTACATCAACCTCAAAGCAGGCTCCACCCTCTCCTATTTTCCACAGGACTACAAAGAACCAAAAGCCTTTCAAGGCTTGCTTTAGATGTGGAAATGAAGGTCATGTGCTAAATAAGTGCCTTCAGGTTCAAAGGCAAGCTTCAAGAGGTAAAGATAACATAGGTTGCTTCTCTGGTTCAAAAGTTAAAAAGCACATATCTTTGAATGGTTAGATGAAGAACAATCTATCCAAACCTTCTCATGTGAAGCCGGTTTCTTATGATTCAAAGATGAAAGAGACCAATGTTTCAAAATTAAAATCTCTTCCTTCGGGTCTTAAACAGAAAATGATTTCCAAATTTAGTTCTTTCAAATCAAAAGTAATTGAATAGAAACAAATTTGAAAAGTGAAACAAAAAGAAAAGGATAAAGAAATAAATGATTTTTCAAAAGAGTGTGCTTAAATAGGTTACATATACTGATGAAACACGAACTCCCAGGACCACGATGGCCTGGGTCCCCCTCTCTAACTAATCTGTTTATGAGTGCAGGAACAATTCAGGAGGCCTATTAGTAATCCGGTTTACTGACTGGGATTGTTCCTAATTCAAATTTGAGGCGGAACAAACAGGTTATGGTATCTCATCCATAATTTGGATTCTTATCTACCATTCACAATCACTGTATTTTTCTTGTTACTTCATTTCTCATGTTTTTGCTAGTATAATTTGGAAGACTTTCTTTAGTAAAATTCTTTTTTCAATTCTGTTTATTATATACTTAAAAAAAAATAATAAAAAAATAAAAAAAGGGGAAACTTTTTTTTTGTTTCATGGCAGTTAAAAAGAAATTTCAGGGGACAATAAAAAATTTCACAGGAACTAAGAACTTGATTTGGGATACTAAGAAATGATAGTATGTCTTCTTGGTGTGCTTATTTGCATGACTTGTACTTTGTGAGAAATGATAGTAACTGATGTAGATGTTTGTATCACTTAATATTCTAAAATCTAAAAAAGACAGTTTCATTATATGATATGCTTGGTAGGCTCAGCCTGTAAATGAAGTAAACAGTGATTCTGTAGCCTAACTAAAGCTTTAGAACTCGATGATAAGGATTATTCTCCTGACGTTTCGGCCTGAACAAAGTTATAAGTCTCGTCAAAAATGGGTTGAGAGTATCTAACTTCTGCCTTGATTTCTTCGATTCCCACATTCCCACACCCTTGCTTCTGAATTGATGCTTCTTGTAAGCTCCTGGAGTGATGATCTTCTCTGTTATACGTGAGTATAGACCTGAAGCTCTCATCAGCACGCTCAGATGATCATCTCCTCTGTTATACGTAAGTATAGACCTGGAGCTCTCATCATCTGTTCCCCAAATAAAGGCACAGTGATTCTTAAATTAAGATCATAGTTGAGAACTTAAAAGAAAATCAAGCAGAGTTAATCATATTACTCAATAAGCCCTGATGATGGGATAAGTTCTTTGCTGGATGTCTATGGGAACCAAATCACCTGAGCTTCTCTAATTAAATCTAAAACATGATAAAATCAATTGCAGATCACTTGCTGAAAAGGATAAGGCATGGGTTTTAATTGAACAAATATACCAACAATCATTTTTGAACTGTTTTTGGCTTTCAAAAAATTTAAAATTATGACCAGACTCTGTATCAGTGTGATCTCACTAACTTGTCGATGTTCAAATACATCTTTGTGCTTTTGTATATCTTGAGGATGTGATCTCATGATCAAATTAGTTCTCGGTGTAATATGATAAAACAAAATAAAATAAAGTTTTCATTTCATTTTTCAAGTCTTCCATATTATGCTATTAAAATGTTATCATTTTCACATGCATTTCACGAGAAATTGCACATTTAGATAAACACGGGTTTATTTGTATTATTGAAATGATCTAACGAGAATTGTGTAGATTCTTGCTGCAATTGATGGCCGACCATCAACTGAACAAAGTACCATACCATAGAACCTGTTCCTCAAGTTTGCAGAGGATACCGAGCTAGGATTCCTTCTCCTACATATTCTGAAGCACTCAAGAATAAAGAGTTGGAGATGCTGTTCCTGATCATTCTCATGATGCACACAAAATGAGGGAGCATTCAAAAAGGGGGAATCTATAAGATGAAAGATTGTCGGTACCAGATCATCAATCTAGGAGGGGATTGAAGATCATTATATAGTTGACTTATCGGTGCTGATCAAGATGAAAGATGTTGATAATAATAGACTAAGGGGGAGTATTGTTGGGTCTTATAAGGATAGTTTATATTATCAACGCAGTCAAAGTCAACAAAAGTCAACATTAAAGTCAAAGTCAACGCAAAATTCAAGACGACACGTTTGGAACGAAGATTAGTAGTGAAACGTTTAAGATACAAAGAACACGGGTCTTAGAGTTAATATGTATTTTGTTTTCAACAAAATATATATTTAATCGTTATTTGTCTAGTTTGTGTCTTAATTGTAATTTCATAATTGTCATGTTTTAATGATAGTCTAGGGGGCTAATTGTTATTAAGTCTAATTGTCATTAGACTATATATAGCTAGAGTCGTTAGTGTGTTGAAAAACTTGAATAAGCTAGATTTGAGGGTTTCCATGTAAACAATATCTTATGAAAATCAATATAGATCAAACAAGGGTTTTATTGAATGTTCTTGAGGTGTTCATCTTGTTCATCCTTATTTTATAGTGTTTGATCTATTTTGTACACAAATATCATTGATATTTATGTTATCAGTGGGGTTTGTTTGTGTTTATTAATCAATTGCACTGTTAACCGGTACGGTGCTTTGGCAACGGGTTGAGCACCGGGTATCAGATCAATCTGAAACTCGATCTCGCGATCTGGTGGCACACCTGGTAAGTCTTCTGGAAACACGTCTGGAAAGTCACACACAACCGGTACATCAGGCAATTATGGTACTGACGCGTCCATATCCTTTACGTAAGCCAGGTAGGCCAACATCCCCGCTTCATGCACTTCTCTGCCACCGCCATCGAAATCACCTTCAGAACCATAGTGACGCGATCCCTATAGACTGTCACCGAACTTCCATTGGGCGCAATTAATCGAATCATCTTCTTGCGACACACGATGTTTGCCTCATAGGCTGCTAACCAATCCATCCCTAGTACTACATCAAATCCGCCTAGGGGCATCACAAATATATTAGCAGAGAACCTATGGCCTTCTAATTCTATGTTGCAACCTTCTATCATATCAGAAATTCTGGTAGACTTACCAATAGCAGTTTCTACATCAAATGGCTCATCAATACTTCTACTACTAACAGGCAATTTAGCATAGAAAGTAGCAGAAATAAAACTCCTACTAGCACCAGAATCAAACAATACAGAGGCACAAGTTTGGTTTACTTGAAACATACCTGACACGACATCGGGGTCTTCCCGGGCCTCCTCCCGCATCATTGTGAAGGCTCTAGCACTTGCCCTCTGTCCTTCTTCCTCTGTCCTCTTCCTCGCCCTGGAACTCTCTGCCCTTTGCTTCTTGCAATCCCTGCTCATGTGTCCCTCTTCCCCACAGATATAACACCTCAGCACCTTACAATCTTTGGCGATGTGACCAGGCTTCCCACACTTGAAGCATACGTTTAACCCCAGCCTGCATTCCCTGACATGCTCCTTCCCACACTTACCACACCTCTTCATCCCCGAGCTTGATGACACCACCCTACGGTCATCCACCCTCATTCTCTTGTTATTTGGGGTGAAACTGCCACACCCAAACCATTTCCTGCTCCAGTTCTTGTCACCACCACCTGTCTTCTTCACCTCAACCACTGCCACCTCTCTTTCATTGTAAAGCCTCCCAGCCAAATCCACTACCGACCTAAAAGTGCTTGGTCGGGCAACAATCAAATGCCTGTGGATATCACCTGGCAATCCCTGCACATACCTCTTAATCTTCCTCGACAGTGGCGTCACTTGATCCGGAACCAACCTCGCCATCTCATTAAACTTGGTATTGTACTGTTGGTGTGTCATGGTGCCCGCCTCTAGCTGTAAGAACTCCTTCTCAATCTTATCGAGTTCTCGGTGAGGATAGAATTCCTCAATCACCATTTTCTTCAACTCTCCCCACTTCATTCTCCCGATGGCCCTGCTGCCCTCGGCTTGGACAATATTGTCCCACCAACACAGAGCTGAGTCAACAAATGAGTGAGTGGCGAACTTCACCTTCTGGTCCTCCCTGCACTCACTAATCTCTAACACCACCTCCATTTCTCTTACCCAGCGGTGGGCAGCGGCAGCATTACCGTTTCCATCAAAAGTAGGGGGCTTGCATCGTTAGAATGCCCCATAACTACACCCCTTCGTGGTTTCCTGCACTTCCACCTCCTCTTCATCACTGGAGGCTGCCATTCGAGCACTCAGTTCCTCCTTCTCACCATCATTCTCCCTTCTCCCAGCCGTCTTCCTTCTCTCCTCCTCCTTCTCCTTCTTTTCATCCTCTCTCACAGCATGGATGACTTCAGTCACTACAGATGGTAGGATCGTCTGCATGACTGGGTGAACCTCCTCAACCACTGCCTCTTTCACTAAGGCCCTCAAGTTGGCACTCTCATCACCGCCCTCTGGGTGATGAAGCTTGGGCTCAGCTGGAGCCGTCTCTGCAGTCTTAGTCTTGTTCCTTGCGGTCCGTGGTCTACCACCACGACCACCCCATGTTCCACCTCGAGAAGCCTTAAACGATCTTCCACCAGCCATCCTCTAACACTATAAGATTCAAACACTAACACGGTCATTCAAGGTAATAGCTCAGTTTATGTCAAGTATAGTAAGTTCCTAATTACAGTGGCCAGTTTTGATTAGCCACTTACCTTACTCTTCATCCCCCGAGCATTTCCTATACTGATACATTAGTATTCATATATACTAAAAGCACATAAATCAAATAGCACACGCATATAATACCGGTTAACATTAAGAAAAGATTTACCTGATGGCACGTAGCTACTCGGGCTGGCATCCCTCCATTCGGTCCTATTCTCAGTTTAAGTTTAGGTTTTTGAAAATATTTACCCATTTCTCTTAAACTTTGGCTCTGATACCAACTTGTAAGGCCCCGTTCCCGGAGACCTCATAGTTGGACAATCACAACATTATTATATTAAACAATGCACATTTCATAAAATATTGCAGCGGAATTAAGTTAACAAAAACCATTCATGCATATAATTAATGTTGCGAAATAATACATCGTTGTAAGTTAGGGTTACAAAAGAATAAATAGTTTCATTACAATACAACAAAATCATTAAGCATGAATGGATGCCAGTCTTGCCCCAACAAGGAGCCTCCCGAGTGCCATCCTAAGCAATAACTATCTGCCAACTGAAAATACATAAAAGTCAGCGTTGCTGAGTGAGTTCTAGTTTTAAAACGTTTAAAAGTACCTTGTATGATTTGTATACGAAAATACCCCTTTTGAATAAAATACATTACTTTCGTATGCGAGCATGCATCATACGTACATTCAGATAATATTCATAATTATCATCATTATCTTTCCCATTCTTCCTTTCATTTTTATCATTCACTTTCCTTTCGGACCAATGTGCAATACCCCGAATATTATGCACTAAGCTGGTGCTGGGCCTGAGGTCTATAAATAGACCCCAAACATTGTGCACTAAGCTGACCCAGTCACATGGGGCAAGCAGCAAGGGTCATGTCAATCTCAAGGATTGACCCTGTGTACATCCTTTGGGTTAGCTAAACCACACACAGTTGAGCTAACAACAACGTGGTCATGCACCTCCATTCAATTTGCTTGCAAGACTTTCATTCTTTCATTATGTTCCACTTTTCATAAATTTTCATCTTTCTCTTGATTAAAGATAATACTTTATGAGCATAATCACACCATAGAAAACTACGCAACAATACATAATAAGGAACATAAGAACAGCCCAAAAACATGCGTAAAATAAACAATAAAAACACCAAGTCAAACCAGGGTCAAACCCTAAAATTCTAATTTCCTAAAATTTCAGAAAATTTTCTAAGTGTTCTAGGCGCATGAGCACTATGCAGGTGCATGAATCCTCCTTGGATGCATTAACACTATGTGGGCGTATGGGCCAACACTTAGGCGTCTGGCACTGACTAGGGCGCATGAGGTACTGTTCAGGTGCATAATTAACACTTAGGCGCCTGAGCCAAATGGTTGGGCACATGGGGTACTGTTTGGGCGCATGGGTTAACACTTAGTATTTTCAGACAATCTCCTAGGCGTATGGGAACTATTGAGGTGCATGAGCCTCACTTAAGTTTTTATAAGGCAAAATTCCAGGCGCATGAGCCCTATTTGTGCGCATGACCAACTGTTATTCATTTTTCAGAATCAAATTCAAACCCAATCTACATACTAACATGTTCTAAGCTTATAACTAGCATTCTAAACATCCCCAACACATATACATCCATAAAACAAAATACATGCACATATATGTATGGGTACAAATTAAATAGTTGTAAAACATTTTAAATCATGCATGTTCAGCCCCAAAAAGTTTAAAAACACATAAAACCAGGGTCTAGAACTCACCTGTGCAGCCAACAAGTAAAATTCCTCCAAACTTGAGTGCACAAGAGTTCAAACACCTAAAACAAGCCAAAACAAGCAACCGAACACAAAAAGCACATAAAAATCGGTTTCATGGTTGAAAAACCGAACAAAACCGAGCCAATTATTCAAAGAAATGCTCACCTATGAAAATAATCAGCTTCTTCTCTTCACAAACCGAGAGAAAAGTTCCTGCTTCTTTTATTTCTTCTTTGTTTGTCGAATGTAGAATATGGTATGTGAAGTGGGCGGCCATACCTTCAATATATATTAAAATATTGAATGTTGTACTCTTTTACACTTAGCCCCCTTCCACTTTTTTTCCTTTTTTTCCTTTTGCAAGATACTTTCACTTTCTTTTATTTTGACAAAATTTTCGGGTGTTACATGAAGGCGGAGCATCAGAAGCCATACTCAAAGATCCAACCTTTGTATATACTCGAGTGGAAATGGGAGCACATCACCATGGACTTTATTACAGAGTTACCATGTACGGCGAGGGGGTACAATGCCATATGGGTGATAGTTGACCGCTTGACGAAGAGTGCTCACTTTCTACTAATTCACGAGACGTATTCATCTGAGAGGTTGGCGGATCTGTTCATCAAAGAGATTGTGACTCGTCAAGGTGTACCGGTGTCTATAGTGTCTGATCGTGACACTCAGTTTACATCTAAGTTTTGGAAGAGATTCCATGATGCGATGGGTACGAGGTTGCACATCAGTATGGCTTATCATCCTTAGACAGATGGTCAGTCAGAGAGAACCATACAGACGCTTGAGGATATGCTCCGAGCATGTGTTATTGATTTTAGGGGAAGTTAGGATGAACACTTACTGTTAGTTGAATTTTCATACAACAACAGTTATCATGCCAGCATTGGTATGCCACCCTATGAGATGCTATACGGTAGGAAGTGTAGGACGCCTGTATGTTAGGGAGACATCAGGCAGAAGGAGTTGGGGAGCATTGATGTAATCGAAGCTACGATTGAAAAGTTGGAAAAGATCAAGGCCTTTATGAAGGTGGCGAAAGATAGACCGAAGTCGTATGCCGACAAGAGGCGTAGACCGATTGAATTCAAGGTAGGTGATAGAGTCATGTTGAATGTCTCACCTTGGAAGGGGATTGTCTGGTTTAGAAAGCGGAGTAAGCTGAGCCCGAGGTATATAGGGCCTTTCCGAATCATAGATCGAGTAGGAGAGGTGGCCTACAGGTTGGAGCTACCCCATGATTTAAGCGAAATTCATCCGACAATCCATGTATCTCATCTAAGAAAGTGCTTAGCCGATGAGGATATGATTGTACCACTGGAGGACATTGAGGTGGATGAATGACTCAATTATATGAGAAGCCAGTGGCCATCATTGACAGAAAACAAAAGAGGCTACGGAATAAAGTGGTTCTACTGGTACGAGTACAGTGGAGGCACAGGATGGGATCTGAGTCTATGTGGGAGACTGAGGAAGAGATAAGACAACATTAGCCATAGCTGATCGAGGAATGACAGGTTTCGAGGACGAAACCTATATAAGGGGGGTGGACTTGTAACACCCGGAAATTAAAAAAAAAATAATAATAAAAGAAGAATGGGTGAAACGTCCTAAGTCAAGGGGTTAAAGCTATGCAAGTGCAAACTTACACCTTTCTAAGATTCAAAAGAAGTATGGCAGCCACACTTCTCCCTTTATAAACATTTCTTGGCTGCTAGAGAGAGGAGCCGCAAATCGATTTCTAGATAGAGAAGGAGGAAGATTTGCTTGTAGGTAAAGTTTTCTTACGTTTCCTATTCGGTTTCAGCTGTGTTTGAGCTGCTGGACTGATTCTTGCGTGTTTTTGTGTGTTTGGTTGTGTGTTTTTGTGTGTTTAGGTGTTTGAACTCCAGGTTGCTCTCGGGTTTGGAGGAACTTTACTAGAAAGCTACTAGAGGTGAGTTCTAGATCCCCGGTTTTACTTATTCTAAACTTGTTTAGGGCTGAAATGCAACTGCTTTACAACCAAAGATATGAACTGATCTGTGTTTTGCACCTGTTTTGCATATGGGTGGGTGTTTTTGAATGCTTAAACGATTTGCATGGTTGTATGCTTGTTCTAAGTGTTTAGCATGCTAGATCTAGGCTAAGAATGTATAAGAATGAGGATTCGGAACTGAATATAGCATAAGTTGCAACTACAGGCTGGTTTAGTTCATCCGCATTTAAATTTGAATATTTTGCATGTGTTTTGTTCTGGCGCATTTGCTACAGTGATCATGTGCATTTCTTTTCTTTATATGCATTTGCTACAGTGTTTAGCGCATTTGCTTCAATCATCCGCATTTGGTTCATGCGCACTTCCTTGGACACTTGGAACGTTTTATGAAAACTTTCATATGCTTTGTGCATGCGCATTTGCTACAGTGTTCATGCGCATTTCTTTGGAACACTTAGAATATTTTCTGAAGTGTTCATCCGCATTTATCTGTTCATCCGCATTTATTTGCTCATCCGCATTTGTTTGCTCATCCGCATTTCTTTAAGGACTTAGAATTTTCTGAGATTTTGGGAGGTAGAATTTAAGTGCTAAGAAGGGATGTTTGGGTGGCTTATGCTTGTTTACATGTATGCTTTGTATGATAATGTTGTTCCATGTTACGTATGATGTTAATTAACATGGTGTGTTGTGCTTATGAATGTAAAGTATTATATAATGAAAGTGAAAGACAACGTTAACGAAGTAGAACATAATGAATGAATGAAAGTTTTGCAAGCAAATTAAAAAGGGAGTTCATAACTCATTGAAGGGTTGTTAGCTCAACTGTGTGGGGTTTAGCTCAACTGTGTAGCGGTTCAACTGTGCCCATGAAAGTCTTTGTGACTGATCAAGATATGCGAAAACGGGATCCTTATCGCTTGATCCCAAGACAGTAGTTGCTTCATGCACAAATGATAGGGCATAGCTTATGACAGGATCTAGATTAAAGTGGAAGATAATAATGAAAGAATGTACGAAAACGAACGATCATGAATGATAATAAAAGATAATAATGATATGATCAAGATGTACGTATGTTGTGTGATCACGCATGAAAGTAAAGGAAAGGTTTTAATTCAAAGTAAAGTATTTTCCTTATAAAAACTAGAACTCACTCAGCAACGCTGACTTTTTATATGCATTTTGAGTTGGCAGGTAATGTTGTTGCTGAGGATGGCACGGGGGTGAAGCTACTTGGCGGGAAAGTACTGGCATCCATCTCATGCAATAATAATGATGTTGTTTTGTAATACAACTAAGTGATCTTTTGTAATCTTTTAAACAATGATGTATTACTTGGCAAATGTATTTATTAAAGCATGAAATGGTTTTTGATGAGTTTTTCCGCTGCAATGTTTTTATTACTTAATAAATCTTAATGTGTTTTGATATAAATGATGCTGTGAATGACCAACTGTGGGGTTTTCGAGAACGAGGCCTTACACATGCGATTAAATTCATTTGGCCATTGTAATTAAATTCTCGAATATTATTGAGTGAATACAATAATTTCTTGATCCGTCCGACCTGGTTTTCTTGTCTTGATGGTCGATAAAGTATTTTGTAGATCGAGAGTTGTCATTTGAATTTATTAAGTAGGTTTACAGACAAGAGTGTTTGAAGTTAGTTGTAGAGTGTTCTACTTCAGTTTTATAAACTAGTTGATTAATTTCATGGGTCATTCGTGTGGTTTCTTGTTTGGTTTTCATTTCAATTTAAAAAATAGATATTATGCTCCATTTAGGATTGAAATGTTTTATCCAAATGATGATTATAATTAGATTTGATTCGATTGGTTCACGAATGTGTTAAGGAGGCTTCAAAATCAAAATTCCATAGCATTGGAGGTTGTTTCTGAGTGCAAAAAACTATCCATGCGAGAACTATTATTGTTTAATGCTATTGTGTAACCAGATTGTTTCAAATGTATTTAGTTAAGGTTTCGTGAAAACTTTAATGCAACAATCTGTAGTTGCACAATTTTAAGTGCAATAAATGAAAATCTTATTTAGTTGGTCGTGTTACCTTCATTTGGCTTCTTTGTTTTAACGATCAAATATTGCATTTCTTGATTGATGACTGATTACATTAATTCCACCATTGTAATTTGATTTTCGAATCTTATTGAGTTAATACAATAGCTTCTTGTCCGTCAAACCTAGTTTCCTTCCCTTGACGTTTGATAAATTATTTTGTGGATCTAGAGTTTTCATTTGGATTTATTAAGTGGATTTTGTAGACATGAGTGTTTGAAGGGTATTAAGAAGGCTTTAGAATCAAAACTCCAAAGCATTGGAGGTTATTTCAGAGAGCAAAAAGCTATCCATGCGAGAACTATTATTGTTTAATGCTATCGTATAACTAGTTTGTTTCTAATGTATTTAGTTAAGGTTTCATGAATACTTTGAGACAACATTCTTTAGCTGCACATTTTTAAGTGCAATAAAAGAAAATGTTATTTACTTGTTCGTGTTACCTTGATTTGTCTTCTTTTTTTATCAATCAAATATTGTGTTTCTAGTTCGAGTCTGATTACATTCATTTGGCCATTGTAATTCGATCCTCGAATATTATTCAGTGAATACAATAATTTCTTGGTCCTTGCCACCTGGTTTTCTTGCCTTGATGGTCGATAAAATATTTTGTGGATCGAGAGTCGTCATTTGGTTTTATTACGTGTATTTTCAGACAAGAGTGTTCGAAGTTTGTTGTGGAGTGTTCTAGTTGAGTTTTGAACAAGAGTGGATTGATTTCAAGGGTCATTCATGTGGTTTCGTGTTTGGTTTTGGTTTCCATTTTAAAAATAGATACTATGCTCCATTTAGGATTGATTAGTGTGATTCCAATGACGATTATAATCAGTTTTAATTCAATTTGTTCACGAGTGTGTTAAAAAGGCTTGAGAATCAAAACTCTATAGCATTGGAGGTTGTTTCGGAAAGCAAAAAACTATCCATGCGAGAACTATTGTTGTTTAATGCAATTGTATAACCAGTTTGCTTCCAATCTATTTAGTTAAGGTTTCGTGAATACTTTGATGCAACAATCTGTATTGCACAATTTAAATTGCAATAAAAGAAAATCTTATTTAGTTGGTCGTGTTACCTTGATTTGGATTCTTTTTTTATCGATCAAAATTTTCATTTCTTGTTCGGCGTCCGATTACATTCATTTGGCCATTGTAATTTGATTCTCAAATATTATTGAGTGAATATAATAAATTCTTGGTACTTCACCTGGTTTCCTTGCCTTTATGGTCAATAAAATGATTTGTGGATTGAAAGTTGTCATTTGGTTTTATTAAATGGATTTTTGAGACAAGAGTGTTTGAAGTTGGTTGTAGAGTGTTCTAGTTGAGTTTTAAAAGGAGTGGATTGATTTCAAGTGTCATTGGTGTGGTTTCATGTTCAATTTTGGTTTAGAATTAAAAATAGATACTATGCTCCATATAGGATTGAGTAGTGTTGTTTCAATGATGATTTTAAACAGATTTAATTTTGTTGGTTCACGAGTGTGTTTAGTAGGCTTGAGAATCAAAATACCATAACATTTCAGGTTGTTTCAGAGAGAAAAAAACCATCCATGTGAGAAATATTATTGTTTAACCTATTATATAACCAGTTTGTTTCCAATATATTTAGTTAGGGTATCATGAATACTTTGATTCAACAATCTGAATTGCATATTTTAAGTGTAATAAAAGAACATTTTATTTATTTGATCTTGTTACCTTGATTTGACTTCTTTGTTTTATCTGTCAAATATTGTATTTCTTGTTTGACGTGTGATTACATTTATTTTGTCATTGTAATTTGATTCTTGAATCCTATTGAGTGAGTACAATAGTTTCTTGGTACTTCACACCTGGTTTCCTTGCCTTGATGGTCAATAAAATATTTTATGGATTAGGAGTTGTCATTTTGTTTTATCTGGTGGATTTTTGAGGCAAGAGTGTTTGAAGTTGGTTGTTGGGTGTTATAATTGAGTTTTGAAAAGTAGTGACTTAATTTTAAGGGTCATTCGTATGGTTTCGTGTTCGGTTTTTGATTTTAGTTTAAAAAACCATATACAGTTTTCCATATAGGATTGATTAGTGTAATTCCAATGATGATTATAAATAGATTTAATTCAATTGGTTCACGAGTGTATTAAGAAGGCTTGAGAATCTAAACACCATAGTATTGTTGGTTGTTACAAATTGCAAAAAAACTATTCATGCGAGAACTATTATTGTTTAACGCTATGGTATAACCAGTTTGTTTCCAATGTATTTAGTTAAGGTTTCATGAATACTTTGAGCCAACAATCTGTAGCTGCACATTTTTAAGTGCAATTAAAGAAAATCTTATTTACTTGGTCGTGTTACCTTGATTTGTCTTCTTTTTTTATCAATCAAATATTGCATTTCTTATTCGAGTCTGATTACATTCATTTGGCCATGGTAATTTGATTCTCAAATATTATTAAGTGAATACAATAATTTATTGGTCCTTCCGACCTGTTTTCTTGTCTTGATGGTCGATAAAATATTTTGTGGATTGAGAGTTGTCATTAGCATTTATTAAGTGGATTTTACAGATTAGAGTGTTCGAAGTTGGTTGTGTAGTGTTCTAGTTGAATTTTGGATAGGAGTTGATTATTTTCAAGGGTCATTCGTGTGGTTTCGTGTTCGGTTTTGGATTCGATTTAAAAAATAGGTACTATGCTCCATTTAGGATTGATTTATGTAATTCAAATGATGATTATAATTAGATTTAATTCGATTGGTTCACGAGTTTGTTAAGAATGCTTCAGTATCTTGGAGTTTGTTTTGTAAAGCAAAAAGCTATCAATTGGAGAACTATTTTTTAGCGCTATTATATAATTAGTTTGTTTCCAATGTATTTAGTTAAGGTTTCATGAACACTTTGAGGCAACAACTGTAGTTTCACATTTTTAGTGCAATAAAATAAAATCTTATTCACTTGGTCGTGTTACCTTGATTTGCCTTCTTTTTTTATCAATCAAATATTGCGTTTCTGTTTTGGCGTCTGATTAAATTCAATTGGCCATTGTAATTTTATTGTTGAATATTATTGAATGAATACAATAATATGTTTGTACTTACCACCTAGTTTTCTTGCCTTGATGGTCGACAAAATATTTTGTGGATTGGGAGTTGTCATTTGCATTTTTTAAGTGGATTTTATAGACTAGAGTGTTCGAAATTGATTATGCAGTGTTCTAGTTCAGTTTTGTACAGGAGGTGTTTAATTTCAAAAGTCATACGTGTGGTTTCATGTTTGGTTTTGGTTTTACTTTTGCTTTATAAAATAGATACCATGCTCCATTTAGGATTGATTAGTGTAATTCAAGTGTTGATTATTATTAGATTTGATTCGATTGGTTCACGAGTGTGTTAAGAAGGCTTCAAAATCAAAACTACATAGCTATGGAGGTTGTTTCGTAGAGCAAAACGATATCCATGTGAAAACTATTATTGTTTAACGCTATTTTATAATCAATTTGTTTCTAGTGTATTAAGTTAAGGTTTCATGAATACTTTGAGGCAACAATCTGTAGTTGTAGATTTTTAGGTGCAATAAAAAAAAATCTTATTTACTTGGTCGTGTACCTTGATTTGAATTCTTTTGCATCGATCAAATACGGCATTTCCTGTTTGACATCTTATTACATTAATTCCACCAACGTAATTTGATACTCAAATCTTATTGAGTGAATACAATAGTTTCTTGGGTCTTCACACCTAGTTTCCTTGCCATGATGGTCGATAAAATATTTTGTGGACCGAGAGTTGTCATTTTGTTTTATTAAGTGGGTGTTCGAGACAAGAGTGTTCGAAGTTGGTTGTGGAGAGTTATAGTTGAGTTTTGAACAGGAATGGATTGATTTCAAGGGTCATTCATGTAGTTTCTTGTTCGATTTTGGTTTCGATTTTAAAAAAGGTACTATGCACAATTTATGATTGATTAGTCTGATTCCAATGATGATTATAATCAGATTTGATTCGATTGGTTCATGAGTGTGTTAAGAAGCCTTGAGAATCAAAACTCCATATTATTGGAGGTTGTTTTAGAGAGCAAAAAACTATCCATGCAAACTATTGTTGTTTAATGCTATTGTATAACTAGTTTGTTTTTAATGTATTTAGTTAAGTGTCATGAATACTTTGATCCGACAATCTGTAGTTGCACAATTTAAAGTGCAATAAAAGAAAATCCTATTTACATGGTCGTGTTACCTTGATTTGACTTATTTTTTATCAATCAAATATTGCATTTCTTGTTTGACGTTTGATTACATTCTTTTGGCCATTGTAATTTCATACTCAAATATTATTTAGTGAATACAATAATTTCTAGGTCCTTCCCACCTAGTTTTCTTGTCTTGATGGGCGATAAAATAGTTTTTGGATCAAGACTTATCAATTGCATTTATTAAGTGGTTTTTACATACATGAGTGTTCGAAGTTGGTTGTGGAGTGTTCTTGTTGATTCTTGGACAGGAGTGGATTGATTTCAAGGGTTATTCATGTGGTTTCATGTTCGGTTTTGTTTTCGATTTAAAAAAATAGATATTATGCTCCATTTAGAATTAATTACCATGATTCAAGTGATGATTATAATACGATTCGATTTGATTGCTTCACAAGTGTGTTATGAAGGCTTAAGAATCAAAGCTCCATAGCATTGGAGGTTGTTTCTGAGTGCAAAAAATATCCGTACGAGAACTATTGTTGTTTAATGCTATTGTGTAACCAAGTTGTTTCCAATGAATACTTTAATGCAACAATATGTAGTTGCACAATTTTAAATGCAATAAAATATTTATTTGGCCGTGTTGCCTTAATTTGGCTTCTTTGTTTTATCGATCAAATATTGCATTTCTTGTTTGACGTATGTGTTACATTTATTTGGTCCTTGTAATTTGATTCTTGAATCTTATTGAGTGAATACAATAGTTTCTTGGTTCTTCACACTTGGTTTCCTTGCCTTGGTGGTCGATAAAATATTTTGTGGATTGAGAGTTGTCATTTGGTTTTCTTAAGTGGATTTTTGAGACAAGAGTGTTTGATGTTGGTTTTGAAGTGTTCTTGTTGAGGTTTGATAAGGAGTGGTTTGATTTCATTTGTCATTTGTGTGGTTTCGTGTTCGGTTTTGGTTTCGATTTAAAAAATAGATACTATGCTCCATATAGGATTGATTAGTGTGATTCCAATGATAATTATAAACCGATTTAATTCGATTGGTTCACGAGTGTGTTTAACAAGGCTTGAGAATCAAAACTCCATAGCATTGGAGGTTGTTTCGGAGAGCAAAAAACTATACATGCGAGAACTATTAATGTTTAACGCTATTGTATAATCAGTTTGTTTTCAATGTATTTAGTTGAGGTTTGGTGAATAATTTAATGCAACAATCTCTAGTTGAACAATTTATGTACAATAAAAGAAAATCTTATTTATTTAGTCTTGTTACCTTGATTTGACTTCTTTGTTATATTGATCAAATATTGCAATTCTTGTTTGACGTCTGATTAAATTTATTTGGTCATTGTAATTTGATTATTGAATCTTATTAAGTGAATAAAATAATTTCTTGGGCCTTCACACCTAGTTTCCTTGCCATGATGGTCGATAAAATATTTTGTGGATCGAGAGTTTTCAGTTTGTTTTATTAAGCGGGTGTTTGAGACAAGAGTGTTTAAAGTTGGTTGTGGAGAGTTATAGTTGAGTTTTGAACATGAATGGATTGATTTCAAGGGTCATTCATGTAGTTTCTTGTTTGATTTTGGTTTTGATTTTAAAAAAGGTACTATGCTCAATTTATGATTGATTAGTCTGATTCCAATGATGATTATAATCAGATTTGATTCGATTGGTTCACGAGTGTGTTAGGAAGCCTTGACAATCAAAACTCCACATTATTGGAGGTTGTTTCGGAGAGCAAAAAACTATCCATGCGAACTATTGTTGTTTAATGCTATTGTATAACTAGTTGTTTCTAATTTTTTAGTTAAGTTTCATGAATACTTTGATCCAACAATCTGTAGTTGCACAATTTAAAGTGCAAAAAAAGAAAATCCTATTTACATGGTCGTGTTACCTTGGTTTGACTTATTTTTTATCAATCAAATATTGCATTTCTTGTTTGACGTTTGATTACATTCTTTTGGCCATTGTAATTTCATACTCGAATATTATTTAGTGAATACAATAATTTCTAGGTCCTTCCCACCTAGTTTTCTTGTCTTGATAGGCGATAAAATATTTTGTGGATCAAGACTCATCATTTGCATTTATTAAGTGGTTTTTACATACATGAGTGTTCGAAGTTGGTTGTGGAATGTTCTTGTTGATTTTTGGAAAGGAGTGGATTGATTTCAAGGGTTATTCATGTGGTTTCATGTTCAGTTTTGTTTTTGATTTAAAAAATAGATACTATGCTCCATTTAGAATTAATTACCATGATTCAAGTGATGATTATCATACGATTCGATTTGATTGCTTCACAAGTGTGTTAAGAAGGCTTAAGAATCAAAGCTAAATATCATTAGAGGTTGTTCTAAGTGCAAAAAACTATCCATACGAGAACTATTGTTGTTTAATGCTATTGTGTAACCAGGTTGTTTCCAATGAATACTTTAATGCAACAATATGTAGTTGCACAATTTTAAATGCAATAAAATATTTATTTGGCCGTGTTGCCTTGATTTGGCTTCTTTGTTTTATCGATCAAATATTGCATTTCTTGTTTGACGTATGTTTACATTTATTTGGTCATTGTAATTTGATTCTTGAATCTTATTGAGTGAATACAATAGTTTCTTGGTTCTTCACACTTGGTTTCCTTGCCTTGGGGGTCGATAAACTATTTTATGGATTGAGAGTTGTCATTTGGTTTTCTCAAGTGGATATTTGAGACAAGAGTGTTTGACGTTGGTTGTGCAGTGTTCTAATTGAGATTTTAAAAGGAGTAGTTTGATTTCATTTGTCATTCATGTGGTTTCGTGTTCGGTTTTGGTTTCGATTTAAAAAAAAGATACTATGCTCCATATAGGATTGATTAGTGTGATTCCAATGATAATTATAAACTGATTTAATTCGATTGGTTCACGAGTGTGTTTAACAAGGCTTGAGAATCAAAACTCCATAGCATTGGAGGTTGTTTCGGATAGCAAAAAACTATACATGCAAGAACTATTAATGTTTAACGCTATTGTATAATCAGTTTGTTTTCAATGTATTTAGTTAAGGTTTGGTGAATAATTTAATGAAACAATCTCTAGTTGAACAATTTATGTACAATAAAAGAAAATCTTATTTATTTAGTCGTGTTACCTTGATTTGAGTTATTTGTTTTATTGATCAAATATTGCAATTCTTGTTTGATGTCTGATTAAATTTATTTGGTCATTGTAATTTGATTATTGAATCTTATTATGTGAATAAAATAATTTCTTGGTTCTTCCCACCTGGTTTTATTCCCTTAATGGTCAATAAAATATTTTGTAGATCAAGAGTTATCATTTGGATTTATTAAGTGGATTTTACAGACAAGAGTGTTTGAAGTCGGTTCTGGGGTGTTCTAGTTGAGTTTTTGACAAGAGTGGATTAATTTCTAGGGTCATTCGTGTGGTTTCGTGTTCAGTTTTGGTTTCTATTAAAAAAATAGATACTATGCTTGTAACACCCGGAAATTTACTAAAAGGGAAAGAAAAGAAGAGTAAAAAGAAAGAAAGGTGAAATATCCCAAGTCGAGAGGTTAAAGTTATGCAAGTGGAAAAACTGCCCATTATAGGATTTAAAAGAAGCATGGCAACCCACACCTCTTCTTTTACAGATCTTGCTCTCGGCTGCTGAAGAAAGAAGAAGCTGCAATCGGTTCCTAGAGAGAGAGGAGGAAGAGCTGCTTGTAGGTGAGGTTTTCTTGTGTTTTCTGCTCGGTTTTCAGCTGTGTTCGAGCTGCTGGACCGATTCTTACGTGTTTCTTGTGTTGGCTGCTTGTTTCGGTGTGTTAGGTGCTAGAACTACAGGTTGCTCTTGGGTTTGGAGGAGTTTAACTTGTTTGGGGCTGAAATGCATATTACCAACTACTTTGTAACCGAAAATATAGCTGATTTGTGTGCTTTGCACCTGTTGTGAGTGTGAGTGTGTGTTTCGGATACTTGACCGATTTGTGTGGTTGTATGCTTGTTCTAAGTGTTTAGCATGCTAGACCGGTGCTGAGAATGTATAAGAATGAGGATTTGGAACTGAATATAGCATAGGATGTAATTGAAAGTTAGTTTTGTGTTCATCTGCATTTAACAGTTTGTCTTTTGTTCATACGTATTTTCTAAGTCTTCATGCTCATTTGCTAAGTCTTCATCCACATTTGCTAAGTCTTTATGCGCATTTGTTGTGTTTATCCGCATTTTCCTTTAGTACAGTCAAAGTGTTCATCTGCATTTGTTTTGCCCATGCGCATTTACTACAGTGTCCATGCGTATTGCTTTAGTCATCCGCATTTGGTTCATGCGCACTTCCTAACACTTAGAATATTTCCTGAGAATGTTTATCCGCATTTGTTCATCCACGTTAGTATTGTTCATCCGCATTTGTTCTTCCGCATTAGTATAGTTCATCCGCATTTCTTTAGGGGACTTGTAATTATTCTAGAATTTTGGGAATAGAATTTAAGTGTTAAGTACTAATGAATAAGGAAAGATTATGCTTGTTTAATGTTTCTAATGTTTGATTTTCTTCTTATGGGCTGCTTGTATTGGATGGTTATTATTATACTTCATGGTATGCGATTATTAAAACAGTGAATATTTTAAAAGTATTATTCATAACCAAGTGGACACAAAGAAAAAAAGAAGACAATGGAACTTAATGAATGTTACCCCCGGACCCTTATAATCAGTGGAAAAGCCTTGCAAGCACAATGGAATGAGGTGCATGACCTTGATGTTGTTAGCTCAACTGATGTGTGACTAATTTAGGATGCACATCTGGGGTCTAATCCTAGGGATTGACCAAACCAATGGGACCCGTATTCATGACCAGGCTTCGTGCCTAGCAGTGTGGGTCAACTGTCGAATGGGTTAGCTACCAAAACTCGTTTGCCGACAGGGTTCGGCGTTTGTTGCCAACCAACCATATAGGCTCTTGCGTTGCGCAAACCTAGACAATGAAAGTGAAAGATAATGAAAGAAAGAAAGACAAAGAATCTCTTAATGGTTGATTGTGTATGATGATGAATGATGATGTATGATCACCAAGTGAAGTTTACAAAAGTATATTATCTGTATTATTAAACTAGAACTCACTCAGCAACGCTGCCATTTTATATGCATTTTTAGTTGGCATGTAATGTGGTTACTGAGGGTGGCACGGAGTTGAAGCTACTTGGCAAACAAAGACTGGCATCCATCTCATGCAAGAAGAATGTTGTTATTTTGTAATACAACTAAGTAGTCTTTTGGGATTTTAATCAACGATGTATTATTTGGCAAAAGTAACTATAAATGTATGAAATGGTTTTGATAATTCTTCCATTGTAATATTTTCTTATGTTTATATATTTTAAATGAGTTTTAATAATGAATGATGCTATGAATGACCAACTATAAGCGTCCTGGGAATGGGGCCTTACAATGCTCCATTTAGGATTGATTAGTGTGATTCTAGTGATAATCATAATAAGATTCGATTTGATTGGTTCCTAAATGAGTTAAGAAGGCCTAAGATTCAAAACTCCATAGCATTGGAGGTTGTTTCTGAGTGCAAAAAACTATCCATACGAGAACTACTGTTGTTTAATGCTATTGTGTAACCAGTTTGTTTCCAATATATTTAGTTAAGGTTTCGTGAATACTTTAATGCAACAATTTGTAGTTGCACAATTTTAAGTGCAATAAAAGAAAATCTTATTTAGTTGGTCATGTTACCTTCTATTGGATTCTTTGTTTTAACGATCAAATATTGCATTTTTTGTTTGATGTCTGGTTATATTTATTTGCTAATTGTAGTTTGATTCTTGAATCTTATTGCGTGAATACATTAGTTTCTTGGTCCTTCACACCTGGTTTCCTTGCCTTGGGGGTCGATAAAATATTTTGTGCATCGATAGTTGTCATTTTGTTTTGTTAAGTGGATTTTTCTGATAGGAGTGTTCGAGGTTTGTTGTTGAGTGTTCTAGTTGAGTTTTAAAGAGGAGTGTATTGATTTCAAGGGTCATTCGTGTGGTTTCATGTTCGGATTTGGTTTCGGTTTAAAAAATAGATACTTTGCTCCATTTAGGATTTCTTAGTGTGATTCCAATGATGATTATGATAAGAAATTGATTTGATTTGTTCACGAGTGTGTTAAGAAGTTTTGAGAATCAAAACATAATAGCATTGTAGTTTGTTTCATAGAGCAAAAACCTATCAATGCAAGAACTATTGTTGTTGAATGCTATTGTATAACCAGTTTGTTTGCAATGTAATTAGTTAAGGTTTCGTGAATACTTCAATGCAACAATATGTAGTTGCACAAATATAACTACTAGAAAAGAAAATCTTACTTATTTGGTCGTGTTACCATGATTTGGCTTCCTTGTTATCGATTAAATATTACATTTCTTGTTTGACATATAAATATATTTATTTCATCATTGTAATTTGATTATTGAATCATATTGAGTGAATAAAATAATTTATGCATCCTTCCTACCTAGTTTTTTTTGCCTTGATGGTCGATGAAAAATTTTACAGACAAGAATGTTTGAAGTTAGCTGTGAAGTGTTATAGTTGAGTTTTGCATAGGAGTGGATTGATTTCAAACGTCATTTGTGTGTTTTCATGTTCGGTTTTGGTTTCGAATTAAAAAATAGATACTTATGCTCCATTTAGGATTGATTATTGTGATTCTAGTGACGATTAATATTAGATTTGATTCGATTGGTTCACGAGTGTGTTAAGAAGGCTTAAGAATTAAAACTCCATAGTATTGAAGTATGTTTCGGAGAGCAAAAAACTATTAATGCGAGAGCTATTGTTACTTAATGCTATTGTATAAACAGTTTGTTTCCATTGTATTTAGTTTAGGTTTGGTGAATACTTTGATGCAACAATCTATCATTGCACAATTTTATGTGCAATAAAAGAAAATCTTAGCTACTTGGTTGTGTTACCTTGATTTTGCTTCTTTTTTATCGATCAAATATTGCGTTTCTTGTTTTACGTCTACTTATATTGATTTGGCCATTGTAATTTGATTCTCAAATTTTATATAGTGAATATAATAATTTCTTGGTCCTTCCCACAAGGTTTTCTTGCCTTGATGGTCGATCAAATATTTTGTGAATCGAGAGTTGTCATTTCTATTTATTAAGTGGATTTTTGAGACAAGGGTGTTCGAAGTTGGTTGTGGAATGTTCTAGTCGAGTTTTGGAAAGGAGTTGAATTATTTCAAAGGTCATTCGTGTGATTTCAAGTTTGGTTTTTGTTTTGATTTAAAAGATAGATACTATGCTCCATTTAGGATTGATTAGTGTGATTCTAATGTTGATTATAATCAACTTTGATTAGATTGGTTCACGAGTGTGTTAAGAAGGCTTTAAAATCAAAAGTTCATAGCATTGGAGGTTGTTTCTGAAAGCAAAAAACTATCATGCGAGAACTATTGTTGTTTATTGCTATTGTATAATCAGTTTGTTTCCAATGTATTTAGTTAAGGTTTCATGTATACTTTGAGGCAACAATCTGTAGCGGCACACTTTTAAGTGCAATAAAAGAAACGTATTTACTTGGTCGTGTTACCTTGATTTGGCTTCTTTTTTATCAATCATATATTGTGTTTCTTGTTCGGAGTCCGATTAAATTCATTTGGCCATTGAAATTAAATTCTCGAATATTATTGAGTGAATACAATAATTTCTTGGTTCGTCCTACCTGGTTTTCTTGTCTTTATGGTCGATAAAGTATTTTGTGGATCGAGAGTTGTTATTTTCATTTATTAAGTGGTTTTTACAGAACATGGTGTTTGAAGTTAGTTGTGGAGTGTTCTAGTACAGTTTTATACACGAGTTGATTAATTTCAAGGGTCATTCATGTGGTTTCGTATTTGGTTTTCATTTCGATTTAAAAATAGATATTATGCTCCATTTAGGATTGAAAAGTTTTATTCAAGTGATGATTATAATTAGATTTGATTCGATTGGTTCACAAATGTGTTAAGGAGGCTTCAAACTCAAAACTCCATAGCATTGGAGGTTGTTTCGGAAAGCAAAGAGCTATCCTTGCAAGAACTATTATTGTTTAATGCTATTGTATAACTAGTTTGTTTCCAATGTATTTAGTTAAGGTTTCATGAATACTTTGAGGCAACAATCTGTAGTTGCACATTTTTAATGCAATCAAAAAATCCTATTTAATTGGTCGTGTTACCTTGATTTGACTTCTTTTTCATTGATCAAATATTGCATTCTTGTTTGTCGACTGATTACATTAATTCCACCATTGTAATTTGATTCTCGAATCTTATTGAGTAAATACAATAGTTTCTTGTCCATCACACCTAGTTTCCTTGCCTTGATAGTCGATTAAATATTTTGTCTATCGAGAGTTGTCATTTGGTTTTATTAAGTGGATTTTTAAGACAAGAGTGTTCGAAGTCTATTGTGGAGTGTTCTATTTGAGTTTTAAACCGGAGTGGATTGATTTCAAGGGTCATTTGTGTGGTTTCGTGTAACACTAGAAAACTTCAAAAAAAAAAAGAAAGAAAAGTAAAGGGAGCAAATGGGATTTTATTATGAAAAGCAAGGGTTAAAAGTGTACAAGGGCCAAACCGGCCCATAATGGGGTTTAAAACAAGATATGGCCGCCCATATTTTCTCTCCCATGCACTCAACCTATGGCTTTAGAGAGAGAAAAAGGACTCCCACTGGTTCTAGAGTGAGAAGTAGAAGAATTCTCCCAAAAGGTAAGATTTAATGGTGTCTCTTCTCGGATTTGGTCGGGTTAGGCTTCTAGACAGCTTCCTATGTGTTTCTATGTGTTAAGTCTATATGTTTATATGTGTTTGGGTGTTAGAACTCCTAGTTTGCTCTCAGGTTTGTAGTATGTTGCTCGAAGATGGTTTAAGGTGAGCTCTAGATCCCCGCTTTACATGTTTACTACTTGTTTGGTGCTGTTATGCGTATTAAAAGTGATGTTTCTCAACAAACTATGTTTTCCAGATTTAAAAATGACTTTTTACGGAAAATTTGTATTGCTTTTAAGATTTCTATGATGTTAATGGTTGTTTTTGGTGTGCTATATATGAATCTGATAGTTTTAAGCTAAGAATATGTTTAAAATGTTGTATAGGATTAGAATTTGCAATAGTTGAACATAAGCACTTAAACATACTGTCCGTTGTGGGTCTTGGGTCATCCGTAGTGGACACTTGGGATGGAATATTATGATGTTTGCAGTGGACACTAACCGTCCGCTGTGGACACTTTAAACATTTTAGATTGTCCGTTGTGGACATTGACTGTCCGCTGTGGACACTTAAGTATACATGCATGTCTGCTTTGAACCTTAAGTCATCCGTTGTATGCCTTAGTACGCCTTAGTAAGCCTTAATCGTCCGCTGTTGACATTGACTGTCTGCTGCTGACACACTTAGTGTTTAATTATCTGCTGTGGACTTGGTTGTCTGCTGTGTACACTTAGTGTTTTAATCATCCGCTGTGAACCTTATTCATACGCTGCAAAACTTAGGTCATCCGGAAATTTTCGAGATAGAGCTTAAGTGATTAGTGCCTATGTCTTGATGGATGATAGGATTGTTTATGTTTTCTGGTTATGTTATTTATCTTTTGTGCCACGGATATAATATTTATTATTTCATGTTATGTGATTAAAGGCAAATGATATTTTAAAAGTATTATTCATAACCAAGTGGACACAAAGGAATAAAAGAAGACAGTGAAAATTAATGAATGTTACCCCCATGCCCTTATGATAAATTAAAAGCCTTGCAAGCAAAATGAATGAAGGTACACGACCTTGTTGTCGTTAGCACAACTGATTTGTGGTTGTTTTAGCCCATGAGGATGCACATCTAGGGTCTAATCCTTGAGATTAACAATAAATGAATGAATAGGACCTGTATTCATGAGAAGGCTTTGTGCCTAGCAGTGTGGGTCAACTGTCAGGGGTTAGCTACCATTTATAAATGTGTACTGACAGCGGTTCGACATTTGTTGCCAACCAACAATGTAGGCTCTTGTTTCGTGCAATCCTAGTTAAAGGAAGAGAAAGATAATGAAAGAAAGAAAGATAAAGAATGGTTTAATGAGTGTTATGTATGATATATGATCACTAAAGGAAGTTTGCAAAATGTATATTTTCATATATTATCTAAACTAGAACTCACTCAGCAATGTTGACTTTTTTATGCATATTAGTTGGCAGGTAATGATGTTGCTGGGGATGGCACAAGATTGAAGCTACTTGGCAAATAAAGACTGACATCCATGTTATGCAGAAATGATACTTTTGTCTTATAATACAACAAAAATGTTCTTTTTGAAACTTGTAACAACGTTGTATTTCTTGGCAAAAATTATTAATAATTGTAACACCTGGAAATTTCAGAAAAAGAAAAGAAAAGAAAGTAAAGGGAGCAAACAAGTTATTATTTCAAAAAACAAGGGTTAAAAGTGTGCAAGGGCCAAACCAACCCATAATGGGTTTAAAAAGGAGAAATGGCCGCCCATACTTCCTCTCTCACGCACTAACTTTCGGCTAGAGAGAGAGAAAGAAGCCCCCATCCAGTTCTAGAGAGAGAATATGGAAGAAATCTTCAAAAGGTAAGATTTTAAGGTGTTTTCTTCTTCATTTCAGACGGGTTTAAGCTTCTGGACCAATTTCTATGTGTTTTTATGTGTTTAGTTGCTTGTTTTCATGTGTTTAGGTGCTAGAACTCCAGGTTTGCTCTCGGGTTGTTGTGTTGGCTCGAAAGCTATTTAAGGTGAGTTTTGGATCCCCTCTTTTACATGTTTTCTACTTGTTTGGGGCTGATATATATTACTAATGTTTCATGAACCAAACTATGTTTTTCCATGAAAAATATGGCTGTTTTCGAAAGACGTATGTTTTAAAAGATTCTATGATGTTAAATGGTTGTTTGTTATGTTCTAATGTATGAACCTGATAGATCTATGTTAAGAATATGCTTAAGATGATGTATGGAACTAGAAACTTCATAAGTTGGATCGTAAGTGTTGAACATGTTGTCCGTTGTGGACACTAACTGTCCGCTGTGGACACTTAGGAGGATAATTCATGTCGTCCGCTGTGGACACTAAGTATCCACTGTGGACACTTGTGTTCTAGACCATCCGCTGTGGACATTGTTTGTCTGTTGTAGTCACTTGAGTATGCATGCATGTCCACTGCAGACACTTAAGTATGCATGCATGTCTACTGTGGACATTAGTCGTCCACTGTGGATCCTTTTAATATATTAGACTGTCTGCTGTGGATTATGGCTGTCCGCTGTGGACACTTGTAATGTCTAATTCATCCGCTATGAACATTAGTCATCTGCTGTAGACACACTTAGTGTCTTATTCATGCGCTGTGGACCTTTAGCCATCCGCTGTGGATTTTGGTCGTCCGCTGTGGACTTTGGCTGTCCGCTGTGGGCACTTAGTACTTAAGTTATCCGCTGTATACCTTATTCATATGTTGTGAACACTTAGGTTTACTCTGAAATTTTGGGAATAGAATTTAAGTGCTAAGTACTTATGATTAATGGAAGTTTACGCTTGTTTTAATGTTTCTAATGTTTTATCTGCTTGTGGGTTGCTGTTATGAATTATAATATTTCATGTTATGTATTATGATGTGACTTTAAGTGGCATGATATGTATATGTATGTAAAGTATTATGTAATGAAAGTGAAAGATAACGATGAGGAAAACTAGAATGTAATGAACAAATGATAGTCTTGGAACCAAAATGAATGAAGGTGCACGACCATGTTGTCATTAGCTCAATTGAAGTACGGCTTGACTAGCCTATGAGGATGCACTTCAGGGGTCCAATCCTTAAGATTGACCAAAACGATACGGGATCCTTGTTGTTTTACCCCGGTACTGTAGTCAGCTTCGTGCACAATGTATGGGGGTTTATTTAAAAATCTCGGCACAGTACCAACTCCGTGCATAATGTTTGGGGTTTAGCATATCGCATGATCTATATGAAAATGAAAGATGATAACAAATGGAAGTACGAAAACAAATGATGATGAACGATGATGAAAGATAATAAATAATTATTATCAAGATGTATGTATGATGTATTCACGTATGAAAGTAAAGGATATGTTTATACGAAGCAATGTGTTTTTTATTAACTAGAACTCACTCAGCAACGCTGACTTTTTATATGCATATCATGTTGGCAGGTAATTGTTGATGCTAAGGAGGTGCAGGCATGGATGCATAAGCTACTGGGGATGATCCAAGTCTAGCATCCATATTTTTTAGAATGATATTGTATTAATACAATTTTTGAGATGTAAATGAAACAATGTGATGATTTGACACAATTTAATTTATTAATGAAAAGATATATTTCTGCTGCAAAATGATGTGTTTTAAGTGTTTTATACGATGATTGACCAATGGTGTTGGGTCGTGTGTCACGAGGAACAGGGCTAAGACTGCCACAATGACACCAAACCCGATCTTCATCACCATGAAGGCGGTGATGAGAGTGCTAATCTGAGGGCCTCGGTGAAGAGGCATTAGTGGAAGAAGTTCATCAAGTCATGCAGACAATTCTACCATCTATGGTGACTGAGGTTATTAGGGCGGTAAGGGAAGACAAGAGGAAGGAGGAGTAAAAGAAGAATGCCGCTCTTTTAGGGGGCGAAGAAGGAGGTTTATACGAAAGCAATGTGTTTTATTATCAACGAGAACTCACTCAGCAAAGCTGACTTTTTATATGCATATCAGTTGGCAGGTAATTATTGATGCTGAGGAGGTGTAGGCATGGAAGCATAAGCTACTGAGGATGATCCGAGTCTAGCATTCATATTTTTTAGAATGATATTGTATTAATACAATTTTTGAGAGGTAAATGAAACGATGTGATGATTTGACACAATTTAATTTATTAATGAAAAGATATATTTCAGCTGCAAAATGATGTGTTTTAAGTGTTTTATACGATGATTAACCAATTGGTGTTGGGTCGTGTGTCACGAGGAACAGGGTTAAGACTGCCTAAATGACACCAGAAGAGCCCGATCTTCATCACCATGAAGGCGGTGATGAGAGTGCTAATCTGAGGGCCTCAGTGAAGGAGGCACTAGTGGAAGAAGTTTATCAAGTCAAGCAGACAATTCTACCATCTATGGTGACTGAGGTTATTAGGGCGGTAAGGGAAGACAAGAGGAAGGAGGAGGAAAAGAAGAATGCCTTTAGGCGAGGGGGCGAAGAAGGAGGTTCAGCGGAAAGGGAGCAACCTGAGACTAAGATGGTTGTTTCCAGTGACGATGAGGGGGAGGAAGCGGTGCAGGAAACTACAAAGGGGTGCAATTATGGGGCATTCCAGAGATGCAAACCCCCGACTTTTGATAGGAATGGGAATGTTGCTGCTGCTCACCTATAGGTGAGGGAAATGAAGCTGTGTTGGATATCAGCGAGAGCAGGGAGGACCAGAAAGTGAAGTTTGCTACCCATTTGTTTGTGGATTCGGCCTTATGCTGGTGGGAAAACATTATCCAGGCAGAGGGTAGCAGAGCGATTGGAAGAATGAGGTGGAGTGAACTAAAGAAGCTGGTGATTAAGGAGTTTTCTCCTCATAGGGAACTTGACAAGATTGAGAGGAAGTTCATGCAGTTGGAGGCGGGAACTATGACACACCAGCAGTACACAACTACATTTAATAAGATGGCGAGGCTGGTGCCAGACCAGGTGACACCCGTATCACGAAAGATCAAGAGGTACATCCAAGGTCTGCCGGCGGATATCTGCAGACACTTGATCGCCGCTCAACCAGGCATGTTTAGGTCGGTGGTTGATCTAGCAAGGAGACTGTATGACGAGGGAGAGGAGGTGACTGTGGTGGAGGTGAGTAAGAAAGGTGGCGGTGATAGATACTGGAACGGGAAACAATTTGGCAGTGGTGGCTTCACTCCCAAGAACAAAAAGGCAAGGGTTGATGACCGGAAGGTGGTGACGGCAGGTACAGGGATGAGGATGTGTAATAAGTGTGGGAAGGAGCATGCGGGGGAATGTGATTTGGCATCAAACATCTATTTCAAGTGCGGGAAGATAGGGCATATGGCAAAGGATTGTAGGGTGATGAGGTGCTACAACTGTTGCGGGACGGGGCACATGAACGGGGACTGCAAGAAGCCGAGGGCTAAGAACTCCGGGGCAAGTCAGAGGATCAAGAAGAAGAATGATGGGCAAAGGGCTAAAGCCAGGGCATTCACTATGACTTGGGAGGAGGCTAGGGTGGACCCCGACGTGGTGTCAGGTACCTTCCTAGTAAACCAAACTTGTGCCTCTGTGCTTTTCGATTCTGGTGCTAGTAGGAGTTTTATTTCTGCTGCCTTCTATGATAAGTTGACCATTAGTAGTAGAAAGATTGATGAGCCCTTCAATTTAGAAACAATCATTGGTAAGTCAACTACGATTTCTGATATGGTAGAAGATTATGACATAGAGTTGGAAGGCCATAGGTTTTCTGCTAGGTTGTTCGTGATGCCCTTAGGCAGATTCGATGTAGTCCTAGGGATGGATTGGCTAGTAGTCTATGAGGCAAACATGTTGTGTTGTAAGAAGATGATTTGATTGACCGCGCCTGATGGGAGTTCAGAGACAATTTACTACGATAGAGACAGTACGGTCCCGAAAGTAATTTCGACGGTTGTGTCAAAGAAGTGTATGAGGCGTGGATGTGGTGCCTATCTTGCTTATGTGAAGGATATGGTTGCGTCAGTACCACGATTATCGAATGTACCATTCGTGTGTGAATTCCCACATGTATTCCCGAAAGATCTATCAGGTGTACCACCTGACCGCGAGATTGAGTTCCAGATCGATCTGATACCTGGTGCCCAACTTGTCGCTAAGGCGCCGTATCATCTAGTTCCCTCTGAGATGAAGGAATTGATGACTCAGCTGTGGGAGTTTCTAGATAAGGGGTTCATTCGACTGAGTATCTCTCCATGGGGTGCGCCTATCTTATTTGTAAAGAAGAAGGATGGTAGTATGAGGATGTGCATCGACTACCTAGAGCTAAACAAGTTGACGGTGAAGAATCGGTATCCGTTACTGGCGATTGATGACTTGTTTGATTAGCTCTAAGGTGTCAGTTGGTTTTCAAGGATAGACCTCTGATCTGGTTATCATCAAGTAAAGGTGAAGGAGCAGGATATTCCTAAGACAGCTTTTCATACGCGTTATGGACACTACGAATTCCTTGTGATGTCCTTTGGTTTAACCAACGCGCTAGCTGCTTTTATGGACTTGATGAATCGGGTGTGTCGGCTGATGTAGGATAAATCAGTGATTGTGTTCATTGTTGATATCTTGATTTATCGAAGAGAGAGGATGAACATGCCGGTCACATTCCGAAGGTACTGGAGACACTTAGAAGGGAGAAGTTGTACGCCGCGTTCTGGTTGCACAAGGTTTAGTTTTTGGGTCATGTAGTTAATCCTGAAGGGATCATGGTGGACCCGACGAAAGTTGAGGCAGTGATGCAATGGAAATCCCCAAAGACGCCATCCGAGATCCTTAGTTTCTTGGGTTTGGCAGGCTATTACAAAAGATTAATCGAAAACTTCTCTAAGATAGCTTCACTATTGACCAAGTTGACCCATAAAGATATGAAGTTCGTATGGGGTCTAGAGCAGGAGAATGTTTTCGAAGAGCTAAAGATGAGATTGACTCAAGCTCATGTCTTGACGTTACCGAAGGGAGCAAAGACTTGGTGGTCTATTCAGATGCTTCTTATTCGGGATTGGGTTGCGTGTTGATGCAACGGGGGAAAGTTATAGCCTATGCATCCTGACAGTTGAAGATCCATGAGGCTAACTACCCTACTCATGATTTGGAATTAGCGGCGGTGGTCTTTGTATTGAAGATTTGGAGGCACTACTTGTACGGGACGAAGTGCACTATCTTCACTGACCATAAGAGCTTGAAGTACTTATTGGAGCAAAAGGATCTCAATATGAGGCAAAGGAGGTGGTTAGACTTGATCAAGGATTATGACTGTGAGATCAACTACCATCCGAGCAAGGCCAATGTGTTGGCGGATGCCGTTAGCTGAAAGGAGAGACCCGAGCCAATTCGGGTGAAGGCTTATCAGATGATCATGACCTTTGATGTGATGAAGAAGGTCAAGGAATTTCAGGACGAAGCTCTGAAGGAGGATCGAATTAACTCCGAGTGGATGAAGGGCCTAGTCGCGAAGTTAGGTGAGAACACTCTCGGTGTCAGAACCCGCTTCGGGCAGATGTGGATTCCTCGTTATGGAGATCTACGAGGGAAGATCGTGGATGATGCTCATAATACTCGATACTTAATTCATCCCGGTGCTACAAAGATGTATCAGGATATGAAAAAAGATTACTGGTGGCCGGGAATGAAGCATGACGTAGTGGGGTATGTTAGTAAGTGCCTTACTTGTTTGCAAGTGAAGGCAGAGCATCAGAAACCATACGGGAAGATCCAACCCTTGGATATACCCAAGTGGAAATGGGAGCACATCACCATGGACTTCATCACGAAATTGCCTGTAAGGCCCCCTTCCCGGGAAATCCCACAGTTGGTTATTCATAGCACATTACACATTAAAATTTATTGAGTAAGAAAACATGGAAACGGAATAGTTACACAAAAACCATTTCATGCATTGATAATAACTTTTGCCAAGAAATACATCATTGTTACAAGCTGTAAAAGAACATTTAATTGTATTACAAGACAAAAATATCATCTCCGCTTAACATGGATGCCAGTCTTTATTTGCCAAGTAGCTTCAACCTCGTGCCATCCCCAGCAACATCATTAACTACCAACTGATATGCATATAAAAAGTCAGTGCTGCTGAGTGAGTTCTAGTTTTGATAATATAGAAAATATACATTTATAAGCTTCACTGGGTGGTCATCCATTATTACATATATTCATTCATTAAGAGATGCTTTATCTTTATTTCTTTCATTATCTTTCTCTTTAATTAACTAGGATTGCATAGAGCAAGAGCCTATATTGTTTGTTGGCAATAGATGCCGAACCCCTGTAGGCAAACATTTATCATAGTAGCTAACCCATCGACAGTTGACCCACACTGCTAGGCATGAAGCCTGCTCATGAATACGGGTCCCATTGATTTATTGGTCAATCCCTAAGATTAGACCCTAGATGTGTATCCTGAATCAGCCATACATCAGTTGAGCTAATGATAAAAGGGTCGTGCACCTCTTTCCATTATGCTTGCAAGGCTTTCCATTTATCATAAGGGCCATAAGAAAAGAATCAAACATTGGAAACATCAAAAAAGCATAATCTTTCCTTATACATAAGTACATAACACTTAAATCTAATTCCTAAAATTTTAGAATAATTCTAAGTGTCTACAGCACATGAGTAAGGTATACAACGGATGACTTAAATACTAAGTATCAATAGCGCATGAGTAAGTTATACAGCGGATGGCTTAAATGCTAAGTGTCCAAAGTGCATGAGTAAGTTATACAGCGGATGACATAAATTCTAAGTGTCCATAGCGAATGGCTAAGGTCCACAGCGGACGACCAAGTCCACAGTGGACGGCTAAGGGTTCACAGCGGACATGCATTGCCCACTGCAGATGACTTAAAACATTCTAAGTTTGCACATCGGACAACCATAGTCCATAGAGGATAGTCTAAAGTACTTAAGGGTCCATAGCGGACAACTTATGAGCACATCACACAACATAAAATCTCCAAGTGTACACAGCGGACATGCAAAGTCCACAGCGAACAGTTTATATGCCTAAGTGTCCATAGCGGACACTTTGTATCCACAGCGGACGGCATGCATAATTCTCTAAGGGTCCAAAGCGGACATACAAGGCCCACAGCAGACACCATGTTCCACCTGCAATCCAACTTACATAGTTTCTAATCCCAAACATCATTTTAATCGTATTCTTAGCTTAGATCTATCAGTTATACACTTAGAACACCATAAACAACCATACAACTTCATAGAAATCTTTAAAACACATATATTTTGCAAAAACATCATTTTAGCTTTGGAAAAACATAGCTTATCTAGTAACATCATTTTTTTCAGTACGCATATCAGCCCCAAACAAGTAGAAAATCAGTAAAACAGGGGATCTAGGACTCACATTAACAGCTTTCGAGTCAAACACAACAAACCCGAGAGCAATATCAGGAGTTCTAACACATAAACACACATAAAGAAGCAACTAAACACATAGAAACACACAAAGATTGGTCCAGATGTTAAAACCCAACTGAAATCGAGAAGAAACACCTTAAAAATCTTACCTTCTTGAAGAATTCTTCCACATTCTCTCTCTAGAACCGGATGGAGCTTCTTCTCTCTTTCAAGCCGATAATTGTGCATGAGAGAGAGGGGTATGGGTGACCATATCACTTTTTTTTGAACCCATTATGGGCAGGTTTTCCCCTTGCACACTTTTAACCACTTTCTTTGAAATAATACCCTTTTTCTCCCTTACTTACTTTTCTTTTCTTTTTACTGAAATTTTACGTATGTTACAAGTCCACCCCCCTTATATATGTTTCGTCCTTGAAACCTGTCACTCCTTAAAACGATCTGGGTAGTGTTGTCTTATCTCTTCCTCAGTCTCCCATGTAGACTCGGATCCCTTCCTATGTCTCCACTATACTCGCATAAGTGGGACCACTTTATTCCTTAGCCTCTTCTCTTTTCTGTCAATGATGGACACTGGTTGCTCCACATAATTGAGCCGTTCATCCACCTCGATGTCCTCAAGTGGCACGATCATATCCTCATCAGCTAAGCACTTCCCCAAATGAGATACATGGAATGTTAGATGAATTCCACTTAACTTATCGGGTAGCTCTAACTTGTAAGCCACCTCTCCTACTCAATCAATGATTCGGAAATGCCCTATGTACCTCGGCCTTAACTTTACTCGCTTTGTGAACCGGATGATCCCTGTACAAGGTGAGACCTTCAACATAACTCTATTGCCCACCTTGAATTAGATCGGTCTACGTCTCTTGTCAGCAGACGACTTCTGTCTATCCTTCGCTACCTTTATAAAGGCCTTAATATTTTCCAACTTTTCAGTCGTAGCCTCGATCACCTTAATGCACCCCAACTCCTTTTGCCCGATGTCACCCCAACATACAGGCGTTCTACACTTCCTACCGTATAGCATCTCATATAGAGGCATACCAATGCTGGCATGATAACTGTTGTTATATGAGAACTCGGCTAACGGTAAGTGTTCGTCCCAACTTCCACCAAAATCAATGACGCATGCTTCTAGCATATCCTCAAGCGTCTGAATGGTTCTTTCCAACTGACCATCTATCTGAGGATGGTAAGCCGTACTGATATGTAACCTCATCCCCATCGCATAATGAAATCTCTTCCAAAACATAGATGTAAACCGAGTGTCACGGTCAGACCCGACAGACACTGGTACACCATGACGAGTCACAACCTCTTTAATGAACAGATCTGCCAACCTCTTAGATGAATATGTCTCGCGGATTGGCAGAAACTAAGCACTCTTAGTCAAACGATCAACTATCACCCATATGGCATAGTATCCCCTTGCCGTACGTGACAACTTCATAATGAGGTCTATTGTGATGTACTCCCATTTCCACTCTGGTATATCCAAGGGTTGGATCTTTCCGTATGGCTTCCGATGCTCCGCCTTTACTTCCAAACAAGTAAGACACTTACTCACATACTCTGCTACGTCGCGCTTCATTCCCGGCCACAAATAATCCTTCTTCATATCTTGATACATTTTCGTAGCACCGGGATGAATTGAGTATCAAGTCTTATGAGCCTCATAAATGATCTTCATACGTAGATCCCCATAACAAGGAATCCACCACCCCCCTGATCGGGTCCTGACACCAAGAGTGTTCTCCCCTAACTCGGCGACTAGGCCTTTCATCCTTTCTAAATTAATCTGATCTTCTTTCAGTGCTTCATCCTAAAATTCTTTGACTTGCTTCATCACATTGTAGGTCATAACCAACTGATAAGCCTTCACTTGTATCGGTTCGGATCTCTCCTTTCGGCTAAGGGCATCCGCTACCACGTTGGCCTTGCTCGGATGGTAGTGGATCTCGCAATCATAGTCCTTGATAAGCTCCAACCATCTCTTTTGCCTCATGTTCAAATCCTTTTGCTCGAAGAAGTATTCCAAGCTTTTGTGGTCAGTGAAGATGGTGCACTTCGTCCTGTACAAGTAATGCCTCCAACTCTTCAATGCAAAGACCATAGCCGCCAACTCAAAATCATGAGTAGGGTAGTTAGCCTCGTGGGTCTTCAACTGTCAGGATGCATAGGTTATAACCCTCCCCTGTTGCATCAACACGCAACCCAATCCCGAATAAGAAGCATACGAATAGACCATCAAGGCTTTGCTTCCTTTGGGCAACGTCAAGACAGGAGCTTGAGTCAATCTCTTCGTTAGCTATTCGAAAGCATTCTTCTACTCCTGACCCCATACGAACTTCACATCTTTACGGGTCAACTTGGTCAATGGTGAAGCTATCTTGGAGAATTCTTGGATGAATCTTCTGTAATAGCCCGCCAAACCGAAGAAACTACGGATCTTGGATGGTGTCTTTGGGGACTTCCATTGCATCATTGCTTCCACTTTCACCAGATCTACCATAATCCCTTCAGGATTAACCACATGACCCAAAAACTAAACCTCTCGCAACCAAAACGCGCATTTAGAGAACTTGGCGTATATCTTCTCTCTTCTAAGCGTCTCCAATACCTCACGGATGTGACTAGCATGCTATTCTTCATTCTTCAAATAAATCAGGATGTCATCAATAAACACGATCACTGATTTATCTAGCATGGGTCGACAACCTCGATTCATCAAATCCATAAAAGCAGCTGGCATGTTGGTTAAACCAAATGACATCACGAGAAACTCGTAGGGCCTATAACGTGTGCGAAAGGCTGTCTTAGGGATATCCTGCTCCTTCACCTTCAGTTGATGATACCCTTATCGAAGATCTATCCTGGAGAACCAACAAGCACCCTGGAGCTGATCAAACAAGTCTTCAATCCTTTGTAACGGATACTGGTTCTTCACAGTCAACTTGTTTAGCTCACGGTAGTCGATGCACATCCTCATATTACCATCCTTCTTCTTTACAAATAAAACCGGAGCACCCCATGGAGAGATACTCGGCCAAATAAAGCCCTCATCCAGAAGATCTTGCAGTTGCCTCATCAACTCCTTGAGCTCAAATGGAGCCAACCGGTATGGTGCCATGGTGACGGGTTGCGCTCCTAGCATCAAGTCAATCTAAAACTTGATTTCTTTATCGGGTGGGACCCCTGGCAAGTCTTCGGGAAACACATTGGGGAATTCATCTACTACTGGCACGTCTGATAGTTGAGGTATGGTAGCATTCACATCCTACACATAAGCCAGGTAAGCACCACATCCTCGCCTCATAAACTTCTCTTCCATGATCATAGATATCACTCGTGGAGTGATGCATTTCTTGTCTCCGTAAACCATAACCAAACTATCGTCGGGCGCAATCAGACAAAGCATCTTCTTTCGACACACGATATTCGCTTCGTAGGTCACCAACCAATCCATTCCCAACACCACATCAAAACATCCTAGAGCCATCACATACAATCTAGCAGGAAACTTATGACCGTCCAATTCTATAAGGCAATCGTCTATCATATCAGTCAACTTGGTAGATTTTTCTATCACTGTCTCTACATGGAAAGGCACATCTATCTTCCTACTCTTACCATGCATTACATGACAAAAGGCACCAGATACAAAGCTCCCTCTAGCACCTCAATTGAATAGCATAGAAGCATACAATTGGTTAACCAAAAATGCACCTGAAACTACCTTAGATCCACTCTGGCTTCTTCCCGGGTCATGTTCAATGCCCTTGCCTTTTCTTTGGTGCTCTCACTCTTCCCTTTCTCCCACATAGTCTGGGTCCCTGAGCTTCCTGCACCACCCTTCTTGCAATCCCAGCCCAAGTGGCCTACTTCTCTACATTGGTAACATCTCAGTATCCAGCACTCCTTAGCGTGATGGCCCTCGCCCCTGCATTTTAAGCACCTGTTCGTCCCCACTCTGCATTCACCCGTGTGGGTCTTCCTACACTTCTTACACCCCCTTTGGGCATTCCCTCTCTATTCTGGACAGCGATTGTCAACCTACATCTTCTTCTCCCTAATTCCATAGTTGTCATTCCTGAACCTCTTCCCATTACCATTCTTACTCCAACTCCTCTCGACCTTCCTTTGAACTAGCATTGGGTCCCTCTCATCATACAATCTCCCTGCCAAATCTACCACGGACCTAAACGTGTTCGGTTTAGCGGCTATCATGTTCCTCCTAATGTCCACTGGCAAACCTTGCATGTATCTCTTAATTTTATTGGACACCGGAATTACCAGGTCTGGCACAAGTCTTGCAAGTTCATTAAACTTGGAGGTGTACTCTTGATGAGTCATGTTCCTGGCCTCCAAATACAAGAACTCCTTCTCAGTTTTGTCCAATTCTTATTGTGGACAATACTCCTCCAGCACTAGTTCCTTCAAATCCGACCATTTTATCTTTTCTATAGATTGTTTTCCCTCGGCTTGGACAATGTTGTCCCACCAGTATAGTGTCGAGTCAAAAAAAGAATGGGAGGTAAACTTCACCTTCTGATCCTTCTTGCATTTACTGATGTCCAGCACTGCTTCCATCTCCCGAACCAATGGTGAGCAGTAGTAACATTCCCAATACCATCAAAGGTCGGGGGTTTGTATCTTTGAAACATCCCATAGTTGTACCCCTTATCAGTCTCCTTCTCCACCTCGCTATCATCCTCATGAATTACCACCTTTGGGCTAAGTGGCTATTCTTCAGCTTCCTCAGTCCTTTCAGTGGACTTTCTTGATTTCCTCTCCTCTTTCTTCCCCGTATCCTTATTTCTTTCCCATCCTTAACAGCCCTCAACATTTCAGTCACCACCGAAGGCAACACATTCTGCATGACTTTGTAGACCTCATCAGCAATAGCTTCCTTTACTGTGGATTTGAGGGTAGCTGATCCTTCACCCTCTTGGTATCTTTGGAGAACTGTGTCCTCATGAACCGTGTTGGGAGCCTTAGCTTTGCTCCTGGTGACACGTGGCCCAGTAGTACGCCCACTACGAGTACCACCTCGGGTTGCCTTCCCATATTTTCTACCTGCCATGAAATGAACTTCCTATAAGATTCAAACACCAACAAGGTCATTCAAGGTAATAGCTCAGGTAATGTCAAGTATAGTAAGTCCCTAATTACAGTGGCCAGTTGTGATTAGCTACTTACTTTACTCTTCATTTCCCAAGCATTTCCTATTCTGACTCCATCAGCATACAAATCTACTAAGCACATAATTCAAATAGCACACGGACATAATACTGGTTAACTTTAAGAAAATTACCTGATGGAACGTAGCTACTTGGGCTGGCATCCCTCCATTTTGGTCCCATATTCAGTTTAAGTTTAGGTTTTGAAAATAATATACCCAATTCTCTTAAACCTGGCTCTGATACCAACTTGTAAGGCCTTCTTCCCAGGAAACCCCATAGTTGGTTATTCATAGCGCATTACACATTAAGATATATTGAGTAAGAAAACATGGTAGTGGAATAGTTACACAAAAACCATTTCATGCATTGATAATAACTTTTGCCAAGAAATACATCGTTGTTACAAGTTGCGAAAGAACATTTAGTTGTATTACAAGACAAAAATATCGTCTCTGCTTAACATTAATGCTAGTCCTTATTTTCCAAGGAGCTTCAACCTCGTGTCATCCCCAGCAACATCATTACCTGCCAACTGATATGCATATATAAAGTCAGCATTGCAGAGTGAGTTCTAGTGTTGATAATATAGAAAATATACATTTATATGCTTCACTGGGTGGTCATCCATTATTACACATATTCATTCATTAAGAGATTCTTTATCTTTCTTTCTATCATTATCTTTCTCTTTCATTAACTAGGATTGCACAAAGCAAGAGCCTACATTGTTGGTTGGCAACAGATGCCGAACCCCTGTCGGCAAACGTTTATCATGGTAGCTAACCCATCGACAGTTGACCCACACTGCTAGGCACGAAGCCTGCTCATGAATATAGGTCCCATTGATTTATTAGTCAATCCCCAGGATTAGACCCTCGATGTGCATCCTGAATCAGCCACACATAAGTTGAGCTAACGAATCAAACATTAGAACCATCAAACAAGCATAATCTTAGAACCATAATAAATATAATCCATAATAGCAGGCCATAAGAAAAGAATCAAACATTAGAACCATCAAACAAGCATAATCTTTCCTTACACATACGTACTTAACACTTAAATTCTATTCCCAAAATTTCAAAATAATTCTAAGTGTCCACAGCGCATGAGTAAGGTATACAGTGGATGACTTAAATACTAAGTGTCCACAGTGCATGAGTAAGTTATACAGTGGATGGCTTAAATGCTAAGTGTCCATAGCGCATGAGTTAGTTATACAGTGCATGGCATAAATGCTAAGTGTCCACAGCGGACAGCTAAGGTCCACAGCAGACGACCAAATCCATAGTGGATGGCTAAAGGTTCACAGCGGACATGCATTGTCCACTGCGGATGACTTAAAACATTCTAAGTGTCCACAGCAGATAGCGTAGTCCATAGCGGATAGTCTAAAGTACTTAAGGGTCCACAGCGGACAGTTTATGTCCACGTCACATAACATAAAATCTCTAAGTGTACACAGCGGACATGCAAAGTCCATAGCGGACATGAAAAGTCCACAGCGGATAGTTTATATGCCTAAGTGTCTACAGCGGACACTTAGTATCCACAGCAGACGGCAAGCATAATTCTCTAAGTTTCCAAAGCGGACATACAAGGCCCACAGCGGACAGCATGTCCCACCTACAATCCAACTTACGTAGTTTCTAATTCCCAAACATCATTTTTCTTAGCTTAGATCTATCTGTTATACACTTAGAACACCATAAACAACCATACAACTTCACAGAAATCTTTAAGACACATATATTTTGAGAAAACATCATTTTAGCAGTGGAAAAACATAGCTTATCCAGTAACATCATTTTTTCAGTACGCATATCAACCCCAAGCAAGTAGAAAATCAGTAAAAGAGGGGATCTAGAACTCACCTTAACAGCTTTCGATTCAAACACATCAAACCCTAGAGCAATACCTGGAGTTCTAACACCTAAACACACAGAAAGAAGCAACTAAACACATAAAAACACACAAAGATCGGTCCAGAAGTTGTATGTAAAGTTTTATGGGGGTCTATGCATGTTTATGTTGTATGCTTGTGGGCTGCTATTTTGTTGATTATGTTCCATATTATCTATTATGATGTGACTTTACGTGGTGTGATATGTGCTTATGCACGTAAAGTATTATTATAATGAAAGTGAAAGATAAAGATAATGAAAAGTGGAACGTAATGAATGAATGAAAGTCTTGCAAGCAAAATGAATGGAGGTGCACGACTATGTTGTCGTTAGCTCAACTGAGGTGCGGCTTAGCTAGCCCATGAGGATACGCTTCAGGGGTCCAATCCTTGAGATTGACCAAGATGTGATGGGATCCTTGTCACGTACCCTGTTACAATGTTAGCTTTGGCATGACGTGGGGGTTAATTTATAAACCCCGGCACGGTACCAGCTTTGGCATGATGTGGGGGTATTGCATGTGGCAGGATCTATATATAAAGATGAACGATGTTAACGAAAGAATTGAATGATGATGAACGATGATGAAAGATAATAAATGACTATTATCAAGATGTACGTATGATGTGTGATCACGTACGAAAATAAAGGGTATGTTTTATCAAAAGTAAAGTATTTTATTATATAAACTAGAACTCAATAAGCATCACTGACTTTTTATATGCATATCAGTTGGCAGGTAATTGTTGATGCTGAGGAGGTGCAGGCATGGATGCATAAGCTACTAGGGACGATCCGAGTCTGGCATTCTAGATTTTTTTTTACAATGATTGTAAATGTCAAGTTTTGTGATGCAACTATAAGAACAATGTTTTATCAAGTATTTATAAATTGTGAGAGAGTTCCTACAGTTGTAGGCGAGAACCATGACACACCAGCAGTATACAACCAAGTTCAATGAGATAGTGAGGCTGGTGCTAGAACAGGTGACATCCGTGTCACGAAAGATCAAGAGATACATCCAGGGTCTGCCGGCGGATATCCGTAGGCATCTGATTGCCCCCCGGCCAGGTACGTTCAGGTCGGTGGTTGATCTGGTAGGGAGACTGTATGATGAGAGAGAGGAGGTGGTAGCAGTTGATGTGAGTAAGAAAGGTGGTGGTGATAGAAACTTGAACATGAAGCAGTTTGGTCATGGTAGTTTCATTCCAAAGAACAAAAAGGCAAGGGTGGATGACCTGAGGGTGGTGACGGTAGGTACGGGTACGAAGATGTGTAATAAATGTGGGAAGGAGCATGTTGGAGAATGTAAGTGGGATCGAATCTCTGCTTTCGGTGTGGGAAGGAGGGCCACATGGCAAGGGATTGTCACATGATGAGATGTTACAACTATGGCAAGACTGGGCACATGAGCAGAGACTGCAAGAAGTCGAGGCCTGAGAGCACCGGGGCAAAGAAATGGATTGAGAAGGAGAAGGAGGGGCAGAGGGCGAAGGCCAGGGAGAAATAGGAATTATTTCAAAGCAAGGGGTTAAAGGTGTGCAAAGGTAAAACCTGCCCATAGTGGGTTTAAAAAGGTGATATGGCCGCCCATACCCCTTCTCTCATGCATAACTTTTGGCTAGAGTGAGGAAAAGAAGCTCTCAACCGATTTTACTAAGATAAAGTGGAAGAAATCTTCAGAAAGGTAAGATTTAAGGTGTTTCTTCTTGGTTTCAGTTGTCTTTAAGCTTCTAGACAGATCTTTATGTGTTTCTGTGTGTTTGGTTGCCAGTTTTTGAGTGTTTAGGTGCTACAACTCCAGGTTGCTCTCGGGTTGGTGGTGTTTTACTTGAAAGCTGTTAGAGGTGAGTTCTAGATCCCCTCATTTACATGTTTTCTATGTTTTAGGGCTGATATGTATATCAAACTGTTGTTATATAAAACATACTATGGTTTTCCATGAAAGTACAACAGTTTATGAAAGATGTATGTTTTTAACAGATTTCTATGAAGTTATGTAGATGTTTGTTATGTATTAAGTGTGAATCTGGTAGATCTATGCTATGTATATGTTTAGAAATGATGTATGGGCTAGAAACAACATAAGTTGAATCGCAAGTGTTGGACTTGGTGTCCGCTGTGGACACTAGCTGTCCGCTGTGGACACTAGTTGTCCGCTGTGGACACTTGAGCATGAATAAGGTGTCCGCTGTAGACACTTAGGTAGTGGGACTATCCACTGTAGATGTTGCATGTCCGCTGTGGACACTAAGATTTTTTGTACTATCCGCTGTGGACCCTTAAGTACTTTAGACTGTCCGCTGTGGACAATTGGAATGTTTTAAGTTATTTGCTATGAACCTTAGTCATCTGTCGTGGACAATGCATGTCTGCTGTAGACCTTTTAAGTATGCATACATGTCCGCTGTGAACCTTTAGCCATCCGCTGTGAATACACTTAGTGTTTCATTCATGCACTGTGGACTTTGGCCAAGTGGGGAAATCTTTCGAAGCTTAGGAAGAAATCTTCCAAAGCCAAGGTAAATCTTTGGAAGGTATCATGAAGTCTCTCGAAGCTTCATGGTTGTATCTAGAGACGTGTTAGGCGCCATGAACCCCTAGGCTTATTCTGAATTTTGGGAAATAGAATTAAGTGCTAAGTACTGATTTTTTATGGGGGTCTATGCTTGTTGATCTTGTATGCTTGTGGGCTGCTGTTATGTTGATTATGTTCCATATTATCTATTATGATGTGACTTTATGTGGTGTGATGTGTGCTTATGTATGTAAAGTATTATTGTAATGAAAGTGAAAGATAAAGATAATGAAAAGTGAAACGTAATGAATGAATGAAAGTCTTACAAGCAAAATGAATGGAGGTGCAAGACCATGTTGTCATTAGCTCAACTGAGGTGCGGCTTAGCTAGCCTATGAGGATGCGCTTCAGGGGTCCAATCCTTGAGATTGACCAAGATATGATGGGATCCTTGTCGCGTACCCCAGTACTGTGTCAGCTTCGACATGATGTGGGGGTTTATTTATAAACCCCAGCACATTACCAGCATCGACATGACGTGGGGGTATTGCATGTGGCAGGATCTATATATAAAGATGAATGATGTTAACGATAAAAAGAATGATGATGAACGATGATGAAAGATAATAAATGATCATTATCAAGATGTACGTATGATGTGTGATCACGTACGAAATCAATGGATATGTTTTATCAAAAGTAAAGTATTTTATTATATAAACACGAACTCACTCAGCGTCACTGACTTTTTATATGCATATCAGTTGGCAGGTAATTGTTGATGCTGAGGAGGTAAAGACATGCATGCATAAGCTACTGGGGACTATCCGAGTCTGGCATTCTATACTTTTTTTGACAATGCTTGTAATTGTCAAGTTTTTGTGATGCAACTATAAGAACAATGTTTTGTCATGTATTTATAAATTATTTCCGCTGCAAAAATGAAGTGTTTTATATGTTTTATGCGATGATTGACCAACTGTAAGCGTCCTGGGAATGGGGCCTTACACTTACTCGTCAGAAAGGTTGGCGGAGCTGTTCATCAAGGAGATTGTAACTCATCATGGTGTGCCGGTTTCTATTGTTTCTCATAGGGACACTCGGTTCATGTCCATGTTCGGGAAGAAATTTCATGACGCGATGGGTATGAGGTTACACATTAGCACAACTTACCACCCTCAGACAAACGGTCAATCAGAACGGACCATTTAGACCTTGGAGGATATGCTCCAGGCATGCATTATTGATTTTGGTGGAAGTTGGGATGAAAATCTACCGTTGGTAGAGTTCTCCTAAAACAATAGTTATCATGCCAGTATAGGCATGCCACCATTCGAATGTTGTATGGGAGACGATACAGAACCTTGGTGTGTTAGGGTGATATCGGGCCGAAGGAGTTGGGAAGTATCGAGATCATTGAGGCCACGTCGGAGAAGTTGGAAAAGATCAATGCTTTTATGAAGGCAGCAAAGGACCGGCAGAAGTCCTACGCTGATAAGAGAAGGAGGCTAATTGAGTTCCAAGTAGGAGATAAGGTGATGTTGAAAGTATCTCCTTGGAAAGGGATTATCAGGTTTCAAAAGAGAGGGAAATTGAGCCAAAGGTATATCGGTCCTTTTAAAATCATTGCCAGAGTTGGTGAAGTGGCATACAGGCTGGAACTTCCAGATGAGCTGCATGGGATTCATCCTACGTTCGATGTATCTCACTTACGAAAGTGCTTAGCCGATGAAGATATGATCGTGCCGCTAGAGGACATCGAGGTGGATGAACGGCTCAATTATGTGGAGCAACCGGTGGCCATCGTTGGTAGAAAGGAGAAGAGGGGATAAGGAATAAAGTGGTCCCACTTGTGCGAGTACAGTGGAGACACAGGAAGGGGTCCGAGTCTACATGGGAGACTGAGGAAGAGAAGAGACAACACTATCCGCAGCTGTTTGATAAGTGACTAGTTTTGGGGACGAAACCTATATAAGGGGGGTCGACTTGTAACACCCGGAAATTTCAGAAAAAGAAAAGAAAAGAAAAGCAAAGGGAGCAAACGAGTTATTATTTCAAAAAGAAAGGGTTAAAAGTGTGCAAGGGCCAAATCGGCCCATAATGTGTTTAAAAAGGAGAAATGGCCGCCCATACTTCCTCTCCCATGCACTAACTTTCGACTAGAGAGAGAGAAAGAAGCTCCCATCCTTTCCTAGAGAGAGAAAGTGGAACAAATCTTCAAAAGGCAAGATTTTAAGGTGTTTTCTTCTTGGTTTTAGATAGGTTTAAGCTTCTGGACCAATTTCTATGTGTTTAGTTGCTTGTTTTCATGTGTTTAGGTGCTAGAACTCTAGGTTTGCTCTCGGGTTGTTGTGTTGGCTCGAAAGCTGTTTAAGGTGAGTTCTAGATCCCCTCTTTTACATGTTTTCTACTTGTTTGGGGCTGATATGTATATTAAACTGATGTTTCATGAACCAAACAATGTTTTTCCATGAAAAATATGGTTGTTTTCTAAAGATGTATGTTTTAAAAGATTCTATGATGTTAAATGGTTGTTTGTTATGTTCTAATGTATGAACCTGATAGATATATGTTAAGAATACGCTTAAGATGATGTATGGAACTAGAAACTGCATTAAGTTGGATCGTAAGTGTTGAACATGTTGTTCGTTGTGGACACTTACTGTTCGCTATGGACGCTTGAACATTGTTAGAATGTCTGTTGTGGACACTTAGGAGGATAATTCATGCCGTCTGCTGTGGACACTAAGTATCCAGTGTCGACATTTGTGTTCTACACCATCCACTATGGACATTGTTTGTCCCCTGTAGTCACTTTGTATGCATGCATGTCTGCTGCAGACATTTAAGTATGAATACATGTCCACTGTGGACATTGGTCATGCGCAGTGGATCCTTTTAATACTTTAGACTCTCCGCTGTGGATTATGGTTGTCCACTGTGGACACTTGTAATGTCTAATTCATCCGCTATGAACCTTAGTCATCCGCTATGAACACACTTAGTGTCTTATTCATGCGCTGTGGACCTTTAGCCATCTGCTGTGGATTTTGGTTGTCCGTTGTGGAATTTGGCAATCTGTTGTAGGCATTTAGTACTTAAATCATCCATTGTATACCTTATTCATACGCTGTGAACACTTAGGTTTACTCTAAAATTTTAGGAATAGAATTTAAGTGCTAAGTACTTATGTTTAATGGAAGTTTATGCTTGTTATAATGTTTCTAATGTTTTATCTGCTTATGGGTTGCTGTTATGAAATTTAATATTTCATGTTATGTATTATGATGTGACATCCGGCAATTTTCCGTTACCAAACTCCGTTAGTTCCGTTATGTCTTGCATACACGTGTCGTGCACACACACTAGTTGTCGTTGAACGTTGGTGACTTAATAATAATCAGTAATGTTAAATTGATGATAATTAAGTTAATAATGTGATTATTAAGTTATGCTTATGTGATTTAAATGTTAACTGTAACTTTATCGCGTAAAGTGGAAACGTGTGTATCATTTCGTGAATCTTGTGATTTGTGAGATAATTTATAAAATTAGTATGGTTGACTAATAATGTTTACATTATTAAGTTAAAAACTCTCTTAAAAAGTATTTAAAAGATTAATTTGATTAAAAATACAAATTACAAGGTGTAAAGTGTAATTGTGAAAGAAATCAAGTTACAAAATGTAATTCCCAACCCTAAAACCCCCCATCGGCCGCAACCAACTCTCTTCCCCCTATCCCTTGCTAAAACCGATTGAGATCAAGCACAAATCTGCGATTTTTGACCGATTGCAAGGCAACATCGCACTAGAAGCATCCAATCTCGTTCCTTTTCGCGATTTAGAAGGTAATTTCATGTTTCTTCATGTGTTTTGTTCTAGCCGAGAGTTTGTGTGCGATTTGGATGAATTGGTGGTCAATTGATGCTTGTTTGTTGATGTTAATGTGTTTGTTAGATAGAATGCATACTAATTCACGTCAACTATGCAATAAAGTTTGGATTTTGGTTGTTTGTTCCTATGATTATCTTTAGCCGAAAGTTTGATGCAATTTTGATCAAATTAGATGTTGAATGTTGGATGTTTGATGTTGTAATGATGCTAGTTAGGTTGTATGCATATTAGTTAACGTCAATTTTGTAAGAAAGATGGGATTTTGATTCATTGTTCATAGGTTACTAAGAATAGTAACTTTATTTTGCATGAATTGATGATTTGATGATGTATGAATGTTATGGATGTGTTTGTGATGATGATTAGATGCTAGGTTGATGAGATGAACAATTGAAAATCAAGAAGATGTGTTATAGTTCATACATTGCTAAAAATAGTAACTTTTGGTGTTGAATGTTGATGAATCATGATGATTAGATGTTGTTGATCATGTCTAGATATTGTCATGGACTTGAATTGGTATGTAAATGATGAATTCATGAATGTCTTGGGTGTTTGATGGATTTGGGATGAACTTTCCCAAAAGGGAAACTTTAATTGTGAAATCTCTTAAATATGATGATTTGGGCATGTTAGGAGCATTTGGATCATGCTAGTAAGTTCATAGATGAGTTCTAAGGTGATAGAATGTATTGGGTGGATTCAATGGATGTTGGTTTGGGTAATTATCTGTTTTGGCCTGTTTGTGGAAGTTCATGCTTATAAATCATAGGAGCATGTTAGGATTTTGATTGATTGATGGTTAATCATGAATGAATGTTTTGGGAATGATTTGGATTGTGGTAATTGATGTGTGATGGTCATCATACACGTGTGCGAATCTGAGGCCCCTACTTAGTAGGATTGGCAGGGTTTAGGGTGTGAAGTCGTGAGTGGCTTCACATGGCATGTAGTGCGTGATTTGATCCTTGTATGGTGTGTTATTTGTGTTATAGATGTTATGAGCATGATAATAGTTTGAGACTCGCATGACTTGTATGATGCTTGATGATATGATGATCTAGGTAGTACTTATGGGTAATGAATTTCCATGTGTGATTAGTTTGGATGTTAATCATGTGTGATGTACTGTTACGCTTGTTTGAATGAAATTTCACCTATAATGTCACCAACGGGTCAAACGGGTCAACTGGGTCATATGTGTCTTGTCTTTCTAAAACCTTGAGTTCTTTGGTTTGTAGAGCACTTAGGGTTTCATATTGATTCTGTGTACACGTACTTATGTACTCATGTGTTCTAGGTGACCTTTGAAGGTTGTATTTCCCCTCTTTCTTTCAAGTTAAGCTCTAAGTTAATTCTTGCGCGTATCAGGTGAGTTCATGCCCCGCTCTTTTACATACTCTCTTTTGGGGGAGATAGCATACTGGTTTTTACAAACGCTTTATCATGATAAGTTGTGTATGGTATAATATAGTGTTGATTACCATGAAAGTCCTCACACTTTTGGATTGTTAATAATGATGGTTAGCAGGAAATCTTGGGTAGTACTACTGGGTCTGACGAGCCCCACCTGTGCGACTCGAGGTCAAAAGGGTGCACTATTGTCCTAACGAACATTTGTCACGACCTGGTAAGTCGTGGCAGGAGGCAACAAATGTAACACAGTCAGCTTCAATCGCGAAATCACTATGATTATTACTGTTTGTTTATAGACTAGCTATCTATTACAATACACATCTTATATTTTGCAACTATCATTGGTTTATGTTTAAACGCAAACTCTTGAACTCACCAACCATTGTGTTGACATTTTAGTATGCTATTCTCAGGTTAAGGTTGCTATTGCCTAGGAGCACGTTACACGGGTCAACATCATGGTGTTTGGCAGCATGTTATGAAACATTGTTTTGGGTTAAGAATGTTTAAACATCATGTTTTGGTTTTGCTTAATACTTGGGCGCGTATGTTTGCACATTTTCAAATCATGTTTCATCGTTTTGGGTTTACTAGTTTATTTAACGCTTCCGCATGGTTTTAAAGTTTGAACTTTGGTTGGTTTTTTTTAAAAAGTGGCATATAGTGTCGTTCTGAGTAACTATTGACTGTGATCCTGGTTTGAGCTCGATCCTCCGCGGAACTGGGATTTCTACCTGACCTACATAAACCGTATGGCTTATAGAGAGCGCGTACCACCAGTAGCTCCTACACGACCTAGGACTAGGTCATCAACCACCTCTGCATTGCCTACTCTTCCTACCTTGAGCATCCCTCTCGAGCAGGCATTTGCAGCTTTGGTAGCCACTCTAGACACGGAGCGACAGCGGATTAGAGGACTCACTGATGAGAACTCTGCATTACGATCTGAGATGCGTTAGTTGTGTTTCCAGGTAGACACGCTTCAGGAGCGACTCTCGATGGCCATCGGTGGACATCATACCCTGGCAGGCAACGTTGTAGCACTTAGTGGGCGCATGGACGCACAGAAATTGAAGCCTACACGACCCGTACTCATGAGTTAGCCACTTTATGCCCAGGGATGGTGAATGAAATGCACAAGAGGGTTGAGCATTATATACGGGGATTGGTGCCCGAAATTCAAAGTATGGTAACTGCCTCTAACCCTACCACCATACAACAAGCTATCCAAATAGCCCACAGGCTGACTGATCAAGCAGTCGAGCAAGGTCGATTACCTAAGCGGGGCACGGTGGCAAGCGTGCCCGACCATAAACGCAAGTGGGATGGTTCAAGCAACAAGGGATCGTCATCCAGCAGCCAATCTCAACCTCAACAACAGCAGTAAAGTCAGCAACAGCAACGGAAGTTCGATAACAATCGAAGCTTGAACCAGGCGACTCCCTCAAATCAAGGACCCGGTGGGTATGGCGGAAGACAGCCGAAGTGCAACCGGTGTAACTACCACCATGTGGGTCGATGTGATAACTTCAAGTGCCAACGTTGTGGGAAGATTGGTCACGTAGCCAAAGACTGCCGGGGTGAACTGATGAAGAAGCCTCAACAATCACAAGAAACTCCGAAAGGTTATTTTGAGTACGGAAAAGAAGGCCATTACAGACGCAACTGTCCCCAACTTAAGAGGAATGGTAATGGTAACAACAACAATGGAAACAACAGCAATAATAACAATGGCAACAACAATAACAACAACAATGGTATGGCAACAACAATGGAGGCAATAACAACAAAGGAGCCAAAGGAAGAGCCTTCGTCATTGGCTCAGGTGAGGCTCTAAACGACCCTACAACTGTAACTGGTAAATTTTCGGTTAATGGTCGTTTTGCTACCGTATTATTCGATACCGGAGCCGATAGAAGTTTCGTGTCCACTAGGTTCTGTAGTCTTTTAAGTGATATGCCCTCAGCCTTAGAAACTAAATACACCGTAGAGTTAGCTAACGGCACACAGATTCACGTAATGCATATTCTTAGAGACTGCAAGATAGAGCTTGCTGGTCATACATTCACCATAGATCTCATGCCTGTTACGTTAGGAAGCTTTGATGTGGTAGTAGGCATGGATTGGCTTTCCGATAAACAAGCGGAAGTCATATGCCACGAGAAGATCATACGAATTCCCATTGGTGAAGAAGTCCTTACGGTCAGAGGTGATAGGAGTGGTGCGGTGATAGGCATCATCTCATTTATGAAGGCACAGAAGATGTTACGAAAGGGTCGACTATCCATATTGGCACTCATCACAGATAAACAGATCGAGGAAAAGAAGATAGAGGATATCCCCGTAGTTCATGAGTTTCCCGAGGTGTTTCCGGAAGACCTGCCTGGATTACCGCCTCATCGTCAAGTTGAATTCCAAATTGAGTTGACTCCAGGAGCCGCTCCAATTGCGAGAGCACCGTACCGGTTAGCTCCGAACGAACTGCAGGAATTATCCGCCCAACTACAAGAGTTGTTGGATAAAGGGTTCATCCGACCGAGTTCGTCGCCCTGGGGAGCGCCAGTTCTATTTGTGAAGAAGAAGGATGGTACATTTCGAATGTGCATTGACTATAGGGAACTGAAAAAGGTTACTATCAAGAAGATAGAGGATATCCCCGTAGTTCATGAGTTTCCCGAGGTGTTTCCGGAAGACCTGCCTGGATTACCGCCTCATCGTCAAGTTGAATTCCAAATTGAGTTGACTCCAGGAGCCGCTCCAATTGCGAGAGCACCGTACCGGTTAGCTCCGAACGAACTGCAGGAATTATCCGCCCAACTACAAGAGTTGTTGGATAAAGGGTTCATCCGACCGAGTTCGTCGCCCTGGGGAGCGCCAGTTCTATTTGTGAAGAAGAAGGATGGTACATTTCGAATGTGCATTGACTATAGGGAACTGAAAAAGGTTACTATCAAGAATAGATATCCCTTACCTCGTATCGATGATTTGTTTGATCAACTGCAAGGATCAAGCTATTACTCTAAGATTGATCTGAGGTCTGGGTATCATCAGCTGAGAGTTCGAGAAGAGGACATCTCGAAGACTGCTTTCCGTACACGATATGGTCACTATGAATTTTTAGTCATGCCATTTGGGTTGACGAATGCACCAGCAGTATTCATGGACCGCATGAATCGCGTGTGCAAATCCTATCTCGATCAGTTTGTTATCGTCTTTATTGATGACATACTAATATACTCAAGGACCAAGGAAGAACATGAGAAGCACTTACGTTTAATCTTGGAATTACTTATAAAGGAACAGTTGTACGCAAAGTTTTCTAAGTGTGATTTCTGGATACGTGAGGTACAATTCTTGGGTCATATTGTCAACGAGAAGGGAATACATGTTGATCCTGCTAAGATTGAAGCGATAAAGAATTGGTCTGTTCCTAAGACACCAAGCGAGATACGACAATTCCTTGGATTAGCGGGATATTATTGACGATTCATCGAAGGATTCTCTAAGATTGCACAACCTCTCACAGCCCTGACTTATAAGGGAACGATGTACAAATGGGGTGAGATTCAGGAATCTGCTTTCCAGTTGCTGAAACAGAAACTGTGTAGCGCACCAATATTAGCATTACCGGATGGTACTGATGACTTCGTAGTCTACTGCGATGCATCTATTCAAGGACTTGGATGCGTCTTGATGCAGCGGGATAAGGTGATAGCTTACGCCTCTAGAAAATTGAAGATTCATGAGAAGAACTATACCACCCATGACTTGGAACTGGGTGCGGTAGTTTTTGCCTTAAAGATCTGGAGACATTACTTGTATGGTACCAAATGCACTATTTACACTGATCACAAGAGTCTCCAGCACATCTTTGAGCAAAAGGAGTTGAACATGAGGCAAAGACGCTGGGTGGAATTGTTAAACGACTATGATTGTGCTATCAAGTATCATCCGGGGAAAGCAAACGTAGTTGCTGACGCGTTGAGTAGGAAAGAAACTACTAAGCCTCGGCGTGTGTGATCTTTGCAACTTACTATCAGCACACAGTTACCTGAACAAATCCGAGAGGCTCAGACAGAAGCTCTGAAAGCAGAAAACATTGGGTCTGAATCGTTAAGGGGAATGGAAAAACAATTGGAAGTAAAAGCGGATGGGATTCGTTACTTCATAGATAGACTTTGGGTACCTCTACATGGAAATCTGAGAGATTTGGTCATGATTGAGGCACACAAGTCTAAGTACTCTATACATCCTGGATCTGACAAGATGTACCACGATTTGAAGGCGCACTATTGGTGGCCTAACATGAAAGCAGATGTAGCTACTTATGTGAGCAAGTGTCTGACCTGTTCAAAGGTGAAAGTGGAGTATCAGAAACCATCTGGTCTACTACAACAACCCGAGATCCCTATATGGAAGTGGGATCAGATATCAATGGATTTTATTACTAAGTTTCCTCGCACTTCTACGGGATGTGACACAATATGGGTTATCGTGGACCGATTAACAAAGTCTGCTCATTTCCTAGCGATAAAGGAAATAGACAAGATGGAGAAGTTAACCCGACTTTATCTGAAGGAGATCGTTTCGAGGCATGGAGTACCGATCTTAATTATTTCTGACCACGATTCTCATTTCACATCATACTTCTGGCAGTCGTTGCAGAAAGCTCTAGGTACGTGATTGGATATGAGTACTGCTTATCATCCACAGACTGATGGTCAAAGCGAGCGTACTATACAGACTTTCGAGGACATGTTACGTGCTTGTGTGATTGACTTCGGGAATAACTGGGAAGTTCACCTACCATTGGTGGAATTTTCTTACAACAACAGCCATCACACTAGCATAAAGGTGGCACCTTTTGAAGCTTTGTATGGGAGAAATTGTAGATCACCAGTTTGCTGGGCTGAAATTGGTGATAGTCAATTAAGGGGTCCTGAGTTAGTACACGAGACAACTGAGAAGACTGTCCAGATAAGAAATCGCATGGCCGCAGCGCGAGACAGACAGAAAAGCTATTCTGACAAGCGACGGAAACCTTTGGAATTTCAAGTTAGTGACAAAGTCTTATTGAAAGTCTCACCATAGAAAGGCGTGATTCGGTTTGGTAAGCAAGGAAAGCTAAATCCGAGATATGTTGAACCATTTGAAATCTAGGAAAGAATAGGTCCAGTAGCTTATCGACTAGCCTTACCTGATTCATTGAGTGGAATCCATGATGTATTCCATGTTTCAAATCTGAAGAAGTGCCTAACGGATGAAACTATGGTTGTACCGCTGGAAGACGTTCAAGTAGATGAACAGTTACGCTTCATTGAGGAACCGGTCGAGGTGATGGATCGAGAGGTGAAGACACTTAAGCAAAGCAAGATACCCATTGTCAAAGTTCAATGGAAGTTGAGACGTGGACCAGAATTCACATGGGAACGTGAAGACCAAATGAAGCTTAAGTACCCTCAGCTTTTCGAAAGGACGATGCCAGCCGGCGAAGGTACTGATTAAATTTCTGGACGAAATTTCTTTCAACATGGGGATGATGTGACAACTCATCCAAAACTCACTCGATTTCGATTTTCTTGTGCCAATGCAGTAGACCAGTGATGGAACACTCACCATGTAACGCAATTTTCTAGACGAAAATTCTTTCAACATGGGGATAATGTGACATCCGGTAATTTTCCGTTACCAAACTCCATTAGTTCTGTTAAGTCTTGCATACACGTGTCGTGCACACACACTAGTTGTCGTTGAACGTTGGTGACTTAATAATTATCAGTAATGTTAAATTGATGATAATTAAGTTAATAATGTGATTATTAAGTTATGCTTATGTGATTTAAATGTTAACTGTAACTTTATCGCGTAAAGTGGAAACGTGTGTATCATTTCGTGAATCTTGTGATTTGTGAGATAATTTATAAAATTAGTATGGTTGACTAATAATGTTTACGTTATTAAGTTAAAAACTCTCTTAAAAAGTATTTAAAAGATTAATTTGATTAAAAATACAAATTACAAGGTGTAAAGTGTAATTGTGAATAAAATCAAGTTACAAAATGTAATTCCCAACCCTAAAACCCCCCATCGGCCGCGACCAACTCTCTTCTCCTCTCCCTTGCGAAAACCGATTGAGATCAAGCACAAATCTGCGATTTTGGACCGATTGCAAGGCATACATCGCACTAGAAGCATCCAATCTCGTTCCTTTTCGCGATTTAGAAGGTAATTTCATGTTTCTTCATGTGTTTTGTTCTAGCCGAGAGTTTGTGTGCGATTTGGATGAATTGGTGGTCAATTGATGCTTGTTTGTTGCTGTTAATGTGTTTGTTAGATAGAATGCATGCTAATTCACGTCAAGTATGCAATAAAGTTTGGATTTTGGTTGTTTGTTCATATGATTATCTTTAGCCGAAAGTTTGATGCAATTTTTATCAAATTAGATGTTGAATGTTGGATGTTTGATGTTGTAATGATGCTAGTTAGGTTGTATGCATATTAGTTAACGTCGATTTTGTAAGAAAGATGGGATTTTGATTCATTGTTCATAGGTTACTAAGAAAAGTAACTTTATTTTGCATGAATTGATGATTTGATGATGTATGAATGTTATGGATGTGTTTGTGATGATGATTAGATGCTAGATTGATGATATGAACAATTGAAAATCAAGAAAATGTGTTATAGTTCATACATTGCTAAAAATAGTAACTTTTGGTGTTGAATGTTGATGAATCATGATGATTAGATGTTGTTGATCATGTCTAGATATTGTCATGGACTTGAATTGGTATGTAAATGATGAATTCATGAATGTCTTGGGTGTTTGATGGATTTGGGATGAACTTTCCCAAAAGGGAAACTTTAATTGTGAAATCTCTTAAATATGATGATTTGGGCATGTTAGGAGCATTTGGATCATGCTAGTAAGTTCATAGATGAGTTCTAAGGTGATAGAATGTATTGGGTGGATTCAATGGATGTTGGTTTGGGTAATTATCTGTTTTGGCCTGTTTGTGGAAGTTCATGCTTATAAATCATAGGAGCATGTTAGGATTTTGATTGATTGATGGTTAATCATGAATGAATGTTTTGGGAATGATTTGGATTGTGGTAATTGATGTGTGATGGTCATCATACACGTGTGCGAATCTGAGGCCCCTACTTAGTATGATTGGCAGGGTTTAGGGTGTGAAGTCGTGAGTGGCTTCACATGCCATGTGGTGCGTGATTTGATCCTTGTATGGTGTGTTATTTGTGTTATAGATGTTATGAGCATGATAATAGTTTGAGACTCGCATGACTTGTATGATGCTTGATGATATGATGATCTAGGTAGTACTTATGGGTAATGAATTTCCATGTGTGATTAGTTTGGATGTTAATCATGTGTGATGTACTGTTACGCTTGTTTGAATGAAATTTCACCTATAATGTCACCAACGGGTCAAATGGGTCAACTGGGTCAAATGTGTCTTGTCTTTCTAAAACCTTGAGTTCTTTGGTTTGTAGAGCACTTAGGGTTTCATATTGATTCTGTGTACACATACTTATGTACTCGTGTGTTCTAGGTGACCCTTGAAGGTTGTCTTTCCCCTCTTTCTTTCAAGTTAAGCTCTAAGTTAATTCTTGCGCGTATCAGGTGAGTTCATGCCCCGCTCTTTTACATACTCTCTTTTGGGGGAGACAGCATACTGGTTTTTACAAACGCTTTATCATGATAAGTTGTGTATGGTATAATATAGTGTTGATTACCATGAAAGTCCTCACACTTTCGGATTGTTAATAATGATGGTTAGCAGGAAATCTTGGGTAGTACTACTGGGTCTGACGAGCCCCACCTGTGCGACTCGAGGTCAAAAGGGTGCACTATTGTCCTAACAAACATTTGTCACGACCTGGTAAGTCGTGGCAGGAGGCAACAAACGTAACACAGTCAGCTTCAATCGCGAAATCACTATGATTATTACTGTTTGTTTATAGACTAGCTATCTATTACAATACACATCTTATATTTTGCAACTATCATTGGTTTATGTTTAAACGCAAACTCTTGAACTCACCAACCATTGTGTTGACATTTTAGGATGCTATTCTCAGGTTAAGGTTGCTACTGCCTAGGAGCATGTTACACGGGTCAGCATCATGGTGTTTGGCAGCATGTTATGAAACATTGTTTTGGGTTAAGAATGTTTAAACATCGTGTTTTGGTTTTGCTTAATACTTGGGCGCGTATGTTTGCGCATTTTCAAATCATGTTTCATCGTTTTGGGTTTACTAGTTTATTTAACGCTTCCGCATGGTTTTAAAGTTTGAACTTTGGTTGGTTTTATTTTAAAAAGTGGCATATAGTGTCGTTCTGAATAACTATTGACTGTGATCCTGGTTTGTTCACACGCCTCGCGGTAAAACTCCGCTCGTGGATTTTGAGGGTGTGACATATGAAGTGACTTTACGTGGCATGATATGTATATGTACATAAAGTATTATGTAATGAAAGTAAAAGATAACGATGATGAATACTGGAACGTAATGAACGAATGAAAGTCTTTCAAGCAAAATGAATGAAGGTGCACGACCATGTTGTCGTTAGCTCAATTGGAGTGTGGATAGCCCATGAGGATGCACTTTAGGGGTCTAATCCTTGAGATTAACCAAAACGATACATGATCCTTATCGCTTTACCTCGGTACTGTAGTCAGCTTCATGCACAATGTTAGGGGGTTTATTTATAAATCTCGTCATAATACCAGCTTCGTGCACAATGTTTGTGGTTTAGCATATGGCTGGATCTATATGAAAGTGAAAGACGATAACGAATGAAAGTACGAAAAACGAACGATCATGAACGATGATGAAAGACAATAAATAATTATTATCAAGATGTTTGTATGATGTATGATCACGTATGAAAGTAAAGGATATGTTTATATGAAAGCAATGTCTTTTATTATAAACTAGAACTCACTCAGAAATGATGACTTTTTATATGCATATCAGTTGGAAGGTAATTGTTGATGCTGAGGAGGTGCAGGCATGGATGCATAAGCTACTGGGGATGATCCGAGTCTGGCATCCATATTTTTTAGAGTGACATTGTATTAATACAATATTTTAGATGTAAACAAAATGATGTGATGATTTGACTCAATTTAATTTATTAATGAAAAGATATATTTCCACTGCAAAATGATGTGTTTTAAGAGTTTTATGCGATGTTGACGAATCGTAAGCGTCCCGGGAATAGGGCCTTACAATAATGCTTGAAATGCTTTTTGATAAATTATTCCGCTGCAGTGTCTTCTATTTCAATGTATGTTTATGAAATGTGCTATGAATGACCAACTGTGGGATTTCCCAGGATTGGGGGGCCTTACATTTCATGTTCGGTTTTCATTTCGATTTAAAAAATAGATACTATGCTCCATTTAGGATTGATTAGTGCGATGGTGTAAGGCCCCGATCCCGAAGACCCCTCAGTTGATCATTCATAGCATCATTCATTATTAAAACTCATTTATAATATATATACATAAGAAAATATTGCAGTGGAAGAATTTTCACAACCATTTCATGCACTTATAGTTACTTTTACGAAGTAATACATCGTTGACAAAAATCACAGAAGAGTACTTAGTTGTATTACAAAATAACAACATTCTTCTTGCATGAGATGGATGCCAGTCTTTGCTTGCCAAGTAGCTTCAACACCATGCCACCCTCAGCAACCACATTACCTGCCCAAAGTTTATGCGCCTAAATAGTGTCAAGCGCCCAACCCTTTGCTCAGGCGCCTAAGTGCTAGTCCATACGCCTGAACAGTTCATGCGCCCAGAATGTAAGCTAAAATGCCTAAGTGTAGAGTTTAAGCGCCTGAATAGTGTTAATGCGCCTAAGCAGGGCTCATGTGCCTGCATAGTGCTAATGCGCCTAAACACTTAGAAAATTTTCTGGGATTTTGGGAAATCAGAATTTTAGGGTTTGACGCCGGTTTGACTTGATGCTATTATCTGATTATTTTATTTATGTTTTGGGTTGTTCTTATGTTCCTATCTATTATATTATTATGTGATTTTACGTGGTGTGATTTATCCGTATACGTAAAGTATTATCTTTAAAGAAAGTGGTAAGATTAATGATAATGAGAAGTGGAACATAAAGAACGGAAGAAAGTCTTGCAAGCAAGTTCACATGAGATTCACAACCACTAGGTTGTTAGCTCAACTGTGTGCGGTTTAGCTAACCCGTTGGATGCACAGAGGGTCAATCTTTGAGATTGAGGGGACCCTTGTTGCTGCCCCGGTACTGGAGTTGGCTTCATGCATCAGTATGGGGTCTATGTGTAGACCTCGACTCAGTACCAGTTTAGTGCGCAATATCGGGGGCATAGCACATTGGTCTGGATTAAGTGAAAGATTAAAATAAAGGTTCGGATGAACGATGATGTAATTGGTAAAAGAAGATAATGGATGTTATCTTAGCTGTACGTATGATGTGTGATCACGTACGAATGAAAAGTATATTATTTTAAAGGGTATTTTTGTATGCAAACCTTTTAAGGTATTTTAATGTTTTTAAACTAGAACTCACTCAGCAACGCTGACTTTTATGCATTTTCAGTTGGCAGTTAGTTTTTGCTGAGGATGGCACTCGGGGAGCCTACTCGTCGGGGCTAGACTGGAAACCGTTCACGTATACTAATATTTTTGTTTTGTAATGCAATTAACATGATCTTTTGTAACTATTAACAATTAACAATGTATTGCTTAGCAACAGCATTTATGAATGAAGTGAATGGCTTTTGATATTAATTCCGCTGCACTAATTTATGAATTATGAAATGTTTTACATATTTAATGCTATGATTGACCAACTGTGAGGTCTCCGGGAACGGGGCCTTACATTTTCAAATATAGAAAATATACTTTTGTAAACTTTGCTTGGTGATCATTCATCATCATACATAATCAATCATTAAGAGATTCTTTATCTTTCTTTCATTCATTATCTTTCACTTTCATTGTCTAGGTTTGCACAAAGCAAGAGCCTATATTATTGGTTGGCAACAACTGCCGAACCCCTGTCGGCAAATGATTTTTGGTAGCTAACCCATTCGACAGTTGACCCACACTACTAGGCACGAAGCCTGCTCATGAATATGGGTCCTATTGGTTTGGTTAATCCCTAGGATTAGACCCCAGATGTGCATCCTGAATCAGTCACACATCAGTTGAGCTAACGACATCAAGGTCGTGCACCTCATTCCATTGTGCTTGCAAGGCTTTTCCACTGATTATAAGGGCCAAGGGGTAACATTCATTAAGTTCCACTGTCTTCTTTTATTTCTTTGTGTCCACTTGGTTATGAATAATACTTTTAAAATATTCACTATTTTAGTAATCACATACCATGAAGTATAATAATAACCATCCATAACAAGCAGCCCATAAGAAGAAAATCAAACATTATAAACCTTAAACAAGCATAATCTTTCCTTATTCATTAGTACTTAACACTTAAATTCTATCCCCAAATTTCAGAAAATCCCAAGTCTTTAGACAAATGCTAATGAACACAACAAATGCGGATGAACATTCTCAGGAAATATTCAAAGTGTCGGGAAGTGCGCATGAACCGAATGCGGATGACTAAAGCAATACGCATGGACACTGTAGCAAATGCGCATGGGCAAAACAAATGAGGATGAACACTTTGACTGTACTAAAGGCAAATAAATATGAACACAGCAAATGCTCATGAAGACTTAGCAAATGCGCATGAAGACTTAGCAAATGCGGATGAAGACTTAGCAAATGCGCATGAACAAAAGACTTAAACTGTTAAATGCGGATGAACACAAAGCTAACCTACAATTACATCCTATGCTATATTCAGTTCCAAATCCTCATTCTTATACATTCTCAGCACCGATCTAGCATGCTAAACTCTTCGAACAAGCATACAACCACACAAATTGGTCAAGCATTCAAAACATACACTCACACGCACAACAAGTGCAAAGCACACATATCAATTATATTTTCGGTTAAATATGCATTTCAGCCCCAAACAAGTTAAAAACAAGTAAAACTGGGGATCTAGAACTCACCTCTAACTGCTTACGAGTAAAACTCCTCCAAACCCGAGAGTAACCTAGAGCTCTTCCTCCTCTCTCTCTGTAGAATCTGATTTCTGCTTCTTCTTTCTTCAGCAGCCGAGAGCAACATCTGTAAAAGAAGAGGTGTGGGCTGCCATGCTTCTTTTAAATCCTATAATGGGCAAGTTTGCCACTTGCATAACTTTAACCCCTTGACTTGGGATATTTCACCTTTCTTTCTTTTTACTCTTCTTTTCTTTCCCTTTTAGTAAATTTTCGGGTGTTACATGTCCACCCCCTTTAAAAAGGTTTTGTCCCCAAAACTTGTCACTCCTCGAACAGCTGTGGGTAATGTTGCCTCATCTCTCCACAGTTTCCCATGTAGACCCGGATCCTTTCATGTGCCTCCCTTGTATTCGCACCAGTGGAACCACTTTAATCCGCAGCCTCTTCTCTTTTTTGTCAATGACGACCACTGGGTGCTTCACGTGATTGAGTCATTCCTCCACCTTGATGTCCTTGAGTGGCACAATCATATACTCATTGGCTAAGCACTTTCTCAATTGAGATACAGGAATGTCGGATGGATTCCACTTAACTCATCAGGTAGCTCTAACTTGTAAACCACCTCTCCAACTCAAGCAATGATTTGGACAGGCCCTATATACTTCGGGCTTAGCTTTCCTTGCTTCATGAACCGGATGATCCCTTTCCAAGGCGCAACCTTCCACATAACTCTATCCATCATCTAGAATTCGATCAGTCCATGTCTTTAGCAGACGTATGATTTATGTCTGTCCTTTGTTGCTTCCATAAAGGCCTTGATCTTCTCCAACTCCTTCTGCCTGAACTCACCCCAACAATACGGGCATTCCACACTTTCCATCGTATAGCATCTCGCAAGGAGGTATACTAATGCTGGCAGGATATCCGTTGTTATATGAGAATTTGGCTCACGGTAAGTGTTCGTCCCAACTTCCACCAAGGTCGATGACGTATGCTCGTAGCATAACCTCCAGCATCCAAATTGTCCTATCCAACTGACCATCCGTCTGGGGATGATAAGCCATTCTGATATGTAGCTTTGTCCCCCTTGCATTCATGGAATCTCTTTCAAAAACTTAGATGTAAACCGAGTGTCACAGTTAGACACTATAGACATTGGTACACCATAATGAGTCATAATCTCTTTGATGAACAAATCTGCCAATCTCAGATGAATACGTCTCGCGGATCGGTAGAAAGTGAGCACTCTTGTCAGGTGGTGAACTATCACCCATATAACCTTCTCATCCTTACGAGTCGTCTTAGTCAATGGTGAAGCTATCTTGGAGAAGTCTTGAATGAATCTTCCGTAGTAGCCCGCCAAACCCAAGAAACCACGAATCTTAGATGGCATCTTTGCAGACTTCCATTGCATTACCGTCTCAACCTTCACCGGGTCCTCCATGATCCCTTCAGGATTAACCACATGACCCAGAAACTGAACCTCGCGTAACCAGAATGCACGGTTGGGGAACTTGGCGTACAGCTTCTCCCTTCTAAGCTCTTCCAGCACCTCCCGATATGTCCGGCATGCTCTTCTTCGCTCTTCAATAAATCAGGATGTCATCGATAAACACAATCACTAATTTATCTAGCATAGGCTGACACGCCTGATTCATCAGGTCCACAAAAGCAGCTAGCATGTTGGTTAAACCAAAAGACATAACGAGAAACTCGTAGTGTCTATAAAGCTTACAAAACGCTATTTTGTGAATATCCTGCCCCATGACCTTCAGTTGGTGGTAACCAAATCGAAGATCTATCCTCGAGAACCAACTGTCACCTTAAAGCTGATCAAACAAGTCATCAATCCTCGGTAACGGATACCGATTCTGCACAATCAACTTATCCAGCTCACGGTAGTCGATGCACATCCTCATGCTACCGTCTTTCTTCTTTACAAACAAGACTGGAGCACCCCAGGGAGAGATACTCGATCGGATGAACCCCTTATCCAGCAACTCTTGCAACTAGACCATCAATTCCTTCATCTCGGAGGGAGCGAGATGATACGGCGCCTTTGCAACAGGTTAGGCACCTGATATCTAATCGATCTGGAACTCGAACTCGCGGTCCGGTGGCATACCTGGTAGATCCTCTGGAAATACGTCCGGGAAGTCACATGCGACCAGTACATCAGACAATCGTGGTACTGACGCATCCATATCATTCACATAAGCCAGGTAGGAACTACATCCTTGTCTCATGCACTTCTCGACCAACACCGTTGAAATTACCTTCGGAACCGTACTAACCCTATCACCGTAAATCGTTACCGAACTCCATCAGGCGCAGTCATTCGAATCATCTTCTTGCGACACACAATATTTGCATCATAAGCTGCTAGCCAATCCATCCTAAAACCGCATCGAATCCGCCAAGGGGCATCATAAATAATTTAGCAGAGAACCTATGGCCTACCAACTCTATGCCACAATCTTCTACCATAACAGAAATCTTGATTGACTTACCAATGACAGTTTCTACATCGAATGGCTCTTCAATCTTCCTACTCCTAGCGGAAAACTTATCATAGAAGGCAGCAAAATAAAACCCCTATTAGCACCAGAATGAAAAGCACATAGGCACAAGTTTGGTTTACTAGAAATGTACCTGACACCACGTCGGGGTCCACCCTAGCCTCCACCCAAGTTATAGCAAATGCTCTGGCCTCCACCCTCCACCACCTTCTCAGTCCCCTTCTTTGCCCCAGAGTTCTCATCCCTCGACTTCTTGCAGTCGTTGCTCATATGCCCCTTCTCGCCATAGTTGTAATATTTCACCACATGACAACTCCTTGCCATGTGGCCCTCCTTCCCACATCAAAATCAGGCGTTCGTTCCACACCTACATTCTCCTACATGCCCCTTCCTGCACTTCTCGCATACCTTCACTCCTATCTCGGTTGCAGCGACCTTGCATCCCTCAATCTTTGCCCTTTTGCCCTTGGGAGGGAAACCGCCACTACCAGTATGTTTTCTACTCCAGTTCTCCCCCCTCCTCTCATCTTCCCTTATAGTCCTAATGACCCCAGTCACCACAGATGGAAAAATCATGTGCATGACTTGGTGTACTCCCTCAGCTACAGCCTCCTTCACTAAGGTCATCAGGTTAACGCTCTCATCCCCACCTCCATGGTGATGAAACTTGGGCTCTTCAAGAACCGTTTTAGCAGTCCTAGCCCCGTCCCTCATGACACGTGGTCCAACACCTGGTCCACCTCGACCTCCAGCTCTAGAAGCCCCCGAAAGATGGACCACCAGCCATCCTCTAAACACTATAAGATTCAAACACCAACACGGTCGTTCAAGGTAATAGCTCAGATTATGTCAAGTATAGTAAGTCCTTAATTACAGTGGCTGGTTGTGATTAGCCACTTACTTTACTCTTCATCCCCCAAGCATTCCCTATCCAGACTACATCAGTATCCAAATATACTAAGCACATAAATCAAATAGCACACGCACATAATACTGGTTAACTTTATGAAAAAATTACCTGATGGCACTTAGGTACTTGGGCAGGCATCCCTTCATTCAGTCCCATTTTTAGCATCATTCATTATTAAAACTCATTAATATATATATATATATATATATATATATATATATATATATATATATATATATATATACATAAGAAAATATTGCAGCGGAAGAATTTTCACAACCATTTCATGCATTTATAGTTACTTTTGACAAGTAATACAACGTTGATTAAAATCACAAAACAGTACTTAGTTGTATTACAAAATAACAACATTCTTCTTGCATGAGATGGATGCCAGTCTTTGCTTGCCAAGTAGCTTCAACTCCATCCCACCCTCAGCAACCATATTACCTGCCAACTGGAAATGCATATAAAAAGTCAGCGTTGCTGAGTGAGTTCTAGTTTTCTTATATTGAAAATATACTTTTGTAAACTTCGCTTGGTGATCATTTATCATTATACGTAATCAATCATTAAGAGGTTATTTATCTTTCTTTCTTTCATTATCTTTCACTTTCATTGTCTAGGTTTGCGCAAAGCAAGAGCTTATATTGTTGTTTGGCAATAAATGCCAAACCCCTATCGGCAAACGATTTTTGGTAGCTAACCCATTCGACAGTTGACCCACACTGCTAGGCACGAAGCTTGCTCATGAATACGGGTCCTATTGCTTTGGGCAATCCCCAGGATTAGACCCCAGATGTGCATCCTGAATCAGTCACACATCAGTTGAGCTAACGACATCAAGGTCGTGCACCTCATTCCATTGTGATTGCAAATCTTTTCCACTAATTATAAGGGCCCAGGGGTAACATTCCTTAAGTTCCACTATCTTCTTTTATTTCTTTGTGTTCACTTGGTTATGAATAATACTTTTAAACTATTCACTGTTTTAATAATCGCATACCATGAAGTATAATAATAACCATCCATAACAAGCAGCCCATAGAAAGAAAATCAAACATTAAAAACCTTAAACAAGCATAATCTTTCCTTATTCATCAGTACTTAACACTTCAATTCTATCCCCAAATTTTAGAAAATCCCAAGTCTTTAGAGAAATGCGGATGAACACAACAAATGCGGATGAACATTCTCAAGAAATATTGTAAGTGTCAGGAAGTGCGCATGAACCGAATGCGGATGACTAAAGCAATACGCATGGACACTGTAGCAAATGAGCATGGGCAAAACAAATGCGGATGAACACTTTGACTGAACTAAAGGCAAATGCGGATGAACACTTTGACTGTACTAAAGGCAAATGCGGATGAACACAACAAATGCGCATGAAGACTTAGCAAATGCACATGAAGACTTAGCAAATGCGGAGAAGACTTAGCAAATGCACATGAAGACTTAGCAAATTCACATGAACAAAAGACTTAAACTGTTAAATGCGGATGAACACAAAACTAACCTGTAATTACATCCTATGCTATATTCAGTTCCAAATCCTCATTCTTATACATTCTCAGCATCGATCTAGCATGCTAAACTATTAGAACATGCATACAACCACACAAATCGGTCAAGCATTCGAAACACATGCTCACACGCACAACAGGTGCAAAGCACACACATCAGTTATATTTTTAGTTGCAAAGCAGTTGGTAATATGCATTTCAGCCCCAAACAAGTTAAAAACAAGTAAAACAGGGATCTAGAACTCACCTCTAACTACTTTCGAGTGAAACTCCTCCAAACCAAAAAGCAACCTGGAGTTCTAGCACCTAACACACCAAAACAAGCAGCCAACACAAGAAACACGTAAGAATCGGTCCAGCAGCTCGAACATAGCTAAAAACCGAGCAGAAAACACAAGAAAACCTCACCTACAAGCAGCTCTTCCTCCTCTCTCTCTCTAGAAACTGATTGTAGCTTCTTCTTTCTTCAGCAGCCGAGAACAAGATCTGTAAAAGAAGAGGTGTGGGATGCCATGTTTTTTTTAAATCCTACAATGGCCAAGTTTGCCACTTGCATAACTTTAACCCCTTGAGTTGGGATATTTCACCTTTCTTTCTTTTTACTCTTCTTTTCTTTCCCTTTTAGTAAATTTTTGGGTGTTACAGATTCCAGCGATGATTATAATAAGATTTGATTTGATTGGTTCATGAGTGTGTTAAGAAGGCTTCCGAATCAAAACTTCATAGCATCGGAGGTTGTTTCGGAAAGCAAAAAACTATCCATGAGAGAACTATTATTGTTTAATGCTATTATATAACTAGTATGTTTCCAATATATTTAGTTAAGGTTTCATGAATACTTTAATGCAACAATCTGTAGTTGCACAATTTAAGTGCAATAAAAGAAAATGTTATTTATTTGGTCGAGTTACCTTGATTTAGCTTCTTTGTTTTATTGATCAAAATTGGATTTTCGTTTGACGTCTGATTACATTTATTTGGACATTGTAATTTGATTCTAGAATCTTATTAAGTGAATAAAATAATTTCTTGGTCCTTCCAACCTGGTTTTCTTTCGTTGATGTTTGATAAAATATTTTGTGGATTGAGAGTTGTCATTTAGATTTATTAAGTGGATTTTATAGACAAGAGTGTTCGAAGTTGGTTCTAGAGTGTTCTAGTTGAGTTTTGGATAGGAGTGGATTGATTTTAAGCGTCATTCGTGTGGTTTCGTGTTCGGTTTTGGTTTCGATTCAGAAAAAAGATATTATGCAAGATTTAGGATTGATTAGTATGACTTAAATGATGATTATGATAAGATTTGATTCGATTGGTTCACGAGCGTGTTAAGAAGGTTTGAGAATCAAAACATAATAGCATTGGAGGCAGAGAGCAAAAAACTATCCATGCGAGAGCTATTGTTACTTAACACTATTATATAAACAGTTTGTTTCCAATATATTTAGATAAGGTTTCATGAATACTTTAATGCAACAATCTATAGTTGCACAATTTAAGTGCAATAAATAAAAATCTTATTTACTTGGTCGTGTTACCTTTATTTGGCTTCTTTTTTATAGATCAAATATTACATTTCTTGTTTGACATCTGATTACATTCATTTGGTCATTGTAATTTGATTCTTGTATAATATTGAGTGAATACATTAATTTCATGCTCCTTCCCACCTTGTTTTCTTGCCTTGATGGTCGATAAAATATTTTGTGTATTAAGAGTTGTCATTTGGATTTATTAATTGGAGTTTTCTTGCAAGAGTGTTCGAATTTGGTTGTGGAGTGTTCTAGTTGAGTTTGGATAGGAGTGGATTGATTTCAAGCTTCATTCGTGTGGTTTCGTGTTCGGTATTAGTTTCGATTTAAAACACAGATACTATGCTCCATTTAGGATTGATTAGTGTGATTCAAGTGATGATTATAATTAGATTTGATTCGATTGGTTCACGAGCGTGTTAAGAAGGCTTGAGAATCAAAACTCCAAAGCATTGGAGGTTGTTTCGGAGAGCAAAAACCTATCCTTGCGAGAACTATTATTGTTTAACGTTATTTTATAACTAGTTTGTTTCCAATTTATTTAGTTAAGGTTTCATGAATACTTCGTTGCAACAATCTATAGTTGCACATTTTTATGTGCAATAAAAGAAACTCTTATTTACTTGGTCGTGTTATCTTGATTTGACTTCTTTTTCATCGATCAAATATTAGATTTCTTATTTGATGTCTGAAATATTATTTCGACCACTATAATTTGATTCTTGATTCTAATTGATTGAATACAAAAGTTTCTTGGTTAGTCACACTTCGTTTCCTTACCTTCTTGGTTGATAAAATATTTTATGGATCGACAGTTGTCATTTGGTTTTATTAAGTTGATTTTTTAGGCAAGTGTGTTCGAAGTTGGTTCTGGAGTGTTCTAGTTGAGTTTTGGATAGGAGTGGATTTATTTTAAGAGTCATTCGTGTGGTTTCATGTTCGGTTTTGGTTTTGATTCGGAAAAAAAAAGATAGTATGCTAGATTTAGGATTGATTAGTATGATTTAGATGATGATTATGATAAGATTTGATTTGATTGGTTCAAGAGTGTGTTAAGAAGGTTTGAGAATCAAAACTTAATAGCATTGGAGGTTGTTTCGGAGAGCAAAAAACTATCCATACGAGAGCTATTGTTACCTAACGCTATTGTATAAACAGTTTGTTTCCAATATATTTAGTTAAGGCTTCATGAATACTTTAATGCAACAATCTGTAGTTGCACAATTTAAGTGCAATAAACAAAAACTTATTTACTTGGTCGTGTTACCTTTATTTGGCTTCTTTTTTATTGATCAAATATTGCATTTCTTGTTTGATGTCTGATTACATTTATTTGGCCATTGTAATTTGATACTTGTATATTATTGAGTGAATACATTAATTTCATGGTCATTCCTACCTTGTTTTCTTGCCTTGTTGGTCGATAAAGTATTGTGTATTGAGAGTTGTCATTTGGATTTATTAATTAGAGTTTGCTAACAAGAGTGTTCAAATTTGGTTGTGGAGTTTTCTAGTTCAGTTTGGATAGGAGTGGATTAATTTCAAGCTTCATTCATGTGGTTTCGTGTTCGGTTTTTGGTTCGATTTAAAACATAGATACTATGCTCCATTTAGGATGTATTAGAGTGATTCAAGTGATGATTATATTTAGATTTGATTCGATTGGTTCACGAGTGTGTTCAGAAGGCTTGAGAATCAAAACTCCAAAGTATTGGAGGTTGTTTCGGAGAGCAAAAAGCTATCCTTGCGAGTACTATTATTGTTTAATGCTATTTTATAACTAGTTTGTTTCCAATTTATTTATTTAAGGTTTCATGAATACTTTGTTGCAACAATCTGTAGTTGCACATTTTTATGTGCAATAAAAAAAACTCTTATTTACTTGTTCGTGTTATCTTGATTTGACTTCTTTTTCATCGATCAAATATTAGATTTCTTATTTGATGTCTGAAATATTATTTCAACCACTATAATTTGATTCTTCATTCTAATTGATTGAATACAAAAGTTTCTTGGTCAGTCACACTTCGTTTCCTTACCTTCTTGGTTGATAAAATATTTTGTGGATCGACAGTTGTCATTTGGTTTTATTAATTGGATTTTTGAGACAAGAGTGTTCGAAGTTGGTTCTGGAGTGTTCTAGTTGAGTTTTGGACAAGAGTGGATTTATTTTAAGCGTCATTCGTGTGGTTTCGTGTTCGGTTTTGGTTTTGATTCAGAAAAAAAGGTAGGATGCTAGATTTAGGATTGATTAGTAAGATTTAGATGATGATTATGATAAGATTTGATTTGATTGGTTCACGAGTGTGTTAAGAAGGTTTGAGAATCAAAACTTAATAGCATTGGAGGTTGTTTCGGAGAGCAAAAAACTATCCATGCAAGAGCTATTGTTACCTAACGTTATTGTATAAACAGTTTGTTTCCAATATATTTAGTTAAGGCTTCATGAATACTTTAATGCAACAATCTGTAGTTGCACAATTTAAGTGCAATAAACAAAAACTTATTTACTTGGTCGTGTTACCTTTATTTGGCTTCTTTTTTATTGATCAAATATTGCATTTCTTGTTTGATGTTTGATTACATTTATTTGGCCATTGTAATTTGATACTTGTATATTATTGAGTGAATAAATTAATTTCATGGTCATTCCCACCTTGTTTTCTTGCCTTGATGGTCGATAAAATATTGTGCATTGAGAGTTGTCATTTGGATTTATTAATTAGAGTATGCTAACAAGAGTGTTCAAATTTGGTTGTGGAGTTTTCTAGTTGAGTTTGGATAGGAGTGGATTAATTTCAAGCTTCATTCATGTGGTTTCGTGTTTGGTTTTAGTTTTGATTTAAAACATAGATACTATGCTCCATTTAGGATGTATTAGAGTGATTCAAGTGATGATTATATTTAGATTTGATTCGATTGGTTCACGAGTGTGTTAAGAAGGCTTGAGAATCAAAACTCCAAAGCATTGGAGGTTGTTTCGTAGAGCCAAAAGCTATCCTTGCGAGTACTATTATTGTTTAATGCTATTTTATAACTAGTTTGTTTCCAATTTATTTAGTTAAGGTTTCATGAATACTTTGTTGCAACAATCTGTAGTTGCACATTTTTATGAGCAATAATAGAAAATCTTATTTAATTGGTCGTGTTATCTTGATTTGACTTCTTTTTCATCAATCAAATATTAGATTTCTTATTTGATGTCTGAAACATTATTTCCACCACTATAATTTGATTCTTGATTCTAATTGAGTGAATACAATAGTTTCTTGGTCCGTCACACTTCGTTTCCTTACATTCTTGGTCGATAAATTATTTGTGGATCGAGAATTGTCATTTGGTTTTATTAAATGGATTTTTGAGACAAGCGTGTTTGAAAAACATTGTGGACTGTTCTAGTTGATTTTGGATAGTAGTGGTTTGATTTCAAGGGTCTTTTGTGTAGTTTCGTGTTCGGTTTTGTTTTCGATATTCAAAATAGATACTATGCTCCATTTAGGATTGATTATTGTGATTCCAATGATTATTACAATCAGTTTTAATTCGATTGGTTCACTTGTGTTGTAAGAAGGCTTGAGAATCAAAACTCCATAGCATTAGAGGTTGTTTTGGAAAGCAAAAAACTAGCCATGCGAGAACTATTGTTGTTTAACGCAATTGTATAACCAGTTTGGTTCCAAAGTATTTAGTTAAGGTTTCATGAACACTTTAATGCAACAATCTGTAGTTGTACAATTTAAAATGCAATAAAAGAAAATCTTATTTACTTGGTCTAAATACCTTGATTTGGCTTCTATTTCTTATCATAAATTATTTCATTTCTTGTTCGGCATCTGATTATATCCATTTGGCCATTGTAGTTTGATTCTCGAATATTATTGAGTGAATACAATAATTTTTTGGCTTTCCCACCTTGTTTTCTTATGTTGATAGTTGATAAAATATTTTGTGGATCGAGAGTTGTCATTTGCATTTATTAAGTAGATTCTACAGATAAGAGTGTTCGAAGTTGGTTGTGGACTGTTCTAGATGAGTTTTGGACAGGGGTTGATTAATTTCAAGGTTCGTTCGTGTGGTTTCGTGTTCGGTTTAAAAAATAGATACTATGCTCCATTTAGGTTTGATTAGTGTGATTCAAATGATTATTATAATTAGATTTGATTCGAATGGTTCAAGAGTGTGTCTAAAAGGCTTGAGAATCAAAACTCCATAGCAATAGAGGTTGGTTTCGGAGAGCATAAAACTATCCATACGAGAACTATTGTTGTTTAATGTTATTGTATAATTATTTCCAATGTATTTAGTTAACGTTTCATCAATACTTTGATCCAACAATATGTAGTTGAACAATTTAAAGTGCAATAAAAGAAAATCTTATTTACTTGGTCATGTTGCCTTGATTTAGCTTTTTTTTTTTCAATTCAAATATTGCATTTCTTGTTTCATGTCTAATTACATTCCTTTGCCCATTGTAATTTGATTCTAAAATCTTGTTGAGTAAATACAATAATTTCTTGGTCCTTCCCACCTAATTTTCTTACCTTGATGGTAGATAAAATATTTTGCGAATCGAGATTTGTCATTTGGATTTATTAAGTGTATTTTAAAGACAAGAGTGTTTGAAGTAGGTTGTAGAGTGTTCTAGTTGAGTTTTGGACAAGAGTGGATTGATTTCAAGGGTCATTCGTGTTGTTTTGTGTTCAGTTTTGGTTTTGATTTACAAAATAGATACTATACTCCATTTAGTATTGATTAGTGTGATTCCAATGATGATTATAATTAGTTTTGATTCGATTGGTTCATGTGTGAGTTAAGAAGGTTTGAGAATCAAAGCTCCATAGCATTGGAGGTTGTTTCGTAAAGCAAAAACTATTCATGCGAGAACTATTTTATTTAACGCTATTGTATAACGAGTTTGTTTCCAATGTATTTAGTTAAGGTTTCGTGAATACTTTGATCTAAAATTCTATAGTTGCATAACTTAAAGTGCAATAAAAGAAAATCTTATTTACTTGGTCGTGTTACCTTGATTTGGCTTCTTTTTTTTCAATCAATTATTGCATTTGTTGTTTGACATCCGAGTACATTTATTTGGCCATTGTAATTTGACTCTTGAATCTTATTGAGTCAATATAATAATTTCTTGGTCCTTCTCACCTTGTGTTTCTTGCCTTGATTGTCGATAAAATATTTATTGGATGGAGAGTTGTTATTTGCATTTATTATGTGGTTTTATGGACAACAGTGTTTGAAGTTGGTTGTGGAGTGTTTTAGTTGAGTTTTGGACAGTGGTTGATTAATTTCAAGGGTCGTTCGTCTGGTTTCGTGTTCGGCTTGGTTTCAGCTTATAAAATAAATACTATGCTCCATTTAGGATTGATTAGTCTGATTCATGTGATGATTATAATTAGATTTGATTCAAATGGTTCACGAGTGTGTTTAGAAGGATTGAGAATCAAAACTACATAGCATTGGAGGTTGTTTCGGAGAGCATAAAACTATCCATACGGGAATTATTGTTGTTTAATGCTATTGCATAATTGTTTCCAATGTATTTAATTAAGGTTTCATGAATACTTTGATCCAACAATATGTAGTTGCACAATTTAAAGTGCGATAAAAGTAAATCTTATTTACTTGGTCATGTTACCTTGATTTGGATTATTTTTTTTCATTCAATATTGCATTTTTTGTTTGACGACTGATTATATTCATTCGCCCATTGTAATTTGATTCTTAAATCTTGTTGAGTGAATACAATAATTTCTTGGTCCTTCCCACCTGATTTTCATGCCTTGATGGTAGTTAAAATATTTTGTGAATCGAGAGTTCTCATTTGGATTTATTAAATGGATTTTAAAGACAAGAGTGTTCGAAGTTAGTTGTAAAGAGTTCTAGTTGAGTTTTGGAGAGGAGTGGATTGATTTCAAGGGTCTTTCGTGTTGTTTCGTGTTCAGTTTTGATTTCAATTTACAAAATAGATACTATGCTACATTTAGAATTGATTAGTGTGATTCCATTGATGATTATAATCCGTTTTGATTTGGTTGGTTCACGTGTTTGTTAAGAAGGTTTACAAAACTCCATAGCATTGATTTTGAATTGGTGTTATGGATATGCTTATGATGGTGATTAGATGCTAGATGGTTGATATGAATGTTAGGAATTCAAGAATGCATGTTGTAGTTCATACCTTACTAAAGATAGTAACTTTTGGGTATGAAAGTTGATGAATCATGATAATGAGATGTTGTTGATCATGTTGAGATGTTGTCATGGACTTGAATTGGTATATAATTGATGAATTTATGAATGTAGTGTGAGTTTGATGAATTTGGGATGAACTTTCCCAAAAGGGAAACTTTAATTGTGCAAATCCTTGAATTGGATGATTTGAGCATGTTTGGGATATTAGGATCATGCTAGTGTGTTCATGGATGGTTTCTAAGGTGACTAAATGTGTTGTTTATGTTGTATGAATGTTGATTTGGGTTGTTACCTCTTTTGGCCTGTTAGTGGAAAAATCATGGTATGAGTTATATAGGTAAGCTAGGACTTTTGTGGATTGATGATTGATTAAGAATGAACATTTTGGATGTTATGAGCATGATAATAGTTGAGTTTCGCATGACTTGTATGATATCTAGTTGTATGATGATCTAGTTGGTACATGTGGTTAATGAAGTGCTATATGTAATCAAGTTGCATGTTGATCATGTATGATATGTTGTTGTGTTAGTATTAACGAGTTATCACCTATAATGTCACCAACGGGTCAAACGGGTCAACTGGGTCAAATGTGTCTTGTCTTTCTTAAACCTTGAGTTCCTTGGTTTGTAGAGCACTTAGGGTTTCATGTTGATTTTGTGTACACGTGCTTATGTACTTTTGTATTCTAGGTGACCTTTGAAGGTTATCTTTCCCTCTTTCTTTCAAGTTAAGCTCTAAGTTAATTCTTGCGCGTATCAGGTGAGTTCTTGCCCCACTCATTTTACATAATCTCTTTTGGGGGAGATAGCATACTGTTGATCACAAACGCTTTTATATATGAGTGTGTATAATATTGATATAGTGTTGTTTACCATGGAAAAGTCCTCACACTTTCGGATTGTTAATATTGAATAGCGGGGAAATTTTGGGTAGTACTACTGGGTCTGACGAGCCCCACCTGTGCGACTCGAGGTCAAACGGGTGCAATTTTGTCCTAACATATATTCGTCACGACCTGGTAAGTCGTGACGGGAGGCAACAAACGTAACACAGTCAGCTTCGATCGCGAAATCACTATGATTAATATTTTTATGTTAATAGACTAGCTATCTATTGCAATACACTACTTATGCTCTGGAAACTGTTGATTGGTTTATATTTTAACGCAAACTCTTGAACTCACCAACCATGTGTTGACTTGTTTAGTATGCTATTCTCAGGTTAAGGTTGCCAGTTGCCTAGGAGCACGCACATCAGCATTGTTGAGTTGTCTACATTGCCTTGTTTACAAATTTGGGATTATTTTCATATTAAACATTTGTGTTTGGGGCGCGTATGTTTTGCGCGTTCTCTTTACATACTACTTGTTTTGGGTTTTCTGGTTTTAAAAATGCTTCCACAGTATTTTAAACGTTAACTCTGGTTTTGTTTATTAATCATATAGAGTCGTTCTTGGTAACTAATGACTGAGATCCTGGTATGTCACGCGCCTCGCGGTAAAACCCCGCTCGCGGATTTTGAGGGTGTGACAGATTGGTATCAGAGCCATTGGTTATAGGGAACTAGGTTGCATACACACACTAGACTATAACCGCACAGTTGTTAGTTACTTATCGCTTACTCTCCTTACTGTATACTCATTGGCATACGCAACACGTACTTCGTAGCATGGCATCGTCGTCCAGGAATTTAGGCAAGAGACCTGCACGATCTGAGTCACCTCCTACTTCTCCCGTACCGGATAGGAGATTTAACTGGCCTCGACATCCTTATCCTCGTAGCGAGATAGACTGGGATTAGCCTTTCATACCTCCTGAGCTCGATCCTCCGCGTAACTGGGATTTCTACCCCACTTACATAAACCGTATGGCTTATAGAGAACGCGTACCACCTGTAGCGCCTACACGACCTAGGACTAGGTCATCAACCGCCTCTACTTTGCCTACACTTCCTACCTTGAGCATCCCTCTGGAGCAGGCATTTGCAGCTTTGGTAGCCACACTGGACACAGAGCGACAGCGGATTAGAGGACTCACTGATGAGAACTCTGCAATACGATCTTAGATGCGTCAGCTGCGTTACCAGGTATATACGCTTCAGCAGCGACTTTCGATGGCCATTGGTGGACATCATAAGCTAGCAGGCAACGTGGTAGCACTTAGTGAGCGCATGGACGCACAGGATCACCATAATATGGAGATCGATAATAGGTTTGCTGAGTTAGAGGCACAGCTAGCAGCACTTCAGATTGCTGAAGCCCCTGTACCTTTGGTGGACCTTGATGAGGAAGACCCAGAAGAAGAACCCGAGGAAGCCCCCGAAGAAGAACCTGTAGAGATGGATGAGGACAGTGATGGATCTGATGTACTGGACTGATTCCACTTTTAAATGACTTAGACTATGTAGTGTTTCTTTTCTTTGAAACCTATGTGGGAAGGGTTGTTTCCCACCCAACTGACAAGCTTAAATTTTGACATTGATGGAATATTTTGTGACTCAATTGCAATTTATTTATCTTTGATTATAATCTCTGTTATAAATATTGTGGTTGTGGTGAATGCATTATTTCTTATTGTTTACTGTACCTTGATGAGATAAATGTGTTGGATGTTACTCATTATTGTAATTATGAATTTTAAAGTGAAATATGGACGCACGTGGAAGAGGACGTGGGCGTGGTCGTGGACGTGGCGCCGGAGGCCGTGGAGCCGGAGCCTTAAACATGACGCCTGCGGAATTGGCGGCATTAATTAACGAACATGTTCAGGCGGCAGTGGCTGCTGCCCAACCGGGACAACCAGCAGGTAAATGATAACAAGAGGTTAAACTGATTATCCTAGTTATTTGTCTAGGATATCTGACTAATGTTTGGGTTGTCAAAACAGGACCACCACCATGTACCTACAAGTCCTTCATGGACTGTAAACCACATACCTACAGCAGGACGGAAGGATCTGTAGGGCTTGTAAGGTGGTTTGAGAAGACAGAGTCTGTCTTTGCGAAATGCAACTGCCCGCCTGCTGATCAGGTGAAGTATGCCACCGGGACATTGGAAGGCGCAGCACTTTCCTGGTGGAATGCTCAGCTACAAATGCTGGGTCAAGCCATGGCCAATGAACTACCTTGGGATGAGTTTAAGGGAATTATGACTGAAGAATACTGCCCCCGAAATGAAGTGCAGAAACTGGAGATTGAGTTCTGGCAACTCAAAATGCAAGGCTCAGAAATTGAAGCCTACACGACTCGTACTCATGAGTTAGCCACTTTATGCCCAGGGATGGTGAATGAAATGCACAAGAGGGTGGAGCATTATATACGGGGATTGGTGCTCGAAATTCAAAGTATGGTAACTGCTTCTAACCCTACTACCATACAACAAGTTATCCGAACAGCCCACAGGCTGACTGACCAGGCAGTTGAGCAAGGACGGTTACCCAAACGGGGTGCGGTGGCAAGCGTGCCCGACCAGAAACGCAAGTGGGATGGTTCAAGCAACAAGGGATCGTCATCCGGCAGCCAGTCTCAACCTCAACAACAGCAGCAAAGTCAGCAACAGCAACGGAAGTTTGATAACAACCGAAGCTTCAACCAGGCGACTCCCTCAAGTCAAGGACCCGGTAGGTATAGTGGAAGACTACCGAAGTGCAACCGGTGTAACTACCACCATGTGGGTCGATGTGATAACCTCAAGTGCCAACGTTGTGGGAAGATTGGTCATGCAGCCAAAGACTGTCGGGGTGAATTGATGAAGAAGCCTCAACAATCACAAGAAACTCCGAAAGGTTGTTTTGAGTGCGGAAAAGAAGGCCATTACAAACGCAACTGTCCCTAGCTTAAGAGGAATGGTAATGGCAACAACAATAATGGGAACAACAACAATAATAACAATGGCAACAACAATAACAACAACAATGGTAATGGCAACAACAATGGTGGAAACAACAATGGAGCCAAAGGAAGAGCCTTCGTCATTGGCTCAGGTGAGGCTCTAAACGATCCTACAACAGTAACTGGTAAATTTTCGGTTAATGGTCGTTTTGCTACCGTATTATTCGATACCGGAGCCGATAGAAGTTTCGTGTCCACTAGGTTCTGTAGTCTTTTAAGTGATATGCCCTCAGCCTTAGAATCTAAATACACCGTGGAGTTAGCTAACGGCACACAGATTCACGTAACGCATATTCTTAGGGATTGCAAGATAGAGCTTGCTGGTCATACATTCACCATAGATCTCATGCCTGTTACGTTAGGAAGCTTTCATGTGGTAGTAGGCATGGATTGGCTTTCCGATAAACAAGCAGAAGTCATATGCCACGAGAAGATCATACAGATTCCCCTTGGTGAAGAAGTCCTTACGGTCCGAGGTGATAGGAGTGGTGCGGTGATAGGCATCATCTCGTTTATGAAAGCACAGAAGTTGTTACGAAAGGGTCAACTGGCCATATTAGCACTCGTCACAGATAAACAGATCAAGGAAAAGAAGATAGAGGATATCCCCGTAGTTCGTGAGTTTCCTGAGGTGTTTCCGGAAGACCTTCCTGGATTACCGCCACATCGTCAAGTTGTATTCCAGATTGAGTTGACTCCAGAAGCCGCTCCAATTACGAGAGCACCATACCGATTAGCTCCGAACGAACTGCAGGAATTATCCGCCCAACTACAAGAGTTGTTGGATAAAGGGTTCATCCGACCGAGTTCGTCGCCCTGGGGAGCGCCAGTTCTATTTGTGAAGAAGAAGGATGGTACCTTTCGAATGTGCATTGACTATAGGGAACTGAACAAGGTTACTTTCAAGAATAGATATCCATTACCTCGTATCGATGATTTGTTTGATCAACTGCAAGGATCAAGCTATTACTCTAAGATTGATCTGAGGTCTGGGTATCATCAGCTGAGAGTTCGAGAAGAGGACATCTCGAAGACTGCTTTCCGTACACGATATGGTCACTATGAATTTTTGGTCATGCCATTTGGGTTGACGAATGCACCAGCAGTATTCATGGACCTCATGAATCGCGTGTGCAAACCCTATCTTGATCAGTTTGTTATCGTCTTTATTGATGACATACTGATATACTCAAGGACCGAGGAAGAACATGAGAAGCACTTACGTTGAATCTTAGAATTACTTAGAAAGGAACAACTGTATGCAAAGTTTTCTAAGTGTGATTTCTGGATACGTGAGGTACAATTCTTGGGTCATATTGTCAACGAGAAGGGAATACATGTTGATCCTGCTAAGATTGAAGCGATAAAGAATTGGTCTGTTCCTAAGACACCGAGTGAGATACGACAATTCCTTGGATTAGCGGGATATTATCGACGATTCATTGAAGGATTCTCTAAGATTGCACAACCTCTCACAGCTTTGACTCACAAAGGAACGACGTACAAATGGGGTGAGAGTCAGGAATCTGCTTTTCAGTTGCTGAAACATAAATTGTGTAGCGCACCAATATTAGCGTTACCGGATGGTAGTGATGACTTCGTAGTCTACTGCGATGCGTCTATTCAAGGACTTGGATGCGTCCTGATGCAGCGGGATAAAGTGATAGCTTACGCCTCTAGACAATTGAAGATTCATGAGAAGAACTATACCACCCATGACTTGGAACTGGGTGCGGTAGTTTTTGTCTTAAAGATCTGGAGACATTACTTGTACGGTACCAAATGCACCATCTACACCGATCACAAGAGTCTTCAGCACATCTTTGAGCAAAAGGAGTTGAACATGAGGCAAAGACGCTGGGTGGAATTGTTAAACGACTATGATTGTGCTATTAAGTACCACCCGGGGAAAGCAAATGTAGTTGCTGATGCATTGAGTAGAAAAGAGACTGCTAAACCTCGACGTGTGCGAGCTCTGCAAATAACGATTAGTACGCAATTACCTGAACAAATCCGAGAGGCTCAAACAGAAGCTTTGAAAACAGAAAACATTGGGTCTGAATCGTTAAGGGGTATGGAAAAACAATTGGAAGTAAAAGCGGATAGAATTCGTTACTTCATGGATAGACTATGGGTACCTCTACACAGAAATCTGAGAGACTTGGTGATGAGTGAGGCTCACAAGTCCAAGTATTCTATACATCCTGGATCTGACAAGATGTATCACGATTTGAAGGCGCACTATTGGTGGCCTAACATGAAAGCAGATGTAGCTACATATGTGAGTAAGTGTCTGACCTGCTCGAAGGTTAAAGTCGAGTATCAGAAACCATCTGGTCTACTACAACAACCCGAGATCCCTATGTGGAAGTGGGATCAAATATCAATGGATTTTATTACTAAGTTACCTCGTACTCCTACGGGTAGTGATACAATATGGGTTATCGTGGATCGATTAACAAAATCTGCTCATTTCCTAGCGATAAAGGAAACAGATAAGATGGAGAAGTTAACCCGACTTTTTCTGAAGGAGATCGTTTCGAGGCATGGAGTACCGATCTCAATCATTTCTGATCGCGATTCTCGTTTCACATCACACTTCTGGCAGTCGTTGCAGAAAGCTTTAGGTACGCGATTGGATATGAGTACTGCTTATCATCCACAGACTGATGGTCAAAGCGAGCGTACTATACAGACTTTGGAGGACATGTTATGCGCTTGTGTGATTGACTTCGGGAATAACTGGGAAGTTCACCTAGCATTGGTGGAATTTTTTTACAACAACAGTTATCACACTAGCATAAAGGCAGCACCTTTTGAAGCTTTGTATGGGAGAAAGTGTAGATCGCCAGTTTGCTGGGCTGAAATTGGTGATAGTCAATTAACGGGTCCCGAGTTAGTACACCAGACAACTGATAAGATTGTTCAGATAAGAAACCGCATGGCCGCAGCGCGAGACAGACAGAAAAGCTATGCTGACAAACGACGAAAACCTTTGGAATTTCAGACAGGTGACAAGGTTTTATTAAAAGTCTCACCATGGAAAGGCGTAGTTCGGTTTGGTAAGCGAGGAAAGCTAAATCCGAGATACGTTGGACCATTTGAGATAGTGGAAAGAATTGGTCCAGTGGCTTATCGACTAGCCTTACCTGATTCATTGAGTGGAATCCATGATGTATTCCATGTTTCAAATCTAAAGAAATGTTTAACGGATGAAACGATGGTTGTACCGCTGGAAGAAGTTCAAGTAGATGAACAATTACGCTTCATTGAGGAACCTGTCGAAGTGATGGATCGTGAGGTGAAAACGCTTAAGCAAAGCAAGATACCCATTGTCAAAGTTCGTTGGAACTCGAGACGTGGACCAGAATTCACGTGGGAATGTGAAGACCAAATGAAGCTTAAGTACCCTCAGCTATTCGAAAGGACGATGCCAGCTGGCGAAGGTACTAATTAAATTTCGGGACGAAATTTCTTTCAACATGGGGATGATGTGACAACTCATCCAAAACTCACACGATTTCGATTTCCTTGTGCCAATGCAGTAGACCAGTGATGGAACACTTACCATGTAATGCAATTTTCGGGACGAAAATTCTTTCAACATGGGGATAATGTGACATCCGGTAATTTTCCGTTACCAAACTCCGTTTGTTCCGTTAAGTCTTGCATACACGTGTCGGGAACACACACTAGTTGTCGTTGAACGTTGGTGACTTAACAATAATCAGTAATGTTAAATTGATAATAATTAATAATGTTAAACAATAATTTCTATGTTGATTATTAGTTGTGATTATGTGATTTAAATGTTTATTGTGAATTTTATCGCGTAACGTGGAAACGTGTGTATTTAATTCGTGGATTGTGTGACTAGTAAAGATAAAGCATATAATTGTTATTACTAGTTCATGTGTTTATTATTTTGGTTAAAAACATCTTAAAAGGGTGTTAAAAGCTTAATTTTTATAAAAAGTAAATTACAAGGGTTTAAGGGGTAATTACCATAAATTAATAAAACAAAATCCCAACCCTAGCCCCCACACCCCCTCTCGGCCGCGACACCTTCAAACACACACACAAACCTGCGAATTCAACCTAGAACAAGCAATTGTGCTTCGGTTTTGGTCGATTCCAAGAACTACAACACGTTAGAGGCTTCAATTCTCATCCATTACGTGATTAAAGGTTAGTTTCTTTGTGGTTTTCATGGATTTTTAGTCTTGGCCGAACCCTAGTTCGAAACCTGCAATTGAAGGTCGATTCTTGTTTGTTTGGTGATGTTAATATGTTAGTTGGATTGTATATATGCTAGTTAACGTTGATTATGCAAGAAAGTTTGGATTTTGGTTGTTTGTTCACATGATCATCTTTGGCCGAGAGTTTGAGGCGATTTTGGATCAAATTGGATGTTGAATGTTGGTTGTTTGATGTTGTAATGATGCTAGTTAGGTTGTATGCATATTGTTTAACGTCGATTTTGCAAGAAAGCTTCGATTTTGATTCATGGTTCATAGGTTACTAAGAATAGTAACTTTATTTTGCATGAAATGTTGAATTGATGATGAATTGGTGTTATGGATATGCTTATGATGGTGATTAGATGCTAGATGGTTGATATGAATGTTAGGAATTCAAGAATGCATGTTGTAGTTCATACCTTACTAAAGATAGTAACTTTTGGGTATGAAAGTTGATGAATCATGATAATGAGATGTTGTTGATCATGTTGAGATGTTGTCATGGACTTGAATTGGTATATAATTGATGAATTTATGAATGTAGTGTGAGTTTGATGAATTTGGGATGAACTTTCCCAAAAGGGAAACTTTAATTGTGCAAATCCTTGAATTGGATGATTTGAGCATGTTTGGGATATTAGGATCATGCTAGTGTGTTCATGGATGGTTTCTAAGGTGACTAAATGTGTTGTTTATGTTGTATGAATGTTGATTTGGGTTGTTACCTGTTTTGGCCTGTTAGTGGAAAAATCATGGTATGAGTTATATAGGTAAGCTAGGACTTTTGTGGATTGATGATTGATTAAGAATGAACATTTTGGATGTTATGAGCATGATAATAGTTGAGTTTCGCATGACTTGTATGATATCTAGTTGTATGATGATCTAGTTGGTACATGTGGTTAATGAAGTGCTATATGTAATCAAGTTGTATGTTTATCATGTATGATATGCTGTTGTGTTAGTATTAACAAGTTATCACCTATAATGTCACCAACGGGTCAAACGGGTCAACTGGGTCAAATGTGTCTTGTCTTTCTTAAACCTTGAGTTCCTTGGTTTGTAGAGAACTTAGGGTTTCATGTTGATTTTGTGTACACGTGCTTATGTACTTTTGTATTCTAGGTGACCTTTGAAGGTTATCTTTCCCTCTTTCTTTCAAGTTAAGCTCTAAGTTAATTCTTGCGCGTATCAGGTGAGTTCTTGCCCCACTCATTTTACATAATCTCTTTTGGGGGAGATAGCATACTGTTGATCACAAACGCTTTTATATATGAGTGTGTATAATATTGATATAGAGTTGTTTACCATGGAAAAGTCCTCACACTTTCGGATTGTTAATATTGAATAGCGGGGAAATTTTAGGTAGTACTACTGGGTCTGACGAGCCCCACCTGTGCGACTCGAGGTCAAACGGGTGCAATTTTGTCCTAACATATATTCGTCACGACCTGGTAAGTCGTGACGGGAGGCAACAAACGTAACACAGTCAGCTTCGATCGCGAAATCACTATGATTAATATTTTTATGTTAATAGACTAGCTATCTATTGCAATACACTACTTATGCTCTGGAAACTGTTGATTGGTTTATATTTTAACGCAAACTCTTGAACTCACCAACCATGTGTTGACTTGTTTAGTATGCTATTCTCAGGTTAAGGTTGCTAGTTGCCTAGGAGCACGCGCATCAGCATTGTTGAGTTGTCTACATTGCCTTGTTTACAAATTTGGGATTATTTTCATATTAAACATTCGTGTTTGGGGCGCGTATGTTTTGCGCGTTCTCTTTACATACTACTTGTTTTGGATTTTCTGGTTTTAAAAACGCTTCCACAGTATTTTAAACGTTAACTCTGGTTTTGTTTATTAATCATATAGAGTCGTTCTTGGTAACTAATGACTGAGATCCTGGTATGTCACGCGCCTCGCGGTAAAACCCCGCTCCCGGATTTTGAGGGTGTGACATTAGTTAAGGTTTCATGAATACTTTGATCCACAAATCTATAGTTGCACAATTTAAATTGCAATAAAGGAAAATCTTATTTACTTGGTCGTGTTACCTTGATTTGGCTTCTTTTTTTTTCAATCAGTTACTGCATTTCTTGTTTGACACTTGCTTACATTTATTTGGCCATTGTAATTTGATTCTTGAATCTTATTGAGTCAATATAATAATTTCTTGGTCCTTCCCACCTTGTTTTCTTGCCTTGATGGTCGATAAAATATTTTGTGGATCGAGAGTTGTCATTTGCATTTATTATGTGGATTTTACGGACAACAGTGTTCAAAGTTGGTTGCGGAGTATTTTAGTTGAGTGTTCGACAGTGGTCCATTAATTTTAAGGGTTGTTCGTCTGGTTTCGTGTTTGGTTTGGTTTCGGTTTAAAAAATAGATACTATGCTCCATTTAGGATTGATTAGTGTGATTCAAGTGATGATTATAATTAGATCTGATTCGAATTGTTCACGATTGTGCTTAGAAGGCTTGAGAATCAAAACTCCATAGCATTGGTGGTTGTTTCGGAGAGCATAAAACTATCTATATGAGAACAATTGTTGTTTAATGCTATTGCATAATTGTTTCAAATGTATTTAATTAAGGTTTCATGAATACTTTGATCCAACAATATGTAGTTGCACAATTTAAAGTACAATGAAAGAAAATCTTATTTACTTAGTCATGTTACCTTGATTTGGCTTCTTTTTTTTATTCAAATATTGCTCTTCTTGTTTAAGGTCTGATTACATTCATTTGCCCATTGTAATTTGATTCTTAAATCTTGTTGAGTGAATACAATAAATTCTTGGTCCTTCCCACCTGATTTTCTTGCCTTGATGGTAGATAAATTATTTTGTGAATCGAGAGTTGTCATTTGGATTTATTAAGTGGATTTTAAAGACAAGAGTGTTCAAAGTTGGTTGTAGAGTGTTCTAGTTGAATTTTGGACAGGAGTGGATTGATTTCAAGGGTCTTTCGGGTTGTTTCGTGTTTAGTTTTGGTTTCAATTTACAAAATAGATACTATGCCATTTAAGATTGATTAGTGAGATTCCAATGATGATTATAATCAGTTTTGGATCGTTTGGTTCACGTGTGTGTTAAAAAGGTTTGAGAATAAAAACTCCATAGCATTGGAGGTTGCTTCGGAAAGAAAAAACTATCCATGCGAGAACTATTTTGTTTATATAACCAGTTTGTTTTCAATGTATTTAGTTAAGGTTTCGTGAATACTTTGATCCAACAATCTATAGTTGCATAATTTAAAGAGCAATAAAAGAAAATCTTATTTACATGGTCGTGTTACCTTGATTTGGCTTCTTTTTTTTCAATCCGTTATTGTATTTCTTGTTTGACATCTGATTACATTTATTTGGCCATTGTAATTTGATTCTTGAATCTTACTGAGTGAATACAAATCTTTTTGGTCCTTCCCACCTGGTTTTCTTGCCTTGATGGTCGATAAAATATTTTGTGGATCGAGAGTTGTCATTTGTATTTAGTAAGTGGATTTTACAGAGAACAGTGTTTGAAGTTGGTTTGTGGAGTGTTTTAGTTGAGTTTTGTACAGTGGTTGATTAATTTTAAGGGTCGTTCATGTGGTTTCGTGTTCGGTTTTGGTGTCAAAATTTAATAAATAGATACTATGCCCCATTTACGGTTTATTAGAGTGTTTCAAGTGATGATTATAATTATATTTGATTCGATTGGTTCACGAGTATATTAAGAATATTGAGAATCAAAACTCTATAGCATTAGAGGTTGTTTCTAAGAGCAAAAAACTATCCATACGAGAACTATTATTGTTTAATGCTATTGTATAACTAGTTTGTTTTCAATGTATTTAGTTAAGGTTTCGTGAATACTTTAATGCAACAATTTGTAATTGCATGTGCAATAAAAGAATATCTTATTTACTTGGTCGTATTACCTTGATTTGGCTTCTATTTTTTATCAATCAATTATTGTATTTTTTGTTTGATGTCTGATTATATTCATTTGGCTACTGTAATTTTATTCTTAAATCTTGTTGGGTGAATGCAATAATTTCTTGGTCCTTCCCACCTGATTTTCTTGCCTTGATGGTAGATAATATATTTTGTGGATCAATAGTTATCATTGGGATTTATTAAGTGGATTCTACAGACAAGAGTTTTTGAAGTTGGCTGTGGAGTGTTCTAGTTGAGTTTTGGGCAGGGCTGATTAACTTCAAGGGTCGTTCGTGTGGTTTTGTGTTCAGTTTTGGTTTCGGTTTAAAAATTAGATACTATGCTCCATTTAGGATCGATTAGTGTGATTCAAGTGATGATTATAAATAGATTTGATTTGATTGGTTCACGTGTGTGTTTAGAAGGCTTGAGAAACAAAAGTCCATAACATTAGAGGTCGATTTGGAGAGCATAAAACTATCAATACGAGAACTATTGTTGTTTAATGCTATTGTATAATTGTTTCCAATATATTTAGTTAAGGTTTCATGAATACTTTGATCCAACAATCTGTAGTTGCACAATTTAATGTGCAATGAAAGAAAATCATATTTACTTGGTCATTTTCCTGATTTGGCTTCTTTTTTTTTCCATCAAATATTGCATTTCTTGTTTGACATCTGATTACATTCATTTGGCCATTGTAACTTGATTCATGAATCTTATTAAGTGAATACAATAGTTTCTTGGTCTTTCACACCTGGTTTCCTTGCCTTGATGGTCGATAAATATTTTATGGGTCATTGTAACGCCCCGAAAATTTCAAGAAAAAAAAGGCAGAAAAAGTTCTCGCTCAAAGAAGACTTCTCGCATGAGAACTCTAAGCAAAAAGTTGAACTGATTACAAATAGCCGAGAACACCCATTTGACCCTATATCGCGTGAAAAGTGCTGCTGGAAGAGAGAGAGCGTGGCAATGTAGAGAGAGAAAGTGAAGAATCGAGGTGTTTAAGGTATGTAACTCGTGTAGTAACTTGTGTTATGTACTAAGAGTGGATTAGTGATGAATGCAACGTGTGGATTGTGTAGATTTTCTTCGAGAAGGCTTTCGGGAAGGTCGTTTTTGTGCTAGATCTTGAAGAAGTGAGTTTCTAGCCCCTTTTTATGCAAGTTCTTATGTTTTAGGGCTATTATGCATACTAAAATGCTTGTTTATGCTTGTGATGATGTTGTTTATGATCATGTTAGAACAGCCTTAGACGCAATAAGTTGTGTTTAGGTGGGAAACCCATAGTTTTCGCGCCAGTAGGTAAAATTGTACGGTACGAAATTTGAATCTGGTGAAGTTCTTGCGCGATAGGTATGCTTTCACAAGACCAGTAGTTTTCTCGCGACTATGATTGATTTGATGTGCAGGATTTGACTGAAGTAAAGTTCTCGCATGAAAAGGGAAGTTCTCACACGAGATGAAGTTTTCACGCGATTGGCTGTTGTATGTGTTATGTTATCTTTTCACGTTTAAACAGTTTCCAAAACGATATGTTTTACGGTATGACTTTACGTGGTATGTTATGTATATGTAAGTAAAGTATTATGTAATGAAAGTGAAAGATAATGATAATAAAAAGTGGAACGTAATGAATGAATGAAAGTCTTGCTAGCAAAATGAATGGAGGTTCATAACTCATTGAGGGGTTGTTAGCTCAACTGTGTGCGGTTTAGCTATCCCATGAGGATGCACACAAGGGGGCCAATCTTGGTGATTGGCTAAGATGTCTGAAAACGGGATCCTTGTCGCTTGACCCCAAGATGGTAGTTGCTTTGTGCACAATGATGGGGCATAGCATATGGCAGGATCTAGATGAAAGTGAAAGACGTTAATGAAAGAAAGTATGAAAACAATCAAAAATGTATGAAAACGAACGATTAAGAACAAAATGATGTTATGTACATATCGATGCATTATCATGTAGGAAAATGTAAAGGTCTTAAATGTATGAAAACGTATTTTATTATAAAACTAGAACTCACTCAGCGTCGCTGACTTTTGTATGCATAATAGTTGCCAGGTAATTGTTGATGCTGAGGAGATGCAGGCATGGACGCGAAAGCTACTGGGATAGTTTGGTTCTGGCTTCCATATTTTTGGGAATGTTATTGTATTGATACAATTTTTGAAATGTAAGTGAAATGATATGATGTTTTGACACAAGTTTATTTATTAATGAGAAGTTATATTTTCCGCTACGAACTTTGCGTTTTAAATATTTTACACTATGAATGTCAAACTATAAGTGTCCTGGGAACGGGGCCTTACTCGAGAGTTTTCGTTTGGATTTATTAAGTGGATTTTACAAACAAAAGTGTTCGAAGTTGGTTGTGGAGTGTTCTAGTTGAGTTTTGGACAAGAGCGGATTGATTTCAAGGGTCTTTCGTGTTGTTTCGCGTTTAGTTTTGTTTTCGATTTACAAATTAGATACTATGCTCCATTTAGGATTGATTAGTGTGATTCCAATGATGACTATAATCAGTTTTGATTCGATTGGTTCATGAGTGTGTTAAGAAGGTTCAGGAATCAAAACTCAAATTGGAGGTTGTTTTGAAAAACATGAAACTATCCTTGTGAGAACAATTATTGCTTCACGTTATTGTATAACCAGTTTGTTTCCAATGTATTTAGTTAAGGTTCTATGAATACTTTGATCCAACAATCTATAGTTGCACAATTTAAAGTGCAATAAAGGAAAATCTTATTTACTTGGTCGTGTTACCTTGATTTGGCTTCTTTATAATCAATTAATTTTTGCATTTCTTGTTTGACGTTTGATTACATTCATTTGGCCATTGTAATTTGATTCTATTGTCTTATTGAGTGAATACAATAATTTCTTGGTCCTTCCCGCCTAGTTGTCTTGCCTTGATGGTCGATAAAATATTTTGTGGATTGAGAGTTGTCATTTGCATTTATTAAGTGGATTTTACAGACAACAGTGTTCGATGTTGGTTGTGGAGTGTTCTAGTTTAGTTTTGGATAGAAGTGGTGTAATTTCAAGGGTCATTCGTGTAGGTTCATGTTCGGTTTTGGTTTCGATTTAAAAATTGATACTATGCTCCAATTAGGATTGATTAAAGTGATTCAAGTGATGATTATAATTAGATTTTATTCGATTGGTCACAAGTATATTAAGAAGCTTGAGAATCAAAACTCCATAGCATTAGAGGTTGTTTCGGAGAGCAAAAAACTATATATACGAGAACTATTGTTGTTTAAGGCCATTGTATAACAAGTTTGTTTCCAATGTATTTAGTTAAGGTTTTGTGAGTACTTTAATGCAACAATTTGTAGCTGCACATTTTTAAGTGCAATAAAAGAAAATCTTATTTATTTGGTTGTGTTACCTTGATTTGGGTTCTTTGTTTTAAATATTAAATATTGCATTTCTTGTTTGACGACTACATTTATTTGGTCATTGTAATTTGATTCATGAATCTTATTAAGTGAATACAATAGTTTCTTGGTCCTTCACACCTAGTTTCCTTGCCTTGATGGTGAATAAAATATTTTGTGTATCGAGAGTTGTCATTTGGTTTTATTAAGTGGATTTTTCAGACACGTGTGTTCAAAGTTTGTTGTGGAGTGTTCTAGTTGAGTTTTGAAGAGGAGTCGACTGATTTCAAGAGTCATTTGTTTGGTTTGGTGTTCAGTTTTGGTTATGATTTAAAAAATAGATAATATGCTCCATATTGGATTGATTAGTGTCATTCTAATGATGATTTTGATATGATTTGATACAAGTGTGTTAAGAAGGCTTGAGAATCAAAACTTCATAGCATTGGACGTTGTTTCGGAGTGCAAAAAACTATCTATTCGAGAACTATTGTTGTTTAACGCTATTGTATAACCAGTTTGTTTCCAATGTATTTAGTTAATGTTTCGTGAATACTTTGATCCAACAATCTGTAGTTGCACAATTTAAAGTGCAATAAAAGAAAATATTATTTACTTGGTCGTATTACTTGATTTGGCTTCTTTTTTTCCAATCAATTATTGCATTTCTTGTTTGACGTCTGAATACATTCATTTGGCCATTGTAATTTGATTGTTGAATCTTATTAAGTGAATACAATAATTTCTTGGTCCTTCCCACCTGGTTTTTTTGCCTTGATTGTTGATAAAATATTTTGTGTACCGAGAGTTTTCATTTGCATTTATTAAGTTGATGTTAGAAACAACAGTGTTCGAAGTTGGTTCTTGAATGTTCTAGTTGAGTTTTGGATACGAGTGGATTAATTTCAAGGGTCAATCATGTGGTTACGTGCTCGGTTTTGGTTTCGATTTAAAAAATAAATACTATGCTCCATTTAGGATCAATTAGAGTGATTCAAGTGACGATTATAATTAGATTTGATTCGATTGGTTCACGAATATATTAAGAAGCTTGAGAATCAAAACTCCATAGCATTGGAGGTTGTTTTGGAGAGCAAAAAACTATCCATACGAGATACTATTGTTGTTTAATGCTATTGTATAACAAGTTTTTCAGTATCGGTGTTGGTCTCTCAACACAAGTTTTATCTCACAAACTCACTAAGTCTCACTCGATTGATGAAGTAGAATCTCTAACTAAGTTGACAATAACATAATAAGTTAATGAACAGAATAATGGTTTTCAAGATACTTGTATATATTACTTCTCAACTTAGTATCACAAGACTCTTACAAGCATGGTTACTTAAGTTACAATGAGAAACTATATATACTACTATCTACAGCTGGTTATACTTGAAAAAACAGCTGGAATTTACCACTAGACAAATACTACATTGCTAGAAGTAAAGTATCTAAGATAATATAATATCCTAGATTAGGTAGTCATGACAGGTGCATGACTTAATTTTTGTCACCAACTAAGTATGGTAACTATACTAACTGATAAAGGTGAATAGTGGATTAAATTATGGTCAACTACATGGGCGTGGAAAAGAGCCATGTAGTGTATCAGAGTTGTCAGCGGATGTCAGACAGCCTATACTTATGTCCACTGGTTCATAGTTGATTATTCAGAAGGCAAAATGGCTTCAGAAGAATAAGTTCTTTCGAGGTCATTTATACTTTGGAAGAATCAACTTCTTCCTAGTCTTCTGCAAGTCTTCATGACATCATTCTTTGGAAGACTTTGTCTTGGATCTACTAAGTGTGAATGCTTCGGAAGGAGAACTACTTGGTCTCGGAAGACTTGGTTTTACCTTCGAAAGTTCTTCATATACTTCGGAAGGAAAACTACTTAGTCTCGGAAGACTTAGTTTTCCTTCGGAAGATCTTCAACTTGTCTTTGGAAGAGCAGCTTTGTCTTCGAAAGACTTCTTCAAATGTACTTTAAAATACTCTAAGCGTTGTTTTGATTGCACCAGCCTCATATGATCCAACAAACTCCCCCTAGGCTGAAGCTACCAAAACTTCACTTCCTTCTGCTCTTTAGGGTCTTCAACACCAGGGAAAGAAGATATTTGTCTATTTCTTTGTTCTTCCCTGATGTGATGGAGAGGAGCTTGTACAAGTCATTCGTAGATAATAGATCAAGTCTGTTGTTCTGAATGACATGCACCCTTTGCTGCGTCCCTCTAAAGAGAGTTAGTTGATGGGAATTGTAGTCATATTCCCATCTAACTATAGGATCAAAAGTTGAGCCTTCAACCATCTGAAGGAATGTTTTTCGTTTTGTAGTTGTGCCTTCTTCCTCATCCTTTGCTCTTTCTTTCAACTCTTCTTCAGTCTTGGCTTTCTTTGTAAGCTCAGCCAGATGAAGACTACTCAGATGATTTCTGATAAGAGAAGCAACCTGAGAGTCGGTGGGATTGGAGGATGGTTTCTCTGCTAACTCAGTAATGTTAAATCTGCTGGAGTGTAATAGAGATGAAGTATCAACCCTGTTTACTTCACCATTCTCTCTTTCCACAGCAAAGCTGTGTGAAGGTTCATCGAACCTCCACTGGACTATTTGTTTTCTAGGATTGAGGGGTTTGGATGAAAGCTTGTCCCCTTCCTAGTATCCAGCTAACTCACCAGTCTCCTTCTTAACTTCTTCTCTTCTTCTGTTAGAACATCTGAATTATCTGCAAGAAATTGGAAACTTTGGTCCAGTGTTCCCCTAAGTAGATCAAGCAATGCATCTCTTGTGAGGAAACTGGAAGAGCCATTTCCTCATAAGAGATGTCGCTCAGTGTTGTGCTGTTGATGAGCTTCTTCTTGATCTCCTTGAACTCTTCTAAGGTCAGGGGCTTAAATGTTTCAGAATATGGTTTGATTAGAGATTGGGTTCTGGGGTGTTTTAGGTTTGAGGATAGGTAGTGGAGGTGATTGTTGGGAAGCAGTAGGTGAGGGTGTAGGTAAGGCTGATGGTGTGGGTTTAGGGGTGTGAGGCTTAGTGGTTGGTTTAGTTTTGATGGGGAAGGGAAAAGGTGTTGGTGTAGGTTGTGTTGGTGTAGGTTGTGTTGGTTTGGGTATTGGTGTTGGTTTGGGTGCCATCTTCTGAACACTTGATGTTTGAATTACCTCCTGCTTTCTTCCTAAGCGAATGTCAGCCTTGATGTTGCTGACATGTCGTTGTAGGGTCTTCAATGACATGGGACCCACTTGCTTGCTAAAGAAGCCAAAGGCTTTGAGATAAGTTTTCATCCATTCCTTATCTCCCTCCTTCTTGGCAGCAGCAAGTTGTGCCTCTTCCTCCTTCTTCTTCTTCTCCCTCAGCTTCTCCTAACATCCTTCTTCCTTTCTTTGTTGATCTTATCTTGTTCTTTGTGGAAAAGAAACAAGATTGTATCATAATTGTTAGGTGCTAGCTCTTCTTGAGAATAGCCTCTAGAGCAGAGAAAGGCTATCCTCTCCATCCTATCCCTTTCCATAGCCTCCTCCTTCCTTTTCCTCTTCTCCTCCTCTTCAGCCAACCTTGCTGCTTCCTCTCTTTCCTTTTGCAACAAAGTAGCCTTCTCCATCTTCACAAGCTCATCAAGTGGTCGTAGAAGAATTTCTTAATTGGCTACTCCCAGGCTGATGAGCCTATCAATGACCTCCACTCTCTTTTTGTTGTTGATACTTTCTTGAGCGGCTACTGCTGCTTTGCTACTTGCAGCCAACAGCTTCCCAGTATCAACTCTTCCTTTCTTCTTGAGCTTTTCCAATCTTTCCTCATCTAGAAGCTCCTTAGCAGTGAGCTTCCTCTTCCCCTTAGGATCAGAGGAAGATTCATCCTTTAAAGACTCAGGTTTAGAGGATTCAGGTTGGAAAGAGGGGGTTTGAACTTGTGGTATTTAGGAGAGAGGGGTTGTAAGGAAGTCCTCACTGTTTACCTCAGAAGCTAGGTCAAGAATAGCTTCTGTGATGAATAAATCATTGGACGAAGAAAACCGTTCAATTATTCCTTCCACAGCTTGGATTTCTAATTCAGAAGTAATTGGAACTGTACTACCTGTCCCTTCCAAATTGGTTGCTGGGCCATGAGTCTGTATATCCCTTTCGAAGTTAATCTCAGGTTCAATAGAGACCTTAGATTAACCAACTTCCTTTTCAGAGGTAGGTGGTGCACTCAGCCTTTGAAGCTCCTCAGCTCCAAAGTAGGCAACGGCTACAATAGGGGAAGTTTGTTCAATTGATGAGCTTATCAGAAATTTGATTAGAAATCTGATGAGGTCTATAAGCATCTTTGGGTCCACTTGAATAGTAATGGGAGCTGGTTGAGGGAAGATGGTTGTAGGGTGTTGTTGTGTAGGGTAAAAAGAAGGTATGGCATCAAGGGAAGTTTTTGTGATGGCAAGGCAGGGTTCCTCATGTCTTTGCTTCTGTATATTCTCCCCCTTTTTGGTAGCATCATCTTGAGAAGTAGATGAGATAGAGGAAGAACTTAATGAAACCTAAGTATGTACATGCCTAACTGCAGGACCGTTAAAGGGTACTTAAGCTTGCACTTAGTTAACACACTTAGGAGGATCTTAAGATCACTTAACAATTCAAATAAGGAAATGTGAACTTTTACTGAAGATACAAGATAAACACAAGTAAAACTAGAACAAGAGCACAAGATAAAGTTTTCAAGGAAGTTTTATATTGCTTCTCTAGTTCTATTACAAGTGTTGTACAAGTATATTTTGACTACAAGAACTGGATACTACTTATGCTACATCCTACAACCGTCAATATGCAAAAAGACAGTTGGAAGTGACTAATCTAGACAACAAGATCAGCCTAAAGTCAAAAGGCAGATTGCCTTTTGACTAGTGACTATGACAAGCCATAGCTCACTGACTTTCCTATTACAAAAAGCCAAAAAGGAACAAAAACAGAAACTTGCAGGCGAAGACCTTATCTACTTTATCATAAAGTATGGAAGTTTCACCAACTAGTGTTAGCAGGTGAACTACCAGAGCATGCAGCAGAAAGTAGGTTACTTTATGATAAAGTTGATGGAAAAGGTATCTTTTATCTCTCTTCTGAGGAAAATCAGTCTTGTCTTTAAACAGCTTCGAAAGACTTTGTCTTGAGAGCTATGGAAGACTTCATCTTTTACCTTCGGAAGAGTTAAGTCTTTGGCTTCGGAAGACCTTACACTTAGAATATTTTCCAAGTTTAGTGTAAAGCTTCAGCAACAGTTTCTTCTGAACTTTGGCTTCGAAAGATTTTACACTTAGCATTTTTCTTGACTGTGTAAAACTTCCGAAGCTAGTTCAACTTTGTTCCGAAGTGCATATTGGAAGACTTGGTTGTTTTGGTATCTTTTGGTTGCATCAGCCTCTTAACTTCAGAAGTTCCTACACTAACAGACTTCTCAATCTGTGTCTCAGCTAGTTGAGCCTTGAGATTTTCAATCTTAAGTTGCTGAGTGGCAGACCTGTCCTCTAAAGTCTTAACCATTAATTCAAGGTTTGAGACTTTAGAAAGCAGGTCTCTGATAATGAGTTTCAGGCTACCCTTATCTTCTTTTGAAGAATCATTAGGAGATGAGATAACATACCTAGTATGTTCATCATCACCACCAATAATTGTTTCTTGGCGCCCTGGATACCCTTACGTGCTGATGTCTCTTTCAGAGTCATCAAAAGGCAAGGTTGCCGTAGACTTAGTCCCACTTATGTTATCACTATCCTGAGAGGTTAGTGAAACACTATCAGTAGTGGCAGATGAGCCTACATGAGTCACCTCCACACTAGTTTGACTCACCTCAGTTAGGTTTAGTTGATATGGGCTAGACATTAGAGGTTCCCTGGGGCTCAGTTGATCTTGAGAGTGGTGTGGTAGATCAACATCATGGCCCGGATGAAATGTAATGTCCTCATCAGGTTGGGTGAATATGTCAATGAGAGATAGGGAGGTTAAATCTAATAACCCGGGTCCTTGGTCAGCACCTAAGGGTTCTTCTGCTAGAGTAGATGACCCGATGATGTTGGTGTCCCTTTTTGGCTGCTCAGGGGAGTTTTGAGACTCACCCTGAGGGCTAAAGGCTTGGGTTGTGGGCTCGTCAGCTTGAGAATTAGGAGACTCAATGTTGATATTGAGGTCAATGATGGAGGATGGTTGGACCTCTGGCTGAATGGGAGCCCTGAGTTCCACTCGAGCCTTTTTGGTTTGCACAGAGGGATCTGATCAATCAGAGTAGATTGATTAGGGGTTCTTTTGGGGCGTCTTGTGTAAGTAATCTTGATTTGGTGAGAAGAAGTGATTGGCATTTGAGTGATGGTGTCTAGTGTGGGTTCATCACCTGCTGGGCTTGCAGGGATGTCACTAGGAGCCGTTGGCTCGCGCATACCTAGAAAAAGATCAATGAATCTTCTAGAGAAGTTGGTGGACACCTTCTTCAAAGTTCTGAAGATGCCAGGCCATGTGCGATGGACCAGTAGAATGTCTACACATTGTAATCTGTCATGGTCCAGTTCATAGTTGATTATGTGCTGAATGAACTGGGGATACATGTAGAATGGATCCCGGGTGAGATTGCCTCTTAAGTTGTTCATCATCAAGCATGAATAGTTGAAGCGTAAGCCTTTTACCAACCGGTGGACTAGCCATCCCTAATCATATGGGATTTGATCAAATCCCCCGGACTTGTTGGATAGGCAGTGCAGGACGATGTGCAGCAAGAACTTCCAATTGTAGGAGAAGTTAAATTTATAGACTGTGGACTTGCGCACATCACCGCCGTATCCCATTTGAGTGTAAGTGTCTTCCAACTTAGATTTAGGGAATTCAGTAGGGGCGCCCTCATCATGAGGCTCCAGATGCTCCCTAATGGTTGATTCAGTAATGGTGATCTCATGTCCGCAAATCCTCGATCTGATGACCCTTTCATCATTTAGTGTTTCACTTCGACCATTTGCCCAAAATTCAGCCATATGGTTAGAGAAGATGGTGGGGTTAACAATGAGGGCAGTGAAGTGTGCCCATTGGGACAGAAATTCGACAATAGGGGCAAAGTCAGCATCCTTTGAAGAATCAAGGATAGCGACCTGATTATGTTAGGGATTTAGGGTCATTGTTAAGAGGTACAGTTGGATAGAAGGAATTTGAGAGTGAGTGAAGATAGTGGTAATTTGGGGCTTTTGCTGTGATAAAGAAAGTAAAGAAAGAGAGTTAGAAATTTTAAATGGGTTAAAAAATCAAACCGATAAGGTGAAAGGACTGTTTAGGTTTCGATTTGACAGGGGCGGTAAGATAAACCATTTAAAATATTCCGACAATCATCAATAAAATCTTACTTTTTACAGAGTGGGGCCTAAAGATTTCTATTACATATTAAAGGTTTTCTTCTGAAGGTAAAATTGCTTTCGAGAGAAAACACTTGTGTTTCTCAGTATTGTCTTCCAAAGCCATTTTTACTTCCGAAAGCAAACCATGTCTCAATGACAAGTTTGCTTCCGAGAGTACAGTCTTCTTCTAAGAACATAAGTTAGTAAGCTTTTGAAGTAGATTTGATCTATGATCAATTCTTCTTCTGAGGCTAAAAACTCTTCAAAAGATAATACTTATGCCAAGGAATTTGCCTTCGTAAGATGGATAAAGATCTCTTCCGAGGGTAAATTTCTCTTTGAAAGTATTTACACTTAGATTTTTGAAGAAAGCCTTTTTGTAACAGGGCTTAGATTGTATTTAGACAACAAAGACAAGACATATTTAAAAGGCTTTTCAAAAGAGAAGAACTAGTCAATGTTAATCATCCCAATAGCTGTAATTAAATATTTAAATCTTTGTTCATCAAAGGCTTTGGTGAACAAGTCAGCATATTATTCATTTGAATTCACTTGGACTAGCTTTATTAGATTTTTCTCATGAATATCTATAATGAAATTATACCAGATGTCGATATGCTTTGTCTTGGAGTGCTTGACTGAATTTTCTGTGATAGAAATGGCACTCTTGTTGTCTATATGGATAGGAGTATCCATGAAGTTAAAACCATAGAACAGCATCTGATTCTGAATCCTTAGTAGTTATGCACAGCAGCTTGCAGTAACAATGGATTCAGCTTCAACAGTTGATGTAGAGACACATGATTACTTCTTGCATTTCCAGGAGATAATCCTTCCACCAAGAAATTGACATCCTCCGGATGTGGATTTCTTGTTGATGTTGCATCCACCATAATCTCTTTTAGTGTACCTACAAATATTGAAGTCCTTATTCTTAGGATACCAGAGACCTAGTTTGGGAGCTCCTTTAAGGTATCTAAGAATTCTCTTGGCAGCAATTAGGTGAGACACCTTGGGAGCAGCCTTATATTTTGCACAGATGCAGGTTGCAAACATGATATCAGGTCTACTTGCAATGAGATACATCAAAGATCCAATAATCACCCTGTACTGATGCTGATCAGTATCCTCCCCCTCGGAATCTGGACAAAGATTGTCATTTCTGGGTATAGGGGTCTTGGCTGGCTTACAATATTTCATCTCAAATCTCTCTAAGATGTCTTTAACATACTTGGATTGATTGATAAAGAACCCTTCTTCCATCTGCTTCACTTGAATTCCAAGGAAGAAATCCATCTTTCCCATTGAACTCGTCTCAAACTTATTCCTCATGATGCTTTCAAAGTCTTTGCATATTTGGTCATTTGTGGAACCAAATATGATGTCATCAACATAGACTTGAACAAATAGCATGTCCTTCCTAGACTTCTTTATGAACAATGTCTTGTCTATGGTGCCTCTAGTGTAGCCATTCCTAAGAAGAAACTGAGACAGGGTCTTATACCACATCCTAGGTGCTTGATGCAACCCATAAAGAGCTTTATCCAGTTTGCACACATAGTTGGGGTGTTGCGGGTCTTCAAACCCAGGTGGCTGACACACATAGACTTCTCTATCAATATCCCCATATAAAAATGCACATTAACATTAAGTTGATAGACAGTGAAGTTCTTGGATGCTGCAAAAGCAAGGAAGATTCTTGTAAGGCCCCGTTCCTGGAGACCTCACAGTCGGACAATCTCAGCATTTTTCATATAAAATAGATACATTTCATAAAAACATCACAGCGGATTAATTTATCAAAAACCATTCATGCATTAATATATGATGTTGCTAAATAATACATCATTGTATTTTAAAATTTACAAAAAAAATCATTCAGCTGTATTACAAAACAACAATATCATTATGCACGAATGGATGCCAGTCTTTGCCCGCCAAGTAGCCTCACCCGCGTGCCATCCCCAGCAACAAGTTACCTGCCAACTGAAAATGCATAAAAGTCAGCATTGCTGAGTAAGTTCTAGTTTTATAAATAAAATACTTTACTTTTACCAAAAAAACACTTACATTACTTTCGTACGTTATCACACATCATTCATACAACTAGATAATAATTCTTTATTATCTTTCATTATCGTTCGTTTTCGCACTTTCTTTCATCATTATCTTTCAATTTATTTGGACCTGTCATATGCTATGCCCCATCATTATGCATGAAGGAACTACCTCTTGGGGACAAGCGACAAGGGTCCCGTTTTCGCACGTATCGATCAGTCACGAATACTGACCCTCCTGTGTGTGAACCCTCATGGGTTAGCCAAAACGCACGTTATATAACACACAGTTGAGCTAACAACTCTCAATTCCTTAAACATTTTTCTTGCAAGACTTTCATTCATTCCTTATGTTCCAGTTCTTATTATCATTAATCTTTCTCTTCGTTTATGATAATACTTTACGCATACGAGCATAAACACACAACACAAAGTCACGTAATAATACGTAATATGGAACATAACAACAGGCCACGAACATGAGAAACACCAACAAACACAACCATTAAAACATCCCAAAGCTTAATCATAAATTTCCCAAAATTTCAAAAAATTTTCTAAGGCATTTAGGCGCATAAGCACTATGCCGGCGCATGAACACTATGCAGGCGCATGAGCCTTACTTGGGCGCATGAACACTTAGGCGCATGAACAATTTTCTGGGCGCATGAACTAGCACTTAGGCGCACGAACAATTTTCTAAGCGCATGGGTACTATTGGGGCACATGGGCTGGTACTTAGGCTTTTTGGAAAAAATTCTCAGGCGCATGATCCCTATTTGGGTGCATGAGAAAGGACTTAGGCGTCCGAGCAAAATTTCAGGAGCATGAGCAGCAGATATATTCAAACGTATAAATTTCAGTCCCAAACATCATTCTAACATGTCCATAACATAAATCTAACATACTAAGCACCTAAAACAAGCATAAAACCATAGAACACAACCAACCATAAGCAAATATACATACGGTTACAAAATATAAGCTGTAAAACATTTATTTATGCATTTTCAGCCCCAAAAATATGGTTAAAACCAGAAAACCGGGGATCTAGAACTCACCAATGCAGCCTCCAAGCAAAACTCCACCGAACTTGAGGGCACAAAGAGTTCAAACAACCTAAATACACCAAAACACAAAACCAAGCACAAAGAACACATAAGAACTGGTTCACAAACTGAAAATTCAGTTGAAACCGAACCAATTACACAAGAAAATACTCACCTTCGAAATTTTCAGCTTTCTCTCACTAGAAACCGAGAGAACTTCAGTTCTTCTTTTTTTTTTTCTTGTTCTAGCCGAAAAGCAATAGTGAAAAAGTAGTGGCATGGGCGGCCATGCCTTTTAAACCATAAAATAATAAGGTTTTGTACTTTGTACACTTTACCCCCTCCACTTGCGTCCATTATCTTTTCTTTCAATATACTTTTCTTTTCCTTTATTTTAAACAAATTTTTGGGTGTTACAATTCTCACAGCCTCAAGTCTTGCAACAGGTGCAACGACATCAGTGTAATCTATGCCTTCCTCCTATGTGTATCCTTGAATAGCAAGTCTTCTCTTGTTCTTGATGATTAAACCTCTGTCATCACTCTTATTTCTGAACACCCACTTGGTGTCAATGGGGACTTGGCCAGGTGGCAATGGACACAAGTTCCATACCTTTTGCCACTTGAATTGAAGCAACTCCTCTTGCATAGCTTCAATCCAATTATTTTCCTTGAGGGCTTCTTCCACTTTCTTTGGTTCCATTTGAGAGACAAAGCATGAGTACAAGCACACATTCCAATTGTGGGTCTGACTTCTTGTTCTCACACCTTCTGAGGCATCCCTAATGATGTTCTCAGCTGGGTGAGTGTTGTGTATCCTGAGCCTAGGAATCACATCTAGTTGCATAGATAGATCCAGGTTTAAGAAGTTTTGCTCAGGATTTTGAACACCATGACCAGCTGATGTCTCACACTCATTCAATAAGGACTGATTGAATGAATGTGTGACAGCATTAATAATATTCTACTGAGAAGCACTATCAATAGTTGCCTGTTCCTCCAGATTATTGTCTTCATCAGCTTGGTGTTGAATGCTGGAGTTTTGAGGCTCAGTTGGCTGATAACTTGTTGAAGCTCCATTTTTCCTGAGATGTTCAAGCTTTAGGACTTCCAGTAGTCGGAGATTGTTCTTCAATTCCTCTTGGAGAACTACAAATAGGTCTGGGAAACTCAAACATTTGATCTTGATAGAGGGCACTTTGAGTTCCTATTCCAGCTGAAATATTCTCACAAGATGGTTTAGAATAGTTTGAAAACAATTCTAGATTGAATATATGATCAGGGCCATTCCCTCTAACACAAGGAGTGTGCTCATTAACAACAATGTTGGATGATTCCTCAAATTGTTGATTTTTAATATTATACACTCTATAAGAAATAGAGGTTGAGGAATATCCAACAAAGATAACATCATCAGACATTTCAGTAAATTTTGCTAAATTTTCTTTTGTGTAAATTATGGTACACCTGCTACCAAAGGACCTAAGAAAGCCAACGAATGGTGGGCTCTTGTTCCAAAACTCATAAGGGGTCTTTCAATGGGGCTTAACAATGAGAACCCTATTCTGCATATAGCATGCAGTGCTGACTGCCTCTGCCTAGAAAGTTAGAGGCAGCTTTGAATCAGCTAACATAGTTCTTGCAGCCTCAATAAGTGTCTTGTTCCTCCTCACAGCAACACCATTCTGTTGAGGAGTTTTAGGAGCACTGTATTATCTGGTAATCCCTTTTGAGTTACAAAATGAGTCAAGAACTTGATTATTAAACTCAGTCCCTTGATCACTTCTAATGATTTTTACCTTATGATCCTTTTGATTTTCAATTTTAAGAATAAAAGATTTTAAAGTTTCGGTCGTTTCATCTTTAGTTCTTAAAAAGAATACCCATGTAAATCTTGTAAAATCATCAACAATCACAAGACAATATGATTTCCTTCCAATGCTCTTTATATTTGTGTGACCAATAAGATTCATGTGTAATGACGGTAATGGAGTGGTGATGGAGTTAACCTCTTTGGATTTGTGAGAAACCTTGTGTTGCTTTCCTTTCAAGAAAGCAACACAGTTATCTTTACAGAAAAACTCCTTTTTAGGCACATCACGTACCAAATTATTTTTAACCAGCTTATTCATGGTTTTAAAATTAACATGGCATATTCTTTTATGCCAAAGAGTTGACTCATCACCATTAGCTTTGGAAAGAAAGCATGATACTCCACCCAGTGGAGAAGCATTGTTCATATCTAGCTTGTACATATCATTTTTCCTGGGAGATCTAAGAAGCACCAATTCCTAAGGAATTGTCATCCCGGGTTTGAGGATAATGCACTCATGTTCTGTGAAAAGCATTTGGTGCTTTTGATCATAGAACTGAGAAACACTCAAGAGATTGTGTTAAAGCTATTTAACAAAGTTTACTTTGTCAATATTTAACTTACCATTGGATAAACTAAATCTACCAGAAATGTATCCTCCAGCTTCCCCTCCAAACTGAACAGGACCTCCATCAAAATATTCAAATTATTGTAGGAGAGATCTGTTCCCTGTCATGTGCCTAGAGCATCCACTATCCATAATCCAGACATTTCCATTCTTGTCATGTGTAGGAGATATCTGTTCCCTATCATATGCCTAGAGCATCCACTGTCCATAATCCAGGCATTTCCATTCTTGTCATGTGGATGTCCCTACACATAAGGTGAAATGATTAGTTATTATTGGAAACCCAAGCCTTGTTGGTCTTGGGTTCTTCCAATGTAGATGATATAACTAAACCAAATTGTATACATGTGGGCTCAATTATAGTTTGTGAAGAAGAGGTTTGGGCTGCAGCATCTTTTCTGGTTTTTAATTCCATCCTATGGTTGACCAGTGTTGATGAGCCTGGGGAGGCTTGTGCAGCATGACTTGCTTCCGAGGCTTCTTTGTTTTCAGAAGAAGTTTTCACCACCTTTTCTTTCGAAGAAGTCTTCTTCTTGGAAGGTTTCAAGGAAATCTTTTTGTTTCTTTGTTTGTTCTTTAGCTTGTCTTCCGAAGCTATTTTCCTTTCAGAAGAATGAGTTTCTTCCGAAAGCAACTTGGCTTCGGAAACAAGCTTTCCTTTCCTTAATACTTGGACCATATGGTAAGGTCCAAATATGAAACCATCCTTGACTCCTTCTTTCTTAACATTGGTTGCATAATGTGTGCCTGCTGGATTGTAGTAACAATCTTTAGCCATGTGGTTATGTAGACCATAGATTATGCACTCAATGTTATTCTTGGTAGGACACGTGCGCTATTGTTTCTTGCAGTTCTTCTCTTATTCAATAGCCTTTCCCTTTAATTTTTGATCTTTCAGCTAGATAGGAGTGCTGGTACTACACTCCTTTCCTGAATCAGAACTTCCAACCACTTGGAATCCTACTGAGATGAATACACCATTTTGCCTTGGGTCTGTCTTCATCTTAGTCTCAGCCACCTTTTTAGCAATTTTTCCTGCTTCCTTGATCTTGTTCTTTCTAGCTTTGGTAGTCAAGGATTTATCAACTGTAGGGATGAGGTTTTCTACTTTATCCTTCTCTATGGTGGTTTCCATTATCGCATCATTCTTCAGCTCACTAGGTAGTGGGTCAACAGTTGGAACCTCTTGCTCATCAGTACCACATCTTGGTTATCTAATAGACACAAGAGAGCATGGTGGAGTAATTTCATTGGATCCCAACCCATTTTTGTTTTGATAGCATACCTTGGAGTGGGAGGATGATGCTATAATGGTGTTGAAGTTATGCTCTTGAATAGCATACTTCTCTATTTTGGCATCAGCTATGACTAGTTGGGCTTGAGCTTCAGTCAACTTGGATATTAGATCTTTTATTTGTGTCCTATAGTTGGTATGTTCATGTTTTAAAGAGGACATAGTTTTCTCTAACTCTTCTATTTTGAGTTTATAATCAGATTCTGCTCTCTTAAAATCAGATTCTGCTCTCTTAAAATCAGATTTTAGGATATTTAATGACTCAATATCAAATCTAATTTCCATGTTGTAGTCCTGATACAATTTAACCTTAGCAATACAGGCTGGGGTACAGAGATGTTCATATACCTTACTGTCTTCAGTTCTAGCCATGAGAGCTTAAGTAGGGGTGACATCTTGCACCATAAAGCTCCAGTCAACCTCTTGAGCAACAGTTGTAGTTTGCGGCTCAGTGGGTTTTGTTACAGCCTTTGAGGTAGCAGGATGTTGGGTGGCTTGAGCTGCTCTAGGATTAGATCTTGGAGCTTTACATTCCCTAGCAAAGTGACCAAGCAGGTTACAGTTGTAGCATTTGGCCTGCTCTTATCAAACCCGAATTTGCTGTTAGATGGGTTCTGAGGAAACTGCCTTCCGGTTCTTTTAAAGAACTTCTTTTCTCTGTAGGTTAAAAGGGCCATTTGCTGGACAATATCCATATATTCAACATCATCTGGGCTGAAACACTCTAGATCATCAAAATACTATTAAAAATCTCCAAAGTGCTTAATTCCTGAAACAAAAGCACAACTATCCTGGAAGGGAGTGTGTTGAGCCTGTTGAGGCCTGGTTGTCTCAGGGAAAGTGATGTGTGGCCTAGAAGAGGATGATGGATGTTAGGGGTAGTTCAGGTACAACTAAGGCTGGGGAGTTCTTGATCCTTCAGCAACATGTAGAGCATTATTGACTGTAGGATTTGAGGGTCTGTTCATCGGGTGGCTCTTCTGAGTCTCCATCTCCATACGGTATCCATCAAGGATTCCATACAGTTCAGTCACAGTGAGAGTGTTGAGATTTTCAGTTCTCTTGATTGAGAGACAGTAAAAAGTCCACTCATAAGGAAGTGCACTCATGAATTTTCTGACTGTCTCTTTTCTCAAGAACAAATCCCATAGTCTGAAGAGAGGTGATCAAGTCCATATACCTGAAGTATTTTTGGCTCAAGGTCTCACCAACAACATAAGTGAAGTTCTCAAACTTCTACTTCTGCATATCTTTCTTGTTCTCCTTTGATTCAGTAGAACCAGAGTACATCAACTTCAAAGCATCAAATAGTTTTTTGGCAGTCTTGCATTGCTTAAAGCCTACCATTATGGAGTTTGGTATAGTAGTAAGCAACACGGTCATAGCTTTGTAGTCGATGTCCATCTTCTTGAAGTCTTCATCAGAGTAGTCTTCAACGGCTTTCTCAATCATGGCACCATTACCAGCCGGGTCCACCACCTTTGGCTTGTAAGGACCATGAGTTACAGATCTCTGCATGCGGCTGTCTTGATAGTTGATGAAACCTTTAATACGTTTGCACCAGGTTCCAAAATCATCAGGGGTGATGATAGGAGCCTTGGTCATGGTTCCCATCTCACACTTAGAAAATTTTTGGTTAATAGCCATTTGACTGAAATGAGTAAGTGTAAAGAAACAAGGGTGATTTAGGATGGTTAGATCTCACAATCAAGAGCCTAAAAAGCTCTGATACCAATTATAGGATTGGTGTTGGTCTCTCAACACAAGTTTTATCTCACAAACTCACTAAGTTTCACTCTGTTGATGAAGCATGATCTCTAACTAAGTTGACAATAATATAATATGTTAATGAACACAAGAATGGTTTTCAAGATACTTGTATATATTACTTCTCAACTTAGTATCATAAGACTCTTACAAGCATGGTTACTTAAGTTACAATGAGAAACTATATTACTGCTATCTACAATCGGTTATACTTAGAAAACCAGCTGGAATTTACCACTAGACAAATACTACATTGCTAGAGGTAAAGTATCTAAGATAAAATAATATCCTAGATTAGGTAGTCATGACAGGTCCATGACTTACCTTTTGTCACCAACTAAGTATGGTAACTGTACTAACTGATAAAGGTGAATAGTGGATTAAAGTATGGTCAACTACATGGGCGTGGAAAAGCGCCATGTAGTGTATCAGAGTTGTCAGCGGATGTCAGACAGCCCATACTTATGTCCACTGGTTCATAGTTGATTCTTCTGAAGGTAAAATGGCTTCAGAAGAATAAGTTCTTTAGAGGGCATTTATACTTTGGAATAATCAACTTCTTCCAAGTCTTCTGCAAGTCTTCATGACTTCATTCTTTGGAAGACTTTGTCTTGGATCTTCTATCTGTGAATGCTTCGGAAGGAGAACTACTTGGTCTCAGAAGACTTGATTCTACCTTTGGAAGTTCTTCATATACTTCGGAAGGAAAACTTCTTAGTCTCGGAATACATAGTTTTCATTTGGAAGTTCTTCATACTTAAGCTTCGAAAGATCTTCAACTTGTCTTTGGAAGAGCGCTTTGCCTTCAGAAGACTAATTCAATTATACTTCAAAATCCTCTAAGTGTTCTTTTGGTTGCACCAGCCTCATATGATCCAACAAGTTTGTTTCCAATGTAGTTAGTTAAGGTTTCATGAATACTTTAGTGCAACAATTCGTAGTTGCACTATTTTAAGTGCAATAAAAGAAAATCTTATTTATTTGGTCATGTTACCTTGATTTGGCTTCTTTGTTTTAACGATCAAATATTGCATTTCTTGTTTGACGACTACATTTAATTGGTCATTGTAATTTGATTCATGAATCTTATTAAGTGAATACAATAGTTTCTTGGTCCTTCACACTTGGTTTCCTTGCCTTGATGGTGGATAAAATATTTTGTGGATCGAAAGTTGTCATTTGGTTTTCTTAAGTGGATTTTTCAGACAAGAGTGTTTGAAGTTTGTTATGGAGTGTTCTAGTTGAGTTTTGAACAACAATGTATTGATTTTAAGGGTCATTTGTGTGGTTTCATGTTCGGTTTGGTTTCGATTTAAAAAAATATACCATGCACCATTTATGATTAATTAGTGTGATTCTAATGATGATTCTGATAAGAGTTGATTCGATTGGTTCACGAGTGTGTTAAGAAGGCTTGAGATTCAAAACTCCATAGCATTGGAGGTTGTTTCAAAGTGCAAAAAACTATCTATGCGAGAACTATTGTTGTTTAACGCTATTGTATAACAGGTTTGTTTCCAATGTATTTAGTTAAGGTTTAGTGAATACTTTGATGCAACAATCAGTAGTTGCACAATTTAAAGTGTAACAAAATAAAATCTTATTTACTTGGTCATGTTTCCTTGATTTGGCTTCTTTTTTTCAATCAAATATTGAATTTCTTGTTTGACGTCTGATTGCATTCATTTGGCCATTGCAATTTGATTCTTGAATCTTATTAAGTGAATACAATAGTTTCTTGGTCCTTCATACCTTGTTTCTTTGCCTTGATGGTCGATAAAATATTTTCCAGATCGAGAGTTGTCATTTAGTGTGATTCCAATGATAAATCTGATAAGAATTGATTCGATTGGTTCACGAGTGTGTTAAGAAGGCTTGTGAATCAAAACTTCATAGCATTGGAGGTTGTTTCGAAGTGCAAAACACTATCCATGAGAGAACAATTGTTGTTTAACGCTATTATATTACCAGTTTGTTTCAAATGTATTTAGTTACAGTTTCATAAATACTTTGATCCAACAATCTGTAGTTGCACAATTTAAAGGGCAATAATAGAAAATCTTACTTACTTGGTCGTGTTACCTTGATTTCGCTTCTTTTTTTTAATCAAATATTGTGTTTCTTGTTTGACGTCTGATTGCATTCATTTGGCCATTGTAATTTGATTCTGAATCTTATTAAGTGAATACAATAGTTTCTTGACTTGATGGTCGATAAAATATTTTGTCATGGAGAGTTGTCATTTAGTTTTTATTAAGTGGATTTTTGAGATAAGAGTGTTCGAAGTTGATTGTGGAGTGTTCTTGTTGAATTTTGGACTGGAGTAGATTGATTTTAAGGGTCTTTCATGTAGTTTTGCGTTTAGTTTTGGTTTTGATTTAAAAAATAGATACTATGTTCCGTTTAGGATTGATTAGTGAGATAATTTGATCCAACAATCTGTGGATGCACAATTTAAAGTGCAATAAAAGAAAATCTTATTTACTTGGTCATGTTAGCTTGATTTGGATTCTTTCTTTTCAATCAAATGTTTGATTTCTTGTTTGATGTCTGCTTGCATTCATTTGGCCATTGTAATTTGATTCTTGAATCTTATTGAGTAAATACAATAATTTCTTGCTCCTTCCCATCTGGTTTTCTTCCCTTGATAGTCGATAAAATATTTTATGGATCGAGAGTTGTCATTTGGATTTATTAAGTGGATTTTACATACAAGAGTGTTTGAAGTTGATTGTTTAGTGTTCTTGTTGAGTTTTGGATAGGAGTTGATTGATTTCAAGGGTCTTTCATGTAGTTTTGCATTTAGTTTTGGTTTTGATTTAAAAAAATAGATACTATGTTCCGTTTAGGATTGATTAGTGAGATTCCAATAATGATTATAATCAATTTTGATTTGATTGGTTCACGAGTGTGTTAAGAAGGCTTGAGAATCAAAACATCATAGCATTGGAGGTTGTTTCGTAAAGCAAGAAACTATCCATATGAGAACAATTCTTGTTTAATGCTATTGTATAACTAGTTTGTTTCCAATGTATTTTGTTAAGGTTTCATGGATACTATGATCCAACAATCTGTAGTTGCACAATTTTAAGTGCAATAAAAGAAAATCTTATTTACTTGGTCGTGTTACCTTAATTTGGCTTCTTTTTTTATCAATCAAATATTGCATTTCTTGTTCGACGTCTGAAACATTATTTACACCACTATAATTTGATTCTTGAATCTTATTGAAGAAATGCCCACAGCGGATGACCAAGTCCATGCAAAGTATGAAGAACAACTTCCAAGTGTCTACAGCGGATGACCAACTCACACAGCGGATTACCAAAGTCTACAGCTGATGAACAGTTCACAGCGGATGTTCAATCCACACCAGATGAAAACTCGACAGCGGACAACTAATAAGACAAACATACAACAAGTGTTCACAGCGGACAACTAACAAGAAAAACATACAACAAGTGTTCATAACGGACAGCATCCAAGACACAGCGGACAGTCTATCATCCACAGCGGACGACTTAGACTTAGGATTTTTATGTAATTTTCGTTTACATAAGGGTATTTTTGTAATTGTAGATAGCTATCTGTTTAGGCTATAAATAGCATTATACCCTAATCTTTTGTAAGCTTTTGAACAATCAATACAATCAAGTAGTTTATTATCATTCAAAGCATTTCAATCACTAGCATTCACACACACACACACAGACACACTTATATCATAACATTAATAATGTATATCCGCACTATGATTATTGTTTGTTGAAATACAATATAACAATCTGTTGTTATATTTATTGAGAGATTTGAAAATATCCTTGGGGGAATCAACCTGATTATGCTATTGTTCTTAAAGTTGATAATCAGCCTTCGTTGATTTCATCACACTAAGTAATGATGCCTTATGAATCTCATTCACCCACATCAGTTTCTCGTCTGTTTTGCTGATCAAATATATGGAGAAACATGCACAAAGAGCTAATGTCATGATCCAAAAAGATTCCCAATATGGAACACATCCAAAATGGATGAAGTAATAAAGACTACTCTAGACTACATTCCTTGTGAATGAATAAAAAGAATCCCAAAGAGGATCACCTTCCAAAGTGAAGTGCAAAAAGAATTCCAATAAGGATCAAATAAATATAAGGATCAAAGTAAAAGAATCCCAATGAGGATCCCCCTTACCCAAAACAAAATGAGATTTCATAATTTAAATGACCTAGTCATGTAAGTTGTGAAAAAGTTCTACCGTGCATTCCATGCAGGTGGTTGATCTTGCCATGCTTTTGAGTGTGAGATACATGTTGAATATTTAATCCACTAAAAACATGTAAATGATCTCAAGCATTAAAATATTAACCAGGCATGAGTTTAAGAGGACAAACATACCTACAATCAATATGTTCATGATTATGTCTATTTTACTAACAATTGCTTGCATTTGTGAAAGGTAAGATTGATATAATCCCAAGTAATGTATACGTCTACTTCATGTATAGATAAGAAAATCAAAAATTACAAAAACATTTTCCCTTGAGTATTCAAAATTTTAAAATCTTTAAAGTTTTTATGCCATATGGATATAGACTTTAGGGGGAGTAATTAAAATTTTATTAAAATATTCACAAAAACATGAAAATTTAGCAAAATCTCAAAAATATTTTAATTATGTTGTGTAGTTGTTTCTTTTCTTGAAAATATAAAATTAGAAAAATGGTTGTGTTGGTGTGGAAGTTATACTATAGTATCTCAGTGTATGCAGACCTTTGGAAGCACAAAAGTCCAAGATCAATCAAAACAGGGAAATTTATACCACACCGGGTGTTCAATTCAATCCAAGTAAGAATTGACAATCCAAGCACAGTCAAAACTTCATAAAATTCAAAGCAATAGTGCAAAAACAGTCAAAACTATCCACAACAAAAACATTAATTTTGACAAAGTTTAAATTTTAATGCAGGTGACAGTGTTGGTTAATGCGGGTGAAGGTAACCCAGGTATTTAACCAATATGGGAAATAGTTTTGTGCAAGAAAAACCAAGTGAAACTAATGAGGATATGTTAAGTCATTTGCATTTGTCTCTAAGATGAAAAACAAATGCGTATAACAATGTCTCCATAAAGCACCAAGGCAGAAAACTTATGAGGATAAAATTTTGTTCTTCTGCATTTCCCAATGTGGATGCTGGTGTAAATGAGAATATGTCATAATGTTCTTCCGCATTTGTTATAGAGTCAATGCGAACAAAATTATGTATCCGCATTTGACTCAGTACACAAATGCGAACAAGTTAAATCTCTTCCGTATTTGCCACAGTGTAAAACTTAGAACTTCAGCATTTGTTCATTCACTTGCAAAGTTTAAGAAATTCATTCAATTATCTCTTTAAACGCTTTAATCAGGCACATTTAGTACTTTTCAAATTTGAGAGAACCAAAGTGCGACAAGGGTTTTTTCGACTGATCTTCATCAACCATTCAAATCATCACAAACCTTACGTGTTGATTGTTCATTCAACATCATTTCATCTATATTTTGATTCTTAGCACAAGTAGTATCAAAACAAGGTGATGAACATAGAACCCTAGGTTTAGAGAAAACAAAATTAACCATGAACAATGGATTTCAATAGCATTTTCCAGTTCAATGAAATGGATTTTGATATTTACAACAAGGAACAATCGATTCGGAAACCCTAGGTTAACCACGATAAATAGGGGAAACCGAGACTTAAAATGTTGAACTCAAATCCAATGTTTCAGTGTAATAAGATGTTTAAAACAGTTAATATGATTGAAAATCATCATAAAAAACATAACACAAATGGTCAAAAACAATAAAATCCAAGATAGGTCAAATTGCTATACAACAGTGACTTTGAACTCTCAATTTTGACCTTAGAAAGACAAACCTGTTCTTGGTTGTATAATTTGATATTTGCTAGTACATTACTAACACATGTGTCTCTATTGCAAATCTATGACAAATCTTACCTGGAGCAAACTCCACAATGTCAGTGGATATCTTGATCTGGATGTGCCAGAAGCTGAGGGTTTAAGAGACATGATCCGATTCATTTCCACAACAAGAATAGCACATGCCATCACTGTCAGACCCATTATCTATGAGAACTTCATCAGATCATTTTAGGGAACTGCTAAAGTGAATCAAGTGGATGGTGTGATGACCATATCTGGAAGGATCACTGATGATCATACCTTAGTTATCTCTGAACAAACTATGAGACAGTGTCTATAGTTTGGGGATGATGCCAACTTTCCCCAAGAAATGGAAGAAGATGACATTCTGACCTTCTTTACTAATATTGGCTATGAAGGGGATTTTAAAGGAAAACATATTGTCAAGGGATTAGTGGATTTACAGTGGAAATTTCGGATTCATCTATTCCAACACTGCCTGTCAAAGAGGAAGACTAGTTGGAATGACATCCCTATAACTACATCTTTGGTAATTTGTGCCTTGTGCACTAACAGACAATTCAACATGTCTTCTTATGAGTTTAATGGCCTATTGTCCAACATTCAGGAAGGCAGAAGACATATGTTTCTGATGTATCCTCTATTCATTCAATGCTTCATCAATGAAGCATTCCCTGATATTGTAGCATAAAGCCCTATGATGGACATTCCTCACTACAATACCAAATCCTACAAGTATATCAAGAAGAGAGACCCGAGGAACTTCTACAATAGAACATTTGTTCCTTTACTTCCATGGATACTACAGCAGATCAATCCAAAAGAAGCTCATATAGAAGAAGCTGAGGAAGCTATTTCGGATGTTGAGGAACAAGTTCATGATGATGTTCCTATTGATGTGCATGAGACAATAGAAGAAAAACAGCTGCTCATGATCACAAACTATTGAAGAGCATGCTGAAGCAGCATAAGAAGGACTAAGGCAAGTGTCACCACAGATTGATGTAGGTGGTGATCTTCACACTGTGCCTTTAGTTCAAGATGCTGGTATCCCATCACCGTTTAGACTATCTCCTATTCATTCTTCTCCAAAGGCTACAGCTGTATTTGTTAAATCAGGTGAATCTACCAGTTCTTCAGTTAGTTCTGAATCATCTTTGTATGATGAGGATCCTCATGCTGGCTTTCAAATGCCCACGAGACAAGTAAGCTTCGTGGCCGGTCCTTCAAAAAGCTTTGCAAAATCTAAAGTCAACCGACCTGATGCCAAGGATGAAATGATTTCTGAGCTCCTACTGAAGATAGCTAGAATTAAGAAACTATTGGATAGAAGATCTAGCATCATAAGAGACAGACTTGATGAATTAGATGAGAAGGAGAAAGAGTTAAATGAATTAAAACCCAAATATCAATCTGAAAAAGAAGAAAAAAGATAGAGAGATTGAAAGACTTAAAGCAGCTCTCGAACATGTTAGAGAAGAAGTCAGTGGGCATTTGGATGCTGCAAACATCCAAACCCTTGCCATGGAAGAACAAGAGAATCTTCTTGACTTCCAAACTGACATAATCTCTGATCTCCATAGACAGATAGAAGCTCTAACAAAGAGAGTTTCTGAACTTGAGAGGTTGCTTAAAGTTAAAAAAGAGATAGCTACAGAAAAAGTTGAGAAGGATGATGATGAGCATGATTAAGACAAGGATGATGAGCCTGAAAAAGAAAAAGAATCAAAAGAAAAAGAAGATAAAAGAAATGAAGATATCTCCAATAGGAGCAGTAGTGATGATGATGACTCTCCACCTTCAAAGAGACAAAGAATGAAAGAAACAGGTTAGCAATCCAAACACAGTGAGCTTAGGGAGGAAGAAGAAAGTCTTACTATGGTTGTTTATTCTGAACCAACATCTGAAGGTAGACTTGATGAGGTGACTGAAATGAAAGATTTGATTGAAGAATTAGATGTTTATTCTTCTGAGATTTTATTATTGATGATGACATCTGGGAATTTATCAGAGAACACAGAGCTCCAGTTGAACCAATTGTGGTTATTCCCTCTAACTATATGCCATTGGAAGAAGAACTAGGCCTACAGCTTGTTCTTGCAATCACTTTGACTAATAAGCAAAAGAAACTTGTCATGAAGTTGTGTGAAGAGCTTAGAGAAAAAGAAGCTACTAAAAAGCAAAAGGAAGAATTTGAAAGACTTGAGAAAGAAAGAAAAGAAAAAAAAGGTGAAGCCTCAGTACCCTCTTCTTCTGTTCCCCGTTTGCAAACATATTCCAGGTCGAGAAAGTACTTGTCTGAGAAGGCCAAAGGCAAAATGCCAATGGTAGAAGAGGAACCGGCTCCCAAGAAACAATAAGATGATCCAAGAAGCCTAGCTGCTATTGCTTAATTCCTGGATGAGCATGAGAAGGCTAAGAAACAGTTGAAGAAGAAAATTGAAGTGATATCTTGGAAGAAGGAGAAATTGAGGGAGGATTTGATGAAAGCCTATTCGATAACCCTTTGTTCAGGGACAGTCCTGCGAAGGTTGAGTCATATGTTGAGGAGATGGTGGAAAAAGCTCAAACCAATGATTTGATGGTCAAAGCTAAGTTCTTGATTAATCATGGTTATGATGTTGATAGTGTATTTGGAATGACCTATGAGAGAATGGTAGAGGAAGTCAACAAGATGCAAAAACTTCTGACCCTACTTATGACTGATTATGAGAAGAAAAGAATTGAAAAAGAGGCAAAGATGAAAAACCTTTATTTGAAAGTCAGATCCCCAATCTCATTCACTCTAAGACAGACTCAACAAACTCAAGTGCCTCAGTTCCAATACCCGGATCCCAACAGCATGACAGATAGGGAAATGAAGGATTATCTCTCCGTTCAAGGCTTCACTAGAAGAAAACTAGGAAACATGAAGACTAATTCCCTCCGGGCTGCAATCCTAAAGATAATCAAAGAAAAGAAAGAAAGATTGAAAACAATAGAAGAGGAGGTTGTAGGGAGGAAGCCCAAAACCAAAATTTTAGCTCAAGACATCCAATTCACTACCAAAGACCATGATGACTTGGCGCCCATGTTGCACAAAAATCCTGAGTGGTTTATTGAACCCTCTCAAGTGGAGTTACATGAAGGTTGGCCACTTTAGAGATGATTAGGGGTGTGTCTGCTCCAGAAGGCAAAGTAGATGTAAAGATCATTGCCTTGAAGTATGACAGTGATTGGAACATGTTTGTGGTGAAACATATCTCAGGGCTAGTTCAGTTCTTCATTGAGTACACTGCATTAGTGAACTCCCTGTAGATACATGATTCGAAAGAATTAGCTGAGTTGGAATTGATTAATCACAATGGAATGTACAGAGGATATGAGTTTGAAGAAATTCTGAAGATGTTTAAGAAAACTAACAACTTCAAAGTTCTGAAGGCAATCTGCATCAAAAAAGACAAATTATTCAATAATCCTCTAGAAGAGAAGAAGAAAACGAAAGAGACTGAAGAGTTGGTATTTCCTGAGCTGAATGTAAAACCAACTGAGTCCTTAAAAAGGAAGATGGTTGCTGGAACCCATAAGACCAAATCAATCTCAAATGTATTTTAAGATGAGAAAACTTATGAGTTGGTAACAGAAAGAACTTAGGGAGGAAAAGAAGGACCTTAGATAAGGCTATTTAATGGATATGAGGTGAGATTGCTAGATGAATCCTATATCCACTACATTTTCACAAGACACTTCAGAGAAATAGATAACAAGCTGGGAGAAGCTGATATGCATTTCTTTTTGAAATGCATCAAGATACTCAAAATAGCCTTTGACAAAATCAACAAAAAGAAAGAACTGAAGAAAAAAAAAGGGTTCCACTGTAATCTAGAAACATTGTGAAGCTTGAGGTCAACTCCAAAGGTGAGCTGGTTATGCATAGAGATAGAATGTCATCCATTTCTATGTATGAACCTCAAATGCTCAGAAGGAATCTCTTGAAACTATACACCGGATGAGGGAAACAACCATACATGTACTGGATGCTGATCGGATGAAAGAGGCACACGAATTTGCCACCATGATCAAAGCAATTTTGGATCCAACCATTACTCAACTCGCCTCTAATCCGAATCCTACAACAGCTTCTAGAATAACCCCTGAACCTTATATTGATCCATTCTTCCCAGCACAGGTGAAAGAAGAACCACCAGAATCTTCATAACCTCCACCACCATCAAACCCTTGAAGTACATAGGTTGTATAATCCTTAGGAGGAGTATTGTTGGACCCTGAAAGGATCATACATGCCAATTCAAGAGGTGGTTGAAGGTTGTTCTGGTTGGAAGAAACTGCACAAGTTAAAGAATTAATGCGGGTGAAGAAAATAGAAGAAAAAGGCCAAGTATCGGATGTCAGCATTAGTCAATGCAGATGAGCAAGAACAAATACAGTTGAGTATTTGTTCTTCCGAATTTACTAATATGGATAAGCAAAATCAAATACGGGTAAGTATTTGTTCATCCGCATTAGTCAATGCGGATGGCATACTTGATGCCGATGCTCAACCGAAGAAATGCAGACAAAGACCAATACATCTGTATTAACTAATACAGATTTACAATACAAATGTGGATCATTATTTTGTACTTAGACTAGTATTTTGATGTATAGTTTTCAGGGTAGTTTAGTCATTTTGTACAGGCATTGTATCTGCCTATAAATAGAATTGTATACACTATATTTGAAGTTTTTGGTGCTACAAACCCTAGTACACTTTGTATTTTGTTCATCAGTATTAATATACAAAGCATTTATTAGTATTTTTAGCATTTATGATCATTGATGATGTATTTTCGCTTTACAATCATTGCCTCAATCATCATATTCAATCCTAGTTGACTCACATCAACTCAGACTCAGATTCGAACCCGTTCACCTAACGAGACAAAAAGCATGCTATAAGTATGGTAAAATAGGGCACTCGTTTTACAAGTTCCCTAGTCCTATGAAGTTGTGCTACAATTGTTATGATTCAGGGCATATGAAGTCTGCGTTCCCAAAGTTGAAGAAAGATGTTGGAAAGAGTGACAAAAAGGTGGATGTCCCTAAGGCTCGGGGAAGAATGTTTCAGATTATCTCTGAGGAGGTGAAGGTTCTTCAAAATATGGTTTCAGGTATGTTCATATTAAATTCTATACCTAATTAGGAATTATTTGATACTAGAGCTAGAAAGTACTTTGTTTTAACTAAAATCATACGTCACCCCTCTTTTGTTATTGAAAAGATGATGGTTCCACTTGAAGTGGAAGTAACTGATAGCTAGAATTGCCTATTTTTTTTATATATGTAAGAATTGTAAGATTAATATTGATGATGAGGATTTCCATATTGACCTTGTCCCTATGATGTTGGGGAATTTAAGGTAATTATGGGAATGGATTGGTTGTTCCGATATCAAGAAAAAATTTATTGTGAAAGCAAGACTATTCATGTATTGTCACCTAGTAGGAGACGTGTGAGTATTCAAGGGGAAAGGAAAATGGAGAATAAAATTTGTACAATTATTGAAGCTGTGAAGTATGTTAACAATGGGGGAAAGGCGTTCCAAGCTTATGTGGTAGACACCACCCTACACACGTCAAGGATTGAAGATGTACCGATTGTTAGGAGTTATTCAAACATGTTTCTGGATGAGCTTCCAGGACTGCCTCCCAAGCATGAAGTGGAGTTTTGAATTGAACTAGTTCCTGGTGCGAAGCCTTTTTTTAAAGCACCCTTTCGATTGGCTCCCACAAAAATGCAAGAATTATTGACGAAAATTCAAGAGCTGCTCGATAAGGGATTTATATGCCCAAGTGTGTCACCCTAGGGAGTGGATTGTTACGTATGGGCATTGATTATCAAGAATTGAATAAACTAACAGTGAAAAATCATTGTCCCTTGCCCAGAATTGATGACCTCTTTGATCAATTACAAGGGGCGAGCTGGTTCTCAAAAATTGATTTGCGTTATGGATTCCACCAATTGAAAGTAAGGGAGGAGGACGTAGCCAAAACTACTTTTAGAACATGCTATGGGCACTATGAATTTTTAGTTATGTCTTTCTGGTTAACTAATGCCCCAGCCGTGTTCACGGACTTAATGAATCGAGTGTCCTAAACCATGTTGTACCGGTTTGTAATCGTATTTATTGATGACATTCTCGTGTATTCTCGTAGTGAGCATGAACATGCTCGATATTTGCAAGAAGTTCTTAAAACCCTCTGTAAGGAATAACTTTAAGCAAAGTACTCCAAGTGCGCCTTTTGGCTTAGGGAGGTGTAGTTTTTAGGTTACGTAATTAATGCAGATTGCATTTTAGTAGTCCCTTCTAAGGTAGAGGCTGTGATGAAATGTGTTCCTCCAAGAAACCCAAGTGAAACTTGAAGTTTTCTAGGCCTAGTTGGCTATTACCGGAGATTCATAGAAAATTTCTCTAGCATGGCCTTACCATTAACCAAATAGACAAGGAAAGATGAGAAGTTCATTTGGCGAAAAGACCAAGAATAAGCTTTCCAAACATTGAAAGAAAAATTAACTATTGCTCCAATCCTGTCATTGCCGGATGGATCGAATGATTTCGTGGTCTGCACATATGCTTCACATTAGGGCTTAGGGTGTGTCTTGATGCAAGAAGGTAAAGTTATCATTTATGCCTCAAGATAACTAAAAACCCATGAAGGAAATTACCCGACACATAATTTGGAGTTGGCTGTAGTAGTGTTTGCACTAAAACTATAGAGGCATTATTTGTATGGAATGAAATGTACCATATACTTGGACCACAAAAGCCTCAAATACTTCTTTGAGAAAAAAGAGCTTAATATGAGATAGTGTAGATGGCTAGAGTTAATCAAGGATTATGATTGTGATATTCTTTACCATTTGGGTAAGGAAAATGTCATGTTGGATGCCTTAAGTCGGAAGGAGTATCCTTTGCCGATTCAAGTTAAGTCCATGAGGATAGCGGTCACCCCTCGTCTACTAGATGATATATGATAGGCACAAGTTAAATCCTTGGTGTTTGAGAATACAAAGAAAGAAAGAACGAAGGGAGTCATACAAAAGTTAGAAGAGAATATAATCAAGACAAGATTTGGTTGGGTTTGGATACCATAGTTTTGTGAAGTAAAGACCTTATTGCTTGATGAAGCTCATAAGTCTCGCTATTCAATCCATCCGGGGGTAAAAAAAGTGTATCGAGACTTAAAAAGAAATTATTCATGCCCCAGAACGAAACACGACATTGTAAAGTATGTGTCAAAGTGTTTGACTTGCGCACAGGTGAAAGCTGAACACTAAAAACCGTGCGGAGAGTTACAACCTTTAGAAATACTGGTTTGGAAGTGGGAGGATATAGCAATGGAACTTGTCACCAAGCTGCCCAAAACTATAAGGGGGCATGATGCAATATGGGTAGTGGTGGATCGGCTCACAAAGAGTGCCCATTTCTTGCCCATTCGGGAGGTGTATCACTTAGAAAGGATGGAGAAAATTTTTAGGAATGAAATAGTGTCCCGTCATGGTGTGCCTGTGACTATAATGTCCAATCGAGACATTAGATTCACATCATGATATTGGAGAAAGTTCCACAATGAAATGGGTACTAAGTTGTTGAATAGCACAGCGTACCACCCCTAAACGGATGGTCAAACCGAAAGAACCATCCAAACATTAACTAACATGTTATGGGTATGTGTTATCGATTTTAGGGGAGATTGAGATGGACATTTGCCACTAGTGGAATTCTTGTATTGCTACCAAGCTAGTATCAAGATGGTCCCATTTGAGTTATTATATGGAAGAAAATGTACGACCCCTGTGTGTTAGGGAGAAGTTGGACAACAGGAACTCGCGCATAAAGATGTGGTGGTGACAACCAATGAAAAGATTGATATGCTGATCATGAAGAAGGAGGCTATGACCGGAGCTTTCAGGTGGAAGATGCTTCTCCAAACCAAGCACCGATGGCTGATCATGAAAAAGCTAAGGTATTGGAACATCTCTGTACCCCTAAATGCATTACAAAAGTTAACATGTATAGGTCCTATAATTTGGAAGTGAGATCTGACCTTGAGTCCTTGAACATCTTAAAAGTTGACTTTAAAAGAGCTGAAAATGATTATAAACTTAAAATAGAAGATCTAGATAAAACCATTTCAACTCTTAAGCATGAACACACAAATTAAAGGACTCAGATCAAGGATCTCATTACTAAATTAACTGAATGCCGATTTGAGCTTGTGATCAGCAAAACTAAGGCAGAAAAATGTGTTCTTGAAGAGGAAACCTTCAAGAACATAATATCTTCATCCATGCATTCAAAGATTTTTGTAAGGAACATCTGAAGATTAAAGGCTGATGCAACCAAAGGATACCAAAACAACCAAGTCTTCCAGCATGCACTAAGGAACAAGGATGAACTAGCTTCAAAAGTCTTACACTCATAAATAAGTCTAAGTGTAAGATCTTCCGAAGCCAACAGTTCAGAAGAAGTTGCTTCGGAAGTTTCACACTTATCAGAAAATATTACAAGTATGAAATTTTCCGAAGCCAAAGACTCTTTTCTTCTGAAGCCAAAGATGAAGTCTTGAGAAGCTTCACAAGACAAAGTCTTCCAAAGCCATTTTGATGAGAAGACTGATTTCTTTCGAAGACAGAGAAAATATGCTTTCTCTGAGTTACTTTTTGATAAAGCTGATGTACCTTCCGCTGCTGCTCTGAAGACTCACCTGTTTTTCATTAGTTGGTGAAACTTCCATACTTTATCAAACTGTAGAAAAAGGTCTTTGCATGTAACTTCCCATAATTTTTCCTGTAGACTTATCTTATTAGATAAAGTCAGTGAGCTATGGCATGTCATAGTCACTAGTCAAAAGGCAATCTGCCTTTTGACTATAGATTGATCTTGTTGTCTAGATTAGTCAAATCCCAACTGTCTTTTTGTGACGGTTGTAGGTTGTAGTATATAAGAGTCTCAAGTTCTTGTAACTAAGATATACTTGAACACACTTGTAATAGAACTAGAGAATCAATATACAACTTTCTTGAAAACTTTATCTTGTGTTCTTGTGTTTTTGTTCTTGTTTCACTTACATTACTTGTGTTGTCATAGTATCTTCTAAATAGTTACCAGTTCCCTATTTGAATTGTTAAGTGATCTAAAGTTCTCTCCTCCTGTGAAGCTAACTGCAAACTTAAGCACCCTTACCCGATCCTGCAATTTTTTATCAAAACAGGCAAGGATTGGGTTCAAGTGAGATAGCTCCTCCACATACATTGTTATCTGTAAGATCTCCAAGGTGTGAAACTTGTCAATACCTGCCCTCCATAGATCCCATTCAAGAAGAGGATGAAGATGAAGAGGAGGTAGTGAAGGATGAACTTGAGGTGAGTGACAAGGGTTATCCTGAGAAGGGACACTATACTGCTAGAGAGAAGGAAGAATCTAGGATGACAAAATCTGCAAGGAAAAACATGATCAGGGCAGCCAAGAGGAAATCCAAGAAAGCCCAAGAGATCAAGGCCACCTTCAACTCCAAGCAGAAGCAAGTCTTCATCTCTGCTAGATTTGAAGTGTAAAAACTAAGGACACAACCACGGACTCTAGTAACAGGAGTTCTAGTTCATGTCCAAGTCATCCAGATTCAAAGAAGAAGGCTGATAAAATGTGCACCACTGCTGCACAGCTTGAACCATCTAGTTCCAAGAGCAAGCATCATCCCAAGAAGCCTGTTGCATCATCTGTGAAGATGAAGGAAGTAGAGAGTGATTAGGTTCAGCCTCCCTCTCAAAAGAAGATTCTCAGAAGTATGCAAACTGAATGCATCATGTGTGGTAGTACTTCTCGCTTTGCTAGGGATTGCATCAACAATCCCAAAAGTACTATCCACATAAACAAGAAGAAAACTTCTGAGAAGAAGAAGAAGAAAACAGCTTCGAAAGGAAAATATCTTCCTTTTGGAAGCTCTAAAGTGAAGAAGAAGATAAGTGAAAACTTACCTTGGAAGAAATTTTGGTCTCGGAAGAAAGGAATGCTTCCGAAGTAGTAAATTCTGCTGTAGTGGATACAAAAGCTTCTGAAGGTCTAGTCTCCAAAACTTCCAAAGTCATCAAAACTTTTGAAGTATTAAAGGCCAAGTCTAGTCTTCCAAAGATGGTGTGGAAGATTAAGGAAGGCCATATGACTGAAAGTTCTTCATCAACAATAGCAAATGATCCTCAGAACTTGCATATAGGATCAATCACTTTTTCATTATCTTCTATTAACTTTAACAAGCCCAAGACCAATGAGGCTTGGGTTTCTAAATGTAACTAACCATCTCTTTTTTATGCAGGAATAGCTAAAGACTAAAGGAAATGTATGAATAATTGACAGTGGCTATTCTAGGCACATGACAGGCAATGGCTCTTTGCATCAAAAATTTGAAAGAATTGATGAAGGGCCAGTTGCTTTTGGAGGAGATTCTGGTGGTTACATTACTAGAAGGGGCAGGGTCATAAATGGTAAGCTCAGCATTGAAAAGGTAAACTTTGTCATGGAGCTTGGGTACAATCTTGTGAGTGTATCCTAATTTTGTGATCAGAGACACAACATGCTTTTCACTAAGCATGAGTGCACTGTTCTCAAGCCTGGGGTGATCATTCCTCAAGAGCATATCCTACTCAGAGCCCCCAGGAAAGGAAACATGTACAAGATGGACTTGCAGGAAACATCCCCTTCAGGAGAAGTTTCTTGCTTTATATCTAAGGCCAATAGTGTGAGTCTTTCCTTTGGTATAAAAGAATATGCTATGTAAACTTTAAAAACATGAATAAATTAATTAAGAATGATTTGGTAACTGGAATGCCAAAGAAAGAGTTTACAAGTGATGATCATTGTAATGCATGCCTAAAAGGGAAGCAATATAAGGTATCTCACAAGCAAAAGGAAATGAACTCCATCACTACTCCCCTACATTTATTACATATGGATCTCTTTGGCCCCACCAGTGTAATGATTTTAGAAAGGACCTCTTATTACATGGTGATCACAGATGACTTTACAAGATACAATTAGGTCTTCTTTTTTAGAACTAAGGATGAGACCCTTAAGATCTTAAAGAGCTTCATTCTGAAAATTGAGAATCAATGTGATCACAGGGTCAAGATCATAAGATATGATCAAGGAACCAAATTTAAAAACCAAATCCTTGATACATTTTATGATGAAAAAGGTATTACAAGACAATATAATGCTCCCAGGACTCCTCAGCAAAATGGTGTTACTGAGAGGAGAAACAAGAAACTTATTAAAGCTGCAAGAACCATGTTGTCTAACTCTAAACTTCCTATCACCTTCTGGGCAGAGACAGTCAACACTGCCTGCTATGTGTAGAATAGAGTTTTAGTGGTTAAGACTCATGGTAAGATTCCTTATGAACTGTGGCACAAAAGGAGACCTTTCATTGGTTTCCTCAGATCATTTGGATGTCCTTGCACCATCTTGAATACCAAAGATCAAATAGCTAAATTGGCTAAGAAATTAGATGATGGACACTTTAGTGGCTACTCTTCCCAAGCCAAGGCTTATAGAGAATACAATCTGAGAACCAGAGTAGTTGAGGAGTCAGCCAATATGACCTTCAATGAGCACACACCCAGTGTGAAAGGTTCTGGTCCTGATTGGCTGTTTGATCTTGATTTAGTTACCAACTGTTTTAACAAAACTTGTGAGAATGTTTTAGGATCTACAGGTATCTTATCAACAGGAGATTCTGATCTAAGATTTGAGCTGAGAAGACCAATTGTACAAACTATTTCAGCTCCACTAGTAACTAGCCCTACAGTTGGAAATCCTGTCAGCACAACCATGACAAATACTTTAGGTGACACATCTGAGGTGCCTATAAATTCCAGCACAGAGGCACAGAACTTAGATGAAGGAGTTTCAAATGTAAGAGGAGATGGAGGTGGTGATAGTTATCAGGAGTTTCTTGATGTCGATAACCACTCCATTGAAGACAACATCAATAATGTAACACACTCATTGGATCAAGTGTCACTTGATAAGTGTGTTGATGTGGTGGATGATTCTCAAGCACCAGATCTGAACTTCACCAATTTAGATCTATCCAAACAACTTGTTGTGATTCCTCAACTGATAATCCATAAGTCCCATCCCACCACAAACATCATAGGAGGATGTTGAAACTGGGGTGAGAACAAGAGGACAAACCCATGATAAAAATGTTTGTCTTCACTCTTGTTTCTTGTCCCAGGTACAGCCTAAGAAGATTGAAGAGGCTTTGAAAGATGGAAGTTGGGTTGAAGCAATACAGGAAGAGCTGCTTCAATTCAAAAGATAGAAGGTTTGGAATCTATGTCCTCTTCCTCAAGGGAAGACTACCATAGGTACCAAGTGGGTATTTAGAAACAAGAAGGATGATAGAGGACTTGTCATCAAGAACAAGGCAAGACTAGTTGTTCAAGGATACACATAAGAAGAAGGGATTGACTACACAGCTGTTTTTGCTCTCATAGCAAGACTTGAAGCTTTTAGAATATTCCTGACTTGTGCTACATCCAAGGATTTCAAGGTCTACCAACTTGATGTCAAGTGTGCCTTTTTATATGGGGTGATTGATGAGGAGGTGTATGTCAAACAACCACCTGGCTTTGTAGACCCAGATCATCCTGATTATGTCTGCAAGCTTGACAAAGCTCTCTATGGGTTGCATCAGGCTCCAAGGAAGTGGTATGAGACACTATCATAGTATCTTTGTAAGCGCGGATACAAGAGAGGTACTATTGATTGAACACTCTTCATCAAAGGAATAGGAAATGACTTGATGCTGGTTCAAGTTTATGTAGATGACATTATCTTTGGGTCAACTAATCCAAAGCTCTGCAAAGACTTTAAGAAGCTGATGAAGAATAGATTTAAGATGAGTGCCATGGGGGAACTTAATTTCTTTCTAGGAATTCAAGTGAAGGAGGTTGACAATGGCATCTTCATAAATCAGTCAAAGGATGTACAAGACATACTTACCAGATTTCATATGTCTGAGTGCAAGGTTGCTAAGATACCCATAGCCAGAAACCAATCTCTTGGACCAGATCTTAAGGGGGAGTGTGTTGATGAACATCTATACATGGCTATGATTGGGTCTACTTATGCACCTCACAGCCAGCAAGCTTGATATCATGTTTGCTACATGTATTTGTGCAAGATATCAAGCCAACCCTAGAATGTCACACCTGGATGCTATCAAGAGAATTCTCAAATATCTCAAGGGTGCTCCCAAATTGGGCCTTTGGTATCCAAAGAATTTTGACTTCAATCTGTATGCTTATACAGATAGTGACTATGGTGGTTGCAATATGACTACAAATTCAACATCTGGGGGATGTAAATTTCTTGGTGGAATGATAGTCTCATGGCAATGCAAGAAACAATTAGGTGTATCTGCATCAACTGCTGAAGCTGAATACATTACTGCTGCAAGCTGCTCTGCTCAAGTGCTTTGGATTCGATTTTAGATGCTAGACTATGGATTTAACTTCAAGGAGACTCCCATCCACGTAGACAACAATAGTGTTATCTCTATCACAGAGAATCTAGTTCAGCACTCAAATACAAAGCACATCAATATCAAGTATCATTTGATTAAAGATAATTTTGAAAAGGGATTGATAAAACTAGTCAAAGTTAACACAAATGCACAATATGCTAATCAGTTCATAAAATCCTTTGATGAGTAGAGATTTAAGTATCTCGCATCAACTATTAGGATGATCAACTTTGAGTAGATTTTTCTTAAACTAAACTCAAGATTATTTTTAAAATATGTGTGTCTTAAGTTATCTATATTATTACCATATAAGACCAATTTACTTTGGAAGAAAGTTTTCAAAAATGATATCCCTTAGAACTTTGAGAATTTTGGTATTTTCCTTCGGAAGACATCAAGTTGTCTCCGGAAGAAAATTATGTCTTCAAAACAAATAACCACTTCTAAGAAGTTAACCTTCGGAAGAAATTTGAATATATCTTCCGAAGCTTATTTGTCAATAAGTACTTATATGTATTGAAGGACCATTTTCCTCCATAAGCAATTAAGTCTCGGAAGACTTATTGTCTTAATGAATAAGATGTCTGATATTTGATATCATTAGAAGCAAAATCTATCTAGGAAGTAAAAATACTCTAAGTATTGTTCTTCCAAAGCAAAATTATTAGAAAACTAAGGAATATCTTCTGAAGCCAAATTGGCTTCGGAAGTTTTTTTCTCAAAACTTCCAAAGACAAATTACCTTCGGAAGATTTTAGACTTTCAAGAAAACTACCTTTTTGGGTACTTTTTTAGAGGTGGGATCGATTTCAAAGTTTATCCTTTTGTATTAACTTTGTCTCAAATCCATACCGTATATATTCGTACAACGGTTCCCCCTCTTCACTTTCTCCTTCATCCAAAAAGATTCAAACCCTAAATTCACCCATAAACTGACCTTGTTCTTACCTTCCCTCATCTCAAAGCTACTCAAAATAGCTAACCCTAATCCATAAAACTAGTCTGATTTCTCCATGGAACTACATGGACAACATAATCAGGTTGCTCTGTTAGTGTCTGAGAAAGATCATGGCTTCTCAGACTTTGTCATTTCTTGGCTCTATCCAACTACTTCACCACCCTCACCATAAATCCTCCACTATATGAAGATCAGCTTTTGGAGTTTTAAAGGACCTGCCAAGAGGTCATTATGGATGGGGTGAAGACACTATCTACCATAGTGCAAGGCAGGACAACTTTTATCACTCCAGCTACCATTCGTACTCATCTTAGGCTGGTTGATGAAGAAGAAGAATTGTCCTTCCCAAAATCTGATGTGAACCAGTCCTTCAGGCAGATGGGCTATAAGGGTGATTACTCTATAAGAACCTTCAAGAAAAGGAAGGTCTCCTCCCAATAGATGTACCTCCTCCATGTTGTCATTCATTGTCTATCAAACAAACATGGAGGTTGGGATCAAATTTTTGAAGACCTTTCTTACATAGTCCATAGATTGGTACAAGGGGTAAAGTTCAGGTACTCATAATTTGTTTATACTAACTTACTTGCAAACTTGGATGCCTAAAATATTATATGTTCTCTAGATATGTCTAGTACATTCTTAACTGTGAACTGGGCTCACAGTTAAGGGGAACAGGTAATGTTCTTAAATTGGGACAGATGAAGCCCGGCAACTTTAAAACAATGAGAAAGACAACCATTGGCTTCTCAGGGGTAGAAACAGCCCTGGTCCCAAAGATGTTAGAGCTCATTGCTCAAGGTGACAACTTAGCAACACAAGCTAATGTTAAACCCATACCTTCCACATCTACACCACCCACATAGCCACAAATCACCATCACCTACGAAAGAAAATCCAAACAAACCCCAGCACAAGCTACTCAGGTTGCGCAGGCCCCCATATTCTCACCCATGTAGGAGGAAGTGGACACTAGAGCTCTCACTTCCCCTGAGGAGCAAACCACTCCCATCACTTCAAGGATTAGTGCTGAGGTTCCTTATGCTCAACCTGATGAGCTCACTACACTAACACTAGCCTTAAGCCTTCACTCAGAGTCTCAAAACTCTAGTGAACAACTTTCAAAGGAAAGCTACCATCCTCAGCCTCTAGACCTCAATCAACCCATACCCAACCTTGAATTCTATGAAAATAAAGACATGGGATTCAGTGAGTACCAGGAGTCTCTTTTCTCCACCCCTGCTTAAGGAGAGATGAGTACTCCTGACTCACCCATGTCTAGCCCACATCATCCACCCACAACTGAGGTGGATCTCCCTGAACCAGTTCCATATGGAAGAGGCTCTCACTTCTGCAAGTGATTGCAACTTTAATACCTCAACCATAGCAACCCAGCCCATTAACAATTCAATTGAAGCTGTCATGGTCCAGGGGAAATCCAGCAGGCAAGAACTTAGTATTGGTGATGAGGAAGAAGATTTTAGTCCTATTCTCTCATCCCCTGGTGATTCTTCAAATAAAGATGAGGGGAGTCTGAAACTAAAGGTGTAACAACTGACTAAAACCTGCACCTATTTAGTCTCAAAGGTCAGTCACTTAGAATCTCAGGTGACTACCTTACAAAAGAGGGTCAATGACCAGCAACTTGACATCACCGATCTCAAAGGCAAGTTAGCTGAGAGACCACTAAGGAGGATTCATCTAGGGCTAGAAGAACCTATGGATGTAGTGGACCTAACCTCTAGCTCACCTATGCAAGAAGGTGATACTACCAAAAAGGGGGAGAAAGTTCTACCAACAATCACAAAACCTAGGAGTTCTTCTCAGAGTATGGACATAAAGGATTCACACCCTCACTTGTAATTGCCCATACTCAGCAATCTCCTCAAGTTCATATTGATATGGACTCACTGATACAAAGTCTGTTTGAGGAGGGTATAGTAAGGGCTATGCCTACTCCTTCTCACCCTGCTAAAAATCCAATAGTGGGATGGAGGTATGATGATCAAAGGAGAGCCTGGTAATCTCTAGGTCTCAGGGGAAACAAGAGATCTTCAACTTCTACACCCTGAGATACTATGAGAGCACCTATCTAGTTGACCTATGACTTTCCAACCCAAGTCAAAACAAGCAAGCTATAAGGTTGGCTGATAGGATTTAACAAAGGGTGCTTGAAGAGTTCAAGCTAAGAACAAGACTATATAAAGAGAGGCTAGCGCGCAAGACTGTTGGTCAACTAGATACTGAGGTGGACCCTAAGATTAGCTTCGAAGGGGAAACCTTGGTTGAAGGTCCAGTAGTTGAGCCTGTGAACCTTGAGATGATAGAAACTACTTCAGCACCCATTACCCTTAGTGAGACACCAGCTGCTGAAGGTGTCTCACAGCCTCTCTCTGGCCAGAGCTTAAGTGAAGAACCAAGCAATGAAGGCCAAAGCTCTCTCCAACCTTAGTCATAAAGGCCTGTGAGTTACAAAGGTAAAAAGAAGATGACTCCTGGGGAGATTGAGGAGGAGGATAGAGAGAGGAAGAGGAAGCTAAGGAGAGAGAGTTCAAGTGGGTCCCCAGGCTTCATGGAAGCTGTAATTAGGGCTTCCCCCAAGCCAAACACTCAAGATGATGAGTTAAGAGTAGCCAAAATGAACTACTTGGGGACAAAAAACTATAATATTGATGAACTCGTCTCTCTTCCCTTAGAAGAGTTAAATGAACTGGCTGACATTGAGTGGTCAACAGAGAGGAAGGAGGCACAGGATGCAGAACTGCTCCTCAAGATCAAGGAAGAAAGGAGGAAGAAAAGACATTACAAGCATGCTACTACGCTCTCCCCAGTTCAAGAAAGCCCTAAGACAGAGGGGCAACTGAGCAACAACCTCAGGTAGACAAAGATGAAGACAAACAAAATATGATTAACTACCTGAGTACCACAGGCCTCTATCAGGCATCTGCACTTCTTCCCTTGTCATATAAATACATAGAGATAGAGTACTCCAAGAAGCTTGAGCTAGAAGTAATGAAAGAACAAAAAGCAGCTAAGAGGAAGATAAGGGAAGAAGCTGCAAAGTCAAGAGCCATCATCCAAAACAATCTAAAGAAGTCTGCTAATTGGCAGAGGATGATGAGCTTCTTGAAGCTGTCTGGATACTCTTGAAGGAGGCTTGGTCTAATGTCTCTATCCTCCATGGATGAGCACATTAGGGTGATCAAACAAAAGATTAAAAAGGATGAGCTTATTGACTTGCATTCTCCACCAAGTCAGGCTGCACCTAAAGTTGAGGTCAAGGTTGAACCACAAGAGACAACACAACCTGGACCTAGTGCTAAACCATAACCAATTTCATCTTCTGATCCAAAGCAGGGTCTTGTTCCCTCTCCTTCTAAACCTATGAGGGAAGAGGATCCAACTGAGAAAGACACACAATAACAACCTTGTGCTGAAGGCCAGTCTTCTCAGTTGAAATCTGGAAAGAGGAAGAAAAGAATGGCCGTCAGAAGGGACAAGAGGAAGAAGAAGAAGAAGTCTAAGGCATCCACCTCTACACCTTAGGATGAGTCAGAAGATCCTGAGGGTGACCAAGAAAAGGCTTCTCATCCAACTCCCATTCATGTAGAGCCTCTTGCTGCTGGGAGAACCATCTTGTCCTAGAGTTTTGCCGATAATCCAGACAGATGGTATGTCATTACAGATCAAGGAGGTCAAGATGTCTACTTCTGGCAAGACATATGTGACATCCCATGTTTCCAGGTTAATATCCGTACGTTAATAAAATGTGATAAAATAATTAAATGCATCATAAGACTTAATTTATGATAATTAAGGTCATTTAAGGTCTAGCAAAGCCCCTTTGTGCATAAATTTTATAATTGGAAATTTTGAGAATTACAGGGTCGCGTAGCGATAAAACTTTTAATGAGAGTTGGTGACAATTTGGTTAAATAAATCTAGTCAATATATATTGATTTTTATGATTTAATGTATCTCAAGTGAAAATATTATTAGTCATTAAAAATAATAATTATTATTATTTATGATCACGTAAAATTAAGACTTTTTAAATATTGCCTTAATGTAACGTACAGTCCGTTGCATACTATGTTATACCGTGTATATTTTTATTATTGACTTTTTGTCACTATTATTAAATGTTGTGAACACTTAGAAAGCCTCAAATTAATACTTTGATTTTATATAAAATTCTCGTGTAAAAACCCGAACGTTTAAGATTTTTACAAAAAAATTTAACGAGACTGACACCCACCTTACACCAAGTGGCATCTCACTTAGAGATCCACCCACAAATTCTATAAAACCAACCCAACACTTCACCTACACACACACTCAACCTCACCTTTCTCTTACTAGAATTCACCTACACACTCTCCTCTCCCTTCTCTCTAAAAGTCACGGCTTGAACCACCAAAAATAGCCCTCAGTTCTTAGATTTTGATCATCCAAGGTTTGTTTCAAGCTTTGATTTCTTGATTTCAAGGATCCCTTATGAGCTTGATACAAAACATTGCATAAATCCAACTCAAAGGAGAAGAAATCTTTAAGGAAATCATTCTTGAATCTTCAAATTTTGTCCATCTTAGGTATGAACCTTTAACTTTTATGTCATGCAACATGACTTATGGATGATTGTTGCAAGTTTTGTTTACCAAAAACTATATTTTCTTGAAATCCAAGGTTCCAACAAAAGTTTTAATCAAGAAAATGTGTTGTAAAACAATATGTGTGTGAGTGAGTGTGTGTATGTGCCGTAAGTATGTGTATATGTGTGATGATTTTGTGTTTTGATGATCTTTTAACATTTTGTTGATTTTCTCTTGCAAGCGAGATGATCAAACTTTGATTTGTGGTTATGAACATCATAAGAAACCCATCTCCAAAAGGAGTCTATCAAATGATGAAAATGGATAATAAATGATTGTATGTAAAGAATGATGTTTTTGAACCCATCTTGCTCTTGATTTCAATAAAAATTGAGATGATCCATGAATAATTGTGATCATGATCTAAAATCTTTTGATTTCTAAGTATGTTTTTTTGAAATGAAAACTAAGAACACAACATAAAATCTATGATTTGGACTATTTATGCATGTATGAAATCATGTATATGTATGTATATATGGTTTAAACTTTTGTTCTTGATTTGTTCTTCACTTATGGGTTTAGAAATGATTGAAATGATTTATGTATATGGTGATCATGATCTGAAAACTTTGAAGTTTGTATTCACATTTGATTTTAAGAAAAGATAAAAACAAGTTTGAATTAAAGGAACTCAAGTGTAGATGGGACATGACCACTAGTGGTCATGGCATAAAAGTTAATAGCCAAGAAGTCAAGGATTGTTGAAGCTCTTGAAGATTAACATTTTGTCTTTATGTGTTTTTTGTCATAGTATAGGGACTTATTTTGTAAATATATGTTCCTTTGTTTCTTGATAGTATAAATAGGATATGTTATGTATTGTGTAGGGTAGAGATGAGATCTAGACTATAGATCTAAGACAATGGACAAGAGATCTAAGACTAGAGAGAGTCAGTTGAACGAACTATAACCCTTACACATTATATCCTGTGCATTTGCTATCAATGAAATCTATGAATTTTTTGATGTAATTACATGTGTTTGATTACTTTGTGTTTGAATTGATCATTGCGTTATGATATCATCACAGATTCGATCCTTTTGAACCGATCAATTGGTATCAGAGCCTTCTGTTCAGTGATCAGAGCTTATCGACATTTTGAGCTCTTTGAATCACTTGAAATCTGTGATTGATTGCAATTTGATCAATAAATTGTTGATTTCAGTTGTGTTTCATCCATAGAAACATGATTTGAATCACAATTTTGTGTTCAATTCATTCAAATCCGAGAAATTGATTGAATTAGTGTTCGAACTTTGTTCTTCATATTCGAACTGAAATTCAATTAGAATACTGATTTGTTGTTGTTGTTTGATCAAATTGAGGATTAAGAATTGTTAATCGACCTAATTACTACCAAATTAGAAGTTTTTAGATCAATTAATCAAGTTTTGAAGATTTTCATAAGATCTGAGTTCGTTGAAGCTGATGAATTAGGCGCATTATGGTTGAAAATTGCTGAAAATTGTCTAAGTATCTAGGCGTATCTCCACTATTTGGGCGCTTTGGTATTGTTCAGACGTTTCAGATCGGGCGTTTGACCACAGTTAAGACGTTTTGAGACTGTTTGGACACTTGGGGACTTTGCGGAAACAAAGTAATTCTAGGCGCATTTCAACTGTTTAGGCGCATAACAACTGTTTAAGCGCTTGACAACTGTTCAGGCGTTTTAGAACTATTTGGGCGCATCACCAGTTGGGCATTTTTAGAATTCTACTAAGGCATTCCCTTGGGCGTTTCTACTTCAAAGTCAGGTGTTTGAGAACTGTGTAGGTTTTTCACTACTGTGTAGGCGCTTGTCAACTATTCAGGAGTATCAGCTTTCAGACTTTTACACTTGAAAATTTTTTTAGAAACTAAAATCCAAAAATATTTTCATTTCATAGTTTTTAATTCAAAACTTAAAAATAACAAAAACAAGTCTTTTTCTTAAATTCAAAAATACAAAATGGTTAAGTCGGAAGATTTTGAGAACAGGGTTCTAAAGCTAAAGAACAGAGCTGATTTCATGAACTGGTCTTTAAGACTGAAGCATCATCTAAATTCTATTGGCACTGACTTGTGGAAGTTAATAGAGAAAGGACCACATATCCCAATTACATCTGATGGTCCTGACGAAGAAGTTTTGTATACAAAAGACTCTCCAGAACCTTATCCTGAGGATGGTCTGCAAGGCAATAACTTAAGGAAAGTAAAGAATGACATCAAAGCATACTCATTGATGTGCAAGGGATTACCATTGGAAGTCTTTGTAAGATCTGGAAAAAGAAGTTTAAAACCACTAAAGTATAGGTTAAAAGTTAGTAACTTACTTAAAATAAAAGTTTTGATGATTGGGTTTAATCTTGTAAACGTTTTACGGTTAAAAAAATCGTTAAAAACTGTGTTTTCGGGTCTAAAACAAGTGTTTTTGCACAAGTCCAGTTTTGGACAGAAAATAATAAAGTGTTTTAAGTTAAAAACTAATGTTTTTAAGTATATAACAAACCCATAACAAGCAAGGTCTTCGGTGATGACTTTATACGCGCGAAAAAGCCGAAAACCGACAATTTCGGGTAAAAAATAATGGACTGTTTTGGAACTGATTTCTCACAAAATATTTCAGAAGGTTTTTGTTATAATAGAGTCATATTTAAACATATAAAATAGTCATAAAATATACATGGGTTGATGTACGGTTTATGCGTGTAAATCCGTGCGGTTTCGGGTCAAAAATCACAATATACGGGCGAAATTTGGGCCAAACATAATAAAACATATTTTTCTATAATATAACTTGTCTAAATTAATTTTATATATATTTTACTTCTGAAAATTTAATTATTTGCTAAAAATATTAATAAAAGTTGAGTTGTGTAATATTTATAAAGTAATAATATAAGAGATAGTTTACTTTACTAGAGCAAGAATATGAATATATCTTATTATTAATCCGAAGTAAAATATAATTATGAATTAATAATCATTTATTATTAATTCATTTATTTATTTGTTTGTTTGTTTGCATAGTACATTACTTAGTAAATTTTATGCTACATTTTTATATACTTTTATGTGTCTATTTTGTGTGTTTTATGTGGTTGTTGTTTAAGGGTTAAATGGTTTATTTAATAAATAATATTTGTCACATATAATACAAATTATTAAACTAAACCGAAAGTCACCAACGGGTTTTTTTAAAATGGATTTCAAGACGAGTCTAGTGAGTTGGGTAAACAACTTACGTATAAGATTTATTTCTCGACAATTAATAGATCCTTTGTGTTTAAAGCGTTAGTTGGTCGTTTATTTTTCGGGCTCGATTTTTGCTAGATCATCTCTCTTTCACATTTGAAGGTGAGTTTTCACAGCCCCTATTTTTAAATATTGTTTTATTTAAGTATTTTGGGGGAAAACATGCTATAACATTTTATGTGTGATATAATTATAGAATAACTGTGTGATCTTATAATGGCCTTACGTTGTTTTATTATCTGTGCACACTGCCCTCTTCCATAATCATTAACCCTTGGAGGGCCACATGATATTGCTAGATCTATTGGGTTTGACAACCGCCCCTCAGGATTGGTTGTATCGGTCTGGTACGGAGAGAATATATGTTGAAAGGATTTTGAGGGACTTTATGTCTTGGTTTGATTATGGGGCTCTTGGTTGTGATCATAGTCAGTGGACCTAGCTAGTCCTTGATGATCCAGGGGTTGATTCCGGGATAATCATATCTTTTTATAAAGGAATTTATGATAACCTTTTTATATAAACCTGTGAACTCACCAGCTTTTGCTAATAAACTTTTGGGCATGTTTTTCAGGTGATTAGGCATGCATGGGAATGAAAAGGGTTTTTAACTGCAAACTTATCAAATTTGGATGCCACTTTTGGGACCCAATTTCTGCTGCTGAGAAAACTCTTGATAATGTTTTAAAACAATGTTAGGTTATTACTATTTTAGTTTTCAAGTTAAGACTCCTATTTGGATCAATGTAATAACATTCTATATTAATATTTAACTTTGGTATCCATGATTTGTTTCCTTGATAATTGTTGGAAATAATCCAACTTTCATTATCTCCGTCACACGCGTGTCCTCCCGGAGCGCTTTTCTGGGTGTGACAGAAGTTGGTATCAGAGCCAACGGTTATAGCGAACTAGAAAATATTTTTCAAAAATCTAGACTATAACCAAAAAATTTTTATGTTAAAACGTTTTCATTCCCAAATGTCCTGTGTCATGCATGCATAAGTTGATGTCTTTGTATATGTGCTCAAGTAAAGTGAATTAAGTATATATGCCTGTAGTTATAAAATTTAGTAGATATTCTTGTGTTACAGATGCTTCTCAGACCCCGTTCATTCTGATCCATGACTCTGATACTGACTACGAGGCTCCCATGTTTTCCCTTCCCCCTATCACACCCTTAGAGATTTACCACTATCTGTTTGTGCCGAGATGGGAGCCGACCTCCGAGTATGGGAATGGTTGGATTTGGGAATCTGATGATGAGAGTCCTCCTACTGTCGGGGACCCTAGTCAGGTGAGCCTAGTCAGGTAGCACCTGCTAGTGATGAGCTTGTTCCTGACATTCTTAATCGTGTTTTTGAGGTTCACATTGTTTACTTGAGGAAGAAGAATAGGGTGTCGAAGATAGTTGCCGATGAGACTACCAGCGAGATACCGGAGGAGACAGAGCCTAAAAGGGCTAAGGTGAGAGACAGGCAGTGGGATTGGTTGACTGGATGGTTACAGGAGTGGACTGATAAGGGTGTTGTACCCTCAAAGTTTGAGGTTGGTGAGTCGTCCTCAGCCCGTCGAGACCTACCACTGATCGATGAGCCTGTGCATCGCACCCTAGCTACTCTGGCTACCCGATGCATTCACTATGAGCACCAGATTTCATCCTTATAGGGTAAGGTGGGAGTGACGAGCGAGATGTTGCAAGCAATGGATGGAAGGATGATGACATTCGAGGAGGAGAAGGTGATTGAGAACGACATCCTGAACCAGATGCATTTGAGGATTTGTGATTTGGAGACGGGACTGGCGGAGACGAAGAAGAAGCTGGAAGTGGCAGAGCTAAAGGTGGAGGTTGTAGAGGCTGGATTGGTGGTAGTGCAGCAGTAGGTGACAGTCCTTGAGGAGCGAGTGGAGGCAGCATTGGGGTTGGTGACAATTTTCATGATGATGGCTTCGGTGGTGGTGCATGCTGATGTGATGGCACAATTCACTCGTTAAATTTTTAGGATCTTTGTTATGTTAGTATTTGGAAAATTGAAACAACTATTTTGTAATGATGTTGATGCTACTGTAACATCTATTTTGGGTTGTTTCTGGGCATGTATTCTGAACTAATTATCTCTCTCATTAAATCAATTTAATGATTTTAATGAATGATGTGATTATCAAAATGTTGTGATCGTATACCTATTATTATTACGCATTTTGATATTATTTCATGTATGTCGTTTATTCTCTTCTGATTCATCCATAACAGAAGTTAATTCATGGCACCTAACATGTGAAACACCGCTGGTGCTAGAGGTAATGGTTTACCTACCACTGCTGAAGAGTTAGCATAATTGATATCTTAACATGTCAACTCTGGACTCGAGCAACATGATGCAAATGTTAGGCGTGGTAGAGGACGTGGCACCATGGGTGGTTCCAGTGGAGGCACTTCCATTGGAAATCCCTCTAGGAGTCAAGCTCAGGGTTGTACCTACAAGAGATTCCAAGCTTGCAATCCACGAATCTTTTCGGGAGCTGAAGGTCCTCTTGATATTATTAGATGGATAGAGAAGATGGAATCCGTGATGGCAATCAGCAACTGTTCTGCTGATTAGCTAGTGAAGTATGCCACATGTTCATTCCAAGATGAAGCTCTAAGCTGGTGGAATTTGCAAGTTCAGAACCTAGGAGATGAAGCTGCGTTTGGTCTCTCTTGGAAACAATTGAAGGAAATGTTGCTTAAGGAGTACTATCCTTGCAATGAGCTTCAAAAGATCAAGACTGAATTCTAGAATCTGACTATGGAAGGGGCGGAAGTTAAAGCCTATACTTCCAGGATTAATAATCTGGCAAGACTCGTATCCCGGATGGTGACTCCAGATTACATCAGGATTGAGAGATATATTTGGGGATTGGCACCCCAGATCAGAGGCACGGTTATAGCATCAAACCCTACCATAATGCAAAGCGCAGTGGCTCTAGCTAATTCATTGACCGATGATGCTATTCGGAGAGGTGTGTTGGTTAAGAAAAGGGATACTGGTAAGAAGCCCATGGAGAATGAAAGAAAGGTTATGGAATCTGATAAGAGGTTTGTGGAGAATAAGAGGGAGTGGGCTGGAAATTTCAAGAACCGAGCTGGGAATCAGAAGCATCAGAAGATTGGATAAGGAAAGATGTATGTTGCTTAATTGCCAGAGGCAAGGAGGCAAGCTGGTGTACAATCGAGGTGCAGCAAATGTAATCTTCATCATGGTGGTAACTACAATATGAATGTGTGTTCGAGGTGTAACAAGTATGGGCATCAAGCTCAGACTTGTCAAGTGAGGTTGATTGAGAAGCCTGAGAGAACTGGGCGAAGATGTTTTGAATATGGAGTCAAGGGTCATTACAAGAAGGATTGCCCCTAGTTGAAAGGATCAAGTGTAAGGGGCAGGGCATTTGAGATGAATGCCATGGAGGCAAGATGGGAACCGTCCGTCGTTACCGGTACGTTCCTTGTCAACAACCATTTCGCATCTATATTATTTGATACTGGAGCCGATATGAGTTTTGTATCAAAGAACTTTGAACATTACTTGGCCTTAGATCTAGTAAATTAGATAAGAAATATATTTTCGAGCTAGCCAACGGAAAGATAATTGAAGCACGTGATGTAGTTAGAGGGTGCACTATGAAATTAGAGGGTCATTCCTTTAGCATTGACCTCCTACCTATTGTGCTTGGTAGTTTTGATATTGTTGTGGGCATGTTAAAGCATCATGCTGAAGTGCTATGTTACGAAAAGATTATTCGTCTCCCTATTCCAAGCGGTGGAACTTTGACTATCCAAGGTGATAAAGGGAAACCTACCCTAAAGATCGTCAATGTAATAAAGGCTTGCAAGTATCTACGTGAAGGGTATCCGACGTTTCTTGCCAAGGCGGTGGATAATAAGAATGAGGAGCGAAAGCTTGAGGATATACTGATAGTACGAGACTATCCACATGTTTTCCCTGATGATCTACCTGGATTACCCCCGTCTAGACAAATGGAATTTCGAATCGATTTGGTACCAGGGGCTGCTTCTGTTGCCCGATCACCATATCGATTAGCGCCTTCGAAGATGCAAGAATTGTCCAAGCAATTAGAAGAATTATTGGATAAGGGATTTATAAGACCAAGCTTCTCGCCATAGGGAGCACCAGTCTTATTTGTCAAGAAGAAAGATGGGTCGTTCTGAATGTGCATCGATTAATGAGAGTTGAACAAACTCACTATCAAGAATCGATACCCATTACCAAGAATCGACGACCTGTTTGATCAGCTTCAAGGATCTAGTTTCTACTCGAATATTGATCTGCGATCGGGTTATCATCAGTTATTGATAGCCAAGGAAGATGTTCCAATAACAACATTCAGAACACGTTACGGGCATTATGAGTTTCTGGTTATGCCATTTGGTCTGTCTAATGCGCCTGCTGTGTTCATGGATCTTATGAATAGAGTATGCAAACCTTACTTAGATAAGTTGTAATATTATTCATCGATGATATACTAGTCTATTCTAGAACCAAGAAAGATCATGAATAGCATTTGAAGATCATCTTGGAGACACTAAGGAAAGGGAAACTGTATCCAAAGTTCTCAAAATGTGAATTTTGGATTCAAGAAGTTCATTTTCTCGAACATGTCGTTAATGAGAAAGGCATGCATTTAGATCCAGCAAAGATTGAAGCAATCAAGAACTGGGAGGCACCCAAGTCCTCGACCGAGGTGCGTCAGTTTCTTGGATTGGCTAGATATTATCGGAGATTCATCGAAAATTTCTCGAAGATAGCGCAACCGTTGACGCTGTCAACTCAGAAGGATAGGAAGTACGACTGGACTAATAAACAAGAGGCAACTTTTCAGTTACTGAAGCAGAAGTTATGTAGTGCTTCTATTCTATCTCTTCCTAAAGGAACAGAAGGGTTCGTTGTGTACTGTGATGCATCCCGTTTAGGTCTTGGTTGTGTGTTGATGCAGGAAGATAAGGTCATAGCCTATGCATCCAGACAATTAAAGGTGCATGAGAAGAATTACACCACTCACGATTTAGATTTAGGAGTGGTGGTTTTTGCACTCAAGATTTGGAGGCATTACCTATACGGTACGAAGTGTGTTATTTATATGTACGACAAGAGTCTTTTGCATATCTTTGATCAGAAAGAGCTTAACATGAGGCAAAGTTGATGGGTAGAGTTGCTAAATGAGTATGAATGTGAGATCCGCTATTATCCGGTCAAGGATAACTTTGTAGCCGATGCTTTGAGCAGAAAGGAGAATGATATGCCTAAACGTGTTCGTGCTTTGGATTTGACTATTCATTCAGGTCTTGATACTCAAATTCGAGATACTCAAGTCGAAGCTCTAAAAGATGAGAATTTGAAGAATGAAGGATTGAAAGCATGGTCAAGGAGTTAGTGGTTAAAACCAATAGTGTGATGTACTTCATGGACCGAATCTGGGTTCCACGTTTCGGAGATCTACGTGAATTGATTTTGCACGAAGCTCATAAATCTAAGTATTCAATTCACCCAGGATCGGATAAGATGTACAAGGATGTGAAGGAACATTATTGGTGGCCCAATATGAAGGGTGAGATAGCAACCTACGTGGACGAGTGTTCGACCTACTCTAGAGTGATGGCGAAATATCAAAAGCCATCAGGACTTCTACAACAACTAGAGATTCCTCAGTGGAAATGGGAACGGATAGCAATGGACTTTGTCACAAAGTTACCCCGCACATCAAGTGGTCATGACACTATTTGGGTAATAGTCGATAGGTTGACTATGTCTGCTTATTTCTTACCCATTAAGGAAACGGATCGGATGGAAAAGCTAACCAAAATTTACCTCAAGGAGGTTGTATCTCGTCATGGAGTACCGATCTTGATAATCTTTGACAGAGACAGTCGATTTACCTCTAGGTTTTGGCAATCCTTAAATCAAGCTTTGGGTACTCGTTTGGACATGAGTACTACCTACCATCCGCAAACAGATGGTCAAAGTGAAAGGACTATTCAAACATTGGAAGATCTGCTGTGAGCATGTGTGATTGACTTTGGAGGAAATTAGGATACTCATCTACCCTTGGTTGAGTTTTCCTACAATAACAATTCTCACAGTAGTATCAAAGCTGCTCTGTTTGAAGCTTTGTATGGAAGAAAGTGTCGCTAACTGCTTTGTTGGGCAGAAATTGGAGAAAAACTACTGACTAGACCTGAGATTATCCAAGAAACTACGGACAAGATTGTTTAAATCAGAAAGAAGTTAGAAGCCGCTGCGAGTCGTCAAAAGAGTTATGCAGATAATCGAAGGAAACCATTAGAATTCCAGGTTGCACTGTTCAAACGCACAAGCACTGTTTAGGCGCTTTTGCACTGTTCAGGCGCATGTGTCTAGCTGAAACGCCCAACACTTGGTAATTTTTCACTTGATACGCCCAATTCTTGAAAGCCTGGTACTATGCAGGCGCATGAGAATGGATGAAACGCCCAACACTTAACCACAAATTTCAGACTTATGACAACTGTTTAGGCGCATGAGGATGTCTGAAACGCCCAACACTTGTACAAATTCTGAAAAATTCATCATGCTCCTACTTGGACTTTTGAACACTATTTAGGCGCATAAGATAACTTTCACGAGTTTAACACTTGTAATTTTCAAGTCTTCCACCTGAACATTGTTTAAACACATTAGTACTGTTCATATACTAATTTTTTTAATCAATTTGTCAAATTTTGACTTTCACCCAAAATTTACATAATTGACCCTCAATTTTGAACTTTTGACATTTCAAACTTCTATTTTTATTTCAAATTTTAATTTTTTTTATGTTTTAAACTTTTTATTTTTCTTTAATTTTTCAAAAACAATTTCCCGTCATTTTAGTCTCTAATTTTAACAAAAAGAGTCTCATATTAAAATGTTGCAAGAAGCTTTTCCACTTTAAAATGTTTTTCAGGTTCATTTTTTTATTATGTCAAACACACACATGCTTGAACTTTTTAGCTTCATCCTTTCCATTCAAAGCACTAAATTTTGATTTTTCATATTTTGAAATTTGAATTATTTTCTCTTAGACACTTTTACTTTTTACTCTTTTTACTCCCCCTAAACTTTTAAGTTTAACAAAACTTAGAAGTTTCTTGAATTTGTCACATGAAGATCACACTAATCATTGTTAATATGTTTGCACACAGAAAACATGTAAAAATCAAAATTAAAGCAGAATAAAAATTTAATATTTACAATTGAATCAATGTCTGCAGTGAGATCATATCAGTTAAGATCAGCACATTGAAATAAAAAAAATGATGGATAGTCATAGACAATGAATAAATCCTGATCAAGTGTGTTCCAGGTCAGCATTTCTGCAGCAAAGGAGACACGAGATCTAAGGACAGAAAATGAGTGTATTTAGCAAGATATTCAGCTCACTTACTTTTTCAATTCTTGGATTGATTAAGGTACAATTAGATATGATATTATGCAGTCACACTTAGACTTAGAGAGGTTAATTCTCATAAAGATATGCAAGAAGTCACTGTTCTTAACTTGTTAACCTGACATATACTATAACAATATCTCATTTGGTGTTTGTGCACATTGGCATCTTGTTGCATCTGTGAGAATATCCAGGTCTGTAATCACTTACACAAAGGATATCTCATCACTTCAGGTCTATGATGACTCATAACAGAGAAGTGTTAGATGCTTTAAATAATTAGAGCTCATGGTTATTCATATCGCCACCAGGTATGAGATTATGTCTTAAAAAGCAATCAATTTGAGAAATCAACACTACTCATTAGTGCTAAGATAGACAGACATGAATGCATGAGTGATTTAGTTTAATCACAAAAATTTACTTTTTCAGTCTAATTGCATGAACTTACTTGCACATCATATCTGATCACGTTAGACTTTGTTATTAAGTGAAGTATGCAACTGATCGTACTAATGTATCTATCATTTCTCACATATTGCAATGACAGATTCATCCTAAATAATGAATTAACAAAAAAAAGTCTATTTTTTTATTTTTTTTAGTTTTTGTTTTATATTTTTTATCTTTTGATTTTTTAATTTTCTATTTTTGTATTTGGTTTTGCTTTTTCTAAGAAACATGCACACACAAAATACAATCAGGCAATTAACTTTGACAGTTTCTCTTATTGTGTCCTATTCAGATAAGGGAGAGTTCTGATCATATGTAGACTCAATTAACTGGAATACTCAAAAACCAGTTTTTAAATGTGATTAATAAGACCAATTAACTCTACCAAATACTCAAACCGTCCTGGTAAGAAGGCTTTAGTAAAAAGGTCAGCCAACTGTTTTTCAGTTGCAATTTGAATCAGAATGATTAAACCTTTTTCAGAGTTATCTCTGAGAAAATGATATCGAATCTCGATATGTTTTGTTTTTGAATGTTGGACAGGATTAGCTGTAATAAACATAGAAGAAGTGTTATCAATGTAAATTGGAGTTTTAAGAAAATTGAACCCGTAATCTAGTAGTTGGTTTTGTAACCAAAGGATTTGAGAACATCCTGCTGAAGCAGCTATCTACTCAGCTTCTACGGTTGAAATGGAGACATTTGTTTATTTCTTACATTTCCATGAGACTAATCTGGGTCCTAAAAATTGACAACCACTCGTAGTTGATTTTCTATCTTGACAACATCCTCCATAATCACTATCTGTGTATCCATGTAGCTCAAAGTTACCTTCATAAGGATATCATAGCCCTAAAGCCGGTTTACCTTTGAGATACCTGAATATTCGTTTTACAGCAATTAAGTAGGATTTCTTTGGGTCTGATTGATACATGGCACAGACACAAACAACATACATTATGTCAGGTCTAGATGCAGTAAGATACATCAATGAACCAATCATAGATCTGTATAAAGTTTGGTCTACTGATTTTCCTTTCAGATCAGGCTCAATCTTGGTGTTTACGTCAGCTGGAGTTCTAATTGATTGACAATCTTGCAGTTTAAATTTCTTCAAGAGTTTGTCAACAAACTTCTCTTGATTAATGAAGATTCCATCTGCAGATTGCTTGACTTGAAGTCCAAGAAAGAAATTTATTTCTCCCATAGAACTCATTTGAAATCGAGACTTCATGATTTCTTCAAATTCACTGCACAACTTTGGACCTGTAGAACCAAATATGATATCATCGACATACACTTGTACACATAGGAGATCATCAGCATCCTTCTTTATGAACAAAGTTGGATCGATTTTCCCTCACGTGTATCCATGTTGGATTAAGTGTTGTGACAATGTTTCATACCAGATTCTAGGGGCTTAATGTAAAACATACAAAGCTTTGCTAAGCTTGTACACACGATGTGGAAATTCCGAATCTTCAAAACCGGAAGGTTGCTTTACATACATATCATCGGTGATCGGTCCATACAAGAAAGCTCCTTTAACATCCATTTGGAATACCTTGAATTTCATGAATGATGCATAAGCCAGGAAGACACGAATTGATTCAAGTCTTGCAACTGGAGCAAATACTTCATCATAATCTATTCCTTCCTCTTTGGTGTATCCATGTGCAAGGAGTCTCGCTTTATTTCTAATAAGAATTCCTTAATCATTTGTTTTGTTTCTGAACAACCATCTTGTGCCTATGGCATTTTCTTCTTCAGGTAAATCCACAAGATTTTACACTTCTTGTTTGTGGAATTGCAATAATTCTTCTTGCATAGCCTCAATCCAACTATTGTCCTTTAATGCTTTGGTAACGTTTTAAGGAACAATTTGAGAAAGAAAACACGAGTATAAGCAAAGATTTGCTTGTTCTGATTTACTTCTCGTTGTTCTATCATTCAATGGACCAATAATCTGAGATGTTGGATGGTTCTTGTGAATACGAGATGTTGGAATCTCATTCCCTTGAACATGAACATCCAGATTGGTTTGGTTCAAGTTAGAAAGCTGATGCAATAGGTTTGAAGAATATGGATTGAAATTGGGAACTTGAGTTGGTGAGTTGATGAAGTAATCAAGATTACTGGTATCAACTGCATCACCAGAAATAGATTATGTTCCAGACTCAGGTTGTATCATTTCTATACCATCACTAGGAATAGGTTGTGAAACATCTTGATCTTCTGAAACTGAATGATCTTCCTCTTGATGAGATTGATCATTATTATTAAACTGAATTATTAAGTCTTTGATAAAAGAAAAAAATGGATAATCTGGGCTTGAGTCATCCATATCATCAGAATCTAAATCATCACTGAAAGAGCCTAGATCTCCTTGAAGTTCCTTCTCACCTGTAGAATCAAACAAGTTAGATTGGTTAAACAATTTAGATTGAAAAGAGTTTGACAATGAATCTAAATCAAATAACCAAGCTGGACCATTTGAAACTGATGGAAAAGAATTTTCAAGGAATTTAACGTTGAATGTTTGAAGTATAATATTTGTCCTAGAGTTATAAACTTGATAGGCTTTTGAAACAGATGAATATCCAATGAAAAATCCTTCATCAGATTTTGAATCAAATTTTCCTAGATAATCACTTGAATTTAAAATCAAAACTGGACAACCAAAAGATTTCAGAAAATCTATGTTTGGTTTCCTTCCAAACATCAACTCATAAGGAGTTTTCAGTTTGTCTTTCACAATTAAAGTATGATTCTGTACAAAACACGCAGTAGATATGGAAACATCCCAGAAAGTGATAGGAATTTTCGCATCTGCTAACATGGATCGTGCAGCCTCAATCAAAGTTCTATTCTTCCTTTCAGTAACTCCATTTTGTTGTGGAGTTCTGGGAGCACTGAACTAATGAGCAATTCCTTTTTCTGCATAGAACATGTCAATATTAGCATTTTTAAATTTCGTTCCATTATCACTTCTTATTATTTTTACTCTTTGCTCTAATTGGTTTTCAACTTTTATGATGAATTCTTTTAATAACTCAGTCATTTCAGATTTAACATTCAGAAAGAAAACCCATGAAAATCTTGTGAAGTCATCAATGATAACTAAACATTAAGATTTTCTTCCAATACTCTTCACATTTGTTGGTCCGAAAAGGTCCATATGCAACATCTGGAGAGGTTTGGAATTTGAGTTTATTTGCTTGGGTTTATAAGACGCTCTGGAATTTGAGTTTCTGTAGATGGATCAACTTGAGACATATCCAGCTTGTATACATCTCCATCCCTAACAGCTTTAACAACTACGCAGTCTTTGCTAATCTGAAAACCTAGCTTCAAAATGTAGCAAAAAGAATCATCAAAAGAACAGAATAGGATTTATCACAAATTTGGGATACGCTTAACAAATTAAAGTTCAACTGTGAGTAGAAGTTGACTTTATCAAATCTTATTATCCCGTTGGATACCGTTCCCTCGCCTGGGTTTTTTCCTCCGGCATCACCACCGAAGGCGACATGTGTACCATCCTTTAACTTAAAATCTTGAAGTAAGGCATGATTGCCCGTCATGTGCCGGCTACACCCGCTATCCACATACCATGTGTTGATTGGTCTTCTCGGGCGTACCTGCAAGACAAAGAAATTAAGTTGAGTTATCTACCCAAGCCGAAATGGTCTTGGGCTTGCCAGACTTGTCAACGATGGTAAATTGTTTAAAATGGAGTTTATTCACATCAGGTTTGTTTTTGATGAATTTACCAATTCTACTATTCACAAATTTTTTATCATTATTAAGAAAATTCATACCATTTGAATGACTAATTTTTTAAAAGAATTTATTTCCAAAATTTTTATCATTCATTCTCACAGACCTTGGAATGAATTGATCTTGAATGTATTGTTTTGGTCTCACAGAGTCATTTCTTTTGAAAGATCTCAAGCCTAAGGAAGGTTGATTAGTTAATCTTTGAAAACTGACAGTTTTATTTCTTTTAAACTAAGAATTAACATAACCTTTGCTCAATTGTGTATTAGCAAATCCTTTCCTTGGCAAACTCTTTCTAAAGTAACAGTTTTCTGTATTGTGAGTCCTTTCATCACAGAAGGTACAGTACTTATTAAAGTAACAATCTGTTGTTGAGTGATTTCTCATATCACATATATGACAGTACTTGTTGAAAAAGCATTCAGCAATCTTATGATTATACATGTCACAAATTTTACAGTTCCTTTATGGTGTGTTAAACAAATGTTTATTAACTTTTGATGTTGATGCAACGTTTGATCCTTGTTTAGATTTAGGCGTCGAAAAGTTAATCTTTTGTTTTTTATTTGACAAATTTTGTTTTTGAGTTGGCAATTTGTTCTTTTGTATATTTGGTTTTGACTTTTGTACATGAACTGCATTCTTAGAATCCTTAGAAACAAATCGTTTAACGACAGCGGAAGTCTTCGAATCTGAACCTGTTTTCAGATCAGAGTTTGATTGGTTCTTAGGAGTTTGTTTAACTTCTTAAATTAAGTTCATTTTTAAATTACCAGCAGACACAAATTTTATTGGTTTAAATTGACTTGCTTGATTTGTTGTTTTTGTCTGATTTTCTTGACTCTTATTTTGATCAGTTTTAGCTTTAGTCAATTTTCTTCTTCTTCTTTGGTTCCTTGATTTGGTAGAACTTGATTTTATCTGAGATTGAACATCTTTAGGTAAAGATTCTTTTTCAGTTTCTTTCTCTTTCTGACCTTTTTGCCATTTAATAAACTCTGGATTATTTAGACCATAAGAGTTTGAATCTTCTGATGTTCCTTCTTCTTGTTTTGCTTTATCTTTGTTTTTGGAGTTTTGTTTGTTTTTTTTAATGATCACTTCTTCCAACACAGATTCTTTGGAACAAATATTTTCTTACTTTTTGGTCGTGGTTCATATGATTTTACTTTTACTGGATGACTGTTTTTGATCTTTTCAGTGTCTTTTTCTTCAAAGATTTCAACATTGGTTTTCTCTTCTTCAATATCAGAAATCTTGTTTTTGTTTTGGAAAGCTTTAAGTTTAGCCTTATTTTCAGGAGAATGATCATGCGTATTGAAGTTCTCTGGTAAAGTGTTAGTTATAGATTCAGGCATTGGTTCGTGTGTGAAACCTAAGCCTGCTTTTTGTTTGTCCTTTTGTTCACTTACCAGTTGTTCCACAATCGTTTTGGAGCTTTTTACTTTTGCTAGATCAACTTGTGTAGCAGCATGTGCTATTTTCTCCTGTTCCAAGTTCTTAGTCATTTCTTCAAGTTGTTTGGAAACAATTTCTAATTCTTTCAAAGTTTTTTTCCATGAAGTTTGTAAAGAAATGATCTTTTCATCTGATATTTTGTGATCATTTTTAAGTTTATTATGCATTAATTCCTCTTGCTTAAGCTTTTCACAGATTTTATAAGAGTAAGTTTGATAATATTCTCCATGTTCAAAGCAAGATTTGGTGCATAGTTTTTCTCTTACTTTAGCTGGTATTTCAGGATATTTAGGTGAAGAAGTCTCAGAGTTAGAAGATGAATTTTCAACCTTTGGTTGATCTGATTGTGCCATTAATGCAACTTCTTCTGAATCGTCTTTAGGATCAGATTTATCACTCCAGTCATATTCTTCTTCTTTATTCTCATAATTACCTTCAGCTTTAGGATCACTATCCTCTAACCAATCTTCTCTTTGAACTTCTGCAATAAGAGATAAACTGGAAGTTAGATCAGCAGTAAATTGCTCTGCATAAGCACTCCAATCATATCCGTCCATAAAGCTTACAACTAGAGCTTTCTTTGGCTCTTCAGATGACTTAGATTCATCTTTAAGTTCAGGCATTGGTAAGCTTTGGTATGGCTTTTGGAATGTCTTCTGAGATGATTATTGAAACCTCTGATTGCTTGAACTCGATTGGCTATTTTCCTCCTTTGTTTCTGGGAGCTTTGCATTCCCTTGAAAAGTGACCATAGCTATTGCCGTTGAAACACCTTGACGTAGACTTGTCAAATCCAACAGTCTTGTTAGCACTTGGCTTGTAGTTCCTATTGACATAAGAGTGTTTCTGAGTCCTGTATGCAATCATCACCATCTGCCAGTTTAGATCCATTTCCTCCACATCATCTGGATCCATTTCAAATAAGTCCTACAAAACAAGATCTAATTGTGTTAAATGACTACCTTGATAAGCTTGAAAACTAGCCATAAAAGTAGTGAAAGCAGATTTGGACTCTTCATCCTGTAATAGGATGTTAGTGACATCTTTAACTTTGCTAGTTTTAGCAGAGTTAATAGATGGAGTCTCAGTTTGAGGTTTAGAGCTTTGAGGTTTAGGAGGAGACTGAGGTTGAGGTTGAGATGCATAAGCAGGAGCACTTGTATATGAAGAATCTGTAAAGAACCTTGCTCCTACAAACAGATCACAAACTTCTTCTGGTAAATTCTCATTCTTTGCCATAAAGGCATTCTCCACTGTACTAGCTGGAGATGCAATATATTTGTACTGAGACATTGAGGATGCTCTACCATTATTTCTTGAGCTTTCATCAATCTCAACTGACTCAATCTTGGCAATCAATAGATCAAGATCCATAGGAAATTTCTCAGTATGCTTCAATAGTGTTACTGTTTGTTTCCATGAAGATGGAAGAGCATTGAGAAGTCTAAAATTTAGATCTTCGAGATCATTTTTTATGCCAGCAGTTGACATATCAGTTGTGAGTTGCACAAATCTATTCATCATTTGGTTTATAGTTTCACCAGATCAATGCTCAAACAGCTCTAACTGCCTCTTCAGTTTCTGCTTCTTGAGATCTTGAATCTCCTTACCACCTACACATATTATCTTCAAAGCTTTATACATGGTATATCCAGTTTGATATCCATCAAGTCTAGCTAAGACTTCAAGTGGTAATCCTTTACACATCAAGGAATATGCTTTAATGTCATTCTTTACTTTCCTTAGATCATCATCTTGTAACCCATCTTCAGGATATGATTTTGGAGAGTCTTTAGTGTAAACAAACCCTCTATCAAGACCATCTGAAGTGATAGGAATATGCGGTCCTCTTTCTATTGACTTCCACAAGTCAGTGTCAGTAGAATTAAGATGATGTTTCAATCTAAGAGACCAGTTCTTAAAATCAGCTCTATTCTTCAACTTAGGAACTCTGTTCTCTAAATCTTCTGACTTCACCATTTTATATTTTTGATTTTTTAAAAATATTTGTTTTTGTTGTTTTTAAGTTTTTGAATTTAAACAATGAATTAAAAATATTTTTGGGTTTTTAAATTTTTGAAAAAAATTTCTAAGTGTTGAGTTGATGCGCCTAAACAGAGATGAGGCGCCCAAACAGTTGTGAAACTTCTGACTTTGACTTAGAAACGCCTAAGGGATTGCCTTGGGTAGAATTCTCAAAACGCCCAACTTGAAATGCGCCTGAACAGTTGTAAAGCGTCCAAACAGTTGTCAGACGCCTGGGTGTAAAAACGCCCAAACAGTTCAAATGCGCCTACACAGTTGTAATGCGCCTAGAATTACTTTGTTTCTAGAAAGTTTCAAAGTGACCAAACAGTTGTAATACGCCTCAACAGTGGTCAAACGCCTAGACCAAAAACGCTTGAATAGTGGTCAAACGCCTGAACAGTTGTCAAGCGCCTATACACTTAGGCAATTTTCAGTAGTGTTTTAACCTAATGCACCAACTTCAACAGATTCATACGAACACAGATCTTCTAAAATTCTTCAAAACTTGTTGAATTGACCTAAAAACCTCCAACTAGGTAGTAATTAGATCAATTAACAGTCCTTTATCTTCAATTTCACCAAACAACAACAACAATTCAATCTTTTGATTGAAAATCAGTTTGAAAATGAAGAACAGGTTCGAACACTAATTTGAACAAATTCACTGATTTTGAACGAATTGAACTGCAAATTGTGATTCAATTCATGTTTCTAATGATGAAACACAACTGAAATCAACAACTGTTAGATTGAATTGCTTATCAATCACAGATTCAAGTGATTCAAAAGTTTGACAGTTTGACAAACTCAAATCACTGAACCAACAGCTCGGATACCATTTGATAGGATCAAAATGGATCAATCTGTGATGATATTATGATACAATTCAATCAAACAAACACAAGTAATCAATTCAATGCAAACAAGTTAAAAAAATTCTTAGTTTTTCATTGATAGTAAGCATAGAAAGTACAAGTGTAAGAAAACAGTTACAAGTCATTCAAACTGATTCTAAGGTGCTCTCTTCTGCACAGTACATAATCTATGCTATTTATACTATCAAAGAAAACAAAAAGGAACATATATTTACACAATAAGTCCCTAAACTATGACAAAAACTATACAAAAATTAATAAATACTAAATGTTAATCTTTGAGAGGCTTCTACAATCCCTTATGAGCTTGGTGCAAACCATTGCATAAAGCCAACTCAAAGGAGAAGAAATCTTCAAGGAAATCATTCTTGAATCTTCAAAATTTGTTCATCTTAGGTATGAACCTTTAACTTTTATGTCATGAAACATGACTTATGGATGATTATTGCAAGTTTTGTTTACCAAAAACTAACTTTTCTTGAAATCCAAGGTTCCAACAAAAGTTTTAATTAAGAAAATATGTTGTAAAACAATGTGTGTGTGTGTGTGAGTGAGTGTGTGCCATAGGTATGTGTATATGTGTGATGATTTTGTGTTTTGATGATCTTTTAACATTTTATTGATTTTCTCTTGCATGCAAGATGATCAAACTTTGATTTGTGGTTATGAACATCATAAGAAACCCATCTCTAAAAGGAGTCTATCAAATGATGAAAATGGGTAATATATCTTGCTCTTGATTTCATTAAGGATTGAGATGATCCATGAATAATGGCGATCATGATCTGAAATATTTTGATTTCTAAGTATGTTTTTTTTAAATGAAAACTAAGAACACAAGATAAAATCTATGATTTGGACTATGTATGTATGTATGAAATCGTGTATATGTATGTATATATGGTTTACACTTTTGTTCTTGATTTGTTCTTCACTTTTGGGTTTAGAAATGATTGAAATGATCCATGTATATGGTGATCATAATCTAGAAACTTTGAAGTTTTTATTCACATTTGATTTTAACAAAAAGATAGAACAAGTTAGAATTAAAGGTACTCAAGGGTAGATGAGACATGACACTAGTGGTCATGTCATAAAAGTTAATAGCCAACAAGTCAAGGATCTTTGTAAGATCTAGAAAAATAAATTTAAAACCATTAAAATATAAGTTAAAAGTTAGTAACTTACTGAAAATAAAAGTTTTGATGATTGGGTTTAATCTTGTAAACGTTTTACGTTTAAAAACGCGTTAAAAATGGTGTTTTCTGGTCTAAAACAAGTGTTTTTGCACAAGTCCGGTTTTGGATAGAAAATAATAAAGTGTTTTAAGTTAAAAAATCATTTTTTTAAGTATATAACAAACCCATAACAAGCAAGGTCTTCGGTAATGACTTTATACGCGCGAAAAAGCAGAAAACCGACAATTTCGGGTCAAAAATAATGGACTGTTTTGGAACTGATTTTTAACAAAATATTTCAGAAGGTTTTTGGTATAAGAGATTCATATTTAAACATATAAAATAGTCGTAAGATATATATGGGTTGATGTAAGGTTTATGCATGTAAAATCGTGCGGTTTCGGGTCAAAAATCACCTTATACCGGTGAAATTTGGGGTAAACATAATAAAGCATATTTTTTTATAATATAATTTGTCTAAAATAATTTTATATATGTTTACTTCTGAAAAATTAATTATTTTCTAAAAAGATTAATAAAAGTTGAGTTGTGTAATACTTATAAAGTAATAATATAAGAGAGAGTTTACTTTACTAGAGCTAGAATATGAATATATATCTTATTATTAATGCTAAATAAAATATTATTATAAATAAATATTTATTTGTTTATTTATTTATTTATTTGTTTGTTTGTTTGTTTGCATAGTACATAACTTAGTAAATTTTGCGCTATATTTTTATATGCTTTCATGTGTCTATATTGTGTGTGTTATGTGGTTGTTGCTTAAGGGTTAAATGGTTTATTTATCTTTTTATAAAGGAATTTATGATAACCTTTTTATATAAACCTGTGAACTCACCAGCTTTTTGCTGATAAACTTTTGGGCATGTTTTTTAGGTGATTAGACATGCATGGGAATGAAAAGGGTTTTTAACTGTAAACTTATCAAATTTGGATGCCACTTTTGGGACCCAGTTTCCGCTGCCTAGAAAACTCTTGATAATGTTTAAAAATAATGTTATGTTATTACTATTTTAGTTTTCAAGTTAAGACTCCTATTTGGATCAATGTAATAACATTTTATATTAATATTTAACTTTGGTATCCATGATTTGTTTGCTTGATAATTGTTGAAAATAATCCAACTTCTGTTATCTCCGTCACAGGCGTGCCCTCCCGGTGCGGTTTTCGGGTTGTGACAACATACTTGATATTTCTCTGCATGATCTCTATGATATGAGGAGATACTATGAGAGTTTGAGTGTAACAACTGACTCCTAGGTCCAGCTCCAGAACTCAAATGTAATTTAAGATTTGTTCATTTTTAGTGTTCCATGTATTTTTATGTACCCTCTTCTTTGTAATTAATAAATTCTTGTAATTTTATCGTACCTGAATGATTCTTGCATGACTTGCCTTGGCCAATAAACTAATTTCCAATGATAGAAAATGCTAATGGCCAACCTCCTTAACAAAATTACTTATAATAAAAATAAAATTTTGGATTCTTCATCCGCATTTCTCTGTGTTCATCCGTATTTCTTTGGTCTTCATCCCCATTTCTCTGTGTTCATCCGCATTTCTTTGGTCTTCATCCGCATTTCTCTGTGTTCATCCGCATTTCTTTGATTTTTCACTTAGGCGCATGACAACTGTTCAGGCGCCCCGGGCAACACTTAGCATTTTTGAAAATTTCGAACCTTTCTAGAAACCTTTGACCCCGGTCTGCACACCTCCAAACCAGCCAATGCATGGGTAGTTGCCATGCATTTGGCCATTTCACCACCCAACCACACCACACCTTGGTTCTCCCTAACCCGAACCCACACTCCACCTCTTCCCTTCATAAATCGAAGTTCCTACTCCCTTTCACCCTTTCACACTCTCTCGAACTCTCTTTCTACACTCGGTCTCTCTCTCGGCAACTATCACAACCGAACCCAAGAACTTTTTCCGACTTCAACCGAGCAGAAACAAGAACTCCTAAGTTTCAGTACTCTCGGATCAACCACTCTTGCACTCTCTGAATCACCCTAAACATGGGTTCTCCTTCGTGTAAGTTTTCTTGTACCCAAACAACTATTATTGTTGTTTCTCTACTTTTCTCTCCTTTAAATCCTATTTTTCTTGTTCAAAGGCAGAAAAACCATGACCTAGTTACTCCTTTCGTGAAGTTTACAGCTCCACTAAAGGTACACACTTCTTCACACCCGTATGCCTCGGGTTTGTGCATTTGAATCTACCCGAAAACCCCTTTTCATGGGTTTTCAGAACCATCCAACCATCTGTCCCAAATCTAACCCCCATTCCACACTTAAAAACCTGTTTAAAACACCTTATAAACATTTTTATAACCTGGACTTATCGATTTCAGAAGGGATTTGGGTGTCTATACCCGAAATTTCATGTTACACATGTGTAAATAATGTCTTATGTGCCCAACCTTGACCTTGTTGCCTTATATTGTTATATCCGTGGGATTAATCTGAATTTCCAGAATGTTTGATGATGCTAAACTAATATTATTATGGGATGTATGATTTGGTATGGTGTTATGGACTTTAGAAACATGTTTAAGGACCCGAATAGGTGATGGAGGTACCTAAAAATGGCCAAATCCTTAACAACTTGTTAGAAAAAAAAATTTCAGGCCCTAAGACAAATAAATCAGTGACAAAAAAACCAAACTTGGTGAAATTTTGGGTTAACATGTTAATTCTATAAACTTATTTAGCTTAAACGGGCCTAACCGGGGGATTTTTGGATGAGATTCTAAAAATAATGTAACAAGCCTAAAAATTATGGAAACTATAATATTTCAGTAAGTTAGAGGGCCTCAAACTCATATTTCGATGAAAAGATTCAAAAAAATAATGGAAAGAACCAACTTCGGGGTAAAAAGTGTAATTTAGGAAACTTGTGGGACTAAAGTGTAAATTCTGTAAAGTCGACCATATTTCAGTAAGTTTATGATCAGAATCTATTATTATACTTGATTTTCATGTAAGAGTCTATGGGAAACAAAAAACGGGTCGTTTTACGCTAAAAACCCCAACTTTCCTAAAAAGGAAACTTTTCGACACAAATTTTCTAAGGGATGTGGTCATATGTATTTTTAAACATATATTACCTTTGACTACCCTCCCGATAGTCGTAGAACCCATAGCTTATGCATGTGTCTTGCTCATAGGGTGCTAGGACCTGAATCTATCTGTGTTGTGGAATCTTTGACACTACTTGAGGTGAGTTTCTTGTGTCCCCTTTTAATTACTATTTTGGGGTGAAGCATGCTCTGTTTGAACTAAACTTTATTGGATACTATTATGCGATGCTATTGTATGTTGTGGCTATTACTAGAACCTGCATCTATGTGTATCACAGTCATTAATTATATGTGAACCGCTTGTTTATATAGATCTACTTGGGGAATCCCCCACGCACAGTGCCTTCCGATATAGGAAGGGTACCACACTGAGATCCTACGGGGTCGTTGTGGCATGTAACAGGTTTTATAAGATACTATGGTGTACCAATCGGCAGGTATGGTATACTGTTTTGAGGCTCAGTTTCCCTTATGGGATTTTCGGTAAACACAAGTTTAGAAGAGGCTAGCCGGGGCTGAGTGCAGGGTTGATTGTGATCCCACAACAGTGATACTATGATTTTAAACAAACTTATGGATTCAAATGAGTCCTTTTGTTTTTAAACTTTAAGCGCTTGAACTCACCAACTTTTAGTTGACACAAATTCTTTTTGAGCATGTTTCAGGTAATCCTTGATGAGCTTGGATTTTATGAAAGACTCTAAAGCTGGCTTAGTATCGTGACTACCCCTGGCATTACTTGAACTTTTTGAAACATTTGAAACAATTGGCTTTGTTATGTATTCACTTGGATAATTTTGTAATGGGTTATTTTTTTTTTTATGTTCGGGTCTGACTGTGTTGGCCCGGACAATTTTAATGTAATGTGATGCCATGTGATTTATCCTTCCTTGTGTGCTCTTGAGTGGTTAGTTTCCGTGCCATGTATATTACCAGTCTGTGACGTCCCGCCCTCTTCTAGGCCCGGGGTGTGACAGATTGGTATCAGAGCCAAAGGTTGTAGAGAAATCGAGAATACCTTAGTAGACCCTAGGCTACAACCCTAATACCCTAGGACTGTCCTTGTTTTGTAATGTGTTGGGATGAATGGGTTGGGTAAATTGATGATTACACTTGATCAACGTAATCATGAATTTACCGGACGCGTGAATTCCGGCACGATCCCCTATTTGGTGTTAAAACTCTTTCTTTGCATAGAAAATGTTTTTAGTGAATCTAAACTCTGTTGTTGCCCCTGCGGTAATGTGTGCTTTTACTATTACTGATGCTACTACCATTGTTACTGCTGTAACTATTATTATGAGATACTATCATCACTATTGTCATGAGCTATGAGAAACCAAATTACTCATGATGATTTTACAGGAACTTGAGACTCATAGATAACAACGGTAAGGCGCCTGCATTCCCTGCCGACGAGACTGCCCCAGTGGGAAGATTCAGGAGGGCAACATCCACGTCTCAATATGAGGAGTACTTGCGGAGTTGCAGTCATCCAGGATGGATCTCAGTGACATCCAATGACACGGAACCCTCGGAGGACTCTTCACCGACATCCCAGGATAGGAGCTGAACCCGCTCTAACTCACCGCACGTCACTGCACCCACTCATTCACCTATCCCGCCTATCGGGAATAGGGGTGCGTGAGTCATCACTAGGCCGCGGAAGAGCACTAGACCAGGAGCTTCTGTCTCGTTTAGAATGTCGCCTCCTCCACCTCCTCCTACGACTGCTCCTGCACCGGCACCTCCGATGATGGGACCGCCCAGACGCCAACATCAGGACGAGTTCTAGATACCGCCTAGACGTAGCATCTACGATGGCCCGAGCGTTCTAATAGTTTTTATAAGATACTATGGTGTACCAATTGGCAGGTATGGTACACTGTTTTGAGGCTCAGTTTCCCTTATGTGATTTCCGGTAAACACAAGTTTAGAAGAGGCTAGCCGGGGTTGAGTGCAGGGTTGATTGTGATCCCACAACAGTGATACTATGATTTTAAACAAACTTATGGATTCAAATGAGTCCTTTTGTTTTTAAACTTTAAGCGCTTGAACTCACCAACTTTTTAGTTGACACAAATTCTTTTTGAGCATGTTTCAGGTAATCCTTGATGAGCTTGGATTTTATGAAAGACTCTAAAGCTGGCTTAGTACCGTGACTACCCCCTGGCATTACTTGAACTTTTTGAAACATTTGAAACAATTGGCTTTGTTATGTATTCACTTGGATAATTTTGTAATGTATGTTCAGGTCTGATTGTGTTGGCCCGGACAATTTTAATGTAATGTGATGCCATGTGATTTATCCTTCCTTGTGTGCTATTGAGTGGTTAGTTTCTGCTGCCATGTATATTACCAGTCTGCGACGTCCCACCCCCTTTTGGGCCCGGGGTGTGACATTAAGGGATTCCGACCAAATGATGAAGAAAGGAATGGTCTTGATCCTGACGAGGACTGTCAATAGATAAGTAATCTCTTCTATTTTGGTAGTATCAGCCTAGGGGGAGTTTGTAAGGTTTATACTTAAAGGCTGAAGCAACCAAAGCATCCAAAGAGCTCTCAGCATGCATGCATGAAGTGTAGAGTAAAGTTACTTCGGAAATTTTACACCACTCAAAGGAAATAAGCTAAGGGTAAAATCTTTCGAAGCCAAATGAAAAAATCTTCCGAAGCCAAAGATGAAGTCTTCCGAAGCCAAAGACTGATTTCTTTCGAAGACAGAGAAGACATGCTTTCTCTGATCACCTTTTGACAAAAACTAAACAACTTTCCATTGCCACTCTAAAAACTCACCAACTTATATGAGTTGGTGAAAAGGTCCATGCTTTGTCAACTGTAGATTATGGTTATTGGTCTGTAACTTTCTACTTTTATACCTTTTATCCTTTTTGTAATATATTAGGATGTGAGCTATGACATGTCATAGTCACTAGTCAAAAGGCAATCTGCCTTTTGACTCTACATTGATCTTATTGTCTAGAATAGTGTTTCCAGCAGGCCTTCAAAGTATGGCCAGCTGTAGGATGTAGTATAAAGTGTCTCAAGTACTTGTATCTTTTCTTTTATGTTTTGTAACACTTGTAAGAACTTGAGAGCAATATACATCATTTTTGAAAACCATATTTGAGTGTTCTTGTTCTTGTTCTTTTACTTGTGTTCTTTGTATCATCTAACCATTTTCCTATTTGATCTGTTAAGTGTTGCATATCTCTCCATCTTTGTGAAATTGTTGCATTAACCACCCTTCATCAGTCTTGTAGATTTTAACTATAATCATTTAAAAAAATAATAATATTAACCATCTATACCTGCACTTCACATGACTTAAACAGATATGAATTGTTACATAAAAAGGATGTACCTTACACCAGGATGTCTTCATGGGAACAATAATGTGTTTTTTTATCAACGAAACATACACACTCTATTTTAGACTTACTCTCTATTTAAAATTAGTGGACACATATTTTGTAAGGTTTAAACATTGTGAAAAGTAATTATGTAATTTAATGCAATGCAATGACAATATCCCTTTTAGTGGTTCATTTGTCTTTTTAAAGAGGCATACAAAGACTTAAAATCTAAAAAAGTAACTACAAAATGTGTCATTTATTAATATAAGAATTTACAGGTACATCTTTTAGCTTTAATAATTACATGTAATGTTTTTTTTTATGCTTTGTATATTTATTGCCTTTTACATTAACTCCAATCCAAATATATAGTTTACTCTCTCATTTACTCCTCACATGAGTAGCATTTTTCGCATTTGCTATCCACATTTAATATATTATAAAATATAAAGTTTTCTCAATAATTTTAATTGAAAAAGAAAAAAAATTGGATTGTTAGAAAAGTTGGTGAACCCACGTCCCTCTTACACTCAACACCATTAAATCCAACTCTACTCTCTTTGATACACCAACACCGTTGATCTCCACCACCTATAACATCTCCTTCACCATTGAAGCTTCTTGAAGTCAACAAAGAATAATGGTAAGATGTCAATCCCTAATTCGCTACTCTTTGAATTTTTGGCTTATGATGTTTAGCGATTGACGAGCAAATCAAAATTTGTTTTCTGGATTCTGCAATCAACCAAGCAATTCATAGAGTTAAAGGTAATTTTCTTTTTCCATTTAAATATATTAAATGACTTTAATTTTGTTTTCTGATTTAAAATTATTAAGAAAACTTTTAGTTCTATTAATATATTGAATGTGAAAAACAAATGACAAACTTACATCTAGACATATGATTATGACTGAGTTAACTATACATTTGAATAAAAATTAATAGAAAAGACAATATATACGTATTTAAAAAAACATTGCATTTAATTATTAAACTAGAATTTTATACATTATAAATGAGTAAATTTGTAATTTAGATAATAAACTTAACCAACTAACCTTCCTTACTCCAACTGGTTAATATAAGATACCCATAATATATAAATTTATAAAAATAATAGGTTGAAGTCTCAATCTGAGCAGAACGATCAAGGTTAAGATATGAGTCTTCTTGGTATCCTGCGGTTCTAGCCGAAAAACAGATAGACAAACCGGATTAAAATAACAAACATCGTCCGAAAAAAAGGTTATACATTTAACGTTAATAATAAAAAAAATAATAGATTCAACTGTTTGTTCCGCAAGTCGCCTCTCTCTCAGAGAGCTGTATATTCATTCAAAACCCCTCTCGCTCCACATTCTCCCTCTTGAAAAGCTTGTGGTAACAAGTTTTGAATCGTTGTTCATTCGTTGTTCATTGTGATGCACTGTAAATATTGAGTAATGCAATGATGTATACGTATGTATATATGGACATATAGAGATTGGCAATGATTATCGAGATTGTGTGGAGCTGAATTCAGGAATCAGAAGAAATGCCGATAAATAGGTATCATATACGAAATGTGCATAGAATGGCTGATCCAGAACTATACAAAGCAGCTGATAAAGATGATCCCGAAGCTTTGCTTGAAGGTGTCGCCATGGCCGGGCTCATTGGTCTTCTCCGTCAGCTCGGTGACCTAGCTGAGTCAGTACTTGCTTTTCCTTCATCTGTAGCTCCTTGTTATATTTGTGTTTATCGCAAAATATTAGTTTCGTTATGGATGTTTTTGGAAGCATTGCATTGGAGGTGTGAAATTGGGTTGTTGCTTTATTATCTGGAAACTAGAACTCATTATGCTCTGTTTCTAGTTCCGAGGGGTTACATGTTCTGAAATTCCACGATAGCAATTGAAGTTGAGATAGAATATGTTCGCATTTGAATATATTGCGTTTCAACTGTAGTTCTAAATCACGAATTTTGTGACCTCAATGAAAGGTACTCCTTGATAGGGATCTTATGCCTCGGAAATGCAAATTGAGCTGATGTAGTGAAACAGATCAACTCAAATTTGGGCCACATGATTTATGCGCTGGAGCTGGAATCCTGCTAATCTATTGAACCAAATCAACTTCTGATTTGAGTTTTCATGTTTTAAAGAGTGTTATTAGGGAATTTCGTTAATGACATCTAGGTTTTATGTTAGGAAGTGATTATATGTGTGATAATAAGTTAGTATGTGCGTGCTTGGTTTCAACATAGGAACTTAAATCATCACCGAAGAGGATTAAGAGTGTCCTTTTTTTTTTTTCTTTTTCTCATAACTTCCCATTTAAGAACTTGCTTTATAATTCAAGCATTTGAGCATAGTTGTCAATAGCGGTAATAGAGCTCGCTATAGCGCGCTATGTAGCGTATAAATCATCTGTCGCTATTTGGTTGCAGCATTTAAATCCCGACTTTTTTAATTTTAATTATAATTATTCATAGTTTATTTTTATTTTATTTAATAACTATAAATGGTGTATGCTTATTTTAGCTATAAAGATGCAGGATTTAGTGTTATTTTAGCTATTTTGGTGGTGTGAATGTTTATTTTTTTTGTTTCTAATAGTGTATCGCTAAACATGAAATAGCGGTTGCTATTTAGCGCTATCCGCTACGTAACATATAGGTAGCTTGTCGCTATCAACCTAATTATACGCTATAAACTATGATTTTGAGGTTGCTAGAATAGCTTGTATAATGGAAATCCCAACCAAATGTGGAGATATCAATTATTTGTAATTTGCATCACTTTATGCAGCTAAATTGTCAAGTCTTGCTTTTCTGGTGAATGGGTCATAACATGATTTCGATGCTAGCTTGTAAGCTTGATGATTGTGATAATAAAAAACATCAACATGGGGCTTGCCAGCAAACTGATTTTTAACTTCACATTGTTGTATTTTATGTTAAACATGATTGTATGCTCTTTAATTCTAAAGCAATTAAGTAGCACCAAGTGACCAACTGTTAGAATGGTGCTCCGTGAACCCCTGCAAGTCTTATAATGTTTTAGAGCTGCTAAAATATAGTTATCTTCTAATGTAACATCATTTCATATTATGGTACAACTTACAAGTCTAATAAAAGCTTGTATTCATTTTTCAAGGTTTGCTACTGAGATTTTCCATGACTTGCATAAAGAAATGAAGGCAACTGCTGCTCGTGGCCATGGTCTACTGCTGCGTGTTCAGCAGTTTGAGTCAGAAATCCCTCCAATCGAAAGGGCATTTCTGTCCCAAACATCCCAGTCAGCATTTTTCTCCAGTTCAGGTAAGATAATTGCTCCTAAATTTTTCACATGTCATCTTATTTGGCTGAGCCGTTTCAACTTATATATTCTTCTAATGCTATTACTACTTATGTGATCCTTTGGGGTGTGTGCTTATTTTCTCATCTAAAATAGGATGTACCTCATACAAATCAATAATGTTCTGTCTAGTAGCTACAACTAGAGTTGGCAATTTCGACTGATTTACCTGTGCATGGGTTGGTTTATGTTATGTTTATCTCTAACGTGTCAACACAAGTAAAAGAAAATATAAAATTAGCTAAAAGGAAATGGAAAAATAGAGAATATTTTAATGCATAAACCCTCACAAATCTTTTTATTAAAAGATATTAGATCATTTTCAAAACACTATAAATTTCATGATCATATATACATGGTTTGTGTTAATGAAGAATTCATAACTTTTTGGCTACAATTTTTTCTTGTAAGCCAACCCTATCCCACCTGTTTTGACATGCACCAAAAGTTACTCCCTTTGACCCATCGACTAACCCACCCATTTTGCCATCTCTGGCTGGAACTTACCCACCAATTGGCACTAGAAGTGTGCCGAGACCCAATGTTGTAGAAATACTTCAAATGACAAATTCTAGTGAGGATCTCAATAATGCTATAGGTATTGATTGGCATCCTAACCGACAAGCAACACAGAATCTTATCACTACAGGAGATTTACCTCGATTTGTCATGGATTCTTATGAAGAGTGCCGTGGTCCACCTCGATTGCTTCTTCTAGACAAGTATACTATACTTCCTTTTAAATAATCTGGCATGCCCCTACAACTTGCCCAATATACCTACTTATTGTGGCTTTTAACAGGTTTGATGTTGGTGGGGCTGGTGCATGCTTAAAACGCTACACCGATCCTTCGATATTTAGAGTTGAAGCATCGTCATATGAAATTAAAATTGCTAAAATTCAAAGGGAGAAAAAGATCCACCAGACAAAGGTGAGTCATATGAAGTGAATATTTTCTTTTGCGCTTGTTGCTTTTTATCTGTGTTATCCTATAACAGTTGCATACTTGCTTGGAAATATATCTTTATCATTAATTTCCTGTAATATGATATTTAGTTCATTTTTACCTGTAGTAATTGCTAGGAGAGCTTTGGTTTAACTTTATTATGGACCCTTGAATAACCAAAGCACAAAAGGGGTGTTCTAGCAGCTAGAGTATGGATATGTTCAAAGCCTGATTGTTATTTGTCATTTATTTGGTCTGTTGTTCACACATTGCAGCTCAATGTAATATTTTTATATTTTGGGTCAATTGAATTCTTCTCTAGTTCTCAGAGGCTTTTGATGCATTAAAGAATGCCTATTTTGTGATAATTTGTCTACTTCTGTGATAGACTCCAACTTAGCACCTAATGATACTATTTACCAATCATTTGTTAAGCAACTGGTTTTCACAAACAGATCCATAGGCTACAGATTATTTAAGATGAAACAAAATTACAAAAACCCATGTCATCGAACCATTTAGAATGCCTAATTAAATTTTTTTTTAATCTGGTTGAGTATCAATCAATTGTGGGAATTATTTAGAACGCTCCTAATCACTCTAATGAATTAGAGTTAGTCATTTATGAATTGTGATTGTATATCATGATTGTCCTGTTAATAAATTTAGTAATCAGTGTATAGAATGGTCCTATACTATAGGAAACCTTTTGACTATATTGATTTTAGTATAAAATTTCTTCATTCCATGCTCGGCACATACTTATGTGTTTGTAACTAAAGAGGAACATATTATCTTTCTAATCTACTCTTTGGCTGCATGCCTATCTCCTATTTTCCTGGTGAGTGCATATTTTAAAGAAACAACTATCATCCTAATATTTTTAATCTTTATCAAACCTGAACAGAAAAAAGGATCAATATGGGACCAGGGAGAGACTCCCGAGGTTTCACAGTCTTCACATGCCAAGTAAGACATTAATTCAGTGTGCTATTCATCTGACAGTTCTATCCAATTTTGTTTCTTACAATTAGAAGTTGCGATTTCGACCCATGTACTAATGCATGAATCAGTTGGTTATTTTTATCACTAATGAGTATAATCATATTTCAAATAATGGTAATTTATAAACTTGGGACAAAAAGTATTTTGGGGCCTGCACAAATTCACATTTTGACATATTACCCAACGCCCAATTCGCTCATTTTGCTGCCTCTACTTAAAGTAAGACTATGAAGCTAACTTGTGTTGGAGTTGGAGAACTGCAGGCTCCATCAGTTATTCCTGGAGGAGCGAGTGCAGACTGGTGCAACTGAAGCTGCATATCGTGTGAAACTGAGGAAAATGCCAAAACAATTTCCTTTTGATTCAGAAAGTGGAGAAAGTTACATGAACAAATTGTTAAATACTCCGTCACCTGCCGATGAAGTTGCTCCTATTCCCTTTAATGGATCAAGGCTCGAGGATGGTAGTATAACGGGGTCAGCTTTGAGCTCACCAATGCAAAACACAAATCCATGTGTATCTTCAAGGAAAGTAGCTGAAAGTCAGCCTTCATATGCTGATCTTGAGCTGGATGATAATCAAATAACGGTTGGTGCTGAAATACACACAGATGGTCTTCAAAATAGCTATCCACCTGAGGGTGTTGCTAGCGAGACCGACAATTACATGGATGTGCTTGCCAGAATGGAGTCAGAAGTTGAAAGAAGCATAACTATGGGAACATGTTCTGATGCAAACAAACACCAAGTCCAATCTCAGTTATCTGATTCTCAATCAATAGAAAACTTAACTGCCTTCCATGAGGGGAGTAACTCATTTATTAAGGGGGTGACTTTTTTTGGTAATTCTGATAGTAAAAGCAGTTCAGCTGAAAATAAATCTCCTGTTGGTTCTGATTCACCTCCTCGACCCTTTGCGAGCATTGAGATTCCTTTTCGTCCACGAGTTCCATTCATTGCTGATAACAGTCCTGTGACACAAACTCCGGGCCATGATATCACTAATGATACTTGCATTGATGTGAGCAACGTGTCAATTGTGGATCAAGTAGCATGTTTGGAACAAGGTACATCAGATTCAAATGAAGTTTGCTCAAACCATACTGAAAAGCTTGATGGTCCCAGAAAAAGTGAACATCAAATTGATAAGAAAGACACTTCTAGGTGTACATCTGAATACTCAGACATTCTTCCAATAGCTGATGGTCTATCTTCCTTTTCATTCGTGAGAAATCTTAAGGGAGATTTAGACAATAAGTATCCTAATGACAGATTGATCCCTGTGATTCTTCCCAACATCTTGGAGACAACCAAGGATCACGTCGAATATGATGAGGAAAATCATAGCACAGATTCATTTGTCAGTTCATCACAATCAGTTATTTCACGTGTATATGAGCCGTCTAGCGGCACTACTTATGATGCTGATATTCGTGTAACTGAAGGAATACCTGAAGGACAGTTAAAACAGAAAGGAGATGACATTTTGGTTATATCTGATCAATCAGAAACTGGAGTTTCATATGCTAGTGGGCATGAAACAGAGTCAGATAACTTAGAAATTGAATCGGTGAATGTTGCTGACGCTAATCACCATGAATGTATTGATTATTCTGTTCTCAAAGAGGGAAAAGGAACAGAATCTGAGGAGAGAGAAACAGAATTTACATATTCTAATGTCAAGAAAGATGACGGTGAGGGTCTTGAAGATGATACTAGATTGGAGTGCATAGAAGCAGGTTTGGTTAACTCTGAGATGGAAACAAGTGATCCTGTTCTTCTTCCACTTGATGTTGATAAGCATGAGGAAACTGGTCATTCTGTTCCTGAACAAGATTCAATGGAATCTGGTAAAAACAAGGAAGTTGATGACCTTTTGGTTGTAACTCCAGATGGTCTGGATAATAATGATGTTGATAAGCATGAGCTTTTGGGCTCTCAAGCTGTCAATAATGATTTGGAATCTAAATCTACAAATCACATTGATAAACTTGAGGCTGCAGTGTCATCTCCACTTGAAGATAATGTTGACCAATCGAACAATCAGCTTCATATGCAGTTACCTGTTGAAACTGAGGGCTCTCAGTTGGGTTCTTTGCTCCAAGTAGATCATGAAAAACATAATGATAATCATTTACGATACTTGCAATCCTATTCTGAGTCTTATTCGCTACTTGTTTCTGAAAAAACACCTACAGTGGAGTCAAGCAGTCATGACATATTCTATGACCAAAATGAAATTATTGCACCTTGTCACAGTGAGTCAAATGTGGTTGCAAACGTTGACCATGATTTAGAATCTAAATCTATCAATCATGGTGATCATGTTAATGTCTTTGATGTCCCCGCACAGCCGTCTCCTCCGGAAGATAAGGTTGACAAACACAGCAGTCAACTTCATGCACAGATACGGTGTTTGCTATGCTCTCCTGAATCTTATTCAGTACATGCATCTCAAAATCCACCTACAGTGGAGTTAAGCAGTCATGACATCAACCTCTTTGACCAAGGCAAACACCAATCACCTCCAGTGCTTTATGGTTTTGGCATACTTCCCCAGTTAGCTCCAGTCAAAGAAGAAGATTCACCACCATTGCCTCCTCTTCCTCCTATGCAATGGAGGATGGGAAAGCTTCAGAATTCTTTGTCAGCTCCAACAAATGGTGGTCAACATAGTGACACTCACTTCCCTCCATCATTCCCATCTACATCCACTAAAACTCTCCAATTGGTTGGTCAGTTAACAGAAGACGAGACTATAAATCTGAATAACAAGAATCAAGAACCACACACACCACACATTGAAGTAAAACTTGCTGAAACCATGGTGCCACAAGGAGCAGTTGAAACACATCGAATGCCAACATTTTCTTACCAAGAAGTTTTTTGGCCATCTTCAAGCCCATATCCACATCCTCCCGTTCTTGATGAAATGCAAAATAATATTGGACCTATAAAAATGCAGCAACCTTGCAGTCCTCTAATTGATGCAGTTACATATCATGACAAAACCAAAGTAATACTAATTTCATGAATAGTCAGAATATGCAAAACTTTTGTCAAACAGATTACTTGAACTAATGGTTCTATTCTATTCTCCTTTCTGTAGTTGATGAAGGTCTCAGATCGAGACACAACTCAGATACCAAAGGGAGAGGAAAAAGATACTTTGCTGGATCAGATACGAGCGAAGGTAGGAGTTAAATGGCAACACCCCCTCCCCCCAAAATAAAAAAATAAGTTATGTTTTCCTCTGTTTTTTTGCTTTAAATGTTATTATTGTCGTTTATTTGTTGGTTTCACTGTAATAGTCCAACTTGAGACCTGCTGTCTACACTAAGCCAAGCATTCAGGGTCCTATTACCAATTTGAGAGTAGCTGCTATTCTAGAGAAAGCTAATGCCATTCGCCAGGTCTGTTCATGCTTTACCTTTTCGCTATACACTAATCATCATACCTGCAAAAATGCCATTGAAGCACCAAAGTGTTGGAACAACTAGCAATTTTATATAAATTGTGGCAATGTGCAAGCAAAAAAATCATCGTACTTGATAGTTTTAGTCCAAACTTGCTCATTCATGTGAAACGGTTTCCATGTATTCCAATTCAAATGACGTACTTGCAATGAAAAGATAATTATGGTGGTTTAAAAAGTAGATCAACTCTGGGACATAATGAAACAGTCTGAAACCCGGGATCTTTTGGTTGATGGTTAGCTTGTTTTTGGTTTTTCCTATACACATTTAGTTGCAAATTTGTTGACTTGGATTATGTTTAGCCTTAGGAGGTCAAATACGTAGAATAAAAAAATGCAGAAAGATGGTCGGACGGGTCAAAAAACACCCAAAGTGTATTTTTAGTGTATACAATCATCTTGATCGCTTTATTCAAATGATTATACTTCAATTTTAGTATTATGGCTTTTTGTAATTATATTGAAGACGTTAATCATTACAAAACTTTTCGGAATGAACATTAAAGCGTTTGTAGGTCAATCCAACCCTAGTCGCCCAGTATAGTTTATTTGAACAAATAATCATCTGTTTGACTAATTAACTCATACCATATTAACTGTCCCACCCATCTTTCCATCTGTCTCATTTCAGGCATTCGCTGGAAGTGACGATGATGATGGTGACAATTGGAGCAACTCATGAAATGGTACCTCAGATGCCAGCATGATTTGTAGTTAATACATCATTTTGTTCAAGTTTACCACAATATCAAATATTGTTGTTGAGAGTTTGTGGTAAGCTGGATCTTTACCTCTTTTCTTTGACAGTGTTAACTGTCGGTACAACTCTATAATCATATACAAGTAAACTTCATAAAGCTTGAGTGCAGCATGCAACACAAACGTTGATTCTTTTAGTTGTGTATGAGCAGGGGAAAATTGGTTACAAGATAATGATTAGTTGTGGATATTAGGGTTATAGATGGATGAAAAAGTAGACCAATGTACTAGTTGTAGGGGTCAGGTTGACTTTAATATAGATAGCCAATTTTTCTCTAGGATTGATTTCAAAATGTTGGTTGAGTATACATATCGAGTATTGAGATGACATTTAGATTGTAAAAGGTATTGAAGTTTTAAAGAAAAGGAGAATGAGAAAATATGTCATGTTGATTTATTATATACTTACAGTTATCAAAACTCAAGAGTTGATTATTTATCAATTAATTTTGTATTTATTATATTTGTTAAGAAATATATTGAAAAAAATTCTCTCATTCCCTTTTCTGTATTGCTAATAGATGTTTTTTAACAAACAAGAATTGTTTTCGCAATTGGATCATGTTGGATTTAATGGTACTTGGATTAAGTTTATTTTGTCAAAACAATTTTGATAATTATTAATAAGATTAATAATATATACATAACGCAGGGGATACTAAATTAAATAACAAAAGTAAACCTAACATGATATAGATTACAAATCATGTAAATACAAATTATATTTAATCTATTGATGTTTGAGACATCGAATGTCAACAAATTAATTGCTAGAATTACGAATGATCACAAACTCATGGACTTGGTTGCGGCTGCAAAATGCGCAACAAAAGACTTGGCCTTGTTCGTGGGTCATAGTAACGCAACAGCAGCAACTAGTGGTGTCGGTGGTAGCTATTCGATGGTGGCTGTCGACAAAGGCAAAAAGAGGCGGCAACAATGGTTTTATTTGTTGTATACGACGGTGGAAAAATGAAAACAAAATAAATCTAATTTCATTTTTTTCCTTTGCGGCTATGGGTGTGTTAATTATGTGGTAATCTAGTTTTGTGGGAATTTTTTAATAAAGAAGGGAATATCTCATCTTATTCAGCCACAGCAAAACAAATATAAAAGGTAAATTTTAAAAGGTGAATAAACCCTAATGATCCTTTAAAATCTATAATTAATAATAATCTTCTCACGCCAGGACTGGTTAGATTAATATTAGCCAGGTTTACAACCAAAAAGTAATGTTTAATAAATAAACGTTTAATTAAATAATTTATAACAATTATAAGTTATTAAAACTTGATATATAGTTCGTAACGATAGTTAATTAAATTAAGTGGACTTTAACATTTATTGCCAATGTGTAACTTTTACGGGTCATAGCTCAATGGACAACATGACGTAATCGAGCCCATACATTATCTAACAAACTCCCACTTGGACGGTATTCGATTAAATTGTAAAGTAGACAGCCAGCGGCGTTCTAGTTACACATGGCCGCCCCCCAACAAGATATGACATTTTAAAGTCATTAATCAAAATGTTTTGTTTTAGTACACTTTATTATAACAAGACAATAGACTTATGGTAATCATAATCATTTATTCTTTCTATAACATACATTAATTAGTCACTGAGATTAATTTTCATATGTAGCTCAATCATTATTGTTTTCATTCCAGATTCAAAATTGTTCAATCAAACACATAATTAGTTTAGATGATTCATTGATTTGAATCGAATTGGGCATCATGATATCTAATTATTACATATAATTTAAGAGTACAGAATCCCTTATTAGCTACATTCAACTCCCATTGAACTTTAGAATTATTCCCAACCAAGCCTTTATATCTGGTAGTTACACAACAACGATTGACAGTGATCAAAGAATGACCTTGGTAAAAAGAAGTTCTAGTATGCATCTTAGGTCAGAGGATGTAAGAGTTAATCTTAGAGGCTGATGCAAAGAAAGTTACTTCGGAAGATTTGACAAAAGCACTAAGAAATTCTATAAGTGTCAAATCTTCCAAAGTCAAAGACTATTTCTTCCGAAGCCAAAGATGAAGTCTTCCAAAGCTTCAAGACCAAGTCTTCCGAAGCCAAGAGACTGATTCCTTCTGAAGACAGAGAAGACATGCTTTCTCTGACATGCTTTTGACAAAAGTTGAACCACTCTCGCTACCATCTCTGAAGACTCACCAACTTATACAAGTTGGTGATATCTCCATACTTTTGTCAACTGTAGATTAAGGTCTTAGAGTCTGTAACTTTCTACTTTGTACTTTTATCCTTTTTGTAATAGATAAGGATGTGAGCTATGACATGTCATAGTTACTAGTCAAAAGGCAACTGCCTTTTGACTTTACATTGATCTTGTTGTCTAGATTAGTGTTCCAGCTGGCCTTCAAAGTATGGCCGATTGTACGATGTAGTATAAAGTATCTCAGGTACCAGTCCTTAAGACTAAGCCTTGTAACAATTGTAAAACACTCGAGAGTAATATTCATCATTCTTGAAAACTAATTACTTGTGTTCTGCTTGTGTTCTTTACATTTGTTCTTTGTTTCATAAGCTGGTTCTATATTTGATCTGTTAAGTGTTGTTGTTTGATCTCTCCAACCTTGTGATACTGTTGCATTACCACCTTCATCGGTCCTACAATTAGTATCAAAGCTTTCTAGGCTCTTGGTTGTAAGATCTCACCATCTTTAATCTCTTCAGTTTCATAAAACACTTACCAGCTTAAATGGCAGGTCTTACTAAGGCTAACATGGAAACCGGTACCATGACAAAATCTCCACTGATCACTCCTGATGACTTTGATACTTGGTGCCGAAGAATAGAAGGCTTCATCAAGTCTCAAGACAACAGGATATGGAGATCTATTGTCTCAGAACCTCACATCCCAAGCACCACTTTAGCTACTTCTGGTGGTGGGATGATTCCAAAGGAAGTGGCTGACTATTCTAAGGAAGATTGGAAGAAGATTGATATAGATCAAAAGGCCTGACAGCTCTACAAGCTGCACTTCCCAACTCTATATATAGAGGCTTCAAGAAGTGCAAAACTACAAAGTAGCTTTGGGAGGCACTGAAGCTTATGTATGAGGGGTCTGATGAAACTAAAGAAAACAAGAAGGACCTTATGAAGCAGCAGTTTGAGAATTTCACCTTCAAATTAGATGAAACTATGACTCAATAATACTTTAGGTATGTTGAGATTGTAGATACTCTAATAGATGTAGGAGTTAAGCTTGAGAATAGGGACATTGTGAGGAAGTTCATGTTCTCTCTTCCTAGACAATGGACTCACTACTATGTGGCCATTAAGAGTACTAACAACCTCTCCACCCTTACTCTTACAGAGCTGTATGGTATCTTAAGTGGTTACCAGATGGAGATGAATATGCAGAATACATCCAACAGCTCTTCCTACAATCAACAGAGTTTAGCCCTCCATGAGGTTGAAAGGGATATTAGAGAACCATAACATCATCTTATTTGCTACCCTGACAACTCATAAAAGGCCCTTTCATCACCTTCCTAGAGACACCAAGGGAGAGCTACTTCGAAGGAAGCCTATTTCAAAAGACAAGCTCATCTCAAGCCTTTGTGTCTTCTGATGAAAGTTATGGCAACTTTCTCTTCACTCTTGAAGACTTGGATTGTATCCATCCAGATGACCTGAGTATATGGAGATAGTCCAGCAAATGACTCTTCTCACTCATAGAGCCAAGAGATTCTATAAGAGAACCGGAAGAAAGTTTCCTAGTAATATAACCAGCAAAAAGTTTGGACTGGATAAAAGCAAAGTGAAGTGTTACAACTATAACCAGATGGGACACTTTGCTATGGAGTGCAAGGCACCAAGGACTAATGGTGGCCAAGCACAATCCAGACCAAGCTACACTGATGCAGCTCTTAGATCTGAGAAGCCAAGCCAACCAAAACAACAAGCTGCTATTGCTGTTGAAGAGGGAGGCTTTGACTAGAGCTTTTAGGTAGAGGATGTTCCTTAAAATCAATTACTGATGGTTAACCATGAAGATGCCAAGGTATTAGAACATCTCTGTACATTTGAATGCATTGCTAAAGTAAACATGTACAGGTCCTATAACCTGGAAGTGAGATCTGACCTTGAGTCCTTAAATATTTTAAAAGTTGATTTCAAAAAAGCTAAAAATGACTATAAACTTAAAATAGAATATCTATAGAAAACAATTTCTACTCTTAAACATGAGCACACAAATTACAGGACTCAGATCAAAGATCTTGTTACCAATTAAAGATAACATACCCTACAAGTGGAAATCCTGTTAGTAGAACCATGACAAACTCTTCAGCTGACATATCTAAGGTGCCAACCAATTCTAGCAATGAGGCATAAACCTCAAATAAAGGGATTTCCGAATGTAGGAGGAGATGGAGATGGTGAAAGTGATCAAGAATTTCATGATGCTGACAACCACTCAACTGAAGACAACATCAATGATGTTGCACACTCTCTGGATCAAGTTATACTTAATAAGTGTGCTGATGTTGTTGGTGATACTCAATCACCATATCTAAATTTCACTAATTTAGATATGTCAAATCAACTTGTTGTGATTCCACAGTTGAGAATCCATAAGTCCAATCCTACCACAAACATCATTGGAGGTGTTGAGACTGGGGTGAGAACAAAAGGACAAACCCATGATAAAAATGTTGGTTTGCACTCTTGCTTCTTGTCCTAGATTGAGCCAAAGAAAGTTGATGAGGCTTTGAAAGATGGAAGCTGTATTGAAGAAATACAGGAGGAGCACTTTTAGTTCAAAAGAAAAGGTGTTTGGAACCTATGTCCTCTTCCTCATGGGAGAATGCCAATAAGTAGCAAGTGGGTTTTTAGAAACAAGAAAGATGATAAAGGACTTGTTATCAAGAACAAGGCAAGACTAGTAGTCTAAGGGTACACTCAAGAAAAAGGAATTAACTACATAGATGGTTTTTGCTCTTGTAGCAAGACTTGAAGCTGTAAGGATATTCCTTGCGTTTGCTGCATCCAAGGATTTCAAAGTCTACCAACTTGATGTCAAGTGTGTATTTTTTTATAGGGTGGTAGGTGAAGAAGTGTATGTTAAGAAAACATCTGGCTTTGTAGATTCAGATCATCCTGATTATGTCTACAAGCTTGACAAAGCTCTTTATGGGCTGTATCAAGCTCCAAGGAAGTGGTATGAGACACTGTCACAGTACCTAGTTCAACATGGTTACAAAATAGGTACTATTGGCAGCACACTCTTCATAAAGAAAACAGGAAATGACTTGATGCTGGTTCAAGTTTATGTTGAGGACATCATCTTTAGTTCAACTAATGAAAAACTTTGCAAAGAGTTTGAGAAGCTAATGAAGAATAGGTTTGAAATGAGTGCCATGGGGGAACTCAATTTCTTTCTAGGAATTCAACTATAGCAGGTTGACAATGACATCTTCATAAACAAGTCAAAGTATGTACAAGACATACTAACCAGATTTCATCTGACTGACCGCAAGTTTGCTAAGACTCCCATAGCCAGAAACCACTCCCTAGGACCTGATCTTGAGGGGGAGTGTGTTGATGAACATCTTTACAGAGCTATGATTGGGTCTCTTATGTACCTAACAGCCAGCAGGCCTGATATCATGTTTGCCACATGCATATGTGCAAGATATCAAGCCAAACCCAAGATATCACAACTAGTTGTTGTCAAGAGGATTCTTAGATATCTTAAAAGAGCTCCCAAACTAGGACTTTGGTATCTAAAGAATTCAGACTTTAATTTGTATGCATAAACAAATAGTGATTATGGTGGCTGTAACATGACTACAAAGTCTACATCAGGGGGATGTCAATTCTTTGGTGGAATGATAGTATCATGGCAATGCAAGAAGCAATCCTGTGTATCTGCATCAACTGCTAAAGCTGAATACATTGCTGCTGCAAGCTACTGTGCTCAAGTGCTTTCGACTCAGAATCAGATGCCAGATTATGGATTCAACTTCAAGAAGACTCCTATCCACATAGACAACAACAGTGCTATCTCTATCACAGAGAATCCTATGTAGCACTTAAAGACAAAGCACATCAATATCAGGTATCATTTGATCAGAGATAATTTTAAGAAAAAGATTAATAAAACTAGTCAAAGTTAACACAAATGAACTATATGCTGATCTATTCATAAAAGCCTTTGATGAACAAAGATTTAAATATCTTATATCAACTATTGGGATAATTAACTTTGAGTAGATATTTTTAAATTAATTTCAAACTTTTTTTCCAAACATGTATGTCTTCAATGTTGCAGGATCAGTTTTGAGTCTAAACACAGAACTCACTAAGTCTCACTTGATTGATGAAACACTAAATCTCAAACTAAAGTTGATAATAATATACGAAGTTAATGAACAACAGAATGATTTTCAAGATACTTGTATATATTACTTTTCAACTCAATATTACAAGACTCTGAAGCTCATGCTATATAAGTTACAATGAGAAACTATATATACTACTATCTACAGCCGTTTATACTAGGAAAACCAGCTGGAATCTACTACTAGACAAATACTACATTGCTAGAGGTAAAGTATCTAAGATAAAATAATATCCTAGATAAGGTAGTCATGACAGGTTCATGACTTACCTTTTGGCACCAACTAAGAATGGTATCTGTACTAAGTTGAAAAGGTGAACAGTGAATTAAAGTATGGTCAACTACATGGGTTAGGAAAAGCACCATGCAGTGTATCAGAGTCTGTCAGATAGACCATACTTTTGTCCACTGGTTCATAGTTGATTCTTCCGAAGCTAAATGGCTTCGGAAGAATAAGTTCTTCCGAGGCCATTTATACTTCGGAAGAAACAACTTCTTCTGAATCTTCTATAGGTCTTTATGAATTTACTCTTTGGAAGACTTTATCTTGGATCTTCTAAGTGTGAATACTTCGGAAGGAGAACTGCTTGGTCTTTGGAAGACTTTGTTCTATCCTTCGGAAGTTCTTCATATACTTCGAAAGGAAAACTACTTAGTCTCGGAAGACTTAGTTTTCCTCCAGAAGCTCTTCAGACATAATGCTTCAGAAGATCTTTGACATAGCTGCGGAAGAATAGTTTTGTTTTTGGAAGACTTCTTCAACTTGTACACAAAATTGTTCTAAGTGTTGTTTTGGTTGCACCAGCCTCATATGATCCAACAAATGTTGTCTAATTTATCGCTCCAATAAGCCCTGTTTATCTTGGAATAAATTTTTCAAAGTAAATATTTCTTAGAATTTTAAGAATTACGGATAGATTTTCCTTAGGAAGATGTTAAGTTGATTTCGGAAGAACATTATGTCTTCATAACTAATAACTACTTACTAAGGTATTTACCCTCGGAAGAAATTCTAATATATCTTCTGAATCTTAAATCTGCTTCTTGTTAGGTCTAGATCTTTTGTATAGGTTTAGATGATTTGTAATCTCTTGTAATGAACATCTGTAATTCTTTATCATTATGTAATGCAAGATATATATGTTAACCCAAATATTATTTGTGTTGATTTTATGCAAGTGCAAGAACTATCTGTGGATGAAAAAGTTTGTTCTTCCCTAGATATTCTACGAAGCATAAATGAACAAGTCAATGTGCATCAGTGGATCTCCTGTGGAAGCACAAGCACATCTACTGAAAAACAAGTTCAGAGATCAAGTACTGCTGCTGCGGAAGAAGGAAGTTTGCTCCTGAGGATGATGTTCAAGAACAAAGAACCAACTCCTAAGGAAGTTCAACTCCTACGGAAGAACAAAATACTTGTATATCATCAAAGTACTCCACACAAAGTCAATAAGTCAATCTGTCAGAAGCGAATATTTCATTTCACATCAAGAATCTCTTTGTAATTTTTAAAGTGAATCACTCAGCCTATAAATATAAGGCATGGGTGCACTTATTTAGAGAGAGATTGAGAGATATCGATACACAAACAGAGAATCATATATTCATAGAAACAATATCGATCGATCAATCGATCAATATAGCAACACAACAATCACAAGAACACGAAGAACATCATAGGAGATCATCATATCATCCAAGCATCAATATCAATTGTAATCGATTCATTATGAAAGAAAATCAATTGAAACAATCTTTATGTTGCATTATTTTATTCTGTTTTCAATTTGTTTCATTTGTTCTTCGTCGATTTCAATTTCATAAACAATTAATTAAACAACAAGTATTGATAATTCCATGATCTTTATTTGCTAAATCAAACTGATAATTCCTGTTTCGATCCTTGGATTCACAGGTGGTATCAGAGCCTCGTGCTCATTGATCTAGATCAATTGAGCTATCAGTTTGATTATTTTAATTGGCTGTTTGTTTCATTAAATCATCAAAAACCTTGTTATATCGATTATTAATCACTGTTCCATTGCTCGATTAATTTCGATTTGCATCAGAATCACTTTTGATTCGTGGATTTGTGTTATTGTGCGATATCCCAAGGCTGTTCAAACAAGTTTGAATAAAACCCATCATCATCTAACATCTTAATTTCAAATTAACTGAGAATATATTGAGCGATTTGACTAATTTTTACCACCACTTCTTATTTAATTAAGAGTGTGTTATTAATTAGTTCATTCTCAACAGAAGTCATTAATTCAAAGGGATTTTTTTGTCTTAGTTGATTTGAATATCAATATTATCAATGATTTGTTATTGATGTGTTAGTGTGTTTGCATTGTCTTTTCATATTCATAGGATATTAGATCAATTGATAATTTTAATAATTAACAAAGTTAATTAATAAGAGCAATTCAGCGGTTGGAGCTTATCAACCTCCAAAGTTGGAGAACAAATCTGATTTTAAAACATGGAAAATCAAATTCAAGAACCACTATACAGATTCTGACTTATGGGTGTCCATTACTGAAGGTCCTTACATTCCACCTACGTTAGGACCTGATTATAATGACAACAATCAGCCCATAAGTTTGAAAAATCTGTCTCCTGATGATGCCAAGAAAGTCAAAATTAACATTAAGGCCTATAGTATGCTTACTATGGCTTTACTTGAAGACCTCTTGATCAGGTGTGAAGCATACAAAACAGCAAACTCATTATGGAAAATTCATCACACTTTGTGTGAAGGAAGTGATGAGATCAGAAGCATCAGGAAGGATACTCTTTGTTCATAGTATGAGACTTTTCATCATATTATGGGTGAATATGTTCCTCAACAACTCCACAGATTTATGCAACTTATTACTGAGATGAACATTCTTGAGTTGAAGTACAGTAATGAGGAACTGAACAAAAAGATGCTTCATACTTTGCCAGAGAGTTGGACTCAAACTATGTCTATGTTCAAGCATACTCTTGATCTAAAGACATTTGGGTTAGACACTTTGGTTGCAAAGGTGGAAGCTTTGGAGTTAGATGAGAAAACACCAATCAATTCAAGAGTGTAAAAGCACCAATAGCACCATATCAATTCAAAGAAACAAAGGGTGCTGGAAGTGCATTCATCCCCAATGATGAAAATGAAAGCTCTTATGTTGAGAGTGATAATGAAGAGGAAACTAGTTTCTATGCTGCAAAGTCCTCTAAAATAAACTCACTTCAAACAGGAAAGGAAAAGGGAAATCTGATGATTCGAAAAGTCCAGCAGCAAAGGGATCATCAACCAACAAAAGCAATACCCAATCTGAACCAATTACTGTGGTTCTAGAATCAAAAGAACAGAAGGCAGCCTTTGCAGCCTTCAGTTCAAGCTTTCAAGCTTACTTGGGTAGTACCTTGACTCCTGCCTACATCTGTCAACAAGACCTTGAAGAACTTCATCCTGATGAAGTAGAGGAAAAGGATCTGCAATGGCAAATGGCCAGGATTGCATATAGAGCCAAGATGTATATAAGAAGGAACAAAGGACTATCTCTTACAGGAAGAACAACTAAAATTAGTGTTGACAAATAAAAAGTGAGGTGTTACAAATGCAATTTGTATGGTCACTTTTCAAGGGAGTGCAGTAGCAATCACCAATCAACAACAGACACAAGACAAGCAAATCAAAGAAGCTTCAAGCAACCTCAACTAACAATCTCATCCCCACCAGCCACAAGCTCTTCAGCAGGTACCAGTAACACTAAAGAAACTGGTTTGATTATTTTGCAGGATGGTACTTGTGACTGGAGCATGTATGAGAAGGAAGTGCAGGAGGAAAATCAAATACTGATGGCAAACATGAAGAACAAAATTCCACCCATGGCCACAGAGGTAAGGGATAGACTATATTCACCTGTTTGTGTTGAAGAGGTTGAAAGATACAGAGTCGATGCTCAAAAATTGGCTGATAAAGTCAAAGAAACAATGATTTTAAATGAATCTCATTTGAGAGAACATAAATTATATCAGGTCAAAATCACCTCCTTATAAATGGATTTGGATAAACTTGTATCTAAAAATTATAATTTAAAAGCACAAGTTGAGCATCTGACAACCTCTTTAACAAAATCAATGTCTGATTATGCATCTACTGAAGTGAAACTTCAGAAGTTTCAATTATCATCTCAAAAATATGAAAAACTCTCGAACTCTCATATTGAATCAAAGAACATGTATGGGTTGGGTTTTAATGCTGTTGCACCTCCTATAAATGATAACAACACCACTTTACCTGAGTCAATGACAAACAGTCTGTCAAATCATTTTGTATCAAGTACCAAATTTGAATCAAAAATTAAAACTAATAATTTGGTTAATGGTGATGATACTAAGATGAGTGAAACTGAGATTGGGTCATCTGAATCAGAATGTTTAAAACAATCTGATTTAGAATTTGACTTTGATGAGTGTGATGACTTGAATGAATTTGATGAGCCTAATGCTGGGTTTGGTAAGGGAAAGAATATGGTAATTAAACCATTAATTCCTAAAGTTCTTGATCAGATCAAGCTACCTTATCCCCCAAAACAAAGAAATCTGTTGAAGACCATCTATACCAAAATTGGTCAGCTGAATGAAGGGATTAAAGAGCTCAACAAAAGGCAAAAACATCAGTCATCAAAAAGAACTACGGAAGAAAAGAAAATCACTTCCACAGAACACCTGCGGAAGAAAAAGGTTGATTTAGAACCATTCGTAGAAAAGCAAAGGAAAAAAACTGTTCTTCCAAGACATTCAACTTCCGTAGAAAAACTACAGAAGCAACAATCATCTACTTCCGTAGAAGATCAATGGAAGAAGAAATCATCTGCGGAATCACCCAGTGATAACAATGTCAAGAAACAACATAGAATGGTGAATCCTTAGAAACAAGAACCATTTGACATCATGTTAGGAAAAGGTAAAGACTCATCAGCTACAAAGTTTGAAAAAGAATTGAGGCAGCAGAAGGCAGCAATTATGAAGAAGCAGAAAAAGATAGTAGTGGAGTCTGACAGTGAAGCTGAAGAAAAGTACTTCAAGTGGAGTGATATGCATAACCACAATACAGAAGATTGTTATTTCAGCAGCTATTACTCCATATGCAATATGAAAAATCATATGACCTCTGACTGTTACTTCAACAAACACTGTGCCATTGGCAACAAAAACAATCATTCTACTCAAGAATGCTTCTTCAACAAAAATAACAAATCAAAGGTTCCAAGGAAGCAAAAGGCTGAGAATGTTGAATCGGATTCACAATCTTCTGAGAATGATGAATCAAAGGTCTCAAAGCAAAATCAGCAACAATTAAAGCAGAAGATCTCAAAGACAAAGAAACCAACATCTGCTGATGATAAATCAAAGAAGAAGAAGGAGAAGCAACAATCTCAAAGCAAGACTCCTCACAAGAAGGTAGTGTTGTAGGAAGATGAAGCCTTCTTTGATCACTTTGAAAAGGGTAATCATGTATCTCAATTAAAGACAAAAGATGCAAAAACTTTTTCAAGTCAAGTATCAGGATCAAGTTTAAAGAAAAAGACACTAAAAGAAGAGGTGACAGAGGAAGTGATCAAGAATCAAGATCAAAGTGCTTCAAGTACATCTTCAACAGAATCATCCTCACCCCAAACAAAACATAATGAATTAGTTGAGTGTAAAAACAATCTTGAGACATCTAGGCTCATTCATGATAGAGTAACAATCCTAGATAACAATGGCAAGCCCAAGACCATCAAGGCTTGGGCTCCACTTTCTAATTGATTTCATTATTTGTGCAGGAACATCCATGGAGGACTGACAACAAGTGGTATGTTGACAGTGGTTGTTCCAGCCATATGATAAGAAACTGTTTTCTCCTCCATGATTTCAAACATAAAAATGCTTCATATGTGGCATTTGGTGGAGATAAAAAAGGTGGTAAAATTGCTGGTAAAGGAATGGTAACAAATGGTGTACTCAAATTTGAGAAAGTAAACTTTTGTGAAAATTTGCAATTCAACTTGTTAAGTGTATCTCAAATTTGTTATCAAAATTATACCACTTTATTTGGTAACACTTATTGTTACATTCTTAAGCCAGGTTTTCAAATTCCAGCAAACTGGATCTTTCTTAAAGCACCAAGAAAAGGCAACACATATGTTTTGGACATGAACAACACCTCTCTAACAAGCAACGAAACTTGCCTGATTTCTAAGTCATCAGAAGATGAAGCTCAACTGTGGCATAGAATAATGGTTCATTCAAACATGAAGAACATGAACAAGTTGGTCAAAAATAAATTAGTCATTGGCCTTCCCAAGAATGAATTTTACTGTTCTAATCATTGTTCATCATGTTATAAAGGAAAACAACATAGGGTGTCACATAAGTTCAAAACAATCAACACAAACACAACACCACTTAAACTGTTGCACATGGATCTTTTTGGTCCAACCAATGTGTTGAGTATTGGTAAAAGGCAATATTGTTTAGTGATTGTTGATGATTTCACTAGATTCACATGGGTCGTTTTCTTAAAACATAAAAGTGAAACATCAGAAACAGTAATGGAGTTTATCACTAAGATTGAAAATCAACATGATTTAAAGATCAAAATCTTTAGAAGTGATAATGGATCTGAATTTGTTAATCATGTTTTAGATTCCTTTTGCAGGAACAAAGGTATTGCCAGACAATTCAGTTCACCAAGAACTCCATAACAAAATAGAGTTGCTGAAAGAAGAAATAGGACTCTAATTGAAGCAACAAGAACAATGCTAGCTGATTCACAGTTGCCTATCACATTTTAGGCAAAAGCAGTGAACACAACATGCAATGTTCAAAACAAAACTTTGATTGTCAAAGATCATAATAAAACACCTTATGAACTTTTGTTTAAAAGAAAACCTTTTATAGGTTATCTTAGAGCTTTTGGGTGTCATGTGTCTATTTTAAACACCAAAGATCAATTAGAAAAGTTTGATGAAAAAGCTTATGATAGATTCTTTGTTGGTTACTCATCAACATCTAAATCATATAGAGTCTACATTACATATCATAATATTATGGAGGAAACACCTTATGTATCATTTGATGAATCCTTATTTCCAAAATCAGTAACAGGATCATGTTGGTTGTTTGATATATATGCATTAACAAATTCATTCAACTTTGGTTATTTGAATGTTGCAGGTCATACAGACACATGTTATCCTTATGTACCTCTAAGTTTGAGTGAAGTGCAACTGACTGCTGATCATCCAAGATTATTTCATTCACACACTTCAAGTGTTGCTGATCCAGGCCGTTTATCTCAAACAAGAAATGACAATTTTGGTGGAAATGGAAATTCAACTTTAGAAGAGGTAACTAATGCATCAGCAGAAGTTAACAATGCATCCGCAGAGGTTAACAATGCATCCGCAGAAGTTCCTTCTACATCCGTAGATGTTCCTACTTCCGGAGATGATTCTTTTCCTTCATCTGAAGTTCCCAATTCATCAGAAAACATTCCAACAAAATTCACATCTGCAGATCAACAAACTACAACATCCGTAGTTGTTCCTGTAACTACTGCGAAAGTTATACCTACATCTACGGAAACACAAAATCATGAAGATGGATTTCATTCAGCATCAAAAGACTAAAATGATAAGAATTTTGACCACTTTGTTGATTCCCCATCTCAGCTAGATCCATCTCCATCAACCAACATCACCAACTTGGAATCATTCATTCTAGTTAAATCAATACAAACAACAAGAATTCATAAGTATCATCCAATAGAAAACATTATTGGTGATGTTAATGAAAGAACCATAAGAAGTCAAGGGGAAGCTGCCAATATTTGTCTGTTCTCCTGTTTTTTTTCACAAGTGGTTCTAGCCAACATAGCTATAGAATTAAAAGACAACAGCTGGATTGAAGCAATGCAAGAAGAACTTCAGCAATTCAGAAAGCAAAAAGTTTGGAATCTAGTTGATCTTTCTGAAGGCCAATATCCTATTGGTACAAGGTGGCTTTTCAAGAACAAACTATATGACAGAGGTATCATCATCAGAAACAAAGCAAGGCTGATAGCACAAGGCTATACTCAAGAAGAAGGGATAGACTATGATGAAGTCTTTGCCCCAGTTACCAGGATTGAAGCCATTAGAGTCTTTCTAGCCTATGCTTCACATAGAAGTTAACAGTTTACCAAATGGATGTAAAATATGCCTTCTTATATGGTAAAATTGATAAAGAAGTCTATGTTACCCAACCACCAGGCTTTGAAGATACTGATTACCCACACAGGGTATACAAGCTTGACAAAGCTTTGTATGGTCTTCATCAGGCACCAAGAAAGTGGTATGAAACATTGTCATCTTTCTTGCTCAAGCATGGTTACAAAAGGGGAACAATTGATCAGACTCTCTTTCTCAAACATAAACATCAAGAGCTCTTGGTTGTCCAAATCTATGTGGATGATATCATATTTGGATCAACAAATAAGAGATTGTGTGATGACTTTGAATCTTTGATGAAATCTGAGTTCCAAATGAGTTCTATGGGAGAATTAACATTCTTCCTTGGTTTGCAAGTTCATCAAAAATCAGATGGCATTTTCATCAATTAGGTAAAGTTTGTGAATCAAATCTTGAAGAAGTACAACCTTTCTAATTCTTCTTCATGCAAAACACCATCATCAATAATAGATAAGATTGTACCTGATTTTAAAGGGTAGTTAGTTGATCAAAGATTATATAGATCTATGATAGGATCATTAATGTACTTAAATACCAGCAGACCTGATATAATGTTTGCTGTGTGTGTTTGTGCTAGGTACCAATAAGACCCCAAGGAGTCACATATGAATGCAGTGAAGAGGATTTTCAGATACCTCAAAGGGAAGCCAACTCTTAGGCTTTGGTATCCCAAAGAAGGAGATTTCAACCTCTACTCATATTCTGATAGTGACTTTGGAGGCTGCAACAACAACAGAAAATCAACAACTGATGGTTGTTAATTTATAGGACTAAGACTAGTTTCTTGGCAGTGCATTAAGCAAAAAAATGCTTCAGTATCCGCAGTTGAGGCTGAGTACATAGCTGCTTCAACCGGCTGCTCTCAAGTTTTATGGTTGCAAAACCAATTACTTGATTATGGTTACAATTTTCTTCAAACACCAATTCACATAGATAACTCAGCTGCTATGTTCATCACTGCTAATCCAGTGCAACATAGTAAAACAAAACATATTGAAATCAGATACCATTTTCTGAGAGACTGCTTAGAAAAAAGTTTAATCAAGTTGATCAAAGTGGATACAACAAATCAGCTTGCTGATTTATTCACTAAAGCCTTTGATTCAGTTAGATTTAATTTCTTGATTGAGTCTTTAGGCATGATCGACTTAGATTATTCTTCATCACAAAGAAAAGCATGTTCTGTCTATCAAATTCATTATATGATAAAGCCAAAAACATCTATAAAACATATAAAAAATCCAAATATTGTCTTATTAATATGTTTTTCTTGAAAAATCATTTCATATTATGGGAAATGATAGTACACTATACCTTTGCTTACTTTATTATGGGAAATGATAGTACACTATACCTTTGCTTACTTTCTTGAATTTTATCACACAATAAAGGCTGATCAGATGTGATTTGATATGTGAGTAGGTTCAGCTTGAGTGGAAAATATACAAGTTCATGCATAACTTAATGCCAAGGTGACTAATTGTGGACAATTCCATTTTAAGGAACAAGCAAGTAAGTCTTATCCTGTTATGATAAACTTACTCACCTAAGCACACTATGTTGTGAAACATTTATAAACTCTATCTTTGCGCATCATGAACCCTTTGTTTTGTGTAAACAAAGACTTGGGTTCGCAGGCACCTTTGATTTACGTAAGTAAAGACCTGGTGTCCTGATGTTGATTATCAAAAAGTTCCAAAAAGTAACAACTCTAAAAGAATCCAATGTGATCAATTATATATTATCTCAAAGAGCTTCAAATAACACATCAGCATTAATAAGATTTCAAAGAAATCTTAAGATAGATCTTACAACTGAAGGAACATAGTTTTAAGAGCGAAAAAGTGATAAATTGACTCATAAACGGAGGAACTCTAATGTGAATTGAATGTGGAGTCCATATCTGTCTATCTTTAATCAATACCAAAACATGATAAACAGCATGAGAAGTTGAAACTATACTCTTGCTTGAATTTATGTTGATCATAATACTTGCAATCAGCACTAGATCTCTGTCTACTATCATCAAACAAAACTATTTCAGGAAGTGGCTTAGTATCATAGTATGATCCTGTTGTATGATGTAAATGCTTGTAAATATTTTTAAGTTTCTGGCTATAAAAAAATACAAAAAGTTTTTGTTTTTGTTCTTATATTTGCTAATAAGATTAACAGATAATTGCTTTTCATGCTATTCTCTATATAAATTTCTGATAAATGCATAATTTCATGATTAATCACAAATTTAGGGGGAGTAGTCATCAGCGTGAAAACTGAGTTTAACATTTTTACATGAAGAAAATTGGAACTTGAGCACTAACTTGGCTGCAGGATATCTAAAGTTTTTAACTAAATCAATTTTGCACATTTGTCATGAAGCAGAGTCAACAAGGTCTAATAGAAAACAACAAATGAACTAACAACATGATGTTAAGATCATACAACAAAAACATAACAAATTTTTCCTTTCGTAGATGTTCTGCGGAAGAATTAAATTAAGGATAAAACAACAAAAACAAATTTTGCCTTCCGAAGATGTTCTACGGAAGACTTAACCTATTACGGATAAAAAGAAAAGTTTTGCCTTCCGTAGATGTTCAGCGGAAGACTTAACTTGTGGATAACCACAGAAGGGTAATAAGGGTTAAGGGTCCCACATCATTAAATAAAAGGATTTAATTTTTCTAAGCAAGTATAAATGATAACCTGACCGTTGTCATTTGTATTCACTTTTTCAGAAACCCTTTTTCAGACCTAGAAAAGCGCTCATATCATAAACTCCTTTATCCACAAACATTCAAATTTTTCATTCCACACAACAATCCACACCTAAATCACCACTCAAACAACATCATCAATATGGCCAACAGTTTTGTAAAAGATCATAACGTTTATGCCTTTCTGAATCCAGACGATCCAGCAACAGAGGGATGCAGGGAAATTATTAACTATCTGAGAAGATCAAGGATTTTCTATACATTATCTGCGTACCCAATCATCTATCAATCGCATATGATAGATTTTTGGCACACAGCCAGGATTGAAGAGGAGAATGATGAAAGGGTGATTTTCGCAACAGTAAGAAATAAAGAGTTGAGGTAGATGAACGAACTATTAGGATGGTGCTAGAGTTTGGAGAAGAAGAAGAGGGTCACCAAGATATGTTCGACCATGAATACATCCAAAGAATTTTTCATTTAATGGGTTATGATGGAGATTACCGAAATGGTGAAATCAAAAAGGGGAGGTTGTGCAAGCCCTACAGATTCCTGTGTCACACGTACTTAAAGTGTATGTCCTACAGAAAGTTTGGTTTGGATAGGTTTTCAAGGCACATTTCTTCTGGAATCATTGGTGTATTTGAAGGGAGGAAATACAATTATTCTAAATACATTCTTGGATACCTGTGTGACCATATAAGGGTGCAGAAGGAAAACAAGATGTACATGTTTCCCAGGTTTATTCAGCTGATCATAAATGAGTTAATGCCCAACATTGAAAGGGAAGGTGGAGTCTTTGTTCAAGTTCATCTTGGAAGATCTGTGCTTAACAAGTTTAGTGGGCAATACCAAGGTGAAGAAATGGAGATGTTCGCACATGTGGTTGATGAGAATGCTGATATTCCTCAAGAACTCCTACACCTTGAACAACAACAACAACAAACACCTCCAGCTGTATCCCCTGAACCACCACAACAACAACCTTTATCTCCTTCCCATTCCTAAATATCTCAGAATACTGGTGAAACAGAAGTATTCACACTTGATGACATTCAACAATCACCATCACACCCATCACCATAACAACAACCATAGTCTCTACCACCAACACCTGTAATAGACTTACCAGAAACACTGCCAGCTCAACTGAACTCATCATCCAATGAGCATACCCAACCTTTCTCAGCTTCCCAATCTCAATCATCATTAAACACTACTGCCACAGAACCTATCTGACCCATTCTCAATCAAAAACCTTCTCATCCAACAACACAACCAACTTCCTCTCCCCCATCTGCTGAACCAGCCTCACCTACTGAAAGCATAACTCTCATTGAAAAAGTGAATATTGATGATGATGAGTTTGATGAAGTTATGGATGGTGCCACAGAAGAAATAGGTCTAGAAGTTAAGGGGGAGAATGAACAAGAGGTTGAACAACTAGATGAGAGTGATTGTCATTTTGTTGACATCACTGCTTACGATGAAAATGATTTAAGAGAGGAGGAGATAAATGTGAGAAAAAGTTTTCGTGTTGCTAAACACAACAATCTCATCATTAAAAGTAATCAAAAACTAGAGAAATTGAGAAAACTCAAAAAGGATATGAAAGAGAAAGATGAAAATATTGCATCTCTAGAAGTAACAATCAAGAAGCTAAGAGAAGAGATTGAAACCAGCAATGCAGTGATTGATACTATGGATCAGCTTGTGACTGAGTCTTGTGAGACTTCTGAGAAAGAAAAACAAGAGAAGGAGAAAGTCTTGATTGAGCTCAACAATGCAATGAAAACTATCTCTGAGCAGTTAGATATGCTAAAAGCTAAAGATGATGAGATAGAAGTCTTAAAGAAGAAGGTGACTGAACAGGAAGTGGGTAGTCATCAAGAACAAAGCAAAGAAGCTGCTGACATTCCTATGATAAAAGCAAAAGAACCAACCATCAAATACAATAGGAAAAGAAAGTATTTGGGAAGAACTCAAGATAAAGCTATTGAAATTAAGGACACCACAAAGAAAAGAAAAAGCATGTCTCCTGAGCACACTCCATCAGTTAATCCTTCCACTCTCAAACCAATTGAAAACATTAAAGAAGAGAGTGAGGCTGAGCGGGAGGATGTAACAAAAGATGATACTCCTAAAGATACTGAAGAAACAAGATCTAGTGACTTGTTATCTATTGATGACATCTTTGAGGAAAGAGCACAATCATCTATATTCATGGACTTAATCAATAATGGCTTTCCATATGACATGGTAGAAAAGATGAACATGGATGAGATGATACAAGTACTGAAGGAGTTTGATGCTGGCAGATTAATGCTTCCAGTATGCAACTATGAAACCTTCACAAAGTACAAAGCAATTGAGAAGATAAAGAATGATTTGGGTCACTGTGAAACCAAATAGCTTACCAAGTACAATATGATTTTCTGGCTGCAAAGCCATAATTATGGGTCAGATGAACTGAAGGGAAGAACAGTTAGTGAGCTAAAAGCAATGATGGATTATATGATGAAGGTTGAACTAGACACTGGAGTAAGATTCAGAACCAGAGCACCCAATCCAGCTTACAAACAATCAAAACAATCTCCTACTAAGCCAATAGTAGTTGAAAGCAAAGATATGCACATAAGCAAAGAGAAACTGATCAAGGAGCCGAGGGATGTAATCCCTAACAAAATCTGGCCCCTGGGAATAGCCGTGAGGGAAATAACAGAATAGAAAACAACTATGATTCAATTGTTTGATCAGATGACAACACCAAGATCAGCAGTAGACAACAAAATTATATCTTGGAAGTTTGATCAAGAGTGGGATTATGCTACAATTAAAAGGGCATCTGGGATGGTCCAATACTTTCCATGGATGGAGACCCTTCTTACACTCCCAGATGTAGACCTTACTTCTCTACAAGACATTCCAATCTCTAACTAGCCAATCAGTCCAAGGGGAAGAGATTTTTCTATTCTAATTGCAAAACTGAGAAACAAGTTTAAGGGAGATATGCTAAAAGAAGCCAAAAGAGAGGATGCAGAACACAAAAGAAGAAAACAAAGACAGAAAAGATCTCATTCCAGTTCTTCAAAACTTGTTGATGATGAATTTCTAAGGAGAATTGGATATGCAGACAAGGCTGATGCATCAATCAAAACAATTGAAGGAAATCCGTACTCATATCCCATTACTAAATGGGGATATGTAGAAAGAACAAAAGGGTTGGTGCTACAAAGAAATGACCCACACAAGAAAGTATCAACCATCAGATTATTTGACCCAATAGAAATAAAACTTCTTCATCCAAGCTACACATCTTATTTGCATGATAAGTATTTTCCAAAGTTGAATGATAAATATGCTCAAAGTGACATATGCTTATATGTGCACATCATTCAAGTCATAGACAAGGTATACGCCAAAGCACACAAGAGAAGAAGATTTAAGGCTGGTCAACTCATAGGATCTGAAATCCCATCAATCACTAAGCTTAGAATGTCAGAGTAAGATGAGTTGGAAGTGGTGTCTCAAAACAGGGTAGTGGCAACACTGACCACAGAAGAAGACATTCTTGGGTTGAATTTCAAAACATTGAAAAAAATGGGAAAAATGAAGATCAAGTATCCATACAAAGACGAAAAGGATGCTGTTGGACATTTCAACACAAAGTTTTGGCCAGATTTCAAGAGTTGAAAGAGCTAAACAGATGATTACAAGAGTCTAAACCTAAGGGGGAGTATTGTTAGGTCTAGATCTTTTGTATAGGTTTAGATGATTTATAATCTCTTGTAATGAACATCTGTAATTCTTTATCTTTATGTAATGCAAGATGTATATGTTAACCCAAATATTATTTGTGTTGATTTTATGTAATTGCAGGAAATATCATACTTGGTCAATTTGGAAAATTAACCAAGTGCAAGAACTATCTGCAGATGAACAAGTTTGTTCTTTCGTAGAAGTTCTATGGAGCATAAATGAACAAGTCAATGTGCATCAGTGGATCTCCTGCAGAAGCACAAGCACATCTACTGAAGAACAAGTTCAGAGATCAAGTGCTGCTACTGCGGAAGAAGGAAGTTTGCTCCTGAGGAAGATGTTCAAGGAGAAAGAACCAACTCCTATGGAAGTTCAACTCCTACAGAAGAACAAAATACTTGTATGATCTCATATCATCAAAGTACTCCACACAAAGTCAACAAGTCAATCTGTCAGAAGCGAATGTTCCACTTCACATCAAGAATATATTTGTAGTTTTTAAAGTGAATCCCTCTACTATAAATATAAGGCATGGGTGCACTCATTTAGAGAGAGATTGAGAGATATAGATACACAAATAGAGAATCATATATTCATAGAAACGATATCAATCGATCAATCGATCAATATAGCAACACAGCAATCACAAGAACACGAAGAACATCATAGGAGATCATCATATTATCCAAGCATCAATATCAATTGTAATCGATTCATTGTGAATGAAAATCAATTGAAACAATCTTTTTGTTGCATTATTTTGTTCTGTTTTCAATTTGTTTCATCTGTTCTTTGTCGATTTCAATTTCATAAACAATTAATTGAACAACAAGTATTGATAATTCCACGATCTTTATTTGCTAAATCAAACTAATAATTCCTATTTCGATCCTTGTATTCACACTTCTAAGTACTTATATGTTTTGAAGGACAATTTTCTTTTGAAAGCAACTAAGTCTCGGAAGTTTTATTCTCTTCTTGAGTAAAACCTCTAAAGTTTAATATCTTCCGAAACCAAATCTGTCTCAGAAGTAAAATTACTCTAAGTATATTTTCTTCCAAAGTAGTTATTCCAAAACTAAGGAATATCTTCTGAAGTCAATTTTGCTTCGGAAGCTTTCTTTAAAACTTTCGAAGGCAAATTACCTTCGGAATATTTTTAACTTCCAACCTTTTTGGGAACTTTTACAGAGGTGGGACCGACATCTGGATTTCAAGGTTTATCCTTTCGCAATAACTTTGTCTCACATCCAAGCATATAAATAGCCTTTACAATGGTTCCACCTCTTTCTTCTTCTTCTTCATCTGAAAACTTCTAGCCCTAAATCACCCACAAACCCGTGTTGTTTTTCACATCTTTCTCACTATAGCTTTCGAAAATGGCCAACCTTGAACCCCAAAACCAGCCACCCTTTGTCATGCACCTTCTCAGGCAACACAATCAGGTTGCTGTGTTATCGTCTGACAAAGATCTTGGTTTCTCAGATGTTTGCCGCTTTCTTTCTCATTCATCATACCTCACCTCTCTCACCATAGATCCTCCACTTTATGAAGAAGAACTTCTGGAATTTTGGAGGACGTGCCAAGAGGTCCTTTTGGACACTGAGAAGGCACTATCTGCATTAGTGCAAGAGAATACTATTTTCATTACTCCAGCCTCCATCAACCAACATTCGAGGCTGGATAATGAAGAAGGTAAGCTGTCCTTCCTAAGAGAATCAGTCAATGGATCATTCCGGCTAATGGGTTATGAAGGGGACTACTCTGTGAGGACCTTCAAAAAGGGTAAGGTCTATTTTTAACGGAAATACCTCCTTCATGTTGTAATCCATTCATCATCTAACAAAAATGGAGGATGGGACCAAGTTCCAAAAGACCTATTCGATATCGTACATGGAATGGTCCAAAGGATCAAGTTCAAGTACTTGCAGTTTGTATATACAAATTTACTTGCAAACTTGGATTCCTTAGAGTATTACATGCTCCATAGATATGTCTAGCACATTCACAACTATGAACGGGGCTCACAGTTGAGGGGAACAGGTAATATTCTTAAATTGGGACAGATTAAGCCCGACATCTTTAAGATAATGGGGAAGACTACTGTTGGTTTTTTGGAACTAAAAACAGCCCTTGTCTAAAAAATGTTCGAGCTCCCTGCTCAAGGTGAGAACTTAGTAGCACCAGCCAATGTTGAACCCACACCTTCTTTATCTTCAACACCCCTTCAGCGACAAATAACCATCACCTACTAGAGAAAATCCAAATGAACCCTTGCTTAGTCTATTCAGATTGAGTAGGCCCTTATATACTCACCCATGCAGAAGGAAGTAGAACCAAGAGCTCCCACTTCCCCTGAGGAGTAGACCACTCCTATTCTATTAATTATCAGTGCTGAGGTTCCTCATGCTTAGCCTGATGAGCTCATTACCCCATTCTCATGCCTTTTTCCTGAGTCTCGAAACTCAGATGAACAACCTTCAGGGGGCAGTTACCATCCCCAGCCATTGGATCTCAATCAACCAATCCTTGACCTACAATTCTATGATGATGAGGATATGAGATTCAGTGAGTACCATGAGTCTCTTTTCTCCCCCCTGTTCAAGGAGAGATAAGTGCTCCTGTTACTCTCATATCTAGCCCACATCATCCACCCACAACTGAGGTGTACCTTTCTGAACAAGTTAAGGAGGTCCATGTGGAAGAGGCACTCACCTTTACAAGTGATTACATCTTTAAGAGCTCAACCATGACAACCCAGCTCCTTGGCACTTCTTATGAAGCTGTCAATGAGCAGGAGAAATCTAGAGACCAGGAAACAATATCTAGTGGTGAAGGAAATGACTTTGGTCATGTACTCTCACCCCTTATGATTATTCTAATAAAGATGAAGGGAGTCTGCAACTAAAGGTGCAAACATTGACAAAAACATGTGCGGGACCGATGAAGGGTGGTTAATATAATAGTTTCACAAGGATGGAGAGATATGAAACATTTAACAAATCAAATAGGGAACTGGTTAGATGATACAAAGAACACAAGTAAAAGAACAAGAACAAGAACACTCAAATATGGTTTTCAAGAATGATGTATATAGCTTTCAAGTTCTTACAAGTGTTACAAAGCATAGATAAGATACAAGTACTTTGAGACACTTTATACTACATCCTACAGCCATTCATACTTTGAAGGCCATCTGGAAACACTAATCTAGACAATAATATCAATGTAGAGTCAAAAGGCAGATTGCCTTTTGACTAGTGACTATGACATGCCATAGCTCACATCCTAATATATTACAAAAAGGATAAAAGGTACAAAAGTAGAAAGTTACAGACCAATGACCATAATCTATAGTTGACAAAGTATGGACCTTTTCACCAACTCATATATGTTAGTGAGTCTTCAGAGTGGCAGTGGAAAGTTGTTTAGCTTTTGTCAAAAGGTGATCAGAGAAAGCATATCTTCTCCATCTTCGGACGAAATCAGTCTTTGGCTTTGGAAGACTTTGTCTCTGAAGCTTCAGAAGACTTCATCTTTGGCTTCAGAAGATTTTGTCATTTGGCTTCGAAAGATTTTACACTTAGCTTATTTCCTTTGAGTGGTGTAAAACTTCTGAAGTAACTTTACTCTGTACTTCATGCATGCATGCTGAGAGCTCTTTGGATGCTTTGGTTGCATCAGCCTTTAAGTATAAACCTTACAAACTCCCCTCAGGCTGATGCTACCAAAATAAAAGAGATTACTCATTTATTAACAGTCCTCATCAGGATCAAGACCATTCATTTCTTCATCATTTGGTCAGAATCCCTCAAACTCTTATAGTATCTCCTCATATCATAGAGATCATGTAGAGGAAGATCAAGTATGTCTTGCAAGAAGTAGACATCTTGACCTCCTTGATGTCTAATGACATTCCATTTGTCTGGATTAGCAGCAAAGATCCAGGAAAGATGGGTCTCCCAGTAGCAAGAGGCTCTACTTGAATAGGAGTTGGATGAGCAGCCTCTTCTTGATCACCCTTAGGATGTTCTAACCCATCTTATGGTGTAGAGGTGGATGCCTTGGACTTCTTCTTCTTCTTCTTCTTGTCCCTCCTAATGGCCATCCTTTTCTTCCTCTTTCTAGATTTCAGTTGAGAAGACTGGCCTTCAGCACCAGGTTGTTCTTGTGTGTCTTTCTCAGTTGGGTCCTCTTCCCTCACAAGTTCAGAAGGAGAGGGATCAGGACCCTACTATGGATCAGAAGATGAAGTTGGTTGTGTTCTAGCACTAGGTCCAAGTTATGTTGTCTCTTGTGGTTCAACCTTGACCTAAACTCCAAGTGCAGCCTGACTTGGTGGAGAATGCAAGTCAATGAGCTCACCTTTTAATCTTCAGTTTGATCACCCTAATGTGCTCATCCATGGTGGATAAAGACATTGGACCAAGCTTCCTTTTGGATATTCCATACAGCTTCAAGAAGCTCATCATCCTTTGCCTATCAGCAGACTTCTTTAGACTCTTTTAGATGATAGCTCTTGACTTTGTAGTTTTTTTCCTCATCTTCCTCTTAGCAACTTTTTGTTCTTTCATTACTTGTTGCTCAAGCTGCTTGAGGTACTCAAACTCTATGTATTCATATGATAAGGGAAGAAGTACGGATGCCTGATAGAGGCCTGTGGCACTCAGGTAGTTAATCATATTTTGTCTACCTGCTTCTTGGTCTACCTGAGGTTGTTCCTCAGTTGCCACAGCTTCTGTCTCAGGGCTTTCTTGAACTGGGGAAAGGGTAGGAGCATACTTGTAGAGTCTTTTCTTCCCCTTTCTTCTTTGATCTTGAGGAGTAGTTCTACATCCTCTTCCTCCTTCCTCTCCTATGACAACTCAGTGTCAGCTAGTTCATTTAACTCTTCTAAGGGAAAAGAGATGAGTTCATCAATATTGTAGTTTCTAGTCCCCAAGTAGTTTAATCTGGCTGCCCTTAACTCATCATCTGGAGTGTTTAGCCTAGGAGCAGCCCTAATTGTAGCTTCCATGAAACCTGGGGACCCACTTAAACTCTTTCCCTTTAGCTTCCTCTTCCTCTCTCTTTCCTCCTCCTCAATCTCCTCTGAGGTAATTTTCCGTTTCCTTTTGTCACTCACAGGCCTCTATGACTTAGGGTGGAGAGAGCTTTGGCCTTCGTTGCTTGAGCTCAGGCCAGAGAGAGGCTGTGAGACACCTTCACCATCTGGTGCCTCACTAAGGGTAATGGGTGCTGAAGCAGTTCTTGTCATCTCAAGGTTCACAGGCTCAACTAGGCCTTCAGCCAAGGTTTCCCCTTTGAAGAGAATCTTAGGGTCCACCTCTATATCCAGTCTACCAACATTCTTGCTTGCTAGCTTCTGTCCATATAGTCTTGTTCTTAGCTTGAACTCTTCAAGCACCTTTTGTTGAATCCTATCAACCAACCTTACAGCTTGCCTGTTTTGACTTGGGTTGGCAAGTGAGAGGTTGACTAGATAGGTGCTCTCATAGTATCTCAGGGTGTAGAAGTTAAAGACCTTTGTTGCCCCTGAGACCTAGAGATTACCAGGGCTCTCCTTTGATCATCATACCTCCATCCCACTATTGGGTTTTAAACAGGGTGAGATGGAGTAGGCATAGCCCTTGGTATACCCTCCTCAAACAAACTTTGTATGAGTGAGTCCACATCAATGTGGACTTGAGGAGGTTGCTAAGTATGAACAATTGAAAGTAAGGATGGTGAATCCTCTATGCCGATACTCTGAGTAGAACTCCCAGGTTTTGTGATTGTTGGTAGGACTTTCTCCCCCTTTTTGGTAGCATCACCTTCTTGCATAGGTGAGCTAGAGGTTAGGTCCACTGCATACATAGGTTCTTATGGCCTTGGTTGAGTCCTCCTTAGTGGTCTCTCAGCTAACTTGCCCTTAAGATTGGTGATCTCAAGTTGCTGGTCATTGGTAGTCAACTGAGATTCTAGGTGACTGACCTTTAAGACTAAATAGGTGTAGATTTTAGTCAGTTGTTACACCTTTAGTTTCAGACTCCCCTCATTTTCATTTGAAGAATCACTAGGGGATGAGAGAATAGGACTAAAGTCAATGGGCTGGGTTATCATGGTTGAGGTCTTAAAGATGTAATCACTTGCAAAAGTGAGAGCCTCTTCCATATGGACCTCCTAAACTGGTTCAGGGAGATCCACCTTAGTTGTGGGTGGATAATATGGGCTAGACATGGGTGAGTCAGGAGCACTCATCTCTCTTGAGCAGGGGTGGAGAAGAGAGACTCATGGTATTCACTGAATCCCATGTCTTCATAATCATAGAATTCATGCTTGGGTATGGGTTGATTGAGGTCTAAAGGATGAGGATGGTAGCTTTCTTTTAAAGGTTGTTCACTAGAGTTTTAAGACTCTAAGTGAAGGCTTAAGGATGGTGTTGGTGTAGTGAGCTCATCAGGTTGAGCATGAGGAACCTCAGCACTAATCCTTGAAGTAATGGGAGTGGTTTGCTTTTCAAGGGAAGTAGGAGCTCTTATGTCCACTTCCTCCTTCATGGGTGAGAATATGGGGGCCTATACAACCTGAGTAGCTTGTGCAAGGGTTCGTTTGGATTTTCTTTGGTAGGTGATGTTGATTTGTTGCTGTGTGGGTGGCGCAGATGTGGAAGGTATGGGTTCAACGTTAGCTTGTGTTGCTAAGTTGTCACCTTGAGAAATGAGCTCTAACATTTTTAGGACCAAGGCTGTTTCTACCCCTGTGAAGCCAACGGTTGGCTTTCTCATTGTTTTAAAGATACCGGGCTTCATCTGTCCAAATTTAAGAACATTACCTGTTTCCCTTAACTATGAGCCCAGTTCATAGTTAAGAATATACCAGACATATCTAGGGAACATATAATATTTCAAGGAGTCCAAGTTTGCAAGTAAATTAGTACAAATAATTTGTGAGTACCTGAACTTGACCCCTTTTATCGATCCATGGACTATGTAGGAAAGGTCTTCAGGAATTTGATCCTAACCTCCATGTTTGTTTGATAGATAGTGAATGAGAACATAGAGGAGGTACTTCTATTGGGAGGAGACCTTCCCTTTCTTGAAGGTTCTTATAGAGTAATCACCCTCATAGCCCATCTGCCTGAAGGACTGGTTCACAATAGATTTTGGGAAGGACAATTCTCCTTCTTCATCATCCAGACTTAGATGTTTATGAATGGTCATTGGAGTGATAAAAATTATCCTACTCTGCACTATGGCAGACAGTGCCTTCTCCCCATCCCTAATGACCTGTTGGCAGGTCCTCCAAAACTCTAAAAGCTGATCTTCATATAGTGGAGGATTTATGGTGAGAGAGGTGAAGTAGTTGGAGAGAGCCAAGAAACGACAAACGTTTGAGAAGCCAGGATCTTTCTCAGACACTAACAGAGCAACCTGATTATGTTGTCTATGTAGTTGCATGGAGAAATCAGGCTGGTATCATTGATCAGGGTTGGCCATTTTGAGTAGCTTTGAGATGAAGGAAGGTAAGAACAAGGTCGGTTTGTGGGTGAATTTAGGGTTTGAATCTTTATGGATTGAAGATCATGTATAGGTTGGACTCACCATAGATTAGGTTATGTTTATATTTCTTCGTAATAGGCTTAATGTTAGTTTACTTTTGTATGTTGGTTAATTAGTTTAGTTTTGCTGTCACAGCGAAACTAGTCAGCTGCTAGTTTCACCTGGCGAAACTGTTAGCCTCAGCCGGGCGAAACTGTGACTTTAGCAGAATAGTTTCGCTGACAGCGAAACTATCAGCGAAACTATCATTACTATATATAGTTTTAATCTTATTCATTGTTGGGCATCCTTGCAAAACCCTAATCGTTTACTCTTGTTGCAAGTGTCTATTGTAGGCTGGATTTTCACAGAAATATATTGAGCCTTTGTTCTTTTATTGTATTGGTTCATTAATTGCTTTATGTTGAATACTTTTGAATTCTTCTTCTTTATCATAGTGTTTGTTGTTTGTTATTATTGTTGATATTGAGCAAATCAACCTCTCAAGTGTATTGAAATTCGATCAAATGGACCAACAAATGGTATCAAAGCCTTAGTGCTCTTGATCGTTTGAGGTTTTTGGTTGTTTATGTTCAATATCAATATTTCATCAATTCCGGATCAAATTTGAGTGTATTTGATATGGAATTTGATTGAATTTTGTTTGTTATTGGTTGGAAAAGCCATGGTAATCATCAGATCTCAAGTTCATTGAGATTTGGGTGATTTCAGATTGATTTCGTGTTCAAAAAGCTTTTCAGATTCAACGGGCGAAATTAGAGTTTTTCCAGCGAAACTGTCATCTTCATCCAGCGAAACTACAAGTGTTTTACACTTTGTGGTTGTTTTGAGCATCTCAGCGATAGTATAGACTTTGAACGAAAGTTCAACAGTGTTTGTGTCCAACTTCCAAGCGAAACTACTGTCGAAATTACCTCTGAACAAAAGTTCAAGCTTGTTTCGTGCGAAATTGTCAGCGAAACTAAGCATTTTCAAGCTTCTGGCTAGTGAAATTGCTGCCGATATTACTAGTGAAACTACTGTTCATTCTGCGAAACTAGCATGTCTAAGATGACTACTCTCACTCTTGCTGATCTTGAAAGTGTGGCACCCAACAGACCCCTGAGACTCATCAACGGAGATAATTTTGAAGATTGGAAGAGATGTCTCAAAGCCTTTTTCTTCTACACTGATCACAATCAATGGGAATCAATCATTTTTGGTCCACACATACCAACCGTTACTGTTGGTGATGTTGTTTCTCAAAACAAGGACCCAGCTACGTTCAATGAAAGAGATCTAAAGTTGATTGACAGAGATCAGAAAGCTTTCAGAGCTTTAACTCTATGCCTGGCACCAGACATCTATAATCGTTTTGCTGAACACAAGAATGCTAAGTCTCTTTTTGATGCTCTTTGTGAGTTCTATGACGGAAATGATGAGTTGGTAAAAGATAAGAGTATTCAAGCTGAAAAGGAGTTTAACTCTTTTGTGGGATACAAGAACGAGAGTCTCACCGATCTTACAAATCGTTTTCTAACAGTTTCGAGCACGCTGAAGAAATATGATGAGAAACTCTCAAATAGTGAGCAAGTAAACAGGTTGTTAGACTCTCTCCCACCTCAATGGAGTTTATAGTTGAGGATGTTAAAGCTAGAAAGAGGTTTCACTGACTACAAGCTTATGGACATCATTAATAAGCTTAAATCATTTGAGTTAGACATGAAACGAAGGGAGTTTAATCAGACCTTGATGCCATTATCTGGTTTCACTCAGAATGCTGCATTACTTTCTTCTGCAGCAAGCTCTCCAATGCAGGCATCACGACAAGGAGGAGTGAATACTGGTGATCATTCAGGTGGTAGTGTTAATGCTAGTAGAGATCAAGCTAACTTGAAAGCAAATGCTGGAACATCAATTCCATCTGAAACGATGGCTCTATTTGGCATGTTCGTACAGAGCTATGAGGCATTAGTGGCTGGAGAGTTGAAAGGAAAAGGAATGACAATGGAGGATATGTATCAGGTGGATCTGATGATCTAGAAGAGACTGACATTCAGTGGCAAATGGCGATGTTGACTCTAAGAGCCCGAAGATTTATGGAGAGAACTGGTAGAAAGAATTTTGGAGGTCAAAGCTCTAACTCCAAATTAGGATTTGATAAATCCAAACTGAGGTGCTTTAATTGCAAACAGTTAGGGCACTTCAAACGAGAATATCCACTGCCGATTGTCACTGATTCAAGCAATTTAGGAGTCCCAAGATTGGCCTCAAGCGGGGATAAAGAAGAAATGAAACAGAAGAAAAAGACAGCCTTGATCTCTAATTTTGACTGGAGCGCAGAAGTTGAAGAGACGAGAGAAGAAATTAACCAAGCGTTGGTTGCTGAGATTGTTGAAGAAAAGGAGAAGATGAACAGTGAGGAAGAATTTGATCCATTTAAAGAGTTTAGAAGTGAAGCTGATGAAACTGAGGAGGGTGAGAAGTGTGTTAAGAAGATTATAGAAGAAAATTTGAAGGCAGAGGTTGAGACAGAGGTGTTGAGAGCAGGAAGCCAGACCACAGAGCAAAGCAATGAGAAAGATGATGCTACCGCCACTGTCGAGGAAAACAAGCTGAGTACTCCGGTGTGTAAATGTGAGAAAGCTTTGCCAGCAGAAAAAGTGGTGATGGGACTTCCTTATGAGGTAATTCAGGATATGTGTTCTTCAGCATGCAAAATAAGACTATTTGGCGTATATAAAGCAAATCGTCTGTTAATCGATAATGAAAAGGACTTAAAACGAATTAATGAAGAGCTTAAAATAAACGAGTCAAAATATTTTGTTAAATTAAATAAAGCTTTAAAAGAAAATGATCATTTAAAAAGAATCGTTTTGGAAAGAAATGTTGAAATTAATACTTTGACTGAAAGGGTTGCACTTGCTGAGTTTGAAACAAGCAAACTTCAGTCAAAGCTTGATAAATGGACAATATCTGGGATGATACATGATGATTTATGCAAATCTCAAAGGGGAGCTAGGATTAAAACAGGTTTGGGTTATGATGATGCTAAGGTTTATCCTCCTCCTAGCACTTACTATTATTCACCTATGCCTGTTCCGCATCCTTCTAATGATTTGATCAAAATAGACACTAACAGTATGTATGCAGGTTTAGAAGGTGTGAACACTAAGCATGTACGTGAAGACTATGGTTATGGACCGACTAGTGGGCTTGGATGCAATAGTCTTAGTACACCTGAATCTCAGTACTTTGTTTTAGATCATAAATCTAGCTTAAGTTCTGTTTTTGTTTCAATACAATCTGTTTCAGACAATGTTTCATCTTGTTCTAGTGATGTTTCTATTTCCTCTTTAGATAATTTGCATTGTAATAATGATGTTTCTTTTGATTGTGTTGATGTTATGAATGATTCTACAGTGAAGAGTGAAGAGAAAATTAAAAGTAATTGTTTTGAAAAATTCTTTTCTCACCCCATCCCATCTTTTACCCCTACTAATATTTCATCATCAAGTGAAAGGGTAACGTCATCATCTCATGCAAGTACAAGTGGTACAAGTACCACATGTACTTCAGATGAAAATTCATCATCTTATGTAAATAATCTTTCTTTTCTAAATAAAAAACAGACACAGAGACATGTATATGACTTATTGTGATGTTGATTCTAGATTGTCTGAATGTGATGAGGAGATATACATTGACAAAATTACTACCTTGTTGCATAACAGACCTAGATTAAAATCACACTATTTTAGGTGTGGTAAAGATGACCATGTAGTTAAGTATTGTCCCGAGCTTCATCATAGACATGTTAACAGGAATTCATTTAGAAGTAGATTAACCCATTTGGTTAATAATTTCTTTTGCAAGAAATCATCTACACCACAACCTAAAGTTGTTCAATCATGGGTTCCAGTTTCACCTGGTTAATCTGTCCTTTGTATTCTTGCAGGAGTCATCCACTAACGCTGTAAATAGTGTATAGCTTGTTGATAGTGGATGCTCCAGACACATGACAGGGCTGAAGGATTAACCTTTGCTGTAGGATACTGTGCTCGATACCAATCTGCCCCGAAGGAGTCTCATGAATAGGCAGTCAAACGGATCTTTCGTTATCTTAAAGGCTCTTCTCGTTTAGGGCTTTGGTATCCTTATGGTGGGAATTTTGACTTACATGCTTATTCTGACAGTGATTCAAATGGTTGCAGGTTAAACAGAAAATCGGTTACTGGAGGATGTCAGTACCTAGGAAATTTTCTTGTATCATGGCAGAGCAAGAAACAGACTATTGTCTCTCTTTCCACGAGGGAGACAGAGTACATTGCTGCTTCAAGCTGCTGCTCACAAGTGCTCTGGATACAACATCAGATGATTGACTACGACATCAACTTTCTCCACACACCGTTATTCTGTGACAACGAAGCAGCCATTGGCATCGTAAAGAATCCTATCCATCATTCCCGAACCAAGCATAATGCAATCCGTGATGCTCAGGAGAAGGGTTTTATTGATATTATTCCCATTGATACTAAAACTCAAAAAGCAGATCTTTTCACTAAAACATTTGATAAACCTCATTTTTATGAATTGATCTCCATGCTAGGATTAATATCATTTTAAAATCCATTTTTCTTTAAATCTAGGTCATGTGAATATTGTTTATCCTTCTTTGTTTTTCTTTTTCATCTTTTTAGTAAGCCCCATAGCTTTTTTTCATTTCACATAATAATATATATATATATATATATACATATATATATATATATATATATATATATATATATATATATATATATATATAATATAAAAAATCTTTACTTTGAAATTTCTTTAATCTTGTTGATTTGTAGATATTTCGGGGGAGAATATTAAATGGTTTCCTTCTTGTTCTCTATTGCAGAATTATCCTATATAAAATTTGCTGACAAGGATGATGTGAAGGAAGTCAATAGTATTGTGTTGGGATATGCTTGATAGGTTCATCCAGAAAGCGAAGTAGACAGTAATCTCGTGGCTAAACTAACAGAATAAGAAACTTGGTGATTCGGATAATTTCCTTGACATTTTTGGCCTTCACAAAGTTATTAGTCCTTGTTCAAAATGGGTTGAGAACGTGATATTTCTGCTTTGATTTATTTTTTAACAAAAATATCCTTATTCTTCTTTGCCATCCTATCTCAAAAGCTATATGCTTGTTCATCTTTGTTTCTAAGAAGCTCCTGTCTGTATTCTTCCTCGTGCTTATCTCCTCTGCTATGTGTGAACATTGACTTGGAGTGATGATCTCCTTTGCTGTATGATAGTACTGACCTGGAGCCCTCATCGGCACAATTTGATGATATTCTTTGTTATACGTAAGTATAGACCTGAAGCTCTCATCTGAAAGACTTAATTGATCAACTCATCTGTTATACGTGAGTATAGACCTGGAGCTCTCATCATTTGATGTCTATAAGGAATGTGCTTCTTTTGTAAAAGGATCTTTGTTACTTTTAAAAATGAAATAGTCAAATAGGATGTGTCATTTGTTTAATATATCATGAGGACAGGATAAGTTTCTTTGCCAAATGTCTGTAGGGACTGAGTCATTCAAGTGTTCTTTAAATGAACCAAAATATGATAACTGTAGCTGCGGTTTACTTGTTGAAAAGAAGAAGGCATGGACTTAAAAGGACAAGTATATCAGCAATTCCGCCGAACTATGACTCTCCAGAAGATCTCTTTAGCCTCTCGTTCCTCTCTATCCTTATTTTTTCTTCTTTTATTATGTTAAAAATATGTGAAGTTTGGTGAGGTCTTGTGGGGAAAATTCTTTAATTCTTTTTCTAAATATTTTATTTTATATGATTTTTGAAAGGTAAATAATTTTTTTAAATTTTAAGTTTCCAGCGAAATTATACTTTCGCTGGTAGTTTCGCAGAGTGACATTGTAGATTCGCCAGCTCTTTCGCTCAAATCAAAGTCATTTCTGACCAAAGCTTATACGGGCGAAACTATAGTTTCGCTGCAGCGAAACTATAGTCTATATATCGCTTCTTGCGAAACTATGACTTATTTTTCGCTCAATCGAGGTTTTAGGTCTTTGAGAGTATACCATGTCTATCTCGAACGATTCTGAGATTCTGAGTGTTTGTTACATGTTTGATGGTTGTTTAAGCTCCTAATGTGAGTTTCAAACCTTGGAAAATAGTTTAATCTAGGTTTCATCAACTCGTTTTGAACCGATTAGGCTGAGACTCTTCGATACCTTCGCAGTTCTTACTACGAAAATATCGATAGTCCAGTGAAACTAAAAGAAAGTTCAAAGGATTTTCAGCGAAACTGTGAAGTCATGCTGTCCGAGTGAACTTAACAGTTTCGCTGGTGATGTTTCAGTTTCGCTGTGCTGCATTTATAGTTTCGGCGTGCCGAATCTATTGCTCTGGCATGCCGAAACTGCTTCATGCTTATTGCCGAAATTACATTTTCGCCTGCCGAAACTACTGTTTCGTCAAGCGAAACTATACTTTCGCCTAGCAAATTTAGATTGATTTTCAACATTTTTATTCTTTTTAATTATTTTTCTTTATTATTCATCTTAATATATATTTCTAATGCGTTTCATTTGCTTTTCAGATTATATGGCTAATCTAAAGTTTGACGAGAGGAATAACATCACGGCCATCTTGGATGATACACATCCCAAAGCTGCGGGATTTAGAGACTGTATCCGTTGGCTTCAGAGATCACCCATTGCATATGCGGTCACTCATTCTCCCACCATCTACAATCTACAGATCAAAGATTTCTGGCGTACTGCCGAGTACGACACCAGAGCCAATCCTCAGAGGATTGTTGCGAGAGTACTGGAGAACGACATTGTTATTACTGCTGAGATCATTTCACGCGTGTTGAGACTCCAAGAGGATAGTGGGGATGAGGTCGTGTTGACAGACCAGGAGGTTTTTGATGCATTCAGGAGTATTGGATACGAGGGCCCTCCTTTTGGCACTTAAAAGGAGATCAAGAAGTCCTTTCTATCCAAGGAGTGGAGATATATCGCCCATGTCTTCATCATGTTCTTAGATCACCGAAAAGGTGGATCCGATGGGCTAAATCTTGACTGGGCCAAAGCTATGGTTATATTTTGTAGAGGGTAGAAGGCCAATATAGCCCAACTCATCTTTGACTGCATAGCAGAAAATGTAATGGCCCTAAAGAAAGATAAATGGCTATTGTATCCTCGATTTCTGCAGATGATTATTGATGATCTTATTCCTAATGTACCGAGGCATGGGGAGATAAAGAGGTTAGTGCAGATGAACACTCGCATTTTTGCTGACTGCTGTGCGATAAGGCACGATTTCAGTGGGAAGATTACACATCTGCTGGAAAATATGTACCCTCCTGAAAGATGGAAATATATTCGAAGGGTGGTTGAGTCAGAGGATAAGAGGGCTAAGGAAACGAGACATAAGCAAGCTGAGTCAATGAAGAAAAGAAAGAGGTATGCTAAAGAGAAGGATTATGACTTCGAAGATGAGATTCATGAGGCTGAACAAGAAGTGAGGGCAGAGAAGGAAAGAAGGTCAAAGAAAAAGGCTGAGGAGGGGGAGTCCGAGAGGAGGACTAAGCACAAACATCAAGCATTCACTGAACCCTAGAGAAGGGAGGAGAGAGCTGGTCTGGATGAGGATGTTTTTAGGTACCTCAACTCCTCTTTAGCTAATGAATTGAGTATGATTAAGACCAAGCTGACCAATCAGGTGCTGAGAGAGAAACAGAAAGATGAGATGCTTGAGGGGATGACCAGGATGCTGTTAGATCAGTAATAGTTGATAAAGAGATTACTAACAGAGGTCAATGAACTTAAGGCAATAGCCAGCCTGCCTAATCAACTAACTCAATCTGAGTTAGATCATATGACTGATACTGCTAAGTACCAATTTCTAAATATGGGTACATCCTCTAGGGCAGGAGAGGGAACTTCTGATGCAGGAGCCGAGGAGGCTGGGGGTTCAGGTGTGAGAAAGGATGTTGAGACTGAGAATGTGACGGGGAGGTCTGAGAATGTAGAAGAGGTGACTGAGGCTGGGTTTGTGAATTTGGACTTTGACATAGAGAAGGATCTGGTGGGAGAGGAGGTTATGAGAGATAATCCAGTGGAAAGTGCTGACAAGAGATTAATAGATGAGGAGGAAGAGGAAGAACAGTTAATTGACTATGATTCTGAGTCTGACTACTATGAGGTCGATGAGAGACCATTGACTTATGTTGCCAAGAAGGGCGAGGATGAAGGAGTCGTTTTTGAGATGACAAAAGAAGAATTGTTTGTGAGAGAGAAGGAGCCTGAGGAGCTAACTCCTCTATTTCAAAATATGTCAGGGATGAGCAGAAAGGAAGCTGATAAGAAGATCATAAGCTGGAAATACAACCTCAGCCTTAAGATGTTCATGATCAAGAGGAGATGGGGAGGGATTACATATCTGCACAAGAGGAAGGCATTTAAGACCATGCCTAAGTGGGACTTAAGAAGGTTACCTGTGTTACCATTGCTTGATGCTAATCTTAGTGAGAGGGCCAAGATGCTGGAGGAGGTGATCAAGAATGGAATGAATGACAACTTTGAGGCAGTCGGATTCATGAAGGCGGAGAGAAGGAGGTTAAAGAAGGACAAAGATTGGGAAACTTGAAAAGGGATGATTGTGCTGAGGGTGAAACCCCCAAAGTTTGTGACCAGAGTTAGAGGGCCGGATCCCCTTCCCCAACAGCTTCAGAGTTTTGAGAAATGGTTTTATGATAACAATACTGGGGAAGTGGTGATTAGACTAAAGAATGGAGGAGAATTTAGGCTGTTTGACCCGATGGAGATATTTTCCTTGTGTGATGAAGATCTACTTGTCCTGTGTGAGAATCATATAAAAGTAGGTGCTGGAGCTGAAACGAGAAAAGAAGCTGGATTGTTCATGTCTGTGGCTAACAAGGTCAGGGGAGTGAGGGATGAGGTAAAGAAGTTGGCTGAGAAGGTTAGAGCAGAAGATGAGCTGAGGATGGATGTGCAGGACTTAACAAAGAAATTTTCTGAGGCAAGTGCACGTGTTGAGGATGTTACTACAGGAGCTACCGAAGAAATATCAGAGGTAGCTGGAGAGACTGGAGCTAAGAAGTCAAATCAAGAGTGATGAAGACGGTGAGGTCCAACCTAGGGGGAGTATTGAAGATCATGTATAGGTTGGACTCACCTTAGATTAGGTTATGTTTATATTTCTTAGTAATAGGCTTAATGTTAGTTTACTTTTGTATGTTGGTCAATTAGTTTAGTTTTGCTGTCACAGCGAAACTATGATCGAAACTGTAGTTTCGCTCATAGTCAGCTGCTAGTTTCACCTGGCGAAACTATTAGTCTCAGCCGGGCGAAACTGTGACTTTAGCAGAATAGTTTTGCTGACAGCGAAACTGTCAGTGAAACTATCATTACTATAAATAGTTTTAATCTTGTTCATTGTTGGGCATCCTTGCAAAACCCTAATCGTTTACTCTTGTTGCAAGTGTCTATTGTAGGCTGGATTTTCATAGAAATATATTGAGCCTTTGTTCTTTTATTGTATTGGTTCATTAATTGCTTTATGTTGAATACTTTTGAATTCTTCTTCTTCATCATAGTGTTTGTGTTTGTTATTATTGTTGATATTGAACAAATCAACCTCTCAAGTGTACTGAAATTCGATCAAATGGACCAACATGGATGAAGGAGAAAGTGAAGAGGGGGAACCATTGTACGAATATATATGGTATGGATTCAAGACAAAGTTAATGCAAAAGGATAAACTTTGAAATCCGAATGTCGGTCCTACCTCTAAAAAAGTGCCAAAAGAGGTAGTTTTCTTGGAAGTCTAAAACCTTCCGAAGGTAATTTGTCTTCGGAAGTTTTGAGAAAAACTTCCGAAGCCAATTTGGCTTTGGAAGATATTCCTTTGCTCTTCAAGAATTTGCTTCAAAAGAAAACTACTTAGAGTAATTTTACTTCCTAGATAAATTTTGCTTCGGGAAGATATCAAATATCAGAAAATAGTCCTTTAATACATATAAGTACTTAGTGACAAATATAAGCTTCGGAAGATATATTCAAATTTCTTTCGAAGGTTAACTTCTCAGAAGTAGTTATTTGTTATGAAGACATAATTTTCTTCCGAACACAACTTAATGTCTTTCGAAGGAAAATACATCCAAAATTCTTAAAGTTCTAAGGGATATCATTTTTGAAAACTTTCTTCCAAAGTAAACTGGGCCTATATGGTGATGATATAGACAACTTAAGACATACATATTATTAAAAATAATCTTAAGTTTAGTTTAAGAAAAAATCTACTCAAAGTTAATCATCCCAATTGCTGATACTAGATACTTAAATCTCTGTTCATCAAAATTTTTTATGAACAGATCAACATATTGTTCATTTGTGTTAACTTTGACTAGTTTTATCAATCCATTTTCAAAATTATCTCTAATCAAATGATACCTGATGTTGATGTGCTTTGTCTTTGAGTGCTGAACTGGATTCTCTATGATAGAGATAGCAATGTTGTTGTCTATATGGGTGAGAGTCTCCTTGAAGTTGAATCCATAGTCTAGCATCTGATACTAAATCCAAAGCACTTGAGCACAGCAGCTGGTAGTAGCAGTGTATTTAGCTTCAGCAATTGATACAGATACACAGGATTGTTTCTTGCATTGCCATGAGACTATCTTTCTACCAAGAAATTTACATCCCCAGATGTTGACTTTGTAGTCATGTCGCAACCACCATAGTCACTATCTGTATAAGCATACAGATTGAAGTCAGAATTCTTTGGATACCAAAGGCCCAATTTGGGAGCACCCTTGAGATATTTGAGAATTGTCTTGACAACAACCCGGTGTGACATCCTGGGGTTTGCTTGATATCTTGTATAAATACATGTAGCAAACATGATATTAGGCCTGCTGGGTATGAGGTACATAAGGGACCCAATCATAGCCCTGTATAGATGTTCATCAACACACTCCTCCTCAAGATCTGGTCCAAGAGAGTGGTTTCTGGCTATGGGTGTCTTAGCAACCTTGCACTTATAGCCCTGACTAATTTATGAAGATGCCACTACTTCACTTGAATTCCTAGAAAGAAATTGAGTTCCCCCATGGCACTCGATTCAAATCTATTCTTTATTAGCTTGTCAAAGTCTTTGCAGAGCTTTGGATTAGTTGACCCAAAATAATGTCATCTACATAAACTTGAACCAACATCAAGTCATTTCCTGTTCCTTTATGAAGAGTGTTCCATCAATAGTACCTCTCTTGTATTCGTGTCTACAGAGATACTATGATAGTGTCTCATACCACTTCCTTGGAGCGTGATGCAGCCCATAGAGAGCTTTGTCAAGCTTGCAGACATAATCAGGATGATCTGGGTCTGCAAAGCCAGATGGTTGTTTGACATACACCTCCTCATCAATCACCCCATATAAATAGGCACACTTGACATCAAGTTGGTAGACCTTGAAATCCTTAGATGTAGCAAAAGCCAGGAATATCCTAACAGCTTCAAGTCTTGCTACAGGAGTAAAAACATCTGCAGGATCGGTGTTGGTCTCTCAACACAAGATTTATCTCACAAACTCACTAAGTCTCACTCAGTTGATGAAGCAGAATCTCTAACTAATTTGAAAATAATATACTAAGTTAATGAACACAAGAATAGTTTTCAAGATACTTGTATATATTACTTCTCAATTTAGTATCACAATACTCTTACAAGCATCGTTACTTAAGTTACAATGAGAAACTATATATACTACTATCTACAGCCGGTTATACATGGAAAACCAGCTGGAAGTTACGGCTAGACAAATACTACATTGCTAGAAGTAAAATATCTAAGATAAAATAATATCTTAGATTAGGTAGTCATGATAGGTCCATGAGTTACCTTTTGTCACCAACTAAGTATGGTAATTGTACTAACTGATAAAGGTGAATAGTGGATTAAAGTATGGTCAACTACATGGGTGTGGGAAAGCGCCATGTAGTGTATCAAAGTTGTTAGCGGGTGTCAGACGACCCATACTTATGTCCACTAGTTCATAGTTGATTCTTCCAAAGGCAAAATCGCTTTGGAAGAATAAGTTCTTCCGAGGCCATTTATACTTTGGAAGAATCAACTTCTTTCGAGTCTTCTACAAGTCTTCATGACTTTATTCTTAGAAAGACTTTGTCTTGGATCTTCTATGTGTGAATGCTTTGGAAGGAGAGCTACTTGGTCTTCACATACTTTGGAAGACTTGGTTCTACCTTTGTAAGTTCTTCGATACTTTGGAAGGAAAACTACTTAGTCTTGGAAGACTTAGTTTTCCTTTGGAAGTTCTTCATACTTAAGCTTTGGAAGACCTTCAACTCATCTTTTGAAGAGCAGCTTTGTCTTCTAAAGACTTCTTTAATTGTACTTCAAAATGTTTTAAGTGTTGTTTTGGTTGCACAAGCCTCATATGATCCAAAAAACTCCCCCTAGGCTGATTCTACGAAAACTTCACTTCCTTCTACTCCATAAAGTCTTCAACACCAGGGAAAGAAAATATGTAAGGCCCCATTCCTGGAGAACCCACAATTGGACAATCATAGCATAATTATATTAAACAATACATATTTCATAAAATGTTGCAGCGGAATTAAGTTAACAAAAACCACTCATGCATATAATTAATGTTGCAAAATAATACATCATTGTAAGTTAGGGTTACAAAATAATCAATTAGTTGCATTACAATACAACAAAATAATAAAGCATGAACCGATGCCAGTCCTGCCCCAACGAGTAGATTTCCCCGAGTGCCATCCTCAGCAAAATTTACCTGCCAACTGAAAATGCATAAAAGTCAGCGTTGCTGAGTGAGTCCTAGTTTTTAAAGTATAAAAATACCTTGTATGATTTGTTTATGAAAATATCCCTTTTTGAATAAAATACATTACTTTCGTATGTGAGCACACATCATACGTACATTCAGATAATATACATAATTATCATCATTATCTTTCCTTTCTTTCTTTCATTATTATCTTTCACTTTCTACCGGACCAATATGCAATACCCCGAACACATAGAACACTTAAAAAAACTAGTTTCATGGTTAAAACCCAACAAAACCGAACAAATAATCACATAAAACACTCACCAATTCAGCCTTTCTTCTTGCAAAAACCGAGAGAGCACTTCAGTTCTTCTTCTTCTACTTCTTCTTTTGTCAAAAAGCAGATTATGGGGTTTAGAAGTGGGCGGCCATACTCTCAAATACATTAAAATATTTGAGTTTTGTACTCTTTACACTTTGGCCCCCCATACTTTTGCTCCTTTTCTTTTTTTTGCAAGACACTTTTATTTTCTTTTCTTATTGCTCTTCTTTTCTTTTATTTTGACAAAATTTCGGGTGTTACAAGTCTATCCCCCTTAAAGAGGTTTCGTCCTCGAAACCTGTCACTCTTCGAACAATTATGGGTAATGGTGTCTCATTTCTTCTTCAGTCTCCCATGTAGACTCCGAACCCTTTTGGTGTTTCCACTGCACACGCACCAGTGGAGCCACTTTATTTCTCAATCTCTTCTCCTTCCGATCGATGATTGCCACTGGTTGCTCTACATAATTAAGCCGTTCATCCACCTCGATGTCTTCTAGTGGTACAATCATATCTTCATCAGCTAAGCACTTTCTCAGATGAGATACATGGAATGTCGGATGTATTCCACTTAACTCATTGGGTAGTTCCAATCGATAGGCCACTTCTCCTACTCATGCAATAATTTAGAAAGGCCCTATGTATCATGGGCTCATCTTACCCCTCTTTTTAAACTGGATGATCCCCTTCCAAGGTGAGACCTTCAACATGACTCTATCGCCCGTTAAACTCAATCGGATATGCCTTTTGTCGACATACGACTTTTGCTTGTCTTTTGCCGCCTTCATAAAGGCTTTGATCTTTTCTAACTTTTCTGTCATAGCCTCGATCACTTTCATGCTTCCCAACTCTTTCTGCCCAATGCCATCCCAGCACACAGGCGTTCTATACCTTCTATCGTTAGCATCTCATATGGTGGCATACCAATGCTTGCATGATAACTGTTGTTGTATGAGAATTCCGCTAACGGTAAGTGATCATCCTAACTTCCTCCATAGTCGATCAAGCATGCTCGGAGCATATCCTCGAGCATCTGAATCGTCCTTTAAGACTGACCATCTGTCTGGGAATGGTAAGCCGTACTAATGTGTAGCCTCGTCCCCATCGCATCATGAAATCTTTTTCAAAACATCGATGTGAACCGGGTGTCACGATCTGACACGATAGACATCGGCAACGAGCTACAATCTCTTTAATGAATAGATCTGCCAGTCTCTCGGATGAATACCCTCGCAGATCGGTAGGAAGTGAGCACTCTTTGTTAGACGATCAACTATCAGCCATATGGCGTCATACCCCCTTTCCGTGCGGGGTAACTTCGTAATGAAGTCCATGGTGATGTGCTCCCACTTCCACTTGGGTATATCCAACGGTTGGATCTTCCCGTATGGCTTCTGGTGCTCTGCCTTCACTTGCAAGCAAGTAAGGCACTTACTCATATACTCCACTACATCACGCTTCATTCCTGGCCACCAATAATCTTTCTTCATGTCTTGATACATCTTGGTAGCACCGGGATGAATGGAGTATCGAGTCTTATGAGCTTCATCCATGATTTTCCCCCGTATGTCTTTATAAAGAGGGATCCGCATTCGCCCAAAGCGGGTTCTAACCCCGTGAGTATTTTCGCCCAATTCCATGACTAGACCTGTCATCCTTTCAGAGTTAAGGCGATCCTCCTTCAATGCCTCATTTTGGAACTCCTTGATCTGCGTCATCACATCGGAGGTCATAATCAACTGGTAAGCTTTCACCCGGATTGGCTCGGGTCTCTCTTGTCGGCTGAGGGCATCGGCCACTACATTGGCCTTACCTGGATGGTAGTGGATTTCACAATCATAATCCTTGATCAACTCTAACCACCTTCTCTGCCTCATGTTGAGATCCTTTTGCTCGAAGAAATACTTTAAGCTTTTGTGGTCCGTGAAGATTGTGCACTTCGTCCCGTACAAGTAATGTCTCCAAATCTTCAACGCAAAGACCACAACTACTAGCTCCAAATCATGAGTGGGATAATTGACCTTGTGGATTTTCAGCTGTCAGGAAGTGTAGGCTATTACCCTTCCACGTTGCATCAACACGCAGCCCAGTCCCGAATAAGAGGCATCCGAATATACCACTAAATCTTCACTCCCTTCGGGTAATGTCAAAACAGGAGCTTGAGTTAGTCTTGCCTTTAACTCCTCAAAAGCATTCTCCTGTTCCCAACCCCACACAAACTTTACGTCCTTGCGAGTCAATTTAGTCAAAGGTGTGGCTATCTTGGAAAAGTCTTGAATGAATCTCTTGTAGTAGCCCGCCAAACCCAAGAAATTACGAATCTCGGATGGCATCTTTGGAGACTTCCATTGCATCACCGCCTCAACCTTCGCCGGGTCCGCCATAATTCCTTTAGAATTCACCACGTGACGCAAAAATTGGACTTCACGCAACCAAAAAGCACACTTAGAGAATTTAGCATACAACTTCTCTCTTCTAAGTGTCTCCAATACTTCACGTATGTGGTCGGCATGTTCTTCTTCGCTCTTTGAATAAATCAGGATGTCATCAATAAACACAATCATTGATTAATCCAACATTGGCTGACACACTCGGTTCATCAAATCCATAAAGGTATCTGGCGCGTTAGTTAGACCGAAAGACATAACGAGAAACTCGTAGTGTCCATAACGCGTGCAAAAAGCTGTCTTAAGGATATCCTGCTCCTTAACCTTCAATTGATGGTAGCCAGATCAAAGATCTATCCTTGAGAACCAACTGGCACCTTGGAGCTGGTCAAACAAGTCATCTATCATGGGCAGGGGATATCGGTTCTTCACCGTTAACTTGTCTAACTCCCGGTAGTCTATGCACATCCTCATACTACCGTTTTTCTTCTTAACAAACAAAACTGGAGCACCCTAAGGAGAGATGCTTGGTCGGATAAATCCTTTTTCAATAAACTCCTGCAGTTGAACCATTAGTTCTTTCATCTCGGTCGGAGCTAATCGATACGGTGCTTTGGCAACGGGTTGAGCACCGTGTATTAGATCAATCTGAAACTAAATCTCGTGATTCGGTGGCATACCTGGTAAGTCTTCTGGGAACACGTCTGGAAAGTCACACACAACTGATACATCGGACAATTATGGTACTAACGCATCCACATCCTTCACATAAGCCAGGTAGGCACTACATCCGCATTTTATGCAATTCTCTGCCACCGTCATCGAAATCACCTTAGGAACCGTTGTGACGTGATCACCGTAGACCGTCACTGGACTTCCATCGGGCGCAATTAATCGAATCATCTTCTTGCGACACATAATATTTGCCTCATAGGCTGCTAACCAATCCATCCCTAGAACTACATCAAATCTGCCTAGGGGCATCACAAATAGTTTAGCAGAGAACCTATGGCCTTCTAGTTCTATGCCATAATCTTCTATCATCTCAGAAATTCTGGTGGACTTACCAATAGCAGTTTCTACTTTGAAAGGCTCATCAATACTCCTACTACTAACAGGCAACTTAGCATAGAAAGTAGCAAAAATGAAACTCCTACTAGCACCAGAATCAAATAATACAGAGGCACAAGTTTGGTTTACTAGAAACGTACCTGACACGACGTCGGGGTCCACTCTGGCCTCCTCCCAGGTCATCGTGAATGCTCTTGCGCTTGCCCTCTACCCTTCACTCTCCATCCTCTTCTTCACCCCAGAATTCTCCGCCCTTGGCTTCTTGCAATCCCTGCTCACATGCCCCTCCTCACCACAGTTATAGCACCTCAACACCCTACAATCCTTCGCAATGTGACCAGGCTTCCCATACTTGAAGCATACATTCGATCCCCACTTGCACTCACCAGTGTGCTCCTTCCCACATTTGCCATACTTTTTCATCCCCGAGCTTGATGACCTCACTCTTCGGTCATCCATCCTCATCCTGTTGTTGTTTGGAGTGAAACTACCACGTCCAAACCGCTTCCCATTCCAGTTCTTGTCACCACCACCCTTCTTGTTTGCTTCCACCACGGTCTCCTCCCTCTCGTCATACAACCTACCCGCCAGGTCTACCACATATCGAAAGGTACCCGACTGGGCAACAATCAAATGCCTGTGGATATCAGCCGGCAATCCTTGAATATATCTCTTAATCTTTCTTGATACCAGAGTCACCTAATCTGGCACCAGCCTCGCCATTTAGTTGAACTTGGTGGTGTATTGCTGGTGGGTCATGGTTCCCGCCTCAAGCTGTAGGAACTCTCTTTCTATCTTGTCGAGCTCTTGGTGAGGACAGAATTCCTCAATCACCATTTTCTTCAACTCTCCCCACCTCATCCTTTCGATGGCTCTGCTGCCCTCAGCTTTGACAATGTTGTCCAACCAACACAAAGCCGAGTCTACAAACAAGTGAGTGGTGAACTTCACCTTCTGGTCCTCCCAACACTCACTAATCTCCAGCACTTCCTCCATCTCTCTTACCCAGCGGTGAGCAGCAGCAGCATTACCATTGCCATCGAAAGTTGGGGGTTTGCATCATTGGAATGCCCCATAACTACATCCCTTCACGGTTTCCCACACTTCCACCTCTTCTTCATCACTGGAGGCCGACATCCCAGTGTTCAGTTCCTCCTCTTCATCATGACTCCTCTCATTCCCTCTTCTCCCAGCCATAGTCCTTCTCTCCTCCTCCTTCAGCTTTCTCTCATCCTCTCTCACAGCACGGATGACCTCCGTCACCACAGACAGTAGGATCGTCTAATGACCTGATGCACTTCTTCCACAACTGACTCCTTTTCTAAGGCTCTTAAGTTAGCACTCTCATCCACACCCTCCGGATGATGAAGCCCAGGCTTAGCAGGAGCCGTTTCTGCAGTCCTTGTCTTGTTCCTTGTGGCACGTGGCCCAACATCACGACCACCTCGTACTCCTCCTCTAGGAGCCTTTGATGATCTACCACCAGGCATCCTCTAACAATATAAGATTCAAACACTAACACGGTCATTCAAGGTACTAACTCAGTTTATGTCAAGTATAGTAAGTCCCTAATTACAGTGGCTAGTTGTGATTAGCCACTTACTTTACTCTTCATCCCCCGAGCATTTTCTATCCTCACTACATCAGTATTCAAATCTATTAAAAGCACATAAATCAGATAGCACACACACATAATACCGGTTAACATTTAAGAAAAGATATACCTGATGGTACGTAGCTACTCGGCTGGCATCCCTCCATTCGGTCCCATTCTCAGTTTAGTTTAAGTTTTTGAAAATATTTACCTATTTCTCTTAAACTTTGGCTCTGATACCAACTTGTAAGGCCCCGTTCTCGAAGACCCCACAGTTGGACAATCATAGCATAATTATTTTAAACAATACACATTTCATAAAATGTTGCAGCGGAATTAAGTTAACAAAACCATTCATGCATATAATTAATGTTGCAAAATAATATATCATTGTAAGTTAGGGTTACAAAATAATCAATTAGTTGAATTACAATACAACAAAATAATAAAGCATGAACGGATGCCAGTCCTGCCCTGACAAGTAGCTTTCCCCAAGTGCCATCCTCAGCAAAATTTACCTGCCAACTGAAAATGCTTAAAAGTCAACGTTGCTAAGTGAGTCCTAGTTTTTAAAGTATAAAAATACCTTGTATGATTTGTTTACAAAAATATCCCTTTTTGAATAAAATACATTACTTTTGTATGCGAGCACACATCATACGTACATTTAGATAATATTCATAATTATCATCATTATCTTTCCTTTCTTTCTTTCATTATTATCTTTCACTTTCTACTGGACCAATGTGCAATACCCCGACATTGTGCACGAAGCTGGTACTGGGCCTGAGGTCTATAAATAAACCCTGAACATTATGCACGAAGCTGACCCAGTCACCTGAGGCAAGCAACAAAGGTCCCGTCAATCTTAAAGATTAACCATGCGTGCATCCTCATGGGGTAGCTAACCCGCACACAGTTGAGCTGACAACCCATGGTTGTGAACCTCCTTTCATTTTTCTTGCAAGACATGCATTCATTCATTATGTTCCACTTTATCATTATCATTAATCTTTCACTTTCAATATGATAATACTTTACGTTTACGAGCATAAACACACCACGTAAAGTCACATAATAAATAGATAATATGGAACACAAGAACAGGCCATAAACAAGCATGGAATAAACAATTACAACCATCAAAACATCCCAGGGCAATCCCTTAAATGTTCTAAGTGTTCTAGGAGCATGAGCACTATGTAGGCGCATCAGCACTATACGGGCGCACCAACACTTAGGAGCATGAGAAACTTAGGCGCATGAAGACTACTTGGGCCCATGAACTTCACTTAGGCATCTAAGAACCAATCATAGGCGCATGGGGTACTATTCAGGTGCATGACTAGTACTTAGGTTATTTTGCAAAAATTTCCAGGCGCATAGGAACTATTGGGGCACATGGTCAGCACTTAGGCTTTTCTAAGTTAAGTTTCTAGGCGCATGGGTCCTGCTTGGGAGCATGGCTAACTGTTGTTCATTTTTCAGAATAATATTCAAACCAATCTGCATATGAACCTGTTCTAAGCTTATTCTTATCATTCTAAGCAACAACATCACCTAAACAACCATAAAACATAAGAGCACAAGCATATATACATACGGTTATACATGTAATAGTAATAAATCATTTTAACATACATTTTCAGCCCCAAAATGTTAAAAACACATAGAAAACCGGGGTCTAGAACTCACTTATTGCAACCAACAAGTAAAACTCCTCCAAACTTGTGTGTACAAGTGTTCAAACACCTAAAACAAGGCAAAACAAACAACCGAACACATAGAACACTTTAAAAAAATCGGTTTCAAGGTTAAAATCCCACAAAACCAAACAAATAATCACATAAAACACTCACTAATTGCAAAATCAGCCTTTCTTCTTCAAAAAACCGAGATAGCACTTCAGTTCTTCTTTTTCTTCTTCTTTTGTCGAAAAGCAGATTATGGGGTTTAGAAGTGGGCGGCCATACTCTCAAATACAATAAAATATTTGAGTTTTTTACTATTTACACTTTGGCCCCCATACTTTGGCTCCTTTTCCCTTTTTACAAGACACTTTTATTTTCTTTTCTTATTGCTCTTCTTTTCTTTTATTTTGACAAAATTTCAGATGTTACAAAATATTTTTCTATCTCCTTGTTCTTCCCTGATGTGGTGGTGAGGAGCTTGTACAAGTCATTTGTAGATATTAGATCAAGTCTGTTGTTCTGAATGACATGCACCCTTTGCTGCATCCCTCTGAAGAGAGTTAGTTGATGGGAAATATAGTCATATTCCCATCTAATTATAGGATCAAAAGTTGAGCCTTCCACCATCTGAAGGAATGTTTTTCCTTTTGCAGTTGTGCCTTTTCCTTATCCTTTGCTCTCTTTTTCAACTCTTTTTCAGTCTTAAGCTCAGCCAGATAAAGACTGCTCAGATGATTTCTGATGTGAGCAGCAACCTGAGAGTTGGTGGGATTGGAGAATGGTTTCTTTGCTAACTCAGTAATGTCAAATCTGCTGGAGTGTAATAGAGATGAAGTATCAAACCTGTTTACTTCACCATTCTCTCTTTCCACAACAAAGCTGTGTGAAGGTTCATCGAACCTCCACTCGACTATTTGTTTTCTAGGATTGAGGGGTTTGTATGAAAGCTTGTCCCCCTACCTAGTATCTAGCAGAGTCACCAGTCTCCTTCTTAACTTCTTCTCTTCTTATGTTAGAACATCTGAATTGGCTGCAAGAAGCTGGAGAGCTTGGTCTAGTGTTCATCTTGGCAGATCAAGGAATGTGTCTCTTGTGAGGGAACTGGAAGAGCCATCAATATATTTTAGCTTAATTGTCTCTTCCTCACAAGAGATGTCGCTTAGTGTTGTGCAGTTGATGAGCTTCTTCTTGATCTCATTGAACTCTTCAAAGGTTAAAGGCTTAGATGTTTCAAAAGATGGTTTGGTTAGAGATTGGGTTCTAGGTTGTGTTTTGGGTTTGAGGATAGGTAGTGGATGTGGTTGTTGGGAAGCAGTGGGTGAGGGTGTAGGTAAGGCTGATGGTGTGGGTTTAGGGGTGTGAGGCTCAGTGGTTGTTTCAATTTTGATGGGGAAGGGAAAAGGTGTAGGTGTAGGTTGTGATGTTTTGGGTGTTGGTGTTGATTTGGGTGCCATCTTCTAAACACTTGATGTTTGAATTACCTCCTGCCTTATTCCTAAGCAAATGTCAGCCTTGATGTTGCCGACATGTCCCTGTAGGGTCTTCAGTGACACGGGACCTTGATGTTGCCGACATGTCACTGTAGGGTCTTCAGTGACATGGGACCCACTTGCTTGCCGAAGAAGACAAAGGCTTTGAGATAAGTTTTCATCCATTCCTTATCTCCCTCCTTCTTGGTAGCAGCAAGTTGTGCCTCTTAACATAAGATTTATCTCACAAACTCACTAAGACTCACTCGGTTGATGAAGCAGAATCTCTAACTCAATTGATAATAATATAATAAGTTAATGAAAACAAGAATGGTTTTCTAGATACTTGTATATATTACTTCTCAACTTAGTATCACATGACTCTTACAAGCATCGTTACTTAAGTTACAATGAGAAACTATATATACTACTATCTACAGCCGGTTATACATGGAAAACCAGGTGGAATTTATGGCTAGACAAATACAACATTGCTAGAAGTAAAATATCAAAGATAAAATAATATCTTAGATTAGGTAGTCATGACAGGTCCATGAGTTACCTTTTGTCACCAACTAAGTATGGTAATTGTACTAATTGATAAAGGTGTACAGTGGATTAAAGTATGGTCAACTACATGGGCTTGGGAAAGCACCATGCAGTGTATCAAAGTTGTTAGCGGATGTCAGATGACCCATACTTATGTCCACTAGTTCATAGTTGATTCTTCCAAAGGCAAAATCACTTTGGAAGAATAAGTTCTTCCAAGTCCATTTATAGTTTGGAAGAATCAACTTCTTCCGAGTCTTCTACAAGTCTTCATAACTTCATTCTTCAGAATATTTTGTCTTGGATCTTCTAAGTGTGAATGCTTCGGAAGGAGAGCTACTTGGTCTTCATATACATCGGAAGACTTGGTTTTACCTTTTGAAGTTCTTCAAATACATCGGAAGGAAAACTACTTAGTCTCGAAAGAGTTAGTTTTCCTTCGGAAGTTCTTCATACTTAAGCTTTGGAATATCTTCAACTTGTCTTCGGAAGAGTAGCTTTGTCTTCGGAAGACTTCTTCAATTGTACTTCAAAATGTTTTAAGTGTTGTTTGGGTTGCACCAGCCTCATAAGATCCAACAACATCTTTGTAGTCAATCCCTTCTTCTTGTGTGTATCCTTGAACAACTAGTCTTGCCTTGTTCTTGATGACAATTCCTCTAACACCCTTTTTATTTCTAAATGCCTACTTGGTACCTATGGTAGTCTTCCCTTGAGGAAGAGGACATAGATTCCAAACCTTCTGTCTTTTGAATTAAAGCAGCTCCTCCTGCGTTGCTTCAACCCAACTTCCATCTTTCAAAGCCTCTTCAATCTTCTTAGGCTCTATCTGGCACAAGAAACAAGAGTGAAAACAAACATTGTTATCATCGGTTTGTCCTCTTGTTCTCCACCTAGTTTCAATATCTCTAATGATGTTTGTGGTGGGATGGGACTTGTGGATTCTTAGTTGAGGAATCACAACAAGTTGTTTGGACAGATCTAAATTTGTGAAATTTAGATCTGGTGTTTGAGAAACATCCACCACAACAACACACTTATAAAGTGAGACTTGATCCAATGAGTGTGTTACATCATTGATTTTGTCTTCTATAGAGTGATTACCAGCATCAAGAAACTCCTGATCACCATCACCACCTCCATCTTCTCCTATATTTGAAATTCCTTCATCTAAGTTCTATGCCTCTGTGCTGGAATCTATAGGCACCTCAGATGTATCAGCTGAAGTCTTTGTCATGGTTGTGCTGACAGGATTTCCAACTGCAGGGCTAGTTACCACTGGAGCTGAAGTAGTTTGTACACTTGGTCTTCTCAGCTCAAATCTTGAATCAGAATCACATGATGATAAGATACCTATAGATCCTAAACCATTCTCACAAGATTTGTTAGAACAGTTGGTAACAAAATAAAGATCAAACAACTAATCAGGACCAGAACCTTTCACATTGGGTGTGTTGTCATTGAAGGTCACATTGTTTGACTCATCAACTATTTTGGTTCTGAGATTGTATAATCTATAAGCCTTGGCTTGGGAAGAGTATCCAATAAAATGTCCATCATCTGATTTCTCAGCAAATTTGGCTGTTTGATCTTTGGTATTCAAGATGGTGCAAGGACATCCAAATGATCTGAGAAAACCAATAAAAGGTCTTTTTTTGTGCCACAGTTCATAAGGAGTCTTACCATGAATCTTAACCACTAAAACTCTATTTTGCAAATAGCAGGTAGTGTTGACTGCCTCTGCCCAGAAGGTGATGGGCAGTTTAGAGTAAGACAACATGGTTCTTGCAGCTTCAATAAGTGTACTGTTTCTTCTCTCAGCTATACCGTTTTGCTGAGGAGTTCTGGGAGCAATATATTGTCTTGTAATACCTTTTTCATCACAAAATGCATCAAAGATTTGGTTTTTAAATTTGGTTCCTTAATCATATCTTATGAGCTTGACCCTGTGATCACATTGATTCTCAATTTTCAAAATGATGCACTTCACGATCTTAGAGGTCTCATCCTTAGTTCTAAGAAAGAAGACCCAAGTTTATCTTGTAAAGTCATTTGTGATCACCAAGCAATAAGTGGTCCTTCCTAAACTCATTACATTGGTGGGCCCAAAGAGATCCATATGTAATAAGTGTATGGGTGTAGTAATGGAGTTCATTTACATTGGCTTGTGAGATACCTTGTGTTGCTTCCCTTTTAGGCATGCAACACAATGATCATCACTAGTAAACTCTTTCTTTGGCATTCCAGTTACCAAATCATTCTTAATTAGTTTATTCATGTTTTTAAAGTTTACATGGCATATTATTTTATGCCAAAAGAAAGACTCATCACTATTGGCCTTAGATATAAAGCAAGAAACTTCTCTTGAAGGGGATGTTTCCTACAAGTCCATCTTGTAGATGTTCCCTTTCCTGTTGGGTCTAAGCAGGTTATGCTCTTGAAGAATGACCACCTTGGGCTTGAGAACAATGCACTCATGTTCAGTAAAGAGCATGTTGTGTCTCTAATCACAAAATTGGGATACACTCAAAAGATTGTACCCAAGCTCCTTGACAAAGTTTACCTTTTCAATGCTGAGCTTACCATTTGTGATCCTACCTCTTCCGGTAATGTAACCACCAGAATCTCCTCCAAAAGCAACTGGCCCTTTATTAATTCTTTCAATGTTTTAAAGCAAAGAGCCATTGCCTGTCATGTGCCTGGAACAACCACTGTCAATGATCCATACATTTCCTTTTGTCTTTAGCTCTTCCTACCCAAAAAAAGATGGTTAGTTACATTTGGAAACCAAAGTCTCATTGGTCTTGGGCTTGTCAAAGTGAATGGAAGATAATGCAACAGTGATTGATCCTATATGCAAGTTCTAAGTATCATTTGTTGTTGTTGATCAAGAACATTCAGTCACATGGCCTTCCTTCATCTTCCACACCATCTTTGGAAGACTGGACTTGGCCTTCAACACCTAAGAAGTTTTGATGACTTCGGAAGTTTTGGAGACTGGACCTTCAGAAGCTTTTTCATTCACTGCTGCAGAATTCACTATTTCAGAAGCATTCCTTTCTTCCGAGACCAAAATTTCTTCCGCAGGTAAGTTTTCACTTATCTTCTTCTTCACCTTGGAGCTTCCGAAAGGAAGAGATTTTCCTTCTGAAGCTATTTTCGTCTTCTTCATTTCAGAAGTGTTCTTCTTGTTTATGTGGATAGTACTTTTAGGATTGTAGATGCAATCCTTGGCAAAGTGAGAAGTACTACCACACATGATGCATTCAGTTGGCATACTTCTGAGAATCTTCTTTTGAGAGGGAGGCTAAACTTGATCACTCTCTACTTCCTTCTTCATCTTCACAGATGATGCAACAAGCTTCTTAGGATGAGGCTTGCTCTTAGAACTAGATGGTTCAAGCTATGCACCAGTGGTGCACATTTTATCAGCCTTTTTCTTTGAATCAGGATGACTTGGACATAAACAAGAACTCCTAGTACCTGATTCCATGGTTGTGTCCTCAGTCTTTACCACTTCAAATCTAGTAGAGATAAAAACTTGCTTTTTCTTGGAGTTGAAGGTGGCCTTGATCTCTTGGGCTTTCTTGGATTTTCTCTCGGCTGCCCTGATCAAGTTCTTCCTTGTAGATTTTGTCATCCTGGATTCTTTCTTCTCTCCAGGAGTATAGTGTCCCTTCTCAGGATAACCCTTTTCACTCACCTCAGGTTCATCCTTCACTACCTCCTCTTCTTGAATGGGATCTATGGCGGGCAACTCATCTTGACAAGTTCCACACCATGGAGATCTTACAGATAACAATGTGTGTGGAGGAGCTATCTCACTTGAACCCAATCCTAGCCTGTTCTAATAAAAAATCTTTGCATGCATGGATGAAGATATTATGTTCTTGAAGGTTTCCTCTTCAAGAACACATTCTTCTGCCTTGGCTTTGCTGATCACAAGCTCAGCTTGGCATTCAGTTAATTTAGTAATGAGATCCTTGATCTGAGTCCTGTAATTTGTGTGTTCATGCTTAAGAGTTGAAATGGTTTTCTCTAAATCTTCTATTTTAAGTTTATAATCATTTTTACCTCTTTAAAGCCAGCTTTTAAGATGTTCAAGGACTCAAGGTTAGATCTTACTTCCAAATTATATGACCTATACATGTTAACTTTTACAATGCATTCAAGGGTACAGAGATGTTCCAATACCTTAGGTTCTTCATGATCAACCATCACTGCTTGGTTTGGAGAAGCATCTTCCACCTGAAAGCTCCAGTCAAAGCCTCCTTCTTTAACAGCAAAAGCAGCATATTGTTTGGGGTGGCTTTGCTTCTCAGTTCTTGGAGTTGGATCAATGTAGTTTGGCCTGGGCTGTGCTTGGCAGCCATTTGTTCTTGGTGCCTTGCTCTCTCTAGTAATATGGCCCATCTGGTTACAGTTGTAACACTTCATTTAGCTTTTGTCCAGTCCAAACTTTCCACTAGCCATATTACTGGGAAACTTTATACCTATCCTCTTATAGAACTTCTTGGCCATGTGAGTGAGAAGAGCCATCTGCTAGACTATCTCCATGTACTCCAAATCATCTGGATGGATATAGTCCAAGTCTTAAAGAGTAAAAAGAAAGTTTCCACAACTTTGATCATTAGACACAAAGGCTTATGCAGAGCTTGTCTCTTGGAATGGGCTTCCTTGGATGTAGTCTCGGGGAAGGTGATGAAAGGACCCTTTTGTAAGTTATTAGGGAAGCATATGAGATGATGCTGTGGTTCTATGCTTTCCCTTTCAACTACATGAAGGGCTAAACTCTGCTGGTTGCTGGAAGAGCTGTTTGATGGATTTTGCAAGGTTATCTCCATCTGGTACCCAATAAGGATACCATACAACTCTATGAGAGTATGAGTAGAGAGGTTCTCAGTTCTCTTAATGGCCATATAGTAGTGAGTCCATTGTCTTTGAAGAGAGAACATGAACTTCCTCCGTATATCCCTGTTCTCAAGCTTTACACCAATATCAGTCAGAGTATCCACAATCTCAACTTACCTAAAGTATCGTTGAGTCATGGTTTCACCTGTCTTATTGGTGAAAATTTTAAACTACTGCTTTAAGATATCCTTCTTTGTAGGACCGTGTGAAGGGTGGTCAATACAATCAGTCTCACAATAAGGAGAGATTTAGAACACTTCACAGATCAAATGGGGAACCGGGTTTGTTTAAGATGATACTAATAACACAAGTAAGTAATAAGACAAAACTAAGAACATAACAGAGAAGTATGGTTTTCAAGGATGCTGTATATTGCTCTCAAGTTTTGTTACAAGTGTTACAAAGCATAAAAGAATTACAAGGACCTGAGACACTTTATACTACATCCTATAACCATCAATACTTAGAAAGACAGTTGGAAACACTAATCTAGACAACAAGATTAATGTAGAGTTAAAAGGCATATTGCCTTTTGACTAGTGATTATGATGTGCCATAGCTCACATCTTTTTCTAATATAAAAAGGTTTACAGGTACAATAGTAGGTAGTTACAGACAAAGACCTTAATCTATAGTTTACAAAAGCATGGACTTTTCACCAACTTATATAAGTTGGTGAGTCTTCAGAGTTGCAGCAGAAAGTGTGTCAGTTTTATGTAAAGTAGATCAGAGAAAGCATGTCTTCTCTGTCTTCAGAAGAAATCAGTCTTCACAGCAAATTGGCTTCGGAAGACTTAGTCTCTGAAACTCCGGAAGACTTCATCTTTGGCTTCGGAAGATTTGGACTTTGGCTTCGGAAGATTTTACACTTAGAGTATTTTTTCTGTGGAGAGGGTAAAACTTCCAAAGAAACTTCTACCTTGTACGTCCAGTGCATGCATGCAGGAAGACCCTTGGTTGTTTTGGCTTCTTTGGTTGCATCAGCCTTAAAATCTTCTGATATTACCTTACATTCTTATTCTTCTTGGCTTCATCAGAACCATCATACATCAGCCTCAGTACTTCCCAGAGCTGTTTAGCAGTTTTACACTTCTTAAAGCCTCTGTATATGGAGTTAGGAAGAGCAGTTTAAAGACAGTCATGGCCTTCTAATCTATATCTATTCTTTTCCAATCTTTATCAGAATAGTCAGCCATTTCCTTTGGTATCATGCCACCTCCAGCAATGGCTGAAGAGGTGCATGGAATGTATGGTCCTTCGACAACAGATCTCCATATCCTGCTGTCTTAAGACTTGATGAACCCTTTCATACGTTGGCACCAAGTAACAAAGTCATCAGGAGTGATCAGTGGAGACTTTTTCATAGTACCGGTTTCCATATCAGCTTTAGCAAGAGGTGCCATTTGAGTTGTTAAGTGTTCTATAAAACTGAAGTGATCAAAGATGGTGAGATCTTACAATCAAGAGTCTGAAATGCTCTGATACCAATTGCAGGACCGGTGAAGGGTGGTCAAAATCAACAGTTTCACAAGGATGGAGAGATATGAAACACTTAACAGATCAAGAAGGGAACCGGTTAGATGATACAAAGAACACAAGTAAAAGAACAAGAACAAGAACAAGAACACTCAAATATGGTTTTCAAGAATGATGAATATTGCTCTTAAGTTCTTATAAGTGTTGCAAAGCATATATAAGATACAAGTACTTGAGACACTTTATACTACATCCTACAGCTGGCCATACTTTGAAGGCCAGCTGGAAACACTAATCTAGACAACAAGATCAATGTAGAGTCAAAAGTCAGATTGCCTTTTGACTAGTGAGTATGACATGCCATAGCTCACATCCTAATATATTACAAAAAAGATAAAAAGTACAAAAGTAGAAAGTTACAAACCAATGACCATAATCTACAGTTGACAAAGCATGGAGCATTTCATGGACTCATCTAAGTTGGTGAGTCTTCAGAGTGGCAACGGAAAGTTGTTCAGCTAGAAACACTACATCCTACAACTGGCCATACATTAAAGGCCAGCTGGAAACACTAATCTAGACAACAAGATCAATGTAGAGTCAAAAGGCAGATTGCCTTTTGCTTAGTGACTATGACATGCCATAGCTCACATCCTAATATATTACAAAAAAGAAAAAGGTAAAAAAGCAGAAAGTTACAGACCAATGACCATAATCTACAATTGACAAAGCATGGACCTTTTCACCAACTCATATAAGTTGGTGAGTCTTCAGAGTGGCAGCGGAAAGTTGTTCAGCTTTTGTCAAATAGTGATCAGAGAAAGCATGTCTTCTCTATCTTTGGAAGAAATCAGTCTTTGCTTCAAAAGTCTTTGTCTCTGAAGCTTCGAAAGACTTCATCTTTGGCTTCAGAAGATTTTGTCATTTGGCTTCGAAAGATTTTACACTTAGCTTATTTCCATTGAGTGGTGTAAAACTTCCAAGTAACTTTACTCTGTACTTCAAGCATGCATGCAAAGAGCTCTTTGGATGCTTTGGTTGCATTAGCCTTTATGTATAAACCTTACAACCTGCACCTATTTGGTCACTAAGGTTAGTCACCTGGAATCTTAGGTTGCTAGCTTACAAAGGTAGATCCTTAATCAGCAACTTGAGATCACCGATCTCAAGGGCAAGTTAGCTGAGAGGTCTGCCAGGCATGCTCAACCAAGTCCATAAGAACCTGTGGATGTGGTGGCTTTAACCTCCATCTCACCTGTGCAAGTAGGTGATGCTACCAAAAATGGGGAGACCATCACCATAGCCATAGAACTTGGGAGCAGTGCCTAGAGTATGGAAATTGAGGACTCACCACCCTCACTTGCAATTGTCCAGACTCAACAACCTCCTCAGGCCCACATCAATATGGATGCCATTGTTAAAAGTCTATTTGAGGAGGGTATACCAAGGGCTCTGTCACCTCCATCACACCTTACTAAAAAACCAATAGTAGGATGCAGGTATGACAATGATAGAAGAGCCCTGGTGCTTTCTAGATATCAGGGTCAATAAAAAGTTTTCAACTTCCAAACCCTAAGATTCTATAAAAGCTTTCCTTTGGTTGACCTGCCACTTGCCAACCCAAGACAAAACAGGCAAGCTTTGTTAGATAAGAGGATTCAACTAAGGGTGTCTGAGGAGTTCAAGAGAAGAACCAGTCTATATAGACAGAGGCTAGCAAGGAAAATAGTTGATCAACTAGATATTGAGGCAGACCCTAATATTAGTTTCGAAGAGGAAAACTCAATTAAAGGCCAGCTGAAGAACCTGTGAACCTTGAGACTACAACTCCTATAGCATGCATTACCCTCAGTGAGACACCAGTTGGTGAAGGTGTCTTAGAGCATCTCCCTGGCTAGAGCTCAAGTGCAGAACCAGCTCAAGAAGGCCAAAGCTCTCTCCTCTTTATGTCATATAGGCTAGTGCTTGACAAAGGAAAGAAGGTGTTAACCTAAGAGGAGATTAAGGAAGAGAAGAGGGAGAGGAAGAGGAAGGTAATGGAAGAGAGGATAACAGAGATCCACAGCTTCATCCAAGTTACAATCAAGGCTGCCCCTAGGTCAAACACTCAGGAAGATAAGTTAAGGGCAGCCAGATTGAACTATCTAGGGTTTAGGAATTACAAAATAGATGAACTGATCTCTCTTCCCTTGGAAGAATTAAATGACCTGGCTGATACTGAAGTATCAAAAGAGAGGAAGGAGGCTGAGGCTACTGAGTTGTTCCTTAAGATCAAAGAAGAAAAGAAAAGAAGAAAACTATATAAAGTCCCTATCCTCTATCCAGTTCAAGATAGGCCTGAAGTGGAGTTTCTGGCTGTTGAAGAAGAAACTCACGTAGGTAGGGAACAAGACTGATAAAACATGATAACCTACTTGAGTGCCACAGGTCTCTATCAGGCTTCAGCTCTACTCCCTCTATCTTCTGAGTACATTAAATTTGAATACCTTAAGCAGCTTAAACAAGAAGTTCTCAAAGAAAAGAAGGCTGCTAAGAGAAAGATGAGGGAGGAAGCTGTAAGTCAAGAGCCACAATCAGAGCTAACCAGAAGAAGTCTGAAGATAGATAAAAGATAGTGAGCTTCTTGAAGCTGTATGGGTTCTTTGGATGGAGGCTTGGTCCAATGTCTCTATCCACAATGGATGAGCATATTAGGGTGATCAAGTAGAGATCAAGAGGGGTGAGCTTCTAAACTTGCATTCTCCACCAAGTCAAGCTGCACCTTAAGTTGAGGTCAAGGTTGAACCCCAAGAGACAACACAACCTAGACCTAGTGTTGATCCATTGCCAACTTTATCTTCTAACCCATAACAGGGTCCTGAACCTTCTTCCAATCTGTGAAGGGGAATGACCAAACTAGGAAGGATAAAGAAGGAAGACCTGATGCTCAAGACCAACCTTCTTAGTTGAAATACAGAAAGAGGAAGAAGATGGCCATTAGAATGAACTTAAAGAAGTAGAAGAAGAAGTCCAAGGCATCCACCAATATACCTCAGGATTTGTCAAAACATCCTGAGGGTGATCAAGAAAAGGCTGCTCAACCAACTCCACTACAAGCAGAGCCTCTTGCTGCTGAGAGACCCATCCTATCCTAGGCTTACTCTCCAAACCCAGAAAAATGGTATGTCACAAGAGATCAACGAGTTCAAGACATATACTTCTGGCAGAATATGCTTGACCTTTCTTGGCAATCTCTTGGACATGAGGAGGTATAATAAGAGCCTGAAGAATCCAAACCAACTAATGAAGAGAGGAATGGCTCTTGTTCTAATGATGGTTGTAAACAAGTGAAGATCTGATCAAAACTCATAGTCATCCTCATGTTTTGGTAGCATCAGCCTAGGGGGAGTTTGTAAGAGTTATCTTAATGGCTGATGCTAACCAAAGATTTATTAGCATGCATTCTGAAGTAAATGGAAGTTACTTCGAAGATGTGACAAAGCACAAAGAAAATTCACTAAGTGTAAAATCTTCTGAAGCCAAAGACACAAATCTTCCGAAGCCAAAAATGAAGTCTTCTGAAGCTTCAAGGCAAAAGTCTTCCAAAGCTTGAAGTCTGATTTCTTTCGAAGATAGAGAACACATGCTTTCTCTAACGTTAATTTTGACAAAAGCTGAATCTCTTTTCGCTTCCATCTCTAAAGACTCACTAACTTATAAAAGTTGGTGATTATCTCCATACTTTTGTAAACTATAGATTATGGTGTCTATGTCTATAACTTTCCAATCTTGTACTTTTATCCTTTTTGTAATATGTTAGGATGTGAGCGGTGGCATGTCATAGTCATTAGTCAAAAGGCAATCTGCCTTTGTCTTTACATTGATCTTGTTGTCTAGATTAGTGTCAAGCTGGCCTTCAAAGTATGGCCAGTTTAAGGATGTAGTATAAAGTGTCTCAAGTAGCCAGTTCTTAGGACTAAGCTTGGTAATAATTGTAAAACATTTAGAGAGCAATATACATCATCCTTGAAAACCAATACTTGTTTGTTGTTGTGTGTTCTTACCTTTGCTCTTTGTGTCATTTGCCTGGTTCCCTATTCGATCTGTTAAGCGTTGCATTCTCCACCTTTAAGACTATGCATAACCATTACCGGTCTTGCCGTGATGGCCCGTTAAAGACCTACACGACCCGAAAACTTATAAAAACCCTAAAAACTCAGGATTTAATCTTTCTAAACTCCTTTTTCAGCACTCTTTCATTACAAATAATACACCCACTCTTTCAATGGATTTTAGACATCCTTGGATGTTCGGGAAGGCATGCAAAGATCGTATTTGAGATCTCAATGTCTCTTTGCTTGTATTTTCATTTGGGAGATCTTGGTTTCGGGAGGTAAGACTCGTTTTTTACTTAATAAGAGATGTTACTATGTATAAGCAGAATGTGATGTTGTGGAACTCCATTTCAGTGCTAGATCACTCGGTTGGAGGCGTGGACGGTCAAGAAACTGTGATACACTTCAAGAAGCTCCGGTAATATTTTAGATCCTCACGTTGCGCATTGTTATGGGTTCAAGGAAAAACCAAGGTCTTTAGCAAGATCAAACCAGTTAGTAGTACACTTTGAATCATGATTGGGATGTTAAGGAAAAACCCACACTATGATGGCGGATATGTGACAAGAATGCTTTTATCTTGATTTTAGGCGAAACTCGGTATGTGTACCCTAGTTTAAAAGTATACTTTGATCTAAGCTGATACTATGCATTGAAAATTCTAGGATTGTGTTTCACCTATTTGAGCTCTTAGGGTAATATTGGTGATATTGTGATTGTAGAAGTTGATTAATGTAGACCGCCAGTTGAGGTGAGTTTAACCGCCTTTTATTCACATGTTAAGTTTTAGGGCTGTATACGAGCTATCTAAATTGATTTTGTTATAGGGTGTCAAATGATTGTTGCATGGTATATTGTGTTCCTTATGTTTAAGGGACTAGAGGTTGGGTGCCTCTAGACCTTTGTCATGTTAGCCACCAACAAACTGTTAAGGTATGTTCACTGATTGTCTAAGTAGCATGACATCCAATTTCCTTGGGGCATATGTGCTCTTAGATATATCCAATCTAGGTAGGAGGGCTTCATTCAGGAAATTGACATTTTGTTATATTGATGTTGAACTTGGAATAACATATATGTTATCATGCATACTTCGAATTGTTGCAATTTTTAGTGAGAGTTGGTTTGTCAAGCAATTTGCTTACGTATACATTTATTCATTTTGATGTTGAGTTTGGAGTCTTGGTAATGATTCACCGAAATTGTAATTGTTGACGTGTTTTAGCTCGTGATGTAGGTTGTGTAGGAAGTGTCGGAAGGTACTAGCTAGGTCATGGAGACTTTGCGGTTTATTTTGAATAACATCTTCGTGTTGAAGATTTGGACTGGATTAAAGCTGCCTTGGGTGGTGTAATCACTTTATTTTTTGAAATTTAAACGCAATGGAAGCAAGAATTATGTAACACTATTAAGGCTTTAATTCAACCTTATACTTGTGGTCTTGAATGTTTAAGTCGTCCGCTGTGTAATTCTATGTTTATGATACAATAGGTCGCACCCGTGGGTTGAGGTATGACATAATTATTTAATGTTCATACATCTAAATACTTAATCAAATGAATCACTAGATAATCTAAGCCCGATTGCATCCCTATACTGATCATAGTTGTCCTAAGTCATGGGCTTAGTAAACGGGCCTGCTAGGTTTTGTTCTATGTCAAGTTTGCTTATCATGATGTCTTCCTATTTCACTATGTGTTGTATATAATGAATTCCTTTGAATGTGCTTGGCCCTATGATGAAATCTTTGTTCTTTGTCTTGAGCAATAGCACCTGTGTTATCACAAAATATCTTGATTAGTTGGTTAAAACTTGGAACCACATCAAGATCAGCTATGAACTTCTTCATCCAAGCAACTTCCTTTGCAGCATCTGATGCTACAATGTATTCATTTAGCAGTGGAATTTGCCACTACTCTCTGCTTAAAACTTATCCAATAGATGGCTATACCATTGAATGTGAATAAAAAACCAGATTGTGAGCAAGAGTTCAATTAAGGCATTTCTTTAGATTTGACACATGAAACATAGAATGAACATTATTGTGTTCTTGGGGGCAGTTCAAGCTTCTAAGCTACTTTCTTGATATGCTCGAGCACTTTGAATGGACCCACATAAGGCGATGATAGTCCCTTTCTTTCCATAGCGAATCACTCTCTTTCAAGGTGATACCTTTAGAAGTACGAGATTACCAATATTATGTTCCATGGATTTTCGTCCTTTGTTAGCATAATATTTCTGACGATCTCTAGTGACAACCAAGTTATCACAGATCTTTTGAATTTTTTTTAGTAGATTCTTGAATCAGTCCAGGACCAGTGATAAATGCTTCGCCAATGTTGAAACAACAGATGGGAGATCGACACTTACGACCATACAACAGGTCAAACGGTGCAATTTTGATTTGGAGTGATAGCTGTAACATCCATGACTTTTGTACTTATAATTCTTGTTTATATTAATAAGATTTCCTATAATGTCTATTATATGTATAAAATGTCATAACATGATTACATATTTCTCTAAGCAACATGGAAGCTCACATGTGAAAGTTGTCACATGCTTTTATTATTACAAGTTATACTTTATATATTGTGTGCTTATTATATCATATGAGTTATTAACTTTTTATTACACAATATATAAAGTTGTCACAAGTTTCCCCACCCAAACCTTTTTTATTATTACAAGTTATACTTTAAAGCTTAATTAATTTATTTCATGACCTAAAAGTATTTATAATAACATTATATTAACTTACTCATCGCACAACATATTACAAGGAACATTCTAGCCTACTTTCATTTTGTAACACATAAAAAATATGTGTGTGACACATTAAAAAAAAAGTTGTCTCAAGTTTCCCCACCCAAACCTTTTAAAAATTTCCCCTTATTTCTACTTACCATGTTTAAATGCTCCAAATCTCACTATAAATACAAGGGCTTCCCTCCTCCCTTATTCCTTGCACCTTTTAAGATTTAAAAACCTTTTAAGGTTCTTCAAAGGTAGGTTTTAAGTTTTATGTTTTAGTCTTATTATTATTATTTTGTTGTACCTTGTTCATATTATCATTATAATCCACTCATGTTTATGACTCCATGAAAACCACACACCTTGGTGTATTCATGGAAGAGACAAAGAACACAAGTGAGATGATCAAGTTTATAAACTATGGTCACCCTTAATGTTCTTACATTTCATTTTGTTTTTAAAACACTAAAGTTTTCAATAAACCATGGTAAATCTTGATTTTACATAATCAAATATGTAGTAATCACTCTACCACACATGGCATATATTTTCATTATATCTAAAACACACCAACATCACTTATGTGAATGTTTCTGTTTTGGACAGCAAACTAAGATGAACTTTATTGAACCATAACTCTTTCATAACAAAACTAAATAATGTAAACTCTAGTTCCACGACGTAGTTCATTAAATTAACTTTCCAATGATGTACTAAACAAGTTGAAATCATTTCGTTTGATCACTCAAACAGCCTAAACAAATCAGATGTGCAATTCTGGACAACCTGTAAAGATTTACGATTATGACCTACTTTCGGATACCAAATTGAAAACTTCCTTAATGAATATTGTTCATAACATATTAATTATTTGACTAGAAATTTTTATAAATTTTCATAAATGTTTACTATTATTAACACATGATCAAATTTCAACATAGATTGCTGTCAAATCTTAGTTTTTTTTAAAAACTAACATTTCTTCTCTTATGCTTTGATCATCTTGATCAACTAACAACACTATATCTTCATGTAACCTAAACTACTATTTTCTATCACTTTAGGGTTTCATCCTTAACCGTCGAACACACACCAAGAACTCAAGAAACTCATCAAAATCACAATGTGAGATTCATAGCCCCCTTTTCAACATTTACACTTTTTGGGATGGAGCATGTATAGGTTGGCCATATCACATAAAAATTTTCATAAAACAAATTCTTAAACAAGTAATATCAACTATTTGCTTAGTATTTGAACACTAAATGATAATAGTGCAATCATTAACTTGGGTTCAAGCCTAAGGAAATACTAATATAGGCCATATGTGGGAGACCGATATAACATATAACATAGCTTAATCTTAGAGTTGGTGGACACAATGATAACAACGGCACAATCTTTGAGGATTGTGGATGCAATATAACAATGATAATTAGTTTTGATTGCATAGATCTTGTGTTAATATTATTGCACATGTGATAAACTTGTCTTAATTTGTAACCTTTTATGCCAACATGCTTTTATCTTTGTAAACCTATGTTTCTCACCAACAATTTTGTTGACCTTCTTACTTTACATGTTTTAGGTGATGATATATAGGAACTTGTAACTTCACTTAGGAATGCTTAAGGATCTAGAATAAAAACATAATATTTCCTTTGTTATGTTTTGGTTGTTTGTTTCTTTTAAACAAGTGTTGGCAATATTATGAAATTTAATAAAGTTATGTTTCCTTAGTATTTCTTTATGCCATGAGCTATGTACTATATGTGTGATACCTCACGTTTCCACCTTGGTGGGGGTATGACAATAGCCATTGTTATAAGAGAATTCGATTAATGCTACTAAAAATCCGAAGAGCCATTGAAATCAATAACACAAGCTCGAAGAATATCCTTAAGAGTTTGTATTGTTCTTTCAGTCTGACTTTTGTTTTAAGGATGCTAAGAAGTGTAGAGATTGATTTGGGTTACCAAGGATGATGGAAGACTTTTCTTGAACTAGGAGATGAATTGACCATCATGATCAGAAATGATGTTTAGAGGCACACCATGACGACTGACTATTTCATTGATGTAGATACGAGCCAATTTCTTGACTCGATAATCCTCACGTATAGGTATGAAATGAGCAGATAGTCAGCCAGTCGACGATCACCCAAATTCTATCATAACCACTCATGGTACACGGTAATTTCATGATGAAATCCATGAATAAGTTTTTTGACTTCCATATGGGAACCTCAGGTTGAACAAGTTATCTAGAGAGACACTAGTGCTCAGCTATGACCTTTGAGCAAGTAAGGCATTTAGAAACATAAAAAGCCATGTCCTTTTTCATATCAGGCCACCAATAATGATTGTGAAGATTCATGAACATTTTAACTGGATCAGGGTGAATGGAATAATGAGTTTTGGGAACCTCGTTCATGATGGTTTGGAGATTAACATGGCTAGGAATCCATAGACAATCCAAGAAGTAAAGCAGAAAATTAGACTTGGGTTCCAATTACGATGACTGAAACATGTTGGGCTTCAAGAATACATGTTTTGAGATCTCATTGAATTATGAGACATTAAATTATGACAAACTAAAGAATACAGCTACAACATTCGCTTTCAAGGATGACAAGTGAATCTTGAAGTCATAGTCGTTAGGTAATCCGACCCATCGTTGTTACGTCATGTTTAGTTCTCTCTGGTTGAAGATATGCTGGAGACTTTTATATTTGATGAATACAACACACTTGGTGTCATAGTCCTTAAGTAATCCGACCCATCGTTATTGCCTCATGTTTAGTTCTCTCTAGTAGAAGATATGCTGGAGACTTTTATATTTGATGAATACAACACACTTGGTGCCATAGAGATAGTATCTTCAGATTTCAGATACAAATATAACAACAGCTAATTCAAGATTATGGGTTGTAGAGTTCTTTTCATGAATCTTGGGTTGCCTTGAAGCACAAGCTATGACTTTGTCTCCTTGCATAAGAACACAAACAAGACCTTTCTTTGAATCATCACAATAAACAACAAAAACATTGTTTCCATTAGGAAGAGTCAAGACTGGATCATTACATAACTTTTGTTTTAGGTAGCGTTTGGTATCAAGGAATGGGAGACGGAATGGAATGAGCGATTGAAGCTGACATAATAATAACATGTTTGGTTGCTAAAGGGTATGGAATGGATCGTTACACTAGTAATCTCATTCCTTCAATCACACCAGACCTATTCCATCCACCCCCCTTCTTTTTTTTCATTCCATCCTATTTAATCCTTAGTCACCACCACTAGCCATCGACCACCACGACCAACACCATCACCAGCCACTATAACCACCACCACCACCACCAACCACGACCAGCCACCACCACGCCCACCAACAACAGCCACCAGCAACGGTCACTACTACCATCACCCACAACCACCACCTCCATGACTACCACCACCATGTCCATAACCTCTAGCCACCACTACCAACCACCATACCAACCACCATGGCCACCGCCATGACAGCCACCGCTGACCACCAAGATAAAAGCTACCAACCACCATCACTACCCCCAATCACCACTGGCCACCACCACCATAAACACTTACAATGACAACTTCCACCACCATCAGCCATCACTACCACCACCACGATCACCACCACCACCACATGCCACCACCACCATCGGCCACCACCACGCACACCACCACCGGCCACGATTAGCAACCACCACTACCACCAGTAGCTACCACCACCACCACAACCAGTAGCTACCACCACCACCAACTACCAAGATAAAGAGCCACCAACCACCATCACCGCCACCAATTAACACCGGCCACCACCACTATCAACACTAGCCACCACCACTGACCACCACAGCCACCACCATTGGTCAACACAAACTAATGATTCATTCCATTATTAAAGGTAACTAGACTGGACAACTAAATGAAATGATTCATTTCATTCTTTCATCCATTCTATTATTTTGTCCATTCCCTTCCTTTACCCATTCCATTACCTTATACCAAACAAACCCTTAGGGCTTGACAGGCTTTCTCTTGATCCAGCCCCTACTTAAAAAGCTTATCCTTATAAGTTAAAGCAGTGAGAGGCACATTAATCCATGAGATATCAGGAATGAAATGACAAGAATAACTGGCTAGATTGAGAAATGAACGAATCTTGGTGGGAGCTTTAGGTTCAACCTAGTTCTTCACTAACTTAATTTTTGTAGGACCATGTGAATTCCTTTACCATTGATAGTGTGTCCACTGAATTGGACTTCCTTAAAATAGAATTCATACTTAGAAAATTTGGCATAAAGTTTTATCTTTCTTCAAACGTTCAAGGATCAAATAGAGGTGTTGTTCATGATTGGATTTAGACTTTAAATAAATTAGAACGTGGTTGATGAAAACAATCACATATTTTTCAAGATATGGCTTGCATACATGGTTCATCAGATCCATGAACACAGCAGGTGCATTGGTTAAACCAAAAGGCATAACCATGAAGTCATAATGGCCATATCTCATATGGAAAGCTATTTTGGAAATGTCATCATCGTGCACTTGAAGCATATGATAACCTAAACGAAGACCAATCTTGGAGAAATGTGAAGCTCCTTAAAGCTAATCAAACAAATCGTCAATCCTCCGTAAGGGATATTGGTTCTTGACAATTAGTTTGTTAAGCTCCTGATAATCGATGCATATATGAAAAGAACCTTCATTCTTTTTCATGAATAAAACTAAAGCTCCATAAGGTGAGGAAATTAAATGGATGAAACCTTTTTTCTAAAAGAATCTGGAATTTATTAGCAATCTCTTGCATTTCAGATGGTGCAAGAAGATAAGGAGATTTTTCCATATGTGTTGCACCGGGCACAAGATCATTTCTAAATTTGACTTGACGAATAGAAGAAAGAGCAGTTAAGTCCTTAGCAAAAACTTTAGGAAAAACCCAAATAATCAGAATGTCTTCAATCTTATTTAATTTCCCATCCGTTTTCACAACCTGGGTTAAGAAAGCCACAAAATGCTTACGAGGGTACTTTTGACCTTTAGTACAAGACAAAGCCCTTTGGAAAGCTTTTCCCCGTAGATGTTTAAGACACTTCTAGATGAAATAGGAATTTGGATGAACTTCTTAGAGTAAACAACTTAAGAATGGTTCTTAGATAACCAATCCATTCCTACTATGACATCAAAACTTCCAAGTTGCATCAGTGTAAGGTTGATAGGAAATTATGATAACTAAGATTAAGGATATAGTTTGGAATAACAAAATTAATCATAAGGTTTTCATAAGTTATTTCTACTATAAAAGGTTTTGCTAACTTAGTTCGAAAACTAGCAAGTAAAGGCTCCAGTTCTAAGGATACAAAACTCTTATCGGCATCAATATCGAATAAAATTAAGGCATATTGGTTATTGAATAGGAACGTACCATTCACCACGTCATTGTTGTTCTGGGTTTGATGAAAATTGATGTTAAGGTCATAACCTTGAGCTGTTGGAACAGTGTTAGCAATTAGAGGAAATAGTTTGGATCAGTACATTGATAACATGGACAACCTTAAGTGATGGCATGAGGAGGTTGAACAATGGTTGCATTAATCGAAGCCATGGTAGTATTCTTTCACACATTGAAGGTATGGCCAAAATGACCACAATTGGTGCATTGACGACACTGTGCATTAGTAGGATGATGATATTTGTAGATGTTACATTGCTGGAAGGTTCAAGTATAAGGTTTCTTCGCTGGGGCATGATTAAAAGAAGCCAGATGATATGTTAGAGTGACTTGGTTAACTGGAGCAACAGGGGTAACCATAACAAAGTTTTTGGATTTGGCATTCCTTTTTTATTTAGAAAATTTAGACTTATCTTCCATGATTATCTCAAAAGTTTGACTTTTCAGTTGATTTCTTACTCCCTTGATAAGGACCTAGCCTTCACATGAATATTAGTTAGTTGGGTAGCCAAACAGATAGTGCCTCTAAACTTGTAAGGTTTCTTGCCTAGACGGTATCCTAGATTTGCGTTGGTAGACCACTAATGTATTTCTTAATAGCCCGAGAGAAAGGAGTGACCATGTGAGGAACCAAAATATTTAGCTCATGAACCAGTTGGTGTAGGCTAAGTTCTCACCACTAACTTGAGCCAAATCCAAAACTCAGCATCTAACTTATTGATTTCATTCCTTAAGTAGAATTCTCGAGTCATGAGTTCTTTGACTTTATCCCAAGTCAAAGCCATATCTGCATCAGTTCCATGGGTTCATTTCTCCTCATTCCATGAAGTGAGTGCTCTCTTTTAAAGAACACTTCCAGCATAATAGAATTTTAGATTATCAAGACACTAAATGTTAAGAAAGTCTTCTCGACACACTCAAACCATGGTAAAAGACAAGTGGATCCTTTAGTCTCGCTAAATTTGGTAGGATTGCAAGAACAGAACTGCATGTAGGTACAAGCTGGTGGTGGATTAGGAGCAACTTGGTGTGGAACAACATAAGTCCCTTGATTCAGATGTGTTAACAATGTTAGGATGACCACAACAACTTCTTAAGGCATAATACCAGCAATCTTACGGCCAGAATTTCACACCCCCATCCCAGGTGTGGGTTATATATGACCAAACGATATTAGAAAAACACAGCTGAAATTCTTAAATTAACATTTCACTAATATCAACCTTTGTATATGAGTTTGACTACCTCCAAAACTATTAATATAAAGCTAGAAAATATCTAGAGAACTATGTTCAAAACCTGCATTCCTCTATTAGTTTTAGCCTTAGTACCAACCGCCTTAGACCGTGCATCACATGGCACCTAAAATGTGTCCCCAAAATAGTTTACGGGTTAGCAATATACTAGTGAGTTCAAAAACAACATCTCTTAAAACCTCTTTCAAATACTTCCATCAGCATCCATAGATAAATACGTAAACAAGAAATACAATAAACTTAATTCCCATCATACACATTGTGCAGGTATATATATATATGTGTACATATATATATATATATATATATATATATATATATATATATATATATATATATATATATATATGTGTACATATATATATATGTATATATATATATGTATATACATATATATGTATATATATATGTATATACATATATATGTATGTATGTATATATATATACATATATATGTATGTATATATATATATATGTATATATATATGTATGTATATATATATATACATACATACATACATACATACATATATATATATATGTATATATATATATGTATATATATATATGTATATATATATATATATGTATATATATATATATATATATATATATATATATATATAGGTATGCATTCAATTGAGAATTAAAAATTTGTAAAGAACCAAAAGAACCATTTTTAGTCACTCTTTTTTCCTTTCTAGTGTCAAGATTTTTTTTATTTTTAAGGATAGTAATTTTATGATGTTAATTTAGTTACTTTTTTACGTGAAAATCTACAAGAATTGTTTTTTAAAAATTGACTATCGTGTGTGTTCGTAACAGAAAAAATGAATATATGCATATGTGCATCTATGTGTACATGTGTCTGTGCATCTATGCATATAATTCTATACAAAACAAGCTTTAAAGTGTATTTTTCAAATACAAAAAATCATTAATAGGGAAGCAAAAACATTTGTGATCAAATATTGTTCATCGTATTTCTCACAGTGATAACTAATCACCCCATTTACCTTGAAATCCTTGTTCATTATAATTGCAAATTTTTGAACTATTCATCATATTTCTTTGAACCTTACTAGTCATCGTATTTGTGAGTTACAAGTGTGAAGAAAAAACCCTACTGTTTATCGCATTAGTTGATTCAATATTTATTGCATTTGATTGTTTCACTGTACACCGCATTTGAATCCAAGGAATGTTGACCGCATTTGTTTGTGACATTTGACATATTCGGACTTTGGACTTAAAATCAACCTTAAAATCAATATACTAACTCTAAATCAATCTAGTCACTATCTAAACCAATTAAAATCAACCAACAATCGTAGATTCATTAAATTCAAGTGATAGAGATCATAATCCTGAACCACCCATGTTGAAACACAAATTAGAATTTAAACAATGGAAAAGAGATTTAGAAATTATTTGATTGGTGTTTATGTAAACTATTGTATTTTTATATGTAGTGGTCCATTCATTCCCACTACCTTGGATGCGGATCAGTACCAGACTATTAGAATTCCAGTGGAAGACCCCAACATAGTCCTCAATCCTAAAGACTACAAGAAGATCAAAGTTCATTTGGAAGCTTACTCTCTACTTACTCAAGCTTTGAAGCTTAGTGTGCTCAAAAGGTTGGAGAGTATAGCATTGCCAAAGGGGTCTGCGATGCTCTCTACATCTTATCTGAAAGGAGTAGTGAAGTTACAGCAATTAACAAAGACAAGCTTGTTAATCAGTATGAGACATTTCATCACATAAAAGGTGAATTTGTGTCAAAACAACTTCATAGGTTTATTGAACTGGTGACCTACAAAGAGAAAGAGCTGAACTCAAAGATGTTACATTCTCTACATAAGAGCTGGAAGCTATAAGAGTTGATCTTAAAGGCTGATGCTAACCAAAGATTTCTCTGCATGCTTTTGACGTACAAGAAAGTTACTTTGGAATATTTGACCATGCACAAAGAAAATTAACTAAGTGCCAAAGACAAAAATCTTCCAAAGCCAAAAGTAAAGTCTTTCGAAGCTTGAAGATAAAGTCTTTCGAAGCTTGAAGACTGATTTCTTCCGAAGATAGAAAAGACATGCTTCTCTGACATACTTTTAAAAACGCAGACAACCTTTCTGCTGCCAACTCTAAAGACTCACCAAGTTATATAAGTTGGTGATTACCTTTTACTTTTGTCAACTATTTAGTGTGGTGTTTTTGTTTGTAACTTTCTACTCTTGTACTTTTATCCTTTCTGTAATACAATAGGATGTGAGCTATGGCATGTCATAGTCACATGTCAAAAGGCAATAAGCCTTTTGACTTTACATTGATCTTGTTGTCTAGATTAATGTCTAGCTGGCCTTCAAAGTATGGTCGGCTATAGGAAGTAGTATAAAGTATCTCATGTAACTAGTCTTAGGACTAAGCATCGCAACACTTGTAAAATACTTTTAAGCAATATACATCATCCTTGTAAACCAATCTTTGTGTTCTTGAGTTCCTTACTTGTTTGTTCTTTGTTTCTTTTCCTGGTTCCTTATTTGATCTAGTAAGTATGTCTTCTCCAATTATGAGACTATTGTTAAAAAACCATTAACCAGTCCTGTAATTGGTATCAGAGCTTCTTAGGTTCTTGATTGTAAGATCTCTCCATCTTAAATCACTTTTTAGTTTCACATACACTTACTTGCTAAATTGGCAGCTCTCACTAAAGCTGATATGGAAACCGACACCATGACTAAGTCTACACTAATCACTCCTGATGACTTTGATACTTGGTTCATAAGGATGGAAGGCTTCATAAAGTCTCTAGATAGCAGGATGTGGAGATTTATAGTCTCAGGACCTCACATCCCAAATACTACTTCAGCAACTGCTGGAGGTAGGATGATACCTAAGGAAGTAGCTGACTATTCTGAAGAACACTGGAAGAATATTGACATTGATCAGAATGCTATGACCGCTTTTCAAACTACTATTCCCAACTCCATCTACGTAGGCTTCAAGAAGTGCAAGACTGCAAAAGAACTTTGGGATGCACTAAAGTTGTTGGTCTTGATGATCGATTCAACAGTGCACTTAATGTATAACAAAGATTTCCCACTGATTTAACACAATAAACTCAACAACACAATGTACTATTTTGAATCTAAACAATAATAATCAACCAAAAGGCTCAATGATAATGATAATAAGCTTCCAGCCACACACACACAATTGCAACAATGATATTTCGTATTAGGGTTTTTGCCAAAAGTTGCTTACAAAGATAGAAAACTTACAATATATAAGCAACCCTAGATTCGCTGGCAGTTTCACTGACTAGTGAAACTGCCTAACTATCTACTAGATTCACCCGGCAACGAACTACAGTTCGCTGGGTGATCAGAACAACTTACTCCGCTCGTAGTTTTGCTGGAACACAAAAGTACATCAAAAAATACAAAATACAAGAGAAAACTAACATTTATCCTATTACATAACAAAATAAACCTATCAACTATAGTGAGTCCAACCTAAACTAGATTATCAATTCTCCCCCTAGATTGGACCTCACTCTCGGTCTTCTGGCTCCTCTCTTGCTTCATCTTCAGCTTTATTAGATGTTTCTTGATCTGCTCCTGCTATACTCTCCTCTTCAGCACTTGCACTTGCCCTTGTGAACTGTCTTGTAAGATCCTGCATGTCCAACTTTAACTTGTCATCCTTAGATACTTTCTCAGTTAGCTCCCTGACCTTTGCCCTGACTCCACGAGCTTTATTCGCCACGTTCATAAACAAACTGGCTTCTTTCCTTATTTCAACTCCAGCTCCCGCTTTGATGTGATTCTCTCATAGAATCATTAAGTCCTCATCACAAAGAGAAAACACCTCCATTGGATCAAAAAGTTTAATCTCAGCTCCACCTTGCACTCTAATTACTGCTTCCCCAGTATTGTTGTCTTAGAACCATTTCTCAAACTTTTGTAGTCTAGGGGGAAGTGGATTAGGCACTCTTATCCTGTTTACAGTTTTAGTTGGCTTTAGTTTCAAAACAATCTTTCCTTTGCCTGTTGCCCAATCCAAGTCTTTCTTCGACCTTCTTCTTTCAGTCCTCATAAACACAAAAGCTTCAAAATTATCATTCATTCCTGCCTTGATTTCCTTCTCCAACATCATAGCACGTTCACTCAAATATGCATCCAAAAGTGGAATATCAGATAATCTCCTCAAATCCCATCTAGGCAAGGTCTTGAACACCTTCCTTTTATGCATATAAGAGATATCCCCACCCCTTCGTTTAATCATGAACATTTTCAATTCGGGGTTGTATTTCCAACTTACAATTTTCTTATCAGATATCTTCTTGCTTGGTTCGCTGATGTTTTGGAACAATGGTGTCAATTGTTCTGGTTCTTTCTCTTTCTCGAACCAGTCTTCTTTACTCAATTCAAAAACATCTCCTTCAACAGAACCCCTTTGTGCCACATAAGTCATTGGACGTTCATCCACTTCATAATATTCGGGTTCTGAATCATAGTCAACCAACTGTTCCTTGTATTCTTCTTCTTCATCAATAAGGCTCTTCCCTGTATCCTTCTTGTTTCCTTTAGTAGTATCTTCTCTAAGCACCTCAGCCCCAGTCAAGTCTGTTTCTATGTCAAACCCCAAATCAACAAACTCAGCTTCAATAATAACATGCTCCTCTCTTAAATTACTTCCTTCACTAACTCTCTTCTCAGCCTCTGTTTCAACAACCTTTGGACCTCCATCACCACTACCACTTGCATCACCTCCTGCTGTACTTGCTTCTCCCCCTATCCCAGATGACTTTCCTACTTTCAGGAATGAATACTTAGATGTGTTGGTCAGATCATCTAGCTCCTTTTGTGATAACTGGTTTGGCAGACCAACTTCGCCCTTGAGCTCATTAACCTCATTCAGTAGTCTTTTAATCAATTCCTGCTGGTCAAACATCATTCTTTTCATGCTCTCCATTTGCTCATCTTTCTCGTTTTCTCTTAATTCTTGATTGACCAGCTTAGTCTTTATCATGCTCAATTCATTTTCCAATGATGCATTCACATTTCTAATGATATCTTAGTCTAATTCAGATCGGGAATCCCACCTTTCTTCAAACACTGGCGCTTATGCTTGGTTCTCCTTTCAGTTTCATGAGCCGGTTCCCCTTGATCAGACTTCCTTTTGGACCTTCTCTCTCTTTGAGCCTGTAGCTCCTCTTCAACCTCATCAATCTTAGCTTCTAGATCATATTCCTTCTCCTTTGCATACCTCTTTCTCTTCTTTATTGCTTCAGCTTGTTTTTTTCGGTTTTCTTCAGTATTTTTGTTTTCATTCTCAATTAGCCTTTTAATATAGTTCCACCTCTCAGCTGGGTACATGTTTTCCAGCAAATAAGTTATTTTCCCACTGAAGTCGTGCCTAACTGCTAAGCAATCTACAAATATTCTAGTATTCATCTGCATCAGCCTCTTAACCTCCCCATGTCTTGGCAAATTGGGTTTCTTATCATTAATGATCATCTGGATAAACCTTGGATATAATAGCCATTTGTCCTTCTTTAAAGCCATAACATTCTCAGTCATACAGTTAAAGATTAATCTGGCGATGTTGGCCTTTTGCCCTCTACAAAATACAATCATAGCCTTAGCCTAGTGTGCATTCAATCCATCTGATCCTCCCTTTCTGTGATCCAAGCACATAATAAACACATGAGCAATGTATTTCCACTCCTTGGGTAGAAAAGACTTTTCTATTTCCTTCTTGGATCCAAAAGAAGGTCCTTCATACGCAATACTTCTGTAAGCGTTAAGGACTTCAGCATCTGTCATGACAATCTCATTACCACAGTCTTCTTCTAACCTCAAAACCCTCGCAACAGTCTCAACACTAATAACTATATCCTCCCCAAGGACTCTAGAAGTAATTCTGTGTGGAGTTGATCCCAGATCACATTCTGCATTTACCCAGAAGTCTCTTATATGAATGTCATAGATCGTGGGTAAATGAAATATGGCATAGTGAATGGGAGACTGCTTCAACCATCTTAGCCAGGCTCGGAATCCAACAGTCTTTGGATTGCTGTCGTCTAATAATGCCACAAGATTAGTCTTCTCGTCGAACTTTAAGTTTGCCATGTGAACTGTAAAATATAAACATAGGTAAGTTAGTTATAACATAAAGACAATTAAACAATAAAAAGAAAACAAAAAAAAATTTCGTTGTCATGGCGAAACTGTAGTTTCGCCGTGCACAGCAAGACAGCTTCGCTGTGGATGAAATTAAGTTCAACAGTTTTGCTGACAGGCGAAACTATAGTTTGGCCAGGCACAACTTAATAGATTCACTATTAATTAAACCTAAGTTTTGATCAATCAAAAGTGTACATTCGCTGTAACTCAGTCCTAGACCATGAGTTTAAGCGATTCTACACTTTCGCTGAGGACAAGCTTATGATTCATACAACAGCAAAGTTGTAAGTTCGCTGAGCCCAACATAACAGAATATGTGCGGAACAAATGTATAGTTTCACTGGAATTGTTCGAGCGAAACTGTCAAATATGCTTGGACAGCATAACAAGATAGATTCGCTCGCAACAGTGAACTTTTGTTCAATTTTGCTGGAAAGTTTGATAGATTCGCTGAACGAATCAGGCTAACTTTTGAACAAGCGATTCAATATAAAACCACTGATTAAGGATTAAAACCATGATTAAACCATAGAAATAGAGTCTCAATGCCTACCATATAGTTTAGAATCGAACAAACATGACGGAAATCATGCAAATGAAATCAAGTAGTTTCGTTCACAGAGAAATTAGGGTTTAGATTCGCACAAAATTATGTGAAACGAGTTTCACACTGTGCAATATATAAGACCTAGTTTCGCTGGTAGAGTTTCTCTCGGCATCACAAAAGAAATCATGTGTTCAGTGAACAGCGATACTGCCGGGTGAATCTATAGATTCGCTTGGCGAAACTGCCAGCAAAACGGTAGTTTCGCTGAAACTAAAACTTAAAAAAATTAAATAGAATAAAAAAATAAAATTTTGAATTTATAAAACCTTTGTGAAAAACATCCTTCATCCCACAACTTCAGCACAAAATAAAAATAAAACAAAAATAAAACAAATAAGAAAGAAAAGTAAAAGGATATAGAAACTTCTTTTTCAAGACATTGGTCCAGAGAGTCAAAGATTTGCGGGATTGCTGATATGTTTGTCCTTTTAAACACTTGCCTTCCTCTTTTCAACAAGTAATCTGCGGCTATTTTATCATGTTTTGGATTCATTTGATAAACTCAGATGACTTGGTTCCAGCGGATATTCAGCAAAGTACTAATCCTGTTCTTTATGGTTTATTGAGCAATATTATTCACTTTGCTTGAAATCTTAAATAGTTCAACAATGATTCTTAATTTTAAGAATCACTGTGTCTTTATTTTAGGGACAGATGATAAGAGCTCTAGGTCTATACTTACGTATAACAGAGGAGATGATCATTTTATCTCGCTGATGAGAGCATCAGGTCTATACTTACGTATAACAGAGAAGATTTTCAGAATGTGCTGATGCGAGCTCCAAGTCTATACTCACGTATAACAGAGCTCCAGCTCTGATACCATATTGTTGGTCCTGATGATCGATTCAATACTGCACTTGATGTATAACAAAGATTTCCCACTGATTTAACACAATAAACTCAATAACACAATGAACTATTTTGAATCTAAATAATAATAATCAACCAAAAGGCTCAATGATAATGATAATAAGCTTCCAGCCACACACACACAATTGCAACAATGATATTTCATATTAGGGTTTTTGCCAAAAGTTGCTTACAAAGATAGAAAACTTACAATATATAAGCAACCCTAGATTCGCTGGCAGTTTCGCTGACTATCTACTAGATTCACCCGGCAGCGAACTACAGTTTCGCCGGGTGATCAGAAACAACTTACTCCAGGAGAAACTATAGTTTCGCCCGTAGTTTCGCTGGAACATAAAAGTACATCAAAAAATACAAAATACAAGAGAAAAATAACATTTATCCTATTACATAACAAAATAAACCTATCAACTATAGTGAGTCCAACCTATACTAGATTATCAAAAGCTGATGTATGAAGGACTTGTTGAAGCTAAGGAAAAGAAGAAAGACATCCGGAAGCAGCAGTTTGAAAACTTCACCTTCAAGACAATTGAAACTATGACTCAGCAAAACTTCAGGTATGTTGAGATTGTAAATACTTTGGCGGATGATGGAGTGAAACATGAGAATAGGGAGATAATGAGGAAGTTCGTGTTCTCTTTTCCCAGAGAAAGGACACACTACTATGTGGCCATCAAGAAAACTAATAACCTCATTACCCTCACTCTCATTGAGCTGTATAGTATCCTGAGTGGTTACCAGATGGAGATGAACATACAAAATCCTTCTCATAGTTCATCCAGCACCCAAAAAGTTTAACCCTTCATGTGGTTGAAAGGGATAATAGAAAACTATAGCATCATCTCATCTGCTACCCTGACAACTCACCAAAGGGTCCTTTTAGCACCTTCCCAGAGACACCAAGGGAGAGCTACACTCAAGGAAGCCCATTCCAAGAGCCCAACTCTTATTAGGCCTTTGTGTCTTCAAATGAAAGTTCTGGAAACTTTCTCTTCACCCTTAAGGACTTGGACTTTTTTTCATTCAGATGATCTAGAGTGCATGGAGATAGTCTAGCAGATGGCTCTTCTCACTTACAGAGCCAAGAAGTTCTACAAGAGGATAGGGATGAAGTTTCCAAGCAACGTGGCCAGTGGAAAGTTTGGACTGGAAAAAAGAAAATTAAAGTGCTACAACTGTAACCAAATGGGCCACTTTGATAGGGAGTTTAAGCACCAAGAACAAATGGTGGCCATACATAGCCTTGGCCAAACTACATTAAGGCAACACTAAGAACTGAGAAGCCCAACCAACCAAAGCAGCAAGTTGCAGTTGCTGTTGAAGAAGGAGGATTTGAATGGAGCTTTCAGGTAGAAGATATCTATCCAAACCCAGCCTTGATTGCTGATCATGATGAAATTAAGGTATTGGAACATATTTGTACTCCCGAACACATTGGTAAAGTAAACATGTACAGGTCCTACAACTTGGAAGGAAGATATGATCTTGAGTCCTTGAATATTTTAAAAGCCAATTTTAAAAGAGCAGAAAAAGATTATAAGCTTAAAATAGAAGACTTAGCGAAAACCATTTCTACTCTAAAACATCAGCATACAAATTACAGGACTCAGATCAAAGATGTTGTTGCCAAGTTAACTGAATGCCATGCTGAGCTTGTGATCAGTAAAGCCAAGACAAAAAAATGTGTTCTTGAAGAGGAAACCTTCAAGAACATCATATCTTCATCCTTGCATGTAAAAGTTTGTAATCAGAATAGGCAGGGACTTAGATCAAATGAAATAAATCCTCCATACACATTACTATAAGTCAGTTCTCCAAGGTATGGAACTTGTGAAGTTGAGCTACCTCCAATTGATCCTATCCAAGAGGAAGATAAAGATGATAAGGATATAGTGGAGGGTGAACCAAAACTAAGTGAAGAGGTTCACTCTAAGAAGGGTCACTATATCCTTGAAGAAAAGAAAAGACCAGGGATGGCCAAGTCTGCAAGAAAGAACTTGATCAGGGCTGCAAAAAGAAGATCAAGAAAAGTGTAGGAGATCAAGGCCACCTTCAACCCCAGGCAAAAACAAGTCTTTATCTCTACTGGGTTTAAGGTGAGGAAGACTGAAGACTTAACTAATGACTCTAGTACCAGGAGTCCTAGTTCAAGTTCAACCCATTCTAGTAAAGAGAAGAAGGTTGAATCATTGTGCAACACTACTACACTGGCTGGTCCATCCAACTCCGAAGGCCAGCTTCACCCTAAAAAGCATGCTGCATCATCCAAAAGATGAAGAAGGAGCTGGAAAGAGATTAAAATCAACCTTCTCCTTAGGACAAGACATTCAGAAGGAGGCCCAAGGAATATATCATGTGTGGTGGTACAACTCATTATGCTAAGGGTTGCATTTACGATCCTAAGAGTATGATCAACATGAACAAGATGAAGACTTCTGAGAGAAAAAGAAAATAGCTTCGAAAGGAAAATTACTTTTTTTCGGAAGCTCTAAGGTTAACCAGAAGAAGATAGGTGGAAAACTGTCTTCAGAAGCAAATTTGGTCTCGGAAGAAAGGAATGCTTTCGAAGCACTAAAGTCTGCTGCAGTGGATGCAAAAGCTTCCGAAAGGTTCAGACTTCCAAACTTCCAAAGTCATAAAAACTTCCAAGATTTTGAAAGCCAAGTCTAATCTTCCAAAGATGGTTTGGAAGATAAAGGAAGGCTAAGTGACTGAAATTTCTTCATCAACAACTGCCAAGGATCCTCAAAGCTTCCATATAGGATTAATAACTATTGAACTATCTTCAATTCATTTTGATAAGCCCAAGACCAGCAAAGCTTGGATTTCCAAATGTAACTAATCATCTCTTTTCATGTGCAGGAACAAATGAAGACCAAAAAAATGTATGGATCATTGATAGTGGTTGTTACAAGCACATGACTGGCAACAGACAAGACTTTGAAAATATCAGTGGATGGTTAGTTGCTTTTAGAGGTGAATTAGGTGGTTACATTACTAGAAGGGGCAAGGTCATAAATAGTAAGCTTATCATTGAGAAGGTAAACTTTGTCAAAGATCTTGAGTACAATCTTTTAAGTGTACCTTAATTTGTGATTAGAGACATAACATGCTCTTTACTGCACATGAGTGCATTGTTCTTAAGCACAGGGTGATCATTCCTCTAGAGCACATTTTGCTTAAAGCCTCCAAGAAAGGGAACATGTACAAGATGGATCTGCAAGAAACCTCCCCTTCTGGAGAAGTTTCTTGCTTTCTATCTAAAGCAAATAGCGATGAGTTTTTCATTTGGCATAAAATAATGTGCCATGTAAACTTTAAGAACATGAATAAACTGATTAAGAATGATTTGGTAACTAGAATGCCAAAGAAAGAGTTTACAATTGATGACCATTGTGGTGCATGTTTGAAAGGAAAGCAACATAAAGTGTCACACAAGCCAATGGAAATAAATTCCATCACTACTCCCCTACACTTGTTACACATGGATCTCTTTGGCCCCACAAGTTTAATGAGTTTAGGAAGAACTTCATACTACCTTGTGATCAAAAATGATTTCATAAGATTTACTTGGGTTTTTTGCAGGATCGTTGTTTGTCTCACAACACAGGATAATCACACAAACTTACTTAATGTCACTCGGGTTGATAAAGCAGAATCTTAACCAAGTTTACAAGTAATATAATAAGTTCAAATAGTAAACATAAAAGTACAAGAGTGGTTTTTAAGATACTCGTATATATTACTTCTCAACTCAATTTCACAAGACTCTTACAAGCATGGTTACTAAGTTACATAGAGAAACTATATATACTACTATCTACAGCCAGTTATACTTGGAAACCATCAGGAAATTACAACTAGAAAAATACTACATTGTTTAGAAGTAAGATATCTAAGGGAAAATAATAATATCTTAGATTAAGTAGTCATGACATGTCCATGACTTACCTTTTGTCACTAACCAAAAGTGGCAACTGTACTATGCTGAGAATGGTTGAATAGTGGATAAAGTAAGGTCAATTACATGGGTATGGGAAAGCACCATGCAGTCAATCAGAGTGGCAGCGGGCTTGTCAGACAGACCTTACTTTTGTCCATAAGTTCATAGTTTGTTCTTCTAAAGCTAAATGGCTTCGGAAGAATAAATTCTTCCGAGGCCATTTATACTTCGGAAGAATCAACTTCTTCTGAATATCTGCAAGTCTTAAGGACTTTATTCTTTGGAAGACTTTCCTTTTGGATCTTCTAAGTTGCAAGAATAAGAACTTAGTCTCAGAAGACTAAGTTATTCCTTCGAAAGTTCTTCACACTTGAGCTTCGGAAGATCTTTGACTTAGCTTCAGAAGAGCAGCTTGTTCCTTTAGAAGAACATTTGTTTAGCTCATTAACATATATCTAAGTGTGGTTTTAGTTGAACCAGCCTCATTAGATCGAACAGTACTCCCCCTAGGCTGATGCTACCAAAACCTCACTAGTTTCTTCTTCTCAAAGTCTTTAGCACCAAGGAAAGAAGGTATTTGTCTATCTCTATTTTCCTTCTTGATATAGTGTAGAGGATGTTATACAAGTCATCCATGAAATAGTAGATCTAGTTGGTCACTTTGGATGATATGTCTCCTCTATTGTGCCCCTCTGAAAAGAGTTAGTTGATGAGAACCATAGTCATATTCCCATCTGACTATTGGTTCTGAAGTTGGTCCCTCAACCATTTGCAGGAATCTTCTTTCTTTATTGGTTGCTCTTTCCACTTCAGTCTGTGCTTTCAGTTTCATTTCATTGACATGAATGCTACTTAAATGATTTCTTATTTGAGTAGCAATCTGAAAGCTGGAGGGGTTGGAGAATGGTCTCTCTACTAACTTAGCAATATCAAATCTGCTTGAGTGTAGTAGAGCGGATGCATCAGGTCTGGTTATTTGACCATTCTCTATTTGCACTATGAAGCTTTGAGTAGATTCATCGAACCTCCACTGGACAATTGAGCTTCTGGGAGTGAAGGGGCTGGTTGGCAGCATATTCCCCTTTCTTGTGTCCAGTAGAGTCACCAACCTTCTCCTTAACATGTTCTCCTTTTCTTCAAGAGTATCATTGTTGATAGCTTGAAGTGGGAGAGCTTGGTCCAATGTTCCCCAAGGTAGATCAAGGAATGTATCTCTTATGAGGGAACATGAAGAGCCATCAATGTATTTTAGTTTAATTGACTCTTCCTCATAAGAGATGTTGCCCAAAGATATGCAGTTGATGAGCTTCCTTTTGATCTCCTTAAATTCTTCTAAGGATAGGGGCTTAGAAGGTTTAGAAGATGGTTTGGGTTGTGATTGGGTTTTGGGTTTAATAACAGGTGGAGGTGGAAGCTGTTTAGAGACAGGGGTGAAGGTGTAGGAATGAATGATGCTATGGTTTGGGAGTTGAGGGTTTAGTGGTTGGTTCTGTTTTGATGGGGAAGGGTGAAGATGTGGGAAGTAGCTTTGTTTGATGTGGTTTGGGTTTGGGTGCTATCTTCTGAGGGCTTTATTTCCAAGGTACCTCCTGCCTTCTTCATAAGCGAATGTCAGCCTTTATGTTGTTGACATATCACTGTAGGGTCTTTTTTGACATGGGGCCCACTTGCCTTCCAGTGAAGCCATGGGCTTTAAGATAGGTTTTCATCCATTCCTTATCACCCACCTTCTTGGTTGAAGCAAGTATAACTTCTTCTTCTTTCTTCTTCTTCTCCCTTAGCCTTTCCCTTGCAGCCTTCTTTCTCTTGGTTGATCTCCTCAGTTTCTTTATTGAAAAGATACATGATCATATCATGATCATTAGGGGCCAACTTTCACTCTTTGTTGATCTCCTCAGTTTCTCCCTTAGCCTGTCCTCAGCATTTGCTTCCTCCTCCCTTTTCCTTTTCTCCTCCTCTTTAGTTAACCTTGATGCCCCTTCTCTTTCTTTCTGTAGCAAGGTTTCTTTCTCAAGCTCCACAAGCTCATCAAATGGTAAAAAAAAGCATTTGTTCATCTTCTACTCCCAGGATGATGAGCCTGTCAATGATCTCCACCCTCTTCTGATTGTTGATACTTTCACGAGGTGCTGCTGCTGCTTTGGTGCTTGCTGCAAGCAACTTCTCAGTATCAAACTTTTCCTTTCTTTCTTAGCTTCTCCAATCTTTCCTCCTCTAGAAGCTCTTTAGCAGTGAGATTTCTCTTCCCTTTAGGATCAGATGATGATTCAGCCTTTGGAGATTCTAGTTTTGAGGATTTAGGTTGGGGTGGTGGAGATTGAGCTTGTGGTGATGGCTTGAGAGGGGTTGAAAGAAAGTCCTCACTGTTGACTTCAGAAGCTTGATCAAGAATAGCTTCTGTAACCAGCAGTTCATCAGACAAAGAGGACAACTCTATAATTTGTTCTGCAGCTTGGACTTCAGCTTCAGAAGTAATTTCCAAAGCTTCGGAAGAAAATAGAAGTGCTTCCAAAGCTTGAGCTTCCATTTTGGAAGTTGTTCTCACAGCCTTGAAAGTAACAGGAACTGCACTATCTGTCCGTCTTGAGTCAGTTGCTTGGCCATCAGTCTGTGTATCCCCTTCAAAGTCAATCTTGGGTTCAACGGATACCTTAGGTTGACCAACTTACTCCTCAGAGACCTTTGAAGCTCTTCATCCCTAAAGTAAGCAATGGAAAGATCAGGTGAGGGTTGTTCAAGTGAGGAACTTATCAAAAACTGGATTAAAAATCTGTTAAGGTTGATAAGCATCCTTGGGTCCACTTGAACTGATATGGCAGGTGGTCATGGAAAGATGGCTACAAGTTGTTGCTATTTGGGGTAGAAAGAAGAAATGGCAGTATGGGGTTCCACTTGAGTTGATATCTCCCCATGAGTGTGAGAAGATATCTACTCATCATGTCTTTGTTTCTGTAAATTCTCACCCTTTTTGGTTGCAGGATCAGTTTTGACTCTAAACACAGAACTCACTAAGTCTCACTTGATCGATGAAACACAGAATCTCAAATTAAAGTTGATAATAATATACGAAGTTAATGAACAAGAGAATGGTTTTCAAGATACTTGTATATATTACTTCTCAACTCTATATTACAAGACTCTTAAGCTCATGCTACATACGTTATAATGAGAAACTATATATACTACTATCTACAACCGGTTATACTTGGAAAACCAGCTGGAATCTACTACTATACAAATACTACATTGCTAGAAGTAAAGTATCTAAGATAAAATAATATCCTAGATAAGGTAGTCATGACAGGTCCATGACTTACCTTTTGGTACCAACTAAGAATGGTACTTGTACTAAGTTGAAAAGGTGAATAGTGGATTAAAGTATAGTCAACTACACAGGTTAGGAAAAGCACCATGCAGTGTATTAGAGTCTGTCAGACAGACCATACTTTTGTCCACTGGTTCATAGTTGATTCTTCTAAAGCTAAATGGCTTCAGAAGAATAAGTTCTTCCTAGGCCATTTATACTTTGGAAGAAACAACTTCTTTCGAATTTTCTACAGGTCTTTATGACTTTACTCTTCGGAAGACTTTATCTTGGATCTTTTAAGTGTGAATACTTAGGAAGGAGAACTGCTTGGATCTTCTAAGACTTTATTCTATACTTTGGAAGGAAAACTACTTAGTCTCGAAAGACTTAGTTTTTCCTCCAAAAGCTCTTCAGACATAATGCTTTGGAAGATCTTTGACATAGCTGCAGAAGAGTAGTCTTTGTCTTTGGAAGACTTCTTCAACTTGTACACAAAATTGTTCTAAGTGTTGTTTTGGTAGCACCAGCCTCATATGATCCAACAAACTCCCCCTAGGCTGATACTACCAAAACTTCACTTCCTCTTGCTCTTCAAGGCCTTCATCACCAGGGAAAGCAGATATCTATCTGTCTCTTTGTTTTTCCCTGATATGATGGTGAGGAGTTTGTACAGGTCATTTTTAGATAATAAATCTAGTTGATTTCTCTGAATGACATGTACTGTTTGCTGCATCCCTCTGAAGATAGTTTATTGATGGGAAAGGTAGTCATATTCCCATCTAACTATAGGATCTGAAGTGGAGCCCTCAACCATCTATAGAAAGGTCTTCCCTTTTGTGGTTGTTCCTTCTTCAGCATCATGTGCTCTCCTTTTCAACTCTTCTTCAATCTTGGCCTTCTTTGTGAGCTCGGCTAGATGAAGGCTGCTTAAATGATTTCTGATGTAAGCAGCTACCTCAGAGTTGGAAGGATTGGAGAATGGCTTCTCTGCTAACTCAACAATGTCAAATTTGCTGGAATGTAGCAGAGATGAGGTGTCAGCCCTGGTAACTTCACCATTCTCCCTTTCCATAGCAAAGCTATGGGAATCTTCATCGAACTTCAACTGGACGATTTGCTTTCTAGGATAGAGGGGTTTTGTTGGTAGTTTGTCCCTTTTCCTAGTGTCCAGCAGAGTCACCAGCATTCTTTTTAACTTCTTCTCTACTTCATTGAGAGTATCAGAATTTGTTGCAAGAAGTTGAAGAGCTTGGTTTAGTGTTCCTCTAGGAAGATCAAGGAATGCATCTCTTGTGAGGGAACTGGAAGAGCCATCAATGAAAGTTAGCTAGATGGACTCTTCCTCACAAGAGATGTCGCTTAGTGTTGTGCAATTTGTAAGCTTCTTCTTTATCTCTTTGAATTCTTCCAAGGTCAGGGGTTTTGATAGATCAGAGGATGGTTTGGTTTTTGAGTGGGTTCTTAGTTGTGTTTTGGGTCGTAGGATAGGTGGTGGTGGTGGTTGGTAGGACGCAGTGGGTGATGGTATAGGTAAGGTTGATGGAGAAGGTTCAGGGGTGAAAGGTTCTGTTTTGATGGGGAACGGAGACGGTGTAGGTTATGTTTTGGGTAGTGGTTTGGGTGTTGGTTTGGGTGCCATCCTCTGAACACTAGGAGTTTGTGCAAACTCTTGCCTTCTTCCTAAGCGAATGACAGCTTTGATGTTGCTGACATGTCGCTGTAGGGTCTTGATTGACATGGGAACCATTTGCCTGCCGGAGAAGCCGTGAGCTCGGAGATAGGATTTCATCCAATCCTTGCCTCCCTCCTTTTTGGCAGCCGCAAGTTCTCCCTCTTCCTCTTTCTTTCTCTTTTCTCTCAACTTCTCCCTAGCAGCCTTCTTCCTCTCCTTGTTGATTAGATCTTGTTCTATGTGAAAAAGAAACAAGATCATGTCATTTTGGTGAGGTGCCAGGTCCTCTTGAGAATAGCCTCTATTGCAGAGAAAGGCTGTTCTCTCCATCCTCTCCCTTTCCATGGCTTCTTCCTTCTTCTTCCTTCTTTCCTCCTCTTTGGCCAACCTTGCTGCTTCTACCTTTTCTTTGTTCAGCAAGGTTTCCTTTTCTAGTTTCATAAGCTCATCAGTTGGGAGTAGAAGAGTTTCTTCGTTGGCTACTCCCAGGCTGATGAGCCTGTCAATGATTTCCACCCTCCTTTTATTATTGAGACTTGCTTGGGCGGATGTTGCTACTTTGCTACTTGCAGCCAAGAACTTTCCAGTATCAAGTCTGCCTTTCTTCTTTAGCTTCTTCAATCTTTCCTCTTCTAGTAGCTCCTCAGCAGTAAGCTTTCTCTTCCCCTTAGGATCAGAGGAAGATTCAACTTTTAGGAACTCAGGTTCAGAAGATTCAGGTTGGAGTGAGGGTGTTTGAAGTGGTGGTTTGTTAGGATCAGTGATCTAAGTTTGATCAATTAGAGTTGAATCACAGCGGAATTAGAGCAAGAGTTAAGCAAATATAGCAAGAACACAATAAATATTCAATGGAACAGTACACGGTTATATAGATATAGGGTTTTCTGCAAAGAGATAATAACATTCATGCACACATGCTTCGGTGTGGCGGCTGCTAGGTTTTCCTAAGCTGCACCGATTACAATTAGGTCAGCATTCCTTATATATAGGAATGTGACGTCTGCTGATGTCACTTGATAGTGACATCTAACAGAATTATTACAAACTACTGAAAGTAAACAAACTACTGAGAATGTTCACAACAACTGAGAACATCTCAGATTATTCTAAGTACACGAAGAAACATAAAACTACTGAAACTATAAGTACAGAAAAGAAACTACAACTACTGAAAGGAAACCATCACAACTACTGAAGAGGTCTTCTTCAGCTGTTGTGACAATCATCTGACACTTGGTCTTCAGTCTTTGTCTTCAGCTTTTGTCTTCAGACTTTGTCTTCAGCTCTTTCACTTCAGACTTTGTCTTCAGCTCTTTCACTTCAGACTTTGTCTTCAGCTCTTTCACTTCAGACTTTGTCTTCAGCTCTTTCACTTCAGACTTTGTCTTCAGCTCTTTCACTTCAGACTTTGTCTTCAGACCTTGTTATCAGCTGATGTCTTCAGCTGTTGCAGACTACTTCAGTTGTTGTAATGTCCGTGGGACTTAAAGGTTTTTCTGATCAGGCTCATTGGTTCTTTTGGTCCAACAAACTCCCCCTGAACCAATGCAGCCAAAACCTTTAAGCTTATTGAGGTCCCACTTATTCTTGGCAGAAATACTCTCTTGATCAGCTTTAGAGATATCGGATAAGCACAGGCCAGGGAACAGGTTTCAGTAGATGTGAATGTCAAAGGATGGAAGGGAACTCTGTCTTGGGGAACTGGACACAGAGCCGTTATCCCAACCATGAAACCTACTTCCCATTGATGAGTCTATAAGACTCTCTGACGTAGGCCTCAAGGAGAACAACTTGTTCCTCCTTAGTGAGTTCTTCTGCTTCTCCTTCGAAGAAGAACTCTGGGCCATAGTACTCTGATAAGTACTTTATCGTCTTTCCATTTTTCAACTCAACAGTTGTTATCTCTCTGTAAGCAAACTCATCTGGGTGAGTCCCTTCTAATAACAACTGGAGTTCATTTTCTTGATCTCTTCAAGCCTCTTGTATAACAACCCCTTCTTGACCATTTTGTTCTCCATTAGAGTTTGAGGGGTCATCTTTGACTTGTAGGCTCTCTTGAAGTCTTCAAGTATTTCCCAGGGTGAGACTACAATGGCCAACATAATAGCAGCATCTATGGTCTTTCTCACTTGGCCATTGTATCTACTTGGTATGGATTTCTTATGAATTCTAGAACTAACCCTGGGGTCTGGCCAAATCCTTACTCTCTCCTTTTGATATTGAAAGGTATACCTGAGAGCATACAGCCTTTGAGCATGTTTCTTCATGGCTTGTATAGATGATGACTGAGGAAACTCTTTGTCAATCATCTTCAAAAGTTGCTCATCGTGCTGTTTCTGTTGTTCTTCTTCTTCAATCTTAACTTTCACCATTTGCCTCTGAAAGTCTGGTGTTATCATTTGTTGACTTCTGGGCTCAGGTAATTTTAGAACAGCAGAGATTGGCAGACTATCTTCTTCATCATCTTCTTCTTCTTCTTCTTCTACCATCCTCAACACCCTTCTCCTCCTTCTGGGTGCATCACTGGATGTGGTTTGAGGTGGTTTTTGGGGTAAGGGAGTTGGTTTTGAGGGTTGAGTTGATTTGGAGAGTTGTGGGGTTGGTTGTTTTTGAGAGGGAGTTTGGGAAGGCTGATCTAGCATTTTTATGGTGAGTTTGGCTTTGGAAAGCTTGGCCATATCAGTTCTCTTCCCAGCACCTGCTTCGTCTAAGGCTTCTATAATCAACCCCTTGTTGAATTCTTCAGAAGCACAGATTCTGGTGGTTATTGCCAGAATACTGTCTCTGGTCCATGATTTAATCTCAATTAATGATCTTCCCAAGTATTTTGCAACAAACCGGATCATTATCTCCAACCTCTCCCTTTCCATTACACTATAACTGGCCCATCTTTCTTGTATCTCATTAATCTCCAGCCTTCTGATCTCAGTGTCTAATGTGGCTGTATCAAAGCCCTGTCTGAAGAGTTGATCTATTATTTTGTCCATTGATCTGCTGTGAGCTTCATCAGCTTCTTTAATCAGATCTTCCAATGATTTCTCTTCATCAGGCTTTTGAGTTCCAGCACTTTTCTTTCTCTTGTATGTGATCAGCTGTTTTTCCTGTTCTTTTTCTTGTTGTTTATCCTCTTCCACTCTCTTTCTCTTTCCTTCTTTCACTACCTTAGACTCCCCCTTTTTGGGTGCATTGGGTTCAGGGGTTTGAATGGCAGAAAGCTTCTTGTGCACAGCATCATCAACAAGTGTTTTTAGAGTCGAGGAGATCCTCTCATCAATGGCTTTATGTACAATCTCATTGATGATGGGAGTGATGAGAGGTAAGGAAGTTTGAAATGTAGCAACCATCTGCTCAGAGGGGTTCTGTCCCTGAGAGGTGGTGCCAACAACAGTGGCTGGTGGCTCAGTTGAGTGAAGTGGCGGAGTGTTTGGGAAACCTTCAGATGAAGGTGCCATCTGTGGGTTTATTGGGGCAGATGGACTTTGATCCTGAGACATTTTGGCAAGCAGTTCTTTGAGTCTACTCACCTCAGCCTCAAGGATTGTGTTATGGGCTAAGACATCATAGAAAAAGCCCAGGTCATCATCAGTTTTTGCTGAATCACCTGACCTCCTGATTGAATCAGGATGTACATGCCCTGAGTGTAGATCAGTTGTAGCATGTGCCCCTTGTTCTTGGTTCTGGGGACTTCCTGCCTCAGGACTGAGTCCTTCATCGGCAGTTGCCTCTGGTGAGGTCTTAGAGATGTTACCAACTTCATCCTGTTCATTTGCTGAATCAGTAGAAGTGGCAGCCTCACCAGATGTTCTAACCTCCTCCTCTACACGGGGAGATTGAACATTATAACCCCTGTGCTGTGGGCTATCAGCAGCATTTTGGTCCTCTTCCTCAGATGTTCTCCCCATTGTAATTGGTGTCTGGGGAGGAGGAGAGGAATGCAGCTGACTCAACACTTGTGCAACAATAAATGTTGGGCTTTGAGGGGCGGTTGCATTTGGAGATAGGGTTGAAGCAGATTGCACCCGGGGTGACTGGTGCTCTTCAATGGTAACCTTCTCAATTGAGATAGGTTCCAGCATTGTGGTATCCCCAATTTTGGTTGCATCAGGATCCTGTTGAGAGGATGCCTGAGCGGCTACGGTTGGTGGAGTCTTGGACACTACTGGGGGGTTAGAACCAGTAAGTGTTTCCTGTATTGGTGTTACAGGGGCATCCTCAGGGGACTCATCTCCCTGAGTAGCCTTTTTGGGCTTTTTGGTTTTGGGTTTGGTGGGGACTTTGGATCTGGAAGTGGAGGCTGTGGGTTCCCGCTGCTTGGGTTTGAGCAGCCGGGCAGCCCCTTTCATTGTAGGGTCAGAGTTGTGCCTGGAGTATACTTCAGGCAATACAGCCGGAGCAGGGACTCCAAGGCCAACAAGGCCGTCTGATTTTAGCTGTGTTAAAATTATGGCCATGAGAAACCTGGGATATAATATCCATCTGTTTGCCACAGGTTTCAAGGCCAGATCCTTTAGTTCCATAAACACTATCTCAGAAAAATTTAAAGTTTGACGTTCAAAGATAGAGTATAATACCTGTTGCCATCGGGAAGACATTTGATCCCATGAAGAGGTTTTTGGTGCAAGGCAGACATTCACCATGTGGAAGATAAGACGTTCAGCATCATGGAAGTGCTTCTTCATAATGGTGGTAGCACTTAAGTCTCCTTCATACCCGTTGTTGATGAAAGACATATCGGTTGTGCCTTTCGGGTATTCTGTGACACAGGTGGCATCATGTAGATCTAGGGTTTGTCGAATGATGTCCGTAGTGATGACCACCTGTTTCTGGTTGACCAACGACTGGAGAGTGATTTGGCTATCATTCTCACTAGTTTGCACGGAGACGTTGGTCCAGAACTGGCTTAGGGAATCGGGGTATATGGTAGGATTCAGAAGAAACGCGGTTCGGTACTGGGAATCTACCATAAGATCGATGGCGTTATCAAATTTGTTCCAGAAGGCCGATTTTGAGAGGTAGGCAACACAGTTGTGTCTGGGTTTGAGTTTCATGGTCGCCATTGGTGAGAGAGTGAAAGGACGGAAAACGGCTAATGAAACGTCTGAAAGTAGGTTAGGTATTTATAGGGTAAGACAAAGGCTGATATAAAACGACTGAAAGTGTTGGTGCTGTCATCAGTTGTTTGAAAACAACTGAAGACCTGGTTTTAACTTTCAGAAGTTGTAACAACTGAAGACTTGGTATTAGTCATCAGTAGTTGTGAAACTACTGAAGACATGGTTTGGCTTCAGGTGTTGTAACAACTGAAGACTTGGTGTTAGTCATCAGTAGTTGTGAAACTACTGAAGACATGGTTTTGGCTTCAGTTGTAAGTGAAGCAGCTGTTGTAGAAACAACTGAAGAGAAAATTTTCTCATCAGCTGTTGTCGTCAATTCTTAGCTCATCAGCTGTTTCATTCTGACCTCAACACTTCATCAGACTTTGTCTGAGTTTCAGATGTTTCATAGGTCATCAGTACTTATCTGTTATTCTGACATCAGCAGTTGTAACTACATCAGTAGTTGTAACCACATTAGTTCTGTTCAACAGATGAGTACTTCAGTACTTTTAAGTAATTTAGTCTTCAGTAGTTGTGAAAACTACTGAGGATAAAAGAACTGCAGTACTTATTTGTGACAGTAGTATACGAATGCTCATCAGTACTTGTTGACTGAGATCATCAGTAGTTGTCACTTATTCTAGCTGCAGCATACCAAGCCTTAACACTAGGTTTTGGAAAGTTGAACTGTCCAAAGGCTTAGTAAATATGTCTGCAAGCTCATCAGCACTAGGAACAAACTTTGGATCAATCAGACCTTTTTCAAAACAATCCCTAATAAAATGGTGTCTGATCTCAATATGTTTGGTCCTAGAGTGCTGGACTGGATTCTTGACGATACAAAGAGCTGAAGCACTATCCATTAGTAATGGAGTCTTAGTCTCTGTAATGCCATAATCCAGTAATTGATTCTGAAGCCAGAGTACCTGAGATGTACAACTTGCAGCAGCAATGTACTCGGCTTCAGCAGTGGATGTAGCAACAGATGTTTGTTTCTTACTCTGCCAAGAAACCAAACAGTTGCCTAGGAATTGACATCCACCAGAAGTTGATTTTCTAGTTAATTTACACCCTGCATAGTCACTATCAGAAAAAGCAACTAATTTGCAAGAGTGCCCAGTGGAATACCAAAGACCTAGAGATTGAGTACCTTGCAGATATCTAAAGATCCTCTTGACTGCAATCAAATGGGACTCTTTAGGAGCAGCCTGAAATCTAGCACAAACACAAGTTGCAAACATAATATCTGGTCTAGAAGCTGTTAAGTACATCAAGGACCCAATCATACATCTGTAAAGTGTTTCATCAACAGCTTTACCTTTCTGATCTGCATCCAGTTGTGTGGTGCTGCACATGGGAGTAGAACAGGGCTTACAGTGTTGTAAATCAAACTTTGCCAAAAGACTTTTTGTGTATTTTGACTGATGAATGAAAGTTCCATCAGCCTTTTGTTTGATTTGCAACCTAGAAAGAACTGTAATTCTCCCATGGCACTCATTTCGAATTTTTGTTGCATCAACTTTGTAAATGCATCACACAACTGTGGATCAGAGGAAGCAAAAATAATATCATCAACATAAATTTGAACAAGGAGCTTATGTTGACCCACTTTCTTAATGAACAAAGTTTTATCTATGGAGCCTCTAGTGAAATTATTCTGAAGAAGAAAATTTGACAGTGTTTCATACCAGGCTCTAGGAGCTTGTTTCAACCCATAAAGAGCCTTATCAAGTTTATACACCCAATCAGGATGTTTATTATCCTCAAAACCTGGTGGTTGACACACATAAACCTCTTCTTTTATTTTACCATATAAAAACGCACTTTTGACATCCATTTGAAAAACTTTAAGATTGTGGAATGCAGCATAGGCTAAGAACAATCTAATTGCCTCCAGTCTGGCTACAGGGGCAAAGGTTTCATCATAATCAATACCTTCTTCTTGTGAAAACCCCTGGACAACCAGTCTGGCCTTGTTCTTGACAATTTGCCCATTTTCATCTGTTTTATTCCTAAACACCCATTTAGTGCCTATTGCACACTTACCTGGGGGTAGAGGAACCAGTTCCCACACTTGCTGCTTTTTGAACTGAAGAAGCTCAAGCTGCATGGCATCAACCCATCCATTGTCTCTTAATGCAATATGATAGTTCTTTGGCTCTTGCTGACTGATGAAAAGAGCATAGAAGCAGAAGTTGGACAATTGACTTCTAGTTGAGACACCAGCATTGATATCACCAATGATTTGAGACGTTGGGTGATTCTTCAGCTCTTGATGCACTATGAGATCTGTGCAAGTGTTTGTAGCACGCTCAGCAGCAACAGATGTTGATCCAGATTCTTGAAACCAAGTGTTAGATGGCATATCAAATGAAGTAGAGGATTCAGAAATCTCATCAGCATTTGTTGTGGATGGTGCTACTGAAGCTACAGGAACATCAAGTTGAGTAGACTCAGGCAGTTGATCACTAAACTTGAATAGGTGAGTACTGGGATCATCATGAACATCAGTACCACCAGATGGATGACTAGCTGCAGAAGGTGATGAATTCACATGATCTGCAACAGCTGGAGGCTGATAAGGAACATATTGCAGTATGTCCAGATCAAACAACTCCACAGGGTTTTGTGGGATTTTGTCCTTAGGAGATTCATTGAACTTCACATGCAAGGTTTCTTCAACCATCTTTGTCTTACAGTTGAACACTCTGTAAGCCTTGCAAGTGGATGAGTACCCAACAAAATACCCTGCATCCACCTTAGAATCAAACTTTTGGAGTTGATCCTTTGTGTTGAGAATGTAACAAGGACACCCAAATGCTCTGAAGAATGAAATTAGAGGAGCCAAATGATGTAGAACTTCATAAGGAGTCTTCATCAACCTCTGATTCACTAAAGCTCTATTTTGCACATAGCATGCTGTGTTGACAGCTTCAGCCCAAAAGGTCAGTGGCAAACCAGAGTCAGCCAACATGGACCTTGCAGCTTCAATTAGGGTCCTGTTCTTTCTCTCCACTACTCCATTTTGTTCTGGAGTCCTTGGGATGCTATACTGCCTCTTGATTCCTTTTGAAAGGTAGAAATCATCAAGTGTATGGTTTCTAAATTCAGTTCCATTATCACTTCTTATACACTTGACTGATAGGGAATACTGCTTCTCAACATACAACACAAAGTTAATAATTGTCTGAGCAGCCTCATCCTTTGAATGCAAGAAGAAGGTCCATACAAATCTGGAGTAATCATCCACAATTACCAGACAGTATTTCTTCTTTGCCATGCTCATTACTCTCACAGGACCAAAGAGATCCATGTGCAGTAATTGCAAGCAGGCAGTGGACTTTGGTTCTTCTATAGGAGGAAATGAGACTTTGTGTTGTTTTCCTTTTAAACAAGCAGTGCAGGTTTCATCACAGAGGAACTCCTTTATTGGTAGACCTCTTACTAAACTTTGTGGATCAGCTGATTCATGTTTTTGAGATTAACATGACCCAGCCTTCTATGCCACAGTTTAGATTCCTGAGGAGAGGCCTTGGAGAACAGGCAAGGATGACCTTTTAAATCAATCTTCTTTGACAAATCCAAGGCATATACTCTTCCTATCCTGTTGGCCTTCAGGAGAGTATGTTCATCCAATACCTTGTCAATCAGCCTCAGAACTTTGGAAGACAGAATCCGGCAGTTCTGGCTTGTGAAAAGTGCAACATGCCCTTTATCACACATCTGACTGACACTCAGTAGATTATACTTGAGATTCTCCACATGGTTAACATCATCAAATCTGATTTCTCCATTTGACACAAATCCTTTCCCGATGATGTAACCCTTAGCATCATTTCCAAATGAGACAAATCCCTTCTTTCCTTGAGAGTAGTCATTAAGAAGAGAACTGCTCCCAGTCATATGCATAGATCCTCCACTGTCTACATACCAGATGCTTCTTTGGCATGCTGAAGAACCCTGCATTTATCATAAGAAACTAGTTAGCTTTAGAGACCCAAACCTTTTTGGTTTTGGGTATGTTTTCATCAACAGATTTAACCATAACTTGTTTCTCATGATTAACAGCTGATGAAGGTGGAGATGGTGCTGAAATGGAATTCTTAGATTTGGGCTTGGATTTCCTTTTCAGTGGTTTGATCACAGGTGCATCTAGTTGGTTAACTCTCCCCAACAAATGCTGAACCATCATAACAAGTTGTGTCTGATTTGTTGCTAAAGCCTTCAGCTCATTTGACACATCAGTACTTGTTTTTGATGAGTTCCTGTGACCCACCATTTCCTCCTTCTTGAAATTCACAGACTTCGTCTGATGTTTATCATGAGGAACACTATCAGCTGTTTTCTGATAAACCCCATCCTTCTTTTTGGATTTTGGTGAGGCCTTGGGTTTATCAGTTTTAGATGACTGTGGTACAAACTTGGTTTCAAACTCATTTTTCATTTTATTTATCTCTTCTTTAATGAGCTTATCTCTGTTGAGTTTGGAACCCTTTTTGTACCAGCATTCATCAGATAGATGATTGAATTTACCACATATTTCACATGGCTTATTCTTCATCTTGGATTGATCAACTGCTGAAGTGGAAACTACTGAAGGTGTGATCTTCAGTACTTTCCTCCTTTCAGTACTTGTGTTAAGTACTGAAGGATCGGTAACAACTGAAGACTTGTTCTTCAGCTGTTCTCTATCCGTCCTGAAAGACCGTATGATAGATTCCTCAGCAGTTGTTAATCCTTTTATTTCATCAGATTTGAAATGCTTTTCAGATGTTGTGACTTGCCCTTCAGTACTTGGAGTACTTTGAGGAACAACATCTGAATTTCTCAGCTTCATGTGTTTATCAGCATTTAAACCATCAGGCAATTGATTTGCTGAGATCTTAACACTGACTTCATCCTCTAATTTTGTATTATCATTTGAGGATGAATCACATGATGATGTGGTTTGGAAATTACTTTCACCTTCAGATTTTACTATTGATTTTGAAGTAAAATCAGTAGGTGGTGCAGTATGATTGTAACCTATTCCAAACTTCACATTTGAAGCTGTTTGCTTGCTGAGAAGCATTTCAAATCCCTTGCAGGATGTTACCCATCGGTCACACTCAACTTGGGTAGCTGCAAGTGTCTCTTTGAGACTTCTGTGGTTCTCGAGTATGACCTCTACCTTAGCCTTTTCATCATTAAGTTGGCATTTAAGCTTGTAAATCTCATCATCTTTGTCATTAAGTGCAGACACATACTCATCTTTTCTTTTGGAAATAGTTTTCTCAAGCTCAAGATTTTGATTGATTAAAGCTACATTTGCCTCTCTAATAGAGACAAAGGCAGCTATGCATGATTCAGAACATAACTTGGCTTTAGCCTCAGAAGATATCTGGGTTACCTGTGAAGATGAAGCATCTGAGCAGGAACCCTCAGTAGACTCCAGGGCCATGAGAGCAAGATTCCCAAAAGGATGTTCACCACCATGTTGACCAGCACCAGCAGATAATTGCTCATTGAAACCAGAAAGATCATCTGGTAAGCTGCTCCAGTCAACAACTCCTGGTGTGAAGAAGCTGTGATGAGGTTGAGATTGTGATGGAGATGGTTGAGGCTCAGGTAGGGCTTGAGGTTGTTGTGCTATAGGGACATGAACTGGATTTGGCTGTGGCATGTAATAGCAGGGATAAGGATATGGCATTGGACCCTGAGGGACAAAGTATGCAGGAGATTGAGGTTGTGAGTGATGACCAGAACTAGCAGGATGTTGCCCTTTGTTTTGTGAACTATTGCTTGGAAAGGTCACAAAGGGTGCAGAGGAGTTAGATCCAGTTGATCTACACTCTCTTGCAAAGTGCCCAAGCCTGTGGCATTTGTGACACCTCAACTTACTCTTGTCAAAACCAACTTTGGTTTTGCCAGAGAGTCCTGGAAATTTCCTACCAGTTCTCTTGTAGAACTTTTGAGATCTGATATTGATCAGGGCCATTTGGCTCAAAATATCCATCTCTTCTAAATCATCATCAGCAATACCTTGCAAATCATCCATGATAAACATAAATTATCACTATTACACCCAGAATGACTGTCAACACCAACAAATGCATGATCAGAACTGTTTGAAGAGAAATCTATATGCTCATCATAATGACTTTCTGATCCAGCATATTCTGACTCATGACCGACCAAGGCAGTGTTACCTGGTACAAAGTCATCAGAGAGCTTTCCTGATGATGCCAGTTTCCTTTTCTGCTCTATCTCTCTTTCAAATGTAAGCAGTTTCCCATGGAGTTGGGTGAGAGATAGGCTATCCAGATTTGCACTGGAGCGTAGGACAATGGTGTATGTGTCCCATCTCTCAGGCAGTGATCTGAGGAATCTGTTGTTCATCTGGCTGTTAGTATACTCTTGCTTGACCATTTTCAGTTCAGAGATCAAGCAGGAGAAACGCTCAAACTGTTGAGTCAGTGTCTCACCCTTCCTATGAGAGAATGTCTCATATTGTTGGGCGAGGATTTCTCTGTTGTTTGCTAAGACCTCATCAGTTCCTCCGAATTGTTCCTTCAAAGCATTCCAGAGGTCATGAGCAGTTTCATGATGCATAAGCCCAGAATAGATTTCATTCGGCAGTGCCATGGCCAGAATTCCATGGGCTTTAGCATCAATCTCAAACAGTTTACGATCTTCATCTGAGTATTGCTCCTTCTTCTTCGGAACCATTTGATTGGTCTCCGGATTGTTCACCATAGGCTTGTGTGGACCATGAACCACAGATGTCCAACAACCTGAACTGTTAACAGACAGGTGATGGAGCATTCTTCGTTGCCATATGTTATACTCACTCCTAACCAGCATCGGAGGCTTGGTTGAGGAGCCAGTATTGTGAGGATCATTAGATGGAGTAGTCATTCTCAGATTCAAACCAAATCAATCAAGTTTCAAAAGATTTGCACAAAAACACAACAAACTCAATAAGAACCAAGAAGAAACTCAAATTAAATAACCAGAAGCAGCAGAAAATCAATCTTTATAACCAGTTCTTGCACATATGCTAATTCGATCAAACTATAGATATCAAAATAGCAGTTTCAATGATCAATTGTTAAACCGATCAATGATTAACCGCTCTGATACCATTTGTTAGGATCAGTGATCTAAGTTTGATCAATTAGAGTTGAATCACAGCGGAATTAGAGCAAGAATTAAGCAAATATAGCAAGAACACAATAAATATTCAATGGAACAGTACACGGTTATATAGATATAGGGTTTTCTGCAAAGAGATAATAACATTCATGCACACATGCTTCGGTGTGGCGGCTGCTAGGTTTTCCTAAGCTGCACCGATTACAATTAGGTCAGCATTCCTTATATATAGGAATGTGACGTCTGCTGATGTCACTTGATAGTGACATCTAACAGAATTATTACAAACTACTGAAAGTAAGCAAACTACTGAGAATGTTCACAACAACTGAGAACATCTCAGATTATTCTAAGTACACGAAGAAACATAAAACTACTGAAACTACAAGTACAGAAAAGAAACTACAACTACTGAAAGGAAACCATCACAACTACTGAAGAGGTCTTCTTCAGCTGTTGTGACAATCATCTGAAACTTGGTCTTCAGTCTTTGTCTTCAGCTTTTGTCTTCAGACTTTGTCTTCAGCTCTTTCACTTCAGACTTTGTCTTCAGCTCTTTCACTTCAGACTTTGTCTTCAGCTCTTTCACTTCAGACTTTGTCTTCAGCTCTTTCACTTCAGACTTTGTCTTCAGCTCTTTCACTTCAGACTTTGTCTTCAGACCTTGTTATCAGCTGATGTCTTCAGCTGTTGCAGACTACTTCAGTTGTTGTAATGTCCGTGGGACTTAAAGGTTTTTCTGATCAGGCTCATTGGTTCTTTTGGTCCAACATGGTTCTTGTAAGAGAGGGGTTGTAAGGAAGCCCTCACTGTTAATCTCATAGGCTAGTTCATGGATTGCCTCTGTGATGAACAGATCACTGGATAACGAAGACAGTCCAATTATTCCTTCGGCAGCTTGGATTTTTGCCCAAGAAGTAACTGGAACTGCATCACCTATCCCATCCAAATAAGTTGCTCAACCATCAGTCTGTACATCCCCTTCGAAGTTAATCTTGGGTTCAGTAGAGACCTTATGTTGACCAACTTCCTTTTTAGAGGTAGGTGTTGCATTCAGCCTTTGAAGCTCTTCAGCTCCATAGTAGGTAATAGCTAGATCAGGGGAGGGCTGTTCAATAGAGGAGCTCAACAAAAATTTAGTTAGAAACCTATTAAGATCTTTGAGCATCCTTTGGTACACTTGAAAGGTAATAAGAGCTGGTTGAGGGAAGACTGTTGTAGGGTGATGTTGTTGGGGGTAAAAGATAGATAAGGCATCAGGAGAGGTTGTTGCTATAGGGTAAGTGGGTTCCTCATGATGTTGTTTCTATACATTCTCCCCCTTTTTGGTAGCATCATCTTGAGAAGTAAATGAGCTAGAGGAAGAACTTAAAGAAACCTGAATAGGTACGTGCCTGACAAACTTCTCAATCTGTGTCTCAGCTAGTTTAGCCTTGAGATATTCAATCTCAAGTTACTGAGTGGTAGACCTATCCTCTAAAGTCTTAACATTTGATTCAAGGTTTGAGACTTTAGAAATCAGGTCTTTGATAATGAGTTGCAGTCTACCCTCATCTTCTTTTGAAGAATCACAGGGAGATGAGATAACATGCCTGGCATGTTCATCATCACCACCAATTATGGTTTCTCGGCGCCCTGTATACCCTTCCCTACTGATGTCCTTTTCAGAAACATCAATTGGCAAGGTTGCCATAGACTCAGTCTCATTGATGTCACCACTTTCCTGAGAGGCCAATGAGACACTCTCAGTAGTGGCGGCTGAGCCTATATGACTCACCTCCACACCAGTTGGACTCACCTCAGTTTGGCTGAACTGATGTTGGCTATATATTAGAGGTTCCATGGGGCTCAGTTGATCTTCAAAGAGGTATTGTAGATCAACATCATGGCCCTGACGGAACATAATATCCTCATCAGATTGGATTAAAAGTTCGGTGAAGGATAGAGAGGTTAATTCTAATGAATCGGGACCTTGGTCAGCTCCTAATGGCTCTTCTGCAATAGCAGATGTGCCAATGATGTGGTTGACCCTTTTTGGTTGCTCAGGGGAGTGTTGGGACTCACCCTGAGAGCTAATGGCTTGGGTTTTAGGCTCATCAGGTTGAGACTGAGGAGACTCAACACTGATATTGAGGTTGATGGTGGAGGAAGGTGTGACCTCTGGCTGAGTGGGAGCCCTGAGTTCCACTCAAGCCTTTTTGGTGTGAATAGTGGGGACCTGATCAATCAGAGTAGATTGATTAGGGGTTCGCTTGGGGCGTTTGGTGTATGTAAATTTAATTGGGTGGGAAGAAGTAGTTGGCATTTGAGTGGGGAGGTCTGGTGTGGGTTCAAAGCCTGCTGGGCTTGCAGGGGTGTCACCAGTGAATCTCCCCGTTGGCTCAAGCATACCTAGAAGAAGATCAGTGAATCTCCCCGTGAAATTGGTGGACAACTTCTTCAAGGTCTTGAAGATGCCCGGCCTCATGTGTGGGACCATGAGAGTGTCTTCACGTTGTAGTCTACTCTGGTCCAGCTCACAGTTTATGATATGCTGAATGAACCGGGGATACATGAAAAATGAATCCCAGGTAAGATTTCCTCACAAATTGTTCAGCATAAACCTTGAATAGTTAAAGCGGAGGCCTTTTATCATTCCATGGACTAGGCATCCTAGATCATATGGGATTTGATCCCAACCCCTTGATTTGTTAGATAGGCAATGTAGAACGATGTGCAACAAGAATTTCCAGTTGTAAGAGAAATTAAACTTGTAGACAGTGGACTTGTGCACATCACCACCATATCCCATCTGAGTATATGTTTTTGCTAGCTCAGATTTGGGGAATTCAGTCGGGGCGCCTTCGTCATGAAGCTCCAGATGCTCCCTGATGGTAGATTTAGAAATGATGATCTCTTGTCCGCTGATTCTCGACCTGATGACCCTCTCATCGTTCAGAGTTTCACAACAACCGTTTGCCCAAAATTCGGTCATGTGATTAGAGTATATGGTGGGGTTTACGGTGAGTGCGGTAAAGTATGTGGAGTGAAACAGAAAATTGATGATGGGGGCAAAGTCAGCATCCTTAGAAGAGTCAAGGATAGCGACTTGGTTATGTTGAGGATTAAGAGCCATTGTAAGAAAATATGGTTGGATTGAAGGAATTTTAAGAGAGAATGAAGACGATAATGGGAGTATTAGGTTTCAATGGTGGTAAAAAGGGTAAAGAAAGAGAGTCAAAAGTTTTAAATAGGGGGTAAAAGACCATGCCGATAGGTGAAAAGATAGTTTGGGAGTGTACTTGAGTATGGCAGCAAGGTGGATAATTTAAAATATTCCGAAAAGATTTTAATCTTTACACAGTGGAGCCCAAAGGTTTCCGTTACACAGTAAAAGTTTTCTTCCAAAGGAAAAGTTGCTTCCAAAAGAAAAGACTTCTTCCGAGAGTAAGTTAATATCCTTCGGAAGTAAATTTGATCTATGATCAAGTTTGCTTCTGAGGGTAAAAATTATTTGGAAGAGAATACTAAAGTGAAGGAATTTACATTCGGAAGATATAAAGATCTCTTCCAAGAGTATATTTCTTTTCGGAAGAATTTCCACTTAGAAGAAAAACTTTAGTAACAGGGCTTAGATTGTAATTGGACAACATAAACAAGACATATTGTAAAAGGTTTTTAAAAAATAAACTAGTCAAGGTTAATCATCCCAATAGCTGTGATTAAGTATTTAAATCTTTGTTCATCAAAGGCTTTGGTGAACAAGTCAGCATATTGTTCATTTGAATTAACTTTTACTAGTTTAATCAAGTGTTTCTTATGAATTTCTCGAATGAAATGATACCTGATGTCAATGTGCTTTGTCTTGGAGTGCTTGACTGGATTTTCGGTAATGGAACTAGCACTCGTGTTGTCTATGTGGATAGGAGTATTCATGAAGTTGAATCCATAGTCTAACACCTAATTTTGAAACCATAGTAGTTGAGCAAAGCAGCTTGCAGTAGCAATTTATTCTGCTTCAGTAGTTGATATAGAGACACATGATTGCTTCTTGCACTACCAGGAAATAATCCTTCCACCAAGAAATTGACATCCTCCTGATGTGGATTTCTTGTTAATGTTACAGCCACCATAATCACTATCAGAGTACCCATAGAGATTGAAATCCTTATTCTTAGGATACCAGAGACCTAGTTTGGGAGCTCCTTTGAGGTATCTAAGACTTCGTTTAACAGCAATTAGGTGAGACACCTTGGGAGCAGCCTGATATCTTGCATAGATGCAAGTTTTAAACATAATATCAGGTCTACTAGCTATGAGATACATCAAAGATCCAATAATTGCATTGTACTGATGCTAATCAGTATCCTCCCCCTCGAAATCAGGACATAAATTATGATTTTTAGCTATAGGTGTCTTGGCTGTCTTACAATCTTTCATCTGAAATCTTTCTACGATGTCCTTGACATAGTTAGACTGATTGATAAAGAATCCTTCTTCCATCTGCTTCACTTGAATCCCAAGAAAGAAATCCATCTTTCCCATGGAGCTCATCTCAAATTTCTTTCTCATGATGCTTTTAAAGTCTTTGCACATTTGGTCATTTGAGGAACCAAGTATGATGTCATCGACATAGACTTGAATAAGCAGCATGTCCTTCCTAGATTTCTTTATGAACAATGTCTTGTCTATGGTGCCTCTGGTGTAGCCGTTTTTGAGGGGAAATTGAGACAAAGTCTTATAACACAGCCTAGGTGCTTGATGTAGCCCATAAAGAGCTTTATCCAGTTTGCACACATAGTTAGGATGTTGTGGGTCTTTAAATCCAGGTGGCTGACAACACAGACTTCTCTATCTATATTCCCATACAAAATTGCACATTTGACATCAAGTTGATAGACTGTGAAGTTCTTGGAGGCGACAAAACCAAGGAAGATTCGCACAGCTTCAAGTCTTACAACAGGTGCAAATACATCAGTGTAATCTATACCTTCTTCCTTTGTGTATCCTTGAAACACAAGTCTTGCTTTGTTCTTGATGATCAAACCTCTATTATCTCTTTTGTTTCTGAACACCTACTTGGTGCCAATAGGGACTTAACCAGGTGGCAAAGGACATAGATTCCATACCTTTTGCCTCTTGAATTGAAGCAATTCCTCTTGCATAGCTTCATTCCAATTTTTTTCCTTGAGGGCTTCTTCCACCTTCTTTGGTTCCATTTGAGAGAGAAAGCATGAGTACAAGCATACATTCCCATTGTGGGTCTGACTTCTTTTTCCCACACCTTCTGATACATCCCCAATGATGTTTTTAGCTGGATGAGTGTTGTGTATCCTGAGCCTAGGAATCACATCTAATTGCATAGATATGTTTAGGTTTGAGAAGTTTCGCTCAGAACTTTGAACACTTTCTCCACCTGATATCTCACATTCATTCAATGAGGACTGATTGAATGAATGAGTGACATCATTAATGTCAGTATGCTGTGAAGCAGCATCAACAGTTGCATGTTCCTCCATGTCACTCTCTTCATCAGCTTGGTGTTGAGTGCCTGAATTGTCAACTTCTGGGTTGTGAGGCTCAATGAGTTGACAATTTGTTGAAGCTCCTTTGTTTCCTGAGATACTCATGCTTTCAGGACTTTCAGCAGTAGAAGTTTGTTCTTCATTTCTTCTTGGAGAACTGGAAATAGGTCTAGGTAGCTCAAACAGTTGATCTTCGTATGGGTCACTATGAGTTCCTGTTCCAACTGAAACATTCTCATGAGATGGTTTAGAATAGTTTTGAAACAATTCTAAATCAAAAATGTATTTAGGTCCATTCCCTCTAACACAAGGAGTGTGCTCATTAACAACAATATTGGATGATTCCTCAAATTGTTGAGTTTTGATATTATACACTCTATAAGCAAGAGAGGTGGAGGAATATCCAACAAAGATAGCATCATCCAACTTTTTAGCAAATTTTGCTAAATTTTCCTTTATGTTGAGTATGGTACACCTGCTACCAAAGGACCTAAGAAAGACAATAAACGGTGGCCTCTTGTTCCATAGCACATAAGGGGTCTTCCCATGAGGCTTAACAATGAGAACTCTGTTTTGCACATAACATGCAGTGCTGACTGCCTCTGCGCAGAAAGTTAGAGGCAGCTTTGAATCAGCTAACATTATTCTTGCAGCCTCAGTAAGTGTCCTGTTCCTCCTCTCAGCAACACCATTCTGTTGAGGAGTTCTAGGAGTATTATATTGTCTAGCAATCCCTTTTGAGTTACAAAATGAGCCAAGAACTTGATTCTTAAACTCAGTCCCTTGATCACTTCTAATGATTTTCACCTTGTGATCCTTTTGATTTTCAATTTTAAGACTAAAAGATTTTAAAGTTTTAGCTGTTTCATCTTTAGTTCTTAAAAAGAATACCCAAGTGAATCTTGTAAAATCATCAGCAATCACAAGGCAGTATGATTTCATTCCATGCTCATTATACTTATGGGACCAAAAAGATCCATGTGCATAAAGTGTAATGGAGTGGTGATAGAGTTAACTTCTTTGGATTTGTGAGTGACCTTGTGTTGTTTTCCTTTTAGGCAAGCAATACAGTTGTCTTTACAAAAAAACTCCTTTTTAGGCACACCATGTACCAAATTATTTTTAACTAAATTGTTCATGGTTTTAAAATTAACATGGCACATTCTTTTATGCCAAAGAGTTGACTCATCACCATTGGCTTTGGAAAGAAAGCATGATACTTCACCCAGTGGGGAAGCATTGTTCATGTCCAGCTTGTACATATCCCCTCTCCTGGGAGATCTAAGAAGCACCAATTCCCAAGGAATTTTCATCCCGGGTTTGAGAATAATGCACTCATGTTCTGTGAAAAGCATGTGGTGCTTTTGGTCATAGAATTGAGAAACACTTTGTCAACTTTTAACTTATCATTAGATACACTACCTATACCAGAAATGTATCCTCTGGCTTCACCTCCAAACTAAATAGGACCTCCGTTAAAATGTTCAAATTGTTGAAGAAGAGATCTGTTCCATGTCATGTGCCTGGAGCATCCGCTATCCACAATCCATATGTTTCCATTCTTGTCATGTGGATGTCCCTGCACATAAAGTGAGATGATTAGTTACTATTGGAAACCCAAGTTGTAGACCATAGTTATGCAGACCACAGATTATGCACTCAATATTACTCTTGATGGGGCATGATGGCTGTTGGTTCTTGCACTCCTTTTCTTCAACAACTTTCCCTTTTATCTTCTGATCCTTCAGTTGGACAGGAATGCTGTTACTACATTCCTTTCTTGGGTCAGAGTTTCCAACCACTTAGAATCTGGCTAAAATGAATATACCTTTTTTGTCTGGGATCTATGTTCATCCTAGACTCAGTCACCTTCTTAGCAGTTTTCTTTGCTGCCTGGATTTTGTTCTTTCTCTCTTTGGTGGTAAGCGATAGGACATCAGCGGTGGGAATGAGGTTTTCTACCTTGTTCTTCCCTGTGGTGGTCACCATAGTTGCATCATTCTTTTGCTCATTGGGTAGTGGGTCAGCAGTTGGAACCTCTTGCTCATGAGTGCCACATCTTGGCTATCTTACAGACACATAAGAGTGTGGTGAAGCAATTTCATTGGTTCCCAACCCACTTTTGTTTTGATAACACACCTTTGAGTGGGAGGATAATTATGCTCTTCAATAGCATACTTCTTTGCTTTAGCCTCAGCTATTACTAGCTGGGCTTGAGCCTCATTTAACTTAGAAATTAAATCCTTTAATGAGTCCTATAGTTTGTATGTTCATGTTTTAAAGAGGAAACAGTTTTCTCTAACTCTTCAATTTTGAGTTTATAGTCAGATTCTGCTTTCTTAAAATCAGATTTTAGGATGTTCAAGGACTCAATATTAGATTTAATTTCCCTGTTGTAATCCTGATAAAGTTTAACCTTAGCAATACAAGCTGGAGTATAGAGGTTTTCACATACCTTGCTGTCTTCAGTTCTAGCCATGAGTGCTTGAGCAGGAGTGACATCTTGCACCATGAAGCTCCAGTCAACTTCTTGAGCAATAGCCGCAGTTTGCTACTCAGTAGGTTTTGGTGCAGTCCTTAAGGTGGTAGGATGTTGGGAGGCTTGAGTTGCTCCAGGATTGGATCTTGGAGCTTTGCATCCTTAGCAAAGTGACCAAGCTGGTTACAGTTGTAACACTTGGCTTTGCTTTTATCAAATCCAAATTTGCTGTTGGTTGGATTCTAAGGGAACTGCCTTCCTGTTCTTTTGAAGAACTTCTTTGCTCTATAGGTTAGGAGATCCATCTATTGGATGATGTCCATGTACTCAATGTCATCTGGGCAAAAGCACTCTAGATCATCAAAGCAGAATTGAAAATCTCCAAAGTGTTCACTTCCTGAGACAAAGGCATAATTATCCTGAAAAGGAGTGTGTTGAGCCTGTTGAGACCTGGGTGTCTTAGGGGAAGTGATGTATGGCCTAGAAGAAGATGATGGCTGTTGGGAATAGTTCAAGTATAACTGGGGTTGTCTTGATTCTTCAGCAACATGTAGAGCATTGCTAACAGTAGGATTTGAGGGTCGGTTCATCTGTTGGCTTTTCTGAGTCTCCATTTCCATACGGTATCCATTAAGGATTCCGTACAGTTCAATAACGGTGAGAGTGTTAAGATTCTTAGTTCTCTTGATAGAAACACAATATAAAGTCCATTCATGAGGAAGTGCACTCATGAATTTCCTTACAATGTCTCCCTTCTGAAGATCCACTCCCACAGACTGAAGAGTGGTGATCAAGTTCATGTACCTGAAGTATTGTTGGCTCAAGGTCTTACCAACGATATATGTGAAGTTTTCAAACTTCTACTTCAGTACATCCTTCTTGGACTCATTGGATTCAGTGGAACCAGAGTACATCAGCTTCAAAGCATCAAAGAGTTCTTTGGTTGACTCGTATTACTGAAAGCCAACCATTATGGAGTTTGGTATGGATGTTAATAGTGCAGTCATTGCTTTGTAGTCAACGTCAATTTTTTTGAAGTCTTCATCAGAGTAGTCTTTAATGGCCTTTTCTATCATGGCACCATTACCCACTAGGGCTGCTACCTTAGGAACATAAGGACCATGGGTGACAGATTTCTACATGCGGCTATCTTGGTACTTGATGAACCCTTCAATACGTTTACACCAAGTTCCAAAATCATCAGGAGTGATGATAGGAGCCTTGGTCATGGTTCCCATTCCAGACTCAAAAAATTTCTGGTTAAGATCCATTAAAGTGAGGTGGGTGAGTGAGTGTGAAGAAACAAGGGTGATTTGGGACGGTTAGATCTGACAACCAAGAGCCTGAAGCTCTGATACCAATTGAAGCACCGGTTTTGACTCTAAACACATAACTCACTAAGTCTCACTTGATCGATGAAACACAGAATCTTAAACTAAAGTTGATAATAATATACGAAGTTAATGAACAAGAGAATGGTTTTCAAGATACTTGTATATATTACTTCTCAACTCAGTATTACAAGACTCTTAAGCTCATGCTACATAAGTTACAATGAGAAACTATATATACTACTATCTCAGCCGGTTATACTTGGAAAACCAGCTTGAATCTACTACTAGACAAATACTACATTGCTAGAAGTAAAGTAACTAAGATAAAATTATATCCTAGATAAGGTAGTCATGACAGGTCCATGAATTACTTTTTGGTACCAACTAAAAATGGTATCTGTACTAAGTTGAAAAGGTGAACAGTTGATTAAAGTATGGTTAACTACATGGGTTAGGAAAAGCACCATGCAGTGTATCAGAGTTTGTCAGACATACCATACTTCGGAAGGAGAACTGCTTGGATCTTCTAAGACTTTGTTCTATACTTCGGAAGGAAAACTACTTAGTCTTGGAAGACTTAGTTTTTCCTCCGGAAGCTCTTCAAACATAATGCTTCGGAAGATCTTTGACATAGCTGCGAAAGAGTAGTTTTTGTCTTCGGAACACTTCTTCAACTTGTACACAAAATTGTTCTAAGTGTTGTTTTGGTTACACCAGCCTCATATGATCTAACACTCCACAAGCTCATCAAGTGGGAAAAGAAGCATTTGTTCATCTTCTACTCCCAGGATGAACTTACCGAACGCGTAAATTCCAGCATGGACCGTTAGGCAATGATTGGACTTTTGTTTGAATGTTATAATTCTTAAAATTTACTTTGAGTGGTCTAAGGGTTTTCTTAAAATGAAACTACTTTATTGTTATTATTTGAAGAGACTAATGATTTATGATACTATTGATAGCTGATACCTCGGGTTATTGATACTGCTGGGATATCTGATACTATTGCCATCACTACTACAATAAGTACTATTATTATTGCAATCATGACCTATGAGAAACCAAATTACTCATGATATTTCTTACAGGACATCGAGGTTATGGCAGACAAAGGGAAGGCACATGCGTACCCAACTGACGGTACTGCACCAGCTGGGAGCCCTAAGAGGGCGACGCTGCGGACAGAGTATGAAGAATACTTGAGGAGATGCGGACACCCGGGCTGGATATCCGTTATGTCTGATGACACTGAGCCATCGGAGGACTCTTCCTCGACATCTCCCTCCAGGAGCTGAACGCGCTCCCAATCACCGCATGTTGCAGCTCTTGCACACTCACCTATTGCACCTATAGGAAATAGGGGTGTACGTGTTATCCCCGCCCAAGCAAGAGTACTAGGCCAGGACCCTCAGTATCCTTTAGGATGCCACCTCCTCCTCCACCGTCTGTTAGGACATCGACACCTGCACCACCAATGTTTGACCCGCTCCGACACCACCCACATGATGAGAAATGGATGCCACAGAGGTACAGCGTGTATGATGGCCCTAGTGTGCTAGTTTGTGACTGGTACTCCCAGTCTAGCCGCCGGGCAAGCGACGTAGGTCCCTCTGATGCTGCATTGGATGAGATTCTGAAGACCGTTCGTCGTCACGAGCTGCCACTCCAGCACGCCACTCGGACCTCCCAATCCGCCCAGTTTCAGGCCATGATGGCTTTGCATGGGGTCCAACGATTAGAGCAAGAACAAAGGAAGAAGAACTCAGGGTGGCTAGGGTGGCTGAAGAAGAAATGGATGTGAGAGCATGGAGAAGATGTGGGATTGTCTGTCTCTTAGACAGTTGAAGGCAATAATTTTATTATTATCAGATACTACTATTATTATGTATTATGGGGGTGATGGCACCTTCCAATTTGTAAGAGTATAACTCTGATGCAATTCTAATTTTGCTGATACTATTAACCCAATCTATCTATGAAACTACTTCTAATGGTGCTGATTCTGCAAGGTAATTTGTATTGAATTGCAATGTGATATGACATGTGTAGGAATTTTTTCTTGCATTCTTTTTGGGTTGAACTATCCTAAATTAATTTAACAGAACATATTAGAGGTATTTAGTGGTGTGTATATTACACTCCCTCCTGTTAGAACGTGGTATATTAGGATAAGTGATGCATGGGCTGTTTGAAACAAAAAAAAATTTATGAGATGCTAAACGAATTTATCTGTGATGCTACCAGAATGCCGACCAGACAAGGAACCCATATTGGAAGACCAGGAGCTACGAGTGGTCATCATAGGGAAGCTAGACCAACCGAAAACCAACCCCTTACTCCACTAAGAACTCCCCGTGGAGAGAATGTCAATCAGGGGAATGATGAGAGAATTGCCAACCTCGTAGCACAATAAATTGCTAACGCCATCCCGACCATCATTGATCAAATCAATGCGGACCGGAACAACCCCAGTGGTAATGATGGATCCGGGAACAATGAGGGCAACAATGAGGAAGCTGAAGCATTGATGCTCCTACAAAACTTTCATGGCGTGCAAGCTGAAGGATTTCTATGATACCGAGGGTGCGATTGAGACGTACCGATGGATTGATGAAATGGAAGCCGTCCTAGATATCAGCGAATGTAAGATGGAACACATGGTGAGGTATGCTTCCCAGTCACTCAAGGGATCAGCACTAGAATGGTGGAAGACTGTTACTCAGCCCAGGGGAAGAAACGCTGCTAACCAAATAAGTTGGACCGAATTTAGGGAAATGATAACCAACAAATACTGCCCCGCCAATCAACTGGAGAAACTGGAGTCTAAATTTTTGAGCCTTGAAATGAAAGGCCCTAACTACACCGAGTACATCAACCGCTTCTTAGCCCTGGCTCGACTGGTGCCACACCTGGTGACACCGGAATCCAAGGGCGTAGCACGTTTCATCTGGGGACTACATCCCAGAGTCAGGGGTATGGTTTGATCCTCTAGGCCCTCAACCCTGCAAGCTGCGGTCGACTTCACCAGTAGTTTGACCGATGATCTAGTCAGGGCTGGGTGGACTGAACAAAACAGGATAGAGGAAAGGAGGAAGTCGATGTGTGAGAAGAGAAAATTGTTTGATGGGAGGAAAGCAATTGGTAGCAGTAGTGGGTCAAGCAAGAAGGGTTTTGAAGGTATAAGGCGCGAAGACCAGGGGGGAAGGACTCGAAAGCTATGCTCGGGAACAAGCCCATTCTGCAACAAGTGCAAACTGCATCATCAAGGGGAGTGCAACCCAATGCCCTGCTTTCGATGCAAACGACCAGGTCATCTGATTAAGGATTGTACGTATGTGCCAGGTAAACAATGCTATGAGTGTGGAGATCCAAGGCACATGAGGAATAAGTGTCCTAAGCTGGGGAGAGATAAGGACGCCAGACCCAATAAGCCTAAAGGACGAGCATTCGTGATGGATCCAGCCGGTGCTCGTAAGGAACCTGATGTGGTCAATGGTACGTTCCTTATAAATAATCATCCTGCTACCGTTCTATTTGATACTGGAGCAACTGCTAGTTTTGTCTCTAGCACTTTTAGGCCTTTGATTGACTTGAGTGCATGTGTCCTGATTGATACGTTTGCCGTAGAATTAGCTGAAGGTAACATCTTAGAAACTAATGAAGTCATCAAGGATTGCTTAATGAACCTAGAAGGTAGTACATTTAAGATAAACCTGATGCCTATTAAGCTAGGAGGATTTGATGTGGTTGTTGGTATGGATTGGCTGGCTAAGTATAGAGTCGAAATCGTGTGTGATGAGCGCCTACTTAAGATACCATTACACGACGGGAAGGTGTTAGTTGTTCATGATGAAAGAAGTAACATGCTATATCCTATGATATCCCATTTGAAGGCAACCAAGAGTCTCATGAAGGGATGCCCAACTTTCATAGTTTATGTAATGATAGCCAAAAAGGAAAAGAAGATTGAGGATATACCAGTGGTTTCGGAATATCCGGAAGTATTTCCCGAAGACCTACCGGGACTCCCTCCGACTCGTCAGGTTGAGTTCCAAATAGATCTATTGCCTAGTGCTGCACCAGTAGCCAAGACACCGTACCGACTTGCCCCACCCGAGATGAAAGAACTAATGCTACAAATCCAAGAGCTACTCGACAAGGGGTTTATACGACCGAGTGTGTCTCCATGGGGTGCCCCGGTGCTATTCGTGAAAAAGAAGGATGGAACCCTACGTATGTGTATTGATTATCGGGAACTAAACAAACTGACAATAAAGAATCGTTACCCTCTTTCGAGAATTGATGACCTATTCAATCAACTGCAGGGGTCAAGCTATTTCTCTAAAATAGACTTAAGGTCAGGGCACCATCAACTAAAAATAAGAGAGGAAGACATACCCAAAACAGCCTTTAGAACTAGATATGGACATTATGAGTACCTGGTCATGCCTTTTGGACTGACTAATGCACTAACGGCATTTATGGATCTCATGAACCGAGTGTGCCGCCCATATCTTGACAAATTTGTGATTGTATTTATCGACGACATCCTGATCTACTCCCGTGGAAAGGAAGAGCACGGGAAGCACCTTAGGCTGATTCTCGAGTTGCTCAAGAATGAACAACTATATGCCAAGATCCCCAAATGCGAATTTTGGATGCGAGAGATCCAATTTCTAGGGTATGTCGTAAATAAAGATGGAATTCAAGTGGATCCTTCAAAGATAGAGGCTATTAAGAACTGGAAAATTCCAGAAACTCCTACTGAGATAAGATAGTTCCATGGATTGGCCGGATACTATAGAAGGTTTAACAAGGACTTCTCGCGTATTGTACAACCGTTAACTGCCTTGATCAAGAAGAATACAGCTTTTGAGTGGGAACAAGAGCAGAATGAAGCATTCAAAACACTCAAGGAAAAACTATATAGTGCACCTATCCTCGCCCTCCCAGAAGGAGTTGAAGATTTCGTGGTCTATTGTGACGCCTCGCGTCAGGGACTGGGATGCGTGCTAATGCAGCGCAACAAGGTAATTGCTTATGCATCCAGACTGCTGAACGATCATGAGAAGAACTACACAATGCATGATCTAGAATTGGGTGCCGTGGTTTTTGCACTCAAAATGTGGAGGCATTATCTCTATAGCACAAAGTGCATTATTAACATTGACCATAGAAGTTTGCAACACATTCTTGGTCAGAATATGCTAAACATGCGTTAGAGAAGATGGGTTGAGCTATTAAATGATTACGAATGTGAAATCTGCTACCATCCCGGCAAGGCCAATGTAGTGGCGGATGCCTTGAGCAGGAAAGAAAGAGAAGAACCCTTTCGTGTCTATGCCTTAAGGATGAGTGTGTATACTGACCTTATTACGAGATTAAAAGAAGCTCAAGGCGAAGCGCTAAAGGAAGATAAATTAGCAGAGGAGTTGTTAACAGGAATGGAGAAGCGGTTAGAGTTGAGCAACGATGGTATATATAAATATGAAGGAAGAACGTGGGTACCGAAGTACGGGGGAATTAGAGAGGTGATCCTAGACGAAGCCCACAAATCAAGGTACTCGGTTCAGCCCGGAAGTGACAAAATGTACCAAGATCCCATAATGGGTACCGAAGGCACTTTTCTGGTGGCCTGGAATCAAGAAATCAATCGCTATATATGTTGGGAAATGTTTAACGTGCGCCATGGTGAAGGCTGAAAATCAAAAACCGCCAGGGACGTTACAACAGCCCGAAATCCCATAATGGAAATGGGATAACGTCACGATGGATTTTGTTACAAAACTACCCAGAACTTTCAGAGGTCATGATGCTATCTTGCAAATAGTGGATCGGTTAACTAAATCAGCTCACTTCTTGCCGATTCGAGAGGACAATGACCTGACAAAGCTGGCCCAACTGTACATCAATGAAATAGTGACCAGGCATGGGGTGCCACTATCAATCATCTCCGACCGTGATAGTCGTCTCACTTCTCGTTTCTGGAAGTCACTCCAGCGGACTTTAGGAACCCGTCTGGATTTAAGCACTGCTTACCACCCACAAACTGACGGTCAGAGTGAAAGAACCATCCAAACCTTGGAAGATATGCTAAGGGCTTGCGTGATTGACTTTGGAGGGAACTGGGATAACCATCTTCCTCTAGTAGAGTTCTCCTACAATAATAGTTACCACACAAGTATAAAAGCAGCTCCATATGAGGCCCTATATGGTAGGAAATGCCGATCACCGTTGAGTTGGAATGAGATTGGAGATAGCCAAGTAATGGGACACGACATCGTGATGGAGACCACCGATAAAATATTTTTAAAATCAATGAGCGTTTAAGAGCAGCCAGACACCGTCAGAAGAAATACGCTGACAGAAGGCGAAAACCTTTAGAATTTCAAGTGGGTGAAAGAGTAATGCTAAAAGTAGCACCATGGAAGGGAACTGTGAGGTTTGGAAAGAAAGGAAAGCTAAGCCCGAGATACATAGGACCATTTGAGATACTAGCAAGAATTGGCCCCGTGGCGTATAAATTAAAGCTACCTCAAGAGTTAAGTTTCATACATGACACCTTCCATGTGTCAAATTTGAAGAAGTGCATGGTAGATAAGACCATGGAGTTACCTTTGAAAGAAGCGAGGATTAATGACAAATTGAACTTCGTGGTAGAGCCTATAGAGATCACCGACCGGCTGGTCAAGAAACTCAAGCGAAGTCGCATACCCAAGGTCAAGGTAAGATGGAATTCTAAGCGAGGACCTGAATTCACCTGGGAGCGGGAAGATGAGATGAAAAAGAATTATCCACACCTCTTCAGATCCACTCATTCTGGAGCTTACCGAAGCTAAAAATTTCGGGACGAAATTTCCCAAACGGTGGGAGAATGTAACAACCGACCTCTAGGTCATAATTCTAACCTTTAACCTCCTGTATCATTACCCATACAATTAATAGTAATGTAATATCATTATTATTACTATTATTAGTGATAATTATTGCTACTGTTTCTATTGTCATTTTATCATTTCATGTGCCATTTTGCAGGATTTAGTCAAAACTAGCCTTAGCAAAGAATAACTTCGTGTTCCGGGAAAGTCAATTAGTCACCCTTGCAAAAATTAAATCCTAATTGAAACAATTAAATTGTGTGCACTCACACACCGTTCACAGTTAGAAACATGCATATACATGCATAATACTTAAACAACTAACTAAAAATTACCATCTAAAATACTACACCACACTACACTACATAATAACATTTATAATTAAAATTTAAAATAAAACCCACTCGACTCCAAAATACTCGGCCGCCCCCCTCTCCACCAATCCACTCCTCTCTTCTCCACTACATACCACCACACCCTCCTCCACTCTCCATTCATGCAATTTTATTCAACCACCACACACACACACTCTTCCTTCTCTATTCTCTCTTGATTTCTCCAGCTGAAACACACTCAAACACACCAAAAATTCTCTCCATTTCAGCCACATACTCGAAGAACACCATCAAACCCCATCGGCCAAGCATCAAACTAACAAAGGGGTGCTACCTTGAGAGCTTTTGATACACGGTTTCATCAAGTTCAACTTCTCCAGCCCTTTTTCGAAGATTTCCAGACCATTTTGTCTCTCTACACTCTCCAAACCGTGAACCATACGAAGAGTAAGCTTCATCTTACCCGAAACAAACTATGTCATGTGTTATTCTTTCTTTTATCCACCAAAAACCTTAATTTCTTTGTTCTAACAGAATCCCACTGCTATAACCTTTTTCTTGAAGAGCTTTTAACTTCACTAGATGTATCTCACACGATATATTGGTCATACTATGGGTGGAACACAAGTTACACCTTGAAAACATTCTTTTGGGTAATTTTGGCACCATTGAACCTAATGTCTTGTAACCCTCCGTAACCCAAGCTTGTAATCTTCTTAAAAAAAGTTTTTAAACCTCTTAATAACCTTTTTTGTAAGTTACAAAATGTTTTGGTGATGAATGGGTACAATCTATGATGTTTTACACATGTGTAAATGGCTAAAATGGTGAAATCTCTCAACTACAAGCTTATTTCATGGTTACATGTTAGATCTGTATGTTAGAGCTAATTTTCAGTAGGTTTTGGATTTTATTGGGTGTATGAAATGTTGTCTAAGGCTGAAAAATAATAATAGTGGGGATTATAGACATTTTGAACATATTCGGGACCCGAAAGGTGGTAAATTGACTTAAAAATAAGAGGACATAGAGTATGACCATGTTAAAAATAATTACAGGCTCTAAAGAGGTTATCAAAGTGAAATTGGTCGGATTTTTGGATAAATGGGTCTAAGAACAATTTAAATAAAATTTTTAGTTAAAAACGGGCCTTAACCGGGTGATTTTTTGAAGAAAATCATGGAAATGCAAGAATAAACCTAAAATCTATGGGAGACATGTTATTTCAGTAAGTTTGGAACTTTAAGACTTAACGATGGTGAAAAATTGATCAAACATGACTTCGAACGGTCGATTTCGGGTAGAAACGCGTTTTAACAGGTTGAACTTAAAAACGAGACTTTCAACAAAAAGGGCTAAAAAATACATTCCCAACAGATTATAAAACTTAATAAAAGTCCTTAAAATAATATTTAAATTTTTAAGGCATAAAACTATAAGATTTAATACTTAACCGTTAAAAACCTTCTGTTTTACCGTAACCGGTAACTTAAAAACATATGTTTACCAACTCAAATCTAAAGTTCTGAAATTTTGAAACTTAAATTGATTAAGATGTATTACTTACTCCAAAAATGTGTTATTTGGTCATAAAGGCCATTAAATGTAAAGAAACAAACTTTAGGGTAGAAATTGTAAATTCTGAAACTTGAGGTGCTAAACAGTAAATTCTACCAAAACTCTATAAAACGACCCAATGGCCTTGTAATCACTTGGAAAACTTAATTTAACTTGTATCAATGACCTAATAGTGTAAAAATCTATATTTATCCTTAAGAAACCATGACTTTCTATAAAAAGAAACTTTCTAATGCAAGCCTTGGCAAATCTAAGCTAATTGAACATTTAACCCTTAACACTTTTTTTTGCCTACCTCGTATGACCTTACAATTAGTTTCTTATCACATAATCTTGTTGGTGGGGTGCTAGACTTGAAACCTTCCCGGTACTCGAAGAACCTGTTGCTTGAAACTTAAGGTGAGTTCTAGTGTCCCCCTTTTTACTACTGTTTTTGGGATGAAGCATGCTCTATTTAAACTGAATTAAATCTGTGCTATATGATGATGCTATATGTTTTGGAAGTGTTAGAACCTGCGTTTACTTTTATCACGATAATTAATTCTTGTGTGAACCGCTTGTTTTATATGGGTAGATCTACTTGGGGAATCCCCCACACACAGTGCCTTCCTTGGTGAACGGGAAGGGTACCACACTGAGATCCTACGGGGTCGTTTTTGGCATGTGACAAGTTTTAATAAGATACTAGGGTGAACCATCCAACAGGTATGGTCCACCGTATGAGGCTCAGTTCTTCCTTCGGGATTAGCCGGTATAACATAACTTTAGAAGAGGCTAGCCGGGACTGAGTGCAGGGTTGATTGTGATCCCCACAACAATGAAACTATGATTTTTAAATCAAATATGGATTTTATTGAATCCTTTTGTGTTTAAACTTTAAGCACTTGAATTCACCAACTTTTTAGTTGACAAAATTTTCTTTGAGCATGTTTCAGGTAACCCGTGATGAAGGTCTGGCTTTTGTAGAAGACTTATGACGACCTAGCACCGTGACCCATGGCATTTGCTTTGATTAGTTTTAAAACATTTGGAACAAGTTAAATTTGGTTATCATGGAACAATTTGTATTGTTGAATTTATGTATTTGTATTGGTGGCTAGACCTACTTCTAGCCTAGTTTTTCTTTAAACATTAATGCCATGTGATGTTCTCTCCTTTTGTACTCTTATGATGGTTTGTTTTCGCTGCCATATGTTGTTGCTATTCTGTGACGTCCCACCCTACCTGTGCCCGGGGTGTGACATTGGGGGATTAGCATATGGCAGGACCAATATGAAAGTGAAAGACGTTAATGAATGAATATACGAAGAAGAACGATGATGAAAGATGATGAAAGATAATAATAATTATTATCAAGATGTATGTATGATGTATGATCACATACAAAAGTAAAGGAAATGTTTTAACGAAAAGTAAAGTATTTTCTTATAAAACTAGAACTCACTCAGTGTCGCTAATTTTTTGTATGCATAATAGTTGGCAGGTAATGGTGATGCTGAGGAGAGCAGGCATGGATGCATAAGCTACTGGGGAAAGTTCAAGTCTGGCATTCATAATTTTTAGGATAGTTATTGTATTTATACAAATTTTGAGATGTAAACGAAATGACATGATGTTTTGACATGATTTTAATTATTAATGAAAAGATATATTTCCACTGTAAAATGATGTTTTTTAAATGTATTATGCTATGATTGACCAACTGTAGGCGTCCCGGAATGGGGCCTTACAAGTTGGTATCAGAGCTAAAGTTTATGAGAATAGGATAAAATCATTTCCAAAACCAAGAGTTAAACTAAAAATGGGTCAAAAAGGGAAAAGGGGATGCCAGTCAGAGTAGCTACATGCCTGCAGGTAAATGTTTTATGTAAATTAATAGAAAAAAAATTATATGCGTGTGCTATGTGAATTATGTGCTCTTAGTAGATTTGGATACTTATGTAGTCAGGATAGGAAATGCTTTGGGAAATGAAGAGTAAAGTATGTGGCTAATCATAACTGGCTAATGTAATTAGGGACTTACTATACTTGACATAATCTAAGCTATTACCTTGAATGACCGTGTTGGTGTTTGAATCTTATATTACTTAAGAGATGGCTGGTGGAAGGTCTTTGAAGGCTTCTTGAGGTGAAGGTCGTGGTGGATGTGGTGCTGGGCCACGTGTCACAAGGAACAGGGCTAAGACTGCCAAAACGGCACCTGAAGAGCCCGACCTTCATCACCATGAAGGTGGGGATGAGAGTGCTAACCTGAGGGCCTTAGTGAAAGAGGCTGTAGTTGAGGAAGTTCATCAAGTCATGCAGATGATTCTGCCGTCTGTGGTGATTGAGGTCATTAGAGCCGTAAGGGAGGATGAAAGGAAGGAGAAGAAGGGAAAGAAGAATGCTGTTAGGCGAGGGGGCGAAGAAGGAGGTTCAGAGAAAGGGAGCAACCAGAGATGGAGATGGTTGTCTACAGTGATGATGAGGAAGAGGAAGCTGTGCCGAAAACTGCTAAAGGGTGCAACTATGGGGCATTCCAGAGATGCAAGCAACTAACTTTCGATGGGAATAGGAATGCTGTTGCTGCTCACCGATGGGTGAGGGAAATGGAGGCTGTGTTGAATGTCAGCAAGTGCAAGGAGGATCAGAAGGTGAAGTTTGCTACCTACTCATTTGTGGATTCGGTCTTATGCTGGTGGGACAATATTATCCAGGCAGAGGGTAGCAGGGCGAATGGAAGGATGAGGTGGAGTGAACTGAAGAAGCTGGTGATCGAGGAGTTCTGTCCTCACAGGGAACCCGACAAGATCGATAGAGAGTTCCTATAGTTGGAGGTAGGAACCATGACACACCAGCAGTATACGACTAAGTTCAATGAGATGGCAAGACTGGTGCCAAAGCAGGTGACACCCTTGTCATGAAAGATAAAAAGATACATCCAAGGTCTGCCAGCGGATATTCATAAACATCTGATCACCGCCCGGCCAAGCACGTATAGGTTGGTGGTAGACCTGGCGGGGAGACTATTTGATGAAAGGGAAGAGGTGGTAGTGGTGGAGGTGAGTAAGAAAGGTGGTGGTGACAGAAAATGGAACGGGAAACGATTTGGCAGTGGTGGTTTCACTCCAAAGAACAAAAAGGCAAGGGTGGATGACCGGAGGGTGGTGACGGTAGGTACAGGGACGAGGATGTGTAATAAGTGTGGGAAAGAGTATGTGGGGGAATGTTAGTGGGGATCAAATCTCTGCTTTAAGTATGGGAAGGAGGGCCACAAGGCAAGAGATTTTGGAGGGGTGAAGTGCTACAACTGCGGTGAGGCAGGGCATTTGAGTAGGGATTGTAAGAAGCCGAAGGATGAGAAATCCGGGGCAAGAAAGGGGATTAAGAAAGAGAAGTAGGGGAGAGGGCTAAAGCAAGGGCATTCACTATGACCCGGGAGGAGGCTAGGGTGGACCCTGATGTTGTGTCAGGTACGTTCCTAGTAAACCAAATTTGTGCCTCTGTGCTTTTTGATTCTAGTGCTAGTAGGATTTTTATTTATGCTACCTTCTATGATAAGTTACCCGCTCGGAGTAGAAATATTGATAAGCCCTTTGATGTAAAAACTGCCATTGGTAAGTCTACTAGGATATCTGATGAGATAGAAGATTATGACATAAAGTTGGAAGGCCATAGCTTCTCTGCTAGGTTGTTTGTAATGCCCTTAGGCGGATTTGATGTAGTCCTAAGGATGTTTTGGCTGGCAGCCTATGAGGAAAACATCGTGTGTCGCAAGAAGATGATTGGATTGAACGCACCCGATGGGAGCTCGGTGTCAATTTATGGTGATAGAGTTAGTACAGTCCCGAAAGTAATGTCGATGGTTGTGGCGGAGAAGTGTATGAGGCATGGATATGGTGCCTATATAGCCTACGTGAAGGATGTGGATGCATCTATACCATGATTGATGGACATACCGGTCATATGTGACTTCCCCAACGTGTTCCTAGAGGATCTATCAGGTATGCCACCTAACCGCGAGATTGAGTTCCAGATCGATCTGATACCAGGTGCCCAGCCTGTTGCTAAGGTGACGTATCGCCTAGCTCCATTTGAGATGAAGGAATTGATGACTCAGCTGCAAGAGTTATTGGATAAGGGGTTCATTCAACTGAGTATCTCCCCATGGGGTGCTCTGGTCTTATTTGTTAAGAAGAAGGATGGTAGCATGAGGATGTGTATTGACTATCGTGAGCTGAACAAGTTGGCTGTGAAGAACCGATATCTATTACTGAGGATTGATGACTTGTTTGATCAGCTCCAAGGTGCCAGTTGGTTCTCGAGGATAGACCTTCGATCTGGCTACCATCATCTAAAGGTGAGGGAGCAGGATATTCCTAAGACAACTTTTCATATGTGTTATGAACACTACGAATTCCTCGTGATGTCCTTTGGTTTAACCAACGCGCCAGCTGCTTTTATGGATTTAATGAATCGGGTGTGTCAGCCTATTTTTGATAAATCAGTGATTGTGTTCATTGATGATATTCTGATTTAATCGAAGAGCGAGAAGGAACATGCTGGTCATATTCGGGAGGTGCTGGAGATGCTTAGAAGGGAGAAGTTGTATGCCTAGTTCTCCAAATGCACATTCTGGTTACGCGAGGTTCAGTTTTTAGGTCATGTGGTCAACCCGGAAGGGATCCTGGTAGACCCGGCAAAGGTTGAGGCGGTGATGCAATGGAAGTCTCCAAAGAAGCCAACTGAGATTTGTAGTTTCTTGGGTTTGGAGGGCTACTACAGAAGATTCATTCAAGACTTCTCCAAGATAGCTTCACCATTGACTAAGTTGACCTGTAAGGATGTGAAGTTTATATGGGTTGTAGAGAAGGAGAATGCTTTCGAAGAGCTAAAGACGAGATTGACTCAAGCTCCTGTCTTCACATTTCCCGAAGGGAGCGAAGACTTGGTGGTCTATTCGGATGCTTCTTATTCATGATTGGGTTGCATGTTGATGCAATGGGGGAGGGTAATAGCCTATGCATCCAGGCAGTTGAAGATACATGAGGCTAACTACCCTACTTATGATTTGGAGTTGGCGGCTGTGGTTTTTGCAAAGAAAGATTTGGAGGGACTCCTTGTACAAGACGAAGTGCACAATCTTCACTCACCACAAGATCTTGAAGTACTTATTCGAGCAAAAGGATCTCAATATGAGGCAAAGGAGGTGGTTAGAGTTGATCAAGGATTATGATTGTGAGATCCCACTACCATCCGGGCAAGGCCAACGTGGTGGTAGATGCCCTTAGTTGAAAGGAGAGACCTGAGCTGATACGGGTGAAGGCTTATCAGTTGGTCATGACCTCCGATGTGATGATGCAGGTCAAAGAATTTTAGGATGAAGCTCTGAAAGAAGATCATATGAACTCCGAAAGGATGAAACGTCTAGTCGCCGAATTGGGGGAGAACAGTCTTGGTGTCAGGACCCTATCAGGGCGGTGTTATGGAGATCTATATGGGAAGATCATGGATGAGGCTCATAGGACTCGATACTCAATTCATTCCGGTGCTACAAAAATGTATCAGGATATGAAGAAGGATTATTGGTGGCTGGGAATGAAACGCGACATAACGGAGTATGTGAGTAAGAGCCTTACTTGTCTGCAAGTGAAGGCGGAGCATCAGAAACCATACAAGAAGATCCAACCTTTGGACGTACCTGAGTGGAAATGGGAGTACATCACCATGGACTTCATTACGAAGTTGCAGCGTATGGCAAGGGGGTATGATGCAATATGGGTGATAGTTGACCACCTAACAAAGAGTGCACAATTTCTGCCGATCCGTAAGATGTATTCATCTGAGAGGTTGCGGATCTGTTTATTAAGGAGATTGTAGTTTGTCAGGGCGTACCTGTTCTATCGTGTCTGACCATGACACTCGGTTTACTTCAAAGTTTTGGAAGAGATTTCATGATGCCATGGGGACGAGGTTACACATCAGTATGACTTACCATCTTCAGACAGATGGCCAGTCGGAAAGGTGTATTCAGATGCTAAAGGATATGCTTCGAGCATGCGTCATTGATTTTGGGGGAAGCTAGGATGATCACTTACCGTTAGCCGAGTTCTCATATAACAACAGTTACCATGCCAGCATTGATATGCCCCCTTATGAGATGCTATACGATAGAAGGTGTAGGACGCTCGTGTGTTAGGGCGATATCGGGAAGAAGGAGTTGGGGAGAATTGAGGTGATCGAGGCTATGACCGAAAAGTTGGAGAAGATCAAGGCCTTTAAGAATGTAGCAAAGGATTGACAGAAGTCGTATGCCGACAAGAGGTGTAGACCGATCGAGTTTAAGGTGGGCGATAGAATTATGTTGAAGGTCTCGCCTTGGAAAGGCATCATCTGGTTCAGAAAGCGAAGAAAGCTAAGCCCAAGGTATATAGGGCCTTTCCAATGAGTTAAGTGAAATTCATCCGACGTTCCATGTATCTCATTTGAGAAAGTGCTTAGCTAATAAGGATATGAGTGTGCCACTCGAGGACATCGAGATGGATGAAGGGCTTAATTATGTAGAGCACCAGTGGTCATCATTGACAGAAAAGAGAAGAGGATAAAGAATAAAGTGGTTCCACTTGTACGAGTACAGTGGAAGCACCAGAAGGGGTCAGAGTCCACTTGGTAAACCGAGGAAGAGATGAGGCAGCATTATCCTCAATTATTCAGTGACTAACAAGTTTCAAGGACGAAACCTAAATAAGGGGGTGGACTTGCAACGCCCTGGAAAATTCAAAACGAGCCAATTAATAATAATGGGCTTAGTTGAGGGTTAATTAATATAAATAAGAGGAAAAGTGGATTATGGATCAAATTAACCTTACGGGTTATGTGTTAAACAAGTTTAAGGTCCCGTGAACACCCGGTATACAAACACAAATCAGCCATTTACCTCTCATTTGCAACCAACTCACCAACTTCCTAGAGAGAGAAAGTAGAGAGAGAAAGTGAAGGAAAAGTGAAGATTTGAGGCTATATTGATCAAAGGATTAAAGATCTGCATTTTTGGGCACCAAACAACAAGTAAAGGGCAAGAATCCAGACTGTGTACTGTGAGCATACTTAACATGAAGCTTCTTGTTGAGACCAGGTGAGTTTCTAGCCCCTTTTTACACAAGTTTTTACATTTTGGAGCTATTATGCATACTGAAATGCTTGTTAATGCTAGTATATGCTTGTGATGATGTTGCTTTTGATGTTAAGCATGTTAGAACAGCCTTAGATGCGATAAGTTATGACTGGGCGGAAAACCCGTAGTTTTCACGCGAGCAGTTAGGTGTGCGGTACGAAATTTGAATCTAATAGTTCTAATACGAGATGATGCTGATGTATTGTTAAGTTTTCGCATGGATTGCTGTTTTATGTGTTATGTTATCTTTTCATGTTTAAATGGTTTAAAAACAATATGTCTTATGATGTGACTTTACTTGGTATGTTATGTATATATAAGTAAAGTATTATGTAATGAAAGTGAAAGATAATGATGATGAAAAGTGGAACGTAATGAATGAATGAAAGTCTTGCAAGCAAAATGTATGGAGGTGCACAACCATTTTGTCGTTAGCTCAATAGAAGTGCGGCTTAGCTAGCCCATGAGGATGCGTTTTAGGGGTCTAATCCTTGAGATTGATGAAATGCGATGGGGTCACTGTCGCTTTACCCCGGTACTGTGTCAGCTTTGTGCATAATGTTTGGGGGTTTATTTATAAGCCTCAGCATAGTACCAGCTTCTTGCACATGTTGGGGGTTTAGTATATAGCAGGACCTATATGAAAGTGAACGATGTTAATGATTTAATGTACAAAAAAGAACGATGATGACAGATAATAATAATTATTATCAAGATGTATGCATATTGTATGATCACATATGAAAGTAAAGGAAATGTTTTAATGAAAAGTAAATTATTTTGTTATGAAATTAGTACTCACTCAGCATCGCTAACTTTTTGTATGTATAATAGTTGGCAGGTAGTGGTTGATGCTAAGGAGAGCAGCATCGATGCATAAGCTACTGGGGAAAGTTCAAGTCTGGCATTCATAATTTTTGGGATAGTTATTGTATTGATACAATTTTTGAGATGTAAACGAAACAACATCATGTTTTGACACGATTTTAATTATTAATGAAAAGATATATTTCCACTGCAAAATTATGTGTTTTAAATGTATTATGCTATGATTGACCAACTGTTGGCGTCCCGAGAACGGGGCCTTACACTATTGAAACACGCTCAGTAGTGGCAGTTGTATCTACATGAGTCACCCCTACTCCGATGTGGGCTAGATATCAAAGGTTCCTTGGGACTCAGTTGATCCGGAGAGGGGTGAGGTAGATCTACATCATGGCCTTGATGAAACATGATATCCTCATCAGGTTAGGTTAATAGGTCAAGAATCACTCCCATAGACTAAAGAGAGGTGATCAAGTCCACTCATGGTGAGAGTGTTGAGATTCTTAGTTCTCTTGATTGAGACACAATAGAAAGTCCACCCATGAGGCAGTGCACTCATGAATTTTCTTACTATGTCTCTCTTCTCAAGAATCACTCCCATAGACTAAAAAGAGGTGATCAAGCCATGTATCTAAAGTATTGTTGGCTCAAGGTCTCACCAACAATATATGTGAAGTTCTCAAACTTCTACTTTAGTGCATCTTTCTTTGACTCCTTGGATTCAGTAGAACAAGAGTACATCAACTTCAAAGCATCAAAGAGTTCTTCGGCCAGCTCACATTGCTTAAAGCCTAGCATTATAGAGTTTGATATAGCAGTAAGCAGAACAGTCATGGCTTTGAATTCAACGTCCATTTTCTTATAGTCTTCATCTGAGTAGTATTCACTGCCTTCTTAATCATGGCACCATTTCCTACTGGAGATTCCACTTTTGGCTTGTATGGACCATGGGTAACAGACCTCCACATTCGGTTATCATTGTACTTGATGAAGCCTTTAATCCGGATGCACCAAGTCTTAAAATTATCAGGAGACATGGTAGGATCCTTGGTCGTAGTTCCCATCTCAGACTTAGAGGACTTTTTGTTGAGAGCCATTATGGTGAAGTGAGTGAGTATGAAGAAACAAGGGTGATTTAGGATGGTAAGATCTCACAATAAAGAGCCTAAAAAGCTCTGATACCAATTGCAGGATCGGTGTTTGTCTCACAACACAAGATAATCACACAAACTCACTTAATGTTACTCGGGTTGATAAAGTAGAATATTAACCCAGTTCATAACTAATATAATAAGTTCAAACAGAAAACATAAAACCACAAGAGTGGTTTTCAAGATACTTGTATATATTACTTCTCAACTCAGCTTTACAAGACTCTTACAAGCATGGTTACTAAGTTACATAGAGAAACTATATATAATACTATCTACAACCGGTTATACTTGGAGAACCAGCTGGAAATTACAACTAGACAAATACTACATTGTTTAGAAGTAAGATATCTAAGATAAAATAATAATATCTTAGATTAGATAGTCATGACATGTCCATGACTTACCTTTTGTCACCAACTAAATGTGGCAACTGTATTAAGCTAAGAATGGTTGAACAGTGGATAAAGTAAGGTCAACTACATGGGCGTGGGAAAGCGCCATGTAGTCTATCAGAGTGGCAGCAAAATTGTCAGACAGATATTACTTATGTCCACTGGTTCATAATTAGTTCTTCCGAAGCTAAATGGCTTCGAAAGAATAAATTCTAACGAGGCCATTTATACTTTGGAAGAATCAAGTTCTTCCAGATATCTACAAGTCTTCAGGACTTTATTCTTTGGAAGACTTTGTCTTTAGATCTTCTTAGTTGTATACTTCAAAAGAATAAGAACTTAGTCTTGAAAGACTAAGTTATTCCTTTGGAAGTTCTTCACACTTGAGCTTCGAAAGATCTTTGACTTAACTTGGGAAGAGCAGCTTGTTCCTTTGGAAGACCATTTGTTTAGCTCATCAAAATATATCTATGTGTGGTTTTGGTTGCACCAGCCTCATTAGATCCAACATTTTCTTTCTTAGAAGTAAGGATGAGACCCTTAAAATCTTGAGATCCTTCATTTTGAAAACTGAGAATCAATGTGATCATAAGGTTAAGATCATAAGATATGTTCATGAAACTGATTTCAAGAACCAAATCATTGATTCATTTTGTGATGAAAAGGGTATTTCACTACAATATATTGCTCCTAGAACTCTTCAACAAAATGGTGTTGTTGAAAGGAGAAATAGGACACTTATTGAGGCTGCAAGAACCATGCTTTCTGACTCTAAACTGCCCATCATCTTTTGGGTAGAGGCAGTCAACACTACCTGTATGCGTAGAAAAAAGTTTTAGTAGCCAAAACTCATAGTAAGACTCCTTATGAACTATGGCATAAAAGGAGATCTTTCATTAGTTTCCTCAAGTCATTAGATGTCCATGCACCATCTTGAATACCAAAGATCATATAGCCAAGTTTGCTGAGAAAGCAGATAATGGACATTTCATTAGATACACTTATCAAGCTAAAGCTTATAGAGTATACAATCTCAGAACTAGAGTAGTTGAGAAGTCAATCAATGTGACCTTCAATGAACATACTCCCAGTGTGAATGGTTCTAGTCCTAATTGGTTATTTGATCTTGATTTAGTTACCAACTATTTTAACAAATCTTGTGAAGACTTTTCAAGAACAACAGGTAATATGTCTGCAGAAGATCCTGTTAGATCTTGGAATAATAGGTCTAGATCATTTTGTATAGGCTTAGAACTTTAATCAATACATGTAATGAATATTTGTAATTCATTAAGTATATATAGAGGTTAACCCATATGTGCGTTGATTTATGTGTATGATTACAGGTACAAACATTATACTTGGTCAATTTCTGAAATTGACTAAGTGTAAGAAACATCTACGGATGAACATTTTTGTTTTTCGGTATATATCTTTCTTACAAGACATTCATCAGAAGATCTTCTATGGATGAATATGGGTATTTACTGAACACCACATGAACAAAGTAACTGCTGAAGATCAAGTAGCTGTGGAAGAATAAAGTAACTACGGAAGAACCAGACACGTAAATCATACAAGTGTTTCTAGTCAACAAGTCAACATGTCAATCACAGACTCCAAGAGATTCGCTGTTTCCTAAATAGAAACACGCATGTCTATAAATATGAGTCCTAGGTTTCACATCAAATACATAAAGAAACGGCGACAAAAATACCATCACATCGTTTCACACGATCAACACAAACCCTAGCAGCCGTCACATCAACTCACCAAATATCATAAACACCATCATAGCGTAGAATTTTGTTAGAGATTATTACTTAATTCTTTGTAATCATTAATCAGTTTTAATGAATTACGTTGATTCAAAACATTATTCTTTGCATATTGCTGACATCGTTTGATCATTTATTGTTTATTTTCTCTGGCATCGATATTTATTTGTTCATAGATTAAACAACGATTAATGGTAATTCCGCGATCATTAATTCAAAACCAATCTATCATTGATAATTCCTGATTGGGAGCCTTGGATTCACAGGTGGTATCAGAGCCAAGTGCTCATTGATCTAGATCGATTGATCTATCAGTGTTAGAATTGTTTAATTCGAAACCTAGATCTATTAGTTTTCTGACTATATCTATATTTTTTTTAAGCAAAAGTATTTGGTGTGAAGATTTGAAATTCAATAAATCAGTGATTTGTCATTCAGCGAGTATTGTTACATTGCTCGGTTAACATTGATCTATATTCAAATTAATTGAAACATAGATCTGTGATTATTGGCTGACTCTCATTAACTGTTCATAAGAAACTTTGTTTTAGTTAAAACTTCAATATTTGACTAAAATGAGTAGCTTTGTTGGTGGATCATCATACCAGCCTCCAAAGTTGGAAACAAAAGCAGACTTTAAATCCTGGAAGATCAAGTTCAGAAATCATGTGAACTACACTGATTCTGACTTATGGGTATCAATAACTGAAGGTCCTTATGTTCCACCCACCCTTGGGCCGGATTATAATGACAAAAATCAACCCATAAGTACAAAAGATCTGTCACCTGATGACGTTAAAAAGGTTAAAGTTGATATTAGAGCATACAGTTTGCTTAGTATGGCTTTACCAGAAGAAATACTAATCAGGTGTGAGAATTATAAAACAACAAATTCCTTGTGGAAGATACTTCATACTCTTTGTGAAGGGAGTGATGAAATCAGAAGCATTAGGAAGGACACACTTCGCTCACAATATGAAACATTTCATCATATTGAGGGTGAATCAATTCCTCAACAACTTCATAGGTTTATGCAATTGGTAACCGAGATGAACATCATGGAGATGAAGTATACAAATGAGGAACTGAACAAAAAGATGCTCCATACACTGCCTGAAAGTTGGAAGCAAACTGTGTCCATCTTCAAGAACACCATTGATCTTAAAGCAACTGGCTTAGATACATTGGTAGCTAAAGTTGAAGCTCTTGAAATGGATGAAAAATCAAGAAACAAGAGTGTGAGAACACATGTCACAACTTATAATTTTATAGAAACCAAATGTGCTGCAAATGCTTTTATCTCTAACAATGATAGTGACAACTCTTGTACTTTGAGTGAAGATGAAGAAGAAGTGAGCTTTTATGAATCAAAGCATTCAAAGAAATCTTCTCAAAGTAAATCAGGAAAAGAAAAAGGAAGACCTAATGATAGAAAAGCTGCATCTACATCAGCAGCAAAGTCTTCAACAAACAACAACCAAGCAGAGCCAATTACTGTGATTCTGGATTCTGAAAAACAAAAAGCAACATTTGCAGCTTTTAGTTCAAGTTTTCAAGCCTACTTAGGAAGCACCTTAACACCTGCAAATATCTGCCAATAAGACTTGGAAGAACTACATCCAGATGTAGTAGAGGAGATGGATCTTCAATGGCAAATGGCAATGATTGCTTATAGAGCCAAACAATACTTGAGAAGAAACAAAAGTTTGGCTACAACAAGCAAAACATCAAAGATTGGTGTTGATAAGTCAAAGGTAAGATGTTTCAAATGCAATCTCTATGGGCACTTCTCAAGAGAATATAATCAACAATCAAATCCTGACATGAGACAACAGTAGCAACATCAGTCTTATCAGCATCAATCTTATCAAACAACAACATCTCAGAGATCTTATAGACAACCACAACTAACCAACTCATCCCCACCAGTCACAAATGCATCAGCAGGACCTAGTAATTCTAAAGAAACTGGGATGATCATTCTCCAAGATGGAACCTGTGACTGGAGCATGTATAAGAAGGAAGTTTTGGATGAAAATCAAGCTTTAATGGCCCACATGGAGAACAAAGTTCCACCTATGGCTAGAGAGGTAAGAGATAGATTGTGTTCATCAATGTGTGTTGAGGAAGTTGAAAGATATAGAGTCCATGCTCAACAACTAGCTGATAAAGTAAAAGAAATAATGATTTTGAATGAATCTCATGTAAGAGAACATAAATTATATCAATTTAAAATTAACTCTTTACAAAATGATTTAGATAAATTTGTTTCAGAAAATTACAGCTTAAAAGCCCAAGTTGAGCATCTGACAACTTCCTTAACTAAATCCATGGCTGATCATGCATCAACTGAAGTGAAACTTCAAAAATTTCAACTTTCATCTCAGCAATATGAGAAATTATTGAATTCTCATATTGAATCAAAGAACAGGTATGGGTTGGGATATAATGTTGTTGCACCTCCTTTGAATGATAACTACACAACTTTACCTGAATCAATGACAAATAGCTTGTCAAATCATTTTGTGCCATGCACCAAGTTTGAAACAAACTGTACTGAACAAGTTAATAACAATGAATCTGAGGCGAGTGAAACTGAGTCTTCTGAATCAGATAAAATCAAACAAAATGAATCAGAAATTGACTTTGATGGATGTGATGACTTGGATGATTCTGATGAACATGATGATAACTGTGCGGATTAACTTAACATTGGTAAGAATGTTTCAGTTGAAACAATCATTCCCAAAGTTCTTGAGCAAACAAAGTTTCCATATCCTCCTAAGCAAAGAAACATGTTGAAGACTATTTGCAAGAGAATAGCTCAGCTAAATGAAGGTCTTCAAGTACTTCATCAGCAACAAAAACCTTCAAACTGAAGTGATTGAGAAGTGTACATCTACTGAAGTACACAAATCTTCCTTAGAAACTGAAAAGAAGCGAGTATCAGCAGAACTTCTCCCGAAGAAGAAACATTCTTCAGTAGCAGATATGCGGAAAAACAAATCTACTAAATCAGTAGATGATCTGCAGAAGGCAAAAGAAACGACCAAAAAAAACAACTCAAAAAGGTGTGAACTCAAAGCAACAAACTTCAGCTGATAAACATGAACCTTTTGACATCATGTCAGGAAAAGGAAAGGAGTCAGCTTCAGTAAAGTTTGAGAAGGAGTTGAAGACTCAAAAACAGCAAAAGAAGAAGAAATTAATTGAGTCTGATAATAAGTCAGAAGAAAAGTATTGCAAATGGTGTGATATGAAAAATCACAACACTGAAGACTGTTACTTCAGCAGCTATTGCTCCATCTGCAATATGAACAATCACATGACTTCAGACTGTTACTTCAACAAACATTGTGCTATTTGTAACAAAAATAACCATTCCACTCAGGAATGTTATTTTAACAAAAAGAACAAGACAAAGAGCACAAAGAAGAAACAACCTGAGAAGGATGAATCAGAATCTCAATCAAGCGAAGATCAACAAGATTCAAGATTAAAGAAACAACAAAAACAAAAACAAAAGGTGACAAAATCAAAAGAGAAACCATCAGTTGATAGTGAACCTTTGAAGAGAAGACAACCTGAACAGAAATCAAAGACTCCTCAACAATCAAAGACACCTCACAAAAAGGTGGATTTGAACAATAAGAAGTCAAATGCTAAAGATACTTTCTTTGATAATTTTGAAAAAGGAACTCATGTTTCACATTCAAAATCCAAGGATGATAAAACTTTCAACAATCAAGGATCATCATCAAAGTCAAAATAGCAAACAAAGAAAGAGAAGATCCTTGAGGAAGAGTTTGAACTATCAGAACAAAATTCCACAAGTTCATCATCAACAGAATCATCCTCACCACAAACAACACATAATGAATCAATTGAATCTAAAATTAATACTGAATCTTCAAGACTCATTCATGAGGAAGTTAAAATTTTAGACTCCACAGGATCACCCAAGATCATTAAGACTTGGGTTTCCAAATCTAATTGATTTCTTTAATTGTGCAGGAACAATCTTGGAGAGCTGACAACAAGTGGTATGTTGACAGTGGTTGTTCCAGACATATGATAGGAAACTATTCTCTTCTCCATGACTTCAAACATAAAAATGCTTCTTATATGGCATTTGGTGGAGATAAGAAGGGAGGTAAAATAGTTGGTGAAGGAATGGTAACTAATGGTGTGCTCAAATTTGAGAAAGTGAATTATTGTGAAAATTTGCAATATAATTTATTGAGTGTGTCTCGAATTTGTGATCAAAGTTATACCACATTATTTGATAACGCTAATTTTACATTCTTAAGCCAGGTTTTGCAGTCCAGAAGATTGGATCCTTCTTAAAGCATCAAGAAAAGAAAACACATATGTTTTGGATATGAATAATACAGCACTCACAAACAATGAAACATGCCTGCTATCTAAGTCATCAGAAGATGAATCTCAGTTGTGGCATAGAAGGCTTGTTCATTCCAACTTGAAGAACATTAATAAATTGGTGAAAAATGACTTAGTCATTGGATTGCCAAAGAAAGAATTTTCTTATTCAAACCATTGTCCTTCATGTTATAAAGGAAAACAATATAGAGTGTCACATAAATCCAAAATAATAAATACAAACACTACACCACTCAAATTGCTTCACATGGATCTTTTTGGTCCAACTAATATGATGAGCATTGGAAAAAGGCAATATTGTTTAGTGGTTGTGGATGACTTCACTAGATTCACATGGGTCTTTTTCTTAAAACAAAAGAGTGAAACATCAAAAACATTAATGGAGTTTATCACAAAGATTGAGAATCAACTTGATTTAATAGTTAAAATTTTTAGGAGTGACAATGGGACTGAATTTGTTAATATTGTCTTAGATTCATTTGCAGGAATAAAGGTATAGGAAGGCAATTCAGTGCACCAAGAACTCCACAACAAAATGGAGTTACTGAAAGAAGAAACAGAACTCTCATTGAAGCAGCAAGAACAATGCGAGCTGATTCACAATTGCCAATCACCTTTTGGGCTGAAGCAGTGAACACAGCATGCAATGTTCAAAACAGGACATTAATTGTCAAAGAACACAATAAAACACCTTATGAGCTTTTATTTAAAAGAAAACCTTACATAGGATATCTTAGAGCTTTTGGGTGTCATGTATCTATTTTAAACACAAAAGAACAATTGGGAAAATTTTCAGAGAAAGCCTATGATGGTTTCTTTGTTGGATATTCATCAATATCTAAATCATATAGGATCAACATTCCACAACAAAACATTGTGGAAGAAACTCCTAATGTGTCTTTTGATGAATCCTTATTTCCTAAATCTGTAAAAGGATCATCATGGTTGTTTGATATAGATGCACTCACAAACTCATTTAACTCTGGTTATTTGAATGCTGCAGGTACTGAAGATACATGCTATCCATTTGTTCCTCCAAACATGAATGAAGTGTCATTATCTGCTGATCCTCCAAGAATACAAACTTCAAGTATCATGGAACAAAGAACACCAAATAATGACAATAATGCAGCACAAGACCAAGCAAATGGATCTACATCCTCAGATGCTAACACTTCATCAGCAGCTGCTGACTCTGCATCCGCAGATGAGTGTCCTACATCCAGAGATGTGATTATTGGATCAGCTAATGTTCCATTCACATTCGTAGATTTTCCACATATTGGAGATGGTCCACTGCATTCCAAATAGTCATTGTCAGCAAGTCAACAAAATACATCCGTAGATGTTTCCTGTAACTCCTGCGGAAGCGCAAAATACATCCGTAGATGTACCTGTAACTACTGCGGATGGCACTCACAATGTAGCTGATTTACAATACGAAAATCATTCAGCTTCCAATGATGATCAATTTGATTACTTCATAAATTCATCATCTCAGCTGGATATATCTGCATCAATGCATATGACTAACTTGGAATCATCTATTCCAGTTGAGTCCATTCCAACAACAAGAATTCATAAGACTCATCCAATAAACAACATCATTGGAGATCTCAATGAAAGAACCATAAGAAGCCAAGGGGGAGCTGCAAACATCTGTCTTTTCACTTGTTTTCTTTCACAAGTGGTTCCTCCAAACATTACAACTGCACTAAAAGATAATAGCTGGATTGAAGCCATGCAAGAAGAACTTCAACAATTCAGAAAGCAAAACGTCTGGAATCTAGTTGATCTTCCTGAGAGCCAACATCCAATTGGCACAAGTTGGTTATTTAAAAATAAACTAGATGACAGAGGTATAATTATGAGAAACTAAGCTAGGCTGATTGCTCAAGGATACACTCAAGAAGAAGGAATAGACTATGATGAAGTTTTTGCACCAGTTGCAAGAATTAAAGTCATTAGAGTATTCCTAGCCTATGCATCATATAAGAAGTTCACTGTTTATCAAATGGATGTGAAGTGTGCCTTTTTATATGGAAAAATTGATAAAGAAGTCTATGTAGCTCAACCTCCGGGTTTTGAAGATCCTGATTACCCACATGAAGTATACAAGCTTGACAAAGCTTTGTATGGTCTTCATCAGGCACCAAGAAAGTGGTATGAAACATTATCATCTTTCTTGTTCAAGCATGGATACAAAAGGGGAACTATTGATCAGACTCTCTTTCTTAAACATGAACATCAAGACCTCTAAGTTGTTCAAATATATGTAGATGACATTATATTTGGATCAACAAACAAGAGACTGTGTGAAAGCTTCGAAGAGTTGATGAAATCTCAGTTTCAAATGAGCTCAATAGGAGAATTAACTTTCTTTCTTGGACTACAAGTTCATTAGAAAACATATGGCATATTCATCAATCAAGAAAAGTATATTCATCAAATATTGAAGTACAATCTTGCTAATACATCTTCATGCAAAACACCTGCTTTAACAATTAACAAAATTGTACCTGATCCTACAGGAAAATCTATTGATCAAAGATTATATAGATCAATGATAGGATCTCTTATGTATTTAACTACCAGCAGACCTGACATAATGTTTGCTGTATGTGTGTGTGCTAGGTACCAAGCATATCCAAAAGAGTCCCATCTGAATGCTGTGAAAAGGATTTTTAGATTTCTCAAAGGGAAACCAGCCCTTGGACTATGGTATCCAAAAGATGGAGAATTCTCTCTCTACTCTTATTCAGACAGTGACTATGGAGGATGCAACAACAATAGAAAATCCACAACTAGTGGATGTCAATTTTTAGGACCAAGACTTGTTTCATGGCAGTGTAAAAAGCAAACAAATGTATCTGTATCCACAGCTAAGGCTGAGTTCATAGCTGCTTTAGTTGGTTGCTCTTAAGTCCTTTATTTGCAAAACCAATTACTTGATTATGGTTACAATTTCCTTCAAACTCCAATTTATATTGACAATTCAACTGCTATGTTTATCACTGCTAATCCAGTTCAACATAGTAAAACAAAGCATATTGAAATCAGATATCATTTTATGAGAGATTTCTCAGAAAAAGGTTTAATCAAGTTAATCAAAGTGGATACAACAAATCAGCTTGCTGATCTATTCACTAAGGCCTTTGATTCAGTTAGATTTAATTTTCTAATTGAGTCTTTGGGCATGATTAACTTAGATTAATCATCATTAACAAAGAAAAGCATGTGTCTGTCCTTAAAATAAAAAAAAACAAAAAAAAACACCAGAGTCTTTATTTATTGTCTTCTGTTTCTACATGTCATATGGTATGGGAAATGATAGTACACTATGCCTTTGCTTGCTTCCTGAGTTCTTAAATTTCTTTAAAAACTGATCAACAGTTCTTTGATATGTAAGTAGATTCAACTTGAGTGAAGATTATACTAAGAGCATGCTTAACATAATAAAAAGGTGACTGGTTGTGAGATGCTTCATTGTGAGGATCAAATAACTAAGTCTTATCCTGATGTGATCAATTCATTCACCTAAGCACACTATGTAAAACACTTTATAACTTCTATCTTTGCAAATCATATTCCCTCTATTTTGTGTAAACAAAGACCTGGGTTAAAGGCACCTCTGTTTTACGTAAGTAAAGACCTGGTGACCTGATGATGATCATATCTAAGCTCACAAAAGAATTCATTGTGATCAATTGTATATTTACATAAGAGCTTTTGTAGCAAAGCATTTATGAGACAACTCATATGTCTCAAGATAGAATTTATAACTTAATGTACATAGTTTCTAAGTGTGAAAAAGTGATGAATTGACTCATAAATGGAGGACAAACTCTAATGCAAATTGAATGTGGAACCCATAACTGTTTATCTCTAATAAACATGAAAACATGATAAACAACATGTCTAGTTGATTCCATAATCTTGTTTGGATTTAAGTTGACAAACATACTTGCAATCTGGACTAGAATCAGGTGACAATTCAACAATCAACTCAATCAGGAAGAAGTTTAGTGTCATAGTATGATTCCATTATATGTGTTTATAAGCATGTACATATTTTTAATTCAATTTTGTTACTTTTAGTTTATTTATTGTGTGTAATCTTTGGACTGTCATATGCCTTTCATGCTATTTACTTCATAAATTTATGATGAATGCAATACTTTATCATTAATCACAAATTTAGGGGGAGTAGTTAATACATGAAATACATGAAACATAAAAGCTGAATTCAATTATCCAAATTCAAATGAAGGAATTGGAACTTGAGCACTAACTTGGCTGAAGGATACATGAACTTGCACAAAATACAAATCTTCTTATGCACAATTGTCATGAAAACAAAGTCAACAAGGTCCAATAGCAATAAATGGTTCTATCAGTTGATTAGGATCATACAATCAAAGATGTTTCAACTTTGCATTTTCAGCATCAGCAGAAGCTACAGTACATTTTCCTGTTTAGTAGATGCTACAGTGCGAAAAAGGAATATGACCATCCGTAGATTGGTAACCTACTAATGTGGTAGTATTTAAAAGTATAATAGTTCAATAGACTGGTAATCTATGGAAATTCAAATTATACTTCATCAAAATCAGTTTTTAATTCTAAGTCATCCGTAGATGATCTACGGAAGAACTAAAATCTGCAGAAACAATAAAATTGGTAATAAGGATAGGGGGTCCCTCCTCATTTAATAAATGAAATTAATATATCCGAGGTAGTATAAATGATGTTTTTGACTTGTCATTTCTATTCACTTTTTCAAAACATATTTTTCAACCTAAAAGAAAAACGTTCATCAAAATCTCTCCCTCCTTTGCTTTTAACATTCAAATTACCACATCAAAACATAAAACAAACTTATAAACTTGATTTCAGATTCTTGATTTAAAGGTAAAACATGCCACATTCATCAATAATGAACTGTTTGATTCATTGTCACCATTAAAACTGTTCATATTCTCATATCTATAATATTGATTCTAACCTAATCTTCTTAACTCTTATGAACAGATGGCTAATCGGTTTGCTAGAGAGCATAATGTGTGTGTCTTTCTCAATGCCGATGACCCTGTATCAGAAGGATGTCTAGATATCATCCGTTATTTAAGAGGATCTAGGTTGTTTTATGCCCTATCAGCGGAGCCTGTGATTCATCAATCACACATTGTTGATTTCTGGAACTCGGCAAGAATAGAAAAAGAAGGAGAAGATGAGGTGATACATGCAGATATTGGGAATGAACACTTAAGAATTGATGAACAGAGCATTAGGAGAAATCTCAACTTGGGAGATATAGAGATAGGTCATCCGGATGTATTTGAGAATGAATACATAGAAAAGATCTTCTACCTGATGGGGTATGATGGTGATTTTGATAAAGGTGAAATTAAGAAAGGGAGATTGTGTAAGCCTTATAGATTCCTATGTCACACCAACCTCAAGTGCATCTCTAACAGGAAATCAGGATTAGACAGATTTTCAAGACACATCTCATCCGAAATCATTGGTATCTTTGAAGGGAGTACTTACAATTTCTCAAAGTACATACTGGGATGTTTGTGTGACCATGTTAGAGTTCAAAAACCTGAGAAGATGTTCATGTTTCCAAGGTTTATGCAACTGATCATCAATAGTGAATTGCCTGGGATAGCAAGAGAAGGTGATGTGTTTGTTCAAGCACATCTAGGGAGATCTGTACTGAATAATATAAGTGAAAAGTATGAAGGAGAAGATATGCCAATGTTTCCACATATGGCAGATGCTAATGACAACATTCCATCAGAACTGGTGTGGGAAGATCAGCAAGATTGTCAATCTACTGATGCTGAGCAAGACTTACCTCAACATTCCTCTCCTCAATCACCTATTCATCAACAACCTCTAACTCCACAAAATCTATCACCTGAGAGTACTCATACAGAACCCATCTCAGTTACTCAATCTCAAAACTTAGTACATACTGGTGAGACTGAGTTAGTATCTCAAGCAAGTACCATTCCACTCATAATCACCATCCCTCAAACCCCTGTCATGTCCAATCAAACTGAACCAATATCTCCAATCATTGATCCTCAACAACAAAAACAACCTCATCAAGAGAAAACAGATCAAGTAGTTGAGTGTATTTCAAGCTCAAGAAGTATAGCTCCTGCTGTAGGCAATGAGGTTGAGATTGCTGGTCAACACCAAGAAGTTGAAGAAGAAGCTAACTATGTTGATGTTATAGCCTATCATGAAAATGACCTGGAAGATGATGATATAGATGTAAGAAAAAGTTATTTGGTTGCTGAGTATAACAAACTTATCATCAAATTAAATAAAAGGTTGGAAAGAATTAGAGAGCTCAAAGGAATGTTGAGAGAAAAGGAGGAGCTGATGAACAAACAGGAATCCAGACTGATCAGATTAAGAGAAGATGCTCAAACTAACAATGAAGTAATTCATGCATTGCATGAGCTGGTTAAAGAACTTAAAGACTCAGTGAAGCATGAGAAGACTGAAAAAGAGAAGCTCACATTGGAAGTTGAACAAGCAAACAACTCTCTGACTGCTCAGTCTATTTTGTTGAAAAGGAAAGATGAACAAATTAATGAGCTCAAGATGAAAATTTGTGCACATGAATCGAATGCTGCTCCATCGACAAAAATAAAAGAATCTACTGAAGCGTCAAAGCAAATCATTTAGTACTCAAGAAAGAGGAAGTATTTGGGGTACGTAGAGAAAGAGGTGATTAATGTTAAAGATTCACTAAAAAGATCAAGGCCTACATCTCTAGAGCTCACTCCTTCAGTGGATGTTTCCAATTTAAAGCCTAAGTCTCATGATGAAACTGAGAGTGATGCTGAATAGGATGAGCTTACTAAAGATGAGTCTCCCAAAGAACAAAAAGAATCAAAGGCTGATGACCTACTGTCCACCAAAGACATTTTGGAAGAGAGGCCTGAATTAACTATGTTTATGTCCTTGATCAATCATGGGTTTCCATATGACATGGTTGAGAGAATGAACATAACAGAAATGATGGAAGCACTGAAGGAATTTGAGCTAGCAAGCTTAATGATCCCAGATTGCAATTATGAAACATTCATAGCCTTTCAGACAATTCAGAAAACAAAGAAGGAGCTAGGTCACTGTGACACAACAACTCTGAGCAAATACAATATGACTTGTTGGTTACAAAGTCATAACTACAAGATACATGAGCTGAAAGGAAGATCAGTGGCTGAGCTTAGAAGGATGATGGAGCATGTAATGAAGGTGAAATTGGAAACTGGAGTAAAATTCAGAACTGAAGCTCCAAATCCTTCCTATGAACATCAATTAAAAACCCCTGCTGAACCAATAACAGTTGAAAGGAAAGATCAACATAATAGGAAAGATAAATTAATCAAAGAACCAAGAGAGGTGATCCCTGGGAAAGTATGGCCTCTGGGCACAACTGTGAGAGAGATCACTGAAGAAAAATCTTCTTTAATCCAATTGTTTGATCATATCACGACTCCCACTACTGCTGAAGATAACAGGATTATGGCCTGGAAATATGATTCGGAGTGGGATTGTGCACTTCTCAAGAGAGTATCTGGAAGAGTTGAATACTTCCACTTACTTGAATCAATCTTGTTGTTGCCTCATACTGACATTAAAGACCTTCAAAGTTTGATCATCTCCAACTACCCAATAAGCCCAAGAGGTAGAGATTTCTCAGTATTGGTTTGAAAGTTGAAAACAAAATTTAAGGATGATGTACTCAAGGAAGCAAGAAGAGAAGATGGGGAACACAAGAAAAGATACCATAAGAAAAGAAGATCAAAATCCAACTCCTCTACACTGGTTGATGATGAATTCATAAGGAGGGTTGGATACTCTAACAGAAAAACAGTTGCTATAAAAGTCATTGAAGGAAATCAATACACTCTTCCCATAACTGAGTGGGGATATATGGAGAAGACTAAAGAACTGGTGCTGATAAGAAATGAAGAAAAGAAGAAAGCAAGGAGTATAAGATTGTTTGATTCAATTGAAATTAAACTTCTGCATCCAAGCTACATTTCATACCTACATGATAAGTTCTTCCCAAAACTCAAAGATGATCAAGCTCAAAATGACCTATGCCTGTATTTGCATATCATACAAGTCATTGACAAACTGCATGCAAAAGCATACAAAAGAAGAAGATATGAGGCTGGACTGTTAAGAGGAGCTAACATCAAGGAAGTATCTGAATTGAGGATGTCAGAACAAGATGAGCTGGAAATAGTCAATAATCAGAGTGTTGTGGAAACTCTCACTACAGAAGAAGACATTTTGGGATTGAGCTTTGAGACACTACAAAAGATATGCAAAATGGAGATCAAGTACAAGTACGATGATCAAAAGGATGCAGTGTCATATTTCAACAAGAAAATGGTTTCAAGAGTCAAAGAGCTTTCAGTTTTGAAGACCTGATTACAAGTGTCTAAGCCTAAGGGGGAGTATTGTTAGATCTTGGAATAATAGGTCTAGATCATTTTGTATAGGCTTAGAACTTTAATCAATACATGTAATGAATATTTGTAATTCATTATGTATATATATAGGTTAACCCATATGTGTGTTAATTTATGTGTATAATTACAGGTACAAACATTATACTTGGTCAATTTCTGAAATTGACTAAGTGTAAGAAACATCTACGGATGAACATTTTTGTTTTTCCGTAGATAACTTTCTTACAAGACATTCATCAGAAGATCTTCTACGGATGAATATGGGTATTTACTGAAAACCACATGAACAAACTAACTGCTGAAGATCAAGTAGCTGCGGAAGAATAAAGTAACTAAGGAAGAACCAGACACGCAAATCATACAAGTGTTTCTAGTCAACAAGTCAACATGTCAATCACAGACTCCAAGAGATTTGCTGTTTCCTTAACAGAAACACGCGTGTCTATAAATATGAGTCCTAGGTTTCACATCAAATACAGAAAGAAATGGCGACAAAAATACCATCACATCGTTTCACACGATCAACATAAACCCTAGCAGCCATCATATCAACTCACCAAATATCATAAACACCATCATAGCATAGAATTTTGTTAGCGATTATTACTTAATTCTTTGTAATCATTAAACAGTTTTAATGAATTACGTTGATTCAAAAAATTATTCTTTGCATATTGTTGATATCGTTTGATCATTTATTGTTTATTTTCTCTGGCATCGATATTTATTTGTTAATCAATTAAACAATGATTAATGGTAATTCCGCGATCATTAATTCGAAACCAATCTAACACTGATAATTCTTGATTGCGATCCATGGATTCATAGATCCTGATCCAACATTTAAGCTAAGAAGACCAAAAGTTCAAATTTCTTCAGCACCAGTGGTAACGAACCCTTCAAGTGGAAATCCTATCAGCACAACCATGATAAATTCTTTAGCTGATACATCAGAGGTGCCAACAAATTTTAGCAATAAGGCAAAAAACTCAAATAAAGGGATTTCCAATGTAGGAGGAGATGGAAATTGGGAAAGTGATCAAGAATTTCATGATGCTGACAACCGCTCCACTTAAGACAACATCAATGATGTTACACAGTCTCTGGATGAAGTAACACTTGATGGGTGTTCTAATATGGTAGGTGATACGCAATCACCAGATCTAATATTCTCAAATTTAGATCTATCAAATCAACTTGCTGTCATTCCTCAGCTAAGAATCCATAAGTCACATCCTACCACAAACATCATTAGTGATGTTAAGACTGGGGTGAGAACAAGAGGACAAACACATGATAAAAATAGTTGTCAGCACTCTTGCTTCTTATCCCAGATGGAGCCAAAGAAAGTTGATGAAGCTTTGAGAGATAGAAGCTAGATTAAAGCAATACAGGAGGAACAACTTTAAATCAAAAGATAAGGTGTTTGGAACCTATGTGCTCTTCCTTCTGGGAAGATGCCAATAGGTACCAAGTGAATTTTTAGGAACAAAAAAGATGATAGAGGGCTTGTCATCAAGAACTAGGCAAGATCGGTAGTCTAAAGGCATAGTTGCAAAGAAGGGATTGACTAGACAAATGTGCAGGACCATTGAAGGGTGGTCAATGCAACTGTTTCACAAGGTGGAGAGTTATAACACTTAGCAGATCAAATAGGGAACCATCTTAGATGAAACAATGAACACAAGTAACAAGAAAAATAAACAAGAACACTCAAATCTGATTTTCAAGAATGTTGTATATTGCTCTCAAGTTCTTACAAGTGTTACACAGCTTAATTCTAAATACAAGTACTTGAGATACTTTATACTACATCCTACAGTCGACCATACTTTGAAGGCCAACTGGAAACACTAATCTAGACAACAAGATAAATGTAGAGTCAAAAAGGTAGATTGACTTTTTGACTAGTGATTATGACATTCCATAGCTCACATCCTTATCTAATACAAAAAGAATAAAAGTACATAATTGGAAAGTTACAGACTCAACACCTTAATTAACAGTTGACAAAAACATGGACATTTCACCAAACCATACTTGTTGGTGAGTCTTCAAAAATAGCAGCGGAGAATAGTGACCCTTTTTAGGGCAACCCTTGTCACTCACCTCGGGTTCATCCTTCACTATATCCTCTACATTTTCATCCTTCTCTTAGATAGGATCAATAGGAGTCAGCTCATCTTGACAAGTTCCACACCTTGGAGATCTAACAGATAGGAGTGCGTGTGGAGGAGCTATCTCACTTGATCCTAGTCCCTATCTGTTTTGGTAAAAACCTTTTGCATGCAAGGATGATGATATTATGTTAAAGGTTTCCTCTTCAAGAACACATATTTCTGCCTCAGCTTTGCTAATCATAAGCTCAGCTGGGCATTCTGTTAACTTGGTTATGAGATCTTTGATTTGAGTCCTGTAGTTTGTATGCTCATGCTTAAGAGTAGAAATAGTTTTCTTTAAATCTTCAATTTTAAGTTTATAATCATTTTCTAGTCTTCTAAAATCATCTTTTAAAATGTTCAAGGACTCAAGATCAGATCTCACTTCTAAGTTGTAGGACCTATACATATTAACTTTAGCAATGCATTCAGGAGTACAAAGATGTTCTAATACCTTGGCTTCTTCATGATCAACCATCAGTGCTTGGTTTGGAGAAGCATTGTCTACCTGAAAGCTCTAATTAAAGACTCCTTTAATAGCAACAGTAGCATGTTGTTTAGGTAAGCTTGGCTTCTCAGTTCATGGAGCTGCATCGATGTAGTTTGGTCTGGATTGTGCTTGGCCACCATTTGCCTTTGGCTCCTTGCACTCTCTAACAAAGTGTCCCATTTGATTACAGTTGTAACACTTCACCTTACTCTTATCCAGGCCAAACATTCCACTGGCCATATTGCTTGGAAACTTCTTTCCTATTCTCTTATAGAACTTCTTTGCTCTATGAGTAAGGAGAGCCATATGTTGGACTATTTCTATGTACTCTAGGTCATCTGGATGGATGCAATCCAAGTCTTCAAGAGTGAAGAGACAGTTTCCACAACATTCATCAGCAAACACAAAGGCTTGAGCAGAGCTTGTCTCTTGGAATGGGCTTCTTTGAATGTAGCTCTCCTTTGGTGTCTCAGGGAAGGTGATGAAAGGACCTTTTTATGAGTTATCAGGGAAGCAGATGAGATGATGATATGATTCTTTGCTATTGCTTTCACCCACATGAAGGGCTGAGCTCTGCTGATTGTTGGAAGAGCTGTTGATGGATTGTGCAGTTCATCTCCATCTGGTAACCACTAAGGATACCATACAGCTTTATGAGAATAAGAGTGGAGAGTTCTTAGTTCTCTTGATGGCCACATAGTAATGAGTTCATTGTCTAGGAAGGGAGAACATGAACTTCCTCATTATGTCCCTATTCTCAAGTTTAACTCCAACAGCCATTACAGCATCCACAATCTTAACATACCTAAAGTATTGTTGAGTCATGATTTCATGTCTTGTAGGTTAAGTTATTAAACGGCTTCTTTATTATGTCTTTCTTGTTCTCCTTGGCTTCGTCAGACCCCTCATACATGAGCTTTAGTGCATGCTAGTGCTGCTTAGTAGTTTCGCACTTCTTAAAGCCTCTGTATATGGAGTTTGGAAGAGCAGTTTGAAGAGCGGTCATGGCGTTCTGATCTACATGCGTTTTCTTACAGTCTTCTTTAGAGTAGTCAGCCATTTCCTTTGGTATCATCACACCTCCCGCAATGGCTAAAGAGGTGCTTAGGATGTGAGGTCCTTCAATAGCAGATCTACACATCCTGCTCTCTTGAGACTTGATAAACCTTTCCATACATTGGCACCAAGTATGAAAGTCATCAGGAGTGATCAGTGGAGACTTTGTCATGGTAACAGTTTCCATATCATCCTTAGAGATAGCTGCCATTTGAGTTGATAAGTGTTTAATGAAACTGAAGAGATTTAAGATGATGAGATCATACAATCAAGAGCCTAAAATGCTCCGATAATAATTGTAGGACCGTTGAAGGGTGGTCAATACAACAGTTTCACAAGGTGGAGAGAGTTAGAACGCTTAGCAGATCAAATAGAGAACCAGCTTAGATGAAACAATGAACTCAAGTAACAATAACACTATGAATGAACACCCAAATATGGTTTTCAAAAATGATGTATATTGCTCTCAAGTTCTTACAAGTGTTATAAAGCTTAATTCTAAATACAAGTACTTGAGATACTTTATACTACATCCTATAGTGGGCCATACTTTGAAAGCCAGCTGGAAACACTAATCTATACAACATGATAAACATTGAGTAAAAAAGGTAGATTGCCTTTTTGACTAGTGACTATTACATGCCATAGCTCACATCCTTATCTAATACAAAAAGGAGAAAAGTACATAGTTGGAAAGTTACAGACTCAACACCTTAATCTATAGTTGATAAAAGCATGGACTTTTCACCAAACCATGCTGGTTGGTGAGACTTCAGAAATGACAACGAAAAGATGGTTTAGCTTTTGTCAAAAGTAAGTCAGAGAAAGCATGTCTTCTCTGTATTTGGAAAAGATCAGTCTTTGGTCTCGAAAGACTTTGTCTTTGAAGCTTCGCAAGACTTCATTTTTGGCTTCAGAATAATTAGTCTTTTGGCTTCAAAAGATTGGATACTTAGCATAATTCTTTGAGTTGTATCAAATCTTCTGAAGTACTTTCCTAGTACTTCACATGTGCATGCTGAGATGTCTTTGATTGTTCTTTGGTTGCATCAGCCTTTAACTGTATTCCTTACATACTCCCCCTAGGCTGATGCTACTAAACTAAAGAGAACTTTGAGTCTTGATCTTCATTTGTTGACAGTCCTCATCAAAATCATGACCATTCCTTTCATCATCAATTAGTCAGGATTCCTCAAACTCATAAAGTATCTCTTTATGTCATAGAGATCATATAGAGGGAGATCAAGAATGTTTTGATAGAAGTACATGTCTTAACCTACTTGATCTCTAGTGACAAACCATCTGTCTAGGTTAGTAGCAAACACCCAAGACAAGATGGGTCTCTAAGTAGCAAGAGGCTCTACTATGAGTGGAATTTGTTAAGCAACCTCTTCTTGAGCACCCTCAGGATGTTCTGACCCATCTTGAGGTGTAGAGGTGGATGCCTTGGACTTCTTCTTCTTCTTCTTCTTCTTCTTGTCCCTTTTTATGGCCATCTTCCTCCTCTTTCTGTACTTTTACTGAGAGGACTAGTCTATAGTAGCAGATTGTTCTTGTTTGTCCTTCTTAATTGGGTCTTTGTCCTTCACAGGTTCAGAAGTAGAAGGACCAGGACCTTGTTGTGAATCAGAAGATGAAGCTGGCTGTGATGCAGTACTAGGTCCAAGTTGTGCTGTCTTCTGCGATTCAACCTTGACCTTTGCTTTAGGTGTAGCCTGACTTGCTTGAGAATGGAAGTCAACTAGCTCACCCCTTTTGATCTTCTGCTTGATCACTCTAATGTGCTCATCCATAGTGGATAGAGACATTGGACCAAGTCTCCTTCAGAAGAATCCATATAGCTTTAAAAAGCTCACTATCTTTTGTCTATTAGCAGACTTCTCCATATTTTCTTTAATGGTGGCTCTTGACCTTACAGCCTCTTCCCTCATATTCCTCTTTGCAACTTTTTGCTCTTTTGCACTTGTTGTTCAAGCTGCTTAAGGTATTCAAACTCAATGTATTCATATGATAAGGGAAGAAGGTCTGCTGCCTGATAGAGACCTATGGCACTTAGGTAGGTTATCATGTTTCGCCTGTCTTGTTCCCTACCTACCTGAGTTTGTTGCTTAGTAGCCACAGCCTCAGCCTCAGGACTTTCCTGAACTATAGAGAGGGTAGGAGCTTCGTAGAGTCTTTTTCTCCTCTTTTTTCCTTGATTTTGAGGAGCAATTCTGCATCCTCAGCTTCCCTCCTCTCTTTTGATACTTCCATGTTAGCCAGTTCATTTAGTTCATCCAAGGGGAGAGAGATAAGTTCATCAACATTATAGTTCCTAGACCCTAGATAGTTTAATCTGGCTGCCGTTAACTTATTATCTTAAGTGCTTGGTCTGGGGGTAGCCCTGATTGTAGCTTCCATAAAGCTAGGGGTCCTACTTGAATTCTCTCTCCTTGCCTTCCTCTTCCTCTCTCTTTTCTCCTCCTCAATCTCCTTAGAGGTTATTTTACTCTTTCCTTTATCACTCACAGGCCTGTGTGACTCAAGGTAGAGAGAGCTTTGGTCTTCATTTCTTGGTGCTGCACTTGAGCTCTAGCCAGAGAGAAGCTATGAGACAGCTTCACCAGCTGGTGCCTCACTGAGGGTAATGGGTGTTGAAGTAGTTCATGTCTCAAGGTTAATAGGCTCAACTACTGGGCCTTTAGCCAAGGTTTCCCTTTTGAAGCTAATCTTAGGGTCCAACTCAGCATCTAGTTGACCAACAATATTGCCAACTAGCCTCTGTCTATATAATCTGGATCTTAGCTTGAACTCTTCAAGCACCCTATCTTGAATCCTATCAGCTAACTTAGCAGCTTGCTTATTTTGACTTGGGTTGGCAAGTGGGAGGTCAACTAAGTAGGTACTCTCATAGTATCTCAGGTAGTAAAAGTTGAAGATTTCTTGTTGTCCCTGAGACCTAGAGATTTCCAGGGCTCTCCTTTTAGCATCATACCTTCATCCCACTATTAGATTTTCATCAGGGTGAGATGGAGTAGGCATAGCCCTTGGTATACCCTCCTTAAACAAGCTTTGAATGAGTGAGTCCACTTTAATATGGACCTGAGGAGGTTGTTGAGTATGGACAACTGCAAGTGAGGGTGGTGAGTCCTCCATGTCCATACTCTGAGAGGAACTCCTAGGTTTTGTAATTGTAGGTAGGACTTTCTCCCCCTTTTTGGTAGCATCACCCTCTTGCATAGGGGACCTAAGGGTTAGGTCCACCATGTCCATATGTTCTTATGGACCTGGTTGAATCCTCTGGATGGGTCTCTCAGCTAACTTGCCTTTTAGATCAGTGATCTCAAGTTGTTGGTCATTGACCCTTCTTTGTAAGGTAGCCACCTGATATTCCAGGTGACTCACCTTTGAAACTAAATATGTGCATGTTTTTAATAGTCTTTGCACCTTTAGTTGTAGACTCCCCTCATCTTCATCAATAGAATCACAAGGGGATGAGAAAATAGGACCAAAGTCTTAATCCTCACCACCAGCTAGTGGTTCATTCCTGCTGGATTTCCCCTGCACCCTGACAGCTTCAAGAGAAGTGTCAATGGGCTGGGTTGCCATGGTTGAGGTCTTAATAATGTAATAACTTGCAAAAGTGAGAGCTCCTTCCATATGGACTTCATAAGCATGTTTCGGGAGGTCCACTTCAGTTGTGGATGGATGATGTGGGCTGGATAGGTGAAACAGTAGCACTCATCTCTCCTTGAGTAGGGTTGGAGAAGAGAGACTCATGGTACTCACTGAAGCCCATATCTTCATCATCATAGAATTCATGGTTTGGGATTGGTTGGTTGAGATCCAAAGGCTAGGTATGGTAGTTTTCCCCTGAAGGTTGATCACTAGAGTTTTGAGACTTTAAGTGAAGGCTTAAGGCTGGGATAATGAGCTCATCGGGCTGAGCATGAGGAACCTTAGCAGTGATCATAGAAGTAAGGGAGTGGTCTGCTCCTCAGGAGAAGTTGGAGCTTTAGTGTCCACTTCTTCCTGCGTGGTAGGTGATTGGGGGCCTGCTCAACCTAAGGACTGAGCAGGGGTTCGTTTGGATTTTCTTTGGTAGGTAATGGTGATTTGTGGCTATTTGGGTGGTGCAGATGTAGAAGGTGTGGGTTCAACATTGGCTGGTGCTACCAACTGGTCACCTTGAGCAATGAGCTCTAACATTTTCGGGACCAGGGTTGTTTCTACCCTTGAGAAGCCAATAATGGACTTTCTCATTGTCTTAAAGATGCCAAGCTTCATCTGTCCCAATTTAATTGTGTTACCTGTTCCCTTTAACTATGAGCCCAGTTCACAGTAAGAATGTATTAAACATATCTAGGGAACATGTAATACTCTAAGGAGTCCAAGTTAGCAAGCAAGTTTGTATAAACAAATTGAGAGTACCTAAACTTGACCCCTTGAACCATTTTATGGACTATGTTAGATAAGTCCTTAGGAATTTGATCCCAGCCTCCATGTTTGTTAGATAGAGAGTGGATTACCACATGAAGGAGGTATTTCAATTGAGATGAGACCTTACCCTTTTGAAGGTTCTTACTGAGTAGTCCCCTTCATATCCCATCTGCCGGAATGAGTTGTTTATAGCAGATTTTGGGAAGGACAATTCACCTTCTTCATCATCTAGCCTTAGATAAGAGTTGATGATGGATGGAGTGATGAATATTGTCTTCCCCTGCACTGTGGCAGAAAGTGCATTCCCATCGTCCAAAATGACCTCTTGGCAGGTCCTCCAGAACTCTAAAAGTTGATCTTCGTACAAGGGACGGTCAATGGTAAGTGCGGTGAGGTAGTTTGAAAGAGACAAGAAGCGGCAAACATTTGAGAAACCTGGATCTTTCTCAGATGATAATAGAGCAACTTAGTTGTGTTGCCTATGTAATTGCATGGAAAAATCAGGTAGGTTTAAGGGATCAGGGTTGGCCATTTTTGAGTAGCTTAGAAGTAAAGGAAGATAATAACAAAGGTGGTTTGTGGGTGAATTTAGGTTACGAACTTTTGCAGATGAAGAAGAAAATGAAAGAGGGGGAACCGTTAAAGGTATATTTATATGGATTGGATTTGAGACAAAGTTAATGTAAAAGGATAACCTTTGAAATTCAGATGTCGGTCCCACCTCTGAAAAAGTGGCCAAAAAGGTAGTTTTCTTGTAAGTCTAAATCTTCCGAAGGTAATTTGTCTTTGGAAGGTTTGAGAAAACTTCAGAAGCAAATTTGGCTTCGTAAGATATTCCTTAGCTTTTCAAGAATTTGATTTGGAAGAAAATTACTTAAAGTATTTTTACTTTCTAGATAAGTTTTGCTTCAGAAGATATCAAATATCAAAAATTTTATTCAATAAGAGAATAAAGCTTCAGAAACTTAATTGCTTTCGAAAGAAAATAGTCCCTTAATACATATAAGTACTTGGTGACAAATATAAGCTTCGGAAGATAATTAGAATTTCATCCAAAGGTTAATTTCTCAAAATTAGTTATTTGTTTTAAAGACATAACTTTCTTCTAAGGACAATTTGATGTCTTCTGAAAGAAAACATATTCAAAAATTTTCAAAATTTTAACGAATATCATTTTGAAAAGTTCCTTCCAAAATAAACTGTGCTTATATGTTGAAGATATAGACATCTTAAGACACACATATTAAAAATAATCTTGAGTTTAGTTTAAGAAAAATCTACTTAAAGTTAATAATCCCAATAGCTGATACTAGATATTTAAATCTCTGCTCATCAAAACCTTTTGTGAACAGATCAACATATTGTTTATTTGTGTTAACTTTGACTACTTTTATCAATCCTTTTTTTAAATTATCTCTACTCAAATGATACCTGATGTTGATGTGCTTTGTCTTTGAGTGCTGTACAGGACTCTCTATAAAAGAGATAGCACAGTTGTTGTCTATATGGATGAGAGTCTCCTTGAAGTTGAATCCATAGTCAAGCATCTGATTCTGAATCCAAAGCACTTGAGCACAGCAGCTTGCAGGAGTAATGTATTCAGCTTCAGTAGTTGATGCAGACACACATGATTGTTTCTTGTATTGCCATTAGACTATCCTTCAACCAAGAAATTAACATCCCCTAGATGTAGACTTTGTAGTCATATTGCAGCCACCATTTTCACTATTTGTATAGGCATACAGATTGAAATCAGAATTCTTTTGATACCAAAGTCCCAGTTTGGGAGCACCTTTGAGATATTTGAGAATTCTCTTGACAGCAACCAGGTGTGACATCTTGGGGTTGGCTTGATATCTTGAATAATTACATGTAGCAAACATTGTATCAGGCCTACTGGCTGTGAGGTACATGAGAGACCCAATCATAGCCCTGTATAGATGTTCATCAACACACTCCCCCTCAAGATCAGGTCCCAGAGAGTGGTTTCTGGCTATAGGTGTCTTAGCAACCTTACACTCAGTCAGATGAAATCTGGTAAGTATGTCTTGCACATACTTTGACTGGTTTATGAAGATGCCATTGTCAACCTACTTCACTTGAATTCCTAGAAAGAAATTGAGTTCCCACATGGCACGCATTTAAAATCTATTCTTCATCAGCTTCTTAAAGTCTTTGCAGAGCTTCGGATTAGTTGACCCGAAAATAATGTCATCTACACAAACTTGAACCATCATCATGTCATTTCCTATTCCTTTGATGAAGAGTGTTCCATTAATCGTACCCCTCTTATATCCATGCTGACAGAGATACTTTGATAGTGTCTCATACCACTTTCTTGGAGCCTGATGCAGCCTAAAAAGAGCTTTGTCAAGCTTGCAGACATAATCAGGATAATCCGGGTCTGCAAAGCCAGGTGGTTGTTTGACATACACCTCCTTATCAATCACCCAATATAAGAAGGCACACTTAACATCAAGTTGGTAGACCTTGAAATCTTTGGATGCAACAAAAGCAGGAATATCCAAACAGCTTAAAGTCATGCTACAGAAGCAAAAACATCTGTGTAGTCAATCCCTTCTTCTTGTGTGTACCCTTGAACAACTAGTCTTGCCTTGTTCTTGATGACAGGTCCTTTATCATCATTCTTATTCCAGAATACCCATTTGGTACCTATAGTAGTCTTCCCTTGAGGAAGAGGACATAAGTTCCAGACCTTTTGTCTCTTGAATTGAAGGAGCTCCTCTTGCATTGCTTCAACCCAACTTCCATCCTTCAGAGCATCATCAATGTTTGTACGCTTAATCTGGGATAGGAAACAAGAGTTAAGTCAAACACTTTTATCATGGGTTTGTCCTCTTATTCTCACCCATGTCTTAACATGTACAATGATGTTTGTGGTGGGATGTGACTTGTGGATTCTCAGTTAAGGAATCACAAAAAGTTGGTTGGACAGATCTAAATTGGTGAAATTCAGATCTGGTGCTTGAATATCATCCATCACATCAACACACTTATCAAGAGAAACTTGATCGAATGAGTTTGTCATATCATTGATGTTGTCTTCTAAGGAGTGGTTATCAGCATCAAGAAATTGTTGATCACTATCACCACCTCCATCACCTACTACATTGGAAATTCCTTCATTTGAGTTCTGTGCCTCTGTGCTAGAATTTATAGGCATCTTAGATTTATCATCTGAAGAATTTGTCATAGTTGTGCTGACAGGATTTCCAATTGTAGGACTAGTTACCACTGGAGTTGAAGTAGTTGGAAAACTTGGTCTTCTCAGCTCAAATCATGGATCAGCACCTGTGTATCCTGAAATATCTTTATAAGATTTGTTAAAACAGTTTGTAGCTAAGTCAAGATCAAACAGCCAATCAGGACCAGAAACTTTCACACTGGGTGTGTGCTCATTAAAGGTCATATTGGCTAACTCCTCAACTACTCTAGTTCTAAGATTGTATACTCTATAAGCCTTAGCTTGGGAAGAATATCCAATAAAATATCCATCATCTGAGTTCTAAGCAAATTTGGTTATTTAATCCTTGGTATTCAATATAGTGCAAGGATATCCAGATTATCTAAGGAAACCAATGAAAGATCTCCTATTATGCCACAGTTCATAAGGAGTCTTACCATTAGCATTGACTACTAAAACTTTGTCTGCATATAGCAGGTAGTGTTGACTACCTCTGCCCAGAAGGTGATGGACAGTTTAGAATCAGATAACATGATTCTTGCAGCTTCAATAAGTGTCTTGTTTCTCCTGTCAGCAACACCGTTTTGCTGAGGAGTCCTGGGAGCACTATATTGTCTTGTAATACCCTTTTAATTTCAAAACGCATCAACGACTTGGTTCTTGAATTCAGTTCCTTGATCACATCTTATGATCTTGACGTTGTAATCACATTGATTCTCAATTTTCAAAATGAAGCTCTTCAAGATCTCAGGGGTCTCATCCTTACTTCTAAGGAAGAAGACCCAAGTATATCTTGTGAAGTCATTTGTGATCACCAAACAATAAAGGTTATTCCTAGACTCATTACACTGGTGGGGCCAAAGAGATCCATATATAATAAGTGTAGGGGAGTAATGATGCAGTTCATATCTTGTGTTGCTTCCCTTTCAAGCATGTAGACAATAGTCATCACTTGTAAACTCTTTATTTGGCATTCTAGTTACCAAATCATTCTTAATTAATTTATTCATGTTCTTAAAGTTTACATGGCACATTCTTTTATGCCAGAGGAAAGATTCATCACTATTGGCTTTAGATAGAAAGCAAGAAACTTCTCTTAAAGGGGATGTCTCTTGCAGATCCATCTTGTACATGTTCCTTTTCCTGGGGGCTTTGAGCAGGATATGTTCTTGAGGAGTGACCACCCCAGGCTTAAGAATAATGCACTCATGCTCAGTAAAGAGCATGTTATGTCTCTGATCACAAAATTAGGATACAGTCAAGAGATTGTACCCAAGCTCCTTAACAAAATTTACCTTCTCAATACTAAGCTTGCAATTTATGACCCTGCCCCTTCCAGTAATGTAACCACCTGATTCTCCTCTAAAAGCAACTGGCCCTCCATCAATTTTCTTAATGTTTTGAAGCAAAGAGCCATTACCTGTCATGTGCCTGGGACAGTCACGTTCATTGATCCATATATTCCCTTTGGTCTTTAGTTGTTCCTACACATAAAGAGATGGTTAGTTACATTAGGAAACCCAAGCCTCATTGATCTTGGGCTTGTCAAACTGAACTGAAGATAATACAATAGTAATTAATCCTATATGCAAGCTCAGAGGATCATCTTTTGTTGTTGATGAAGAACTTTCAGTCATATGGCCTTCCTTCAATACTTTGGAAGTTTTGATGAATTCGAAAGTTTTGGAGATTGAACCTTTGAAAGCTTTTGCATCCACTGCAGCAGACTTTAGTGCTTTGGAACCGTTCTGTTCTTCCAAGACCAAATTTTCTTCCGAAGGTAAGTTTTCACTTATCTTCTTCCTCACTTATGAGCTTCCATAGGGAAGAGATTTTCCTTTTAAAGCTACTTTCTTTTTCTTCTTCTCAAAAGTTTTCTACTTGGTCATGTGGATAGTACTTTTGGGATTGTAGATACAACCCTTGGCTAAATAAGAAGTACTACCACACATGATGGATTCTGTTGTCATGCTTCTGAGAGTCTTTTTTTAAGTGGGAGGCTGAGCTTGATCACCTTCCACTTCCTTCTTTATCTTTTCAGATGATGCAACATGCTTCTTGGGGTGAGGCCTGCTCTTAGATGGATGGTTCAAGCTATGCAGCAGTGGTTCATATTTTATCAGCCTTCTTCTCTTGACCAGGATCAGTTGGACATGAACTAGGACTCCTGGTACTAAAGTCCATTGTTGAGTCTTCAATCTTTATGACTTCAAATCCAGCAGACATGAAAACTTGCTTTTGCTTGGAGTTGAAGGTGGCCTTGATCTCTTGGGCTTTCTTTGAGTTTGTTTTGGCTGCACTTATCAAGTTCTTCCTTGCAGACTTGGTCATCCCTTGTTTTTTCTTCTCTCTAGGTGAATAGTGACCCTTCTTAGGATAACCCTTGTCACTCACCTCGGGTTCATCCTTCACTATCTCCTCTACATCTCATCCTTCTGTTAGATAAGATCAATAGGAGGCAGCTCATCTTGATAAGTTCCACACCTTGGAGATCTAACAGATAGGAGTGTGTGTGGAGGAGCTATCTCACTTGACCCTAGTCCCTGCCTGATTTGGTAACAAACTTCTACAAGGATGATGATGTTATGTTCTTGAAGGTTTCCTCTTTAAGAACACATTTTTCTGCCTCGACTTTACCTGATCACAAGCTCAGCCTGGAATTTAGTTAACTTGGTTATGAGATCTTTGATTTGAGTCTTGTAGTTTGTATAATCATGCTTAAGAGTAGAAATAGCTTTCTCTAAATCTTCACTTTTAAGTTTATAATCATTTTCTGCTCTTTTAAAATCAGCTTTTAAAATGTTCAAGGACTCAAGGTTAGATCTCACTTCTAAGTTGTAGGACTTGTACATATTAACTTTAGCAATGCGTTCAGGAGTACAAAGATGTTCTACTACCTTGGCTTCTTCATGATCAGCCATCAGTGCTTGGTTTGGAGAAGCATCTTCTACCTAAAAGCTTCAGTCAAAGACTCCTTCTTCAACAACAACATCAGCATGTTGTTTAGGTTGGCTTGGCTTCTCAGTTCTTGCAGCTGCATCAGCATAGTTTTGTCTGGATTGTGCTTGGCCACCATTTGCCCTTGGTGCCTTGCACTCTCTAGCAAAGTGTCCCATTTGATTATAGTTGTAACACTTCACCTTGCTCTTATCCAGGCCAAACTTTCCACTGGCCACATTGCTTGGAAACTTCCTTTCTATTGTAGAGCTTCTTGGCTCTATGAGTGAGGAGAGGCATCTGCTGGACTATGTCCATGTACTCTAGGTCATCTGGATGGATGTAATTCAAGTCTTTAAGAGTGAAGAGAAAGTTTCCATATCTTTCATCAGCAGACATAAAGACTTGAGCAGAGCTTGTCTTTTGGAATGGGCTTCCTTGGATGTAGCTCTCCCTTGGTGTCTCAGGGAAGGTGATGAAAGGACCCTTTATGAGTTATTAAGGAAGCAGATGAGATGATGATGTGGTTCTCAGCTATCCCTTTCACCCACATGAAGGGCTGAGCTTTGCTGATTGTTGTAAGAGCTGCTTGATGGACTTTGCAAGTTCATCTCCATTTGGTAACCACTAAGGATACCAAACAACTCTATGAGAGTAAGAGTGGAGAGGTTCTTAGTTCTTTTGATGGCCACATAGTAGTGAGTCCATTGTCAAGGAAGGGAGAACATGAACTTCCTCATTATGTCCTTATTCTCAAGCTTTACTCCAATAGCCATTACAGTATCCACAATCTAAACATACTTGAAGTATTGTTGAGTCATGGTTTCACCTATCTTGTAGGTGAAGTTCTCAAACGGCTTCTTCATAATGTCCTTATTGTTCTCCTTGGCTTCCTTAGACCCCTCATACATGAGCTTTAGTGCATCCTAGAGTTGTTTAGTAGTTTTGCACTTCTTAAAGCCTCTGTATATGGAGTTTGGAAGAGCAGTTTGAATAGTGGTCATAGCTTTCTGATCTACATCTATTTTCTTTTAGTCTTCTTCAGAGTAGTCAGCCATTTCTTTTGGTATCATCCCACCTCCAACAATGGCTGAAGTGGTGCTTAGGATGTGAGGTCCTTCAACAACAGATATCCACATCCTGCTGTCTTGAGACTTGATGAACCCTTCCATACGTTAGTACTAAGTATCAAAGTCACCAAGTATGATTAGTGGAGACTTTGTCATGGTATTGATTTCCATATCAGCCTTAGAGATAGCTGCCATTTGAGTTGATAAGTGTGTTGTGAAATTAAAGAGATTTAAGATGGTGAGATCGTACAATCAAGAGCCTGAAATGCTCAGATACCAATTGTAGGACCGTTGTTGGGTGGTCAATGCAACAGTTTCACAAGGTGGATAGAGTTAGAACGCTTAGCAGATCAAATAAGGAACCAACTTAGATGAAACCATGAACACAAGTAACAAGAACAATAAAAAAGAACACTCAAATATTGTTTTCAAGAATGATGTATATTGCTCTCAAGTTCTTACAAGTGGTACAAAGCTTACTTCTAAATACAAGTACTTGAGATACATTACACTACATCCTATAGCCGACCATACTTTGAAGGCTAGCTGGAAACACTAATCTAGAGAACAAGATAAATGTAGAGTCAAAAAGGTAGATTGCCTTTTCAACTAGTGACTATTACATGCCATAACTCACATCCTTATCTAATACAAAAAGGATAAAAGTACATAGTTGGAAAGTTACAGACTTAACACCTTAATCTACAGTTGACAAAAGCATGGACTTTTCACCAAACCATGCTAGTTGGTGAGTCTTTAGAAATAGCAGTGAAAAGGTGGTTCAACTTTTGTCAAAAGTAAGTCAGAGAAAGCATGCTTTCTTTGTCTTTGGAAGAAATCAGTCCTTGGCCTCGGATAGGTATTTGAAGCTTCGGAAGACTTCATCTTTGGATTCAAAAGAATTGCTCTTTTGGTTTTGGAAGATTTGATACTTAGCATAATTCTTTGAGTTATATCAAATCTTCTAAAGCACTTTCCTAGTACTTCACATGTCATGGTGAGAGCTTTTTGATTGTTCTTTGATTGCATCAGCCTTTAGGTGTATTCCTTACAAAATGTCTTTGCTTCTGTAGCAAGCACTTGAAGCTATAAGGATATTCCTTGCTTTTGGTGCATCCAAGGATTTCAAGGTCTACCAACTTGATGTCAAGTGTGCTTTCCTATATGGGGTGATAGATGAGGTAGTGTATGTCAAGCAACCACCTGGCTTTATAGATCCAGATCATCCTGATTATGTCTGCAAGCTTGACAAAGCTCTCGATGGGCAACATTAAGCACCAAGGAAGTGGTATGAGACACTATCACAGTATCTCTGTCAGCATGGATACAAGAGGGGTACTATTGATAGAACACACTTCATCAAAAGAACAGGAAATGACTTTATGCTGGTTCAAGTTTATGTTGATCTCATTATCTTTTGGTCAACTAATGAAAGACTCTGCAAAGAGTTTGAGAAAATGATGAAGAGTAGGTTTGAAATAAGTGCCATGGGGGAACTTAACTTTTTTTATAGGAATTCAACTGAAGCAAGTTGACAATGGCATCTTTATAAACTAGTCAAAGTATGTACAAGACATACTAACCAGATTTCATCTGATTGATTGTCAAGTTGCTAAGACTCCCATAGCCAGAAACCACTCCCTAGGACCTGATCTTGAGGGGGTGTTTGTGAATGAACACCTATACAAGGCTATGATTAGGACTCCTATGTACCTAACAGCCAGTAGGCCTGATATCATTTTTCCACATGTACATGTGCAAGATATCAAGCCAACCAAAGATGTCACACCTAGTTGCTGTCAAGAGGATTCTTATATACCCAAAAGGAGCTCCCTCTAGGGCTTTGGTATCTAAAGAATTTTGACTTCAATTTGTATACTTATACAAATATTGACTATGGTGGCTGCAACATGACTACACATCTGCATCAACTTCTGAAGCTAAATACATTGTTGTTGCAAGCTGCTATGCTCAAGTGCTTTGGATTCAGAATCAGATGTTGGATTATGGATTCAACTTCAAGAAGAATCAAATCCACATAGACAACAATAGTGCTATCTCAATCACAGAGAATCTAGTGTAGCACTCAAAGAGAAAGCACATCAACATCAGGTATCCTTTGCTAAGAGATAATTTTGAAAAAGGATTGATTAAAATGGTAAAAGGAAACACAAATGAACAATATGCTGATCTGTTCACTAAAGCATTTGATGAACAGTGATTTATATACCTTCTATCAGCTATTAACTTTGAGCAGATTTTCTTAAATTTTTTACAAAATTGTTTCTCAAATAATTTGTATTTATTATGTTCTCAAAATTATCACTAATATAAGCCGATTTAATCATGGAAGAATTTTTCAAAGTATATATTCCTTAATATTTTAAGAAGTATAGAAAGTTTTCTCTCAGAAGACATTGATTTGACTTCGGAAGAAAATTATGTCTTCAAAACTAAGGAATTTAACTTCGGAAGAAACTCAAATATATCTTCCGAAGCTTAAATCTGCTTCTAAGTACTTATATGTTTTGAAGAAAAATTTTCTTCTGAAAGAAATTTATTCTCGGAAGTTTTATTCACTCCTTAAGTAAAACTTCTGAAGCTTATTCTCTTCCAAAACCAAATCTGTCTTGGAAGCAAAATTACTTTAAGTACAATTTCTTCCAAGTCACTTCTTCTCAGATTAAGGAATATCTTTCGAAGTCAATTTAGCTTCGGAAGTTTTCTTCAAACTTCTAAAGCGTGATTACCTTCAAAAGATTTTCAACTTCCAAGATAACTACCTTTTTGGGCACTTTTCAAAGGTGGGACCAACATTTGGATTTCAAAGTTTATCTTTTGCAATAACTTTGTCTCAAATCCAAGCATATAAATAGCCTTTACAACGGATATGTAACACCCGAAAATTTAAAAGAAAAGAAGAATAAAAGAAGAAAGGGTGAAATGTCCCAAGTTAAGGGGTTACAGCTGTCCAAGTCGCAACCTTGCACCTTTATGAGATTTAAAAAAGTATGGCAGCCCACACTTCTCCCTTTACAGACATTTCTCGGCTGCTAGAGAGAGAGAGGAGCTGCAAATCGATTTCTAGAGAGAGAAGGATGAAGATTTGCTTGTAGGTAAGGTTTTCTTGTGTTTCCTGTTTGGTTTCAGCTATGTTCAAGCTGCTGGACTGATTCTTGTGTGTTTCTATGTGTTCAGTTGTGTGTTTTTGTATGTTTTTGTATGTTTAGGTGTTTGAACTCCAGGTTGCTCATGGGTCTGAAGAAGTTTTACTCGTAAGCTGTTAAGGTGAGTTCTAGATCCCCGGTTTTACTTGTTTAAAACTTGTTTGGGGCTGAAATGCATAGTACCTACTGTTTTACAACCGATAGCATGATCTGATATGTGTCTTTACGCCTGTTGTGAGTGTGGGTGTGTGTTTTTGAAAGTTTGATAGAGTTCTGTGATTGTATGCTTGTTCTAAGTGTTTAGCATGCTAGATCTAGGCTAAGAGTGTATAAGAATGATGATTTGGAACTGAATATAGCATAAGTTGCAACTGCAGGTTGGTTTAGTTCATCCACATCTATATTTGAATATTTGCATAAGTGTTTTGTTCAGGCGCATTTGCTACAGTGATCTTGCAGATTTCTTTTGTTCATGCGCATTTGCTACCGTGCTCAAGCGCCTTTGTTTCAGTCATCCATATTTGGTTCATGTGTATTTCCTGACACTTAGAATATTTTCTGAGTATGAACATCCACGTTTGTTCATCCGCATTTCTTTTGTTCATCTGCATTTCTTTTGTTCATCCACATTTGTCTGTTCATCAGCATTGGTTTGCTCATCCGCATTTCCATAAGGAATTAGAATATTCTGAGATTTGGGGAAGTAGAATTTAAGTGCTAAGAAATGATGTTTTATGATGGCTTATGCTTGTTATATGTATGCATTTTATGATGATGTTGTCCCATGTTATGTATGATGTGACTTTGCGTGGTGTGTTATACTTATGAATGTAAAGTATTATCAAATGAAAGTGGAAGGAAACGTTAACGAAGTGGAACATAATGAATGAATGAAAGTCTTGCAAGCAAATTAAAAAGGGAGTTCACAACTCAATGAAGGGTTGTTTGCACAACAGTGTGGGGTTTAACTAACCCGTGAGAATTCACACAGGGGGGTCAGTCTTTGTAACTGATCAAGACGTGCGAAAAAGGGATCCTTGTCACTTGACCCCAAAACGGTAGTTGCTTCATGCACAAATGATGGGGCATAACTTATGACAGGATCTAGATTAAAGTGGAAGAGAATAATTCAAGAAAGTACGAAAACAAACGATTATGAATGATGATAAAAGTTAATAATGATATTATCAACATGTACGTGTGTTGTGTGATCATAAACGAAAGTAAAAGAAAGGTTTTTACTAAAATTAAATTATTTTATTATATAAAACTAGAACTCACTCAGCAACGCTGACATTTATATGCATTTTCAGTTGGCAGGTAATGTTGTTGCTGAGGATGGCACGGGGGGGTGAAGCTACTTGGCGAGCAAGGATTAGCATCCATCTCATGCAATAATAATGATGTTGTTTTGTAATGCAACTAATTGATCTTTTGTAATCTTTTAAACAACGATGTATTACTTGTCAAATATATTTATTAATGCATGAAATGTTTTTTGATGAATTATTCCGCTGCAATGTTTTATTTACTTAATAAATCTTCATGTGTGAATGGTGTGAATGATGCTGTGAATGACAAACTGTGGGGTTTCTGGGAACGGGGCCTTACAAGTTGGTATCAGAGCCAAAGTTTAAGAGAAATGGGTAAATATTTTCAAAACCTAAACTTAAACTGAGAATGGGTCCGAATGGAAGGATGCCAGCCCAAGTAGCTACGTGCCATCAGGTAATTTATTTTCCTAAAGTTAACCGGTATTATGTGCGTGTCCTATTTGATTTATTTGTTCTTAGTAGATTTGGATACTGATGTAGTCAGGATAGGAAATGCTTGGAGAATGAAGAGTAAAGTAAGTTTCTAATCACAACTGGCCATTATAATTAGGGACTTACCTATACTTGACATAATCTAAGCTATTACCTTGAATGACCGTATTGCTGTTTGAATCTTATAGTGTTTAAAGGGTGGTGGGTGGTAGATCTTCTGCAGGACCGTTAAAGGGTACTTAAGCTTGCACTTAGTTAACACACTTAGGAGGATCTTAAGATCACTTAACAATTCAAATAGGGAACTATGAACTTTTACAGAAGATACAAGACAAACACAAGTAAAAGCAAGAGCAAGAACACAAGATAAAATTTTCAAGGAAGTTGTATGTTTCTTCTCTAGTTCTATTACAAGTGTTGTACAAGTATATGTGAATACAAGAACCGGAGACTACTTATACTACATCCTACAACCGTCAATATGAAAAAAGATAGTTGGAAGTGACTAATCTATTACAAAAAGCCAAGAAGGAACAAAAATAGAAACTTGCAAGTGAAGACCTTATCTACTTTATCATAAAGTATGGTAGTTTCACCAACTAGTGATAGCAGGTGAACTACCAGAGCATTCAGCGGAAAGTAGGTTGCTTTATGATAAAGTTGATGGAAAATGTATCTTTTCTCTCTCTTCAGAGGAAAATCAGTCTTGTCTTTAAACAGCTTCAGAAGACTTTGTCTTGAGAGCTTTGGAAGACTTCATCTTTTACCTTCGGAAGAGTTGAGTCTTTGACTTTAAAAGATTTTACACTTAGAGTATTTTTCTATGTTAAGTGTAAAGCTTCCGCAGCAGTTTCTTCTGAACTTTGGCTTGGGAAGATTTTACACTTAGCATTTTTCTTGAGTGTGTAAAACTTCCGAAGGTAGTTCACCTTTGTTCCGAAGTGCATGTTGGAAGACTTGGTTGTTTTGGTATCATTTGGTTACATCAGCCTCTTAACTTCAGAGGTTCCTACAAACTCCCCCTAGGCTGATGCTACCAAAACAGAGAGGTTCTTCGGACTGGGATAGTCCATATGAGGATCTTCATAATTCCTTTCTTCATCAGCAGATCTGGATTCTTTAGACTCATAAAGTACCTTCTCATGTCATAGAGATCATGCCGAGTGTCACACCCTCAAAATCCACGTGCGGTGTTTTACCGCGAGGCGTGTGAACAAACCAGGATCACAGTCAATAGTTACTCAGAACGACACTATATGCCACATTTAAAATAAAACCAACCAAAGGTCAAACTTTAAAACCATGCGGAAGCGTTTTGTAAATAAGACAAACCCAAAATATAAAAATGTATATTTGGCAAAACATGCGCCAACCTAAACATTTAAACACTCGTAAATAGATAACAACAAACATGTCTTTAAAATATAGTCTTAGAATGCATGCTGGACCCGTGTGGTGCTCCTAATGGCAATAAGAGTTAACAACTTGAGAATAGCATACTAAAATGTCAACACAATGGTTGGTGAGTTCAAGATTTTGCGTTTATCATAAACAATAACATTTGTATAACATAAGAACTGCATTGAAATAGATAGGTAGTCTATATTCACAAGTAATAACCATAGTGATTTCGCGATCGAAGCTGACTATGTTGCGTTTGTTGCCTCCCGTCATGACTTAACAGGTCGTGACGATATTTGTGTCTAGGACAATATTGCACCCGTTTGACCTCGAGTCGCATAGGTGGGGCTCGACAGACCCAGTAGTACTACCCAAGATTTCCCGCTAGTTACCATTATTAACGATCCGAAAGTGTGAGGACTTTCAAGGTATTAAGCACTATGTTAAAACATACACAGCTTATAATAATAAAATAGTGTTTGAGTACAAGTATGCTACCTCCCCCAAGAAGAAGGTTTATAAAAATAGAGGGGCATGAACTCACCTGGTGTGTAAAGATAGTGACTAAAGAGAACTGGTGATAGGTGCAAAGACAACCCTTCAAAGGTTACTTAGAACACGAGAGTACATAAGTACGTGTACACAGAATCATATTGAAACCCTAAGTGCTTTACAAACCAAAGAACTCAAAGTTTTAGAAGACAACACACATTTGACCCAGTTGACCCGTTTGACCCGTTGGTGACATTATAGATGAAATTCCATTCAAACAAGCATAACAGTCTATCAAACATGATTAACATACAAACTGATCACATATGACACTTCATTACCCACATGTACTACCTAGACCATCATACAACTAGATATCATACAAGTCATGCGAATCTCAACTATTATCATGCTCAGTATGACTATAACATAACTAATACATCATACACTGATCAAATCACGCATCACATTCCATGTGAAGCCACTCACGACTTCACACCCTAAACCCTGCCAATCCTACTAAGTAGGGGCCTCAGATTCGCACGTGTGTATGATGATCATTAACATACCAATTTCCAAAGCTCATATCATCCAAAATGTTCATTCTTAATCAACCATCAATCAACAAAAGTTCTAGCTTACCTATATGACTCATGCCATGATTTTTCCACAAACAGGCCAAAACAGGTAACAAACAAAATCAACATTCATATAACCTAAACAACACATTTAATCACCTTAGAAACCATCCATGAACACACTAGCATGGTCCTAATGTCTCAAACATGCTCAAATCATCCAATTCAAGGATTTGCACAATTAAAGTTTCCCTTTTGGGAAAGTACATCCCAAATTCATCAAACTCACATTACATTCATGAATTTACCGATTGCATAACAATTCAAGCTTATGACAATAACTAAACATGATCAACAACATCTAACCATCATGTTACATCAACTTTCATACCCAAAAGTTTCCACTTTTGGCAAGGTATGAACTACAACATTCAATCCAAGGTTTCTAACATTCATATCAACCATCTAGCATCTAATCATCATCATAAGCATATCCATAACACCAATTCATCATCCAATCATCAATTCATGCAAAATAAAGTTACTATTCTTAGTAACCTATGAACAATCTATCAAAATCCAAACTTTCTTGCATAATCAACATTAACTAGAATATATACAATCCAACTAACATATTAACATCACCAAACAATCAAGAATCGACCTCCACATCATCAATTTCGAATTAGGGTTTCGGCTAACATCAATAATGCTTGAAAACACCAAAACTAACCTTTAATTCGCGAAAGGAAACAAGAATCCATGTTCCGGTGTGTTATGGAGCTTGAACTCGACCCAAAACCAATGCTTTGTGGGTGTTCATGGCCGAAATCGAAAGGGAGAGGGAGAGAGAAAGGGGTCGCGGCCGAGGGTGGGGTTTTAGGGTTAGGATTTTGATTTTTGTTTAATTAATTTGTGTTATTTACCCTTTAACCCTCATAATTTGTATTTTATAAAAACTAGTCTGTTAAATACTTTCTAAAAGGTTTTAACTTAATACTACGAACATTATTAACCAACAATAATAATCATATGTATTATCCTTACTAGATACAAAACATACGAATTAAACACACACGTTTCCACGTTACGCGATAAAATTCACAACTAGCATTTAAATCACGTAAACACATAAGCACAACTTGATAATCACTTAATCAGTTAAATTATAATTAGTTTATCATTATTAATTATTATTAAGTCACCAACGTTCAACGAAAACTAGTGTGTGCTCTCGACACGTGTATGCAATACTTAACGGAACTAACGGAGTTTGGTAATGGAAAATTACCGGATGTCACATTATCCCCATGTTGAAAGAATTTTCGTCCCGAAAATTGCGTTACATGGTGAGTGTTCCATCACTGGTCTACTGCATTGGCACAAGAAAATCGAAATCGAGGGAGTTTTGGATGAGTTGTCACATCATCCCCATGTTGAAAGAAATTTCGTCCCGAAATTTAATCAGTATCTTCGCCCGGCTGGCATCGTCTTTTCGAATAGCTGAGGATACTTAAGCTTCATTTGGTCTTCATGTTCCCACGTGAATTCTGGTCCTCTCGAGTTCCAACGAACTTTGACGATGGGTATCTTGCTTTGCTTAAGCGTTTTCACCTCACGATCCATCACTTTGACAGGTTCCTCAATGAAGCGTAACTGTTCGTCTACTTGAACTTCTTCCAGCGGTACAACCATAGTTTCATCCGTTAAACATTTCTTTATATTTGAAACATGGAATACATCATAGATTCCACTCAATGAATCAGGTAAGGCTAGTCGATAGGCCACTGGACCTATTCTTTCCACTATCTCAAATGGTCCAACGTATCTCGGATTTAGCTTTCTTCTCTTACCAAACCGAACTACGCCTTTCCATGGTGAGACTTTCAATAAGACTTTGTCACCAACTTGAAATTCCAAAGGTTTCTGTCGCTTGTCAGTATAGCTTTTCTGTCTGTCTCGCGCTGCAGCCATGCGGTTTCTTATCTGGACAATCTTCTCAGTTGTCTCGTGTACTAACTCAGGACCCGTTAATTAACTATCACCAATTTCAGCCCAGCAAACTGGTGATCTACACTTTCTCCCATACAAAGCTTCAAAAGGTGCTGCCTTTATGCTAGTGTGATAGCTGTTGTTGTAAGAAAATTCCACCAATGGTAGGTGAACTTCCCAGTTATTCCCGAAGTCAATCACACAAGCACGTAACATGTCCTCCAAAGTCTTTATAGTACGCTCACTTTGACCATCAGTCCGTGGATGATAAGCAGTACTCATATCCAATCGTATACCTAGAGCTTTCTGCAACGACTGCCAGAAGTGTGATGTGAAACGAGAATCACGGTCAGAAATAATTGAGATCGGTACTCCATGCCTCGAAACGATCTCCTTCAAATAGAGTCGAGTTAATTTCTCCATCTTGTCTGTTTCCCTTATCGCTAGGAAATGAGCAGACTTTGTTAATCGGTCCACGATAACCCATATTGTGTCACATCCCGTAGAAGTGCGAGGTAACTTAGTAATAAAATCCATTGATATCTGATCCCACTTCCACATAGGGATCTCGGGTTATTGTAGTAGACCAGATGGTTTCTGATACTCCACTTTCACCTTTGAGCAGGTCAGATACTTGCTCACATAAGTAGCTACATCTGCTTTCATGTTAGGCCACCAATAGTGCGCCTTCTAATCATGGTACATCTTGTCAGATCCAGGATGTATAGAGTACTTAGACTTGTGTGCCTCACTCATGACCAAGTCTCTTAGAATTCCGTGTAGAGGTACCCAAAGTCTATCTATGAAGTAAAGAATTCCATCTGCTTTTACTTCCAATTGTTTTTCCATTCCCCTTAAGGATTCAGACCCAATGTTTTCTGCTTTCAAAGCTTCTGTCTGAGCCTCTCGGATTTGTTTCGGTAACTGTGTGCTAATGGTAAGCTACAAAGCTCGCACACGTCGAGGCTTAGCATTTTCTTTCCTACTCAGCGCGTCAGCAACTACATTTGCTTTCCCCGGGTGGTACTTAATAGCACAGTCATAGTCATTCAGCAATTCTACCCAGCGCCTTTGCCTTATATTCTACTCCTTTTGCTCAAATATATGCTGAAGACTTTTGTGATCAGTGTAGATGGTGCATTTGGTACCGTACAAGTAATGTCTCCAGATCTTCAAGGCAAAAACTACTGCACCCAGTTCCAAGTCGTGGGTGGTATAGTTTTTCTCATGAATCTTCAACTGTCTAGAGGCATAAGCTATCACCTTATCCCGCTATATCAAGACGCATCCAAGTCCTTGAATAGACGCATCGCAGTAGACTATGAAGTCATCACTACCATCCGGTAATGCTAATATTGGTGCGCTACACAGTTTCTGTTTCAGCAACTGGAAAGCAGATTCCTGATTCTCACCCCATTTGTATGCTGTTCCCTTATGAGTCAAGGCTGTGAGAGGTTGTGCAATCTTAGAGAATCCTTCGATGAACCGTCGATAATATCCCACTAATCCAAGGAATTGTCGTATCTCGCTTGGTATCATAGGAACAGACCAATTCTTTATCTCTTCAATCTTAGCAGGATCAACATGTATTCCCTTCTCGTTGACAATATGACCCAAGAATTGTACCTCACGTATCCAGAAATCACACTTAGAAAACTTTGCATACAGTTGTTCCTTTCTAAGTAATTCCAAGATTAAACGTAAGTGCTTCTCATGTTCTTCCTCAGTCCTTGAGTATATCAATATGTCATCATTAAAGACGATAACAAACTGATCAAGATAGGGTTTGCACACGCGGTTCATAAGATCCATGAATACTGCTGGTGCATTCATCAACCCAAATGGCATGACCAAAAATTCATAGTGACCATATCGTCTACGGAAAGCAGTCTTCGAGATGTCCTCTTCTCGAACTCTCAACTGATGATACCCAGACCTCAGATCAATCTTAGAGTAATAGCTTGATCCTTGCAGTTGATCAAACAAATCATCGATACGAGGTAAGGGATATCTATTCTTGATAGTAACCTTGTTCAGTTCCCTATAGTCAATGCACATTCGAAATGTACCATCCTTCTTCTTCACAAATAGAACTGGCGCTCCCCAGGGCGACGAACTCGGTCGGATAAACCCTTTATCCAACAACTCTTGTAGTTGGGCAGATAATTCCTGCAGTTCATTCGGAGCTAACCGGTACGGTGCTCTCGTAATTGGAGCGGGTCCTGGAGTCAATTCAATCTGAAATTCAACTTGATGATGAGGCGGTAATCCAGGCAGGTCTTCCGGAAACACCTCGGGAAACTCGCGAACTACGGGGATATCCTCTATCTTCTTTTTCTCGGTCTGTTTATCTGTGACGAGTGCCAATATGGCCAGTCGACCCTTTCGTAACAACTTCTGGCCTTCATTAATGAAATGATGCCTATCACCGCACCACTCCTATCACCTCTGACCGTAAGGACTTCTTCACCAAGGGGAATCCGTATGATCTTCTTGTGGCATATGACTTCCGCTTGTTTATCGGAAAGCCAATCCATGCCTACTACCACATCAAAGCTTCCTAACGTAACAGGCATAAGATCTTTGGTGAATGTATGACCAGCAAGCTCTATCTTGCAGTCTCTAAGAATATGCGTTACGTGAATCTGTGTACCGTCAGCTAACTCTACGGTGTATTTAGATTCTAAGGCTGAGGGCATATCACTTAAAAGAATACAAAACTTAGTGGATACGAAACTTCTATCGGCTCCGGTATCGAATAATACGGTAGCAAAATGACCATTAACCGAAAATTTACCAGTTACTGTTGTAGGATCGTTTAGAGCCTCACCTGAGCCAATGACGAAGGCTCTTCCTTTGGCTCCATTATTGTTATTGCCTTTATTGTTGTTGTTATTGTTGTTGCCATTGTTATTATTGCTGTTGTTTCCATTGTTGTTGTTGCCATTACCATTCCTCTTAAGTTGGGGACAGTTGCGTTTGTAATGGCCTTCTTTTCCGCACTCAAAACAACCTTTCGGAGTTTCTTGTGATTGTTGTGGCTTTTTCATCAGTTCACCCCGGCAGTCTTTGGCTGCGTGACCAATCTTCCCACAACGTTGGCACTTGAAATTATCACATTGACCCACATGGTGGTAGTTACACTGGTTGCACTTCGGCTGTCTTCCGCCATACCCACCGGGTCCTTGATTTGAGGGAGTCGCCTGGTTGAAGCTTCGATTGTTATCGAACTTCCGTTGCTGTTGCTGACTTTGCTGCTATTGTTGAGGTTGAGATTGGCTGCTGGATGACGATCCCTTGTTGCTTGACCATCCCACTTGTGTTTATGGTCGGGCACGCTTGCCACCGCACCCCGCTTAGGTAATCGACCTTGCTCGACTGCTTGATCAGTCAGCCTGTGGGCTGTTCGGATAGCTTGTTGTATGGTAGTGGGGTTAGAGGCAGTTACCATACTTTGAATTTCGGGCACCAATCCCAGTATATAATGCTCAACCCTCTTGTGCATTTCATTCACCATCCCTGGGCATAAAGTGGCTAACTCATGAGTACGGGTCGTGTAGGCTTCAATTTCTGAGCCTTGCATTTTGAGTTGCCAGAACTCAATCTCCAGTTTCTGCTCTTCATTTCGGGGGCAGTATTCTTCGGTCATAATCCCCTTAAACTCATCCCAAGGTAGTTCATTAGCCATGGCTTGACCCAACATTTGCACCTGGGCATTCCACCAGGAAAGTACTGCGCCTTCCAATGTCCCGGTAGCATACTTCACCTGATCAGCAGGCGGCAGTTGCATTTTGTGAAGACAGACTCTGTCTTCTCAAACCACCTTACAAGCCCTATAGCTCCTTCCGTCCCGCTGTAGGTATGGGGTTTACAGTCCATGAAGGACTTGTAGGTACATGGTGGTGGTCCTGTTTTGACAGCCCAAACATTAGTCAGATATCCTAGACAATTAATTAGAATAATTAGTTTAACCTCTTGTTATCATTTACCTGCTGGTTGTCTAGGTTGGGCAGCAGCCACTACCGCCTGAACATGTTCGTTAATTAATGCCGCCAATTCCGCAGGCGTCATGTTTATGGCTCCGGCACCACGGCCTCCGGCGCCACGTCCACGACCATGCCCACGTCCACTTCCTCGTGCGTCCATATTTCACTTTACAATTCCCAATTACAATAATGAGTAACATCCAACACATTAATCTCATCAAGGTACAGTAAACAATAAGAAATAATGCATTCGCCACAACCACAACATTTATAAAAGAAATAATAACCAAAGATAAATAAATTGCAATTGAGTCACAAAATATTCCATTAATGTCAAAATTTAAGTTTGTCAGTTAGGTGGGAAACAACCCTTCCCACATAGGTTTCAAAGAAAAGAAACACTACATAGTCTAAGTCATTTAAAGTGGAATCAGTCCAGTACGTCAGATCTATCACTGTCCTCGTCCATCTCTGATGGTTCTTCTTTGGGGGCTTCCTCGGGTTCCTCTTCTGGGTCTTTCTCATCAGGATCAACCAAAGGTGCAGGGGCTTCAACAACCTGAAGTGCTGCTAGCTGTGCCTCTGAATTAGCAAACCTATCATCGATCACTATGTTATGGTGATCTTGTGCGTCCATGCACCCACTAAGTGCTACAACATTGCCTGCCAGAGTATGATGTCCACCGATGGCCATCGAGAGTCGCTCCTGAAGCGTCTCTACCTGGAAACGCAACTGACGCATCTCAGATCGTAATGCAGAGTTCTCATCAGTGAGTCCTCTAATCCGCTGTCGCTCCGTGTCTAGAGTGGCTACCAAAGCTGCAAATGCCTGCTCGAGAGGGATGCTCAAGGTAGGAAGAGTAGGCAATGCAGAGGCGGTCGATGACCTATTCCTAGGTCGTGTCGGAGCTACTGGTGGTACGCGCTCTCTATAAGCCATACGGTTTATGTAGGTGGGGTAGAAATCCCAGTTCCGCGGAGGATCGAGCTCAGGAGGTATGAAAGGCTGATCTCGGTCTATCTCGCCAGGAGGATAAGGATGTCGAGGCCAGTTAAATCCCCTATCCGGTACGGGAGACGTAGGAGGTGACTCAGATCATGCAGGTCTCTTGCCTAAATTTCTGGACAACGATGCCATGCTGCGAAGTACGTGTTGCATATGCCAATGGGTATACAGTAAGGAGAGTAAGTGATAAGTAACTAACAACTAAGCGGTTATAGTCTAGTGTGTGTATGCAACCTAGTTCCCTATAACCAATGGCTCTGATACCAATCTGTCACACCCTCAAAATCCACGTGCGGAGTTTTACCGCGAGGCGTGTGAACAAACCAGGATCACAGTCAATAGTTACTCAGAACGACACTATATGCCGCATTTAAAATAAAACCAACCAAAGTTCAAACTTTAAAACCATGCGGAAGCGTTTTGTAAATAAGACAAACCAAAAATATAAAAATGCATATTTGGCAAAACATGCGCCAACCCAAACATTTAAACACTCGTAAATATAACAACAAACATGTCTTTAAAATAGAGTCTTAGAATGCATGCTGGACCCGTGTGGTGCTCCTAATGGCAAGCAGAGTTAACAACCTGAGAATAGCATACTAAAATGTCAACACAATGGTTGGTGAGTTCAAGAGTTTGCGTTTATCATAAACAATAACATTTGCATAACATAAGAAGTGCATTGAAATAGATAGCTAGTCTATATTCACAAGTAATAACCATAGTGATTTCGCGATCGAAGCTGACTGTGTTGCGTTTGTTGCCTCCCGTCACGACTTACCAGGTCGTGACGATATTTGTGTCTAGGAAAATATTGCACCCGTTTGACCTCGAGTCGCATAGGTGGGCCTCGTCAAACCCAGTAGTACTACCCAAGATTTCCCGCTAGTTATCATTATTAACGATCCGAAAGTGTGAGGACTTTCAAGGTATTAAGCACTATGTTAAAACATACACAACTTATAATAATAAAATAGCATTTGAGTACAAGTAAGCTACCTCCCCCAAGAAGAAGGTTTATAAAAATAGAGGGGCATGAACTCACCTGGTGTGTAAAGATAATGACTAAAGAGAACTGGTGATAGGTGCAAAGACAACCCTTCAAAGGTTACCTAGAACACGAGAGTACATAAGTACGTGTACATAGAATCATATTGAAACCCTAAGTGCTTTACAAACCAAAGAACTCAAAGTTTTAGAAGACAATATACATTTGACCCAGTTGACCCGTTTGACCCGTTGGTGACATTATTGATGAAATTCCATTCAAACAAGCATAACAGTCTATCGCACATGATTAATATACAAACTGATCACATATGACACTTCATTACCCACATGTACTACCTAGATCATCATACAACTAGATATCATACAAGTCATGCGAATCTCAACTATTATCATGCTCAATATGACTATAACATAACTAATACATCATACAAGGATCAAATCACGCATCACATGCCATGTGAAGCCACTCACGACTTCACACCCTAAACCCTGCAAATCCTACTAAGTAGGGGCCTCAGATTCGCACGTGTGTATGATGATCATTAACATACCAATTTCCATAGCTCATATCATCCAAAATGTTCATTCTTAATCAACCATCAATCAACAAAAGTCCTAGCTTACCTATATGACTCATGCCATGATTTTTCCACAAACAGGCCAAAACAGGTAACAAACCAAATCAACATTCATATAACCTAAACAACACATTTAATCACCTTAGAAACCATCCATGAACACACTAGCATGGTCCTAATGTCTCAAACATGCTCAAATCATCCAATTCAAGGATTTGCACAATTAAAGTTTCCCTTTTGGGAAAGTACATCCCAAATTCATCAAACTCACATTACATTCATGAATTTACCAATTGCATACCAATTCAAGCTCATGACAATACCTAAACATGATCAACAACATCTAACCATCATGTTACATCAACTTTCATACCGAAAAGTTTCCACTTTTGGCAAGGTATGAACTACAACATTCAATCCAAGGTTTCTAACATTCATATCAACTATCTAGCATCTAATCATCATCATAAGCATATCCATAACACCAATTCATCATCCAATCATCAATTAATGTAAAATAAAGTTACTATTCTTAGTAACCTATGAACAATCTATCAAAATACAAACTTTCTTGCATAATCAACGTTAACTAGCATATATACAATCCAACTAACATATTAACATCACCAAACAATCTAGAATCGACCTCCACATCATCAATTTCAAATTAGGGTTTCGGCTAACATCAATAATGCATGAAAACACCAAAACTAACCTTTAATTCGCGAAAGGAAACAAGAATCGATGTTCCAATGTGTTGTGGAGCTTGAAATCGGCCCAAAACCGATGCTTTGTGGGTGTTCTTGGCTAAAATCGCAAGGGAGAGGGAGAAAGAAAGGGGTCGCGGCCAAGGGTGGGGGTTTAGGGTTGGGATTTTGATTTTTGTTTAATTAATTTGTGTTATTTACCCTTTAACCCTCATAATTTGTATTTTATAAAAACTAGACTTTTAAATACTTTCTAAAAGGTTTTAACTTAATACTACAAACATTATTAACCAACAATAGTAATCATATGTATTATCATTACTAGATACAAAACATACGAATTAAACACACATACGTTACGCGATAAAATTCACAACTAGAATTTAAATCACGTAAACACATAAGCACAACTTGATAATCACGTAATCAATTAAATTATAATTATTTTATCATTATTAATTATTATTAAGTCACCAACGTTCAACGACAACTAGTGTGTGCTCCCGACACGTGTATGCAAGACTTAACGGAACTAACGGAGTTTGGTAATGGAAAATTACCGGATGTCACACCGAGGGAGTTCAAGCATGTCACTTGTGAAGTAGACATGTTGTTCTCCCTGATCTCTAGTGACATACCATCTGTCTGGATTTTCAACAAAAGTCAAGGACAGAATTTGTCTTCCAACAGAGAGAGGCTCTACTATGATAGGAGTTGGTTGAGAGTCCTCTTCATGCACTTTCTTAGGATGTTCTGACTCATCCTGAGGTTGGGATGTGGATGCCTTTCTTCTTTTCTTCTTTGAAGATGATCTTCTTTTAGCCATCCTCTTTTTCCTCCCTGATGATTTTAACTGAGAGGGTTGGTCTTCAGTACCAGGTTCTTCAGTGGATTCCCTCTCAGTTGGGATATCCTCTCTCCCAGTTTTAGAAGGAGAGGGAGGAGAACCCTACTATGGGTTAGAAGATCAAGTTGGCTGTTGTGCAGGTTCAGGTGCAGGTGGTGTTGTCTCTATAGGTTCCACCTTTACCTCAATTTCAAGTTGAGCTTGACTTGATGATGAATGAAGGTCCACAAGCTCTCCTCTTTTTATCTTCTGCTTAATCACCCTTATATGCTCATCCATTGTGGATAGAGAAATAGGACCAAGCCTCCTTCTAGAGAACCCATACAGCTTCAAGAAGCTCATCATCCTCTGCCTATCTGCAGTTTTTCTGACTTTTTTGGATGTTGGCTCTTGATTTTGCAGCTTCTTCCCTTTGCCTCTTCTTTGCAGCTTGCCTTTCTTTCTTGGCTTGCTCTTCCAGCTACTTATTGTATTCAAATAATATATAATCATAAGGCAAGGGAAGGAGTGCAGGTGCCTGATAGAGACCTTTGGCACTCAGGTAGTTGATCATTTTTAATCGATCTTCTTTATCAACTACCTGAGGTTGTTCAGCAGCCACAGTCTCTGACTCAGGACTTTCTTGAACTGGGGAGAGGACAAGAATGTTTTTGTAAAGCCTTTTTCTCCTCATTTCTTCCTTGTGTTTGAGGGTCAACGCTGCATCCTCTGCCTCCTTCCTCTCCTTTGACAATTCAATGTCAGCCAGTTCATTTAACTCCTCTAAGGGGACAGGGATGAGTTCATCTATGTTGTAGTTCCTGGTCCCCAGATAGTTGAGCCTGGCTGCCCTTAATTCATCTTCCTGAGTGTTTGGTACAGGGGCAGTCAGAATTGCAGCTTGCATGAATCCTGGGGAACCACTTGAACTCTCTCCCCTCAGCTTCCTCTTCCTCTCTCTCTTTTCTTCTTCAATCTCTTCAAGAGTCATCTTCCTTTTTCCTTTGTCAATTATAGATCTTGATGACTCAGTCTGAGGAGAGCTTTGGCCTTCATTGCTTGATTCAGTAGTCAAGATCTGGCCAGAGAGAGGTTGTGAAGCACCATCACCAGCTGGTGCCTCACTGAGGGTATGGGTGCTGGAGGAGATCTTGTCTCAAGGTTCACAATCTCAGCCTCTTGGCCTTCAGTCAAGGCTTTCCCTTCGATAGATAAGTGATCTACACTTACTTCCATAGAGTGTCTCAAACAGTGCGGCCTTGATCTCCTGGTAGTAACTGTTATCGTAAGAAACCTTAATCAAGGATGGGTGGGGTTCTAAACTACTACCAAAATCCATAACACATGCTCATAGCATGTCTTCCAGAGTTTGAGTCGCACGCTCCTTCTGGCTATCAGTTTGCCAATGATACGTCGTGCTCCTATCCAATCATGTTCCCAATGAACTTTGAAGTGACCTTCAATAATAAGAAATGAATCAAGTGTCACCATTGAAGATGATAAAAAAAACTTGCACCTCGTGCCGAGAGACTTTTTCTCTTACATAGGTGCGAGTTTTCTTAATTCAGTAAGTCTCTCTAATATCCAGGAAGTGTGCGGATTTCGCCAATTGATCTATTATTACCCAAATGGTATCGCATTCGCTTAGAGTTCATGGTAACTTTGAAATGACATTCAATGATATCTGCTCCCACTTCTATATTAGAATTTCTTGCTAATTAAGTAGACTAGGCAGTCTTGGATATTCCATCTTAACATTTGAACAACTTAAACACTTGATTACATGCATGGCAATATCTCCTTTCACATTCTGCCACTGATACATAACTTTTAGATCATGGTACATCTTACTTGAACCTTGATGAATGGGATATCGAGTCATTTGAGTTTCATCTATTACCAGCTATCATAAATTCATGAACAGAAAAATCCATATTCGTCCCATGAAATAATGAATTCCTTTGGATTTTGTCACTAATTGCTTTTCCATGTGTCATATGGACTCAGGCTTAAGATTCTCATCCTTCAAAGCCTTAACTTGAGCATTACAGATTTGATCAGGTACTCTAGCATGAATGGTAAGCTTTAAGGCTCGTGCTCGCTTTAGTTTAGGTGTTTACTTTTGACTTCAGGCATCAACTACCACATTAGCCTTACCTAGATGGTACTTCATCATATTGTCATAGTCGTTCAACAGGTCGACCTAATGAAGTTGTCTCATGTTCAGCTCCTTCTTTTCAAAGATATACTAAAGGCTTCTGTGGTAGGTGTATTGATGCATTTAGTACCATACAAGTAATACCTTTATATCTTACGTGCAAATCAATGACTCTTAACTTGGAGTTGTGTGTCATGTTGTTCTTCTTATGAACTTTCAACTGACGGGAAGTGAATTCAATAACCTTCTCACATTGCCTCTAGTAGGGATAGTATCAGTATAGTACACAGCTTTTGTGTTCATGACCTGAAATGCGGACTCTCGCTTGTTACCCAAATCATATGTGGTGCCTTACTGAGTTAATGTCGTAAGAGGTTGTGTGATCTTTGAAACCATTTGATGACTCCTCGGTAGTAACCAGCCAACCAAAAAAAGTTGTTGTACCTTAGTCGGAGTCTTAGGTGTAGCCTATTTCTTGGTGGCTTCTATTCTTTCCTGATCAATGGACATTCCTTGCTCGTTGACCACATGACCCAAATTTTGGACTTCATCTAGAAGTCACACTTCAAAAACTTGGCATACAGTTATCCTTGTTTTAGTAGTTCCAAAATCATGTTCCTCATGCTCCCATTGTTCTTTGTCTATGTTAGAATGTCATCGACAAAAAAAATTTATCTACAAAATCTGTAACAAGAAATGTAAATAATAATTAGTTTGATTATTAGTATGTTAGTATATGGTTCTTTGGATGTTAGAACATGTTTGATTAATTAGGCAATTAACTTGTTATAGTCCAACAATACTCCCCCAAAGGATGATGTTGCCAATCTTTGATATGTTTAAATTGTTACTGATTTGGTTTGTTAGAAATGATATGGTTTGATTACACTTGCTTGAATGATTGAATGATTATGTTTGATTGAAAGATTCAAGGATTAATACTTGATTAAATGATTTAATGTTTAATGCTTTATTGAATGATTTACTAATTACATATGTGTAATCAGTTTGATTTGTCTAATATGGTTCATATCTATAATTGATTGATTTGATGTTTCATGCCTAGATAAAGTACCAACTTCCTCTTACTGTTGTTTAGTCTCAACCATTGATGCATCAAGATCTCTAAATAGAGATGATAGTGTTTGCTAATCTTAGTTGACTGGACTGTTTGGTGTTGATGGAATGGTTTGCTCATAGTTAAAAGGCTCTTGTTCTTGAGCTTCTTCATGAACTTGATCTTGTTCATGAATGATTAGAACTTCTTCTTGAATGATCGGTGTTGGTTGTATGATGCGGGCTTGATGAATTACATTTTAGAACATGTTTGGTTCTCCTTGACAAGGTATCCTTAAGAACACATCAGTAACTAGGAGATCATGGTTGATCATGTATGGTGGCACAAGCACTTCATCACTATGAAATAAACTTGATTTGGTTCTATTAAACACATGTTCATTAAACTAAACATGTTTGAATATAGCACCTTCTATTGGGATGTTTGGTAGTAAATCATTAATGATTAGTTGGAGAAATCTTGGATATATCTAAAATTTATTCCTGACTTTAGTGAGGTTGTATACCATCCCATTCAATATTTGAACTGCAAAATTAAAGGGCCTCCTTGCTATGATGCTGGCTATGGTAGATGAACTTCTCAGAGAAGTGGCATTCCATCCAGTTTTTTTGTTAGTTATTGTCTTTTGGTTTGTGTGCATTAAGAATCTGAATTATGCACACATGTATGACTTTTTTATTTCCTTTCAATTAATGGTGCAAGTGTAGCCAATTTGTCTAAAGACATGTAATACATAGTTCTTATCAAACTATATAGGTCCATTGGCATCCTCATCTCCCAATTGTAAAACCCTTCTGATCACATCTTCCGTGATTGTGATTTACTGGTCATAAATAGTTGAGACTATGACTTGCTGATCATGATCTTTTTCTAAATGAGAATTACTCCAAAATTGTACTATATGTTCTTCAAAGATCTTAGGTCTGGCTCTCATTGCATGAACTAGTCTGGTTTGCCTTATTGTTCAACCTTGTTTTTAAACTTTATCATTAGAATTGTAGCCATGGATTTGTACTTGTCTGTCATGCCTTCATATTCCGCGATTAAAGTAAACAGCTTCTTTAAGTCTTCAAGGCTGCAATTTAGAACTTCCAACTCAGTCAAAAAGAAAGACTTTGACTTGTTCTTTCTTTCAATATTAAATCTCTTAGCTTTCAAGTCATACCCCCATTTGATAATGGTTGTATCATAACCTTTTGAGTCTTCCTCTTCCTCAGATTCTAGTAGTTATTCTTCTTGCTCTGGATGATCTAAGCCATAACTTACTCTTTTAGCAGCAGTGGTGATGATCACTTCATCTATTGAATTATAAAACTTGCTTTGGGATGGAGATTTAGCTATTTCAGTAGCCTATTGGACTGTTGGAGAACCATGCTTAGTAGTTTGAGTAGGTTGAGAAGTTGTAGGAGGTGACTGGGGTTGAGTGTTGTGGACAGGTTCGGCAGATGGGATAGTCGTACCAGCTTTAGACTCTTACTTGTTCTTTCTTTGTTTTAAAGCCTACCTTGATCTTTCTAGATGATATTTGTAGATCCACATCAGCACCTTTTTCACTTCCCTTAACTTAGAATCATTGCTTGGATTCCTTAGTATCAGTCTGGTCAAGTCAACTATCTCTAACCTGTTGAAGGACACAAGTTAGTTTCTTGAGCAAACTACTCTTCCGGCTATTGATCTAGTTATGAAGTAGGTATTTTTCTTTTGATCGTATACCCACTCTACTATTGGATTATAAGCTGATAATGGATTTGCTGGGATCCCCTTACCAGCTTCAGCTTTTGACTAAAGAAAGTACTTTTCACATCAGCCCTTTGAACTTCTCATTCTTACATCCAAAGATGGTGAAGTACTCAGCAATTTGCTCTAGAATGTCAAGGGGAAAATCAAGTACTTTATTTTCATGGTCATAGTACATGATATCTCCATTTGCCCTCTTAACTGCAAATTTCTTCATCTGAGAAATGTATCGAGTAGCCAAAACCTTGGTTCATTTTGTTGGGTTCTTACAAGTTTTAACAAAGATGTTTAACCATTTAAACAACAAAACGCAGCGGATATTAGAGAGTTAAAACCCTTTATAACTTCTGAAAATAAACCATTTATATGTTCAAGAAAACATCCGTGTAACCTTTTACCACGAGTTCCTCTTCACCAGATCCATAGATTAGGAACATATCTTTAGTCCTCCTTAGGTACTTAAGTATGTTCTTAACAGCCATCCAATGACTAGTTCCAGGATTTTGCTGGTATCGGCTTGTCATGCTCAAAGCGCATGACACGTCCGGCCTAGTGCATATCATTGCATACATGATGGATCCTATAGCAGATGCATACGGGATTCCCTTCATTTTATCTTGCTCATGCTTTGAGCTTGGACATTAAGTCGTACTCAATATCGTTCCTCTTTGAATAGGTACCGTACCTTTCTTAGAGTTCTCCATCTTGAACCTTTTCAAGATCTTATCAATGTATGCACTTTGATTTAATCCTATCAACCGCCTTGATCTATCCCTATAGATCTTTATTCCCAAAATATAGGCGGCTTCACCAAGATCCTTAATGGAAAAACAGCTTCCAAGCCAGGTTTTTATACCTTCCAAGGTTGGAATGTCATTTCCAAATAGTAGGATGTCATCGACATACAATACTAGGAAGGTGATGATGCTCCCACTAGCCTTTTTATACACACAAGCCTCATCAGCGTTTTTGATGAACCCAAATTTGATTACCTCTTCATCAAAACGGTGATTCCAACTTCTTGACGCTTGCTTCAATCCATAGATTGATTTCTTTAACTTGCATACTTTGTTAGGATGTCTTGGGTCGACAAAACCTTCAGGCTGAACCATATAGACATCTTCCACAATATATCCATTTAGAAAAGCGGTTTTGACATCCATTTGCCAAATCTCATAATCATTATGAGCAGCTATGGCAAATAATATCCTAATAGACTTTAGCATTGCAACAGGCGAGAAAGTCTCATCATAATCAACCCCTTGAGTTTGAGTGAAACCTTTTGCTACAAGTCTAGCTTTATAAGTATCCAAGTTTCCATGCATATCGGTTTTCTTCTTGAAAACCCACTTACTTCCAACTACCTTGGAGCTAAGAGGTGGTACAACCAAGTCCCACACTTGGTTGTCATACATGGATTGCATCTCAACGTTCATGGCTTCAAGCCATTTGTCACAATCCAAATTGGACACTGCATCATGGTATGTGATTGGTTCATTGGAATCAACCACATAGCACCCATCCAAGAAAAATCCATATCTTTCAGGTGGATTACTAGTTCTACCAGATTTGCGAACGTTTTGTGTGTATTGATCAACCATTTGATCATTTTCAACATCCTCATGTTGAGTGCTAGTGTCAACCAAACGTGTATCGGGTTGTGGTTCTTGATCCTCCTCAAGATCCACTGTTCTACTGCTAGCTCCTTCCATAAGGAACTTGGCTTCCAAGAACTCACCCTTCTTGGCAACAAACTCCTTTTGTTCCAATGGATCATAGAAATAATATCCCATAGAATCTCTAGGATATCCAATAAAGATACACTTAGTGGAATGACTTTCTAACTTGTTTGAGGTGTGAGTCTTTACATAAACCTCACATCCCCACACCTTTAAATATGATAGAGATGGAACCCTTCCATGCCATATTTCAAAAGGTGTCTTTTCCACTTTCTTGGTTGGGGCCATATTCCAAATACGGGCCGCAGAGAGCAAAGCGAAACCCCAAAATGATAGAGGCAATGAGCTTCTAGCCATCATAGATCGAACCATATCCAATAGAGTTCGATTTCTCCTTTCGGACATACCATTGTGTTGTGGTGTTCCAGGTGGAGATAGTTGTGAGATAATCCCACAACTTCTAAGATGATCTCTAAAAGCATCACTCAGATATTCACCTCCTCTATCGGTGCGGAGAATTTTTATTGATTTGTTGAGTTGATTTTCTACTTCATTTTGGAAGGTTTTGAACATTTAAAAAGCTTCATCTTTGTGTCTTAACAAGTACACATACCCATGCCTACTATAGTCATCGGTGAAGGTAATGAAGTATCTTTCATTATGCCTAGTCATTGGCTTAAAAGGACCACATACATCCGAATGTATGATACCTAATAAATCTTTTGCCCTTTCAGTTTTGCCACTAAAAGGTGCCTTAGTCATTTTGCCTTGTAAACAAGATTCACATACATCAAATGAATCATATTCACTTTCTTTTAACAGACCATTCTTTTGAAGTGTTTGTATGTGCTTCTTGTTTATATGACCAAGACGGTAATGCCAAAGATAGGTGTCACTCAAATCTAATTTGAGCTTCTTAGTGGTGGTTTGGTACAACGAGCTATCATATAATGTGTTTTCACGAACCAATTCATAAATACCATTAATAGAAGTAGCTTTAAAATAAAAGATGTCATTTAAAGAAACATGAATTTCATTTTCAATAAACGTTAAAACATAACCATATTGTCTTAATTGGGCAACTGAAATAATGTTCCTAGTCAAACTAGGAGCATACAAAACATTGTTCAAAATTGCTTCCAAATCATTTGGAAGCTTTAAGATGTAGTCCCCTTGGGCTTCAACTTGAACTTTTGCCCCATTGCCCATGTAGGGGCTAACATCCCCTTTCTTGAAGTCTTTACTTCTTTTGAACCCCTGCAACAAATTGCAAATATGAGTCCCACATCCGGTATCCAATACCTATGTGTTAGAGGATATTAAATTGAGATCAATATGAATCATGAAAATTGTACCTGAGGTCTGCCCGGCATCCCTCTTAGCTTTCAACTCTTTAAGATGGATAGGACAATTTCTTGCCTAATGTCCAATCTCCCCACACTTGAAGCATGGGTCATCAGAAGCAACCTTTTGCTTCTTCTCCGCTGGTTTTGGTGGTGGCCCTTTTACCACTCCCTTTCCCTTTCTCCCGATGTACCCTTTACCTTTGGCAACACTTGCCTTGGGTGCGGGGTGAGGCCTCTTCTTGTTCCCACCTTCATTGATTGTGAGAACGGGTAAACTCCTTTTACCCATGGTCGCCTCGGCTATTTTGAGCATAGAGTGAAGCTCAGTTATGTTCTTGTCCCAACCGTTCATGTTATAATTCATAACAAAATTGTCAAACCTTTTTGACAAAGAGTTGAGGATCAAATCCGTAGCCAACTCTTTCGAGACGGGACAATTCAGCCTTTCGAGGCAGTCTATGTAGCTCTTCATCTTAAGTACATAAGACGAGACCGATTGGGTATCATCCACACGACATGCATGGAGTGCTCGAACCGTTTCGAAGCGCTCTACCCTTGCTTGTTGTTGGAACGTTTCCTTCAACTGGGTTATCATGTCGTATGCTCCGTGATGTTCGTACTCCTTTTGGAGATGCAGAGTCATACTTGCCAACATAAGGCAAGACACTTGGACTGAGTCCTCAGTGTATTTCACCCAATTCATATAGGCCTCTTCATCTTCCTCATTGGGTTCATCGGGAATCGGATCGTCTAAGATATATGACCGTTTCTCTTGCTTGAGAACAATTCTCAAGTTTCAAAACCAATCAATGAAATTGTTATGGTTTAGATGCTCCTTTTGGAGAATGGTCCTTAGTGATAGGGTATGAGCGGACGGAATATCATTATTTTCATTGTTGTCGGTGGCCATCTACAAAATTTAACAAAGTTCAATTTTAGTATTTACGATATTATCATATTTAATTATAAATACCTTTATGTGTCATACACAAAATAAAATTCTAGAATCCAACGTTACATTTAAATAGTGGTTAGGTGACCTTTATCCCATTATTTAAATTAACAAGGTAGTTAATGTTTTGACAATTGCAACCCTTTGCAACTTCTAGAGGTATGGGATCGACTTAAACATCATATGTATAGTCGGCATGTGAATCCCATCAACGCCTTTTGTAAACCACATTGTAGGTGATCCATTTAACATGGTTTGCAAATTAAGTTACCCTACTTACACACACAAGTGAGTTTACCAATATAAGTGGTTAGGTGATCTTTATCCCACAAATATGACATTCCCACCTCTAATCACAAGTTCTCTCAAAAATGGTTAGGTGACCTTTATCCCATTAAGAGTTTTCAAGTGACTCAAGTGTGGTGTAAAAGGACGGTGTTAAACTTGTTAGCAAAAGACATTTTAAGTTTTCATAATTCTTGTTTAGAAAACTCTATGTACCTTGAATTTGCATGCTATCAAATACATGGTACCCTATGGTTCTTTTAATAAAACCCTTTTTATTTAAAATCATTAATCCTTTTAATAACCTTTTATTAACCACTTAATAATAAAGAACCATTTATTTTCAGCTTGTTATGATTATAAATTTGTTTGTTATGCATATCCATATATCAAACATCCAACATAAAACAAACAACCAAACAAGCACAACCATTCAATCATAAGTGCATAACCATAGCCACTAAGATGACCACACTTGTTTGCCATCACAAGTGTTGTCATTTGGTCTTTCTTAAGGGTTAATAATAACACATAAAATGTGTCGAAGAACTCCCACTCGAATCCGCATCCAAATGCTTCAGGTCCATGTCTTTTGAATTCTTCCTTTGTATCTTCCCTTGAGTCTCCAACTTGTGCATCTTCTTTTACAAAAATCATATCGTAATACAATTTTTCTAATAAAAGAAATGCACCTAATCTATTTATTACATAACCAATGAATAAATAAATTACAACCCAAAAGATACAAACACCAAAATTATTATTACAACCCTTTAATGAATAAAACCAAACATGACAATCACATTCATCCAAATCCAAAACACATTAGGTCAAGGCTATGTTATGCACCAAAATATGTATCAAATACAACATCCAAGAACAACCATGAACTCCCTTTTTAACCCTTAAAGTTTCGGCCAACATAAACCCAAACTTTAGGGTTTAGTCCAAACAAAACAATCAACCACTTGATGTTAATCTTTCAAGGTTTATTCTAAAGCATGTAAGATAAAACTTTGAAAGATAAGGGATTCATTCATCCACAACAAAACAGCCCCTAATGGGTTGAAAAAGTCCAACAAAACTAACTTTTCTTGGACTTTAGAAGCAAGTTTTCCACATAACCGGCTCTAGATGCCATTGTTGGGTTCTTACAAGTTTTAACAAAGATGTTTAACCATTTAAACAACAAAACGCAGCGGATATTAGAGAGTTAAAACCCTTTATAACTTCTGAAAATAAACCATTTTTATGTTCAAGAAAACAAACCCAAGAACAAGGATCATATATATGTGAAAAGAAATGCTATCAAAACAAAAATAACAACCAAAGGATGTTCTAAAACTACCTTTCAGGAACAAGGAAGTTAGATATGGATGAGAGGAAGGAGATGAAGCTTCTTGAACGTCTAGTCTTCAAAAGAGAAGACCTCAAGCTTGTATACCCACAAGCTCTTGCAAAACACCAAACTAGTTAGGAAGTTAACACCCAAAACCTTCTACAAAGAACTCTAAATTCAAAAATAGGAGAAGAGCAACATGGAGAAGAAGGTATTCTTGCATTTGTGAGAGAGAAAAGTGTGGTTGAGTGCTGTCTTCAAAGTGATTAAAGTCTTGTATTAAAACAAGACAAGGAATCCCAAGACACCCACATGGGGCGGTCGGGATTTTTAAAATGGTTTCCCACCATTTTAAAATTTTCACTTTTAATTAGAAGTTACAAGTTTATAAAATTAAACCCCTTTTAATTTTATAACTTAAACACACTTTTATTTATTGTTATTTAACTAATTTAAATAACAATACAAATGATATCTCATGAACAAAACATCCATATAGTTTGTTCTATCTCAAATGCAATAATTTAGAAAACCCATTTCTAAATTGGTGTCAATATTTATTTGCTTGATCATATCAACAAATAAACATTTATCGGTGTTTGCCTAGCTTGTTATTGGGTATGACCCGATTTGGATCATAACGTACTAACCACATCAATCTTGTATGTGTCTTGGGCATATAAGATCCAACATTTTTGATTATCTTCTCCTCACTTTTGGGTCAATAACCCTTGCCTTTATAACTCTTTTAGGTGCTATCTTCTTCTTTGCAAGGAATGAGAAGATTGGCTGATTGACATTAGAGGTTGTGGGTTTATAGTCAGAGGATGCTGGAGGTTCAGTTGGAAGATGGGGAGACCTCTGAGCAGATTTCTTTGTTCTAGTCTGCTGTTTTTCCGATTACTCCCTAACTTCTTCAAACTTTAGGAGTTCTCCAGCCGCAACTTCTTGTTTGATTCCTCTGATGTTCAGATCAAAACTTGATATAATTATTAGTCCTACTTGTTTACCAGAGAAAACATAGTATTTGAGGAACATTTTTATTTGTTGCTTATCCCTAAACACTTGTTGAACCTTTTTTGCTTGCTACTTATTAGATTTAGCTCTCTTTCTTCTAGTCAACTCAGCTGATTTCTTTATTTTAGCATGAGTTGCAGCTATCAGTTTTGATTTGATCTTAGCAATGCTCCATTCCATGACCTCACTAAAATTGAATTCTTTCAACTCAAGTTGGACAAGATAACTTAGATGACACCCTCTTGACAACTTTAGACTTTGGCTTAGGTGGAGCTTTTGGTGTTGATCTACTGGGTTCACCACCAAGTTTGAATCCTTTTATTGTAGTTCTTGCAGCTCTCGATTGCTTTGCACTTGTGATCAAGGCAATGATGTTCGTTTTTATAGAAGATTCTTGAGCTCTGCCTGCCTTCAGTTACACAATTTCTTCCTCAACTTTATATGGGAATAGCTCCAACTTCATAGTCATTAGAAATCTAGCCTTTCTTTTTTGTGACTCTACTTCAACTTCTTCTTTAGCAGTCATAGGCCTTTGTTAGAGGTAAAGATTATATTAGTTCTGACAGTTAAAGATCTAGTAGTTACACATGATGCCTCACCAGCTGACTTGGGATTATCGATAGTTGTTTGAACTCTCTTAACATCCTTAGTGACTTCTAGGCCATCTGTTTCCACATTCACCTTAAAGTTAACTAAGGTTTCAGCTTCAACATCCAGTTGACCAAATATCATGTTAGCTGATTTTCTGAGTTCAGACTCAAGGTGTGTCCTTATGTTGCGTATGAAGTTGGGCTGGTTTAGCTTCAAGAGTCACCCAATGCCTTTCATTGTCATCTACCATGGTCTGGGTGCCTCTTGTGTAAACTACCATTTTGTGTGAAGATTCATATGCTGAAGAAGCATCTTGTCTGGGACTTTTGATAGTTTCATTGGCAGCTGATTTGTTTAGCACTTCTACAACTTCTGATAGTACTCTTAGTAGTGGTGCTTCTTCTTTAGCAGAAGCCTTGGGAGAGGCTTCAAGTCCTAGCACAAGCGCTCTCTTTGATATTTTTTTATCAGATATCTTTCTTTTGAGAGAGAGCAAGGAAGAAGTGATGGATATGTTCATTGCTGCTATTCTTCTATTTCCAAGTTGAACCTTTTAGTTCACCCTCCTCATCACCCTCCTAGCTTCTATCTCCTTCTCTTCTAAGCTGTCATAACCATACCTATCTAGAGGCTTATTTAGTTTGACTTCAGCTACAGATAGAGGGTTATAATCTTCATTCCATTTAGAAGAGAAAGGGATTAGTTATGCAGCTTGTACAACTTGGTTAGCCAATACCTGGAGAATATCAATAGCTTCTTTGGGCCCATCTTCCCCCTTTTTGGTAGCATCATCTGACACTCAAGATGACACTAAGTAGGTAAAGGAAGGCACATTTAATGGTTCTTGTGGTGCTGAGAGTTGAATACATAGAATGATTGATTGTTCAAGGTCAATGGTCTCTTGAAGTTATTCAACCTTGTGTTCAAGATCCATTAGCCTTGCTACATATTGCTAAAGAGTTGTAACTTGTTTCTCTAATGAAATAACTCTTGCATCTTGATGTTGTAGAGTACTAAGTTTAGCTTCCACCTCAGTACCTCTATCTGCTAAAGACATCAGTAGACAATTCTTAAATTTGAGAATTGTGGCTCATTCAGCATAACCTTGAGGCCTTGCATTTTTAGCTTGCAAGGCATTTAGTTTTTAAGCAAGCTCAAGGAATTTTTTTTCCATACTTTCCTTATCCATAGGTGTGGAATTCTTGTGAGATAAGGTCCTAGGCCGAGCCACTACACCCTCACCACCAGATGTTGTTTCTTGCCGCCATGTATTCCTCTTCTCAAGGCATGACTCCAAAGATACATTCTTAAACTAAGTTGTCATGGTTAAGGTCTTAAGTATGTTGTCTCTATTCTGCTAATCAATTGATGGATCAACAGTAGACAGATCCTCTTCCGCATTGATCCTTTCCTCTGTAGGATCAGTCTTTTGGGATAAAGGATGTGGTCAAATGCCTCTACAAACACATAGTCTCCACTGTCTATAGTATATAGGAAGGGAAAGACAGTGAGTCACGCTGAAGTGCAGTATGAACATCCTCATCCTGTGTAATAGACATGTGTCATGGAGATTGAGGAGCTGAGTCTAATGGCCTAGGATGTGGATCAGTTCCTAATGAGACTTCTTCCTTAAAAGTTGTCTTAGAAATGTGGGTATCCCTTTTTGGTTGCTCAATAGAGTTTTAGGACTCTAACTGAGGGCTAACGGAGTTGGTTTGGGTATGCTCAAAAGAAGGAAGAGAGACCTTCTTCTTTGAGCTTTGTAAAGCTATGACTGACACCTTGACTTGACTTAGACGATTGTTTCCAGTCTTGCTTTTTTTAAGGGAGGTGATTTTGGGGCTTGCATCTTCTCAGTAGAAGATTCAGGGATTTGCTTTTGTTTGTGTGCTTTAGGCTTTAAAATAGATGTTGTGGGATCAGAACTAGAGGGTGTTGCAATGCTGCCACCTTGAGTGATCTTCCCAGAAAAAGATTTTGGAGTAGCCTTGAATCTTGAAAAAATAGCTTTGTTTAAAGTTCCTAAGGCATGAACAAGTCCTTTAATTTTAAGTTTGTTACCTAATTCTTATTGTAAAATTAGCTGAATGAATCTAGCGTACATTGAAAACTTAAATTTTGTGGCAGCAGTTACATTTTTACAAAGGTTTTGAAAATTGAAGTTTGAGTAATCATCACTCTACTATTTGACAAGCCCATCGATAGCCCATGCAAGATCCAATGGTACTTGATCCCATCCTTCCGGCTTGTTTGAAAAGCTGTGTAAAAAGATATGAAGAATGATTCTCCAATTATGATACAGAGGTGGATGCTAGGAGGGATGCTTCATATCCCATCTCCTACTTACCATTTCTTTGGAGAATAAATATTCACCATTTGTATCGTTCAACTACAGATGTTGTCGAATCTTTGCACAGGAGACGTGACCTTCAGTCCCTGCGTTGTAGAGGGGAGGACTTTTGTCCCATGTTCTCTCTGAATAAAACATGTAGTCTAGAATTCCTGAATGTGTGACTCACAAAACACCGGGTCTCCGTATATTGCAAAAGATTAATAGCTATTGAGTAAGAATTTAAGAACGGGTTCATAAATGAGATCACCAATGGGTTCAAGTGATGCGGTTTGAACTCTAAATTTTGAGCGGCCATGGAAAGGTTTTGTGGTTGAAAATGACAATAGTGAGAATCGTTTATATTTAACAGTTAGTGGATAATATTTAATGGTGCTTTTTTTTATTTTTATGACCTTAAATGTAAAATCCAACGGCTTTTGATGATGAAACAGTCTTTTCACTCAACTACAACAGCGCCACTACATATCGGCAGATAAAGGTTGGTCCTACTCGATCATGTTTGAAAGACATGTGTAGAATCCATACTATCTGCCAAATTGCGCTTATCAGCCGATTTACGATATTTGGTAGATGCCCAGTTTTACCCATTTCAGTTATCAACAAAGCATTATTTTAAATTTTTTATGAGATATCATCATGTTAATCAATTAGTTTTTCAAAGTTCTTCATCCCAATAGCAGACACAGGATATTTAAACTTGTTTCATCAAAATACTTTATGAAAAGATCTGCATATTGTTAATTTTTTGGACTTTAACTAATTTAATGATTTTGTTTTCTACACAATCACTAATGAAATGATACCTGATGTCAATGTACTTTGTCTTTGAATGCTGCATAGGATTGAGATGGCACTATTGTTGTCAATGTGAATTAGAGTGTTCTTGAAGGTTACTCCATAGTATCTAAGTTGAGTTTGAATCCACAAGGCCTGAGCACAAGAACTAGATGCAACAATGTACTCTACTTCAACAACTAATATAGACACACAAGTTTGCTTCTTGCATTGCCATGAGATCAACCTTCCCCTTAGAAATTGACATCCTCCACAAGTGGACTTTTTTTTATGTTGCGTCCCCCATATTCATTATTTTTAAATCCATAGAGATTGAAGTTAGCACACTTAGCGTACCATATTCCCAACATAGGTTCCTCTTTAAGATACTTCAAAATTCTCTTGGTAGACATTAGATGTGACACTTTTGGAGCAGCTTGAAATCTTGAACATAAGCATGTGGCAAACATGATATCTGATCTGCTGGCTGTGAGCTACATGAGATATCCTATGATGGCTCTGTACTGCTGCTAATAAACGGCTTCCCCCTTAAGATCAAGAGTTAATGAACATGTCTTAGACATTGGGGTTTTTGCAGCCTTAGCATCATTAGCTTAGAATCTCACTAAGATGTCTTGAACATACTTAGATTGATTTATGAATATTTCATCAAAGGTTTGTTTCACTTATAGCCCTAGAAAGAAAGTAAGTACTCCAATTGAACTAATCTCTAACTTTGACTTTATGAGACTTTTAAAGGCTTTACACAAGGTCTCATTGTAGACCCAAATATGATATCATCCATATATACTTGTACTAAAATGATATCAAGATCAACTTTCTTGATGAAGAGAGTTTTATCGATAGATCCTCTAGAGTATCCATTTTTCAGGAGAAAGGTAGAGATTGTCTCATACCATTTCCTTGGAGCGTGAGGAAAACCATAAGGGGCTTTATCAAGTTTGCATACATGATCTAGATATTTAGGATCTTCAAAACCAGTAGGTTGGCAGATATAGACTTCTTCATCAATCTCTCCATAGAGGAATGCACTCTTGACATCCATGTGAAACACTTTGAAATCTTTGGAGGTAGTAAATACTAAAAATATTTGATTACTTCAAGCCTGGAAAGAAAAGCAAAGACTTCATCATAATCGATCACTTTTTTTATGTGTAGCCTTGTACCATAAGTCTGGCTTTGTTCTTGATAACAATCCCTCTATCATCCTTCTTATTTTTGAACACCCACTTGGTTCCTATTAGAGTCTTCCCCTTAGGAAGTGCACATAGATTCCAAACCTTCTGTCTAGCAAACTGAAGAACCTCCTCATGCATAGCTTTTACCTAATTCTTGTCTCTTAAGGCCTCATCCAGTTTCCTTGGTTCTAGTTAGGAAAGAAAGAATGAAAACAAACAGATATTTGCTTTATTCGACCTACTTCTTGTCTTGACACCAGCATCAACATTTCCAATGACATTCTCAATTGGGTGCTCTTTATGAATTCTTAGTCTTGCGATCACTTGGAGTTGTTAAGATAGAACCAAGTTGGAGAAGTTTGTTTCTGGAAGTTAAACAGATAAATTGACTCGTTCAACTGCCGAGTTAACTCCTTCTTCAGCATTTGTCAAAGTTGGTTCTTTTTTAAGAGATTGTCTAGTACCATAATGATCATCAGACTCCTCATCTGATGAGTCATTTGAATATGGCTAAAATGTATTAGTAGATGACCTGTTGTGACTGAGACCCTATCGTAGATCAACCATGTAGTCTTTGGTAATTGGGAATTGTATGTCGGCTGATTTATTGGGAGAGTCTCCTGAAACATTCTCAATCAAATGGTTAAAGGCATTTATGAATCCATTTAGATCAAACATCCAACTTGGGGTATCTCTAACACTATTTGTATAGTTTTCATTAAGTATGACATTTTTAGATTCCTCAATAGTGTTATCAACTTTGTTGTATGCTCTATAAGTCTTAACTTGTTATGAGTATCCTACAAAGAACCCATCTACTGATTTCTCAGCGAATTTGGATAAATGATCTTTGGTATTTAGAAGGGTGCATGGACAACTAAAAGGTCTTAGATACCTTATGAATGGTCTTCTCTTATGCCATAAATCATAAGAGGTTTTTCTATGTGTCTTGACTATCAACACCTTATTCTAAACAAAGCAAACAGTGCTGACTTCTTTAGCCCAGAATGTTATAGGATGTTTGGAGTAAGACAGCATGGTCCTTGTAACCTCAATAAGTGTCCTATTTCTGCTTTCTATAACTCTATTTTGCTAGGGAGTTCTAGGAGCACTATATTGCCTTACAATACCTTTGGATTCACAAAAGGAATCAAGAGTGTAGTTTTTGAAATCAATGCCCTAATCACATCTAATTATTTTAACCATTTGATCAATTTGGTTCTTAATTTTGATAATAAATGATTTTAAAATTTCAACAGTTTCATCTTTAGTTTCTAAAAAGAAAACCCAAGTAAATCTTGTAAATCATCTATTATTACCAAGCAATATGATTTTCTTCACAAAATCTTTACACATGTTGGTCTAAACAAGTCCATGTATAACAAATATAATAGAGTTGTGACTGAATTCAGTTCTTTGGACTTATGAGAAGATCTATGATACTTTCTTTTTTTACATTCAACACAGTGGTCAGCATATGCAAACTCCTTGTTCGGCAGTCTTGTGACTAACCCATTTTAAACTAGTTTGTTCATGTTTTTAAGGTTTACATGTGCCAATCTTATGTACCAAAGGGAGGATTCATTTAATAAAGCTTTGGAAATGAAAAATGATACATTTCCTAAAGGTGACGCATTCTACATATTGAGCATGGACATCTTGTCCTTCTTGGGAGCTCTTAAAACTATTTTGTCATTTGGAATCTCATACCTACGAGATAGGACAATACATTCTTGCTCTATGAAAAGAGTGTTGTGCTTTTTATCATGCAGCTCAGACACACTTAGCAGATTATAGTTCAACTATTTAACATATTTCACCTTGTCAAAGGCAATAGATCCACCATCATATGGTTCCAGACTCAGCATGCATGATCTGTCACATTTCATGTGCCAGGAGCATCCACTATCCATAATTCACAAGTTTGTTGTGGGTTACGGATGATCCTGCACATAAACAAATTGGTTAGTGATGAATGGGGACCCAAGCTTGTTTAGTCCTTGGCCTACCAGCTTTTAGTAGTTGTTTATCAATGGTAAGTGCTGAAAGGTTGGTATATGTTTTTGGGTTATCTAAGATTTGGGAGATGTCTATGGTTTCTAGGCTTTTCTCTTGATTCACCTGATGCTTTGACATCATCCTTCTTGAGATGACCTCCTGAAGCTTTTGTTGATGGTGAAGTTGTTCTAAAAGTCTTCTTCTTCTTCAAGTTTGTAGCTACTAATTTGTTCAGTAATTCCTTTTAAGGTATTGACTTTGTCTTGGAATTAACACTTGAATGACTTGAGTTCCAAATAGCTTTATGAACACCGTCCGTTCCTTTTGATGGTTGTTTGATAGCTGCAGACTTCTTTAAGGGTCTAGGCTTTTTGGTATGTTTTATGGAGTGAGATAAGGGACTGCATTAACTATCTTTTGCTTGGTGATTGTCTTCCCCATACATTAGGCATGTGATCTTCATCTGGTTCTCGGCAGACTTGATCTTCCTTCTCAGCTCTTGTAGTTCCCTCTTTATCTCCTCTTTCTTACTTTTTTCTGATAATCCCATGATTAATGAACTCTTTTGATCTTACTTTCTTTTCTAAAGATTTTATCAACTGATTTCCCTAGGTTCCACCCATCCTTTTGTTTATCTTGTGATCAGCATGGGTGGTTAGGTATATCATCTTTTTTAAGAACCTTTTGTTGTGGATTTCTACTATTTCAGAAGTAGACTTTTGAATATACAGTTAGGCTCTCACTTCTAAAGAATATGAGGTTCCAATACATCAACTTTGTTGTGAGTCTTCTTGTTACATCTATGCTTTGGTTGAAGCTTCGTTTTGATGGATTAGTTTAACTCGGCAGACATTTTGTTAACTTTGAAAGATGAATTCCCTTTGACAAACTCCATCTTTCGAATCACATCCTTCATTTCCTTGGACTTGAGTTCTTCCCCCCTCTTTTCTGTTTCTTCCTCTTCCTTTTTCTGTTTTCTCTTCTTCTTCATCTACTCTTCAACTACTCCCTCTTTCTCTTCCTTTTCAGCAGTCTTAGCCTTTTCACCAAATGACATACATGTGGGAGTGTATGTCATTAGTGGTTGCCCAGTATTATACCCTAAACCTGTCCTGGTTTGATACAAGTTTTGGGAGTTTTCAGTAAACGCAATTAATTTTTCAAAATTTTTAGTTTGATTACTATATTTTTCAAAATATGTTTTAGCTATAGCTAAATCACGTTATGATGATTTCAATCTACTCAAGAGATCATCAATTTAGGTCTCCAAGTTAGTTAGTTCATGTTTTAATTGTGAAACAATCTTTTCTAGCTATATCATCTTTGCCTTTTGAGCTTGATCATTTTTCTTAAAATTTGTTTTAAGAAGATTGATTAATTCAACATCCTTCTTGAGATCCAAATTGTGATTTTTGTACAAGTTTACCTTAGCGATGCATTCAGGTGTACACCAAAGTCCTGAATTTACCTGAAGTGAGGAGGTTGAGATTCCAACCATCAATGCATTGTTAATGGGAGTGACATTTTCAACTTTGAAGCTCCAGAAAACCACCTCTTCTTTTGAAGCTACAACTACTATTTGTCTTTTGCTTATGGAAGTAGAAAGACATTGATAATTTGAGGTTCGTTTGAAGTTTGATGAACTTAGGGGATATGGATTTGACATAGGTGCTTTACATTCTTTGGCAAAGTTTCTCGGTTGATTGTAGTTGAAACACTTTACTTTGCTCTTTTCAAATCCAAAACGTGATCTTCACAGCTTTAGGAACTTTCTTGCAGTTCTCTTCTGAAACTTCTTAGCTTTGAAGGAGATCATGGTTATTTGATAGTTGATGTCCATCTCCTCAAGATCATCTGGATGGATGCATTCCAGATCGTCTTCAAAAAGTTAGAAGAAGTTGGATTGTTTACTGACAAAGGTTGAGTTTAAAGAGTAGGTTGTTGAAAATGATGGTGAGGTTTGCTAATTCCATCTACTAAAAGATGGTGATGTCTCAGATTAAGTAGTTTGAATAGTTGATCATTGGTAGTTGATGATTCACCATAGGAATTTGGTAGGCTTGGGAATGGTAGTGAGAGTGAAAATGTTAATGAATAGGTGTTGTAAGAGCTGATGACTTTAAGGGGTTTGAAGATATACTAAGTGATTCTTCATTTGCATCCATTTCAATCTGATACGCCCTCAGGATGCAATATAACTCCTCAAGAGTCATTGTCTTTAGATTCATAGTTCTTTTGATGGATACAATGTAAACTTTACATGCCTTAGGTAGGATCCTTAAGAACTTTATGAGAACATCACTATTCCTCATCTTCATTCCAACTTCATCTAGAGAGCCTATCGGTTCGACATATCTAAGATATGTGGCAACCATGGTTTCTCCATAGAGAAACTAAAGTTTTCAAACTTCTCCTTTAAGAAATCTCTTTCTTTCTCCTACATGTCTTCAGTTCCCTCAAATCTAGCCTTCAATGCCTCCCACAACTTCTATGCAGTTTTGAATTTCTTAAAGCCGTGGATAATACTGTTTGGTATGTTCATTCTGATAAGCCATAAAGCCTTTGAATCCACATCCATTTTATTCAAATCTTCATGTATGTACTTTATGGGATTATTAGGAATCATGACTAGACCTTTATCAGCAGCTTGACAATGGGGACATATGGGCCATTAAGAATAGATTGCCGCAGTCTCCGATCTTTATTCTTTAGAAAATCTTCATTCGTATTTTCCAAGTATCATAGTCATATGCTGTGAACATGGGGGGTTTGGTCTGAGTTCCATTCTCCAAGTCATGCTCACATGAGATGGCAACAACAGTCATTTTGAAAGGTTAAAAGGGTATTAAGGAGTGTGGTGTTTGATAGTGTGATCAAAAGAAAACCAGTGATTTGTTGAAAGTTGACTTCAAGCAAATCAAGAGCCTAAGCTCTGATAACAATTGTTGGATTAGGGTTATGGATTAACAAGACTTTTCTATTTGATCAAAAGTTAACAATGCAAAATCTAAGTTAAAAAATTACTAATAAACATAAATACTTTGAGTAAATATAAGTACACATGTTGTTCTTTCTAAGTATTCAATTGATTAATCAAAACTGAGTACAAAGAAAAATATTCAATAGATACACAAGTGGCTTAACAAAGCTTACCTCTATTATGCAAGTATGAGGGTTTTATACTATGAATTCAAAAAAATAAGAATAAACTATTCTATGTCTAGAATGTAAAATAAGACAGACAATCGGCATATCAGAGTTTGAAAAGTTCAGTACTAAAAGGTAGAACACACAGCCATCGGTACAAACAGTCCTGTCTTGTGTAACAATTGATCAGGAGCTTAGGGATTCCAGTGTTGATCAACAACAATCAGTCAGCAACACATCAGATAAGTGTTGATCGGTAGTGGTTTAGCATATGTTGATCGGCAGTTGTTCAGCACATGTTGTTCGGCAGTTGGTTCAGCATTTGGCAGAAATTAGCAGTTGGCAGCCAGTGCTGAATACTTGGGTTTTTGGTAGCTTCACACTCTTCATAGATGAACATAATCATTTTCCGAGGCTTCTATTAACAAACACAAAGCTGTTACCAAAGAATGCAAACCATTCATATCCAACAAATATGTATCTTTGTCTCTCGGAGTCCTCAACAATACCTATTCTCCAGGTATTACAAAACCAGGTTTAATTATTTGACATTCTTTATCAGTGAAATAACGTTTGTCATAGATTTGAGAAACATTTAACAAGTTGTGTTTTAATTCTTCAACAAAACTGATGTCTTCAAAACTTAATACACCATTTGTCACTATACCTTTCTCTGTAATTTTACCTCCATTGTTTCCAGAAAAGATTACATAACCACCATTATGAGGCTGAACATCATGTAACAATGATATGTTACCAGTCATGTATCAAGAACAACCACAGTCAACATGCCATAAGCTATCAATAGCTTGCCTTGGTTGTTCCTGATGGACTTGGCCTGCCCAAGACACATATTAAATTGATGTGGCTAGTATGTTATGATCCAAGTCGGGTCATACCCAATAACAAGCTAGACAAACACCTACAATATTTATTTTATGATATGATTAAATAAATAAATATTAACACTTAGAGTATTTAGAAATTGGGTTTCTAAATATTTGCACTTGTGAAGTAGATAAATTATATGGACAATTTATATTTAGAGAGAGAATACTACATTGTTATTTAAATGGTTAAATCACAATGTATATTGACTTATAACATGTTGTATCTCATACGCATTACCTAATGCGGATGGAGATTACTCATCCGCATTTACTAATGCGGTTGGAGATTACTCATCTGGATTTACTATTGCAGATGGAGATCACTATCTGCATTTACTAATATGGGTGAACGTTTAAGAAATGCGAATGGAGACCACTCGTCCGTATTAACTAATGCCAGGTGTGACATTGTGCAACTATGTGATCTTAGAAGCTTAACATAAATAATAATTCAATAAGAAAAATGAATGTTTTTAAAGATTTGAGAGGGAAAGGGCCCGGGCCCCTTCTTGTCTCTCTCTTCCTTTAAAATTTCATTTTCCAAGGGCATGCAATAACAATGATTGCTATCATCTCCACTCTCTTATATACATAACCACACGCAAAGTGCAAAAATGATGCTGGTCTTCTGCTCTTTTTCTCTTTTGACCGAGAACAAAAGCAGAAGAACGGTTCGTTCAAGTGTTGAGAAATCCTAGCAACAAAGGGTGTTCGTTGGAAGCTTGGAGGGTAGACTTGTTTGAGGCTTTCTTCTTTGGAAGCTTTCATTCCACACTCATCTTCCTCTAATTCCTTGCAAGTGGTAGTTTGCTGAAACACTCTATTGTTGTTTTGTAAGTATGTTTTTCATATACCGATCCATGATGGGTTTTCAACATATATAATGATTTATATATAAATATACTTACCGGAACAAGTTGCAAAACTATTATCTGCATTTCTTATTTTATTTGGATAAAATGACTTTGATAAACTTGTCTTTTCCTAACAATGGCCTCAAGAGCAAGTTATATGGATACATGTTTCAATAAAACTAAAATTTCATTTTTTTTGGGTGTTGAATCACCAAATGGCCAAAAATTTTGGTCAAGTTTCGCCTTGGTTTTTCAAGATTTTACTTTACATGCATATTGCAATCTTGAAAAATTTAATCATTTGGATGATTTAGTTGTTTGGACAAAACCGTGATATTCGGTTTTGTTTTCTCTTGGCCGAAAATTAGTGGTTCAAAGGGAAATATTTCGGATTTACTACTTGCATATATGGATATGTATTTTGAGGTTCATAACCTAGTTTTGACCTTGTGTTTGGATATGTTGAAATTTGTGGTTGTGATTTGTATTTGATTATTTAAAGATTTTTTTTTAAATTGGGTATTTTCCCGAGAGATAATTGACAAGAGGGGAAAATCTTGTCGGTGTTGCACTTCAGGGGAACCCGCCCCTGCTACGGGCGGGTTTTGTGCATGCATGGGTCAACGAGCAGTGGTGCAGTGTGTGTGCAGTCTGCAGTGTGTGAGCATGTGAGTGTGATGTGTGCGTGTGAGTGTGTTGTGTGTGTCAAGTCACATCCAAGGAAGAACTCGCCCTTGGTAGGGGCGGGTTCTCCTCACCTGTCACATCGAGGACAGAACTCACCCTTGGCAGGGGCTGGTTCTCCTCAACCTAAATTCCAACCGCACGTTTAACCTACCCGATCACCGTTCGATCCAAAATTTTTGTATATAAAGCATCGAATTTTATTTTTGATATATTCAACATCGAATTTTATTTTTGATACACAAAATTTCTGTATTCAATCCCAACATGGCTCGACCTTATTTTTTACAATTATTTTGGGGTGGTGATATTTCATTCGAAAATGGAAATATCATATGTGATGGTTCTACTAGAAGTTCAACAATTATTCTTTGTAATAGAGTGTTATATGAAGAATTTTTTGATTTAATGTATATTCATCTTGAAGTTCAAAAAGAGTATTATAATTTGAAAATAAAATTATTTTTGGGTTTCTAACAAGTTTTATCAAAGTAGTTTAACAATTTAAACATCAAAACACAATGGATATTTGAGACTTAAAACTTGTTTTAGTTGCTGAAAATGAACCATATTTGTTCAAGAAACAAACCCAAGAACAAGGATCATATATGTGAAAAGAAATGCTATCAAAACCAAAAAACAACAACCATAGGATGTTCTTAAAACTACCTTTCAGGAACAAGGTAATGCGATATGGTTGAGAGGAAGGAGATGATGCTCTTGAACGGCTAGCCTTCAAAAGAGAAGCCCTCAAGCTTGTATACCCACAAGCTCTTGCAAACACCCAACTTGTTAGGAAGTTTGACACCAAAAATCTTCGTGAAACCTTTCCTTTTGCCGAAAATTTGCAAGGAGAAAAGAGAGAAGAAGAACTTTTGCATGTATGAGAGAGAGAGATGGTTGAGTGTATATATGAACTAGTTAATGTCTTGTATTAAAACAAGACAAAAGAATCCCAAGGCCAACCACCAAGGGGGAGGCCGAAAATTTCAAATGGGTTCCCACCCATTTGAAATGTCTTTTATTCATTATTTGTTATATGTTTATAAAATCAAACCTCCTTTTAATTTTATAACTTAACCACACACTATTATTTGTTGTTATTTAACCTATTTAAATAACAATACAAACAATATCTCATAAACAAAATATCCATATAATTTGTTCTATCTCAAATGCAATAATTTAGAAAACCCATTTTCTAAATTGGTGTCAATATTTATTTGCTTGATCATATCAACAAATAAATATTTATTGGTGTTTGTTTAGCTTGTTATTGGGTATGACACAACTTGAATCATAATGTACTAACCACATCAATCTTGTATGTGTCTTGGGCATATAAGATCCAACAATCTCCCACTTGCACAAGATTCATAGAAGATTGATTTAAGCAGTAAATACCGCCTAACAATGGTTTACTACCCTTAATACGCATGACTAAGAGCCATTCAATAACATTATCCCCTTTAAGTACCTTACTCGAAAATGTTTTAGGTGAGTCAATCATTTATCCTTTTGTCACAGATGTCATGTTAAATCCTAGAGACATAGAATGATCATTCTCCATCGATTTAACTTTAGCAGGCATTAGAGATCTTGCTCTCAATGAATAAGAGGGAAAAATCCCATCTTGATTACATACTCCTCTCATAATCACCTCGTGCTATACCTGAATTTAGTCTTATGTACTGCCATGTTTCAAAACAGCGAAGAACTAAGTCAAAGTATAATACCGGTGAATATCAAGACCAAATATGTATCTCACGTCAGAGGATAACAAATGATATTCACCTTTACTCAAATTTACTTATGATCAATCAAGGAGATTCCATGTAGTAATATTTGAGTTGCGGGTCAGTCCAATATTTGTATCCCATAAATATCTATGAACTTTGGCAGCAACCCTTTGCTCTAGATTCATCCATATGAATATCCACCAATCCAAGTTCATAATAGTCTTACCCTCATACTTGTTCCCACAAGTATGAACGACTTCGGACGTTTAGAGTAAATGATTTACTCATGGATTAAACATGCAAAATTGGAACATTAGTTGAAGCATTATAACCAAATAATTCATTCAAGTAATAAAAGGTTCCAATATCCATATACAAAATTACAAGATCAAATCCAGTCACTAGAATATCGAAGTCCCATGGCACAAGTATGACCTTCATGCTTTGCCTTTTCAAGGAGCTTCGTGAGTGGATCCTCAATGTTCTGATCCGTGTGAGCTTTGCGAATACATATTTTTCCCTTTTCAACTTCATCCATTATGTAGTTGAATCTCCACTCAATATTCCTAGTCTTTTGATGTGCACGGGGTTCCTTGATTTGAGCAATTGCACCCTCGTTATCACAAAAAATTTCTAGGGGGTCCTGAATGGAAGGGACAACCCCTAGATCGGCAATGAATTTCTTCAACCATGCAGCTTCTTGAGCTGCTAATGAAGCGGCGATGTATTCTGATTCTATAGTTGATAATGCCACCACATCTTATTTAGAGCTCTTCTAAGAGACTGCTCCTCTATTCAGGATGAAAATATATCCCGATTGTGATCGTGAGTCATCCTGATCAGTTTGGAAACTTGCATCCATGTAACCTTCTACCACGAGTTCCTCCTCACCAGATCCATAGATTAGGAACATATCTTTAGTCCTCCTTAGGTACTTAAGTATGTTCTTAACAGCCATCCAATGACTATTTCCAGGATTTTGCTGGTATCGGCTAGTCATGCTCAAAGCGCATCACACGTCCGGCCTAGTGCATATCATTGCATACATGATGGATCCTATAGCAAACGCATACGGGATTCCCTTCATTTTATCTTGCTCATCCTTTGAGCTTCGAAATTAAGTCGTAATCAATATCGTTCCTCTTTGAATAGGTACCGTACCATTCTTAGACTTCTCCATCTTGAACCTTTTCAAGATCTTATCAATGTATGCACTTTGATTTAAACCTATCAACCGCCTTGATCTATCCCTATAGATCTTTATTCCTAAAATATAGGCGGCTTCACCAATATCCTTAATGGAAAAACAGCTTCCAAGCAAGGTTTTTACACCTTCCAAGGTTGGAATGTCATTTCCAAATAGTAGGATGTCATCGACATACAATACTAGGAAAGTGATGATGCTCCCACTAGCTTTTTTATACACACATGCTTCATCAGCGTTTTTGATGAACCCAAATTTGATTACCTCTTCATCAAAACGGTGATTCCAACTTCTTGATGCTTGTTTCAATCCATAGATTGATTTCTTTAACTTGCATACTTTGTTAGGATGTTTTGGGTCGACAAAACCTTCAGGCTGACACATATAGACATCTTCCTTAAGATATCCATTTAGAAAAGCAGTTTTGACATCCATTTGCCAAATCTCATAATCATAATAAGCAGCTATGGAAAATAATATCCAAATAGACTTTAGCATTGCAACCGGCGAGAAGGTCTCATCATAATCAACCCCTTGAGTTTGAGTGAAACCTTTTGCTACAAGTCTAGCTTTTTAAGTATCAAAGTTTCCATGCATATCGGTTTTCTTCTTGAAAACCCACTTACTTCCAACTATCTTGGAGTTAAGAGGTGGTACAACCAAGTCCCACACTTGGTTGTCATACATGGATTGCATTTCAACGTTCATGGCTTCAAGCCATTTGTCACAATCCACATTGGACACTGCATCATGGTATGTGATTGGTTCATCGGAATCTACCACATAGCATCCATCTATGAAAAATCCATATATTTCAGGTGGATTACTAGTTCTACCAGATTAGTGAACGTTTTGTGTGTATTGATCAACCATTTGATCATCCTCAACATCCTCATGTTGAGTGCTAGTGTCAACCAAACGTGTATCGGGTTGTGGTTCTTGATCCTCCTTAAGATCCACTGTTCTACTGCTAGCTCCTTCCATAAGGAACTTGGCTTCCAAGAACTCACTCTTCTTGGCAACAAACTCCTTTTGTTCCAATGGATCATAGAAATAATATCCCATAGAATCTCTAGGATATCCAATAAAGATACACTTAGTGGAACGACTTTCTAACTTGTTTGAGGTGGGAGTCTTTACATAAGCCTCACATCCCCACACCTTTAAATATGATAGAGATGGAACCCTTCCATGCCATATTTCAAAAGGTGTCTTTTCCACTTTCTTGGTTGGGGCCATATTCAAAATTCAAAGAGCAAAGCGAAACCCCAAAATGATAGAGGCAATGAGCTTCTAGCCATCAGAGATCAAACCATATCCAATAGAGTTCGATTTCTCCTCTCGGACACACCATTGTGTTGTGGGGTGTTCCAAGTGGAGATAGTTGTGAGACAATCCCACAACTTCTAAGATGATCTCTAAAAGCATCACTTAGGTATTCTCCTCCTCTATCGGTGCGGAGAATTTTTATTGATTTGTTGAGTTGATTTTCTACTTCATTTTGGAAGGTTTTGAACATTTCAAAAGCTTCATCTTTGTGTCTTAACAAGTACACATACCCATACCGACTATAGTCGTCGGTGATGGTAATGAAGTATCTTTCATTGTACCTAGTCATTGGCTTAAAAGGACCACATACATCCGAATGTATGATACCTAATAAATCTTTTGCCCTTTCGGTTTTGCCACTAAAAGGTGCCTTAGTCATTTTGCCTTGTAAACAAGATTCACATACATCAAATGAATCATATTCACTTGCTTTTAAAAGACCATTCTTTTGAAGTGTTTGTATGTGCTTCTTGTTTATATGACCAAGACGGCAATGCCAAAGATAGGTATCACTCAAATCCAATTTGAGCTTCTTAGTGGTGGTTTGGTACAACGAGCTATCATATAATGTGTTTTCACTAACCAATTCATAAATACCATTAATAGGAGTAGCTTTAAATAAAAGATGTCATTTAAAAAAACATGAATTTCATTTTCAATAAATGTCAAAACATAACCATATTGTCTTAATTGGGCAACTGAAATAATGTTCCTAGTCAAACTAGGAGCATACAAAACATTGTTCAAAATTGCTTCCAAACCATTTGGAAGCTTCAAGATGTAGTCCCCTCAGGCTTCAACTTGAACCTTTGCCCCATTCCCCATGTAGAGGCTAACATCCCCTTTCTTGAAGTCTTTACTTCTTTTGAACCCCTGCAACAAATTGCAAATATGAGTTCCACATTCGGTATCCAATACCCATGTGTTAGAGGATATTAAATTTAGATCAATATGAATCATGAAAATTGTACCTGAGGTTTGCCCGGCATCCCTCTTAGCTTTCAACTCTTTGAGATGGACACGACACTTTCTTGCCTAATGTCCTATCTCCCCACACTTAAAGCATGGGTCATCCGAAGCAACCTTTTGCTTCTTCTCCATTGGTTTTGGTGGTGGCACTTTTACCACTCCCTTTCCCTTTCTCCCAACAAACCCTTTACCTTTAGCAACACTTGCCTTGGATGCGGGGTGAGGCCTCTTCTTGTTCCCACCTTCATTGATGGTAAGAACGGGTAAACCCCTTTTACCCATGGCCGCCTCGGCTGTTTTGAGCATAGAGTGAAGCTCAGTTATGTTCTTGTCCTAACCATTCATGTTATAATTCATAACAAAATTATTAAACCTTTTTGACAAAGAGTTGAGGATCAAATCCATAGCCAACTTTTTCGAGATGGGACAATTCAGCCTTTCGAGGTGGTCTATGTGGCTCTTCAACTTAAGTACATAAGACGAGACCGATTGGGTATCATCCATACGACATGTATGGAATGCTCGAACCATTTCGAAGCGTGCTACCCTTGCTTGTTGTTGGAACGTTTCCTTCAACTGGGTAATCATGTCGTATGCTCCGTGATGTTTGTACTCCTTTTGGAGATCCGGAGTCATACTTGCCAACATGAGGCAAGACACTTGGACCGAATCCTCAGTGTATTTCACCCAATTATTGTAGGCCTCCCTATCCTCCTCATTGGGTTTATCGGGAATCGGATCATCTAAAACATATGACCGTTTCTCTTGCTTGAGAACAATTCTCAAGTTTCAAAACCAATCAATAAAGTTGTTATGGTTTAAAAGCTCCTTTTGGAGAATGGTTCTTAGTGATAGGGTATGAGCGGACGGGATATCATTGTTTTCATTGTTGTTGGTGGCCATCTACAAAATTAACAAGGTTCAATTTTAGCATTTACGATATTATCATATTTAATTATTAACACCCTTTTATGTGTCATACACAAATTAAAATTCTAGAATCCAATATTACATTTAAATAGTGGTTAGGTGACCTTTATCCCATTATTTAAATTAACAAGGTAGTCAACGTTTGACAATTGCAACCCTTTGCAACTTCTAGAGGTATGGGATCGACTTCAACATCATATGTATAGTCGGCATGTTAATCCCATCAACACCTTTTGTAAACCACATTGTAGGTGATCCATTTAACATGGTTTGCAAATCAAGTCACCCTACTTACACACACATGTGAGTTTACCAATATAAGTGGTTAGGTGATATTTATCCCACAAATATGGCATTCTCACCTCAAATCACAAGTTCCCTCAAAATGGTTAGGTGACCTTTATTCCATTAAGAGTTTCCAAGTGACTCAAGTGTTGTGCAAAAGAGCGGTGTTAAACTTGTTTTCAAAATAAATTTGAAGTTTTCATAATTCTAGTTTAGAAAACACTATGTACCTTGTATTTGCATGCTCTCAAATACATGGTACCCTATAGTTCTTTTAATAAAACCCTTTTATTTAAAATCATTAATCCTTTTAATAACCTTTTATTAACCACTTAATGATAAAGAACCATTTTATTTCAGCTTATTATGTTTATTAATTTGTTTGTTATGCATATCCATATATCAAACAACCAACATAAAATAAACAACCAAACAAGCACAACAATTCAATCACAAGTGCATAACCATAGCCACTAAGGTGACCACACTTGTTTGCCATCACAAGTGTTCTCATTTGGTATTTCCTAAGGGTTTATAGTAACACATCAAAATGTGTCCTGGAACTCCCACTCGAATCCACATCCAAATGCTTCAAGTGTCCATGTCTTTTGAGTCCTTCCTTTGTATCTTCCTTTGAGTCTCCAACTTGTGCATCTTCTTTTACAAAAAATATATCCTAATACAATTTTTCTAGTAAAAGAAATGCACCTAATCTATTTATTACATAATCAAAGAATAAATAAATTACAACCCAAAAGATACAAACACCAAAATTATTATCACAACCCTTTAATGAATAAAACCAAACATGACAAAATACATACAACCAAATCCAAAACACACTAGGTCAAGGCTATGTTATGCACCATAACATGTAACCAAATACAACATTCAAGAACCAAATGAACTCCCCTTTTAACCCTTAAAGTTTCGGCCAACATAAACCAAAACTTTTAGGGTTTAGTCCAAACAAAATAATCAACCACTTGATATTAATCTTTCAAGGTTTATTCTAAAGCATGTAAAATAAAACTTGAAAGATAAGGGATTCATACATCCATAACAAAACAGCCCCTAATGGGTTGAGAAAGTCCAACAAAACTAACTTTTCGTGGACTTTTGAAGCAAGTTTTCCATATAACCGGCTCTAGATGCCATTGTTGGGTTTCTAACAAGTTATATCAAAGTAGTTTAACCATTTAAACATCAAAACGCAGCGGATATTTGAGACATAAAACTTGTTTTAGTTGCTGAAAATGAACCATTTTTGTTCAAGAAACAAACCCAAGAACAAGATCATATATGTGAAAAGAAATGCTATCAAAACCGAAAAACAACAACCGTAGGATGTTCTTAAAACTACCTTTCAGGAACAAGGTAATGTGATATGGATGAGAGGAAGGAGATGATGCTCTTGAACGGCTAGCCTTCAAAAGAGAAGCCCTCAAGCATGTATACCCACAAGCTCTTGCAAACACCCAACTTGTTAGGAAGTTTGACACCAAAAATCTTCTTGAAACCTTTCCTTTTGCCGAAAATTTGTAAGGAGACAAGAGAGAAGAAGAACTTTTGCATGTATGAGAGAGAGAGAGAGAGATGGTTGAGTGTATATATGAACTAGTTAATGTCTTGTATTAAAAGAAGACAAAAGAATCCCAAGGCCAACCACCAAGGGGGCGGCCGAAAATTTCAAATGGGTTCCCACCCATTTGAAATGCCTTTGATTCATTATTTGTTATATGTTTATAAAATTAAACCTCCTTTTAATTTTATAACTTAATCACACACTATTATTTGTTGTTATTTAACCTATTTAAATAACAATACAAACAATATCTCATGAACAAAATATCCATATAATTTGTTCTATCTCAAACTTGATCATATCAACAAATAAATATTTATTGGTGTTTGTTTAGCTTGTTATTGGGCATGACCCGACTTGGATCATAACGTACTAACCACATCAATCTTGTATGTGTCTTGGGCATATAAGATCCAACAATTATATTACTCATATGGTGGTTTATCTCAAAGCTCTGAAATTTTTAATTACTCAAGTCTATAAGTCCTGTATTATTTAGGAGAAAATGTTGAAAATTTCCAGGGAAATGTTTACGTTATCATTGAGCCGAAGATGTCTGTACAACAGTCCAATTATATGGATCATCTAGGTGGTTTCTTCGTATCAGAAGCACCCGGTCCGTCAAGCAATTCTCAACATCAAGGCAATGTAAGATCACATGATTATCAAGCCGCTCTGTCAACCAATTCTTATCATCAAGTCGATGATGATAACGGAGGTTTTGATAAGTCAGATGATGGTATTTCAGACAGTAGTGAATATACTGAACTCATCCCGTCACAAGAAGAATCTAGTGATGATGATAACAACAGCTATGGAGTTTCAGACTATCAAGAGTTAAGAGATTATGAAGCTGCTGATTCTGACGATGAAGACCATATGGATATATGGAATGAAGAGTCAAAAGAAATCTGTGTTGGGATGTACTTTAAATCTAAAGATAAAGTAATGCATGCAGTGCGGTTATGGAATCTTGCACGTAACAGAGAGGCTGTAGTAGTTGAAAGTAAACGTACAAGATGGAGAGCAAAATGCTACAGTACTAGCACTAATTACAATAATAATCTTTGTAATGGTCCTCCATGTACCTGGTATGTGTATGCATCCAAGAACCACGATCATCACATGTGGAGAATTTTAAGATGGGTGAATGGACACAACTGTTTTGGTACTGTTGTTGGTAACAACAATAGAAGTTTCAAATGCAGAGACATTGTTACCCGCATCATCCATTTTATTCGTCAGGATATTGCTTTTCCTAACAAGCAAATTCAATCACATTTAAAAGACACGTTGAATGTTGATGTTTCATATAATAAAGCCTGGCGAGCTAGAAAAGCTGCTATTGAGAGTATTTACGGTAGCTGGGAGAGTAACTTTAAGCAATTACCTACATACATCAACGCATTACAAGAGAAAAACCATGTTATCGTGGAATGGTTACATCATCCGACCAGTACATCTGCTTATTCATTCAAATATGTGTTTTGGGCATTTGATCCAATAATTAAAGCATTTAGTTATTGTCAGCCGGTGATATCTGTTGACGGCACTTTTTTGAAAGGTTCCTACCGTGGTGAAATGTTAATTGTAGTTGCAAAAAATGCAAACAACTACGTAATGCTAGTAGCTTATGCAATTGTAGATGAAGAGACGGTAGAAAGTTGGAGTTGGTTTTTCGAGTAATTTTGGTCACACATTGTAGTTCACCACAATTCTATTGGTTCGGGAAAAAAGTTATGTGTTATTTCTGATAGGCACAAAGGAATTATTCGTCAATGAATACTCCTGAAGAGAGGAAAAATAATGATGTGCATCGATTTTGACTCCGACATGTTCGAAGTAACCTCATGCAAAAGTTCAAGGTTTCTAGCTTAAAAAGGCTATGTTGGTCTATCGGAAGCACCACCCAACAAAGGAAGTAAAAATATTGTGTAACTCAAATGACAAACGTCAATCCCGAAGCGTGGAAATATTTAAAAACTATTAAAGAGAGTAAATGGATGCTTCTGCACGATAAAAATCATCGTAGGTGGGGTAACCTGACGACGAACATTTCAGAAAGTTTCAACAATACGTTGCAAGGTGTCAGGCTTATGCCAATAAAAGTTATTATTAATTGTATGTTCAAGAAAACAGTCGAACAGTTCAGAAAGCATACTGACATCGCAGCTAACTGTAACACAACGTTACCCCATCGCATATGGCGTTTGTTCAATGCACGTGATATTAACTCGCAAGAACATATCATAACAGAGTTTGATTACAGAGAGGCGAGGTATAGAGTTCTGTCAAAGATCCAAACAAATGAAGCTGGTGGAAATGATTATACCATGGAATATGAAAACAGAACTTGCACGTGTGGTAAATGGCAGATGCAAAGATTCCCGTGCTCACATGCAATTGCAGTTTGCCGCCATAGAGGTGAATCACCTCATAACATTGTTCATCAGGTCTATAGTACTGTTGTTTATCAAGAACAGTATAACGGTCATTTTTACCCGCTTCATCACCCTGATTATTGGACGAACCCGGGTTGGAGGATAAGAGGCGATCCATCAAAAATCACCACGTAATGAGTTAGGAGACGCACGAGAAGGATACATAACATGATGGATGCTCATCATCCAGATGCACCAGTTATATGTAGATGCTCAATATGTAGACAAACAGGTCATAACATAAACACTTGTCCAAACTCATATTCATGAGGAGATTGTTGTATATTAATTTTATTTTATGTTTACTGGTTATTATTGTTTTAATTTTATTATGTTGTTTAATAAAAAATAATTACTTTATTCCAAAAATTTCCAATAAATACCACCACCCTTCTCATAATAGCACACCACATTTCACAATTTCCCTTCCAGAAAACACCAAATAACCTATAAAAATGGCACACCGACCCGGTAAAGAACCAGTTCATGAACTCCGATCGACAAGTTCAATTCTACAAAGGTTGAGGCGGCCTAAGAAGCAACATGAATCATCTGCATCCGAAAACAACCCGGTGCATACACCATTTTTAGTTGCAGATGAAGAAGAATCGAAGAACTAGTCAAAAGATACTATTGACTTCTATCGCAACGGGGATGCGCCATATTGTGTTTCAGTTCTATTTGGTGGTAACTTGCTTGGGAAGGATTTTTGGGGTGATTTATTAGGCTATGAACGCGATGGTCGTCTTTCTCCATTGGTAAAAATCTTATATATTTTTTAGTTAAATAAATTAGTTTTATATAATATTTATTAGATGTTAATACTTTATATCACAACATATAGAAGGTTGGGTAAAACAGATGATGCAGATGAGATGTGAAAAGCTTGCAAAATTTGGACCATCGGGGTTGAATTGGAAAATTTTACCACCTCAGTTTCGGGATGAATTATGTGTGTGGGAAGATGTCAAGCCTATCAAATATGCCAACGGAACTGATGAGTTTTACCCTCCATTTAGGAAAGTGCAATATGTTTATATTCCAATACTTATAAAAGCAGTAGAAGATTGGTTACTTATCCGAATCAACATACATACAATGGAGATCCTTTAGTATTGGTCAAATAATTATATCGTGAACTATATCATGAGTTAGTTCTCCCTATTTTAGATTTTATTCCATGTAATTTTTACTGTCTGATGGAACAGATTGGTTAATGGAAAAAAAAAATTATGCTAGATCATTTATTCATCCTGATAAAAGGGATGACATGCCTTTTCACAACTACTATGGAGTACTTGCCCAAAGATGGGGGTGACCTTGGTGGTGATTCAGGGGTTTTTGTTTGTATGTTAATGCAAAAGCTAGTTCAAGGAAAAACCTTAAGTATGGAGGGAAACTATAAAGACACTGTTGGGTTCAACAATTAATAAACTGAAGATTTCCAAACCATAATCAAAGCCAACTGAAGATCTCATTGTACAAGTTCAGAGACCAAGTTGATAAACAAAACAAAAGACACACAAGACAAAGTCAACAAGGCAAAGTCAACATCAAGACCACAAGAATAGTCAAAATTAGGTCATGATGTAATAACATTATAAATAGAACAACTAGTGCCACTTGTAATGGGTAGTTATTGCAAAGTGTGTGAGAGCTGGTAGTTCTTAAGTGTGTGTTTTTCATGGTGTAAATCACCACCCAATGAGAATTTCTCTCCTTTGGGTTGGTTTGATGCACATCCATCTTTGTATATGTTTCTTCATTGTAATTTGTTATTCAATATGAATGAAATCATAACATTATACATTACACACACATCCTTGTTCTTCGATTCACACACTTCCACCCATTTTTAATTTTGAAATTTTCGGATCTAAAACTGATGAATCCTAAGATCCAAGCTCAAAGAATCTGAAATATTGATTCAGCAAAATGGTATCAGAGCTATTGGTTGCTGGGTCCATGTATGTTTCAGATCTATTTTCATCTTTAAAGGTGTTTACAAAAACAAGAAAATCAGAAAAATGAAGAACAAAGCACCTGTTCATCAAAAACTCATCTGTTCATCAACAAAACACAAAAAAATCAACAAATCTGTTCTTGTTTGCTTCGAATTGAAGTTTATAAATCATTCCTTAGATTATCACTTCAATTTCGGAGCAATTGTAACAGATCCAAAGCAAAATCAACGAAGAACATCTATATGAGCAGAAGAATTCAGAACCGAACATCTCGGGTCGATGATGAACTGTTTCAGACATCAAACAAGGGGTAATTGATGCAGATTCTGATGTTTATCCAAGATCTCAAGTGTTCAATTACATGAGTTTGAGGCCATCTACAAAGATCTCTAACAAAAATTGATTCAGATGAAGCTGAAATTGATATCGATGAACAGGGAACACTAATACGGATGCTTAGGATAAATGCGGATGAAGTATCTGAAACCAATGCTGATGATTTGTGCTAAATGCAGATGAAGTGTTCTTCCGCATTTGGAACAGTAAAACTAATGCGGACAAGTAAGTGTTCTTTTTCATTTGAAACAGTAAATGCGGACAGTTCACCCGCATTTGCTACAGTAAATGCTGATAAGTTAACTTTGTTCACCTGCATTTGCTACAATAGAAGAAATGCGGATAGACATCAGCGGAAGACATCAGCAGATATATTGTACCAAGTGAAAGAAATTCATATAGAACCTAATGCATCCGCATTTCTTCAAAGAAATACGGATGTGATCCGAACAAATGCTGATGTTACACAACCAATGCGGTTGTGTAACTCAACCAATGCGGATGAGTTCCAAATACGACTGATGAGAATCTTCAAATGCGGATGTGTTAACTAGACAAATGCGGATGAAAGTTCAAATCTAATGCTGATGAACAAAAAGAAATGCGGCTATTATGTGCCACAATGCTGATGTGATGTCAACATATGCTGTTGAAGAACAAACAAATGCTGATGTTAACAAAGAAATGCGGCTATGTAAACAAATGCGGATGTTTAACATACTAATGCGGATGTTTAACATACTAATGCAGATGTTTAACATGCCAATGCGGATGTTTCATGTGCAACTCTACAAATGCGGATGTTTCATGAAACTAATGCGGATGTTTTGGAACTAATGCGGATGTTTTGGCACTAATGCGGGTGTTGAGCTGACATGCTGATGTTATCAAATGTTGATATGTTATCAAACAAATGCGGATGTTGATAGCTAATTCAGATGCTTATCACACCAAATGCGGATGATCAATAGAACTAATGCAGAAAATGGGCAAAACCTAGGCTACGAGCCTCTGTTTCCGACGTGCTACCAGTCAAAACGAACGTGGAAACGAGGGCTACGTCATGGTAACCCCCGTAGGCAGGTTATCCTATTATTTTTCGAAAATAAGGCCTCTAAATGGGTTTGTGGGCCACTTTTGTGTTTTTGAGCTTTGATTTCCTTTCGTGCACAACATCAACATCAACAACAACAACATCAACAACATCAATAACAACAACAACAACAACATCAACATCAAAAACAACATCAACATCATCAACAGAATACACAACATCAACAACAACAATATCAATAAACAGATGATGAACAGATGACTACAACAAACAAGAAAACAAGAAACATGATGAATACGGATGATTGCAACCAACAGGCACATCCATTTTCACATTCAACAAAAATGAAGAAATCAACCTTGGTCACATTATCACTGATCCAATCAAGGATTTGTACAACTATTAGAAACTCTTTCTGAAGTACTTGGAACCATCCATTATCAAGTTAATTCAGAGATTCAAAGAGTTGAAGTGTCTTCAAGACTGACTTATGTTCCTAATGCTGTTTATTGAAGTTCAAAGCCTCATCATATGCCTAATACATTCTAATCCTTTGAGTGTGATATGAACAAACAGTAATCCAAAAGTGATACACCTCATATCCAATACTTTAAGTATTCTCAAAGAGATTCTATCGTTTATTAGAAACACATTAAGAGAAGCTTAATCTGAGGGGGAGAACTACAGTGAACTGTGTCAGAACATCAGTTGATCAAGAAGACATGTGACAGAGAAGATCTTCAAGTCAAAGTTTGGCAAGCATCAGTTTAGGGGGAGTATTGTTGGGTTCAACAATTGATAAACTGAAGCTTTCCAAACCATAATCAAAGCCAACTGAAGATCTCAATGTACAAGTTCAGAGACCAAGTTGATAAACAGAACAAAAGAAACACAAGACAAAGTCAACAAGACAAAGTCAACATCAAGACCATAAGAATAGTCAAAATTAGGTCATGATGTAATAACATTATAAATTGAATAACTAGTGCCACTTGTAATGGGTGGTTATTGCAAAGTGTGTGAGAGCTGGTAGTTCTTAAGTGTGTGTTTTTCATGGTGTAAATCACCACCCAATGAGAATTTCTCTCCTTTGGGTGGGTTTGATGCACATCCATCTTTGTATATGCTTCTTCATTGTAATTTGTTATTCAATATCAATGAAATCATAACATTATACATTACACACACATCCTTGTTCTTCGATTCACACACTCCTACCCATCTTTAATTTTGAAATTTTCGGATCTGAAACTGATGAATCCTAAGATCCAAGCTCAAAGAATCTGAAATATTGATTCAGCAGACATGTGTGCAAGATATCGATGCTATATGGCAAAAGAGTTTTATCAGTATCGTTATACATATAGTCACCCTGAATGGTCCACAGAAAATATAATCAAACGCAAGACCCACAAGTGACCTTCTTTTTTGTATTACCCTGAATGGTCCACAGAAAAGATAGTCAAACGCAAGACCCACAAGTGACCTTCTTTTTTGTATTACCCTGAATGGTTCAGTATTTTATGTTAGTTTTTTATGCTTATTTTAATAATATAAAATAAGCATTTTTGTATTACCCTGAATGGTTCAGTATTTTATGTTAGTTTTTTATGCTTATTTTAATAATATTGTATTTTATGTTTGTATTTTGTAATAAAATTGCATTCTATAACTAATAGATAAAAGTACAAAAAATTACATGATTAAAAAGGTAAAAATACATCACTAAAAATATAAATGAAATAACATCTAACGAGTGTCATCATTATTGTTTGTTGCTTCATCATTTAAGTCGAATGAGCAAGGAAGAGATGCATTAAAAAACCGGTCAACTGATTGAGCTATCTCTTGAAATTGAGGGTAATAAGGTAGCGGGGAAGAATGATGAAATGATTATTCATAAGTAGTATTAGGGCTTTGATAAGGATTTGACGGGCCCCCTTCTTCAAAATTCTAGGTACCCATTTGACTAAATTGTGGAAACTGAGTAGTTGAGGTACCACCATAAAAAAAATCTTGGTTACCCATTTGTCTTAAAAAGGGGGAGTTGAACTGTTGTTCCGTGAAAACCCTTTGTTCTGTCATATTCTGTTGCTCCATATTATCATCAACAACTTGTTGACCAATCCGCCCTCGTCCTCTACCCCTTCTGCGTAAACGTTGTGTGACAGGAGGAAGTTGAGTATCATCAACATTTTGTGTCACATGCATTGGTAGATAACTTATATGGTTTGAATGTGCAAATTCCATATAACGGCTCGCCATATTCCTTCCCGTTTCATCCCTGGTCTTTGATAAAACTGACTCATCCCATCCATCTATAAATAGCATTATGAAAGTTTAATTTTAAAATAATAATAATAATAATAATAATAATAATAATAATAATAATAATAATAATAATAATAACAATAATAATAATTAAATACTCATTATAACAAATAAATTAATAATAATAATACCATCATTCTCAATCTTTGTCTATCATTTTGAAAGCCATCAGGGTTCGTGTCTTGAATGAGTTGGGTTTGTTGTATACACAACAGTACGCTCTAAATACCACTTCATATATGCTTCAGAAGCAATTGGCGAATCAGTGTATGCTTCATTCACAATTGAATTATGTCAAGACGCCCATGCTTGAACAAAGATATTATGATGTTGTATCCAGTTTTTATTTCTACCACCTTTACGAGCAATCGAATATAGATTTGTGTGTTGCTCCCGGGTTAGTAACACACTTTTAGGGATTGGTTGAAACATTCCAAACTGTCTTAAAACCCTACTTGGAATGTGAGGCTCAACAACTTCCCAACATATAAGGTATGTGTCACTTTTCCAGCTTTGATATCCACTTGTGCAGATATCAGGTAGACGGTGGATGATATTATGATAAGGCCTCCAATTAAACTGATATAAAAAATATGAATTAATATGTCTTCACAATGTTAATCTATACAAAATAATATTAGATTAATATTAATACTGTGGCCTCGCTTAATGAATGCAGCTGAGATCGATACGCACTCAAACAGTGTGGAGTGGTGTTTACAAAACTAAGTTCACCCGTCCATCTGTAATAAAGTTTTCAAATATACCCGGCTAACTAGAAAAATATAATATTACTAAAAAATAGTCAATTTATAAGTTTTTTTAACATACCGTGCACCATATGGTAATCTGAAATCAATCGATCGAGTATTCTGGGGACACATAGAAGGTAATCTTCCCATGCCCATAATTGCAACAAGAATAAAGGCCCACCAACATCTCGATTTATGACACTCGTTGCCTTACATAATTGTCTACACAAAGATGCTAAAACTGCACTTCCCTAACTAAGTCTACCATAGTTATTTAAGTTTTCAATATGACTCAAATAATTTATGTGCACCCAGTTGCTAGAAGTATCAGGAAATAAAGTGGCACCAATCATAAAAAATATATTTAATCTAGCTCGTTGGATGCACTGAAAATCTGTGGCATTATTAGGGAATGGTTTTATTATATCATCTAAAATAAACCTTAGGTTTAACTTATAACCACTTACAGTGCTTGTAGCGACTGTACAGCCGGTTAAATACTCAAACCTCATTATAATTTCAGATGCACTCATAGCATAATTAGTGCCAGAAACAACATCACCTTCAACCGACAATCCCCATAAAACTTGTACATCTTGAAGGGTTATCGTAGTTTCTCCAACTGGTAAATGAAATGTGTGTGTCTCCGGCCTCCATCTCTCCACTAAAGCCGAGATAAGAGCATGGTCAAGTTTGTGATAACCACACTCTATCACACCCGCAAAACCAGCCAACCTTATATACCTCATAATATTATCAGGGATAGGTTCTTCACTAATGTAATCCCAAAAAGCTTTATCACCTCGTCTAACACGTAAAATTCCTTCATCGCTTTTTGTATCTCGAAAATAATAATCAGCTCTATGTTGACCACTTAAAAATAATAAATCATTATTTAGTAGACCTGATGTAATTCTCCAGCTAATTTTTTTTTGAAATGAAGTATGAAATTACAAAGAAAGTTATATTGAAGTTGTGTGAGAAGATGGATCGAAAAGCATTGACTGGGTTTGAGAATGATATTCTGGATTGATGTGACTCAACCTAGGATCGAATATGCAGATTGAGTCAGTAATATAGTTGCGGAATCACTATATTACAGAACATATGAACCTGAAATAAATGTTTAAGTAAATGCAGTACATGAACACAGAAGTCACAGATGTATAATGTTGATGTTATAACTGTTAAAGATCAAAAACTTACAAAGTTAGGGTATGCAGCCCTATTTATAGGCATACACATAATCTGTACAAAAGACTAAACTAACCCTGATCTATACAAGAGAATCTAGTCTAAGTACAAAATAAGTAAAAACATTGTAAGTTGTTCATCCGCATTAGTTCATGCTGATGAACAAGTCTTCATCAGCATTAGTTGTCTTGTGATCAGCATTAACTTAGTTCATCTGCATTAGTTTATGCGGGTGAACAAGTCTTGTCAGCAGCATTTAATCAGCATGTGTTTGCTCACCCGCATTAGTTTATACGGATGAACAAGTCTTGGCCGTATTTCCTTTTGTTCATCCACATAAACTAATGCGGGTGAACACTTCTTGTCAGCATTTCTTCAGTTCATCCGCATGGACAAATGCGGGTTAACTCTTCTTGTTCAGCATTTCTTGTCTTCATCCGCATTTGCTAATACGGGTGAACAAACACTTGTCAGCATTTGTTCAGTTCATCCGCATGGACAAATGCTGGTGAACTCTTCTTGTTCAGCATTTCTTGTCTTCATCCGCATTTGTTAATACGGGTGAACAAACACATGTCAGCATTTGTTCATAAGATATCCACATTAACAAATGCGGGTAGTCTATACTTAGTCTTTTTCTGTCTTCTTGGTCTTCTGTAAATAATGTCTTCTGTAATCTTCTGTTGTCTTCTGTTAATGATGTTTTCCAACCAGAACAACCTCTAACCACCACTTAAGTTGGCAAGTATGATCCTTTCAGGGTCTAACAATACTCCCCCTAAGGATTATACTGCCTAGGTTCCTCAAGAGTGTGATGGTGGTGGTGGTTGTGATGATTCTGGTTGGTCTTCTTATGTAGTATTCTTTTGGACTGATGTTGGGAGGAGAGTTACAGTAGCTTCTTCTAATGTTTCTGGTTGTGCCATTGATGGATCGAGAATAGCCTTTATCATGTTAGAAAAATCCCTAGCTTCCTTTATATTTTCTCTACTGAGCACATGAATCTTCATCTCACTCATTGTATGAATAGCAGCAATGGGCTTTTGTTTCAAAGAGATGGGTTCCCAAACTGAAATAGAAGATAACCCATCTCTATCAATCAGGAGGGAACCATCAGCATCCACTTCAAGCTTGACAATGTTTCCCATCTGTAATGGTAGTTTCTTCTTCCTTCTTTGTTCTCTTTTATTGATTATCCTATCAAAGGCCATTTTGAGAATCTTGATACACTTAAGCATAAACTCTATATCATCTTTAGCAGCCTTATTATTGAGGGGTCTGAAGTGTCTTGTGTAGATGTAGTGCACGTAGGATTCATCAAGCAATCTCACTTCATAACTACTAAAGATTCTGATCTCAGGAGCTTCTTTTCCTCCCCAGTTTCTCTCAATGACCAATTCATAGGATTCCTCATCATAAAACACATTGAAAATTGATTTGGTCTTGTGTGTTCCAGCAATCAATTTTCTTTTTAATGTTTCTGTTGGTTTCACATGCAGCTCTGGGAATACCACCTCTTCAGCCTCTCTTTTTCTTCTTTGTTCAAAGGGATTTCTAAATGTTTTGTCTTTTCTAGTACATATGGCTTTTAAAGACATGAAGTTATTAGTTCTCTTAAACATCTTTAGTATATCCACAAACTCATAACCCCTATACATCCCATCATGAGTAATTAGGTCCAGGTCAGCCAACTCTTTTAAATCATGGACATTCATAGCAATAATCAAGGCTGTATATTTAGTAAAGAACTACACCAGGCCTGAGATTCTCTTCACCATGAAAATGTTCCAACTGCTATCGTACTTCCAGGCAATAATTTTGACATCTATTTTGTCTTTGGAAGTAGATACCCCTCTAATCATCTTAGCAGTGGTCAATCCTTCTTGAAGTTTCAGTTGTAAAGGTTCAATGAACCACTCTGGATTTTTGTGTAGAATAGGGGCCGAAACATCTTTGTCTTTTATTGTTAATTGTACATCTAGTACAGATGTTCTTGTTCTGGGCTTCTTCCCAATCACTTCTTCTTCAAGAGATTTCAGCCTATCTCTTTTTTCATTAATCGTTTTCAACATAGCAGCCCTTAGTGAATTGGTTTTCATGTTCCCAAGCTTTCTTTTTGTAAATCCTTGTTTAGAAAGATAATCCTTCATCTCCCTATCTGTCATACTATAGGGATTAGGATATACTGTTTGGGTGTCATCCTTCTTTTCAGGCTTTGTGATACTAGGAGTTGGCTTGACAGTCTCTTTCTCCTTCTCATATTCTATGACAAAGGATGGGTCTAGCAACTTTTCCATCTTTTTCACTTCCTCAACAATCCCTTCATAAGTCATGCTAAAGACTATATCAGCATCATATCCATGGTTGATCAGGAACATGGCATAAATCATAAGATCATTAGTCTTAGCCTTCTCGATAATACTTTCAATAGATGGCTCAATAATTGATGGACTGCTCATGTCATCATATTTCTTTGTTTGTTCATCTTCAGTTTCTCATTCTTCCAACATAATCACTTCCAAAGTATGCTACAACTCCTTCTCAGCTAGTTCATGTTCATCTAAAAATTCAACAATTGCTGCCAAACTCCTAGGATCATCTTTAGTTTTCTTCTTAGGTTGTTCTTCCTCAACCATAGGAAGTTTGCCTTTTGCTTTTTCTGTCAAGTATTTCCTTTTTCTTGTGTATGTGATCACTCTTGGTTCTGATGTTGAACATCAGTTTTGGCCTGTTGTTTTTCCTTAACAGCCTTAAGCTCAGCAGTGATTCTTTGTTTTTCAGCTTCTTGTCTATTCAATTCAGCTGTTTCCTTTTCTTTGAATTCATCACAAAGTCTATTGATTAAACTTTGTTGTTCAATAGTCAATACAACAGCAGGAACAAGCTGCATTCTCAGTTCTTCTTCTATTGGAACAGGTTGTGATGGAATTACCACTATAGACTCAGAAGGGGATTTGGTGTTTTTGATTTAATCCCAGAATTCCTCATCTATAATGAATTCACTTGAAGAGAATCTGTCCATGTCATCTATTAGTTCTTTCATCATAGCCTCCTTTTCAGTAGATGGATCAGAATGTACTACCATCTCCCAGCTATCATCATCCCTAACACCACTGGTTTCTTGCTGTTGTGAATGAACTGCCTTATCTGTTTCTTCAGCTTCATGTTCTGTTGCTTCTCTTTCAAATTCAGCCTTTAATTGAGCAATCAGTTCCAATTCATCAATTCTTTTCTTCAAAGCCTTATTTTGTTTGTTCAGATCAGCAATAATTTATGTTTGCATCTCCAACATGTGTTCTTGATTTTCCATAGCCATAGTTAGGATAGTCACAGTGTCCACATGACCACTAATTTCTTCTCTTGACATCTCTAAAGAGGCTTTTAACTGTTTGATCTCCTTATCTTTTGTCCTCATATCAGCATCATACTTGGCTTTTAATTCATTCAGTTCTTTCTCCTTTTCATCAAGTTCCTGAATCTTATCATTTATGATTCCTGCCCTTCTATCCAGAGTCTTTTCCATTTTAGCAACTTTGTGCATCATATCAGATATCATCTTGTCTTTCTCATCTGGTCTATTTATCTCAGATTCATCAAAACTTTCTGAGGGACCCTCCTCTGAGATCATTTGTCTATTAAGCAGTGGTACAGGTTGTTGATAATCCTCCTCATCACTAGATGATTCAGAAGATGAACTGGTAGATTCACAAGATCCATCAGAAGCATCAGCAGCTTCATGTGAGGGGCTGTTGGAGGGTTTTTCATGAGTGTGCATGTGAGAAGATGGAGAGGATATAATGGGATCAACCCTAAAAAGGGAATGAATCTCAGCATCATGAGTTGAAGGCTCAATGTGAAGAGCACCACCTACATCAACATGTGGTAACATTGACCTCAATGCTTCTTCATTTAATTCTGCATGCTCGTCAATAGTGGGTTGTTCCTTAACTGGTTGATCTTCTCTGATACCATTTTGCTGAATCAATATTACAGATTTGTTGAGCTCGGATCGTAGGATTCATCAGTTTCAGATCCGAAAATTCAAAATTAAATATGGGTGGAAGTGTGTGAATTGAAGAACAAGGATGTGTGTGTAATGTATAATGTTATGATTTCATTGATATGGAATAACAAATTACAATGAAGAAACATATACAAAGATGGATGAACATCAAACCCACCCAAAGGAGAGAATTTCTCCTTGGGTGGTGATTTACACCATGAAAAACACACACTTAAGAACTACAAGCCCTCATACACATTGCAAAAACCACCCATTACAAGTGGCACTAGTTGTTCTATTTATAATGTTATTACATCATGACCTAATTTTGACTTTTCTTGTGGTCTTGATGTTGACTTTGTCATGTTGACTTTGTCTTGTGTTTGTTTTGTTTTGTTTATCAACTTGGTCTCTGAACTTATACAATGAGATCTTCAGTTGGCTTTGATTATGGTTTGGAAAGCTTCAGTTTATCAATTGTTGAACCCAACAACTTCTTTAACATGGATTCCACATATTTTGACTAGTTGATGAAGATTCCACTGGATGTTTGTTGTACTTGAAGACCTAGGAAGAATGTGAGTTCTCCCATAGCACTCATCTGAAATTTTGAATGCATAAGATCTTCAAAGTCTTTGCATAGTGTTTTGTTGGTGGAGCCAAAGATGATATCATCTACATAAATCTGGACAAGTAGCATCTCATTTCCTTTTCTCTTTCTGAACAAAGTCTGATCAATCTTTCCTCTTTCATAACCATTGTCAAGAAGAAAGGATGACAGAGTCTCATACCATTTTTGAGGGGCTTGATGTAAGCCATACAAAGCTTTATCAAGCTTGTATACCCTGTGAGGGAAATCAGGATCATCAAAGCCTGGAGGTAGATTCACGTAGACTTCTTCAGAGATCTTTCCATACAAAAATGCACACTTTACATCCATTTGATAAACTATGAATTTCATGGATGCAGAGTATGCAAGAAATAGTTGTATGGCTTCTAATCTACCAATAGGAGCAAACACCTCATCATAATCTATTCCTTCTTCTTGTGTATAGCCCTGTGCTATCAACCTTGCTTTGTTTCTGATGATGATCCCTCTGTCATCAGTCTTGTTTCTGTATAGCCATCTGGTGCCGATAGGTATTGACCTTCGGGAAGATCCACTAGTTGCCATACTTCTTGTTTCTTGAATTGTAGTAATTCTTCCTGCATTGTCTCAATCCAGCTATTGTCTCGAAGAGCCTCTTTAATGTTTTTGGGTACAGTTTGACACAGAAAACAAGAAAAAAAACAGATGTTTGCAATACTTGACTTGCTTAGTGTCACCCGCTCATCTAAATCACCAATAATGTTGGACAATTGATGATTCTTGCGTGTCCTAGTAATTTGAATCAAATCACCAGCAATGGACACATCAAGATTGGAGACATTCAGATCATCTTGGTGAGAGGCATCTTGTGGTGGAGTTGTAGGAGAATGATGAAAGGAATCAGAAGGTTCAGTATCTTCAGCTTCAGCAGCACTTTGGATACTTTCATCATTAGTGTTTCTGTTGTTTTCAACTGACGCACAAGCTGGTTCAGGGTTTCTTACTTCAGTTCATGGCTCAGCTGAAGGAGAAGGCATTGAGCTATGATCAGCCTCAGTTGAAATACTTTGATGTTAAATAACTGGTCTCACAGGATCAGTTCATGGCTCAGCTGAAGGAGAAGGCATTGAGCTATGATAAGCCTCAGTTGAAATACTTTGATGTTAAATAACTGGTCTCACAGGATCAGCTTGTAGTTGCACTTCCTCATTAGCTTGATCATCAGAAGAAGGTGGAATCATAGGAAAATTAGTTCTTCTATCCACTGAGCAAGAGGATCCAACATTTGACAAGTTAAACTGATCAAAAGAATTTGTAAATGAGTCAATATCAAACAACCAGTCAGGACCGATTGATGATTTGGGAAAAGAGTGCTCATTGAATTAAATGTTTGTGGATTCATCAATGATGTTTAATCTAGGATTAAACACCCGAAAAGCCTTTGAAACAGAGGAATATCCCACAAAGAATCCCTCATCAGACTTAGGAGAAAACTTTCCTAAATGGTCTCTGGTGTTCAATATTGAGACCGGACATCCAAATGACTTCAAAAATCCAATAAAAGATTTTCTGTGAAAAAGAAGTTCATAAGGAGTTTTATCATGTTCTTTAATTATCGGAGTTGGATTTTGCACAAAGCATGCAGTGTTGATAGTTTCTGCCCAAAATGTAATGGCCAGTTTTGCATCTGCCAGCATTGTTCGAGCTGTTACAATTAGTGTTCTATTCCTCCTTTCAGCCACTCCATTTTGTTATGGAGTCCGAGCTGCACTGAATTAATGAACAATGCCTTTGTGTGTGCAAAATGAACTAAGATCCTCATTTTTGAATTCTATCCCGTTATCACTTTTGATTGATTTTACTTTAAAATCAAGTTGATTTTCTATTTTTGTGATAAAGTCTTTTATTATTTGGGACGCCTTGTTTTTATGAAGTAAAAAGAAGACCCATGTAAATCGTGTAAAGTCATCTGTGATCACCAAACAATAGTGCTTCTTTCCAATACTCATGACATGAGATGGACCAAAGAGATCCAGATGAAGTAACTTCAAAGGAGAATTATTTGTGTTCACAAGCTTTGGCTTATGTGAGGATTTATGCTATTTTCCTTTAAGACATGCAGTATAGTGATCAACAAAATGAAATTCTTTTTGAGGTAAACCAATGACATGGTTTCCTTTGACCAATCTGTTCGTGTTTTTAAAGTTTGTGTGCCCTAAATGTCTATGCCAAAGTTGTGACTCATCAACAGATGCTTTAGACAAAAGACATGTCTCTTCAGACGGATGAGCAGAATTAAGGTTCAAGACATATGTATTATTATTCCTTGATGTCTTCAAGACAACCCATTCTTCAGGAATGTAGAATCCTGGTTTTAGAATGTAGCAATTAGAGTCAGTGAAGTGAGTTGAATATTTCTTGTCACAAATCTGAGACACGCTGAGCAGATTAAAGTTTAGTTGCTTGCAGTAGTTCACTTTATCAAGCTCAGCAGTCCATTTGTCACAGAACATTCTCCTGTAATTCTACCACCTTGTGAATCTCCTCCAAATGCTACAGTAGTTCCTTGGATATGCTTGAAGTCATGAAGGAAGGAACTGTCTCCAGTCATGTGTCGGGAGCATCCACTGTCCACGTACCATAGGCTATTGGACCTGTATGAATGACCCTACAAGCACAAAAATAACTAGTTAGAATGAGGAACCCAAGCCATAATGGTCTTGGGTTGTTCTTTTGCATCAATCACTGTTACCTCTTGGTATTTTCCTCTTGTTTGAGTTTTAGAGGAGGATGATTTCAGCCCTTTTCTATTACTTCTTTGAAGTTTGATTTCATCAATTTCATTTGAAGTGTCAGATAAGTATACAAATCTTTCCTTGTGATTTTTGTGTAAAGGTTGAACAGATTTTTGATTGTCAGAAATCACTTTAATTTTATATTTTTGATGAGACTTCAGTGATTTGTTCAGGTTTGTTGGACTTTTGTGTCTGACCTTGTCAGTTCAAACTGATGAAATGGGCTTGTTTTATGAACTTTTCAATCCTTTTTTATTAAAGTAACAATCAATTATATTGTGATTGGTCATATCACACAATGAACAATATTTTTTAAAATGACAGTTTTTCGTTGAGTGAAGTAGCACTCATCTGTATTATGATTCGTCATATCACAGAATTCACAATACATTTTATTGTCCTTCAATTTTGAAACAGAAGTCATATCAGTCTTTGGGGTGCCAACAGATTGTTTCACAATTCTGACTTGCTTTGTTTTTGTGGACTGATAATGCTTCTTTCTGTATTCCCTTATTTCCCTATCGAATTGTTCTACCTATTTTTTGTTAAAGATATCAAACCCACTTCCTTGTTTGATATTTGATGAAAATGGTGAATCAGATTTCACTTTAGATTTTTGAACAAAAGTGGTTTTTCCTTTGGTAACTAAAGGAACTTTGGTTTTATCCTTGAAGTTTAATGAAACCCTATCTGATTTGCTTGAATTTTTAGGAGATATGATCTCATAATCAGATCTGTTTTCAGTAGATGGTTTCACTGAGCATTCAGCAGTGTGATTCATTTTAAGATTTTAAGGAACAAATTTTACAAAAGTAACAATTGTTTTGACTGGGCTCTTTGGTTTCTTGATAACCACAGGTTTGTCTGAGCACTCTTTGATTTTGATAGGATGACCCAATCTGATTTTATCCTCATCGGTTTCAATGTAAACACCTGGTTTGTTTTGAGGATTTGTTGTTTGAGAAATCATTGATTTGGTTTCAATAATTTTAGATTCTTTTGTATCTGATTGAGTAAGTGACTCAGGAGGAGGACAAGTTTTGTAGCCTATCCCAGTCATATCTTTAGCCCCCTTTTGAGACACAAGTAACACTTGTAGCTTGACAGGTGAGAGCTGAAACTTTTCAAGTTTCATTTCAGTAGCTGATTGCTCAGCTTTTGATTTGGTCAACAATTCAGTTAACCTCTCATTTTCAGCCACAAGTGTGTACTTTTCACCATGGAGTGTTTCCATGTCAGTCAACAGAGATTTGATTTTAACTTCATAAATTCTCATTTCTTGTTTCAACATCTATGATTTCACCTTTTCTTCTCTTATTTTATTAGCCAATTTGTGATTGTGTTCCCTGTACCCCTGTACTTCTAGAACACATTTTTCAGACCATAGATTGGATTTTACCTCAGATGGCATTGGAGTTGGTCCATCATTGATGTGTTCCATAAGTGCATGATTCTAAAACTATGGTTGGACTTCCTCAATATACAAGCTCCAATCACAAACTCCATCTTGTCTGATGACAAGTGCATTGGAAGTTTGTTGATTAGTTCCTTGAGATTGATGAGTCAGCAGTGGTTGTCTTTGCTGAATTGGCTGTTGCTAATTCTGCTGCTGGTGTAGATGAGTGTTGCTTGATTGAAAGTTGGTATTGTGTTTAGATGAATGCTGGCCATGTGTGGGTCTTTGAAAGTTGGTGTTGCTTCTCCTAGGAGATTTACATTCTCGAGAGAAATGACCAGTCATTCCACAGTTAAAACACTTAACCTTGGATTTGTCATACCCCAGTTTGGTATTCTCATTAAGACTCAGTTTCTTCCCTTTACGAAATAACTTCTTTGCTCTCATGGCAATCGTGGCCATCTGCCATTGTAAATCCATTTCTTCAACATCATCAGGATCCATCTCTTCCAGATCCTCTTGAATCAAGTGTGTTGATGTGAGTCTCCCCCCAAGATAGGCTTCAAAGCTAGCAACAAAGGCATTGTAAGTAGCCTTCTGTTCTTCAGATCTTTGATCATTGGGTATAGTGCAGGGTGTTGCTGTGGGCTGAGCAGAAGATGAGAGTTTATGTTGTTGAGCAGCACAGAATCCAGTTGCCTTTGAATGGTCACCAGTTGAGAGAAAGTCATCTTCTTTAATCATAAATGCATTTTTAACAGATGGAGTTTCTAATAGAAATTTGTAAGCCTCAATGACTTGTGGTCCACTGAGATTTCTACTCCTTTCATCCAACTCCAAAGCCTTAATTTTGGCAATCTTGATATCTAAGCTTGTACTCTCCAAATCAAGGGTATTCTTTAACATAGTGACATTTTGTTTCCAGATTTTCAGGTAAACTGTGTAGCATTTTCTTGTTCAATTCTTTTTCTTTGTAAGTGACCCCTATGATTTCAAGATCATTTACAAGTTGAACAAATCTATGAAGTTGTCTTGAGATTGACTCTCCTTTGGTGTGATGAAAAGTTTCATATTGGTTTATCAGCTTATCCTTGTTAATTTCAGTCACTTCACTACTTCCTTCACAGATGATCTGTAGAGCATCCCACACCCCTTTAGCTATTCCATATTTTTCTAATCTTTTTAGAACATCCATTTTCAGTGCTTGTTTATGGATGGAATAAGCTCTAAGATCAATCTTGATTTTCTTATATTCTTCATCATCAAGAGTTAAATTGGGATCCTCAATGGGAATTCTTGCAGTTTTGTACTGAGCAGCTTAATCAGCATTTAGAGATAGTTGAATGTAGGGACCTTTGCAAATAGATATCCAGTAGTCAGGATCTATACCTGTAATGTAGTTTCTAAAATGAATTTTCCACTGCTTAAACTCAGATTTGTGTTTAAGCATAGGAGGTTTAGACGCATGCCCAATTTCAGAAAGATTGTGAGAGTCCATGTTCATAAACTGATTTTAACTTGGTTAAGTAAGGTTTTAAGCTGATTTTAAGTTTGAGCAGTGAGTTGTTCTCTGACTTTTTCTGTTCATAGTCTTTATGAGATCTGTTAAATTCAGATCTGTTAGCCGGAAGGAGTTCTATGTTTTGTTGCGACTGTGAAGGTTTGTCAATGACAGATCTGTATGGTACCACTTCTTTGTGTTTGATTTCAGTGTGTATGTTTATCAGAAGTATAGATCTTGCTGATAAACAACTCAGTCTATAGTTCAATCGATTTTCACACAAAATCTGAGAAGATTCTGTGATGAATTCAAGATCCGTGGCTCTGATACCAATTGACTGGGTTTGAGAATGATATTCTCAGTTGATATGACTCAACCTAGGATCAAATATGCAGACTGAGTCAGTAATATAGTTGCGGAATCACTATATTACGGAACAGATGAACCTGAAATAAATGTTTGAGTAAATGCAGTACATGAACAAAGAAGTCACAGATGTATAATGTTGATGTTATAACTGTTGAAGACCAAAAACTTACAAAGTTAGGGTAGGCAACCCTATTTATAGGCATACACATAATCTGTACAAAAGACTAAACTAATCCTGATCTATACAAGAGAATCTAGTCTAAGTACAAAATAAGTAAAAACATTGTAAGTTGTTCATCCGCATTAGTTCATATGGATGAACAAGTCTTCATCAGCATTAGTTATCTTGTGATCAACATTAACTTAGTTCATCCGCATTAGTTTATGCTGGTGAACAAGTCTTGTCAGCAGCATTTGATCAGCATGTGTTTGCTCACAAGCATTAGTTTATCCGGATGAACAAGTCTTGGCCACATTTCCTTCTGTTCATTTGCATAAACTAATACGGGTGAACACTTCTTGTCAGCGTTTCTTCAGTTCATCCGCATGGACAAATGTGGGTGAACTCTTCTTGTTCAACATTTCTTGTCTTCATCCGCATTTGTTAATGCGGGTGAACAAACACTTATCAGCATTTGTTCAGTTCATCCGCATGGACAAATGCGGGTGAACTCTTCTTGTTCAACATTTCTTGTCTTCATCCGCATTTGTTAATGCAGGTGAACAAACACTTGTCAGCATTTGTTCACAAGATATCCGCATTAACAAATGTGGGTAGTCTATACTTAGTCTTTTTCTGTCTTCTTGGTCTTCTGTAAATAATGTCTTCTGTAATCTTCTGTTGTCTTCTTTTAATGACGTTATCCAACCAGAACAACCTCCAACCACCTCTTAAGTTGGCAAGTATGATCCTTTCAGGGTCTAACAAGCATATGGTTTCGTTGGTTTAAATAATTATTATGGGTGAATATGGTAGGTGAAATTTGTGGTGTAAAAGTAGGGAGGAGAACCCGCCCTTACCAAGGGCGAGTTCTTCCTCGGATGTGACTTGACACACACAACACACTCACATGCACACACACTGCACACTGCACACACACTTCACCACTGCTTATTGACCCATTCATGCACAGAACCCGCCCATGGTTGGGGCGGGTTCCCCTGAAGTGCAACACCGACAATATTTTTCCCTCTTGTCAATTATCTCTAGGGAAAATACCCAATTTAAAAAAAAATTCTTATTCAAAAGGTTGTAATAATTAAATGTATTTGTTCTTCCATTTTGGCTATGTAATTTATTTAATTTCATTTGGTATGTATAATAAATAGGTTAATTGCATTTTATTTTAATAGAAAAATGTATTTAGGATATATTTTGTAAAAAAAGATGCAACTTAATGATTTCGGTTTGGGCCAATTTGGGCCCAAAGGAGTTTGGAGTAGAAGTTAAAGCCCATTTGGAAGCCCAAAGAGAGTGAAAGAATCACAACACAAAGTGAACACTTGAAGCATTTGGATGCGGGATCAAGTAGGAGTTCACCGAGACAACACTTGTGTCGTATATTACCCTTAGGAATGACCTTATTAGCACACTTGTTTCGGCCAACAAGTGGTGTTAAATTAGTTGGCTATGGTTATGAACTTATTTTTGTGTGTTATGCTTGTATGGTTGATTTACTTTTATTGTTCATATGATATTTGGATATGCATAGTTGACAATTTAAAATCAACAACAAGCTTAAAATCAGTTCTTTTGAAATCATTAACATGGGTAATAAAATGGTTTTATTAAAAGTTAATGTTTCACAATAAAATTGGGATTTATTAAAAGAGTCTTGAAAGTTATTTTCACTAAAATACCATACATTTGAATGCATGCAAATGTATGGTACAAAATGTTTTCAAGACTAATTAATGAAAACAAAAATCCCTTTTAAACAAGTTAAACACCATCCTTTTGTACAACACTCAAATCACTTGGGAACTGTTTGTGGGATAAAGGTCACCTAAACACATTTAGGAAACTTGTGTGTTTGAGGTGGGGTTACCAAATTTGTGGGATAAAGGTCACCTAACCACTTGTATGTGTAAACTCACACGTGTATATAAGTAGGACGACTTGAGTTGGAAACCATGTGAATAGGGTCACCGAAGTATGGCGTACAAAGGTGTTGACGGAATTAAACATGCCAACTAAACATAAAGATCTTTAACCGATCCTATAAAACTAGAAGTTGCAAAGAGTTGCAATTGTGTAAGGCCCCGTTCCCGAGAACCCCACAGTTGGTCAATCACAACCTCATTTATATCAAAACATATCAAGATTTATGAACTAATAAAATATTGGAGCGGAATAATTCATCAAAAACCATTTCACGCTTTAATAAACACATTTACCAAGTAATACAACATTGTTTACAAGATTACAAAATATCACTTAGTTGCATTACAAAACAACATAATTATTATTGCATGAGATGGATGCCAGTCTTGCCCGCCAAGTAGCTTCACCCTCATGCCATCCTCAACAACAAGTTACCTGCCAACTGAAAAGGCATGAAAAGTCAGCGTTGCTGAGTGAGTTCTAGTTTTATATAATAAAATACTTTATTTTAAGTAAAAACCTTTCCTTTACTTTTATTCGTGATCACACAACATACATACATCTTGATAATATCATTATTATCTTTTATCATCGTTCATAATCGTTCATTTTGCACTTTTTCTTTATCTTTCACTTCTATCTATATCCTGCCATAAGCTATACCCAATCATTAGGCACGAAGCCTCCTTAGTCTGGGGTTAAGCGACAAGGATCCCATTTTGCACATATGGATCAGTCACCAAGACTGACCCCCCTGTGTGTACACCCTCAAGGATTAGCCAAGATCGCAAGCTACATTGCACACAGTTGAGCTAACATCTCATCATTGAGTTGTGAACCTCTTTAAATTTGCTTGCAAGACTTTACATTCTTTCATTATGTTCCACTTTTCATTATCTTTAATATTTCACTTCTTTTATGATAATACTTTACGTACAAGAGCATTAACACACCACGTAAAGTCACGTAATAATACGTAATAAGGAACATCAATAACAGGCCACAAACATGCATAAAAAGAACAAACATAACCCACCAAAACATTCCAGAGCTTAATCATAAATTTCCATTTTTCCCAAAATTTCAGAAAAATTCTAAGGCAACTTAGGCGCATGAGCACTATGCAGGCGCATGAATAGTTGGGCGCATGGGAACACTTGGGTTCATGGGGAAAAATTTAGGCGCATGGGAAAAACTTAGGCGCATGGGTACTATGCAGGCGCATGAGCACTATGCAGGTGCATGGATACATGGGCGCATGGGAAAACATAGGTGCATGACCAAACACTTAGGCGTATGGGCAAAAACTTAGGTGCATGGGAACTATGCAGGCGCATGAGTACTTGGGCGCATGGGAAACTTAGGCGCATGAGCAACACTTAGGCGTATGGGCAGTTTGGGCACATGGGCACTATACCAGTTCTAACTTATGTAAATTTTCTATTCCCGATCATCATCCTTACATAATCCTAGTCCAAATCTAGCATACTAAGCTCATAAAACAAGCATACAACCACATAATTCAATCAAACATTCACAAACACACATGCCCACTAAAAACAGAGGTGATACATACGGTTACATACTGAAAGTTGCAAAATAATAGTTTAAGCACCTCCAAACACGAGAGTACTTGTAGTTTAAACACCTACACACACCAAAAACACCCAACCAAAAATAGAGAAACACATAAGACTCGGTCTACAAGCTGAAAACCCAGCTGAAACCGAACAAAACACACAAAATATCACCTTCTAGACGATCTTCTTCTTCTTCTCTCTAGAAAACCGATGAAACTCTGCTTTGCTTCTTTTTCTGCTATCGAAGGCAGTTGATGAGTAGAGGGAGTGGGCGGCCATGCCCACTTTTAAACATTATCATATTAAAGTTTGCCTCTTGCATAACTTTAACCCCTCAACTTGGGTTATTTCACCTTTATTTTGTTTATACTTCTCTTTTCTTTTCTTTTTCTTTCTCTTTTTTTTATAAAAATTTCCTGGTGTTACAAGTTCACCCCCCTTATATAGGTTTCATCCCTGAAACCTATCACTCTTCAAACAGTTGTGGATAATGCTATCTCATCTCTTCCTCGGTCTACCACGTAGATTCAGATCCCTTGCTGTGCCTCCACTGCACTCGCACTAGTGGAACCACTTTATTCCGTAATCTCTTCACTTTTCGGTCAATGATTGCCACGGGTTGCTCTATGTAATTGAGTCGTTCATCCACCTCAATGTCCTCTATCTTCATCAACTAGGCTTTTTCTCAGATGAGATACATGGAATGTCGGATGAATCCCACTTAACTCATCGGGTAGCTCTACCTATAGGCCACCTCTCCTACTCGAGCAATGATTTGAAAAGGTCCTATGTACCTCGGGCTCAGCTTACCCCGCTTTCTGAATCGAATGATCCCCTTCCAAGGTGAAACCTTCAGTATAACTTTATCACCCACCTTGAATTCAATCGATCTACGCCTCTTGTCAGCATATGACATTTGCCTATCTTTTTCCGCCTTCAAAATGGCCTTGATCTTGTCCAACTTTTCAGTCGTAGCCTCGATCACTTCAATGCCCCCAACTCCTTCTGTCCGATGTCACCCCAACATACAGGCGTTCAACACTTCTTGTCGTATAGCATCTCATATGGTGGCATACCAATGCTGGCACGATAACTATTGTTGTACGTGAATTCAGCTAACGGTAAGTGTTCGTCCTAACTTCCTCCAAAATCAATGACGTATGCTCAGAGCATATCCTCAAGCGTCTGTATAGTTCTCTATAACTGACCATCCGTCTGAGGATGATAAGCCGTACTGATGTGCAACCTCGTCCCCATCGCGTCATGAAATCTCTTCAAAAAATTGGATGTAAACCGAGTGTCACGGTCAAACATGATAGACACTGGTACACCATGACGTGTCATAATCTCTTTGATGAACAGATCCGCCAACCTCTCAGATGAATATGTCTCGCGTATCGGTAGAAAGTGAGCACTCTTCGTCAAGCGGTCAACTATCACCCCTATAGCATCGTACCCCCTTTCCGTATGTGATAACTTCGTAATGAAGTCCATGGTGATGTGTTCCCATTTCCACTCGGGTATATCCAAAGGTTGGATCTTCTTGTATGGCTTCTGATGCTCAGCCTTCACTTGCAAGCAAGTAAGGCATTTGCTCACATACTCCGCTACATCGCGCTTCATACCCGGCCACCGATAATCTTTCTTCATATCATGATACATCTTTGTAGCACTGGGATGAATGGAGTATCGAGTCTTATGAGCTTCATCCATGATTTTCCCTCGTAGGGCTCCATAACAAGGGATCCACATCCGCCCGAAGCGGGTTCTAACTTCAAGAGTGTTCTCACCCAACTCCAAGACTAGACCTCTCATCCTTTTGGAGTTAAGGCGCTCTTCTTTCAATGCATGTTAAAAGGATTGCACCCGTGTTGGTCATTTTTGTGCTATAGTAATCCTTTTATGTATTGTACTTTAGTGCTTGCTTTAGATATTATGGGATTTGGACTATATCATTTCTAGGTGATTTTCGCGGCCCTTTTTTAATGTATTTTACTTGGGGGAAAAGTATGCTCATGGTTTTGGACTATGCCGTGTTTGGTTTTCTTTTGAAACATTGTATGTGGTTTTGGTCATGGTTTGAGTCTTGATGATCTTTCATGTGTGTGTGATTAGAATTGTGATTGAGCCTATTGGCTTGGATGTCATGGAGAGGTATTGTTAGCACTAACGGGTTGACACCCCCACCCATGTTGTTGGTATACTAGTCGAGACCGACTTGGCCGGGTCTTGCCCTTGGGTAAATATAATCCGGATATGTTGGACTTGGACTTATGATGGACGTGGAACGGTCTTGGACTTTGATTGAGTTAGAACTTGTGTTGATATCTTGACTACTATGTACTTCATTCACATACAAATTTTCTATACATGTTATACACGGGAAAATATTTATACTTTTAAACCTGTGAACTCACCAACGTATGTTGAATTTTTAGAGCATGTCTTTTCAGGTAATGAGGCTTAGGTGCTTGGCTGTGGACCTTAGACAAGACCGCTCCTTCGGGAGTAATAGACACTTCATGCGACTTATTGGACATGTTTTGAATTGTTTAGTTTGTTGAGTTGTATTTTGTTGGATTTGTACTTGGTATTGTTTTGGTATTTGTGATTACTTGTTCCCGAATGGAACTTTGGATTATTTATGCACTTATGGTATGACATTTTGGAATTGACTATACTTGACACGTGTTTTTATATGTCGGGCGACATCATAACCCATTTACGGAGAATACCTTATTTATTCTCTTAAACCCCCAATGTGTTTTGACGATCCCGTCCGTCGCATCCTCGTATTGTCGCTTCTAGCGAGGGTGTGACAGATTGGTATCAGAGCCATTGGTTATAGAGAACTAGGTGAATTATTCGACCTAGACTATAACCTAAGTACCCACATCTAGTATGCATCACAGGATTATGTGTGTACAGCTATACATGTGAGCGTTTTATGTGCATTAACTGTTGTGTTGTGTAGCTTGCCTTATGTGTTATCCGTGATCTTCTTATTTGGAGAACTTTGGTTGTTGTATTATCTATGCATTCCTTGAGAAAGCATTAGGTAAGGACACCCTCTCGTTATGCGCTTGACTATTATTTGGTCGGGATTGACAAGTGCTGCAATAAGGATTCTTTTAAAAGGCCTAGGTTATTAAGCCAACTTAATATATGCGTCTGCTGGTGATACCTATGTTGTGAGTTGAATCTTTAGAGATGAACATGCTAGCTGATATGACATCAACAGACAAGAGCCATGGCATACTCAGGTCAGATGATTGCTTTATTGGATTTTAGACTATACAAAATGGATTCCTTTGACTTTTTCTTACCCAAGTGAATGCTTTCTCAATCGTTTCCTCTATATAACTTTGGTTACTAAACCTTGGGTTAGTAACCATATCCTTGATTCCCCAATCATGGTAGAACTCTGTACTTGGCAAGATGCATTGACTCTGGCAGGAGGAGCTAGGGGGACCATGCAAAGCAAATTACCATTACGGGTGCACACGTAATTGCAATTTGTAGTGCATGCGAAATCTGGCAAACCCTTTCGTGAGATAACGCTCATAGTTAGTACGAATCTTCCATTCTATACATAGAACATTGGAGTAACTGTTCTTGTAATAATCAATGGTGTGGAAACACCAATCTTAAATGTCCTTGCACAAGTACAAAGAGATCTAGAGCCTTCATGGGAATCATACTGGGATATTTTAGCCCAATATCTATGAGTAGTTTCTCTCGCTTTTGTATTTATGATCGTGGAAATTGACTACATGTTCAAAATGTACTTGGTCTTTGAATAGTTGAAGTAGAGAGGTGAGACTCCTTATACCTATGATGTTTTGTTCAAACTAATCTTAATACTTGGAGCATTGGTTGCTGAGACATTCTAGCATTATTCCTGGTGGAGTAAATGGATGTTATGTAACCAGTTTAGACATCGTCCTTGATATGTCGTTGGTGTGGTGGGAACGCTGTGGGGAACCCTATACATAAACATCTTCGGTATGCTTAGGATGTGCCTGAACTGGGCTATGTGATGATCCTAGAGGATTAGAGTTGGACATGGTTAGACTGATAACATGGAAGGAAATGGCACTGGAGGCAGGATTGGTTGTATGTGCACGGAGTTCATGACGTGCAAACCAAAAGAGTACGATGGGAAGTTGGAGCAATAGCCCTGACCCGTTGCATTGAGAAAACAGAAATGGATTTGGACATTAAGATTTATGCTAATAATCAAAGGGCAAAGAGTGTTATTCAGCCACTAGTGGGCAAAACACTAACATGGTAGAATATCCAAGTTCAAGTACATAGAAAAGTTGAGATGGCCATGACATTGGATGGGCTTAAAGCATTAGTAACTGAGTACTGCCTTATGGACAAGATGCAAAATATAGACCATTAGTTTTGGAATCAAGTAATGGTGGGATCTAGTCATGCCGCCTATCCCTACCAATTCCATAAGTTGGCAAAGGTGGTGTCATATTTATGGCACATAAATCAAAATGGACGGAGAAGTACATCAGGGGGCTAGTTCTATTCTTCATGGAATGGTGGTCGTTACTACACCCCAACCATTTAGAGTGCAATACTAAAGACATGTATTTTAGTTGATGAGATAGTTCGTATTAGACTCTCAAGAAAGCTAGTGAGACGTAGAAGGATGTTAGGGAATCGGGTGAGCTAGCTGGTGTTAAAGTAGACAAGAAGGACAAGTTCATAAAAAGATATATGGCTGCTGTGTTAGCAATGAAGGGCTATGTTAGCACTTGTCTGGAGAGTAATAGGTGCAATCTGCACCATCCGACTATGATGTCATGACCTGTGTGTTTCAATTTCAAGCAATTGGAACGCTTAATGAAGATTTTTAAGGTATTTGTGAACCCAGTTGTGCGATTAACGTGGTCAAAATGACAAGAGTTTGACATTGACATTATGAGTATGGAAGCCATGAGCATTATCGAAATGCATATGCGTGGTTAAATAGGGCTCTAGGTCAAATGATCAATTAAAAATAAAAGGAAAAAAAACAACACAAATCTGGCCTCCAATTTGTTCAAACCCAAGGCAAGGGAAGATGGCAACCCTGCTTATAGAAAGGCATTCAAGATTGGTGTTAATGATGTCTAAAAGGACCCATGCATATTGACAATGAAACTTGTAACTAAGTTGGACTTAACCATAGTCATAAGGATATGTGTTATTAATAGGCTAATGATAGACTTGTAAAGACTAAGGAAGTAATATGGGACTGTACTATGGTATTATAGGATCATGCATTTAGAATAGATCTTGTACGATTTGGGTGTGGAAGTTTCAACATGGCCACGGGGATGGATTGACGGTCAAGGAATAATGAAGAGAACATTTGTTATGAGAAGATTGCTTACATACGTTGTCAAGGGTAAGACACTTGACGTGGATGGCGAGAGATTAAAAGAGGACAACACGCAAATCTCGAGCATGAAGGTGGAGGAATAAGAGTTAGATGATACACCTGTTGTGTGAAACTTCTAAGAAGTGCTCCCGAAAGATTTGGTATGATTGCCTACTTCACAACAGGTGCACCTTTGGATTGACCTGGTACATAAAGCGGTGTGTGTTCCTAGGGCTTCCTATCTCTTAATACCCTTGGAGATGCAAGCTCTGTCTAATCAACTCCAAGAGTGGTTTGGTAAGGGTTTTATATGACCCACTCAGTCACTATGGGGCGCTAGTGATTTCTGTTGAGAAGAAGGATGGATCGTACAGGACGTACATGAACTATCAAAAGCTGAATAAACTAACGGACAAGAACCGTTACTATTTGCCTAGGATAAATGACCTATTCAATTAGCTTCAAGTATCGACGTACTTTTTGAATATTGATCTCCGTTCGTAAATCACCAACATAGAGTACATATGGATAGCATACCGAAGAAAGCATTTAGAACTCATTACAGACATTACAAGTTCCTAGTTATGAATGTTGGGATAATAAAGGCACTTTCGGTGTTCATGAATATGATGAAATAGAGGTGTATGCCATATCTGAATAAATTTGCCGTAGTGTTCATTGAGGACATTTTGATTTATTTGAGGATAGGGAGGATCATGAGAAACATATGGGGACAGTCTTGGAAATGTTGAAAATGAGAAACTATACGCTAGGTTCTCCATGTGTGTTATCTATACTGACCACAAAAGTTTTCAACATATTTTTCACCAAAAAGAACTGAACATGAGATAGAGATGTTGGATTGAATTGTTCAGTGACTACGACTGTGTAATCTGGTATAACCCGGAAAGGCAAATGTAGGTTCGGACATGATGAGTTGTAAGGAGAGAGTCAAACCCATGTTCTTACCTCATTGCCACTCAAGTCGAGTAAAATAAGGGGATTGAATGTGGAGAATAAGGCTTTAAGAGGTCTAAACAAATAGTGTGTACAAAAAGACGATGCAGGATTGTACTTTATTAAGTGAATTTAGGTTTCATTTATGGGGAATGTGCAGACATTAGTGTTGGACGAAGCACACAAGTTTAAGTATACTACTCATCCTGATACTAACAAGAGGTGGCATGATTGTAAGGACTTGTAATGGTTCTTGGAATGAAAGAGGACATAGCGGATGATGTGTGCAAGTGTTTGACTTGTTCAAATATCAAAGTGAGGCATCAAAGGCAACCTAGCCTATTACAACAGTTTGAGATTCTTGATCAGAAGTGGAAAAACATGATTATGGACTTCATCATGAAGCTAATAAGAATTAATAGTGTGTATGATTTGATTTGAGTCATTGTGGAGAACATGACCAAATCTGGTCGTTTCCTGACAATTCGTGAGGACTACAAGATGTAAATGTTGGCAAGGAATTATATTAGTGGAAATATGGATAGAAATGGAGTACCTATTTCATTGTCTCCGATTGTGACAATCGTGTCATGCTACGATTATGGCAGAGCTTATAGAAGGTGCTAGGAATGCGTTAGGATAGGTGTACAACTTATCACTATCAGACTAACGGAGTGAGTGTGTGAACTGTTAAGACGTCACAGGATATGTTATGGTCTTGTATTATTGAATCTGGAGTCAATTAGGACACTCACCTACTATTAGTTGAGTTTCCTTATAACAATAGCTACCATGGGGTATTATTTTAGCGCCATTCGAGGCACTATATAGATATAAGTGTTGGTCACCGATGTAATGGGCAGAAGACATGTAAAATTTGATGAATGGACTATAAATCATTCAAGAGACGAATAATTAGGGGTTTTGGATTGTAGACATACTAAAGGCAGTTAAAGATGGTTAGAAATTTACACTGACAACCAAAGGAACCCTTGCTTTAGGTACATGTTCTAAGACGTTGGTTGATCTGATAATTAGATACGGTTGGTGACTGGTACACTATTGAGGTGTTAGTAGTGTGGTGGGTTAGCTGCGCTACACCCTATATATAAACACTATTGATATCTTAAATGTGAAATCGGAATCCAGATTGGAATCTAACTTTTTGTATTGGACAATAATCATACTTTGGAGATATCAGTAAATAGGTTGTAAAACCTAAAATGCCATCTCAAGAGACCTTGTTCTTATGGGCGGTTTACGAGCTGTTGCCTTGGAATAGCATTGTTTATCTTGTCAAAAGGAGCAAATTGTCACTTAGATTTGCAAGTATAGTTAAGACTACAGAACAGTTTTGGTCCTGTGATTCATTGGATGGCCGAAGAAATTCGAGTGGACGGTAAATTTTAATTTCCTATGTACCAGTAAGGATTATGGTTAAAGAAATTAGAACTTTAAGAAGTAGTAAAAAATCCTTATCGTAAAGACTAGATGGAACTCAAATCGAGAACCTAAATCTTACCTCGGAACGAGAAAACATAATGAGGACTAAGTACCCCAACTTGTTTGCGGATGGCATTGCAGTTGATAGCTCCAGCTGAATTTCGGGATGAAAGTCTCTCAACTGGGGGATACTGTGACATCCGTCACCAAAATAGGTTTGTTGACCTTTGACTTTGACTTTTTGACCTTGACTCTGACTTTGACTTGGTCTTAATGTGGTCTTTGACTTGCATGTTGACCTAATATGGGCTTGATCTGGGATTAGTACATTAGACGAATGTAGGACATGCTATGTTCTAGAACTGTGTATTATGGGCTTAATATGTCCTAGTGGGCATTGGACATGGTAAGATTGGACGTTCACCGATTTGGACTTTGCATGATGGTTGTGTGCTTAAAATTGCAGTAAAGACTTAATAATATAAAAAAATATACATCTTACATTGAGAACGCAAATAAAGTCGGACATCAATGGACTTTCCCTAAAGTATAGTAAATACACTTAATTCAATTTAAAAATATAAATTAAATAATTTATATAGCATATAATAGTCCGTTGGAATCGTATTAACGCGTAGGATTTTAAAACATAAAAATTCGACGACACGCGAATCGGGACAAGACGGAACTGGACGAGACGAGCAACGGGCCCGGGAGGCCCACTCATGGCCCCCCTTGGCCGAATTCCTTCAAAAAGGAGGGAGTTCCTCCTTGTATTTTTTTTATTCTTTTATTTTTGCAAACTTTCTCTCCAAGTTTTCTCTCTAGAGAAAACCCTAGCCGTCGTCATCCATCTTCTTCTTGTTCTTCATTCCAATCGATCATCATCATCATCAATTCCTTTGATTTTGATGATATTCTAGCATTTAAGGTTGATTTTGTGCAAGACTTGTTCATCTTCATTCTCCGGTAAGAAAAATCGATATTATTTTGATTTTTATCATTGTATTTGATGAAATTCATCAACCTATACTAAGATCCTTCACTTTTTCTTCTTCTTTTTCATTGTTGGGGTGATGACTCTTGTAGGATTGGAGATTTCAAATGTTGGATTTACAAATTGGTAAAACCCTAGTGCACTACCCTTGATTGTTCATTGATATTTCGATTCGGGGTTTTGAAATCTCGACTTAACGGACGTTTTTGGATCCTAATTAATCATTAAAACCATTAATTTCTAGTTATGGGATCGATTGGGGTCAATAAAAGTCGAAAACCAAGTTTCTTGAATCCAATAGACAATGTTGAGAAATTGGACAGTTTGTTGTCAGAAAAATGGGACATTTTGTACAGGTCATAACTAGGTCATAATACGTCAAAGTGGAGCAAAATTTGCTTTTAAAATAAATTTCTATGAGTCCTCTAACTAACCCAGGTGGTCTCGAGTTTTCCGACATCTTTTCGCCCTCCAAACGTGACAAACAAAACTGAAGGTCGAAACTGACGAATCTGGGCAGCAGATTGGTCTGTATTCTTCGAGTCATAACTTTTTCATATTTTGTCCAATGGAGATGATTCTTTTTCTGGAGTTTAAATAACATTCTTCTCTTTCAAATGTTTCCTCTTACACAATGTTTCGTTACCGTTCTGATCCCCAAATAGCTTACACAAAACTGGTGCGCAATCAGATATATGTGCTAATATATTTTGTTAAACATAAAAGTAAGTTTGAAACTAAATAATTCAAATAAAGATAATTTTTGTATTTAAAAGTGGCTAAATGAATTTATAAAAGAATAAATTAGTATGAGTGACAATAAAAACCTTGATGGACGTTAATGACTGGGTTAAAAGGATTGCACCCGTGTTGGTCATTTTTGTGCTATAGTAATCCTTTTGTGTATTGTACTTTAGTGCTTGCTTTGTATATTGTAGGATTTGGACTATATCATTACAAGGTGAGTTTCACAGCCCCTTTTTAATATATTTTACTTGGGGGAAAGCATGCTCATGGTTTTGGACTATGCCGTGTTTGGTTTTCTTTTGAAACATTGTATGTGGTTTGGGTCATGGTTTGAGTCTTGATGATCTTTCATGAGTGTGTGATTAGAATTGTGATTGATCCTGTTGGCTTGGATGTCATGGAGAGGTATTGTTAGCACTAACGGGTTGACACCCCCACCCATGTTGTCGGTATACTAGTCGAGACCGACTTGGCCGGGGCTTGCCCTTGGGTGAATATAATCCGGATATGTTGGACTTGGACTTATGATGGACTTGGAACGGTCTTGGACTTGGATTGAGTTAGAACTTGTGTCGATATCTTGACTGCTACGTACTTCATTCACATACAATTTTTCTATACATGTTATACACGGCAAAATGTTTGTACTTTTAAACCTGTGAACTCACCAACGTATGTTGAGTTTTTAGAGCATGTCTTTTCAAGTAATGAGGCTTAGGTGCTTGGATGTAGACCTTAGACAAGACCGCTTCTTCGGGAGCAATAGACACTTCATGCGACTTATTGGACATGTTTTGAATTGTTTAGTTTGTTGAGTTGTATTTTGTTGGATTTGTACTTGGTATTGTTTTGGTACTTGTGATTACTTGTTCCAGAATGGAACTTTGGATTATTTATGCACTTATGGTATGACGTTTTGGAATTGACTGTACTTGACACGTGTTCTTATGTGTCGGGCAACTTCATGACCCATTTACGGAGAATACCTTAGTTATTCTCTTAAACCCCCAATGTGTTATGACGATCCCGTCCGTCGCATCCTCGTATTTCCGCTTCTAGCGAGGGTGTGACATCTAGATGCAGTAAGATACATTATTGAACCAATCATAGATTTGTATAAAGTTCGGTCTACAGATTTTCCTTTTGGATCAGGCTCAATGTTGGCTCAATCTTAGTTTCTTTATGATTTATACACACTTTAACATGAATTTTTAAACAATGTCAATTTTTTTTATTAAAAAAAATTTGAACATGACTGTTCATCTTCATAAGTCGACTGATGAAGAATCATCACACATCCAAGATCGATGAAAACCAAATTTGAATGCATCAATGAGATAGAAATCATGTTTCCATTAACATTCAATCATCAATTCCAGATCATTATTCCCATTTTACTCACAAGTTCAACAGATTCAATCAAATAGGGTCCATACGCCCTAATAGGTTCGATACGCCCAATCAAATTCAACCTATTAAACTAAAATTTCTATGATTTTGATCATAAACTTACATTTCGTATCTGATAAAACCACTATCGAATGCAAGATAAGAACAATATCAACCAGAAATGAGTGAATCAGGGTTATTGTGAGTCGGGGTTTTATTAACGTTCAGGGGTTTTTAAGTGAATGATGTTTCTGAAACTACTAATTGTTGCTTTTATACTAAGGGAAATTTTAGATGCATGAGCACTGTTTGTGCGCCTGAGACTCAAATTTTCACTAAGTACTTAGGCGCATGAGCACTGTTTGTGCGCATGAGATCAAACGCATGAGCACTATTCAGATGCATAAGCACTGTTTAGTCGCTTTTGCACTGTTCAGGTGCATTGGTCTAGCTGAAACGCCAACACTTGGTCACCATTTTCAGACTTATGACAACTGATTAGGCGCATGAAGATGACTGAAACACCTAACACTTGTATAAATTCTGACAAATCATCATGCTCCTAATCCTGGACTTATTAACACTGTTTAGGCGCAAAAGATGACTTTCATGTGTCTAACACTTGAAATTTTCAGATCTTCCACCTGTACACTATTTAGACATATTAGTACTATTTAATACTAATATTTAAACAATTTATCAAATTTTGACTTTAATTAGTCAAATTTTGACTTTCACCCAAAATTTACATAATTGACCATCAATTTTGAACTTTTGACATTTCAAACTTTTTATTTTTATTTTTGATCATTTTATGTTTTGACATTTTTATATTAGTTATTAATTATTTAAAAACAATTTACCGTCATTTTAGTCTCTAATTTTAACAAATAATCTCATATTACAATGTTGCAAGAAGCTTTTCCACTTTAAAATGTTTTTCAGGTTCATGTTTACATTATGTCAAATACACACATGCTTGAACATTTTAGCTTCATCCTTTCCATCTAAAACATTAAATTTTGATTTTTTTATATCTTGAAATTTGAAAATTAATTTTCTTAGACACTTTTCCTTTTAACTCTTTTTACTACCCCTAAACTTTTAAGTTTTACAAAACTTAGAAGTTTCTTGATTTTGTCACATGAAGATCACACTATCATTGTTAATATGCAAGCGCACAGAAAACATGCAAAAAATCAAAATTAAAGCAGAATAAAAATCTACTATTTACAAATGAACCAATGTTTGCAGTGAGATCATATTAGTTAAGATCAGCACATTGAAATATAAAATTGATGGATAGCCCTAGACAGTGAATAAATCCTAATCAAGTGTGTTCCAGGTCAGCATTTCTGCAGCAAAGGAGACACGAGATCTAAGGACAGAAACTGAGTGCATTAACCAAGATATTCAGCACACTTACTTTTTCAATTCTCGGATTGTTTAAGGTACAATTAGTTATGACATTATGCAGTCACACTTAGACTTAGAGAGGTTAATTCTCATAAAGATACGCAAGAAGTCACTATTCTCAACTTGTTAACTTGACATATACTATAACCAGATCTCATTTGGTGTTTGTGCACAATGGCATTTTGTTGCATCAGTAAGAATATCCAGGTCTGTAATCACTTACAACAAAGGATATCTCATCACTTCAGGTCTATGATGACTCGTAACAGAGGAGTGTTAGATGCATTAAATAATTACAGCTCAATGGTTATTCACATCACCATCAGGTGTGAGATTATGTCTTAACAAGTAATCAATTTGAGAAATCAACACTACTCCTTAGTGCTAAGATAGACATACATGAATGCATGAGTGATTTAGTTTAATCACAAGAATATACTTTTTCAGCCTAATTGCATGAATTTACTTGCACATCATATCTGATCACGTCAGACTTTATTATCGAGTGAAGTATGCAACTGATCATACTAATGTATCTATAATTTCTCACATATTGCAAAGACAGATTCATCCTAAATAATGTTTTAACAAAGAAAAACCCTATTTTTGTAGTTTTTGTTTTATATTTTTATATTTTGATTTTTCAATTTTCTATTTTTGTATTTGGTTTTGCTTTTTCTAAAAAACATGCACACACAAAATACAATCAGGCAATTAACTTTGACAGTTTCTCTTGCTGTGTCCTATTCGGTTAAGAGAGGGTTCTGATCATATTTAGACTCAATTAACTAAAATGCTCAAAAAAAAAACCATTTTTTAAATATGGTTAATAAGACCAATTGTCTCTAACTCAAACCGTCCTGGTAAGAAGGCTTTAGTAAAAACATCCACCAACTATTATTCAGTAGCAATTTGAATCAGAATGATTAAACCTTTTTCAGAGTTATCTCTGAGAAAATGATATCGAATCTAGATATGTTTTGTTTTAGAACGTTGGACAGGACTAGCTGTAATGAACATCGCAGCAGTGTTATCAATGTAAATTGGAGTTTTAAGAAATTTGAACCCGTATTCTAATTGTAATCCAGCAATTGGTTTTGTAACCAAAGGATTTGAGAACATCCTGCTGAAGCAGCTATGTACTCAGCTTCTATGGTTCAAACAGAGACATTTGTTTGTTTCTTACATTGCCATAAGACTAATCTGGGTCCTAAAAACTGACAATCACCCGTAGTTGATTTTCTATCATGACAACATCCTCCATAATCAGTATCAGTATACCCATATAACTTGAAGTTTCCTTCATAAGGATACCATAACCCTAAGGCCGGTTTTCCTTTTAGATATCTGAATATGCGTTTAACAGCAATTAAGTGGGATTCCTTCGGGTCTAATTGATACCTGGCATAGACACAAACAACATACATTATATCAGGTCTAGATGTAGTAAGATACATTAATGAACCAATCATAGATCTGTATAAAGTTTGGTCTACATATTTTCCTTTCGGATCAGGCTCAATCTTGGCTCAATCTTAGTTTCTTTATGATTTATACACACTTTAACATGAATTTTTAAACAATGTCAATTTTTTTTATTAAAAAAAAATTTGAACATGACTGTTCAGCTTCATCAGTCGACTGATGAAGAATCATCACAGATTCAAGATCGTTGAAAACCAAATTTGAAGGCATCAATAAGATAGAAATCATGTTTCCATTAACATTCAATCATCAATTCCAATTCATTATTTCCATTTTACTCATAAGTTCAACAGATTCAATCAAATAGGGTCCATACGCCCTAATAGGTTCGATACGCCCAATCAAATTCAACCTATTATACTAAAATTTCTATGATTTTGATCATAAACTTACATTTAGTATCTGATAAAACCACTATCGAATGCAGGATAAGAACAATATCAACCAGAAATGAGTGAATCAGGTTTATTGTGAGTCGGGGTTTTATGAATGTTCAGGGGATTTTAAGTGAATGAAGTTTCTGAAACTACTAAGTGTTGCTTTTATACTAAGGGAAATTTTAGATGCATGAGCACTGTTTGTGCGCAAGAGACTCAATTTTTCACTAAGTACTTAGGCGTATTAGCACTGTTTGTGCGCATGAGATCAGACGCATGAGCACTGTTCAGATGCATAAGCACTATTTAGTCGCTTTTGCACTGTTCAGGTGCATTGGTCTAGCTGAAACGCCCAACACTTGGTCACCATTTTCAGACTTATGACAACTGTTTAGGCGCATGAAGATGACTGAAACGCCTAACACTTGTATAAATTCTGAAAAATCATCATGCTCCTAACCCTGGACTTATTAACACTGTTTAGGCGCATGAGATGACTTTCATGTGTCTAACACTTGAAATTTTCAGATCTTCCACCTGTGCACTGTTTAGACATATTAGTAATGTTCAATACTAATATTTAAACAATTTATCAAATTTTGACTTTAATTAGTCAAATTTTGGCTTTCACCCAAAATTTACATAATTGACCCTTAATTTTGAACTTTTGACATTTCAAACTTTTTATTTTTATTTTTGATCATTTTATGTTTTGACCTTTTTATATTTGTTATTAATTATACAAAAACAATTTCCCGTCATTTTATTCTCTAATTTTAAAAAATAATCTCATATTACAATGTTGCAAGAAGCTTTTCCACTTTAAAATGTTTTTCATGTTCATTTTAACATTATGTCAAACACACACATGCTTGAACATTTTAGCTTCATCCTTTCCATCCAAAACATTAAATTTTGATTTTTTTATATCTTGAAATTTAAAAATCAATTTTCTTAGACACTTTTCCTTTTAACTCTTTTTACTCCCCCTAAACTTTTAAGTTTAACAAAACATAGAAGTTTCTTGATTTTGTCACATGAATATCACACTAATCATTGTTAATATGCCTACACACAGAAAATATGCAAAAAATGTAAATTAAAACAGAATAAAAATCTAATATTTACAAATGAATCAATGTCTGCAGTGAGATCATATTAGTTAAGATCAGTACATTGAAATAAAAAATTGATGGATAGCCCTAGACAGTGAATAAATCCTGATCAAGTGTGTTCCAGGTCAGCATTTCTGCAGCAAAGGAGACACGAGATCTAAGGACAGAAAATGAGTGCATTTAGCAAGATATTCAACACACTTACTTTTTCAATTCTTGGATTGTTTAAGGTACAATTAGATATGACATTATGTAGTCACACTTAGACTTAGAGAGGTTAATTCTCATAAAGATATGCAAGAAGTCACTGTTCTCAACTTGTTAACCAGACATATACTATAACCAGATCTCATTTGGTGTTTGTGCATGATGGCATCTTGTTGCATCAATGATAATATCCAGGTCTGTAATCACTTACAACAAAGGATATCTCATCACTTCAGGTCTATGATGACTCATAACAGAGAAGTGTTAGATACATTAAATAATTAGAGCTCAATGGTTATTCATGTCACCATCAGGTGTGAGATTATGTCTTAACAAGCAATCAATTGGAGTAATCAACACTACTCATTAGTGCTAAGATAGACATACATGAATGCATAAGTGATTTAGTCTAATCACAAGAATTTATCATTCCTGAACTTACTTGTACATCATATCTGATCACGTCAGACTTTATTATCGAGTGAAGTATGTAACTGATCATACTAATGTATCTATCATTCCTCACATATTGCAAAGACAGATTCATCCTAAATAATGTTTTAGCAAAGAAAAAATCTATTTTTGTAGTTTTTGTTTTATATTTTTATCTTTTGATTTTTTAATTTTCTATTTTTGTATTTGGTTTTGCTTTTTCTAAGAAACATGTACACACAAAATACAATCAGGTAATTAACTTTGATAGTTTCTCTTGCTGTGTCCTATTCGGTTAAGAGAGGGTTCTGATCATATTTAGACTCAATTAACTGAAATGTTAAAAAAAACCAGTTTTTAAATGTCGTTAATAAGACCAATTGACTCTACCAAATACTCAAACCGTCCTGGTAAGAAGGCTTTAGTAAAAAGGTCCGCCAACTGTTTTTCAGTTGCAATTTGAATCAGAATGATTAAACATTTTTTAGAGTTATCTCTGAGAAAATGATATCGAATCTCGACATGTTTTGTTTTTGAATGTTGGATCGGATTAGCTGTAATGAACATCGCAGTAGTGTTATCAATGTAAATTGGAGTTTTAAGAAATTTGAACCCGTAATCCATCAATTGGTTTTGTAACCGAAGGATTTGAGAACATCCTGCTGAAGCAGCTATGTACTCAACTTCTGCGGTTGAAACGGAGACGTTTGTTTGTTTCTTACATTGCCATGACACTAATATGGGTCCTAAAAACTGACAACCACCCTTAGTTGATTTTCTATCTTGACAACATCCTCCATAATCACTATCAGTATACCCATATAACTCGAAGTTTCCTTCTTAAGGATACCATAACCCTAAGTCTGATTTTCCTTTGAGATATCTGAATATGCTTTTAACAGCAATTAAGTGGGATTCCTTCCAGTCTGATTGATACCTGGCATAGACACAAACAGTATACATTATATCAGGTCTAGATGCAGTAAGATACATCAATGAACCAATCATAGATCTGTATAAAGTTTGGTGTATAGATTTTCCTTTTGGATCAGGCTCAATCTTAGTTTCTTTGTGATTTATACACACTTTAACATGAATTTTTAAACAATGTCAAGTTTTGTTATTTTTATTAAACAAAAGTTGAACATGACTGTTCATCTTCATCAGTCGACTGATGAAGAATCATCACAGATTCAAGATCGATGAAAACCAAATTTGAATGCATCAATGAGATAGAAATCATGTTTCCATTAACATTCAATCATCAATTCCAGTTTATTATTCCCATTTTACTCACAAGTTCAAAAGATTCAATCAAATAGGGTCCATACGCCCTAATAGGTTCAATACGCCCAATCAAATTCAACCTATTATACTACAATTTCTACGATTTTGATCATAAACTTACATTTAAAATCTGATAAAACCATTATCGAATGCAAGATAAGAACAAAATCAACCAGAAATGAGTAAATCAGGGTTATTGAGAGTCGGGGTTTTATGAATGTTCAGGGGTTTTTAAGTGAATAAAGTTTCTGAACTACTAAGTTTTGCTTTATACTAAGGGAAATTTTAGACGCATGAGCACTGTTTGTGCGCATGAGACTCAATTTTTCACTAAGTACTTAGGCGCAAGAGCACTGTTTGTGCGCATGAGATTAGACGCATAAGCACTGTTCAGATGCATAAGCATTGTCTTGTCGCTTTTGCACTGTTCAGGTGCATTGGTCTAGCTGAAACGCCCAACACTTGGTCACCATTTTCAGACTTATGACAACTGTTTAGGCGCATGAAGATGACTGAAACGCCTAACACTTGTATAAATTCTGAAAAATCATCATGCTCCTAACCCTGGACATATTAACACTGTTTAGGCGCATGAGATGACTTTCATGTGTCTAACACTTGAAATTTTCAGATCTTCCACCTGTACACTGTTTAGACATATTAGTAATGTTCAATACTAATATTTAAACAATTTATCAAATTTTGACTTTAATTAGTCAAATTTTGGCTTTCACCCAAAATTTACATAATTGACCCTTAATTTTGAACTTTTGACATTTCAAACTTTTTATTTTTATTTTTGATCATTTTATGTTTTGACCTTTTTATATTTGTTATTAATTATTTAAAAAAAATTTCCTGTCATTTTAATCTCTAATTTTAACTAATAATCTCATATTACAATATTGCCAGAAGATTTTCCACTTTAAAATGTTTTTCAGGTTCATTTTTACATTATGTCAAACACACACATGCTTGAACATTTTAGCTTCATTCTTTCCATCCAAAACATTAAATTTTGATTTTTTTATATCTTGAAATTTCAAAATCATTTTTCTTAGACGCCTTTCCTTTTAACACTTTTTACTCCCCCTAAACTTTTAAGTTTAACAAAACTTAGAAGTTTGTTGATTTTGTCACATGAAGATCACATTAATCATTGTTAATATGCCTGCACACAGAAAACATGCAAAAAATCAAAATTAAAGTAGAATAAAAATCTAATATTTACAAATGAATGAATGTCTGTAGTGAGATCATATTAGTTAAGATCAGCACATTGAAATAAAAAATTGATGGATAGTCATAGACAGTGAATAAATCCTGATCAAGTGTGTTCCAGGTCAGCATTTCTGCAGCAAAGGAGACACGAGATCCAAGGATAGAAAATGAGTGCATTTAGTAAGATATTCAGCACGCTTACTTTTCCAATTCTTGGATTGTTTAAGTTACAATTGGATATGACATTATGAAGTCACACTTAGACTTAGAGAGGTTAATTCTCATAAAGATATGCAAGAAATCACTGTTCTTAACTTGTTAACCTTACATATACTATAACCTGATCTCATTTGGTGTTTGTGCATGATGGCATCTTGTTGCATCAGTGATAATATCCAGGTCTGTAATCACTTACAAAAAGGATATCTCATCACTTCAGGTCTATGATGACTCATAACAGAGGAGTGTTAGATGCATTAAATAATTAGAGCTCAATGGTTATTCATATCACCATCAGGTGTGAGATTATGTCTTAACAAGCAATCAATTTAAGAAATCAACACTACTTATTAGTGATAAGATAGACATACATGAATGCATGAGTGATTTTGTTTAATCACAAGAATTTACTTTTTCAGTCTAATTGCATGAACTTACTTGCACATCATATCTGATCACGTCAGAATTTATTATCGAGTGAAGGATGCAAATGATCATACTAATGTATCTATCATTTCTCAGATATTGCAAAGACAGATTCATCCAAAATAATGTTTTAACAAAGAAAAACACTATTTTTGTAGTTTTTTTTATATTTTTATCTTTTTATTTTTCAATTTTCTATTTTTGTATTTGGTTTTGCTTTTTCTAGGAAACGTGCATACACAAAATACAATCAGGCAATTAACTTTGACAGTTTCTCTTTCTGTGTCCTATTCGGTTAAAAGAGGGTTCTGATCATATTTAGACTCAATTAACTGAAATGCTAAAAAAAACCAGTTTTTAAATGTCGTTAATAAGACCAATTGACTCTACCAAATACTCAAACCGTCCTGGTAAGAAGACTTTAGTAAAAAGGTCCGCCAACTGTTTTTCAGTTGCAATTTGAATCATAATGATTAAACCTTTTTCAGAGTTATCTCTGAGAAAATGATATCGAATATCGATATGTTTTGTTTTTGAATGTTGGACAGGATTAGCTGTAATGAACATCGTAGCAGTGTTATCAATGTAAATTAGAGTTTTAAGAAATTTGAACCTGTAATCCAGCAATTGGTTTTGTAACCAAAGGATTTGAGAACATCCTACTGAAGCAGCTATGTACTCAACTTCTGCGGTTGAAACGGAGACGTTTGTTTGTTTCTTACATTGCCATGAGACTATGGGTCCTAAAAACTTAAAACCACCCGTAGTTGATTTTCTATCTTGATAACATCCTCCATAATCACTATCAGTATACCCATATAACTCGAAGTTTCCTTCATAAGGATACCATAACCCTAAGGCCAGTTTTCCTTTGAGATATCTGAATATGCATTTGACAGCAATTAAGTGGGATTCCTTCAGGTCTGATTGATACCTGGCACAGACACAAACAACATACATTATGTCAGGTCTAGACGCTATAAGATACATCAATGAACCAATCATAGATCTGTATAAAGTTTGGTCTACAGATTTTCCTTTTGGATCTGGCTCAATCTTGGTGTTTACGTCAGCTGGAGTTCTTATAGATTGACAATCTTGCAGTTTAAATTTCTTCAAGAGTTTATCAATGAACTTCTCTTGATTAATGAAGATTCCATCTGCAGATTGCTTAACTTGAAGTCCAAGAAAGAAATTTATTTCTCCCATAGAACTCATTTGAAATCGAGATTTCATTATTTCTTCGAAATTCATTTCCACAATTTTGGACTAGTAGAACCAAATATGATATCATCAACATACACTTGTACACATAAAAGATCATCAGCATCCTTCTTGATAAACATAGTCGGATCGATTTTCCCTTGCGTGCATCCATGTTGGATTAAGTGCTGTGATAATGTTTCATACAAGATTCTAGAAGCTTGATGTAAACCATACAAAGCTTTGCTAAGCTTGTACACACGATGTGGAAATTCTGAAACTTCAAAACCCGGAGGTTGCTTTATGAACACATCATCGGTGATTGGTCCATACAAGAAAGCACCTTTCACGTCCATTTGATACACCTTGAATTTCATGAATGATGCATAAGCCAGGAAGACACGAATTGATTCAAGTCTTGCAACTAGAGCAAATACTTCATCATAATCTATTCCTTCCTCTTGGGTGTATCCTTGTGCAACAAGTCTCGCTTTATTTCGAATAATAATTCCTCGAACATCTGTTTTGTTTCGGAACAACCATCGTGTGCCTATGGCATTTTCTCCTTCTGGTAAATCCACAAGATTCCACACTTCTTGTTTGCGGAATTGATGTAATTCTTCTTGCATAGCCTTAATCCAACTATTGTCCTTTAACGCTTCGGTAACATTGTTAGGAACAATTTGAGAAAGAAAACACGAGTATAAACAAACATTTGCTTGTTCATATTTACTCCTCGTAGTTCTCTCATTCAATGGACCGATAATCTGAGATGTTGGATGGTTCTTGTGAATACGAGATGTTGGAATCTCATTTCCTTTAACATGAACATCCAGATTGGTTTGGTTTAAGTTAGAAAGCTGATGCAATAGGTTCAAAGAATGTGGATTAAAATTGAGAATTTGAGTCGGTGAGTTGATGAAGTAATCAAGATTACCGGTGTCAACTACATCACCAGAAATGGATGAAGTTCCAGACTCAGGTTGTACAATTTCTATACCATCATTAGAAATAGGCTGTGAAACTTCTTGATTTTCTTAAACGGAATGATCTTCATCTTGTAGAGAGAGAGATTATGATTATTTTCAAATCGATTTATAGAATCTTTGACAAAAGAGAAAATTGGATAATCTGAGCTTGAGTCATCCATATCATCAGAATCTGAATCATCACTGAAAGAACTGAGATCTCCTTAAAGTTTCTTCTCACCTGTAGAATCAAGCAAGTTGGATTGATTAAACAAGTTAGATTGAAAAGAGTTTGATAATGAATCTAAATCAAATAACCAGGCTGGACCATTTGAAACTGATGGAAAAGAATTTTCAAGGAATTTAACGTTGAATGTTTCAAGTATAACATTTGTCCTAGAGTTATAAACTCGATAGGCTTTTGAAACAAATGAATATCGAATAAAAAATCCATCATCAGATTTTGCATCAAATTTTCCTAGCTGATCACTTGAATTTAAAATCATAACTGGACAACCAAAAGATTTAAGAAAATCTATGTTTGGTTTCCTGCAAAACATCAATTCATATGGAGTTTTCAGTTTGTCTTTCACAATTAAAGTACGATTCTGTACAAAACATGCAATAGATATGGCTTCATCCCAGAAAGTGATAGGAATTTTCGCATCTGCTAACATGGATCGTGCAGCCTCAATCAAAGTTTTGTTCTTCCTTTCAGCAACTCCATTTTGTTGTAGAGTTCTGGGAGCACTGAGCTGATGAGCAATTCCTTTTTCTGCACAGAACATGTCAATAATAGCATTTTTAAATTCTGTTCCATTATCACTTTTTATTATTTTTACTTTTTGTTCAAGTTGATTTTCTACTTTTATGATGAATTCTTTTAATAATTCAGCCGTTTCAGATTTAGCATTAAAAAAGAAAACCCATAAAAATCATGTAAAGTCATCATTGATAACTAAACAATATGATTTACCGCTACAAGCTTGTTCATATTTTTGAAGTTGGAATGTCCGAGACGTCTATGCCAAAGCTGACTTTTGTCATTTGAAGCTTGAGCAATAAGGCAAGTTGTTTCTGTAGAAGAATCCACCTGAGACATATCCAATTTGTATACATCTAGATCCCTAACAACTTTAAAAACCACGCAGTCCTTGCTCATCTGAAAACCTGGCTTCAAAATATAGCAATAAGAATCATCAAAAAGAACAGAATATGATTTATCACAAATTTGGGATACGCTTAACAAGTTAAAGTTCAATTATGAGCAGAAGTTGACTTTATTGAAGCTTATTATCCTGTTGGATACTGTTCCTTCTCCTATGATTTTTCCTCCCGCATCACCACCAAAGGCGACATGCGTACCATCCTTTAACTTAAAGTCTTGTAATAAGGCATGATTGCCTGTCATGTGCCAGCTACACCCGCTATCCACATACCATGTGTTGATTGGTCTTCTCGGGCGTACATGTAAAACAAAGAAATTAAGTTGAGTTATCTACCCAAGCCGAGATGGTCTTAGGTTTTCCAAACTTATCAACAATTGTAAATTGTTTGAAATGAAGTTTGTTGACATTAGGCTTATTTTTAATGAATTTACCAATTCTGTTATTATTCACAAATTTTTGACTATTTGGAAAATTCATACTTTTTGAATGACCAATTTTTGAAAAACTTTTATTTTCAAAATTTTTATTATTCATTCTTATTACAGACCTTGGAATGAATTGATCTTTAACATATTGTTTTGGTCTCACTGGATCATTTCTTTTGAAAGATCTCAAACCTAAGGAAGGTTGGTTAGTTAATCTGTGAAACCCAACATTTTAATTTATTTTATATTGAGGATTAACATAACCTTTGCTCACTGGTGAAGTAGCAACTCCTTTCCTCGATGAACTCTTTTGAAAGTAACAATTTTTAGTATTGTGAGTCCGTTCATCACAATAAGTACAGTACTTATTAAAATAGCACTCTGATGTTGAGTGATTTCTCATGTCGCATATGTGACAGTACTTGTTGAAAAAGCATTCAACAGTGTTATGATTGTACATGTCACATATTTCACACTACCTCTGCGGAGTGTTAAACAAACGTTTGTTAACTTTTGGTGTTGACGCAACATTTGATCCTTGTTTAGGTTTAGGTGTCAAAAAGTTAATCAGTTGTTTTTTATTTGAAAAATTTTGTTTTTGATTTGATAGATTTTTCTTTTGCACATTTTGTTTTGTCTTTTGAACATGAACTTCATTCATTGTTTCCTTAGATACAAATCGTTTAACGACAGCGGAAGACTTAGAATCTGAACCTGTTTTCAAATCAGACGTCGATTTGTTCTTAGGAGTTTGCTTAACATCTTGAATTGAATTCATGTTTAACATACTAGCAGACACAAATTTTATTGGTCTAAATTTATTTGTTTGATTTGTTGTCTGTGTCTGATTTTCTTTAATTTGATCATTTTTAGCTTTATTCATTTTTCTTCTTCTTCTCTGGTTCCTTGATTTTGTGGAACTTGATTTTACTTGAGATTGAACATCTTCAGTTGAATTTCTGGTCCTTTTGCCATTTAATAAATTCAGGATTATTTAGACCATATGAATTAGAATCTTCTGATGTTACTTCTTCATGTTCAGCTTTATCTTTGGTTTTGGAGTTTTGGTTATCATTTTTAGTGATTACTTCCTCCAAGATAGATTCTTTTGGAACAAAAATTTTCTTGCTTTTCGGTCTTGGTTCATAAGATTTGACTTTAACCGGATGACCTTTTTTGATTTTTTCAGTATCTTTCTCTTCAAAGATTTCTACATTAGCTTTCTCTTCTTTATTATCAGAAATCTTGTTCTTATTTTGGAAAGCTTTGAGTTTTGCTTTATTCTCAGGAGAGTGATCATGTGTATTAAAGTTTTCTGGGAAAGTGTTAGTTATAGATTTAGCCATTGGTTCGTGAGTGAAACCTAATCATGCTTTTTGTTTATCTTTTCTTTCACTTACCAGTTGTTCCACGATTGTTTTGGAACTTTTGACTTTAGCAAGATCAACTTGAGTAGCAGCATGTGCTATTTTCTCCTGTTCTATGTTCTTGGTCATTTCCTCAAGTTGTTTTGAAACTGTTTCTAGTTCTTTCAAAGTTTTGTTGCATGAAGTTTGTAACGAAATGATCTTTTCATCAGATATTTTATGATCAATTTTGAGTTTATTATGCATCAAGTCCTCTTGCTTAAGTTTTTCACATATTTTGTATGAGTAATTTCTGTAATATTCAACATGTTCAAAGCAAGATTTTATGCATAGTTTTTCTCTTACTTCTGATGGTATTTCGGGATATTTAGGAGGAGAGGTCTCCGAGTTAGAAGATGAATTTTCAACCTTTGGTTGATCTTATTGTGCCATTAAAGTAACTTCTTCTGAATCCTCTTTAGGATCAGATTTATCACTCTAATCATATTCTTCTTCTTCACTCTCAGAATCATATTTAGCCTTTGGATCACTATCTTCTGACCAATCTTCTCCTTGAACTTCTCCAATAAGAGATAACTAGAGGTTAAGTCAGCTGTAAACTGCTCTGCATAAGCACTCTAGTCGTATTCATCCTTGATGCTCACTACTAAAGCTTTCTCGGGTTCTTCAGAGGCTTTTGAGTCATCTTTAAGTTCAGGCATTGGTAAGCTTTGGTATGGCTTTTGGAATGTCTTCTGAGATGATTGCTGAAACTTCTGATTGCTTGAACTCGATCGGCCATTTCCTCCTTTGTTTCTGGGAGCTTTCCATTCCCTTGAAAAGTGACCATAGCTATTCTAGTTGAAACACCTTGACTTAGACTTGTCAAATCCAACAGTCTTGTTAGCACTTGGCTTGTAGTTTCTATTGACATAAGAGTGTTTTTGAGTTCTGTATGCAATCATCACCATTTGCCAGTTCAGATCCATTTCCTCCACATCATCTGGGTCTATATCGAATAAGTCCTGCAAAACAAAATCTAATTGAGTTAAATGACTACCTTGATAAGCTTGAAAACTAGCCATAAAAACAGTAAAAGCAGATTTGGACTCTTCATCCTGTAATAGGATGTTAATGACATCTTTAACTTTGCTAGGTTTAGCAGAGTTAGAAGATGGAGTCTTAGTATGAGTGTTAGAAGTTTGAGCTTTAGGAGGAGACTGAGGTTATGGTTGTGTTGCATAAGCAAGAACACTTGTATATGAAGAATCTGTAAAGAACCCTGCTCCAACAAACAGATCACCCTCTTCTTCTGGTGCACTTTCATTCTTTGCCATAAATGCATTTTCCACTGTGTTAGCTGGTGATGCAACATACTTGTATTGAGACATTGATGCTGCTCTATGATTGTTCCTTGAGCTTTCATCAATTTCAACAGACTCAATTTTGGCTATCAACAGATCAAGATCCATAGGAAATTTCTCAGTATGCTTTAACAGTGTAACTGTTTGTTTCCATGAAGATGGAAGAGCATTGAGAAGCCTAAATTTTAGATCTTTTAGATCATTTTTGATGCCAGCAGTTGACATCTCAGTTGTCAGTTTCACGAATCTATTCATCATTTGGTTTATGGTTTCACCAGATAAATGCTCAAATAGCTCTAACTGTCTCTTCAATTTCTGCTTCTTGAGATCTTGAATCTCCTTACCACCTTCACAAATTATCTTCAAAGCGTTATACATGGTATATCCTGTTTGATATCCATCTAGTCTAGTTAAGACTTCAAGTGGTAGTCCTTTACATATCAAGGAATAGGCTTTAATGTCATTCTTTACTTTTCTTAGATCATCACCTTGTAACCCATCTTCAGGATATGATTTTGGAGAGTCTTTTGTGTAGACAAACCCTCTATCAGGACCATCTGAAGTGATAGGAATATGAGGTCCTTTTTCTATTGACTTCCACAAGTCAGTGTCAATATAATTAAGGTGATGTTTCAATCTAAGAGACCAGTTCTTAAAATCCGTTCTGTTCTTCAGCTTAGGAACTCTGTTCTCTGAATCTTCTGACTTTACCATTTTATATTTTTAATTTTAGAAAAAGATTTGTTTTTGTTGTTTTTAATTTTTGAATTAAAAACATGAAATGAAAATGTTTTTGAATTTTAAATTTTGAAAAATCTAAAAAATTTCTAAGTGTTGATGTTGATGCGCCTGAATAGTGATGAAGCGCCTAACCTGTGGTGAAACTCCTTTGACTGAAACGTCTAAGGGATTGCCTTAGAATTCTCAAACGCCCAACTTGTAATGTGCCTGAACAGTTGTGAACGCCCAAACAGTTGTCAGACGCCTAGGTATCAAAAACGCCCAAACAGTTCAGATGTGCCTCAACAGTGGTAATGCGCCTGAAAATACTTTGTTCTGGGAAGTTTCAAAGTGTCCACATAGTTGTAATGCGCCCCCACAGTGGTAAAATGCCTAGACCAAAAACGTATTAACAGTTCAAAAACGCCTGACCAGTTGTCAAGCGCCCAAACGCTTAGGCAATTTTCAGTAGTGTTTTGACCTAATGCGCCAACTTCAACAGATTCATACAAACTCAGATTAACGGAAATCCTTCAAAATTTGATGAATTGACCTAAAATCCTCTAATTAGGTAGGAATTCGATAAATTATCAGTCCTCTAACTTCAATTTCATCAAACAACAACAACAAATTGATCATTGATTCAAAAATCAGTTCGACTGTGAAGAACAAGTTCGAACACTGATTTGAACAATTCACTAAATTTGAACAAATTGAACTACAAATTGTGATTCAATTCATGTTTCTGATGATGAAACACAACTGAATTCAACAATTACTTGATTGAATTGCTTATCAATCACAGATTCAAGTGATTTCAAGAGTTCGACAGTTTGAAGAACTCCAATCACTGAACCAACAACTCTGATACCATTTGATAGGATCAAAATGGATCGATCTATGATGATATTATAATACAATTCAATTAAACAAACACATGCAATCAATTCAATGCAAACGAATCACAAAAATTCATAGGTTTTCATTGATTAGTATGCATAGAAAGTACACGTGTAAGTAAAAACAGTTACAATTTCATTCACTGATCTAGTCTCTATCAGTTTCTTACGGTCTCTCTAAGGTCTACCTACACAATACCTTATCTATGCTATTTATGCTATCAAGAAAACAAAAGGAACATATTTACAAAAGTAGTCCCTATACTATGACAAAACCTATAAAAGACACATAAAGACTAAATGTTAATCTTTAAGAAGCATCTACAAGATGTGTTTAACATCATGTTTAAAACAAACAACTTAGCATCTACAACCATAACCCAACAAACTCATCAAGTTCATACCTTTCTAGCATTACAAGCAAGTGCGTAAGCAAAAACAAACATGAAAACTTACAACTCTGCAATGTACTTCCAAAAAGAGTGAGAAATTGCATACCTTGAACTTAGAAAAGATGAGACTGCAAAGAACTTCAACCAAAACCAAAAACCCACAAAAACCCAAATGTTTTGGACCCTTGATGTCCAAAATCGACAGCCAAAACGTGGTTTTCTTTCAATTATAAGCCCAAAATCAGATTCCTCGTGAAATTTTAGTCCAGTTAGACCAAAAAATCAAAGGATTTGGTTAAGATTTGTGAAACCCTATGGAGGTTAGGGTTTGTGGTTAGGAGTAATTAGGGAAGAAAGAAGAGAGTGTGTGGTGGAAAAGGGTTTAATCCCGTGTTACCAGGTCCACAGTAAGCTATGGTGGATCTAGTTACAATTTTACACCGTATTACAGATTCATGTCAGCGTATTAAGAAGAGAGTTAGTTTTTTTTATTTATTTTATTTTTTATATTTGTCAAAAACATGGAAAAATAACCCTACCCCTTCGAAAAACCCGTGTTGTCCTCAACACTATGTCAGGGCCATTCGTCGAACGTCCCCACACTTGTTTCGAACACAAGTTTCAAGTGTATACGATAATTGTGCAAAAAAAAATCAAAACAAAACAAACTAACTACCTATGTATAAAAACCAAACCTGGGCCTCTCATGCTTGTTCCTCATCCACCGGTTGTAGGATGTAGCCCACCTTGTCGAGCTCGAGGTTGTTGATGTCATTCCCTTCCAAATACGGCTTGAGCCGGTGCCCGTTTACCGTTTGCTTTGTGTTGGATTGCATATCTTGAATGTCTACATCCCTGAGTCGACCCACTCGCGTAATCACACATGGACCCATCCATTTGCTCTTTAACTTGCCTGCAAATAATTTCAACCGCGAATTGTACAACCATACTTTTTGACCCACTTCAAAAGTTCTCTTTCTTATCTTTGCATCATGAACCTTCTTTAGCTTGTCTTTGTACACTGATGCACATTCATATGCCTCATCTCGTATCTCTTCAATCTCGCTCAATTAGAGCTTCCAAATTCAACCCGCTTCGTCATAATCCGCATTCACCATTTTAATCGCCCATTGTGCCCTATGTGTTAACTCCATTGGTAAATGACATCCTTTCCCATACACCAACCGATAAGGAGTTGACCAATAGGAGTTTTATAGACCATCCTATACGCCCATAACTCATCATCTAACTTACTTGACCAATCTTTTCTATCCGTCCGCACCGTCTTCATTAGAATTTCTTTGATTTGGCGATTGGACACTTCGACTTTTCCGCTTATTTGCGGATGGTATGGCGTAGCGATTCGGTGGTTCACATTATACCGCTTCAACAATTTTCCGAAATTGAAAATTTTAAAATGCGAACCACCATCGCTAATTATGACCCACGGGATCCCAAATCGAGCAAATATGTTAGATTGGACAAACTTACATACCACGGAATGATCATTGGTCCTTGTTGCAATCGCTTCGATCCACTTTGACACATAGTCCACCGCAACAAATATATATAAGAACCCGTTCGAGTTTGGAAAAGGAACCATGAAATCTATTCCCCATACATCAAATACCTCAACCACCAAAATTGGTTGTAGAGGCATTTCATCCCGCTTTGAGATGCTTCCTACTTTTTGACAATTTAAACAATTTCGAGCATGAGCAACCGCATCCTTGAAAATTGTAGGCCAATAAAACCCACATGTAAGAACTCGATGACCCGTCTTGTGTCCACTAAAATGAACCCCACATGCCGATGAGTGAGCATGGGTCAAAATCTCCAATACCTCCGACTCGAGAACACATCTTCTTATCACTTGATCCGGCCCAATCTTGAAGAGATCCGGTTCATCCCATATGTATTGTTTGACTTGGACCATAAATTGTTGCTTTCTTTTCTTGTTCCAATGGCTTAGGATTGCACCGTCGCTAAATAGTTGACATAGTAAGCATACCATGGTGCGGTCGAAACGGCTAAAAGTTGCTTATCGGGGAACCGTTCATTAATTTCACTCGGATCGTCAATGCCTTCCAACGGAATTCGATACAAGTGATCCGCCATAACATTTTCACAACCCTTCTTGTCCTGAATTTCTAGATCAAATTCTTGTAGCAAAAGCACCCAACGAATCAACCGGGGCTTAGCATCTTTCTTTTCCATCAAATATCGAACCGCACTATGGTTCGAATAAACGATCACCTTGCTCCCCCAAATGTAAGATCGAAACTTGTCCAAAGCATACACCACTGCTAATAATTCATTTTCGGTTGTGGTGTAATTAAGTTGTGCTTCGGACAAAGTTTTACTTGCATAATAAATGACCACCGGCTTCTTGTCAACTCTTTGATCCAAAACCGCTCCAATGGTTGTATCGCTAGCATCACACATAATTTCAAACGGCTTTGACCAATTCGGTGGTTGAAAGATGGGGGCCTTCACTAACTGTTCCTTCAACACATTAAACGCTTGCAAACATTCGTTAGTAAAATCAAAAGGGGCATCTTTTAGTAACAAATTACATAAAGGTTTTGTAATAAAACTAAAACCCTTAATAAATCGTCAGTAAAATCCCGCATGCCCCAAAAACGACCTTACCCCCTTAACATTCTTTGGTGGAGGCAATGATGATATTACCCGAATTTTTGCCTTATTCACCTCCATCCCCCGGTCCGATATACCTGCCCCAACACAATACCCTCTTGGACCATAAAGTTACTTTTTTCCCAACTTAGCACCAAATTTGTCTCAACACATCTTTTTAAAACTTTTTCTAACTCGTTAAGACAAGAATCAAACTTTTGGGCCAAAAATGGAAAAATCGTCCATAAATACCTCAAGCGATTCCCCAACCATGTCCGAGAAAATACTCATCATACATCGTTGGAAAGTACCCGGGGTAATACACAAGCTGAATGGCATCCGCCGAAAGGCAAAAGTGCCATATGGACAAGTAAAAGTGGTCTTGTGTTGGTCATTCCGGTGGATTGCAATTTGGTTATAACCTGAATACCCATCTAAAAAACAATAGCATTTTTGACCCGATAATTTTTCTATAATTTGGTCAATGAAAGGTAATGGGAAGTGGTCCTTAGATGTTGCGGCATTAAGTTTTCGGTAATCAATACAAACTCGCCACCCGGTGACCGGCCGGGTTGCGATTTGTTCACCATTTTCATCTTTAACTACTTGAATGCCGGCCTTTTTAGGCACCACTTGAGTAGGACTTACCCAAACACTATCCAAAATAGGATAGATAATACCTGCGTCCAACCATTTGAGTACCTCTTTCTTTACCACTTCTCTCATATTTGGGTTCAACCTTCTTTGGGCCTCTTGGATCGGCTTGGCATCTTCGGTAGTGATGATCTTGTGCATCACAATTGATGGACTAATTCCTTTCAAGTCAGCAATCGTCCACCCAATAGCCGCCTTATTTGCTTTCAACACTTTCAACAATGCTTGCTCTTGAGCCATCTCTAAATTAGAGGCAATAATGACCGGTAAAGAGTCATTATCCCATAAAAATGAATACTTCAAATGGCTTGGCAAGTCTTTTAATTCCAATGTTGGCGGCTCATCCAATGAAGGCTTTGTACCCGAATTAATCTCCGTCGGCAAGCTCTTGAACTGATGGGTCCATGGCGGTCGACCCTCTTCAAGTGCCATAGAATCTTGTTCTTTCTCCTCAACCCTCAATGCACAAGCATGTACCTATTCAGAAAAATCACAAACAAACACTTTCGAAACATCTTCATCATATTCATGCGGATTGCATCCGTCAACTAAATCTATCATAAAACACTCATCACCACCACAAGAATTAGAACCGTTAGTAAAAACATTCAGTCTCATTTTCTGGTTCCCGAATGACATGTCAACCATACCATATCGACAGTCAATAATAGCATGGGTGGTGTTCAAAAATGGTCGACCCAAAATGACATTTTGTTGTTGAGTTGGGTCAACCGATGAGTAGTCGAGGACCAAAAAGTCAACCGCGTAATAAAATTCTTCTACCTTAACTATTAAATCCCGCACAATCCCTCAGGGGAGCTTATGAGACAAATCGGCTAAAACAACCGTTGTCTCAACTTGCTTAAGTGGACCAAAATCATATTGGTCATATAAGCCCCCCGGTAAAATACTTACTCCGGCCCCAAGATCTAGTAACGCCCGTGACATTTGAAAATCACCAACTTGAATATTTATTAAGGGAGCTTAGGAGGAAGAACTCCATTCAAAATTGCACTCACTCTTTCGGTCAAGTCAACCCGCTTAGGCACTTTTTGTTGCCTCTTTTGTGTTCACAATTCTTTTAAAAATTTCGCATAAGCGGGTACTTGTTTGATTGCTTCAAGGAGAGGAATGTTTACTTTTACTTGTTTAAAAATCTCCTAAATCTCTTCTTTTTGATGTCCTCGTTTTGAAATGAAATTCTTTTTACCCGGATCTTATAAAGCCGAAGGAAATGGGACTTGACTAGAACTCCCTTCCTCATTTTTATCTTTTATTTCTTCATTAATTATGGGTTTTTCAAAATTGGTTTTTTCAGAAAAATGTTTAGGTGTTTCATTTTCATTCTTACTTTCTTGACTCGTTATGTCTTCAACCACCCCATCAACCAAATCTGGTGAAAGATTGGTTTTATACTCTTTACCACACCTCAATGCACTAACATTATTAACATTGACATTATTACGAGTTGAACTATGAGAAGGGTTTACCTTAGTGTCGCTTGGAAATTGACCTTTACCTTTCTTTAGATCCACCACTTCGGTTGTGTGTTGACCCATTTGGGTGGTCAAAGAGTGGATGGCTTTATCCCAGACTTCATCTTTTTGCATGCAAACTTCATCAAACTGATTCCTCCTTTGCATGTCTTGTTGCATTGCCTTTAGCATCTCCATGACTTCATTCCCGCTTGAAGTGGCTTGACCTGAAGACCTACCAAGCTCTTGACCCGTTTAATATTGCCTTTGGAACCCTTGATGGTTCCCGCCTCGATAAGCACCTTGATTATTAAACGGTTGGCACGAAACAAAGTTATTTTGGTTTCCTTGAAAGTTCGGGTTAGCTTGGTTAGCCGGGTTCCCGTACCGAATGTTTGGGTGGTTTCGCAACCCGGGGTGGTATGTATTTGAATTCATGTTATAATTTCTACCACCCCCACCTTGGCCTTGTAATGCATTCACCCCCTCATATTTTTCACCACCACTTTGGCAATTTTTAGCCGCATGCCCAATTCATTGCAAATTGCACACACATTGTACACTTTATTTGTGGTTTGCACTTCCCCATCTTCTACCGCATGCACCGGTGTGCTCTTTGAGCAATCACATGCGGTTGCCTTCCGGGTTGATTGGGCTTTTCTTTTCGATGTGACCGACATTTGTTCTAAAAAGGCCCAATCCTCCTCTTCATAATTAGTGCCAAAAGTGCCATTTGTAATTGACATCAATTGGTTAGCACTTTCATCCGTCAACCCCTCATGAAAAGCATTCAAAAGCTCCCAAAGATCAATTCCATGATGAGGGCAGTTTTTTATCATCATGTTAAACCGCTCGAAGGCTTCATGGAACATTTCTCCGGATTGTTGTTGGAAACTTCTTAAACTTCTCCTTGCATCATTTGTCTTTTGAGCCATGAAAAACTCTTCAAAAAACCTTTGTTGCATTTTGGCCCAAGTGTAGATTGACGCGGATGGCAAGGTGTAGAACCATCTCTTAGCTTTATCTTCTAACAAAAATTGAAACAACACCAACTTTACATCATCCAAAGTAAACCCTTGGCCCCCAATTGTGTTGCAAATTGAATCATAAGCCTCAAGGTGGAAGTAAGGTTCTTCTGTGGCCAACCCCTTGAATTTCAGTAAACTTTGCAAGGAATTGGTCCTTACCTCAAATGTTCTCCCTTTTTGATTTGGTAGAATTACGACGGGAGATGGGTTGTTGGTGATGACTAGCTTGAAATGAGCTTCTACTCCCCTAACTATTTCCCGATTGTGTCTCCTCGAATCACCCATAGGTATTCTCGGTGGTACACCTATTGGTCTTAGAATTTGCCTCGGGGGTGGACGCGGTGGAGCCCCTTGTTGAAGAGGAGGCATTTGTTGAGGTGGAGGTCTTCTTTGAGTTGGCATCCGTTGTGCCACTAGCGGTCTCATAAATTCCGGTTGTGTTTGGTTCACCGGTTGCCCTTGATCATGATATAATCCCCCTTTTGTACCCGCTTGGTTTCTATCTCACGTTAGCTCATAGTCGTCATACCCCTCGTACCCGTAGTCAAACCCGTCATCGTAACCAACATAACCACTACCTTGTACACCGGCACCCACTTTCTCTTGAAATCTTGATTGGTAAACGTGTTGTGGTTCGGTGATAGTATGGACAACGGTGGAACTTGGTTGAAATTGATATTGTGGTAGTACTTGGTTAGTAGAAGATGACTGGCAGGAGGTTGGGAAGAAGGTTGAAAATGGTGGAAACGCGTGTTCGGTTTGGGTACTTGAAGGTAATGTGGTGTTGGTTGGTTGGATCACTTGTAATGGTGTAGGATTGGTAGTAGAATTTGGTGAAGGTGTGGATGGTGTTGTTTGACCCGTTGTGGGAGGTGGTGGTTCCATTGTATTGGTTGGTGTAATTGGTGTTGTAGGAGATCCAATGTTCTTGTTCTCCCGAAGTAGGACTCGGTTTCTTCTCAAGGTTTGTTCGATTTCCGAATCAAATGCTAGAGGTGATAGCTTGTGAGAGCCTCTAGTATGCATACACCTGTGGTACCTGCACTCTAAACACAACCAGAGTAAACCCGAAAATAACAACCAAAAGCTACAAAAGTTAACACACGTTGTGCACTACTCCCCGGCAACGACGCCAAAATTTGACGTGAGGTCGAAGTCCCACGAAAATTTAATCCAATTACAACTATTAGCTAGTGGTAAGTGGGTATCGAACTCAAGGAGTTTGTAGAAAATGTGTTCCCAATATAGCTTTGTGAATTAACTAAGTTAAACTAACATGCAAAAATTAAAATTCAAGAGTTTGATTGTTTGGTTTTAAGAACTAAATTAATAACTAGTTGCAAATCAAAGTTGGTTGTTCAAACAGATTAAGAGAGAATAACCATCTTAGGTTTCTGGTTTCCATTAACAATAGTGCCTAAATTCAACTAGAAAGAGTCACATAGACATGACTCATGCATAAACGTTTGTTGTGATAAAAGGGAACTAAGTACTCGGATTAGATAAATGTGAGGTTGTTACCCGATGACCAATTAACCAATATCCAACCCTAACCCCTCCTATGATATCTCGATTGTCAATGACACCAAGAACGTACGATTTAGACTAATATCAAAACATCAATTAACAACTTACAATCAAGCATTCATGCACCATAATAAACATAGCAAACATACCAAGTTCATTATTCTAGAAATAAAGATAAACACACGAAAGTCATAGAGAAACCTTCCACCTAAGATGATCACCGAAAGTTTAGCCGGACATGGATCAGTGAATCATCATCACAATAAGTTTAATGTTCATACGAATCGAAAACACAAACCCCATGTTTAGAAAAATGTTTTTAGCCAAGAAAAAGCTCCTAAAATCGCCCTAAAACTCTGCGGCAACCGATGGTAATGATTGGAATTGAAGAGACACCATGAAAACATCATAAAAATGGGAGTTACACTTTTCTCGCCCAGGTCCACCGTAGGTTACGGTGGCACCGTAGCTTACGGTGACCATAAAACTCCTACGGTGGCTCGAGCCTGTATTACGGTGGGGAAAAATGGATGTCAGGTCCACCATAGGCTACGGTGGTACCGTAGGCTACGGTGGACCTGACTCAACACTATTTGCTTGCTTCATCAACACCCCGAAATGCCTATTTTGTCCATGCTCCTCGTATGTCTTCATTCCAAAGTTCCAATCCCGCTACTTTGGCTCCGTTTGTACCTGCAAGATCACATCACCGTAGCTATCTAATTCAAAGAATTAACTCGATTAAGTGTAAGATTTTGTATTAATTAGCGCCATTAAGGGTTGTCCAACAGACCACCAGTCACCAATATATCAAAAAGATTAATAGATACCAATCAGAAATGATGAACTGAATGATTTGAGTGTATGAGTGTCGAGAATGTTTTCAGGGGATTTTGAGTGAATGAATGATTAAATCACAAGTGTTGTATATATATATGTGAAAATTTTAGGCGTATGAGCACTGTTTATGCGCATGAGGTCAGGCGCATTAGCACTATTCAGTCGCATGAGATTAAATTTCACTAAGTTTTTCAGGCGCATGAGCACTGTTTGTGCGCATGAGGTTTAGACGTATGGGCACTGTTCAGGCACATAAGCACTGTTAGGCACTTTGGCATTGTTCAGGCGCATGAGACTAGATGAAACGCCCAACACTTGGTAATTTTTCACTTCAAACGTCTGACCCCTTGGAAGCCTGGTATTTTTCAGGCGCATGAGCATAAGATGATACGCCCAACACTTAACCAAAATTTCAGACACATGACAACTATTTAGGCGCATGAGCTTGAATAAAACGGCCAACACTTGTACAAATTCTTAATAAATCACCATACTCCTATTCTGGACTTATGAGTACTGTTTAGGTGCATGGGATCCTTCCATGAGTCTTGACAGTTGAACTTTTCTCATCATTCATCTGAACACTATACAAACTCATTAGCACTATTCACATTCAATTTTCAACACTTAGTCAAAATTGTTTGACTATCACTCAAAATTTTCATTAATTTCCCTCAATTTTAACATTATTGACATTTAAAATTTTATTTTGTTTTTTTTTTGTTTTTTTTTTGGTTTTTGACCATTATTTTTATTTTAAATTTTCAAAAATTAATTTCCGTCATTTTAGTCTCTATTTAACTTTTACAAAATCAAATAATCTCATTTTGTTTACAAGAAGCTTTTACACTGAATTTGAATTCTTTTTCAGGTTTATTTTTACATCATATCAAACACACACATGCTTGAAATATCAGCTTCATCCTTTCATCCAAAACACTTTATTTTTGATTTTTCACTTTTTGAAAATCAATTATTTTCTCTTTTTTATTTTTTTACTCCCCCTAAACTTTTAAGTTTTACAAGCTTAGAAGTTTCTTTGATTTTGCAAGAAGAACAACTAATCATTATTAACATGCCTACACATAGAAAACCATACAAAAATCAAAACTAAAGCAGAATAAAAATTCTACAATATACAATTGAATCATATGCCTGCAGTAAGATCATATCAGTTTAGATCAGCACATTAAAATAAAATACAATGATGGATAGTCATAGACAGTGATTAAATCCTGATCAAGTGTGTTCCAAGTCAGCATTTCTGCAGCAAAGGAGACACGAGATCTAAGGACAAAAAATGAGTGCTCTTGGCGAGATACTCAACACACTTACTTTTTAAATTCTTGGATTGATTAAAGTACGATTAGATATGACATTATGCAAGTCACACTTAGACTTAGACAGTTAAACTCTAATAAAGATCTGCAAGAAATCACCTTTCTCAACTTGTTAACCTGACATATACTTATAACCAGATCTCATGTTGATATTGTGCACATTGGCATCTTTTTGCATCAAGTAAGAATATCCAGGTCTGTAATTACTTACAACAAAGGATATCTTCTCACTTCAGGTCTATGATGACTCATAACAAAGAAGTGATTAGATGCTTTAAATTAGTTAGAGCTCAATGGTTATTCATATCGCCACCAGGTGTGAGATTATGACTTAACAAGCAATCAATTTGAGAAGTCAACGCTACTCATTGGTACTAAAATGGACAAACATGAATGCATGATTCATTTAGTTTAATCACAAGAATTTACTTTTTCAGTATAATTGCATGAACTTACTTGCACATCATATCTGATTACGTCAGACATTTGTAACGAGTGAAGTATGCAACTGATCAAAACTAATGTATCTATCATTTCTCACAAATTGCAAAGACAGATTCAGTCCTAACAATTATCTAACAATAAAAACTCTATTTTTTTGTTTTTGTTTTAAATTTTTCTCTTTTGATTTTGCAATATTCTATTTTTGTATTTGCTTTTCCATTTTGTATTGAACATACACACACAATATATACAATCAGGCAATTAACCTTGATAGTTTCTTTTTATTTAAGATTAAGCTAAGGGAGGGTTCTTATCGTTTTTAATGAATCAAACAACTGAATTAAACTCAAAACCAGTTTTTAAACATGATTAATAAGTCCAATTGAGTCGACCAAATATTCAAATCAACCTGGTAAAAAGGCTTTTGTAAATAGGTCAGCCAACTATTTTTCAGTTGTGATTTGAATCAAAATGATTAAACCTTTTCAAAGTTATCCCTGAGAAAATGATATCGAATCTCGATATGCTTTGTTTTTGAGTGTTGGAAAGGATTAGCTGTAATAAACATAGCACCAGTGTTATCAATGTAGATAGGGATTTTAATAAAATTAAACCAGTAATCCAGCAGTTGGTTTCAAAGGATTTGAGAACATCCTGCTGATGCAGTAATGTACTCAGCATCTGCGGTTGAAATAGAGACATTGCCATGAGACTAATCTGGGACCTAAAAACTGACAACCACCCTCGCGTGTATCCATGTTGGATCAAATGTTGTGATAACGTTTCATACCAGATTCTACGAGCTTGATGTAGACCATACAATGCTTTGCAAAGCTTGTACATAAGATGAGGATATTCTGAATCTTCGAAACCTGGAGGTTGCTTGACATACACATCATCGGTGATTGGTCCGTATAAGAAAGTACCTTTCACGTCCATTTGATACACCTTGAATTTCATGAATGATGCATAAGCCAGGAAGACACGAATTGATTCAAGTCTTGCAACTGGAGCAAATACTTCATCATAATATATTCCTTCTTCTTGGGTGTAACCTTGTGCAATGAGTCTCGCTTTGTTGCGAATAACAATTCCCCGATCGTCTGTTTTGTTTCTAAACAACCTTTTTGTGCCTATGGCATTTTCTCCTTCAGGTAAATCCATAAGCTTCCACACTTCTTGTTTGCAGAATTACAATAACTCTTCTTGCATTGCCTCAATCCTACTATTGTCCTTTAACGCTTCGGTGACGTTTTTAGGAACAATTTGAGATAGAAAACACGAGTATAAGCAAAGGTTTGCATATTCTAATTTACTTCTCTTGTTCTCTCATTCAATGGACCGATAATCTGAGATGTTGGATGGTTCTTGTGAATACAAGATGTTGGAATCTCATTCACTTGAACATGAACATCCAGATTAAATTGGTTCAAGTCGAAAAAGCTGATGCAATAAGTTCGAAGAATGTGGATTGAAATTTGGAACTTGAGTCGGTGAGTTGATAAAATAATCAAGATTATTAGTAACAACTACATCATCAGAAATCGATGACGTTCCGGACTCAGGCTGTATAATTTCAAGACCATCATTAGGAATAGGTTGTGAAACATTTGAATTTTCTGAAATAGGATGCTCTTGAGCTTGTTGAGGCAAAAATATAGGATCTCTAACAAATGAGAAAAATGGATAATCTGGGCTTGAGTCATCCAAATCATCAGAATCAGTATCAGAATCATTGCTGAAAGAACCGAGATCTCCTGCTTGATTTTTCTTCTCACCTGTAAATTCAAACAAGTTAGAATGAAAAGAGTTTGACAATGAATCTAAATCAAATAACCAAGCTAGACCATTTACAACTGATGGAAAAGAATTTTCAAGAAATTTAACATTGAATGCTTCAATGATAACATTTGTCCTAGAGTTATAAACTCTATAGGCTTTTGAAACAGACGAATATCCAACGAAAAATCCTTCATCAGATTTTGAATCAAATTTTCCTAGCTGATCACTTGAATTTAAAATCAAAACTGGACAACCAAAAGATTTAAGAAAATCTATATTAGGTTTCCTGCCAACCATCAACTCATAAGGAGTTTTCTGTTTATGTTTCATAATCAATGAATGATTCTGCACAAAACACGTTGTGGATATAGCTTCATCCCAGAAAGTGATTGGAATTTTGGCATCTGCTAACATAGATTGTGCTGCTTCAATCAAAGTTATTTTTTTCCTTTCAGCAACTCCATTTTGTTGTGTAGTTCTAGGAGCACTGAACTGACGAACAATACCTTTTTCTGCACAAAACATGTCAATATTAACATTTTTAAATTCCGTTCCATTATCACTTCTAATTATTTTGACCTTTTATTCTAATTGATTTTCTACTTTAATGATGAATTCTTTTAATAATTCAGTTGTTTTAGATTTAGCATGCAAAAAGAAAACCCATGAAAATCTTGTAAAGTCATCAATGATAACTAAACAATAAGATTTCTTTCGAATACTCCGAACATTTGTTGGTCCGAATAGGTCCATGTGCAACACTGGAGAGGTTTGGAATTTGAGTTTATCTGCTTGGGCTTATACGATGCTCTGTGTTGCTTTCCTTTTAAACATGCTGAGCAGATATCAGTTGTGGCAAACTTCTTTGTTTGAAGACCTACAACATGATTTCCTGCTACAAGCTTGTTCATGTTCTTGAAAATGGAATGCCTAAGACGTCTATGCCAAAGCTGACTTTCATCATTAGATGATTGAGCAATTAGGCATGTTGTTTCTGTAGAAGGATCAACTTGAGACACATCTAATTTGTATACATCTCGATCTCGAACAGCTTTAACAACTACCCATTCTTTGCTAATCTGAAAACCTGGCTTCAAAATATAACAAAACGAATCATCAAAAAGAACTGAGTAAGATTTGTCACAAATTTGGGTAACACTTAAAGTATTAAAGTTCAACTGTGAGCAATAGTTGACTTTATCAAAGTTGATAATCCCATTGGATATAGTTCCTTCGCCTGTTATTTTTCCTCCTGCATCACCTCCAAAAGCAACATGTGTACCATCTTTTAACTTGAATTCTTTCAGCAAGGCATGGTTGCCTGTCATATGCCAGCTACACCCACTATCAACATACTACGTGTTAATAGGTCTTCTCGGGCGTACCTGCATTTCAGAAAGAATTAAGTTGAGTTATCAACCTAAGCCGAGATGGTCTTGGGCTTGCCAAATTTATCAACAATGGTAAACTGTTTAAAGTGAAGCTTTTTCAAATTAGGCTTATTATTGACAAATTTACCAATTCCGTTTCTTACAAAATTTTGATTATCTTTAATTTGTTTTGTCCTTAAATCATTGTAACGTTTTTCAAGATCATCATCAAGATATTTCAAACCATCAGACAAAAAATTTTGTTTACCAAGCTTCCTACCATTCATTCTCATAGATCGTGGAATGAATTTTCCTTGATTATACTTTTTTGGTTTTGCAGCATAAGAATTATCATAAACAGAATCATTTCTTCAAAAAGATCTCGAGCCTAAGGAAGGTTGTTTTGTCAATCTTTGAAAACCAACACTTTTATTTCTTTGAAATTATGGATTGACATATCCATTTCTTAACTATCGATTAACATATCCATTTCTCGGCGAATTCTTTCTGAAGTAGCAATTCTTAGTTTTGTGAGTTCTTTCATCATAATAGGTATAATATTTGTTAAAATAACAATCAGCTGTTGAATGGTTTCTCATATCACATATATGACAGTTCCTATTAAAGAAACATTCTTTAGTCTTATGAATGTACATATCACAGATTTCACAGTACCTTTGAAATTTAAACAATTGTTGATTAGCTTTAGATGTGGATGCCACATTTGATCCTTGTTTGGATTTAGGAGTTGAAAAGTTAATCTGTTGTTTTTGATTTGTGAATTTGTTCTTTTGAAATTAGAGTTTAGATTTTTTAACATTGACATCATTCCTTGACTCCTTAGATACAAATTGTTTATTGACAGTAGAAGACTTAGAATCTGAACCTGTTTTCAGATCAGAGTTGGATTTGTTCTTTGGATTAGATTTGATTTCTGGAATTTTGTTCATGTCAATAATACCTGCAGATACAAATTTCACAGGTTTAAGCATGTTGAAGTTTATTGGTAATGTGTTTGTGATGGATTCAGGCATTGGTTCATGTGTAAAACCTAGACCAGCTTTTTGTTTGTCTTTTCTCTCACTTACCAGTTGTTCTACAATTGTTTTTGAACTTTTAACTCTTACAAGATCAACCAGTGTTGTAGCACGTGCTATTTTCTCTTCTTCTAAATTCTTTGTCATTTCTTCAAATTTTTTTGTAACAATTTCCAGTTCTTTCAAAGTTTTATTCCATGATGTTTGTAGAGAGAGGATGTTTTAATCTGATATTTTTTGATCATTTTTAAGTTTGTTATGCATTACTTCCTCTTGCTTGAGCTTGTCACATATTTTATATGAATAAGTTCTGTAGTACTCTACTTGTTCAAAGCAAGCTTTAGTGCATATTTTTTCTCTTACTTGGAATTTCAGGACATTTTGAGAAAGTCTCAGAGTCAGAAAATGAACTTTCAACCTTTGGTAGATCTGACTGTGCCATTAGTGCAACTTCTTCTGAATCCTCTTTAGGATCAGATTTATCACTCTAGTCATACTCTTCTTCTTCATTTTCTGAGTTACCTTCAGCCTTAGGATCACTATCTTCTGACCAATCTTCAGTTTGAATTTCTGTAACAAAAGATAAACTAGAGGTAATATCAGCTGTAAGTTGTTCAGCGTAAGCACTCCTTTCATATCCATCTTTAATGCTATCAACTAGAGCTTTCTTTGGCTAATCAGATGCTTTTGATTCATCCTTAAGTTCTCGCATATGAAGACTCTGATAAGGCTTTTGAAATGTCTTCTATAACTGGTGATGATATCTTTGACTGCTAGAACCTGCTTGACCATTTCCTCCTTGGTTTCTTGGAGCTTTACATTCCCTCGAGAAATGACCATAGCTGTTATAGTTGAAACACCTTGACTTTGATTTGTCGAAGCCAACAGTTTTTTAGCACTTGGCTTGTAGTTCCTATTGATATAGGATTGTTTCTGAGTTATATATACAATCATCACCATTTGCCATTTTAAGTCCATCTCTTCTACATCATCTGGATCCATCTCGAACAAGTCCTGCAAAACAAGATCTAGTTGAGTTAGATGACTACCTTGATAAGCTTGAAAACTTGCCATAAAAGCAGTAAAAGCAGATTTGGACTCATCATCCTGTAAGAGGATGCTAATAACATCTTTAACTTTGCTAGTTTTAGTAGAGTTAGAAGATGGAGTCTCAGTTTGAGGTTTAGGAGTTTGAGTTTTAGGTGGAGACTGAGATTGAGGTTGAGTTGTGTAGACAGGAGCACTTTTGTAAGAAGAATCTGTAAAGAAACCAGCTCTCACAAAAAAATCACCCTCTTCTTCTGGAGACTTATCTTCTTTGTCCAGAAAAGCATTCTCCACTATATTATCTGGAGATGCAACATACTGATACTGAGACATTGATGCTGCTCTATCATTGTTTCTTGAGCTTTCATCAATCTCAACTGATTCATTCTTGGCAATCAAACGATCAAGATCCATAGGGAACTTTTCAGTATGCTTCAACAATGTTACTGTTTGTTTCCATGAAGATGGAAGAGCATTGAGAAGTCTAAAATTTAGATCTTTTAGATCATTTTTGATACCAGCCGTTGACATCTCAGTAGTTAGTTGCACAAATCTGTTCATCATTTGATTTATTGTTTCCCCAGAAATATGCTCAAATAACTCTAACTTCCTCTTAAGTTTCTGCATTTTGAGATCTTATATCTCTTTACCTTCTTAACATATGATTTTCAAAGCTTTGTACATAGTGTACCCAGTTTGATAACCATCAAGTCTAGTCAAGAATTCCAATGGTAATCCTTTACACATCAATGAATAAGCTTTGATATCATTCTTCACTTTTCTTAAGTCATCACCTTGCAGACCATCCTCAGGATAAGGTTCTTGAGAGTCTTTTGTGTAAACAAATCCTCTATCAGGACTATCAGATGTAATTGGGATATGAGGTCCTTTCTCAATTGAGTTTCACAAGTCAGTGTCAATAGAATTTAGATGATGCTTCAGTCTTAAAGACCAGTTCTTGAAATCAGTTTTGTTCTTTAGCTTTGGAACCCTGTTCTCAGAATCTTCAGACTTAACCATTTTGTATTTATGAATTTAAGAAAAAGACTTGTTTTATTTATTTTTGAGTTTTGAATTAAAAACAATGAAATGAAAAATTTTTGGATTTTAGTTTCTGAAAAAAAAAAATTCTAAGTGTAAACTGATAAGTCTGAAAGCTGATGCGCCTGAATAGTTGACAAGCGCCTACACAGTAGTGAAACACCTAAATAGTTCTGAAGCACCTGACTTTGACTTAGAAACGCCTAAGGGAATGCTTTAGTATAATTCTCAAAACGCCCAACTTGTAATGCGCCTAAACAGTTGTAAAACGCCAAAACAGTTGTCAAGCGACTGGGGTATAAAACGCCCAAACAGTTCTAAAGCGCCTAAACAGTTCTTATGCGCCTAGAATTACTTTGTTTCTGCAAAGTCAACAGTGGTCAAACGCCTATTCTGAAACGTCTACACAGTATCAAAACGCCCAAATAGTGGAAATGCGCCTAGATACTTGGACAATTTTCAGCAGTTTTCAACCATAATGCGCATAATTCATCAGCTTCAACAAACTCAGATCTTATGAAAATCTTCAAAACTTGATTAATTGATCTAAAAACATTCAATTTGGTAGTAATTAGGTCGATTAACAATCCTTAATCCTCAATTTTCTCAAACAACAAAAACAAATCAGTATTCTGATTGAATTTTAGTCCGAATATGAAGAACAAAGTTCGAACACTAATTCGATCAATTTCTCAGATTTGAACGAATTGAACAAAAAATTGTGATTCAAATCATATTTCTATTGATGAAACATAACTGAAAACAACAATTAATTGATCAAATTGTAATCAATCACAGATTTCAAGTGATTTAAAGAGCTCAAAAAGTCGATAAGCTCTGATCACTGAACCTAAGGCTCTGATACCAATTGATCGGTTCAAAAGGATCGAATCTATGATTATATGATAATAAAATGATCAAATCAAACACAAAAGTAATCAACACATGCAAATACATCAAAAATTTCAAAAAATTCATACAATGATCAAAGTGTAAGGATTGAGTTCGTTCAACTGATTTTCTAACTGTTTCTTAAACCTCTCTTCTATTCTATATCTTGTTGTCTTTAAAATCTTTCTTTTACACTACATAAAGTATCCTATTTATACTATCAACATAACAAAGGAACATATATTTACGAATAAGTCCCTATACTATGACAAAAAACACATAAAGACAAAATGTTAATCTTCTAGAGGCTTCAACACACGACGTCGGGGTCCACCCTAGCCTCCTCCCGGGTCATCATGAATGCTCTGGCTTTTGCCTGCGGTCCCTCCTTCTCAACCTCTTTCTTCACCCCGGAGCTCTCAGCACTTGGCATCTTGCAATCCCTACTCAGATGGCCTTCTACACCATAGTTATAACACCTCATCACCCCACACTCTATTACCATATGATCGGGCTTCCCACACTTGAAGCAGAGATTCAGTCCCCACTTACACTCCCCTGAATGTTCCTTTCATCACTTACCACACCTCTTCGTTCCCGTACCTGATGTTACTATCCTTCAATCATCCATCCTTACCTTCCTGTTGCTCGGGGTAAACCACCACGACCAAACCGCTTCCCGTTCCAGTTCCTGTCACCGCCACCCTTTTTGTTCACCTCCACCAGTGCCACTTCTCTCTCATCATACAGCCTCCCTGCTAGATCAACCACCGACCTAAAAGTACTCAGCCGGGAGCGATCATGTGCCTGCGGATATCTGCCGGCAAACCCTGGATATACCTCTTGATCTTCCTTGACACCGGCGTCACCTGATCCGGTACCCGCCTTGCCATCTCATTTAACTTAGTAGTATACTGCTGGTGTGTCATGGTTCCCGCCACCAGCTGTAAGAACTCTCTCTCCATCTTATCGAGCTCCCTGTGAGTACAAAATTCTTCAATCACCAGCTTTTTCAGCTCACTCCACCTCATCCTCCTAATTGCCATGATAAATGAGTGGGTAGCAAACTTCAACTTCTGATCCTCTCGGCACTCATTGATATCGGGCACCGCCTCCATCTCCCTCACCCATCGGTGAGCAGCAGAAGCATTACCATTCCCATCAAAAGTTGGGGGCTTGCATCTCTGGAATGCCCCATAGCTACACCCCTTGGCGGTTTCCTGCACCGCTTCCTCTTCATCACTAGAGACAACCATCTCAGTTTTTGGTTGCTCCCCTTCACCTGAACCTCTCCCAATGGTCCTCCTCCTCTCATCCTTCTCTTTCTTTTCACCCTCCCTCACAGCATGAATAACCTCGGTCACCACAAATGGCAGGATCGTTTGCATGACCTGATGAACTTCCTCTATAACTGCCTCCTTCACAGAGGCTCTCAAATTAGCACTCTCATCACCGCCTTCCTGGTGATGAAGCTCGAGCTCTGCAGGAGCCGTCCCAGCAGCCTTAGCCTTGTTCCCAGTGACACGTGGCCTAGCACCATGACCACCCTGCACACTTCCTCGAGAAGCCTTCGAAGATCTACCCCTGTGTAGGAACCTCTGAGGTTAAGAGGCTGATGCAACCAAAGAATCAATATACTACTTCCTTGAAAACTTATATCTTGTGTTCTTGTTCTTTACTTACTTGTGTTGTGCATTGCATCATCTGTAAAAGTTCTCAATTCCCTATTTAAACTGTTAAGTGATATTAATATCCTCCTAAGTGTGTTAACTAAGTGTTAAGAACCCTTTAACGGTCCTGCATTTGGTATCAGAGCATTCAGGCTCTTGTTTGCAAGATCTCACCATCTTCAAAACCTCTTAGTAACACACATCACTTAACTCTTCAAATGGCAGCTATCTCAAAAGCTGATATGGAAACTGGAACCATGACAAAATCCCCACTGATCACTCCTGAGGATTTTGACACTTGGTGTCAAAGAATGGAAGGCTTTATCAAGTCTCAAGATTCCAGGATGTGGGAGTCTGTTGTCAACGGACCTCATGTACCATGCACCTCTTCAGCTGCTTCTGGGGGTGGCATGATACCAAAGGAGAAGGCTGATTTTTCTGATGAAGACTGGAAAAGAATAGATATTGATCAGAAAGCTATGACAGCCCTCCAAACTGCTCTACCAAACTCCATCTACAGAGGTTTCAAGAAGTGCATGACCGCCAAACAGCTATGGGATGCACTGAAACTCATGTATGAGGGTTCAAATGAAGCCAAGGAGAACAAGAAAGATCTCCTAAAGTAGCAGTTTGAAAATTTCACCTTCAAAACAAGTGAAACCAAGACTCAACAATACTTCAGGAATGTTAAGATTGTGGATACTCTGGCTGATGTTGGAGTGACCATTGAAAACAGGGATATGGTAAGAAAGTTTATGTCCTCTCTTCCAAGACAATGGACACACTATTGTGTGGTCATTAAAAGGACTGAAAAACTCAAGACCCTCACTCTCACTGAGCTATATGGGATACTCAGTGGATACCAGATGGAGATGAACATGCAAAATTCATCTGGTAACTCCAACACTCACTAGAGTTCTGCCCTTCATGTGGTTGAAAGGGATAGGAGAGAACCACAGCATCATCTCATCTGCTACCCTGAGACTTCACAAAAAGGACCTTTCATCACCTTCTTGGAGACACCCAGAGAGAGCTACATTCAAGGAAGTCCCTTCAAATAGATAAGCTCTTTTCAAGCTTTTGTTTCTGCTGATGAAAGTTCAGGCAACTTTCTCTTTACTCTTGAAGACCTAGACTGTATCCATCCAGATGATCTGGAATATATGGAGATAGTTCAGCAGATGGCTCTTCTTACTCACAGAGCCCAGAAGTTCTACAAGAGGACTGGGAGAAGGTTTCCTAGCAATGCTGCCAGTAGCAAGTTCGGGCTGGACAATAGCAAAGTCAAGTGTTACAACTGTAACCAGATAGGACACTTTGCTAGAGAATGCAAGGCACCCAAGTCTAATGGTGGCCAAGCTTCTTCCAGGCCAAACTACACTGAAGGAGGGCACCAGAATGAGAAGCCAAGATAGCAAGTTGCAGTTGCTGTTGAAGAAGGAGGCTTTGACTGGAGCATTCAAGCTGAAGATGCATCTCAAAACCAAGCCCTCATGGCTGATCATGATGAAGCTAAGGTACTTGAACATCTTTGCTCTCCTGAATGTATTGCTAAAGTTAATAGATACAGGTCCTACAACTTGGAAATGAGATCTGACATTGAGTCTTTGAATATTTTAAAAGCTAATTTTAAAAGAGCTGAAAATGACTATAAACTTAAAATAGAAGATCTAGAGAAAATAGTTTCAACTCTTAAACATGAACAAACAAATTACAGGACTCAAATTAAGGATCTCATTACCAAGTTGACTGAATGCCAGGTTGAGCTTGTGATCAGCAAAGCCAGGGTAGAAAATTGTGTTCTTGAAGAGGAAACCTTCAAGAACATGATATCCTCATCTACACATGCAAAAGTATGTTATCAGAACAAGCAGGGACTGGGCTCTAGTGAAATAGCTCCTCCACACTCTCTACTATCAGTTACATCTCCAAGGTGTGGAACTGGTCAAGATGAGTTTCCATCCATAGACCCCAGTGATGAAGAGGATGAAGAGGAAAAGGTGAGGGATGACTCTGAGGTGAGTGAAGAGAGTCAATCCAAAAAGGGTCACCATGCTCCTAAGGAGGAAAAAGAAGCTGGTTGTGCAAGACCAAGAGAAAGAACTTGATCAGAGGAGCAAAAAGAAGATCAAGAAAAGCTCAAGAGGTCAAGACCACTTTTGATCCCAAACAAAAACAAGTATTTGTCTCTGTAGGATTCAAGGTGATAATAGTTGAAGATCTTGTTAAGAATTCAAGTACCAAGAGTTCTACTTCAGGTTCAACTCACTCCAGCAACAACAAGAAGAAGACTGATAAACTGTGTGTCACTGCTGCACAGCCTGAATCACCCATCTCCAATAGCAAGCCTATCCCTAAAAAGCTTGTTGTATCATCTAAAAAGATGAAAAAGGAGAAGGGAAGTGTTCAATATCAGTCCTCTTGAGACAAGAAGATTCCCAGAAAGAAGCAAATGATCTGTGTCATGTGTGGTAGTATCTCTCATTTGGCTAAAGATTGTATCTACAATCCCAAAGGTACTGTCCACTTGATAAAAGAGAAGACTTCTGGGAAGAAGAAAGAACAACAAGCTTCAGAAGGAAAATCTGTTTCCTTTGGAAGCTCCAAAATAAAGAAGAAGGAAAAGAAGAAATTGCCTTCGAAAGAAAAGTTGGTCTTGGAAGAAAGGAATGCTTCCGAAGCACTAAAGCTTGCTGCAATGAAAGAAAAATCATTCGAATGATCTGTCTCAAAAGCTTCCGAAGCAGTTAAGGTCAATCCCAATCTTCCAAAGGTGGTGTGGAAGTTGAAGGAAGATCTTGAGATTGGAAGTTCTTCTGCAGCAACAGCAAATGATCCTTTAAGCTTGAACATTGGATCATTTACTGTTCCATTGCCTTTATCTGAACTTAATAAGCCCATGACCAAAGTGGCTTGGGTTTCCAAATGTAACTAAATCATCCCTTTTTGTGCAGGGACAGCTAAAGACCAGCAGAAATGTCTGGATTATTGTTAGCGGCTGCTCCAGGCACATGACTGGCAATGAGTCCTTGCTTCAACACTTTGAAAGATTTGATAGAGGACCACTTGCCTTTGGTGGAGATACAGGAAGTTACATTACTGGCCGGGGCAAGGTTACAAATGGTAAGCTCAGCATTGAGAAGGTAAACTTTGTCAAGGAGTTGGGATACAATCTTCTGAGTGTGTCCTAATTTTATGACCAAAAACATCACATGCTTTTTACTAAGCCTGAGTGCATTGTTCTCAAGCCCGGGGTTGACATTCCTCAGGAGCATATTTTGCTCAGAGCTCCCAGGAGAGGGAACATGTACAAGATGGATTTGCATGAAACCACTCCCTCTGGAGAAGTGTCTTGCTTTCTGTCTAAAGCAAATAGTGATGAGTCTTTCCTTTGGCATAAAAGAATGTGCCATGTAAACTTTAAAAACATGAATAAACTGATTAAGAATGATTTGGTAACTGGAATGCCAAAGAAAGAGTTTACAAGTGATCACCACTGTGTTGCATGCCTGAAAGGTAAACAACACAAAGTGTCTCACAAGCCAAAGGAAATGAACTCTATCACTACTCCCCTACACTTGTTACATATGGATCTGTTTGGCCCCACCAGTGTAATGAGTCTAGGAAGGACCTCATACTGTTTGGTGATCACAGATGACTTCATAAGATTTACTTGGGTATTCTTCCTTAGAACTAAGGATGAGACCCCTAAAATTTTGAAAAGTTTCATTCTGAGAATTGAGAATCAATCTGATCACAAGGTCAAGATCATAAGATGTGATCAAGGAACAAAATTTAAAAACCAAATCCTTGATGCATTTTGTGATGAAAAGGGTATATCAAGACAATATAGTGCCCCCAGGACTCCTCAGCAAAACGGTGTTGCTGAGAGAAGAAACAGGACACTTATTGAAGCTGCAAGAACCATGTTGTCTGACTCTAAACTGCCCATCACCTTCTGGGCAGAGGCTGTTAACACAGCCTGCTATGTGTAGAACAGAGTTTTGGTAGTTAAGACATAGTAAGACTCCTTATGAACTATGGCATAAAAGGAGACCATTTATTGGTTTTCTCAGAACATTTGGATGTCCTTCCACCATCTTGAATACCAAAGATCAAATAGCTAAGTTTGATGAGAAATTAGATGATGGACATTTTTTTGGATACTCTTCTCAAGCTAAGGCTTACAGAGTGTACAATCTCAGAACTAGAATCATTGAGGAGTCAGCCAATGTAACTTTCAATGAACACACACCCTGTGTGAAAGGTTCTGGTCCGGATTGGCTATTTGATCTTGATTTAGTTACCAACTGTTTTAACAAATCTTGTGAGAATGTTTTAGGATCTATGGATAACAGGTCAACAGAAGATCCTGACCCAAGATTTGAGCTGAGAAGACTAAACAAGAAGACTACTTCAGCTCCAATGGTGACTAACGCTGTCATAGAGGCTCCAATCAGCACAAGCATGACAAATACTGTTGATTCAACTGAATTACCCTTAAATTCCAGTTCAGAGGCTCAGAATTCAAGAGAAGGAACCTCTAATGCAGGAAGAACTGGTGGTGGTGACAGTGATCAAGATTTTCTTGATGCTGATAACCACTCCATTGAAGACAACATCAATGATGTCACACACTTATTGGATCAAGTTTCTCTTGATAAGTATGCTGATGTGGTGGGGGACTCTTCTTTGCCAGATCAAAATTTCTCTAATCTTGATCTGTCCAGCCAACTTGTTGTGATCCCTCAACTCAGGATCCACAAGTCACATCCCACCACAAATATCATTGGAAATGTTAACTTAGGGGTGAGAACAAGAGCACAAACTCATGACAGTCATGTTTGTCTACATTCTTGTTTCTTATCCTAATTTGAGCCAAAGAAAGTTGATGAGGCTCTAAAGGATGGAAGCTGGATTGAAGCAATGCAAGAAGAATTACTTCAAAACAAAAGACAGAAGGTTTGGAACTTATGCCCTCTTCTTCAAGGGAAGACTGTTATATGTGCCAAGTGGGTTTTTAGGAATAAGAAAGATGATAGAGGGATTATCATCAAGAACAAGGCAAGACTAGTTGTCCAAGGATACACTCAAGAAGAAGGAATTGACTATACTGATGTCTTTGCTCCAGTAGCTAGACTCGAAGCTGTAAGAATATTTCTGGCTTATGCTGCATATAAGGACTTCAAGGTCTACCAGCTTGATGTGAAGTTTGCCTTTCTCTATGGGGTGATTGATGAAGAAGTCTATATTAGACAACCACCTAGCTTTGCAGACCCGAATCATCCTGATTATGTCTGTATGCTTGATAAAGCTCTACATGGGCTATATCAGGCTCCAAGAAAGTGGTATGAGACACTATCAACATACCTATGTCAGCATGGATACAAAAGAGATACTATTGATAGGACTCTCTTCATCAAAGAAACAGGAAACGACACATTGCTAGTTAAAATATATGTGGATGACATCATCTTTGGTTCAACTAATCCAAAGCTCTACACAGACTTTGAGATGCTGATGAAGAACAGATTTGAAATGAGTGCCATGGGGGAACTCAATTTCTTTCTGGGTATTCAAGTGTAGCAAGTTGAAGATGGCATCTTCATAAATCAGTCAAAGTATGTTCAGGACATACTTACAAGATTCAAGACGACTGACTGTAAGGTTGCAAAAACACCCATAGCTAGAAATCACTCCCTTGGTCCTGATCTTGAGGGAGAGTCTGTTTATGAACATCTCTATAGGGCCATGATTGGGTCACTCATGTACCTTACTGCTAGCAGGCCTGATATTATGTTTGCTACATGCATATGTGCCAGATATCAAGCCAACCCCAAGATGACACACCTTATCACTGTCAAAAGGATTCTTAGGTATCTCAAAGGTGCTCCAAACTTAGGCCATTGCTATCCAAAGAATTCTGACTTCAGTTTGTATGCATATACAGACAGTGATTATGGTTGTTGCAATATGACTGCAAAGTCAACCTCTGGGGGATGTTAATTTCTTGGTGGAAGGATAGTCTCCTAGTAATGCAAGAAACAATCCTGTGTGTCTGCATCAACTGCTGAAGCTGAATACATTGCTGCTGCAAGCTGCTGTGCTCAAGTGCGTTGGATTCAGAATCAGATGCTTGATTATGGATTCAACTTCAAGGAGACTCCCATCCACATAGACAACAACAGTGCTATCTCTATTACACAGAATCCTGTGCAGCACTCAAGGACCAAACACATCAACATCAGGTATCATTTGATTAGGGATAACTTTGAAAAGGGTTTGATAAAACTAATCAAAGTTAACACAAATGAACAATATGCTGATCTGTTCACAAAGGCTTTTGATGAACAGAGATTTAAATATCTTGTATCAGCTATTGGGATGATTAACTTTGAATAGATTTTCTGAAATAACTTATTCAAATTTTTCTCCTAAAAATTATGTGTCCTAAGTTGTCTATTAGCTCACCTTATAAGCCCAGTTTTCTTTGGAAGAAAATAAAATTTTAAACTGATATTCCTTAGAATGATAAAAAAATTTACTTTCGGAAGAAGTGAAATTGTCTTCGGAAGAAATTTTGAAGTATCTTCCTAAGCTTAAGTCTCTTATAAACAATTTAATGTATTTTAAGAACAAATTTCTTCCGAAAGCAATTTAGTCTCGGAAGACTTACTCATTTCTTCCGAAGTCAAAATTTTCAAAATTCTTGGGGATATCTTCCGAAGCATAATTTACCTTCGGAAGCTTTGTTTCAAATCTTCCGAAGCCACAATTGTCTTCGAAATTTATTTTCTACTTCCAAGAAAACTAACTTTTTGGGCGCTTTTTGAAAGTAGGACCCACATCCGGATTACAAAGTTTATCTTTTCAGTTAACTTTGTCTCAAATCCAGTGTATATCTTTCCAAACGGTTCTCTTTCATCTCACCTCTCTCATTGATCTTTAACCTAACTTACCCCAAATTTCATCTTCTTCTACCTTCCTTCACTACAAAGCTTCCAAATGGCCAACCCTGATCGTCGTAACGACCCGGATTTCTCCATGCACCTGCATAGGCAACACAACCAAGTTGCTCTGTAAGACCCTGAGAAGGATCCAAGCTTCTCAGGTGTTTGTAGGTTTCTTTCTTTGTCTCATTACTACACCTCCATTACAATCGATCCTCCTCTCTATGAGGATCAATTGCTTGAGTTCTGGCGGACCTGTCAAGAGGTTACCACAGACGGGGAGAAGGCACTGTCTGCCACAGTGCAGGGGAGGACACTGTTCATCACTCCAGCCATCATAAACACCCATATTCAGCTGGATGATGAGGAAGGTGAAATGTCCTTCCCAAAGACTGCTATAAACCATTCTTTTGAGCAGGTGGGATATGAAGGAGACTTCACAGTCAAGACCTTCAAGAAGGGGAGGGTATTATACCAATGGAATCCATGTTGTTATCCACAGCCTATCCAACAAACATGGAGGATGGGACCAGATTCCAGAAGACCTTTCCTTCATTGTCCATGGGATGGTTCAAGGGGTCAAATTTAGGTACTCTCAGTTTGTTTTTACAAATTTACTTGCAAATTTGGACTCCTTAGAATATTACATGTTGCCCAGGTATGTTCAACACATTCTCAACTGTGAATTGGGACCACAGTTGAGGGGAACAGGCAATGTTCTTAAACTTGCACATATGAGGCCCGGTATTTTCAAAACAATGAAAAAGCCATTTGTTGGGTTCTCAGGGGTAGAAACAACCCTAGTTCAGAAAATGTTTGAGCTCATTGCTCAGGGTGACATCCTAGCAGCACCAGCTAGTGATGAACCAACACCCTCCACTTCTCAACCACCATCAAGGCCAAACATTACCATCACTTACACCAGAAAATCCAAACGAATCCCTACACCTGCTTTTGAGCATGTGCAGGCCCCCATATCACAACCTACACAGGAGGAAGTGGACACTAGAGCAACCACTTCCCCTGAGGAGCAAACCACTCCCATCTTTGCAACTATCAGTGCTGAGGTTCCTCATGCTCAGTCTGATGAGCTCACACCCTCTCAAATAGCCTTAAGCCATCACTCTAAGTCTCAACACTCTAGTGATCAACCTTCAGGGGAAAGTTACCATCCCCAGTCTCTTGATTTAAATCAACAACTTCCTAGCCTTGACTTCTACTCTGATGAAGATTTGGGTTTCAGTGAGTACCACGAGTCTCTCCTCTCTTCCCACACTCAAGGAGCGATGAGTGCTCCTACCACACCCATCTCTAGCCCACATCAGACGCCCTAAACTGAGGTAGATCTTCAGATTGTCCAAGAGATCCATCAGATTGTCCAGGAGATCCATATGGCAGAGGCTATCACTGTTGCCAGTGATAACATCACTAGGACCTCTACCATGGCAACCCAACCTCTTGACACTTCTCTTGAAGATGTCATTGGGCAGGGGAAATACAGCAGCCAAGAAACCTATGCTGGTGATGAGGGAGAAGACTCAGGTCCAATCCTCTCATCCCCTAATGATTCTTCATCTGAAGATGAGGGGAGTCTGCAACAAAAGATGCACAAACTTTCAAACATGTGCACCTACTTTGTGTCAAAGATAGCTCACCTGGAATCTCAGGTGACTATCTTGCAGAAAAGGATCAATGACCAGCAACTTGAGATCACCGATCTCAAGGGTAAGCTCCCTGAGAGACCAATGAGATCAACTCATTCAGGTCCACAAGAACCTGTGGATGTCATGGATAAACTCCTAGCTCACCTATGCAACAGGGTGATGCTACCAAAAAGGGGGAGAAAATCCTAACAATCATAGAACTTGGGAGTTCCTCTCGGAGTATAGACATAGAGGACTCACCATCCTCTCTTGCAGTTGTCCATACTTAGCAACCTCCTCTAGACAGTGATCTACATTTGTTAATACTACAACTGTTTGAGGAGGGAGTACCAAGAGCAATGTCTACCCCTTCTGAGAACCCAATCTGGGGTTGGGGGTATGACAGTGAAAGGAAAGCTCTTGTACTCTCTAGAGCTCAGGGTCAACTAGAAATCTTAAACATTTCAAACCTGAGTTTCTATGAGGGTATAAATCTGGTAGATCTGGCACTTGTCAACCCAAGCAATAACAGACAAGCTGCCAGACTAGCCAGTAAAATTTAAGATTGGGTGCTGGAAGAATTCAAAAGGAGATCAGCATGATATAGACAGAGACTAGCAGTGGAAGCCTTTGGTCAACTGGATGTTGAGGTGGACCCTAAGATTAGCTTCAAAGGGAAAGCCTTGACTGAAGGCCCAGAGGCTGAAACTGTGAACCTTGAGACAACATCTCCTCCAGCACCCCATACCCTCAGTGAGGCACCAGCTGGTGATGGTGCATCACAACCTCTCTCTGGCCAGTGCTTGTCTACTGAACCAAGCAATGAAGGCCAAAGCTCTCCTCAGCCTATGGCATACAAAGGCAAAAGAAAACTCACTGCTGAGGAGATTGAAGAAGAAAAAAGAGAAAGGAAGAGGAAGCTAAGGGGAGAGAGTTCTAGTGGTTCCCCAGGATTTATGCAAGCTGCAATCAGGGCTGCCCCTATTAAACACTCAAGAAGATGAACTAAGGGCAGCCAGACTCAATTATCTGGGGACAAGGAACTACAATGTTGATGAACTCATCTCTCTCCCCTTAGATGAGTTAAATAAACTGGCAGACACAGAGCTGTCAAAGGAGAGAAAGGAAGCTGAGGATGCAGCCTTAAACCTCAAACACAAAGAAGAATTGAGGAGGAAATGGCTTTATAAGGACATTCCTATTCTCTCCCCAGTTCAGGAAAGTCCTGAGGAAGAGACTGTGGTTGCTGAACAACCTCAAGTAGTTGATGAAGAAGAAAGATTAAAGATGATCAACTACTTGAGTGCCACAGGTCTCTATCAGGCACAAGCACTTCTTCCCTTGCCATATGACTACATCTTATTTGAATATAACAAGCAGCTAGAAGAGAGAGCTAAAAGAGAAAAACAAGCTGCTAGAAAGAGGCAAAGGGAAGAGACTGCTAAATCAAGAGGCATCATCCAGAAAAGTCTGAAAAAGTCTGCAGATAGGCAGAAGATGATGAGCTTCTTGAAGCTTTATGGGTTCTCCGGAAGGAGGCTTGGTCCCATGTCTCTATCTACAATGAATGAGCACATAAGGATGATCAAGCAGAAGATTAAAAGGGGAGAGCTTGTGGATCTTCATTCATCATCAAGTCAAGCTCAACCTGAAGTTGAGGTAAAGGTGGAACCTACAGAGACAACACCACCTGCACCTAAAGCTACACAACAGCCAACTTCATCTTCTGACCTACAGCAGGGTTCTCCTCCCTCTCCTTCTGAACTTGGGAGAGAGGAGATCCCAACTGAGAGGGAATCCACTGAAGAACCTGGTAGAGAAAACCAACCCTCTCAGTCAAAATCATCTGGGAGAAGAAAGAGGATGGTCAGAAGAAGATCTACTAAGAAGAAAACAAGAAAGGCATCCTCCTCCCAACCTCAGGATGAGTCAGAACATCCTGAGGAAGTGCATGTAGAGGGCTCTCAACCAACTCCCATCATGGTAGAGCCTCTCTCTGTTGGAAGACCAATTATATCCTGGGCATTCAATGAAAACCCAGATAGATGGTATGTCACTAGAGATCAGGGAGAACAACATATCTACTTCACTAGTGATATGCTTGAACTCCCTCTGCATGATCTCTATGACATGAGAAGGTACTTCATGAGTCTGAACAATCCTGATCTACTGATGAAGAAAGGAGTTCTGACGCTTCTCATGTGGACTATCCCAATTTGAAGACCTCTCTGTTTTGGTAGCATCAGCCTAGGGGGAGTTTGTAGGAACCTCTGAGGTTAAGAGGCTGATGCAACCAAAGGATCAGCCAAAAGATACCAAAACAACCAGGTCTTCCAACATGCACTAAGGAACAAAGAAGAACTAACTTCGGAAAATTTACACATAGAAAGAAGAATGCCAAGTGTGAAATCTTCTGAAGGATAAGTTCTGAAGAAAATGATAAGGAAGCTTTACACTAAGTGTCAAGTCTTTCGAAGCCAAAGACTCAACTCTTCCGAAGTATAAAGATGAAGTCTTTCGAAGCTCTCAAGACAAAGTCTTCCGAAGCTGAATAAATATAAGACTGAATTACCTTTAGAAGAGAGAGAAAAGTCACATTTCCCATCAACTTTATCATAAAGCAACCATCTGTCCGCTGCCCACTCTGGTGGTTCACCAACTATCATCAGTTGGTGAAACTCCCATGCGTTATGATAAAGTAGATAAGGTCTTTGTCTGCAAATTTCTGTATTTGTTTCTTTTTGGACTTTTGTAGTAGAAAAGTCAAGTGAGCTATGGCCTATCATAGTCACTAGTCAAAAGGCAATCTGTCTTTTGACTTTAGGCTGATCTTGTTGTCTAGATTAGTCACTTTCCAACTGTCTTTTGAAAATTGATGGTTGTAGGATTAGTATAAAGTGTCTAAGGTTCTTGTATTTAGAAAGCAGTGCAAACACTTGTAATAGGACTTGAGAAGCAATATACTACTTCCTTGAAAACTTATATCTTGTGTTCTTGTTCTTTACTTACTTGTGTTGTGCATTGCATCATCTGTAAGAGTTCTCAGTTCCCTATTTGAACTGTTAAGTGATATTAATATCCTCCTAAGTGTGTTAACTAAGTGTTAAGAACCCTTTAACGGTCCTGCAACCTGCTATCCTCTAAACACTATAAGATTCAAACAACAACATGGTTATTCAAGGTAATAGCTCAGTTTATGTCAAGTATAGTAAGTCCCTAATTATAGTGGCCAATTGTGATTTGCCACTTACTTTACTCTTCATCCCCCAAGCATTTCCTATCCTGACTATAACAGTATCCAAATCTATAAGAGCACATAAATCAAATAGCTCACGCACATAATATCGGTTAACCTTAAGAAAGTAAATTACCTGATGGCACGTAGCTACATGGGGGCATCCCTCCATTTGGTCCTATTCTCAGTTTAAGTTTAGGTTTTGAAAATATTTACCCATTTCTCTAAAACTTTGGTTCTGATACCAACTTGTAAGGCCCTGTTCCTGAGAACCCCACAGTTGGTCAATCACAACCTCATTTATATCAAACCATATCAAGATTTATTAAGTAATAAAATATTGCAATGGAATAATTCATCAAAAACCATTTCATGCTTTAATAAACACATTTGCCAAGTAATACATCATTGTTTACAAGATTACAAAATATCACTTAGTTGTATTACAAAACAATATCATTATTTTTGCATGAGATGGATGCCAGTCTTGCCCGCCAAGTAGCTTCTCCCTCGTGCCATCCTCAGCAACAAGTTACCTGCCAACTGAAAATGCATGAAAAGTCAGCGTTGCTGAGTGAGTTTTAGTTTTATATAATAAAATACTTTACCTTTAGTAAAAACCTTTCCTTTACTTTTTTCGTGATCACACAACATACATACATCTTGATAATATCATTATTATCTATTATCATCGTTCATAATCATTCATTTCGCACTTTTTTCATTATCTTTCACTTCTATCTAGATCCTGTCATAAGCTATACCCCATCATTAGGCACGAAGCCTCCTCAGTCTTGGGGTTAAGTGATAAGGATCTCATTTCACACGTATGGATCAGTCACCAAGACTGACCCCCCTGTGTGCACACCCTCATGGGTTAGCCAAGATCGCACGCTACATTGCACACAGTTGAGCTAACAACTCATCGTTGAGTTGTGAACCTCTTTAAATTTGCTTGCAAGACTTTACATTCTTTTATTATGTTCCACTTTTCATTATCTTTAATCTTTCACTTCTTTTATGATAATACATTACGTACAAGAGCATTAACACACCACGTAAAGTCACGATAATACGTAATAAGGAACATCAATAACAAGCCACAAACATGCATAAAAAGAACAAACATAACTCACCAAAACATTCCAGAGCTTAATCATAAATTTCCATTTTTCCTAAAATTTCAGAAAAATTCTAAGGCAACTTAGGCGCATGAGCACTATGCAGGCGCATGGGCACTATGCAGGCGCATGAACAGTTGGGCGCATGGGGAAAAACTTAGGCGCATGGGTACTATGCAGGCGCATAAGCACTATGTCAGCGTATGGATACTTGGGCACATGGGAAAACATAGTCGCATGAGCAAACACATAGGCGTATGGGCAAAAACATAGGCGCATGGGAACTATGCAGGGGCATGAGTACTTGGGAGCATGGGAAACTTAGGCGCATGAGCAACACATAGGCATATGGGCAGTTTGGGGGCATGGGCACTATACCAGTTCTAACTTATGTAAATTTTTAGTTCCCGATCATCATCCTTACATAATCCTAGTCCAAATCTAGCATACTAAGCTCATAAAACAAGCATACAACCATATAATTCAGTCAAACATTCACAAACACATATACCCACTAAAAACAGAGGTGATACATACAGTTACATACTAAAAGTTGCAAAATAATAGTTTACATGCATTTCCAGCCCCAAAACAAATTTAAAAACAAAACATTCGGGGTTCTAGAACTCACCTACAGTAGCCTTCAAGTAAAACTCCTCCAAACTCGAGAGCACTTGGAGTTCAAACACCTAAACACACCAAAAACACCCAATTGAAAATAGAGAAACACATAAGACTCGGTCTACAAGCTAAAAACCCAGCTGAAACCGAACAAAACACACAAAATCTCACCTTCTAGCAATCTTCTTCTTCTTCTCTCTAGAAAACCGATGAAACTCTTATTTTCTTCTTTTTCTGCTATCGAATGCAGTTGGTGAGCAGAGGGAGTGGGCAACCATGCCCAGTTTTAAACATAATAATATTAAAGTTTGCCTCTTGCACAACTTTAACCCCTTAACTTGGGTTATTTCACATTTATTTCTTTATACTTCTCTTTTCTTTTCTTTTTTCTCTCTTTTTTTATAAAAATTTCCGGGTGTTACAAATTGTCAAACATTGACTACCTTGTTAGTTTAAATAATGGGATGAAGGTCACCTAACCAATATTTAAATGCAACGTTGGATTCTAGATTTTAATTATTAATTGTCTATAAGACATAAAAGGGTATTAATAATTAAAATTTTATAATCGAAAATACTAAAATTGAACTTTTTTAAATTGTGTAGATGGCCACCAACCACAACGCAATCACCCCGACCGTCCATAACCTATCACTAAGAACCATCCTGGTAAGGGATCGTCTCAACCACAACAACTTCATGGATTGGTATTGAAACTTGAGAATTATTCTCAAGCAAGAAAAGAAATCCTATGTGTTGCACAATCCTATTCCCGATGAACCCAACATTAATGATGAAGATGCCTACAACGATTGGATTAAGCACACTGAGGATTTGCTACAAGTTTCTTGCCTCATGTTAGGAACCATGATTCTCGAACTCAAAAAGGACTTGGAACATCATGGAGCATACGACATGATTACCCAATTGAAGGAAATGTTCCATCAACAAGCAAAGGTGGAACGCTTCGAAACGGTTCGAGCGCTTTATGCATGTCGGATGGAAGAAACCCAATTGGTGTCATCTTATGTACTTAAGATGAAAAGCCACATTCTCGAAAGGCTTAATTGTCCCATCTCTAAAGAGTTGGCCACGGATTGGATCCTCAATGGTCTAACGAAGAAATTTGAGACATTTGTCATAAACTATAACATGAACGGATGGGACAAAAGTATTAGGGAACTTCATGCAATGCTCAAAACAGCCAAAGCGAGGATGGGAAAGTGGGTTTTACCGGTTGACACGATCAATGAGGGTGGCAATAAGAAAAGGCATCACCCCAAACCCAAGGCAAATATTGCCAAAGGCAAGGGACACATCAAAGGGAAGGGTAAAGGAAAGGCTAAAGCGGAACCACTAAAACCTAATCTAAAGAAGCCAAAAGTTACCGAGAACGATTCATGCTTTGAGTCTGGTGAGATAGGACATTGGAAGAGGAATTGTCCAACCTATCTCAAAGAGTTGAGAAAAAGGAGGGATGCAGGGCAGACCTCAGGTACAACATTCATGATTCATATTGAACTTAATGTTATTTCTTCAAACACATGGGTATTAGATACCGGATGTGAAACTTATATTTGCAATTTGTTACAGGGTTTCAAAAGAAATAAACATTTTAAGAAGGGAGACACTGGTCTCTACATGGGCAACGGAGCAAAAGTTGAAGTCAAAGCCCAAGGAGACTACATTTTGAATCTTCCAAGTGGTTTGGAAGTTATTTTAACAAACATTTTGTATGCTCCTAGTTTGACTAGAAATATTATTTCTGTTTCTCTTCTAAGACAATATGGTTACGTTTTGAAGTTTGTTGACGATGGTATTTGCATTTTTATGGATAATGTGCTTTATTTTAAGGCTATGCCTTCTAATGGCATTTATGAATTAGTTCATGATGACACATCATTTGATAACTCGTTGCACCAATCAAGAACCAAGAAACTCAAAATGAGTTTGAGTAAGACATATCTTTGGCATTGTCGTCTTGGTCACATAAACAAGAATCGCTTTCAAACACTTCCAAAGAATGGTCTTTTGGGAGCAAATGAAGATGTTTAATTTGATAAGTGTGAATCTTGTTTACAAGGAATGATGACAAAGGAACCCTTTAGTGGCACTAACGAGAGGGCAAAACATTTATTAGGAATCATACATTCATTTGAATGCGGTCCTTTTAAAGCAATGACAAGGAATGGTGAAAGATACTTCATTACCTTCATCGACGATTATAGTCGTTATGGTTATGTGTACTTGCTGAGACACAAAGATGAAGCTTTTAAAATGTTCAAAATCTTCAAAAATGAAGTAGAAAATCAACTCAACAAAACAATCAAAGTTCTTCGTTCGAATAGAGGAGGTGAATACCTTAGTGATGCCTTCCAAGATCATCTTAGGAGTTGTGGGATAATCTCATAACTTGCTCCACCCGAAACAACACATCACAATGGTGTGTCTGAGGGGAGAAACCAAACCCTATTGGATATGGTTCAATCTAAGATGGCTAGAAGAACATTGCCTCTATTATTTTGGGGTATCGCATTGCTCTCCGCGACTCGTATACTGAATATGGCCCCAACCAAGAAAGTGGATAAGACACCTTTTGAAATATGGCATGGAAGGGTTCCATCATTATCGTATTTAAAGGTATGGGGTTGTGAAGCTTATGTTAAACGGAACACCCTAAACAAGTCAGAAGGCCGATCCACTAAGTGTACCTTTGTAGGATATCCTAAAGACTCTATGGGATATTACTTCTACAATCCAATAGCAAAATGTATTCATTGCTCAAAAGGCTGAGTTCTTGGAAACTAAGTTCCTTATGGAAGGAACTACTAATACAACAATAGAACTTGAGGAGGATCAAGAACCACATGCCGATACACGTTTGGTTGATATTAGCAATCAACAAGAGGTTGTTGAAAATGGTTAAGTGGTTGATCAATACACACAAAACTTTTGCAGATCCGGTAGAATTGGTAATCCACCCGAAAGATATGGATTTTTCATGAATGGATGCTATGTAGTTGACTCAGATAAACCAACTACATACCATGATGCAATGTCAAATTCCGATTATGACAAGTGGCTTGAATCCATGAACGTAGAGATGCAATCCATGTATGACAACCAAGTATGGGAATTGGTTGTGCCACCGCATAACTCCAAACCGATTGGATGTAAGTGGGTTTTCAAGAAGAAAACCAATATGCATGGAAACTTAGGTACTTATCAAGCAAGACTTGTAGCAAAAGGTTTCACTCAAACTCAAGGGGTTGATTATGATGAGACCTTCTCGCCTGTGGCAATGCTAGAGTCGATTAAGATACTATTTGCCATAGCCGCATATTATGACTATGAGATTTGGCAAATGGATGTCAAAACTAATTTCCTTAATGGACATCTTGAAAAGAATGTCTATATTGTTCAGCCCGATGGTTTTGTCGATCCACAACATCCTAACAAACTAAGAAAGTTAAAGAAATCAATCTATGGATTGAAACAAGCATCAAGAAGTTAGAATCACCGTTTCGATGAAAAGGTCAAGAAATTTGGATTCCTCAAGAATGCTGATGAAGCATGTGTGTATAAGAAGGTGTTAGGATCAGTGATCTAAGTTTGATCAATTAGAGTTGAATCACAGCGGAATTAGAGCAAGAATTAAGCAAATATAGCAAGAACACAATAAATATTCAATGGAACAGTACACGGTTATATAGATATAGGGTTTTCTGCAAAGGGATAATAACATTCATGCACACATGCTACATGCTTCGTGTGGCGGCTGCTAGGTTTTCCTAAGCTGCACCGATTACAATTAGGTCAGCATTCCTTATATATAGGAATGTGACGTCTGCTGATGTCACTTGATAGTGACATCTAACAGAATTATTACAAACTACTGAAAGTAAGCAAACTACTGAGAATGTTCACAACAACTGAGAACATCTCAGATTATTCCAAGTACACGAAGAAACATAAAACTACTGAAACTACAAGTACAGAAAGGAAACTACAACTACTGAAAGGAAACCATCACAACTACTGAAGAGGTCTTCTTCAGCTGTTGTGACAATCATCTGAAACTTGGTCTTCAGTCTTTGTCTTCAGCTTTTTCACTTCAGACTTTGTCTTCAGCTCTTTCACTTCAAACTTTGTCTTCAGCTCTTTCACTTCAGACTTTGTCTTCAGCTCTTTCACTTCAGACTTTGTCTTCAGCTCTTTCACTTCAGACTTTGTCTTCAGACCTTGTTATCAGCTGATGTCTTCAGCTGTTGTAGACTACTTCAGTTGTTGTAATATCCGTGGGACTTAAAGGTTTTTCTGATCAGGCTCATTGGTTCTTTTGGTCCAACAAACTCCCCCTGAACCAATGCAGCCATGACCTTTAAGCTTATTGAGGTCCCACTTATTCTTGGCAAAAATACTCTCTTGATCAGCTTTAGAGATATCGGATAAGCACAGGCCAGGGAGCAGGTTTCAGTAGATGTGAATGTCAAAGGATGGAAGGGAACTCTGTCTTGGGGAACTGGACACAGAGCCGTTATCCCAACCATGAAACCTACTTCCCATTGATGAGTCTATAAGACTCTCTGACGTAGGCCTCAAGGAGAACAACTTGTTCCTCCTTAGTGAGTTCTTCTGCTTCTCCTTCGAAGAAGAACTCTGGGCCATAGTACTCTGATAAGTACTTTATCGTCTTTCCATTTTTCAACTCAACAGTTGTTATCTCTCTGTAAGCAAACTCATCTGGGTGAGTCCCTTCTAATAACAACTGGAGTTCATTTTTCTTGATCTCTTCAAGCCTCTTGTATAACAACCCCTTCTTGACCATTTTGTTCTCCATTAGAGTTTGAGGGGTCATCTTTGACTTGTAGGCTCTCTTGAAGTCTTCAAGTATTTCCCAGGGTGAGACTACAATGGCCAACATAATAGCAGCATCTATGGTCTTTCTCACTTGGCCATTGTATCTACTTGGTATGGATTTCTTATGAATTCTAGAACTAACCCTGGGGTCTGGCCAAATCCTTACTCTCTCCTTTTGATATTGAAAGGTATACCTGAGAGCATACAGCCTTTGAGCGTGTTTCTTCATGGCTTGTATAGATGATGACTGAGGAAACTCTTTGTCAATCATCTTCAAAAGTTGCTCATCGTGCTGTTTCTGCTGTTCTTCTTCTTCAATCTTAACTTTCACCATTTGCCTCTGAAAGTCTGGTGTGATCATTTGTTGACTTCTGGGCTCAGGTAATTTTAGAACAGCAGAGATTGGCAGACTATCTTCTTCATCATCTTCTTCTTCTTCTTCTACCATCCTCAACACCCTTCTCCTCCTTCTGGGTGCATCACTGGATGTGGTTTGAGGTGGTTTTTGGGGTAAGGGAGTTGGTTTTGAGGGTTGAGTTGATTTGGAGAGTTGTGGGGTTGGTTGTTTTTGAGAGGGAGTTTGGGAAGGCTGATCTAGCATTTTTATGGTGAGTTTGGCTTTGGAAAGCTTGGCCATATCAGTTCTCTTCCCAGCACCTGCTTCGTCTAAGGCTTCTATAATCAACCCCTTGTTGAATTCTTCAGAAGCACAGATTCTGGTGGTTATTGTCAGAATACTGTCTCTGGTCCATGATTTAATCTCAATTAATGATCTTCCCAAGTATTTTGCAATAAACCGGATCATTATCTCCAACCTCTCCCTTTCCATCACACTATAACTGGCCCATCTTTCTTGTATCTCATTGATCTCCAGCCTTCTGATCTCAGTGTCTAATGTGGCTGTATCAAAGCCCTGTCTGAAGAGTTGATCTATTATTTTGTCCATTGATCTGCTGTGAGCTTCATCAGCTTCTTTAATCAGTTCTTCCAATGATTTCTCTTCATCAGGCTTTTGAGTTTCAGCACTTTTCTTTCTCTTGTATGTGATCAGCTGTTTTTCCTGTTCTTTTTCTTGTTGTTTCTCCTCTTCCACTCTCTTTCTCTTTCTTTCTTTCACTGCCTTAGACTCCCCCTTTTTGGGTGCATTGGGTTCAGGGGTATGAATGGCAGAAAGCTTCTTTTGCACAGCATCATCAACAAGTGTTTTTAGAGTCGAGGAGATCCTCTCATCAATGGCTTTATGTACAATCTCATTGATGATGGGAGTGATGAGAGGTAAGGAATTTTGAAATGTAGCAACCATCTGCTCAGAGGGGTTCTGTCCCTGAGAGGTGGTGTCAACAACAGTGGCTGGTGGATCAGTTGAGTGAAGTGGCGGAGTGTTTGGGAAACCTTCAGATGAAGGTGCCATCTGTGGGTTTATTGGGGCAGATGGACTTTGATCCTGAGACATTTTGGCAAGCAGTTCTTTGAGTCTGCTCACCTCAGCCTCAAGGATTGTGTTATGGGCTAAGACATCATAGAAAAAGCCCAGGTCATCATCAGTTTTTGCGGAATCACCTTACCTCCTGATTGAATCAGGATGTACATGCCTGAGTGTAGATCAGTTGTAGCATGTGCCCCTTGTTCTTGGTTCTGGGGACTTCCTGCCTCAGGACTGAGTCCTTCATCAGCAGTTGCCTCTGGTGAGGTCTTAGAGATGTTACCAACTTCATCCTGGTCATTTGCTGAATCAGTAGAAGTGGCAGCCTCACCAGATGTTCTAACCTCCTCCTCTACACGGGGAGATTGAACATTATAACCCCTGTGTTGTGGGTTATCAGCAGCATTTTGGTCCTCTTCCTCAGCTGTTGAGGTTCTCCCCATTGTAATTGGTGTCTGGGGAGGAGGAGAGGAATGCAGCTGACTCAACACTTGTGCAACAATAAATGTTGGGCTTTGAGGGGCGGTTGCATTTGGAGATAGGGTTGAAGCAGATTGCACCCGGGGTGACTGGTGCTCTTCAATGGTAACCTTCTCAATTGAGATAGGTTCCAGCATTGTGGTATCCCCAATTTTGGTTGCATCAGGATCCTGTTGAGAGGATGCCTGAGCGGCTACGGTTGGTGGAGTCTTGGACACTACTGGGGGGTTAGAACCAGTAAGTGTTTCCTGTATTGGTGTTACAGGGGCATCCTCAGGGGACTCATCTCCCTGAGTAGCCTTTTTGGGCTTTTTGGTTTTGGGTTTGGTGGGGACTTTGGATCTGGAAGTGGAGGCTGTGGGTTCCCGCTGCTTGGGTTTGAGCAGCCGGGCAGCCCCTTTCATTGTAGGGTCAGAGTTGTGCCTGGAGTATACTTCAGGCAATACAGCCGGAGCAGGGACTCCAAGGCCAACAAGGCCGTCTGATTTTAGCTGTGTTAAAATTATGGCCATGAGAAACCTGGGATATAATATCCATCTGTTTGCCACAGGTTTCAAGGCCAGATCCTTTAGTTCCATAAACACTATCTCAGAAAAATTTAAAGTTTGGCGTTCAAAGATAGAGTATAATACCTGTTGCCATCGGGAAGACATTTGATCCCATGAAGAGGTTTTTGGTGCAAGGCAGACATTCACCATGTGGAATATAAGACGTTCAGCATCATGGAAGTGCTTCTTCATAATGGTGGTAGCACTTAAGTCTCCTTCATACCCGTTGTTGATGAAAGACATATCGGTTGTGCCTTTCGGGTATTCTGTGACACAGGTGGCATCATGTAGATCTAGGGTTTGTCGAATGATGTCCGGAGTGATGACCACCTGTTTCTGGTTGACCAACGACTGGAGAGTGATTTGGCTATCATTCTCACTAGTTTGCACGGAGACGTTGGTCCAGAACTGGCTTAGGGAATCGGGGTATATGGTAGGATTCAGAAGAAACGCGGTTCGGTACTGGGAATCTACCATAAGATCGATGGCGTTATCAAATTTGTTCCAGAAGGCCGATTTCGAGAGGTAGGCAACACAGTTGTGTCTGGGTTTGAGTTTCATGGTCGCCATTGGTGAGAGAGTGAAAGGATGGAAAACGGCTAATGAAACGTCTGAAAGTAGGTTTAGGTATTTATAGGGTAAGAAAAAAGGCTGATATAAAACGACTGAAAGTGTGGGTGTTGTAATCAGTTGTTTGAAAACAACTGAAGACCTGGTTTTAACTTTCAGAAGTTGTAACAACTGAAGACTTGGTATTAGTCATCACTAGTTGTGAAACTACTGAAGACATGGTTTTGGCTTCAGGTGTTGTAACAACTGAAGACTTGGTGTTGGTCATCAGTAGTTGTGAAACTACTGAAGACATGGTTTTGGCTTCAGTTGTTGTAGAAACAACTGAAGAGAAAATTTTCTCATCAGCTGTTGTCGTCAATTCTTAGCTCATCAGCTATTTCATTCTGACCTCAACACTTCATCAGACTTTGTCTGAGTTTCAGATGTTTCATAGGTCATCAGTACTTATCTGTTATTCTGACATCAGCAGTTGTAACTACAGCAGTAGTTGTAACCACATCAGTTCTTTTCAACAGATGAGTACTTCAGTACTTTTAAGTAATTTAGTCTTCAGTAGTTATGAAAACTACTGAGGATAAAAGAACTGCAGTACTTATTTGTGACAGTAGTATACTAATGCTCATCAGTACTTGTTGACTGAGATCATCAGTAGTTGTCACTTATTGGTAGACCTCTCACTAAACTATTGTGGATCAGCTGATTCATGTTTTTTGAGATTAACATGACCCAGCCTTCTATGCCACAGTTTAGATTCCTGAGGAGAGGCCTTGGAGAACAGGCAAGGATGACCTTTTAACGCAATCTTCTTTGACAAATCCAAGGCATATACTCTTCCTATCCTATTGGCCTTCAGGAGAGTATGTTCATCCAATACCTTGTCAATCAGCCTCAGAACTTTGGAAGACAGAATCCGGCAGTTCTGGCTTGTGAAAAGTGCAACATGCCCTTTATCACACATCTGACTGACACTCAGTAGATTATACTTGAGATTCTCCACATGGTTAACATCATCAAATCTGATTTCTCCATTTGACACAAATCCTTTCCCGATGATGTAACCCTTAGCATCATTTCCAAATGAGACAAATCCCTTCTTTCCTTGAGAGTAGTCATTAAGAAGAGAACTGCTCCCAGTCATATGCATAGATCCTCCACTGTCTACATACCAGATGCCTCTTTGGCATGCTGAAGAACCCTGCATTTATCATAAGAAACTAGTTAGCTTTAGAGACCCAAACCTTTTTGGTTTTGGGTATGTTTTCATCAACAGATTTAACCATAACTTGTTTCTCATGAGTAACAGCTGATGAAGGTGGAGATGGTGCTGAAATGGAATTCTTAGATTTGGGCTTGGATTTCCTTTTCAGTGGTTTGATCACAGGTGCATCTAGTTGGTTAACTCTCCCCAACAAATGCTGAACCATCATAACAAGTTGTGTCTGATTTGTTGCTAAAGCCTTCAGCTCATTTGACACATCAGTACTTGTTTTTGATGAGTTCCTGTGACCCACCATTTCCTCCTTCTTGAAATTCACAGACTTCGTCTGATGTTTATCATGAGGAACACTATCAGCTGTTTTCTGATAAACCCCATCCTTCTTTTTGGATTTTGGTGAGGCCTTGGGTTTATCAGTTTGAGATGACTGTGGTACAAACTTGGTTTCAAACTCATTTTTCATTTTATTTATCTCTTCTTTAATGAGCTTATCTATGTTGAGTTTGGAACCCTTTTTATACCAGCATTCATCAGATAGATGATTGAATTTACCACATATTTCACATGGCTTATTCTTCATCTTGGATTGATCAACTGCTGAAGTGGAAACTACTGAAGGTGTGATCTTCAGTACTTTCCTCCTTTCAGTACTTGTGTTAAGTACTGAAGGATCGGTAACAACTGAAGACTTGTTCTTCAGCTGTTCTCTATCCGTCCTGAAAGACCGTATGATAGATTCCTCAGCAGTTGTTAATCCTTTTATTTCATCAGATTTGAAATGCTTTTCAGATGTTGTGACTTGCCCTTCAGTACTTGGAGTACTTTGAGGAACAACATCTGAATTTCTCAGCTTCATGCGTTTATCAGCATTTAAACCATCAGGCAATTGATTTGCTGAGATCTTAACACTGACTTCATCCTCTAATTTTGTATTATCATTTGAGGATGAATCACATGATGATGTGGTTTGGAAATTACTTTCACCTTCAGATTTTACTATTGATTTTGAAGTAAAATCAGTAGGTGGTGCATATGATTGTAACCTATTCCAAACTTCACATTTGAAGCTGTTTGCTTGCTGAGAAGCATTTCAAATCCCTTGCAGGATGTTACCCATCGGTCACACTCAACTTGGGTAGCTGCAAGTGTCTCTTTGAGACTTCTGTGGTTCTCGAGTATGACCTCTACCTTAGCCTTTTCATCATTAAGTTGGCATTTAAGCTTGTAAATCTCATCATCTTTGTCATTAAGTGCAGACACATACTCATCTTTTCTTTTGGAAATAGTTTTCTCAAGCTCAAGATTTTGATTGATTAAAGCTACATTTGCCTCTCTAATAGAGACAAAGGCAGCTATGCATGATTCAGAACATAACTTGGCTTTAGCCTCAGAAGATATCTGGGTTACCTGTGAAGATGAAGCATCTGAGCAGGAACCCTCAGTAGACTCCAGGGCCATGAGAGCAAGATTCCCAAAAGGATGTTCACCACCATGTTGACCAGCACCAGCAGATAGTTGCTCATTGAAACCAGAAAGATCATCTGGTAAGCTGCTCCAGTCAACAACTCCTGGTGTGAAGAAGCTGTGATGAGGTTGAGATTGTGATGGAGATGGTTGAGGCTCAGGTAGGGCTTGAGGTTGTTGTACTATAGGGACATGAACTGGATTTGGCTGTGGCATGTAATAGCAGGGATAAGGGTATGGCATTGGACCCTGAGGGACAAAGTATGCAGGAGATTGAGGTTGTGAGTGATGACCAGAACTAGCAGGATGTTGCCCTTTGTTTTGTGAACTATTGCTTGGAAAGGTCACAAAGGGTGCAGAGGAGTTAGATCCAGTTGATCTACACTCTCTTGCAAAGTGCCCAAGCCTGTGGCATTTGTGACACCTCAACTTACTCTTGTCAAAACCAACTTTGGTTTTGCCAGAGAGTCCTGGAAATTTCCTACCAGTTCTCTTGTAGAACTTTTGAGATCTGATATTGATCAGGGCCATTTGGCTCAAAATATCCATCTCTTCTAAATCATCATCAGCAATACCCTGCAAATCATCCATGATAAAGCATAAATTATCACTATTACACCCAGAATGACTGTCAACACCAACAAATGCATGATCAGAACTGTTTGAAGAGAAATCTATATGCTCATCATAATGACTTTTGATCCAGCATATTCTGACTCATGACCGACCAAGGCAGTGTTACCCGGTACAAAGTCATCAGAGAGCTTTCCTGATGATGCCAGTTTCCTTTTCTGCTCTATCTCTCTTTCAAATGTAAGCAGTTTCCCATGGAGTTGGGTGAGAGATAGGCTATCCAGATTTGCACTGGAGCGTAGGACAATGGTGTATGTGTCCCATCTCTCAGGCAGTGATCTGAGGAATCTGTTGTTCATCTGGCTGTTAGTATACTCTTGCTTGACCATTTTCAGTTCAGAGATCAAGCAGGAGAAACGCTCAAACTGTTGAGTCAGTGTCTCACCCTTCCTATGAGAGAATGTCTCATATTGTTGGGCGAGTATTTCTCTGTTGTTTGCTAAGACCTCATCAGTTCCTCCGAATTGTTCCTTCAAAGCATTCCAGAGGTCATGAGCAGTTTCATGATGCATAAGCCCAGAATAGATTTCATTCGGCAGTGCCATGGCCAGAATTCCATGGGCTTTAGCATCAATCTCAAACAGTTTACGATCTTCATCTGAGTATTGCTCCTTCTTCTTCGGAACCATTTGATTGGTCTCCGGATTGTTCACCATAGGCTTGTGTGGACCATGAACCACAGATGTCCAACAACCTGAACTGTTAACAGACAGGTGATGGAGCATTCTTCGTTGCCATATGTTATACTCACTCCTAACCAGCATCGGAGGCTTGGTTGAGGAGCCAGTATTGTGAGGATCATTAGATGGAGTAGTCATTCTCAGATTCAAACCAAATCAATCAAGTTTCAAAAGATTTTGCACAAAAACACAACAAACTCAATAAGAACCAAGAAGAAACTCAAATAAAATAACCAGAAGCAGCAGAAAATCAATCTTTATAACCAGTTCTTGCACATATGCTAATTCGATCAAACTATAGATATCAAAATAGCAGTTTCAATGATCAATTGTTAAACCGATCAATGATTAACCTGCTCTGATACCATTTGTTAGGATCAGTGATCTAAGTTTGATCAATTAGAGTTGAATCACAGCGGAATTAGAGCAAGAATTAAGCAAATATAGCAAGAACACAATAAATATTCAATGGAACAGTACACGGTTATATAGATATAGGGTTTTCTGCAAAGGGATAATAACATTCATGCACACATGCTACATGCTTCGGTGTGGCGGCTGCTAGGTTTTCCTAAGCTGCACCGATTACAATTAGGTCAGCATTCCTTATATATAGGAATGTGACGTCTGCTGATGTCACTTGATAGTGACATCTAACAGAATTATTACAAACTACTGAAAGTAAGCAAACTACTGAGAATGTTCACAACAACTGAGAACATCTCAGATTATTCCAAGTACATGAAGAAACATAAAACTACTGAAACTACAAGTACAGAAAGGAAACTACAACTACTGAAAGGAAACCATCACAACTACTGAAGAGGTCTTCTTCAGCTGTTGTGACAATCATCTGAAACTTGGTCTTCAGTGTTTGTCTTCAGCTTTTTCACTTCAGACTTTGTCTTCAGCTCTTTCACTTCAGACTTTGTCTTCAGCTCTTTCACTTCAGACTTTGTCTTCAGCTCTTTCACTTCAGACTTTGTCTTCAGCTCTTTCACTTCAGACTTTGTCTTCAGACCTTGTTATCAGCTGATGTCTTCAGCTGTTGTAGACTACTGCAGTTGTTGTAATGTCCGTGGGACTTAAAGGTTTTTCTGATCAGGCTCATTGGTTCTTTTGGTCCAACAGAAGGCTAGTGGGAGCATCATCATATTCTTAGTATTGTATGTTGATGACATTCTACTATTTGGAAATGACATTCCAACCATGGAAGGTGTTAAAACCCAGCTTGGAAACTCTTTTTCCATCAAAGATCTTGGTGAAGTTGCCTACATTTTGGGAATAAAGATCTATAGGGATAGATCAAGGTGGTTGATAGGTTTAAACCAAAGTGCATACATTGACAAAATCTTGAAAAGGTTAAAGATGGAGAACCCTAAGAAAGGACTGGTACCTATTCAAAGAGGAACAATATTGAGTGCATCTTAATTTCCAAGCTCAAAGGATGAGCAAGAATGGATAAAAAAAGTCCCATATGCGTCTACTATAGGATCCATCATGTATGCAATGATATGCACTAGACCGGACGTGTCATGCGCTTTATGCATGACGAGTAGATACCAGCAGAATCTAGGAAATGGCCATTGGATGGCTGTTAAGAGTATATTGAAATACCTTAGGAGGACTAAGGATATGTTTCTAATATATGGATCTGGTGAGGAGGAACTCGTCGTAAAGGGTTACACGGATGCGAGTTTCCAAACTGATCGAGATGATTCTCGATCAAAATTGAGGTATGTCTTCATTATGAATAAAGGGGCAATCTCCTAGAAAAGCTCAAAGCAGGATGTGGTAGCCTTGTCCACTATAGAATCGGAATACATCGCCACTTCATTGGCAGCACAAGAAGCTGCATGGTTAAAGAAATTCATTGCCGACCTAAGGGTGGTCTCTGCCATTCAAGGTCCCCTAGTGATCTTTTGTGACAACAAGGGTGCTATTGCTCAAATCAAGGAACCCCGTGCACATCAAAATACAAGGCACATTAAACGGAGATTCAACTACATAAGGAATGAAGTTGAAAAGTGAAAGATATGTATTCGCAAAGTTCACACCGATCAAAACATTGCGGATCTACTCATGAAGCTCCTTGAAAGGCCAAAGCATGAGAGTCATACTTGTGCCTCAGGACTTTGATATTCTAGTGATTGGATTTGATCCATTTAGTATTTGAATAACAGAACAATTTTTTGACTCTTTCATATAATTATGCTATTTTGAGTTATGTTCCATTTTAGCATGTTTAAATCCATGAATATGTTAACTAACCTAGATGTCCGTAGTCAATCATATTTGTGGGAACAAATATGAAGGTAAGACTATTATGAACTTGGTTTGGTGGATATTCATATGGTATGAATATAGAGCAAAAGGTTGCTACCAAAGTACATAGATATTTGTGGGATACAAATATTGGACTGCCCCGCTCTCAAATGTTACTGCATGGAATCTTTGTAATTGATCATAAGTAAATTTGAGTAAAGGCGAATATCATGGTATCCTCCGAACTGAGATACATATTGGGTTTTGATATTCACCAAATATTATACTTTGACCTAGTTCTTCATTGTTCTGAAATATGGACAGTACATAAGGCTAAGTTCAGGTGTGGTACAAGGTGATCGTGAGAAACATATGTAGTCAAGATGGGATTTGTCCCTCTTATTCGTTGAGAGTAAGATGTCTAAGGTCTGCTAAAGTTAAATCAACAGGGAATAATCACTCTGTGTCTCTGGATTTGACATTACATTTGTGATAAAAGGATAAATGATAGATTCACCTTAATCATTTTCAAGTAAAGGACTTGAAGAAGATGATGTTATTGAATGGCACTTTGTCATACGTATTAGGGGTAGTAAACCGTTGTTTGGTGGTATTTGCTACTTGCATCAATCTTCTATGTATCTTGTGCAAGTGGGAGATTGTTGGACTTGGTCAGCCCAAGAAACATATTGAATTGATGTGGCTAGTACGTTATGATCCAAGTCGGGTCATACCCAATAACAAGCTAGAGAAACACCTACAATATTTATTTTATTATATGAGCAAATAAATAAATATTAACACTTAGAGTATTTAGAAATTGGGTTTCTAAATATTTGCACCTGTGAAGTAGATAAATTATATGGATAATTTATATTTAGAGAGAGAATACTTCATTGTTATTTAAATGGTTAAATGACAATGTATATTGACTTATAATGTGTTGTATCTCATACGCATTTACTAATGCGGATGGAGATTACTCATCCGCATTTACTAATGCGGATGGAGATCACTATCCGCATTTACTAATGCGGTTGAACGTTTAAGAAATGCGAATGGAGACCACTCATCCGCATTAACTAATGTCGGGTGTGACATTATGCAACTATGTGATCTTGGATGCTTAACATAAATAATAAGTCAACAAGAAAATGAATGTTTTAAAAGATTTGAGAGGGATAGGGGCCGTCCCCCATCTTGTCTCTCTCTTCCTTTAAAATTTCATTTTCCAAGGGCATGCAATAACAATGATTTCTATCATCTCTACTCTTTTATATACATAACCACATGCAAAGTGAAAAAATGATACTGGCCTTCTGCTCTTTTTCTCTTTCGACCGAGAACAAAAGCAGAAGAACGGTTCCTTCAAGTGTTGAGAAATCCTAGCAACAAAGGGTGTTCGTTGGAAGCTTGGAAGGTAGACTTGCTTGAGGCTTTCTTCTTTGGAGGCTTTCATTCCATACTCATTTTCCTCTAATTCCTTGCAAGAGGTAGTTTGCTGAAACACTCTATGGTTGTTTTGTAAGCATGTTTTTCATATATCGATCCATGATGGGTTTTCAACATATATAATGATTTTCATATAAATATACTTACCGGAAAAAGTTTTAAAACTATTCTCCATTGCGTTTCTCATTTTATTTGGATAAAATGAATTTGATAAACTTGTATTTTCCCAACAGTTCCTACACATATTAATGAACACATAATCATCGACAGTTTCTGAAACTGTAGTTTTGATCTTAACTTTCCGTTCTTGAGCCAGTTTTGTCAATTTTGTGTCATTTTTCTTCAATTATCATTTAAGAAGTTGACATTGCTCTCATCAACACTCTATGATTTCTTAATCACATTTATTTTGCTCAAATTTTCATTTGTTGAAATCTTTAGTTTTACAACAAAAGATTTCAAATAAGTTGAATTTTTACTAGGCTTGGCATTTACAAAAAAAATGTTTTTTATTATGTGAAATGGAATTATAAATCGTTCTCTGCTTATTAATTTGTGTTGATGAATACAATCTTGCCATAAGATTTGGTTTTTCACAAACATAACAACATGGTTTCTGATATAAATCATTCATTCACATGTTTCTCTCAAACTGTTTATGATAACCACCAAAGTTATCATAGAATCCGGCTTTAGTATATCTTTTCCCATGTGATTGTTTAAAAATCTCTCATTTCTCTCTAACAACACAAACTTTTTCATCTTGATCCGAAAGAATTGAGGAATTATTTTTTGTCTTTCGATTTTGATCTAAAGCTGATGAGGCATGATCTGTAGCTTTAGCACATTATGACACAAATGCTAGAATTGGACCGGTATAAGTCACACCTGAACTACAAACATCTTGTTTCACACAGTTAGCATCATTAGGAAGTTTATTTTTAAAGAATCAAGTATTTGTTTCTTTAAAAATATAATCTTCCTTATCTATATTGCCTTTCGAAACAAATCTGTTCTTGAACTAAGTTTTCAAGTTAGATGATGTTGTATTTAATTGTTTTCTTTTAAAATTTTTGTCATTGTGAATAAGTTATTCTTTTAACTTCTCTTATTTTGTAGAACATGTTGGACAACCAATTTTAAAAAGAGAGAGATCAATCTTCTCATTAACTATCAGTGACAGATTACAAGCATATATTTTCAGTATAAATCTTATTTTTATTATTGTTAAAATCTAAATCTTTATCACTATCCCAATCTTCCAAAAAACTCTCTTTCTTCATATTTTATAGCACAAAAATTAGAATCATTGAACTTAGGTTCAGTTTTTATGGTAGGTTCAACAGTCAAAGGATGTTAAGCGAAGGTTTTAAGTCATATTTTGGTTCAAATCCTAAACCATAGCTTATATCTTCATCTGTTAGAGTAACTGATGATGTAACAACTGACTCCTAGTCCAGCTCCAAAGCCATAAATGTAATTTGAGACTTGTTTCTTTTTTTTTCAAGATTTCATTCGTTTGATGTACCCTCTTCTTTGTGATTGATTAATTTTGTAATTTAATCTTACCTGTATGATTCTTGCATGACTTGCCTTAGTCTTCATCCTCATTTCGTAGTCTTCATCCGCATTTCTTAGTCTTCATCCACATTTCTTAGTCTTCATCTGCAATTCGTAGTCTTCATCCGCATTTCATAGTCTTCATCCGCATTTCTTCGTCTTCATCCGCATTTCTTAGCCTTCATCCGCATTTTCTTTTGTTGTTCACCTGCATTTCATTGATTTCCATCCGTATTTCTTTGATTTTTTCACTTAGGCGCATTTGGCAGTTAAGCGCATCACCACTGTTTAGGCGCATGACAACTGTTCAGGCGCATTTGGCAGTTAAGCGCATCACCACTGTTTAGGCGCATGACAACTGTTCAGGCGCCCTGAAAGCGGGCGCATGAGCACTGTTCGGGTGTTTTTGCCACACTTAGCATTTTTTTTTTTTAAATGTCCGAACCCTTCTAGAAGCATTTGACCTGGTCAGCGCACCTCCAAACTGACCAATGCATGGGCTGTTGCCATGCATTCGGCCACCCCTCCAGCCAACCCTCTTCACCTCGGTTCTCCCTAACCCGAACCCACACTCCACCTCTTCCTTTCAAAACCGAATCCCCACTTCATCCCACCCATTTTACCCACACATTCGAACTCTCTCCCTACACTCGGTCTCTCTCTCTCGGCTATTGTCATAAACAAACCAGAGAACTTTTCAGTCTTCAACCGAGCAAGAACAAGAACTTCAGGCCTCAAGACTTTCGAATCAACCACTCTTGCACTTTCTGAATCACTCTAATCATGGGTTATTCTGCGTGTAAGTTTTCTTATACCCGAACAAACCATTATTGTTGCTTTTCCTACGTTTCTTTCCTTTGAATCCTATTTCCTTGTTCAAAGGTAGAAACCCATGACCCAGTTGCAAATTTGGTATGACTTACTTCTCCTCAAAAGGTACACACTTCATCATACTCGTTACCTCGTGTTTGTGCCACGATATCTACCCGAAAACCCCTTTTCATGGGTTTTCAGGACCATCAAACCATCTGTCCCGAATCTAACCCCCATTCCACACTTAAAAACCTATTTAAAACACCTTATAAAATTTTTTATAACTTGGACTTATCGATTTCAAAATGAAAATGGGTGTTTAAACCCGAAATTTCATGTTACACATGTGTAAATTATTGCTTTAATACCCCAACCTTGACCAGGTTTATTTGTACTGTTGCATCTGTGGGTGTAGTCTGAATTTTTAGAATGTTTGATAATACTAAAAGGGTTATTATTATGGGTTGGATGATTTGGTTTGGTGTTATGGACCTTAGAAGCATGCTTAAAGACCCGAATAGGTGATGGAGGTTCCTAATAATGGCCAAATCCTTAAAAAGTATTAACAACTTGATAGAAACAAAATTTTCAGGCCCTAAGACTAATAAATCAGTGGCTAAAACCGGACTTGGTGAAATTTTTGGGTTAACATGTAAATCTTTATGAATTTATTTGGCTAAAACATGTCTAACCAGAGGATTTTTTGATGAGATTCTAAAAATAATGTAACGAGCCTAAAAACCAATGAAACCATAATATTTCAGTAAGTTTGAGGGCTTCAAACTCATATTTTGATGAAAAGATTTGAAATGGAAAGAACCAACTTCGGGGTAAAACTGTAATTTTGGAAACTTGAAGGACTAAAGTGTAAATTCTGAAAAATCAACCATATTTTAGTAAGTTGACCAGAAGCTACTATTATACTTATTTTCATGTAAGAACTTGTGGGAAACTAAAAACGGGTCGTTTTACGCCAAAAACCCCAACTTTCCTAAAAGGAAACTTTTCGACACCAATTTTTCAAAGAGATGTGGTCATATGTATTTCAAAACATATTTTACCTTTGACTACCCTCCAGATAGTCTAAGAACCCATAGCTTATGCATATGTCTTGCTCATAGGGTGCTAGGACCTGAATCTATTTATGTGTGGAATCTTTGACACTACTTGAGGTGAGTTCCTAGTGTTCCCATTTTACTATTATTTTGGGATGAAGCATTCTCTATTTGAACTAAACTTATTTGAGTACTACTATGCGATGCTATTGTATGTTGTGGCTATTGTTAGAACCTGCACCCATTGTATCACAATCATTAATTCTATGTGAACCGCTTGTTTATATGGGTAGATCTACTTGGGGAATCCCCCACGCACAGCGCCTTCCGATACAGGAAGGGTACCACACTGAGATCCTATGGGGTCGTTATCGCATGTAACAGGTTTTATGAGATACTATGGTGTACCACCGGACAGGTATGGTATGCTGTTCTGAGGCTCAATTTCCCCTATGGGATATACCGGCAACACAAGTTTAGAAGAGGCTAGCCGGGGCTGAGTGCAGGGTTGATTGTGATCCCACAACTATGATACTTTTTTTTTAAACATAACTTTGGTTTCAATGAGTCCTTTTTGTTTTTAAACATTAAACACTTGAACTTACCAACTTTTTAGTTGACATAATTTCTTTTGAGCATGTTTCAGGTAATCCTTGATGAAAGCTTGGATTTTAATGGAGACTTTATGGAAGGCTTAGCACCATGACTACCCATGGCATTACTTTAACTTTTAAAACATTATTAAACATTTGGATTTGTTAGGTGTTAACTTGGATAATTTTGTAATGGACTATTTTTTTTTATGTTCGGGTCTGACTGTGTTGACCCGGACAAATTTTAATGTAATGTGATGCCATGCGAGTTATGCTTCCTTGTGTGCTCTTGAGTGGTTAGTTTCCACTACCATGTTTGTTACCAGTCTGCGACGTCCCACCCTCCTTGGGCCCGGGGTGTGACAGATGAAGGCATACATAAGTAACCATGATTAATAGGTGGTGCTATTTTTGAAAATCCAATGCCACTCTTACCACCGATGATCTTTTGTGTCATTTGGGATTTATTTATACCTTCAGCCATTGTTGAGTAAAGTTCAAATTTATCAACTATAGTTTTCGCATATATGAGTTCAGTGTTAGGTTTATTAATTGCCAAACCAAGTTCTTCATTACGTTTTGACAAATTATTATTTATGCATTCTTTATCATGAAAATTAAGTTGTAATTAATTACTTGATTTGTTTAAACCTTCATGTTTTTCTCTGAAAATCTTCTTATTGGATTTATGTTTTCGTGCTTGATATTGTGAACTCTATACCTTTGAACTTTTTCAACAAATGAAATAGTACAAAGATCAGTCTGTACCTCAGTTGTAATATCAGATGTTTTGCTAGCTGCAAGCACTCCATTCACTATGAATGCTTTTAGGACTTCATTCTTTTCAACAATTGCTTCTTCTAATGAATATGCTGGAGTAATCTTGATAGTTTTCTTATTTTGTGTATCAAAAGATGTTGTAGTCATCTCCACAACAATAGAAGTCAATGTTACCTTCCCAAGTTTTGTTGGGTTCTTCTCAAAAGTAGTTTCAACTTCAAGCTTCTTATTAATCTGATCTTTCTCAACTTGTGATGGAGTACTCTTAACATCATTTTCAACATCATTCTTCACATCATTTTGAACCTTCTCAACTTCCTTCACCACTTTTGTCTTTTCATTACTCTCTACAAACAATCCTTCAATCATATCACTTGAAACAAACATAGCAAACAAATTTTCTAATATTTCCTACACTTACTCAGTATTGATTTCAGCTAATATAGGAGTGGATAATTTAAGATCTAGAATTTCCATCTGATCAGATCAATCATACTCACCATTTGATGGAATTTGGGTTTTGCACTTAGAACAAGAACAAAATGAATTAACTCCCCGAAGGATAATTTTCAATCACTCAATAATAACAACAAGTTGTTATTGAATCAATAATTATTAATCACAGTGCGGAAACCCATGATTAATGATATGAAATCTATGTGTGTGTGTGTATGATTGTGTGTGTTTGTATGCTTGAATGCTATGAATGATGATAAATGCTTTGTTTGATTGATTGTTTAAAAGCATACAAAGGATTAGGGTATACTGCTATTTATAACCTATACAAGGATCTATGTGCAGTTACAAAAATACCCTTATGTAAACAAATTACATACCTAAGTCTACAAGTCGCTCGCTGTGGATGATAAGCAATCCGCTGTGGAAGACAAGATGTCTGTTGTGAATGTCAAACTACTTGTTCGCTGTGACTTGGATGCTGTCCGCTGTTAACACTTGGTGTTTGCTTTGTTGTTGTCCGCTGGGGATGTACATTCGCTGTGGATGTACATCCGCCGTGGACTGTTCATAAGCTGTGAACTTGGTCATCCGCTGTATGTGATTGTTCATCCACTGTCAGCACTTAGACTTCATTCTTTATCAACTACATCTTCTTGTTCATCCGTTGTGGGCAGGTCTTCATCCGCTGTGGACACTTAGCAAAAATTCTTTCTTATCTACAAACCTGAAAAAGAAATTTAAACTTACTTAGTGTTTAATGTGAATATTAATGATATTTGAATGTTAGTCAATGGTTGTTTCTAATGTGAGAACACATTATGTTTGATTATGGCACGCATTATCCTTTAATGCACTTGTTGAGTCCAACAATACTCCCTCTAAGGATGATGCAGCCAATCTTTGAATTTTGCTTGTTAGTGTTTTGTTTGTTAGTGATAATGTGCGTGTTTATATTTGATTTGAATGATTGCATGATTTTACTTGTAATGATTGATTGATTGATTACATGTATGATTGCATGATTGCATGTTTAACTGATTACACATGTGTAATCAGATTACCTTATATGTTACGATTTATATGTTTGCTAATATGACTTGTTAATTGCTTGAGTGTTGTTATATTTTATAATATGTATGATATTAATGAATGATAGATGTTCTGATGTGTTTGTTTTGTCTATTATGCATGGTTGTATGTTTCGTTTGTTTGAATGGTTAGATATGTATGATTGTTGTTTTGAATGTTTGTTTGTTAGTGAACCTTTAAGCATGAGAAGGACCAGTTTCATCTACACTCTTCTGGACCTCAAATGTAGGTTTGAGAGACTCTTTAACATCTTTCTCTATGAACAGGTCTTTCTCTGCTTCCTTAACTTGATCAGATAAAGGTGCAATGTTCAGCGCATTTAGGCAGTTCACAATGTGCTCAGTGAAATATTGAACTGCACTCTTTTGATCATCATACTTAAAGGTGATTGGAAGTAGCAGCACCTGCTCCAGGGTGGTCTGATCTAGACTTTGAATTTTAATGTTGCTAACCAAAATGGTTACAACATGATCACCCTTGAGTACTTCCAAATTATTGTTCTCTAAGATTCTTAGGCTTAAGATACATTCTATGTGTGTCTGTGACTGCTGATTTGTCCTAATATTTGCTTTAAAGCAGCATTCACATACACTGTGCCTATAATCCTCAGCATGTGTATGAAATAACAATAGTCACCTTTGCATAGCACATTATTAATTGCAGGGAATGACTTTGTCTTCAAGAACGACACATAAGATGGATGTACCAGTTTGATCTCTACAGGGTCAACAATCTTATGTCTGCTGCCTTCATACCTTCCAATTTTCTCTCCAACACCACTTCAAAGTTGTTTTCATCATAAAACCATCTTGTAATTGGGTGATTGTACTGATTGCCATCAATCTTCTTCATGATTAGCTTTAAATCTGATGGCCTCAGAGGATATCCAACTCTTTCTAGAAATGCACTATCTAGATGTTCTGTTTGTTCTTCACTTGATTGTTTCTGTTTGCCAGCCGATTGTTGTTCTCTTCTAAGCTTGGCTATGTGAAGTTTGTCTTCTCTATTATCCTTTAATTTCATTTCATGGTGTTCTTTCTTCATATATGATCTCATGATATGAAAAAAAATTAGCACCTTTGGGATTATTTGTATGGTTGACCATTCTCAACTGCATTAGGTCCAATCTATCTTCATAAGTCAATGATCCAGTTACAAAATGTATGATAAGTATTGAACAAGTCCAGATACTCTCTTAATTAGCACTGCATCCTACATCTCACCATACTTCCATGCTACAATCTTTCTTTCATTAGCAGATGCTGTAAGTGTTAACCTATCATAGAGCTTCCCAAAGTTTGTGTTCTCATTAATCATCTCCCTTACTTTATTTCTTTCTGGCCATAGCCTGTGAGGCATGAACTGTATAGGCTCTTCTATAAGATGATGTTCAGGTGGTCCTTGATGATACGTTGAGAGTGAAGCTACTATATAAGGTTTGATGGTTTGGGGCTTTAAAGCACTTATGAGAATGTTTTTGTATATACCCCTAGCAAGCTCTTTCATTTGAGATAAAGATTTACCAGCACATGACCTATAAGACATCCTAGTGTAACTCAACCAGCTTTTCACCTGGGAGTATGTCATCTTGCCAATTTGAGGATCCTTTGGTAGGTTCTTCTGAAATTCTTCCTGATCTTTAATCTCTTTGTACCTTCTGTGTGTTTGCTCAATCTCATTCTTCATGACTTCTTGAAAGTCCTTGACCAAGTCTTTTACCTCAGATAGGTTAAGATGCATAAAAGTATCATAAGGAACACCTGCATAAGAGTCTCTGGATCATCTGGGAATAAGTCTTATATGTTCTTAATCTCCTCTTCATCTTTATCTTCTTCCTCTTCATCAGAAAAGTCAGAATGATGATTTGCTCTTGCTGCTGATCACGAGATTGATTAATCTCCCCTTCTTCTAAATTTACAGCCTTTGATTCTTTCTTTTTGGACTCATCTTCATCAATCAGCTCTGGTTTAGCTTTTATAAGCTTAAAAGGTGGAGACTCGAGTTCTTCTTGTTCATGTACCTTTTGTTTGCCTTTCATCAATGAAGCAAGGTACAGTGTCTTCTTCTTTCTATCATATGTTTTCAAAGAAGGATGTGATGATGATGATGCTTGAGCTTTGAATGGTTTAGTTTGCACATTTAGTGATTCAGCAAACTGTCTGATCAATTCCTTTTGCTTCTCAGATAAGGGGTTTATAGGAATGATGCTTGTTTGAGCTTGTTGGGTGTTTGGTGTATGGAAGTGTTATCTTAGAATAGGTGCATAGTGAATGTTCTCAAATGGATTAGCTTCACAAAATAGCTCATCCACTGAGTAAGTTTCCTCAGGGATGATGATTGCTTGCTCAGTTTCCCTTGTGCTTTTTTCTTTAATTGGAGATATTGCTTGATCAAAGAACTCTTCACTCAACACTTGTTCTTGATCTTTTTAATGTTCTTCCTCATTCAGAGGTTTTCCTACATGCTCTAATTCTCTCTTTAATCTCTTAATTTCTTCATTTTGATCAGAGATTATCTTCTTCAGCTCATCAATCTCATTGTTTTTTACATCTGTCTGCTCAGTTAAGTAGCAATATCAAGCCTTCCACTACTCAGATCTTGATCTTTCACTTTCAATTCTGCCTTGGATTGTTCAAGTTGTTGTTCTAGAAATTGAACAATCAACTTTTGAGCCTTTTGATCTGTTGTGAGCTTCTCTATCTCATCATCTTTGGTCTTGAGCTTTTCCTTCAACCTCTTGGCTCTATTGTTTCAAGCAATTTGTTGTACTCTGTGAATAAAAACACTTCAGAGTTCTAAATCTCTTCCTAAGTAGGAATTTCACTTGCTTGCTCTTTGGTTTTTGTTTGCATAACATGAATGCTTTGCTCTTCTTGTTCTGATTCCTACAAAGATGATGTTCCCACTTCCTCTAGATAAGTTGTTTGTTTATCTAATGATGCATCTATATCTCTTAACATAGATGACAAGGTCTGTTGATTAGAGAGGATTAGGTTATGTGCTGGAGATGGAATGTTTTGCTCAAATTGGAACTATTCTTGCTCTTGTGCTTCTTCTTGAGCTTGCTCTTGCTCTTGTATGATTGGTACTTGTTCTTGGATCACTGGAGCTGGTTGGATAATTGGTGCTTGATGAATGATGTTCTGAAATATCATATGTGGCTCTCCTTGGCCTGGAATCCTCATGAATACTTCTGGAACAGTGAGATAATGGTTGATCATATGAGGTGGCACAACAACTTCCTCACCTTGGTATAAGTTTGACTTGATCCTGTTAAACACATGTGCATTAAAGTGAACAGGTTCAAACACAACACCTTCCCTTGTGATGTTTGGTAAAAGATCATCAATGGTCATCTGAAGGAATCTAGGATACATCTGAAACTTGTTCCTCACTTCAGTAAGATTGTTCATACTATTTATCACTAAAGCAGAAAAGTTAAAAGGCTACTAGAAATTGTAGAAGAACTCCTTAATGAAGTGGCATCCCAGCCAGTCTTCCAGTTGGTCATGGTCTTTTGATATTTGTGCATAAGGAATCTGAATTGAGCACACATATAGGACTTCTTGATCTGCTTTCTGTCAATGGTACCAGTGTACCCTATCTGTCTGAACACATGAAGAACATAGTTCTCATCAATTTCTACTGGGCCTTGTGCATCTTCATCTCCCAGTTGTAATACTATTCTTATAACTTATTCTGAGATAGTGATTTGATAATCATGTATAGATGAAATCATAACTTGTTGATCTTCCAATTGCTCCAAATGAGCATTTTTCCAGAATTGGACAATGTGGTCTTCTATTATCTCCGGCCTTGTCGTCATGGCATGTACAAGCCTTGTTTGTCTTATGGCTTGTATCATATCCCTATAGTTCTTAGCCGTAGATGACTCAGGGTTCAGATATGCATATATGTTATGATATTTGACAAACACAAGATTTTCCATATCTACAAATAAAAAGAAGATGTTAGTAATTTGAATGATTGTAATGCTTGATGCTAATATGATGAAATTTTGATTGTGTGTTCACTAGTCATTGTGTATGATTTGAGATGATGAATCATGTATGTTGAACTCATTGTTTATGCCAAATTATTTGTTTGTTTATATATGAAGTCTATTAATAGTTTGACTTTGAGTATAAGTCAACTCAAGTCAATTTTGCACATGCATAACTCACTGATATGTTGTTCCTTTGATCAAAATTTGTTTTAATCATGTTGGCTTCATTACAAAGAGTTAATTTGCTTAACAAAACTTAATGATTGTATCTCATAACAGTTTGTTTAATGAAATCCAGTTGACTTTAAAGTCAAAGCTGTTCATTTAATGCACGTTGAATGTGTATGCATTGAATGTTGTTGTGGTTAATTTCATGCCAAATTAACTATTTTCTCATGTTTGTTAATGAAATTTGAACATGTTTACTAAGCTATATCACATTTCAAATCATTTTCAATATTTTCAAAGATCAATGACCAATTTTGAATGTTTTTGATATAAACACATTGACTATTCATGAGTCCGATGAAAAATTAATCAAAATTCATCATATACACGGGTCTAATATATGCGACAATGGTTATTAAACATGTATTCAATATATGATTTCACTAATAACATCAAATGATTTCATTTTGGCTTCAGTTATGAGTTGACTTTGGGTTTAACAATGTTCGAATAAAAAATGAAACACTGAGTGTTTTGATAACTGTTTAATAATTAAAAACATGTTGTTATACCTATTTGATAGAATGCTAGTGATGAAATCAAACAGATATTGGGTTTGAATGATCAGTGGCAATTGTACTGTAGCAACATTTAGAATTTTGGTTTTTGCCTCGCACACTCGTGATGAATGTGAAAATGATAAGATTTGATCTATATATACAACAGACAAAATGAATGTCCATTGTGTATACAGTGTGAATGTATGCTATGTAAACGGTTTAAACTTAAAAATTAATTTTAAGTCATGCGCTATGATAAAAACATGCGCTGTGTGAACAATGCGTCCACTGTACAATTTTAAGTTGTACGCTGTGGACCCTTGAGATTTTTTGTGTTCACAATGGATGACCATTTGGTCATGCATTGTGCACGCTTGTGTGAGATGAAAATTAACAACTGATGACTAAAATTCATACGCTGTGAGGTGTACACTATGCACAAAGCGGATGAACATTTGTTCATGCGCTATGCATACTTGTTGTGTACACTTTGTTTGTTCATGAGATATACACACCGGATGACTTATTGTCATGCGCTATGAATACTAGTGTGATTGTGTACAGCGTATGCTTACCTGTGTACATACGTTGTGTACACTTACACTGTTTCTACAACGGATGACTAAAGTTAGTCATGCGCTGTGGAATGATGCATAGCGGATGCAATTTTGTTTATCTGCTATATACACTTAGTGTATTTTGCATGATTAATGGTAAACTGTAGCTGGAGTGGATGTGTGTTTGTGTGTTCGCTGTGTCCACTGTTGACAAAATTTTAAAACATTTTGTTTGTTTTAAAATTTTTACTCATCAGCAATGTAACTTAATACATACGCTTTAAAGACTGGGTTTTTGGTTTTTGCTAGAAAAATTGTTATGAAATGTTTCAAAATTTGAATATTTCTTAAAATTTTATAATCATAACATGATTAATATATGGATGATAAGATATCAATCATAAGCAATATTTGCAAGTATATGTGTCAAACTGTTGTTTTTGAGTGTTGGCTTGACTTGGCTTTATTTAAAACTTGAAATTTTAAAATCCTAAAAATTTTAATATTTCAAATTTTAAATTGTATGATTATGAACATATTCTGCTGCATTTTATATTTCCATGTTCATTTTTCTCCCCCTAAATTTTTGCATGTTTATAAAAAACCTTTATAAAATGTCAAAAATTTGAAATTGTGATGGAAAATACCAAAGTCCAAGTTGTTTGTTTGCATGATAAACTTTTAGAAAATAGCACTTTATGTAACTAAGAAATGGATGATTTGCATTCTTGGACATGAATCATTCTCACATGACATGAGATCATACTAGCCTTAAATCCCTATTAAGTTGATTTGATGATAATAGACATAGACTAATACAATGTTGATTGCAAATATTGTGATCCACTTAAACTCACAAATGGTATTAATAATTGATTAAAACAGTGAGTGATTATCATGTTTTGGGTATATTTTGATGATTTGTATGTACCCCACACCTAATTGTATGTTAAGATCAACCCTCCTCAAGATATGCTAGAAAGCACTTTCAATACTTATGACCTAGCTACTTAGGAGTATAAATGCTCAACTTGATCGTTATTGTTTGATCCACATTGGGATTCTTTTGCACTTCACTTTGGAAGGTGATCCTTTTTAAGATTCTTTTGATTCATTCACAAGGAATGTAGTCTAAAAGACTTTATTGATTGTTCATCCAAGATGGATGTGTTTCTTATTGGGAATCTTTTTTGATCATGATCTAGGTCATTCAGATCTTTGCTTAGAACAACAAAGAATGCCTTAATGTACTCCAAGTATATGATAATCATATCAAAGGAGACACTTGTATGATTGAGTAATTTATAAACTGTTTCACTTGGTGTTTATGAGTTACTTTACAAGCAATCTATATTGAATAGACCGATACTTATCAAAAACCAAGATGGATGTTTCTTACCAAAATTTTGTAAGTCTTTATTGGTCGAAAATGACTCAAGTGAAGAAGTAATCTAGTGTACTATCATTTCTCATGTGTGGTCATGTATGATTCAAACTTGTTTGTTATACTGAAAACCTGAATGTTGTTTGATATCTTGATTTTGAAAAGTAGAATGTTTATTGATAACTATGGACTTTAATACAATCAAGCTTGTTTGTTTTGAATGTGTTGAAAAACATTACTTGTTTGGTTCAGAGTTGATCATGCCAAGTTCAAGTGACTGAACTAGAAACTAAAATCTTGTTGAATCATATGGTTTTGTAAAAAGATCAACTAATTGGTTATCAGTAAGAACTTTGATCAACTTTATTAGACCTTTTTCTGAGCAATCTCTCAGAAAGTGATATCTGATATCTATATGCTTTATTTGAGAATGTTGAACAGGATTGTTAGTGATGAACATGGTAGCAGAATTATCTATGTGTATGGGTGTTTTAAGAAAATTAAAGCCATAGTCAAGCATTTGGTTTTGAATCCAAAGTACTTGAGAACAGCATGCAGAAGCAGCTATATATTCTGCTTCAGCTGTTGACACAGATACATTTGTTTGTTTCTTGCATTGCCAAGAGATCAATCTTGATACAAGAAACTGACATCCTCCTATTATGGATTTTCTATTTGTTGTTACATCCACTATAATCACTGTTAGTGTATGCAAATAAAGAGAAATCTCCATCTTTAGGATACCAAAGACCAAGTGCTAGTTTGCCATTCAAGTATCTGAAAATCCTCTTTACAGCATTGATGTGTGATTCTTTTGGATCTGCTTGGTATCTTCTGGGTAAAAGGTTTACCCCAGTGATTCTATTATAAACAAACAAATAATGTACAAGTAATGTAGATGGATTCTACACTAGTTCTTATATAGGACATCCCCCTATATAAGTGGAACCAAAAAAAAACAAAACATAAAGTACTCTAGCCTACCCATAACAAAATACACAGTAAGCAAACACAAAAAATTAAAAACTCTTTCAGCCTCCGTCATCCAAGATATGAGAATCAGAAATCTTCCATTTTGCAAATCCAGCTCACACTTGATTGTTGTCTCTGAACTTAAGGCTCATCATCTTCAACCGGACTGTCGATAGAATAATCTCACTTAGCACTGTAGTGGATCAAGCTTGATTTTAAAAAATAAGAAAGTTCCTCTCTTGCCAAATATAGTATGCAGCAGCAGCTATCACCAGTTTCAAAACAATAATTGGAAGAGATCTCGATCCCTGGTTCCTTAGTAAGTGCGCTTTTACTTCCCTCCAAATAGGAGAACACCTAGGCAAATTTGCTTTCTCCTTAATCAATATCCATATATTAGAAGAATATGAGCATTCAAAAAACAGATGAGGATAAGAGTCATAATTTGAGGTGCATAACATGCAACATAGCATATTCGTGTTTCCTCTTCTAGTTAAGGGCCACCGTAAGATTCTATCTTGCGTTAACAATTTCTCTTTCATCGCCAACCAGAGGAGAAATGCATGTATTGGGATGCATTGAGAAAAACCAAATGCATTTATACCAATCAACCTCAGGCTCCCTATATCGAGTAGAATGCCAGGCCATAGATGTAGAGAAATAGTGCAACTTATTCTCAAACAACCAGTGAACCTTATCTTTTATCTCAATGTTTTTGACAGGGGGTTGTAGGTTTTTTAAGACTGGGAATAAATCATACCAAGCAACAAGCTAACTCCAAACCCCTTGTTGAACAATATCAACAACAGTAGAGAATGTAGAGAATCCCGCATTATAGATCCCCTAATGCGAAACAATAGATTGATCGGACCCATATTATTCCAAATGTCATACCAAGATGAAGTAGAGGTTCCATCACATATAGAGTTGTAAAAATAATGTCTAAGCACCGAGGGCATGCTTAAAAGCTTGCGCCAACCCCCAAGAACCATTAGAAGGGACATTAACCTCCAGATCCAAAAGAATCATATATCCGTAAAGCTTTTGATCAAGTGATGTTCCTTTTAGATCTGGGCCAAACTTCAATCCAGTTGTGAATGGTGTTTTGCTTGATGTGAAATTAGTCATGTATTTCTTCAAGATCTGATTCACATACTTGCTTTGATTGATAAAAATTCCTTCAGCTGATTATTGAACATGAAGTCCAAGGAAGAAGCTAAGTTCTACCGTTAAGCTCATTTGGAATTTTGATTGCATAAGATCTTCAAACTCTCTACAAAGCTGTATGTTGGTAGAGCCAAATATTATGTCATCCACATATACCTGTACAACTAGCAAGTCTTGTCCTTTTATCTTCAGGAACAATGTTTGGTCAATCTTCCCTTTGGAATATCCAATTTCCAGTAGAAACTTAGATAAAGTTTCATACCACTTTCTGGGTGCTTGATGAAGACCATACAGAGCTTTATCCAACTTTGGACTCTATGAGGGAAGTCTGGGTCTTCAAACCCGAGTGGTTGAGCAACATATACCTCTTCATTTATCTTTCCATATAGGAATGTACATTTTACATCCATTTGGAAGATACTAAAGTTCTTTGATGAGGCATAAGCAAGGAACACTCAGATAGCTTCTAATCTAGTTACCGGAGCAAAGATATCATCATAATCAATGCCTTCATGTTGAGTGTAACCCTTGGCAATGAGCTTTGCTTTGTTTCTGATGACAATTCCCCTATCATCTACTTTGTTTCTAAACAACCATCTTATGCTAATGGCATATTGACCTTCATGTAGGTCAACCAGTTTCCACACCTCTTGCTTCATGAATTGTTATAGTTCCTCTTGCATGGTTTATATCCAACTGTTGTCTTTGATGGATGAGCAAGGGTATTTGAAGTGGTTGGTTGTTCTGGTTGTGTATTCCCTTGAAATGTTTATGGTGAGTCATGAAAGAAATCTCAAATTTCATCATCATGATGTGTGTTTGGTAGTGAATGGTAGTCATCATCTTCTTCAGCTGTGTTTGGATGATGTGATCTTGTTTGTTCGCTTGGTTGAGCATCAACTGAAGCTTGTGGTTGATTGGTCACTTGAGTTGAAGATGATGGAGTATTTGTTAATATTCCTCTTGAAGTATTTGTTAGATCTGGAAATGTTTGTTCTCCTTGGAGGATCAGCACTTAATGGAATATCAATGTTTGTTGGAGGAACCATGGGAAATTCAATGTCATCATTGGTACCTGAAACATCAAAATAAGATGTGTTAAATGATTTTGTTAATGAATCAATTTCAAATAAGCAGTCAGATCCAATGACTTTCGTAGTGAAAGAATGTTCGTTAAAGCAACATCTGTTGTTTCTTCCACTGTGTTTAGTTTTGGATTGTATACTCTATGATGAAACATAATGAGGATGATTAATGAATCTTAACAACAAGAACAACAATTAGATTGTGTTCCCCAAGGATCTTTTCAAATCTCTTATAATATAACAACAGATTGTTATATGTATTCAACCTATGATTAATGATATGATATCAGTGTGTGTGTGTGTGTGTGTGTGTGTGTATGTTTGTGTGTTTGCTAGTGATTAAAAATGCACAGAAGAATAGAAAATGCTAGTTTATATTGATTGTTCAAAAGCTTACAAAGGATTAGGGTATCATGCTATTTATAGCCTATACACATGTAACAACTGACTCCTAGGATCAACATTAACTTTAATTTAATCTGGAATTATTTTCATTCTTATTATTAATATTATTTTCTTTCTTCCATGATTAATTGTTTGCATGCTTAATTTCCTTAGAAGATTCCTCTGTGTCTAGCTTTAGTCTAGAAATTATTAAGTGATTTTAGGAGAAAAAATATAAAATCTATGCTAGAAATTAAAATTTTTAAATAAAACAAATAATATGTTTGTGTATACCTACACATTTACGGCACACATACATGTATATGTAACATTACACTTAAAAACCCCTAAACTAAAAATTTCAATCTTCAATACTACACTACACAACAAATTATACTACATAATAAATTACAAAAAAATATTTAATTAAACCACCCACACACCACCAATCTTGGCCACCCCCTCTTCCCCCAATCACCTTCCTCCCTTGAACCCCACAAACCCCCTACACACTCCACACCCTCTCTCATCTCCCCATACATGCAAACTCTTCTCCCTCTCTCCCTCTTCAGCCCAAGTGTTTGAAGATTAGCATCACCACAACGTCAACCAAGTGCAAAACGAGCTAGAAAGTGAGTTTTGGTGTGTTTTTACGCAAGATTCTTGCAAGAACAAGAAGTTTTAGCTCAATCTCATCAACCAAAAGCTCTCAAACTCTTCAAATCATCCCAAAAACATGAAATATCTGGAGTGTAAGAATCGTTGTAGCCGAACAAAGCTATTTCTTGAGTTTTTCCTCTCTTTTCTACCAAAAATCTTACTTTTCTTGTTCAAAACAGAAAATCGTGGCAACACCACTGTATTTGGGAAACTCATGACTTCAAAAAAGGTATATTTCAAAGAGTGTTCATGAACCAAGGGTTGGTGCACACGATTTCACCCCGAAAACCCTCTTTTTTGTGTGTTTTAGCACCAAAAACCCACTTGTTGTGAAAATCCCCTCAAACTATGTTACAAATCTGTTCAAAAACAGTTTATAAACATCATAATAATCTGGTTTTAGTATTACAAAAAGTTTTGACGATGTTTGAGCACAAACTATTATGATTACACATGTGTAAATGGTGTAAAACACCCTTTAAATGCAACTATGGTGCTATGAATGCAAAAATTCGTGAGCTAAAGTTTTTTTGCAGTATTTTGGTGATATTAATCATATAAAATTCGTGGTATTTGTTTAATAGGTAAAAAGGTGTGGTAAAATGGACTAATGGGCAATATTAAAGACCCGAAAGGTGGTAAAATTCTCAAAAATGGACAAAACTTAAAATTTTTCAAGTTTAAAAATTTCCAGGCCCTAAAATAATTATTTTAGTGTTAAAAATCGATTTTGGTGAATTATTGGGTTAATATGTTATTTCTATGAATTTATTTAACAAAAATAAGCCTAAACCGGGAAATTTTTAGATAAAATTTTAAAAATAGTGTAACAAGACTAAAACCAATAAATTCAAGTTATTTCAGTAAGTTATAAACCACAAGATGAGTTTGGTGGAAAGTTGGAAGAAAATGGATTAGGTTGTTCAGTTCCAGGTAAAAACGAGTTTTAACGGTTTATTGTAGAAACGAAGCTTTTTGCTCATATGGCTTGAAAACATATTTTAAACAGATTATAGAGCTTATTAGAAGTTCTTAAAAAGTAATACTTGAGTGTTATGGTTTGAAATTAAAAGATTTAAAACTAGATGCTTAAATTATTGGTTATACCGTAACCAGTAACTCAAATTTTGTGTTTTAAATCCCACAAACTAAATTCTGGAAAATTTGGAGTTTAAACAGGCCTAAATGAGTTATAAAAACCTTAAGAAATTAACAAGGGTCATTTTGGGTCAAGAAATGGAAAGAAAGCAAACTTTGGGGTAAAAATTTTAAATTTTGAAACTTGAGGGACCAAAGTGTAAATTCCGTAAATATAACTTTCAGTCATCATATGACCAGAAACTCTTATTAAACTTATTGTCATATAAACAAATTTATAAGAGTCATGTAACTTGTCATCCATGTATTAAAAACCCTAAGTTTCCTAAAAAAGAAACTTTTTGACGCAAACTCTTAAGAAAATGAGCTAAATAAGCTTGTAACCATAAAACACACTTAATTACACTTTCAATAGAGTATGAACATATAAGTTACTACATGTATCATGTTAATATGTTGCTAGGACTTGGACCTTCTCTGTGCTTGAGGAAACTGTTGTTTGACTTTAAGGTGAGTTTTAATGTCCCCTTTTTACTACTGTTTGGGATGAAGCATGCTATGTTTGAACTGAAATCATTTATGTGCTATTATGTGATACTTATATGTTGTGGTTAATGCTAGAACCTGCACTTACTTGTATCATAATCATTAATTCTTGTGCGAACCGCTTGTTCTATATGGGTAGATCTACTTGGGGAATCCCTCACACATAGTGCCTTCCATCATGACCCAATGACTTAATAAGAAGGGTACCACACAAGTTTAGAAGAGGCTAGCCGAGATTGAGTGCAGGGTTGATTGTGACCCCCACAACAGTGATACTTATGTTTTTAAAATTAACTTATGGATTCTAAAGAGTTCTTTTCTTTTTTTTTTAAACTTTAAGCATTTAACTCACCAACTTTATAGTTGACCCAAAACCCTTTTGACCATGTTTTAGGTAATCTTTGATGGAAGCTGGTTTGTTGGAGAACTTGAATGGATGAACTAGTAACGTGACTACCTATGGCATTAGTTGACTTTGAAACATTTTAGATAATTTGATTTGATGTCTGTTGAACATTTGAATATTCTGTGATGGATTCATATTTTTGTATTAGGCTAGACTGTTATAGCCCGGTGATATTATTTAAATGAAATGCCATGTGATTTCTCTCCTTGGGTGCTCTTATGATGGTTAGTTTCCGCTGCCACATATATTGCCAGTCTGTGACGTTCCACCCTCCTTGGGCCCGGGGTGTGACAGATTGGTATCAGAGCCAAAGGTTGTAGAGAAGTCGGGGATACCTTAGTAGACCCTAGGCTAAAACCCTAATAGCTTAGGACTATCCTTGCTTTGGGATATGTTGGAGTAATTGGGTTGGGTAAATTGATGATTACACTTGATCAACGTAATCATGAATTTACCGGACGCGTGAATTCCGGCATACCCCCCCCCCCCCAACTGATGATAAAATGTTTCTTTGAATGGGTTAGATGATTTGGGAAAAAATTTGGTCTTTTTGTACTTTTGTAACCCTGTGCTTGTACTGATAATGGATACTACTACCATCACTATTATTATTATTATTATCTGTTATCATTATTATTGACATGAGTTATGAGAAACCAAATTACTCATGATAATGTTATAGGATGTCAAGAACTATGGCAGACAATGGAAAATCACCTGCATACCCAGCCGATGATACTGCTACTATTGGAAGGCTTCGGAGTGCAATGCCACCGTCACAGTATGAGGAGTACCAGCAAAGATGCAGCCAACCTGGATAGATTTCGGTGACATCTGATGACACCGAACCCTTTGAGGACTCTTCACCATCATCCCAGGATGGGAGCCAAATGCGTTCCCACTCGCCACACATCACTGCACCTACTCTCTCACCTATCCCGCCTATCGGGAATAGGAGCACGCATGTCAATACACGACCGCGTTAGAGTACAAGGCCAGGAGCATTTATTTTCTTTAGGATGCCACCCCTTACACCTCCTCCTGCGATGGCTCCCGCACCAGCACCTCCGGTGATTGACCCGCCCAGACACCAACCACACGACGAGTATTGGATGCCGCCCAGGAGTAGTATGTATGACGGCATGAGTGTCCTTGTTGGAGACCCCTACTCCTAGTCTAGTTATCGGGCTAGTGACTTTGGTCCTTAGGACCCCACACTGGGTGACATACTTAGGACCATGCAGCGTCACGAGGTGACTCTGTAGTACACTACGCGGACCTCATAGTCCGCCCAGTTTCAGGCAATGATGGTGTCTCATGGTGTTCAACGCTTGGAGCAGGAGCAGAACAAGAAGAGTTCTGGATGGTTCGGGTGGCTGAAGAAGAAGTGGCAGTAAAGATGGGGGGTGATATTCGATTGTTTGGCAGGAGGCTTCGGAACTATTTGAAGAAACTATTTTATTTATCTCAGACACTATTATTATTTATAAGGGGGTGATGGCACCTTCCAATTTGTGATACTATGGCACTACTACTATTTTGTTTGGTTGTTGCTACTTTTGTCGGTTTATGAATTCTATTTTTCTTTTGAAACTAACTTTTGCAGGGTGTCTAAAATAGGAATATGCAATAGCATATTTCGAAGAAACTAATTTGGTTGCCCCATAAAAATAATTAACTCCATATAACTTGAATGAAATCATCAAAGACTGCACAATAGAATTAGAGGGTAGTCCATTTAAGATAGACTTGATGCCTATAACGTTAGGAGGATTTGATGTGGTCGTGGGAATGGATTGGTTAGTTAAAAATAAGGCTGAAATCATGTGTGATGGACGTCTACTTAAGATACCTTTAATTGACAGAAAGACACTAGTTGTTCTCGGTGATAGAAGTAACATGCTATATCCCATGATATCCCACCTAAAGGCTACCAAGAGTCTCAAGAAGGGATGCATAACTTTCATAGTCTACATGATGAAAACAAGAGAAGAAAAGAAAATTGAAGATATACATGTGGTGTCTGAGTACCCGAAAGTATTTCCCGAGGATCTGTCGGGACTCCCTACAACAAGACAGGTTGAGTTCCAAATAGATCTAGTGCCTGGTACCGCACCAGTGGCCAAGGCACCTTATCGACTCGCTCCGCCCGAGATGAAAGAGCTAATGTTGCAAATCCAAGAACTGTTGGACAAGGGATTCATTCGACCAAGTATTTCCCCATGGGGCCCAATGGTACTATTTGTGAAAAAGGATGGAACCCTACGAATGTGCATTGATTGTCGGGATTTGAACAAGCTACGGTAAAGAACCGTTATCCTCTTTCGAGAATTGATGACTTATTCGATCAACTACAAGGAGCCAGCTATTTTTCCATGATAGATTTAAGATCAGGATAAGGGAAGAAGACATACCCAAGACAGCCTTTAGAACTAGATACGGACACTATGAGTACTTAGTCATGCCATTTGGACTGACTAACGCACCAGCGGCATTCATGGATCTCATGAACCGGGTATGCCGCCCATGTCAAGAAAAGTTTGTGATTGTGTTTGTTGATGAAATGTTAATATAATCCCATAGCAAGGAAGAACACGAGAAGTATCTTAGGCTGATTCTTGAATTGCTCAGGAATGATCAATTGTATGCGAAGTTCTCTAAATGCGAGTTTTGGATGCGTGAAATCAAGTTTCTAGGGCATGTAGTGAATGAAGAAGGGATTCAAGTAGATCCATCAAAAATAGAAGCCATTAAAAACTGGAAAATTCCTGAAACTCCTACCGAGATAAGGCAATTTCTTGGTTTGGCTGGATACTATCGGAGGTTTATCAAAGACTTCTCGCGAATTGTGCAGCCACTGACCGTTCTAACCAAAAAGAATACAGCCTCCATATGGGGAAAGGAATATAACAAAGCATTTGAATTACTCAAGGAGAAGCTGTGCAGTGCACCTATCCTTGCCCTACCGGAAGGCGTTTAGGATTTCGTAGTTTATTGCGACGCCTCGTGAGTGGGGCTGGGATGTGTGTTAATGCAACGAGACAAGGTGATTGCTTACATGTCTAGATTGTTAAATGAGCATGAAAAAAACTACACTACTCGCGATCTAGAACTGGGTGTCGTGGTGTTTGTGCTCAAAATGTGGAGACACTATCTCTACGGTACCAAGTGAGTTATTTACACTGATCACAAAAGTTTGCAACACATTCTGGATCAGAAAATGTTAAATATGCGCTAAAGAAGATGGTTAGAATTGTTTAGCGATTATGAATGTGAGATTCAGTACCATCCGGGCAAGGCAAATGTGGTGGCAGATGCATTGAGTAGAAAAGAAAGGGAAAAACCCTTTCGCGTCCGTGCCTTGAGGATGAGCGTGTATACTAGCCTTATCGCTAGATTAAAATAAGCACAAAGGGAAGCCCTGAAGGAGGACAAACTAGCTGAGGAGATGCTAATAGGAATGGAAAAATGTTTAGAAGTGAGTAATGATGGGTTGTATAAGTATGAAGGAAGGACTTGGGTACCGAAATATGGTGGAATTAGAGAGATAGTCCTAGATGAAGCCCACAAATCTATATATTCGGTTCACCAGGGAAGTGACAAGATGTATTAGGACTTAAAGATTCTTTTCTGGTGGCCTGGATTAAAGAAATCCATCGCCACCCATGTGGGGAAATGTCTGACATGTGCGATGGTAAAAGCCGGAAACCAAAAACCGTTAGGAACTTTACAACAGCCCAAAATCCCAGAGTGGAAATAGGATAACATTACAAGATTTTGTAACAAAGTTACCAAGAACCTTTTGAGGGAATGATGCTATCTGTGTAATAGTGGATAGGCTTACCAAATCAGCTTACTTCCTACCTATTCGAGAAGACTACGACTTATCGAAGCTAGCACAACTATACATCGATGAAATAGTGACCAGGCATGGAGTGCCACTATCGATTATCTCAGACCGTGATAGTTGCTTCGCCTCACGATTTTGGAGATCTCTCCTACAGGCCTTAGGGACCCGTCTTGACTTAAGCATTGCATACCACCCTCAAACCGATGAGCAAAGTGAAAGAACCATTTAGACTTTGGAGGACATGCTAAGAGCTTGCATGATTGACTTTGGTGGAAGTTGGGATTACCACCTTCCCCTAGTGGAGTTCTCCTACAATAGTAGTTACCATGCAAGTATAAAAGCAGCTCCGTATGAAGTCCTATATGGTAGAAAATGTCGATCGCCATTAAGCTGGAACGAGGTTGGTGATAGCCAAGTAATGGGACCCAATATCATGATGGAAACAACGGACAAAGTATTTAAGATTAAGGAGCGACTAAGGGAAGCCAGAGATCATCAGAAGAAATACGCAGACAGAAGACGAAGGCCCCTGGAATTTCAAGTGGGTGATAGAGCGATCTTAAAAGTCGCTCCATGGAAGGGCGCAGTCAGATTTGGCAAGAAAGGCAAGCTAAGCCCAAGATACATTGGACCATTTGAAATTTTGTCAAGAGTTGGCCCAGTAGCATATCAATTAAGGCTACCTCAAGAGTTGAGCTACATACATAACACTTTTCATGTGTCTAACCTGAAGAAGTGTTTGGCAAAAAAAGACTTGGAATTACCATTAAAGGAGGCCAGAATTAATAACGAGTTTAAATTTGTGGAGGAGCCCATAGAGATTACTGACCGATTGGTCAAGAAACTTAGGCGAAGTCATATACCCAAGGTTAAAATAAGATGGAACTCTAGGCAAGGACCCGAGTTCACTTGGGATTAAGAAGATGAGATGAGAAAGGAGTATCCGCGCCTCTTTAAGCCCACCCGTTTAGAATTTAATCGAAGCTAAAATTTCGGAATGAAATTTCCCAAACGGTGGGAGAATGTAACAACCGACTCCTAGGTTCAACTTTAACTTTAATTTAATCTGGCATTATTTTCATTCTTATTATTAATATTATTTTCTTTCTTCTATGATTAACTGTTTGCATGCTTAAATGCCTTAGAAGATTCCTCTATGTCTAGTTTAGTCTAGAAATTATTAAGTGATTTTAGGAAAAAAATATAAAATCTATGCTTGAAATTAAAACTTTTAAATGAAAAAAATAATATGTGTGTGTATACCTACACATTTACGGCACACATACATGTATATGTAACATTACACTTAAAAACCCCTAAACTAAAAAATTCCATCTTCAATACTACACTACACAACAAATTACACTTCATAATAAATTACAAAAAATATTTAATTAAACCACCCACACACCACCAATCTCAGCCACCCCCTCTTCTTCCAATCACCTTCCTCCCTTGAACCCCACAAATCCCCCTACTAACTCCACCCCCTCCCTCATTTCCCTATACATGCAAACTCTTCTCCCTCTCTCCCTCTCCCTCACAAATTCTGCTCGAAACCTACAAAAATTCTACATTTATTCATCATTTCAGCCCAAGTGTTTGAAGATTAGCATCACCACAACGTCAGCCAAGTGCAAAATGAGCTAGAAAGTGAGTTTTGGTGAGTTTTTAAGCAAGATTCTTGCAAGAACAAGAAGTTTTGGTTCAAGCTCATGAACCAAAAACCTTCACACTCTTCAAATCATCCCAAAAACGTGAAACATCTAGAGTGTAAGCATTGTTGTGCCCGAACAAAGCTATTTCTTGAGGTTTTCCTCTCTTTTCTACCAAAAATCTTACTTTTCTTGTTCAAAACAGAAACTTGTGGCAACACCACTATGTTTGGGGAACTCACAACTTAAAAAAAGGTATATTCCAAAGAGTTTTCGTGAACCAAGGGTTGGTGCACACGATTTCACCCCGAAAACCCTCATTTTCGTGTGTTATAGCACCAAAAACCCACTTGCTTTGAAAATCCCCTCAACCTATGTTAAAAATCTGCTCAAAAAAATTTTATTAACATCATAATAATCCGGGTTTAATAATACAAAAAGGTTTGATGATGTTTGAGCACAAACTAGGATGATTACACATGTGTAAATGGTTTAAAACCCCCATTAAATGCAACTATGGTGCTATGAATGCAAAAATCCATGAGCTAAAGACTTTTTCAAGTATTTTTGTTATATTAATCATAAAAAAATCATGGTATTTGTTGAATAGGTAAAAAAGTGTGGTAAAATGTACTAATGGGCAATATTAAAGACCCAAAAGGTGGTAAAATTCTCAAACATAGTCAAAACTTAAAAATTTGCAAGTTTAAAAGGTTCTAGGACTTAAAATAAGTATTTTAGTTTTAAAAATCAAATTTGATGAGTTATTGGGTTAATATGTGATTTGTATGAATTAATTTAACAAAAATAAGGCTAAACCGGGAGATTTTTAGTTAAAATTTTTAAATTGGTGTTGGATCATATGAGGCTGGTGCAACCAAAACAACACTTAGAACAATTTTGTGTACAAGTTGAAGAAGTCTTCCGAAGACAAAACTACTCTTCCACAGCTATGTCAAAGATCTTTCGAACCATTATATCTGAAGAGCTTCCGGAGCAAAACTAAGTCTTTTGAGACTAAGTAGTTTTCCTTTCGAAGTATATCAAGAAATTCCGAAGGATAGAACAAAGTCTTCCAAACACCAAGCAGTTCTCCTTCCAAAGTATTCATAATTAGAAGATCCAAGATAAAGTCTTCCGAAGAATAATGTCATAAAGACCTGTTGAAGATTCAGAAGAACTTGTTTCTTCCGAAGTATAAATACCCTCGGATGAACTTATTCTTCCAAAGCCATTTAGCTTCGGAAGAATCAATTATGAACCAGTGGAAAAAAGTATGGTCTGTCTGACAGACTCTGATACACTCCATGGTGCTTTCCCTAACCTATGTAGTTAACCATACTTTAATCCACTACTCACCTTTTCAACTTAGTACAGATACCATCCTTAGTTGGTGGCAAAAGGTAAGTCATGCACCTGTTATGACTATCTTATCTAGGATATTATTTTTTCTTAGATACTTTACTTCTAGCAATGTAGTATTTGTCTAGTAGTAGATTCCAGCTGGTTTTCCAAGTATAACCGGCTGTAGATAGTAGTATATATAGTTTCTCATTCTAACTTATGTAGCATGAGCTTAAGAGTCTTGTAATACTGAGTTGAGAAGTAATATATACAAGTATCTTGAAAACCATTCTCTTGTTCATTAACTTCGTATATTATTATCAACTTTAGTTTGAGATTCTGTGTTTCATCGATCAAGTGAGACTTAGTGAGTTATGAGTTTAGAGTCAAAACCGATCCTGCAATTGGTATCAGAGATTCAGGCTCTTGATTGTGAGATCTAACCATCCCAAATCACCCTTGTTTCTTCACACTCACTCACCCACCTCACTTTAATGGATCTTAACCAGAAATTTTCTGAGTCCAAAATGGGAACCATGGCCAAGGCTCCTATCATCACTCCTGATGATTTTAGAACTTGGTGTAAATGTATTGAAGGGTTGATCAAGTACCAAGATAGCCGTATGTGGAAATCTGTCACCCAAGGTCCTTACGTTCCTAAGGTAGCAGCCCCAGCGGGTAATGGTGCCATGATAGAGAAGGCCATTGAAGACTACTCTGATGAAGACTTTAAGAAAATATACATTGACTGCAAAGCAATGACTGTTTTGCTAACAGCCATACCAAACTCCACAATGGTTGGTTTTCAGCAATGCGAGTCAGCCAAAGAACTTTTTGATGCTTTGAATCTGATGTACTCTGGTTTCACTAAATCTAAGGAGTCCAAGAAGGATGTACTGAAGCAGATGTTTGAAAACATCACATATATCGTTGGCGAGACCTTCAGCCAACAATACTTTAGGTACATGAACTTGATCACCTCTCTTCAGTCTATGAGAGTGGATCTTCAAAAGAGAGACATTGTAAGGAAATTCATGAGTGCACTTCCTCATGAATGGACTTTCTGTTGTGTTTTTATCAAGAGAACTAGAATCTCAAGAGGATCTAGCACCTCACCAAAATGAGATGATCTTGTTTCTTTTTCACAAAGAACAAGATCTAATCAACAAGGAGAAGAAGAAGGCTACTAGGGAGAAGTCGAGAGAAAAGAGAAAGAAAGAGGTAGAGGGAGAACTTCCGGCTGCCAAAAAGGAGGGAGACAAGGATTGGATGAAATCCTATCTTTGAGCTCACGGCTTTCTGCCAGGCAAGTGGGTCCCATGTCGATCAAGACCCTCCAGTGACATGTCGGCGACATCAAAGTTGACATTCACTTAGGAAGAAGGCAGGAGGTTGCTCAAACAACTAGTGTTCAGAGGATGGCACCCAAACCAACCACCACCACCACCTATCCTACGACCCAAAACACAACCAAGAACCCACTCAAAAACCAAACCATCCTCTGATAACATCAAAACCCTAGACCTTGGAAGAATTCAAGAAGATAAAGAATAAGCTCACAAACTGCACAACACTGAGTGACATCTCTTGTGAGGAAGAGTCCATCCAGCTAACTTTCATTGATGGCTCTTCCATTTCCCTCATAAGAGATGCATTCCTTGATCTTCCTAGAGGAACACTGGACTCAGATACTCTCAATGAAGTAGAGAAGAAGTCAAGAAGAATGCTGGTGACTCTGCTGGACACTAGGAAAGGGGACAAAATACCAAGAAAACCCCTCTATCCTAGAAAGCAAATTGTCCAGTGGAGGTTCGATGAAGATTCCCATAAATTTGCTATAGAAAGGGAATGGTGAAGTTACCAGGGCTGACCCTTCATCTCTGCTACATTCCAGCAGATTTGACATTGCTGAGTTAGCAGAGAAGCCATTCTCCAATCCCTCCAACTCTAAGATAGCTGCTCACATCAGAAATCATTTAAGCAACCTTCATCTAGCCGAGCTCACAAAGAAGGCCAAGATTGAAGAAGAGTTGAAAAGGAGACCACAAGATGCTGAAGCAGGCACAACCACAAAAGGGAAGACCTTTCTACAGATGGTTGAGGGCTCCACTTCAGATCCTATAGTTAGATGGGAATATGACTACCTTTCCCATCAACTAACTCTCTTCAGAGGGATTCAGCAAAGAGTACATGTCATTCAAAGCAATCGACTGGATTTATTATCTACAAATAACCTGTACAAACTCCTCACCACTACATCAGGGAAAAACTAATAGATAAATAGATATATGCTTTCCTTGGTGTTGAAGGCCTTGAAGAGCAAGAGGAAGTGAAGTTTTGGTAGCATCAGCCTAGGGGGAGTTTGTTGGATCATATGAGGCTGGTGCAACCAAAACAACACTTAGAACAATTTTATGTACAAGTTGAAGAAGTCTTCCGAAGACAAAACTACTCTTCCACAGCTATGTCAAAGATCTTCCGAAGCATTATGTCTGAAGAGCTTCCGTAGGAAAACTAAGTCTTCTGAGACTAAGTAGTTTTCCTTCCGAAGTATATGAAGAACTTTCAAAGGATACAACAAAGTCTTTCGAAGACCAAATTGTTCTCCTTCCGAAGTATTCACACTAAGAAGATCCAAGATAAAGTCTTTCGAAGAATAAAGTCATAAAGACCTGTAGAAGATTCGGAAGAAGTTGTTTCTTCCGAAGTATAAATGGCCTCGGAAGAACTTATTCTTCTGAAGCCATTTAGCTTTGGAAGAATCAACTATGAACCAATGGACAAAAGTATGGTCTGTCTGACAGACACTGATACACTGCATGGTGCTTTTCCTAACCCATGTAGTTGACCATACTTTAATCCACTGTTCACCTTTTCAACTTAGTACAGATACCATCCTTTGTTGGTGGCAAAAGGTAGGTCATGGACCTGTCATGACTACCTTATCTAGGATATTATTTTATCTTAGATACTTTACTTCTAGAAATGTAGTATTTGTATAGTAGTAGATTCCAGCTGGTTTTCCAAGTATAAACGGCTGTGGATAGTAGTATATATAGTTTCTCATTGTAACTTATGTAGCATGAGCTTAAGAGTGTTGTAATACTGAGTTGAGAAGTAATATATACAAGTATCTTGAAAACCATTCTCTTGTTCATTAACTTTGTATATTATTATCAACTTTAGTTTGAGATTCTGTGTTTCATCGATCAAGTGAGACTTAGTGAGTTCTATGTTTAGTGTCAAAACCTATCCTGCAATTGGTATCAGAGCTTCAGGCTCTTAATTGTGAGATCTAACCATCCCAAATCACCCTTGTTTCTTCACACTCACTCACCCATCTCACTTTAATGGATCTTAACTAGAAATTTTCTGAGTCTGAAATGGGAACCATGGCCAAGGCTCCTATCATCACTCCTGATGATTTTGGAACTTGGTGTAAACGTATTGAAGGGTTGATCAAGTACCAAGATAGCCGCATGTGGAAATCTGTCACCCATGGTCCTTACGTTCCTAAGGTAGCAGCCCCAGCGGGTAATGGTGCCATGATAGAGATGGCCATTGAAGACTACTCTGATGAAGACTTCAAGAAAATAGACATTGACAGCAAAGCAATGACTATTTTGCTAACAGCCATACCAAACTCCATAATGGTTGGTTTTCAGCAATGCGAGTCAGCCAAAGAACTCTTTGATGCTTTGAAGCTGATGTACTCTGGTTTCACTGAATCTAAGGAGTCCAAGAAGAATGTACTAAAGCAGAAGTTTGAAAACATCACATATATCATTGGCGAGACCATGAGCCAACAATACCTTAGGTACACGAACTTGATCACCTCTCTTCAGTCTATAGGAGTGGATCTTCAGAAGAGAGACATTGTAAGGAAATTCATGAGTGCACTTCCTCATGAATGGACTTTCTATTGTGTTTTTATCAAGAGAACTGAGAATCTCAAGAGGAGCTAGCACCTCACCAAAATGACATGATCTTGTTTCTTTTTCACAAAGAACAAGATCTAATCAACAAGGAGAAGAAGAAGGCTACTAGGGAGAAGTTGAGGGAAAAGAGAAAGAAAGAGGTAGAGGGAGAACTTGCGGGTGCCAAAAAGGAGGGAGACAAGGATTGGATGAAATCCTATCTCTGAGCTCACGGCTTCTCCGCTAGGCAAGTGGGTCCCATGTCTATCAAGACCCTACGGTGACATTTCAGCGACATCAAAGCTGACATTCACTTTGGAAGAAGGCAGGAGGTAGCTCAATCTTCTAGTGTTCAGAGGATGGCACCCAAACCAGCCACCACAACCACCTATCCTACGACCCAAAACACATCCAAGAACCCACTAAAAAACCAAACCATCCTCTGATCCATCAAAACCCCTAACCTTGGAAGAATTCAAGGAGATAAAGAAGAAGCTCACAAATTGCACAACACTGAGCGACATATCTTGTGAGGAAGAGTCTATCCAGCTAACTTTCATTGATGGCTCTTCTAGTTCCCTCATAATAGACGCATTCCTTAATCTTCCTAGAGGAACACTGGACCAAGCTCTTCAATTGTGTTTCTATCAAGAGAACTGAGAATCTTAAGACTCTCACCATGACTGAACTGTATGGAATCCTTGATGGATACCGTATGGAAATGGAGACTCAGAAAAGCCAACAGATGAATCGAGCCTTAAATCCTGCTATCAGCAATGCTCTACATGTTGCTGAAGGATCAAGACAACCTCAATTGTTCCTGAACTATCCCCAACAGCCATCATCTTCCTCTGGGCCATACATCACTTTCCCTGAGACACCCAAGTCTCAACAGGCTCAACACACTCCTTTTCAGGATAATTGTGCCTTTGTCTCAGGAAGTGAACACTCTGGAGATTTTCAATTCTGCTTTGATGATCTAAAGTGCATTAGCCCAAATGATATTAAGTACATGGGTATTTTCCAACAGATGGCTCTCCTAACCTACAAAGCAAAGAAGTTCTTCAAAAGAACAGGAAGGCAGTTCCCTCGGAATCCAACCAACAGCAAATTTGGATTTGATAAAAGAAAAGCCATGTGTTACAACTGTAACCAGCTTGGTCACTTTTCTAGGGAATGCAAAGCTCCAAGATCCAATCCTGGAGCAACTCAAGCCTCCCAACATCCTACCACCTCAAGGGCTGCACCAAAACCTACTGAGCAGCAAACTGCGGCTGTTGCTCAAGAAGTTGACTGGAGCTTCATCGTGCAAGATGTCACTCCTGCTTAAGCACTCATGGCTGGAACTGAAGACAGCAAAGTATATGAAAACCTTTGTACTCCAACTTGTATTGCTAAGGTTAAACTTTATCACGATAACAATAGGGAAATTAAATCCGATATTGAGTCCTTGAACATCCTAAAATTTGATTTCAAGAAAGCGGAATCTAACAATAAACTCAAAATTGAAGAGTTAGAGAAAACTATTTCTTTTTTAAAACATGAACATACAAACTACAGGACTCAAATAAAGGATTTAATTTCTAAGTGGACTGAGGCTCAAGCCCAGCTAGTAATAGCTGAGGCTAAAGCAAAGAAGTATGCTATTAAAGAGCATAACATCAATACCATCATTGTTTCATCCTCCCACTAAAAGGTGTGTTATCAAAACAAAAGTGGGTTGGGAACCAATGAAATTGCTCCACCACACTCTTATGTGTCTGTTAGACAGCTAAGATGTGGCACTCATGAGCAAGAGGTTCCAACTGCTGACCCACTACCCAATGAGGAAAAGAATGATGCAACTATGGTGATCACCATAGGGAAGAATAAGGTAGAAAACGTCATTCTCACCGCTGATGTCCTACCCCTAACCACCAAAGAAGGAAAGAACAAAATCAAGTGAGTAAAGAAAACTACCAAGAAGGTGACTGAGTCAAGGATGAAGATAAATCCCAGACGTAAGGGTGTATTGATTTCAGCTGGATTCCAAGTGGTTGGAAACTCTGACCCAGGAAAGGAATGTAGTACCAGCATTCCTATCCAACTGAAGGATCGAAAGTTAAAAGGGAAAGCTGTTGATGAAAAGGAGTGCAAGAACCAATAGCCCTCACTCCCCATCAAGAGTAACATTGAGTGCATAATCTGTGGTCTGCATAACCATATTGCTAAAGATTGTTACTACAATCCTACAAGCACACATTATGCAACCAATGTTAAAAGAGAAGGAGTCAAGGAAGGTTTCATATTTGGACCTTATCACATGGTCCAAGTGAACAGGAAAGGAAAGCTTGTTTTCGAAGCTAAGTTGCTTTCGGAAAATCATTCTTCCGAAGAAAAAATAGCTTCGAAAGACAAGCCAAAGAAAAAACAAAGGAACAAAAGGAATCCTTTGAAATCTTCAAAAAAGAAAGTAGACTCAGAAGAAGGTCATGCTACTCAATCCTCTTCAGGATCATCTACACTGGTCAACCATAGGATGGTATGGAAGAACAAAATAGATGCTGCAGCCAGTACCTCTTCCTCACTAACACAAATTGAACCCACTTGCCTATACTTTGGTTCAATTAAATCATCTACACTGGAAGAACAAAAGACAAACAAGGCTTGGGTTTCCAAAAGTAACTAATCATCTCACTTTATGTGCAGGGACATCTACATGACAAGAATGGAAATATATGGATTGTGGACAGCGGATGCTCAAGGCACATGATAGGGAACAGATGACTTCTTTAACAATTTGAACATTTTGATGGAGGTCCTGTTTAGTTTGGAGGTGAAGCCGGAGGATATATTTCTGGTAGAGGTAGTGTATCCAATGAAAAGTTAAAATTTGACAAAGTAAACTTTATCAAATAGCTTGAACACTTAGAACAATTTTTTGTACAAGTTGAAGAAGTCTTCCGAAGACAAAACTACTCTTCCATAGCTATGTCAAAGATCTTCCGAAGCATTATGTCTGAAGAGCTTCCGGAGGAAAACTAAGTCTTCTAGGACTAAGTAGTTTTCCTTCCGAAGTATATGTAGAACTTCCAAAGGTTAGAACAAAGTCTTCCGAAGACCAAGCAGTTCTCCTTCCGAAGTATTAACACTTAGAAGATCCAAGATAAAGTCTTCCGAAGAACAAACTCATAAAGACCTATAGAAGATTCGGAAGAAGTTGTTTCTTTCGATGTATAAATGGCCTCCGAAAAACTTATTCTTCCGAAGCCATTTATCTTTGGAATAATCAACTATGAAGCAGTGGACAAAAGTATGGTCTGTCTGATAGACTCTGATACACTGCATGGTGCTTTTGCGAACCCATGTAGTTGACCATACTTTAATCCACTGTTCACCTTTTCAACTTAGTATAGATACCATCCTTAGTTGGTGCCAAAAGATAAGTCATGGACCTGTCATGACTACCTTATCTAGGATATTATTTTATCTTAGACACTTTACTTATAGTAAGGTAGTATTTGTCTAGACATAGATTCCAACTGGTTTTCCAAGTATAACCAGTTGTAGATAGTAGTATATATAGTTTCTCATTGTAACTTATGTAGCATGAGCTTTGTAAGATCATCTGAAGATTATGAGGCTGATGCAACCAACAAGCAAGAATAACCAAGTCTTCTATGCATGCACTAAGGAACAAAGATGAACTAGTTTTGGAAGTCTTACACTCTCAAATGTGTCTAAGTGTAAGATCTTCCAAAGCTAACAGTTCAGAAAGAGTTACTTCAGAAGTTTCACACTCAAACAGAAAAATATTCTAAGTGTGAAATCTTACGAAGCCAAAGACCAGCATCTTTCGAAGCCAAAGATGAAATCTTTTGAAGCTTCTGAGAGAAAGTCTTCTGAAGCTGTGAAGACTGATTTCTTCAGAGGACAGAGAAAATATGCTTTCTCTGAATCAACTTTTGATAAAGCTGACACACTCTCCGCTGCCTGCTCTGGTGGTTCACCTACTTTTGATTGAAGATCTAGAGAAAACAATTTCAACTCTTAAACATGAGCAAACAAACTACAAGACTCAAATAAAAGATCTTGTTACTAAGTTAACTGAATGCCAGGCTGAGCTTGTGATCAGTAAAGCCAGGGCAAAAAAATGTGTTCTTGAGGAAGAGACCTTCAAGAACATAACATACTCATCTCTGCATGCAAAAGTTTATTATCACAATAAGCAGGGACTGGGATTTTGTGAGATAGCTCCTCCACATACTCTATTATCTGTAAGATCTCCAAGGTGTGGAACTGGTGAAGATGAGCATCCCTTCATAGACCCTAGTGTTGAAAAGGATGAAGAGGAGTTGGTGAGGGATGATTCTGAAATAAGTAAAAAGAGTCAATCCAAAAAGGGTCACCATGCTCCTGAGGAGAGCAAGAAGGCTAGTATGACAAAGACAAAGAGGAAGAACTTGACCAGAAGAGCAAAGAGAAGATCAAAGAAAGCTCAAGAGATCAAGGCCACTTTTGACCCCAAGCAGAAACAAGTGTTCATCTCTACAGGGTTTGAAGTGGTAAAGGCTGAGGAATCAACTACAAACTCTAGTACCAGGAGCTTTAGTATAGTTCCAACTCATTCCAGCAAAGAGAAGGCTGAATTGTTGTGTACCACTGCTACATAGTCTGAACCATCCTCCTCCAAGAGCAATTCTCTCCCTAAGAAAATTGCTGCATCATCTGTGAAGAAGAAGCTGGAGAAAGAAAGTGTTCAAGTTCAGTCTTGCTCTTAGAAAAAGAGTCCCAGAAGGAAGCAAATGGACTGCATCATGTGTGGTAGTACTTCTCATCTAGCTAAGGATTGCTTCTACAATCCTAAAATTACTATCCATATGGTCAAAGAAATGGCTTCTGGGAAGAAGAAAGAAAAGAAAGCTTTGGAAGGAAAATCTATTTCCTTCGAAAGCTCCAAACTGAAGAAGAAGGCATGTGAAAAATTGCTTTCGGAAGAAAATTTGGTCTCGGAAGAAAGTAATGCTTCCGAAGTACTGAAGCTTGCTGCAGTTAAAGAAAGATCATCCGAAGGTCCAGTCTCCAAATCTTCCAAAGCTGCAAAAGCTTCCGAAGCTTTGAAGGTCAAGCCAAATTTTCCAAAGGTGGTGTGGAAGATGAAGGAAGACCGTGTGACTGAAGATTCTTCATCAGCAACAACAAATGATCCTCAGAGCCTAAACATAGGATAACATACTATTTCATTACCTTTAACTCATTTTAACAAGCCCAAGACCAATGAGGCTTGGGTTTCCAAATGTAACTAAATCATCTCCTTTTATGCAGGGACAACCAAAGGCAAACAGAAATGTGTGGATCATTGATAGTGGCTGCCCCAGGCACATGACAGGCAATGAGTCCTTACTTCAAAACTTTGAAAGATTTGATGGAGGACCAATTGCTTTTGGAGGAGATGCAGGAGGTTACATTACTGGCAGGGGCAAAGTTACAAATGGTAAGCTCAGCATTGACAAGGTAAACTTTGTCAAAGAGCTTGGATACAATCTTCTGAGACTTTTCCAATTTTGTGACCAAAAACATCACATGCTCTTTACTGAGCATGAGTGCATTGTTCTCAAGCCCGGGGTTGATATTCATCAAGAGCATATTCTGCTCAGAGCCCCGAGGAGAGGGAACATGTACAAGATGGATTTGCAGGAAACATCTTCCTCTGGAGAAGTTTCTTGCTTTCTGTCTAAAGCAAATAGTGATGAGTCTTTTCTTTGGCATAAAAGAATGTGCCATTTAAACTTTAAAAACATGAATAAATTGATTAAGAATGATTTGGTAACTGGAATGCCAAAGAAAGAGTTTACATGTGATGACCACTGTGTTGCATGCCTGAAAGGGAAGCAACACAAAGTGTCTCACAAGCCAAAGGAAATGAACTCTATCAATACTCCCCTACACTTGTTACATATGGATCTGTTTGGTCCTACCAGTGTAATGAGTCTAGGAAGGACCTCTTACTGTTTAGTGATCACAGATGATTTCACAAGATTCAATTGGGTGTTTTTCCTTAGAACTAAGGATGAAACCCCTGAAATCATAAAGAACTTCATTCTGAAAATTGAGAATCAATCTGATCACAAGGTCAAGAGCATAAGAAGTGCTCAAAGAACTGAATTTAAAAACCAAATCCTTTATACATTTTGTTATGAAAATGGTTTTTCAAGACAATATAATGCTCCCAGGACTCCTCAGCAAAATTGTGTTGCTAAGAGGAGAAACTGGACACTTATTGAAGCTGCTAGAACCATGCTGTCTGACTCTAAACTGCCTATCACCTTCTGGGCAGAGGCTGTCAACACAGCCTGCTATGTGCAGAACAGAGTTTTAATGGTTAAGACACATGGTAAGACTCCTTATGAACTGTGGCACAAAAGGAGACCATTCATTGGTTTTCTCAGAACATTTGGATGTACTTGCACCATCTTGAATACCAAAGATCAAATAGCCAAGTTTGCTGAGAAATCAGATGATGGACAATTTGTTGGATACTCTTCTCAAGCTAAGGCTTATAGAGTATACAATCTCAGAACTAGAATCATTAAAGAGTCAGCCAATGTGACTTTCAATGAACACACACCCTGTGTGAAAGGTTCTGGTCCGGATTGGCTGTTTGATCTTGATTTAGTTACTAACTGTTTTAACAAGTCTTGTGAGAATGTTTCAGGATCTACAGATAATAGATCAATAGAAGATCCTGATCCAAGATTTGAGTTGTGAAGACCAACCAAGAAGACTACTTCAGCTCCAGTGGTAATTAACACTGTAATTGAGGCTCCTATCAGCACAAGCATAACAAATACTACTGATTCAACTGAATTGCCTTCAAATTCCAGCTCAGAGGCTCAGAATTCAAGAGAACAAACTTCTAATGTAGGAGGAACTGGAGGTCGTGACAGTGAACAAGAATTTCTTGATGCTGATAACCACTCCATTAAAGACAACATGAATGATGTCACACACTTATTGGATCAAGTTTCTCTTGATAAGTGTGCTGATGTGGTGGGTGACAACTCATTTCTAGAACAGAATTTCTCAAATTTAGATCTGTCCAACCAACTTGCTATGATCCCTCAACTTCAGATCCACAAGTCACATCCCACCACAAACATCATTGGAAATGTTGACTCAGAGGTAAAACCAAGAGGACAAACTCATGACAGCCATGTTTGTCTACATTCTTGTTTCTTATCCCAGATAGAGCCAAAGAAAGTTGATGAGGCTTTGAAGGATGGAAGCTGGATTGAAGCTATGCAAGATGAGCTGCTTCAAATCAGAAGACAGAAGGTGTGGAACTTATGCGCTCTTCCTCAAGGGAAGACTATCATAGGTACCAAATGGGTATTCAGGAACAAGAAGGATGATGGAGGGATTATTATCAAGAACAAGGCTAGACTGGTTGTCCAAGGATACACTCAAGAAGAAGGGATCGATTACACTGATATTTTTGCTCCAGTTGCAAGACTTGATGCTGTAAGAATATTCCTGGCTTATGCTGCATCCAAGGATTTCAAGGTCAACCAACTAGATGTGAAATGTGCTTTTCTCTATGGGGTGACTGATGAAGAAGTTTATATTAAACAACCACCTGGCTTTGCAGACCCAGATCATCCTGATTATGTCTGCAAGCTTGATAAAGCTCTATATGGACTGCATCAAGCTCTAAGAAAGTGGTATGAGACACTATCAACATACCTCTATCATCATGGATACAAAAGAGGTACTATTGATGGCACTCTCTTCACCAAAGAAACAAGGAATGACACATTGCTAGTTCAAATATATGTAGATGACATCATCTTTGGTTCAACTAATCCAAAGCTCTGCAAAGACTTTGAGATGCTGATGAAGAATAGATTTGAAATGAGTGCCATGGGGGAACTCAATTTCTTTCTAGGAATTCAAGTGAAGCAGGTTGAAGATGGCATCTTTATTAGCCAGTCAAAGTATGCACAGGACATACTTACAAGATTCAAGATGACTGACTTTAAGGTTGCAAAGACACCCATAGCCAGAAACCACTCCCTTGGTCATGATCTTGAGGGGGAGTGTGTTGATGAACATCTTTATAGGGCTATGATTGGGTCACTTATGTACCTTACTGCTAGCAGGCCTGATATTATGTTTGCCACATGTATATGTGTAAGATATCAAGCCAACCCCAAGATGTCACACCTAATCATTGTCAAAAGGATTCTCAGATACCTCAAAGGTGCTCCAAATCTAGGCCTTTGGTATCCAAAGAAATCTTACTTTCATCTATATGCTTATACAAATAGTGATTATGGTGGCTGCAACATGACTGCAAAGTCCACATCTAGGGGATGCCAACTCCTTGGTGGAAGGATAGTCTCTTGGCAACGCAAGAAGCAATCTTGTGTGTCTGCATCAACTGCTGAAGCTGAATACATTGCTGCTGCAAGCTACTGTGCTCAAGTGTTCTGGATTCAGAATCAGATGCTAGACTATGGGTTCTACTTCAAGGAGACTCCCATCCACATAGACAACAACAGTGCCATTTCCATTACAGAAAATCCTGTGCAGCACTCAAGGACCAAACACATCAACATTAGGTATCATCTGATTAGGGATAATTTTGAAAAGGGATTGATCAAACTAATCAAAGTTAACACAAATGAATAATATGCTAATCTGTTCACAAAGGCATTTGATGAATAGAGATTTAAATATCTTGTATCAGCTATTGTGATGATTAACTTTGAATAGATTTTCCTTAATAACGTAATCAACTTTATTTCCTAAAAACTGTGTGTCCTAAGTTGTTTATTAGATCACCTCATAAGCCCAGTTCTCTTTGGAAGAAAACTAACTTTTACCTGATATTCCGTAGATTTGTGAAAAATTTACCTTCGGAAGAACTCAAATTGCCTTCGGAAGAAATTTATGTCTTTAAATCATTAAACAGCTTATCTAAGATTTACCTTCGGAAGAAATTCTTGGAGTATCTTCCGAAGCTTAAATTTGTATATAAGCACTTAAATGTATTCAAAGAACAAATATCTTCCGAAAACAACTAAGTTTCGGAAGACTTGTTCACTTCTTCCAAAGCCAAATTTTCAAAATTCTTTGAAATATCTTCCGAAGCAAAACTTTCCTTCTGAAGCTTTGCTATAAAGCTTCCGAAGCTAAAATTGCCTTCGGAAGTTTTACAACTTCCAAGAAAACTAACTTTTTGGGTGCACTTTTTCAGAAGTAGGACCCACTTATAGATTTCAAAGTTTATCTTTTTGTCATAACTTTGTCTTAAATCCTCGACATATATCTTCCAAACGGTTGTATTTCATCTCTCTACTCTCACTGACCCTAACCCTAAATTTACCCCCAAATTTCATCTTCTTCTTCCTTTCTTCAATGCAAAAGCTTCCACAAATGGCCAACATTGATCATCGCAACGACCCTGATTTTTCCATGCACCTACAGGAACATAATCAGGTTGCCTTGTTACACTCTGAGAAGGATCCAAGCTTCTCAGATGTGTGTAGGTACCTTTCTTCGTCGCACTACTTCACCTCCCTTACAATTGATCCTCCTCTCTATGAGGATCAGTTGCTTGAGTTCTGGAGGACCTGTCAAGAGGTCACCATGGAAGGGGAGAAGGCACTGTCTGCTACAGTGCAGGGGAGGACAGTTCTCATCACTCCGGCCATCATAAACACCTATTTGCAGCTGGATGATGAAGCAAGTGAGCTATCTTTTCCCAAATCTACTGTCAACCACTCCGTTCAGCGGATGGGCTATAAAGGTGACTTCTCAGTCAAAACCTTCAGGAAGGGGAAGGTCTCATCTCAGTGGAAATACCTCCTCCATGTCGTCATTCACAACCTTTCTAACAAGCATGGAGGATGGTATCAAGTTCCAGAAGACCTCTCCTTTATAGTCCATGGGATGGTACAAGGGGTCAAGTTCAGGTACTCTCAATTTGTATATACTAATTTACTTACAAACTTGTACTCCTTAGAGTACTACATGTTCCCTAGGTATGTTCAACACATTCTCAATTATGAGTTGGGACCACAGTTGAGGGGAACAGGTAATATTCTTAAAATAGGACAAATGAGGCCCGGCATCTTCAAAATCTTGAAGAAGCCAACTGTTGGCTTCTCTGGGGTAGAAACAGCCCTTGTCCTAAAAATATTTGAGCTCATTGCTTAGGGTGAAAACCTAGCAGCACCAGCTAGTGTTGAACCAACACCCTTCACCTCTCAACCACCTCAAACACAGCCTACCATCACCATCACCTATAAAAGAAAATCCCAACAAACCCCTGCACTTGCTACTGAGCATGTGCAGGCCCCCATATCAGAACCCATAAAGGAGGAAGTGGAATCTTGAGCTCCCACTTCCCCTGAGGAGTAGACCACTCCCATCTTTCAACCAATCAGTGCTGAGGTTCCTCATGCTCAGTCTGATGAGCTCACAACCCCACAAACAGCCTTAAGCCATCACTCTGAGTCTCAACACTCTAATGATCAACCTTATGGGGAAAGCTACCATCCCCAACCTCTTGATCTAAACCGCCTCATTCCTAGCATTGACTTCTATTCTGATGAAGATTTGGGCTTCAGTGAGTACCATGAGTCTCTCCTCTCTTCCCACACTCAAGGAGAGATAAGTACTCCTGCTTCCCCCTACTGAGGTGGATAGTCCTAAACTTATTCAGGAAATCCATATGGCAGAGGCTATCACTTTTGCAAGTGATAACATTACTAGGACCTCTACCATGGCAACCCAGCCTCTTGACACTTCTATGGAAGTTGTCATTAGGCAAGGGAAATCCAGCAGCCAAGAAACCTATGCTGGTGGTGAGGAAGAAGACTTAGGTCCAATTCTCTCATCCCCCAATGATTCTTCATCTGAAGATGAGGGGAGTCTGCAACAAAAGGTACACAAACTATCACATATTGGCACCTATTTTGTTTCAAAGATAGCTCACCTGGAATCTCAGGTGACTATCTTACAGAAGTGGGTCAATGACCAGCACCTTGAGATTACTGATCTCAATGGCAAGTTGGCTGAGAGACCTATGAGGACAACTCATCCAGATCCACAAGAACTTATGGATGTCATGGATCAATCTACCAGCTCACCTATGCAAGAAGGTGATGCTACCAAAAAGGGGGAGGAAATTCTGACAATCACAGAACCTGGGAGTTCTTCCCAGAATATGGACATAGAGGAATGACTATCCTCTCTTGCAGTTCTTCATACTCAGCAACCTCCTATGGACAGTGATCTTAACTTGCTTATCCAACAACTATTTGAGGAGGGAATACCAAGAGCAATGTCTGTCCCTACTAAGAACCCAATCTGGGGATGGGGGTATGATAGCAATAGGAGAGCTCTTGTGATCTCTAGGGCTCAGGGTCAACTAGAAGTTCTCAACATTTCACACCTGAGTTTCTATGAGAGCATCAACTTGGTAGATCTGCCACTTGTCAACCCAAGCAATAACAGACAAGCAGCAAGATTGGCAGAAAGAATCCAAGACATGGTGCTAGAGGAGTTTAAATTAAGATCAAAATTATATAGACAAAGGCTAGCAGGTGAGATCTTTGGTCAACTGGATGTTGAGGTAGACCCGAAGATTAGCTTCGAAGGGAAAACCTTGACTGAAGGCCTAGAGGTTGAACCTGTGTACCTTGAGACAGGATCTCCCTCTGCACCCATTACCATCAGTGAAACACCAGTTGGTGATGGTGTTTCACAACCTCTTTCTGGCCAGAGCTTGATAGCTGAACCAAGCAATGAAGGCCAAAGCTCTCTCCAGCCTGAGTCACCAAAACCTATGGTTGACAAAGGCAAAAGGAAAATGACTCTTGAGGAGATTGAGGAGGAGAAGAGAGAGAGGAAGAGGAAGCTGAGGGTAGAGATCCCTAGGGTTTATGGAAGCTGCAATCAGGGCTGCCCCTAGGCTAAACACTCAGGAAGATGAGTTAAGGGTAGCCAGGCTAAACTACCTAGAATCAGAAACTATAATGTTGATGAACTCATCTCTCTCCCCTTAGATGAATTGAATGAACTGGCTGACACAGAGTTGTCAAAGGAGAGGAAGGAAGCAGAGGATGCAGCATTGCTCCTCAAGCATAAGGAAGAAATGAGGCTGAAAAGACTCTACAAGAACATTCCTGTCCTCTCCCTAGTTCAAGAAAGTCCTATGCCAGAGACTGTGGCCACTAAACAACCTCAGGTAGCAACTGAAGAAGAAAGAATAAAGATGATCAGCTACCTGAGTGCCACAGGTCTCTATCAGGCAGATGCATTTCTTCCCTTACCATCTGAATACATATTGTTTGAATACAATAAGCAGATGGAAGAAAAAGCTAAAAGAGAAAAACAAGCTGAAAAGAAAAGATAAAGGGAAGAAGCTACAAAGTCAAGGGCCATCATCCACAAAAGCCAAAAAAAGTCTGCTGACAGACAAAGGATGACGAGCTTCTTAAAGCTGTATGGATTCTCCAGAAGGAGGCTTGGCCCTATGTCTATATCCACAATGGATGAGCATATCAAGGTAATCAAGCAGAAGATAAAGGAGGGAGAGCTGGTGGACTTGCATTCTCCACCAAGTCCAGCTCAACCTGAAGTTGAGGTGAAGGTTGAACCCACTAAGACAACACAACCTGAACCTGGAGCTGTATCTCAGCCAACATTATCTTTTGATCCACAACAGGGTCCTCCTCTCGCTCTTTCTGAACCTGTGAGAGAGGAGATCCCAACTGAGGGGGACTCAACTGAACAACCTGGTACTCAAGGCCAGTCCCCTCAGTTAAAATCATTAGGGAGAAGAAAAAGGATGGCCAGAAGATCAACCTCCAAGAGAAAAAGAAGAAAGGCATCCACCTCCCAACCTCAAGATGAGTCAGAGCATCCTGAGGGAGTGCATGAAGAGGTCACTCAACAGACTCCAATCATAGTAGAGCCTCTTATTGTTGGAAGACAAATTATGTCATGGTCTTATGATGAAGATCAAGACAGATGGTATGTCATAAGAGATCAGGAAAGCATGCATGTTTATTCCTCAGAAGACATGCTCAATCTTCCTCTGCATGATCTCTTTGACATGAGAAGGTTCTATGTTAGTCTGAAGGATCCAGACCTAATGATGAAGAAAGTTATGCTGAGGATCCTAATGTGGACTATCAAACTCTAAAGAACTTCTCTGTTTTGGTAGCATTAGCCTAGTGGGTGTTTGTAAGATCATCTGAAGATTATGAGGCTGATGCAACCAATAAGCAAGAACAACCAAGTCTTCCATGCATGCACTAAGGAACAAAGATGAACTAGCTTTGGAAGTCTTACACTCTCAAATATGTCTAAGTGTAAGATCTTCCGAAGCTAACAGTTCAGAAGGAGTTACTTTGGAAGTTTCACACTCAAACAGAAAAATATTCTAAGTGTGAAATCTGCCTAAGCTAAAGACCAGCATCTTCCGAAGCCAAAGATGAAATCTTTCGAAGCTTCAGAGACAAAGCCTTCCGAAGCTGTGAAGACTGATTTCTTCAGAGGACAGAGAAAATATGCTGACACACTCTCCGCTGCCTGCTCTGGTGGTTCACTTACTTTACACAAGTTGGTGAAACTTCCATGCTTTATCAAAAAGTAGGAATGGTCTTTGTCTGTAACTTACCTTACTTGTTTCTGTAGACTTTTTGTATTAGGAAAAGTCAGTGAGCTATGGCATGTCATAGTCACTTGTCAAAAGGCAATCTGCCTTTTGATTGTAGATAGATCTTGTTGTCTAGATTAGTCAAATCCCAACTGTCTTTACATGTAAGTGATGATTGTAGGTTGTAGTATAAAAGTGTCTCAGGTCCTTGTAATTTCCATGAATTCATTGTAACACTTGTAAAAGAACTTGAGATCAATATACATCATCCTTGAAAACCAATCTTATGTTCTTGTGTTTTTCTTGGTTCTGACTTTTTAATTTACTTGTGTTCTTAGTATCATTTGTATCTATTTACCAGTTCCTTATTCGAATTGTTAAGTGATCTAAGATCTCTCCTCAGTGTGAAACTAAGTGTTAAGTACCCTAACCCGGTCCTGCAAGCTTTAGAGTCTTGTAATACTGAGTTGAGAAGTAATATATACAAGTATCTTGAAAACCATTCTCTTGTTCATTAACTTGGTATATTATTATCAACTTTAGTTTGAGATTCTGTGTTTCATCGATCAAGTGAGACTTAGTGAGTTCTGTTTTTAGAGTCAAAACCGATCCTGCAAATAGTGTAACAAGCCTAAAACCAATAAATTCAGGTTATTTCAGTATTTTAGAAACCCCAAGATGAGATGTTGGTGGAAAGTTGGAAGAAAATGGATTAGGTTGTTAGGTTCCGGGTAAAAATGAGTTTTAACGGTGTATTGTAGAAACGAAGCTTTTTGCTCATATGGCTCGAAAACATCTTTTAAAAATATTATAGAGCTTATTAGAAGTCCTTAAAAATTAATACTTGAGTGTTATGGGTTGAAATTAAAAGATTTAAAACTAGATGCTTAAATTATCGGTCATACTGTAACTGGCAACTCAAATTTTGTGTTTTAAATTCCACAAACTAAATTCTGGAAAATTTGGAGTTTAAACAAACCCAAATGAGTTATAAAAACATTAAGAAATTAACAAGGGTCATTTTGGGTCAAGAAATGGAAAGAAAGCAAACATTAGGGTAAAAATTCTAAATTTTGAAACTTGAGGGACCAAAGTGTAAATTCTGTAAATATAACTTTCGGTCATCATTTGACCAGAAACTCTTATTAAACTTATTGTCATATAAAAAAATTTATAAGAGTCATGTAACTTGTCATCCATGTATTAAAAACCCTAACTTTCATAAAAATGAAACTTTTTGACGCAAACTCTTAAGAAAAGGAGCTAAATGAGCTTGTAACCATAAAACACACTTAGTTACACTTTCAATAGTCTATGAACATATAACTTACAACATGTATCCTGTTAATAGGGCGTTAGGACTTGGACCTTCTTAGTGCTTGAGAAAACTGTTGTTGGACTTTAATGTGAGTTTTAGTGTCCCCTTTTTACTACTGTTTTAGGATGAAGCATGCAATGTTTGAACTGAAATCATTTATGTGCTATTATGTGATACTTATATGTTGTGGCTAATGATAGAACATGCACTTACTTGTATCATAATCATTAATTCTTGTGTGAGCCGCTTGTTCTATATGGCTAGATCTACTTGGGGAATCCCCCACACACAGTGCCTTCCGTTATGACCCAAATGACTTAATAGGAAGGATACCACACTGAGATCCTATGGGATTGCTTGTGTCATGTGACAGGTATTATAAGATACCATAGTGAACCATCCACCAGGTATGGTGCACTGTTTGAGGCACAGCTTTCCTTATGGGTTAACCGGCATTAACACTAGTTTAGAAGAGGCTAGCCAGGACTGAGTGCAAGGTTGATTATGACCCCCACAATAGTGATACTTGTGTTTTTAAAATTAACTTATGGATTCTAAAGTGTCCTTTTGTTTTTTTTAAACTTTAAGCACTTAACTCACCAACTTTATAGTTGACCCAAAACCCTTTTGAGAATGTTTCAGGTAATCTTTGATGGAAGCTGGTTTGTTGGAGAACTTGAAAGGATGACCTAGTAACGTGACTACCTATGGCATTAGTTGACATTGAAACATTTTAGACAATTTGATTTGACGTCTGTTGAACATTTGAATATTCTGTGATGGATTCATACTTTTGTATTAGGCTAGACTGTTATAGCCCTGTGATATTATTTAAAAGTAATGCCATGTGATTTCTCTTCTTGTGTGCTCTTATGATGGTTAGTTTCCTCTACCACATATATTGCCAGTCTATGACGTTCCACCCTCCTTGGGCCTGGGGTGTGACAACACAATAGTTATATACAATTACTAAAATACTCTTATGCAAACGAAAATTACATAAAATCCTAAGTCTATAAGTCATCCGCTGTGGATGATGTCTTGTCTGCTATGGACGAAAAGTTGTCCGCTGTGAATGAAAAATGAACTGCCCGCTGTGTATGGATGTCGTCCGCTGTGAACACTTGTGAAGTTTTGTTGTTGTCCGCTGTGGAATGTTCATCCACTATGGATGAACATCCACTGGAGATAGTTCATTAGCTGTGGACTTGATCATCTACTGTGTGTTCATCCGCTTTGTGTCTGCTCATCCGTTGTCTACACTTGGACTTCATTCTTCATCCGCTGCTCATAGAAAGTCATCCGCTGTAGACTTTCTTCATCCGCTGCAGACACTTAGCAAAAATTCCTTTTATCTACGAACCTGAAAAAGAAATTTAAGTAATAATTAGTGTTTGATATGAATGTTAATGATAGTAATGTGTTAGTTAATAATTGTTTGAATGTTAGAACATATTATGATTGATTATGGCAAGCATTATCCTTTAATGCACTTGTTGAGTCCAACAATACTCACTCTAAGGAAGATGTTGCCAGCTTTAATATGTGCTTGTTAATGTTATGTTTGTTAGTAATAATGTGTGTGTTTGTGTTTGATTTGATTGTTTGCATGTTTGTATGATTCACTTAGAATGTTTGATTGCATGATTGCATGATTGATTAATTACATGTATGATTGCATGATTACTTATATGATTGCTTGATTACATGTATGATCATCATGATTACTGTACTGCACTTTTTTTATCATCATATTTACAGTGGATGAAGAGATGAACCATCTGTTCCAGGTTTAATAAATCTAGGCTTTGCACATTAGTGTTGCTAACTAATGTGGTTACAACATGATTTCCCTTCAGAACTTCTAAGTTGTTGTTTTCTGAGATCCTTAGTCCAGTGATTCCTTCTATGTGTGTTGGAGCTTGCTGATTTGTCTTAATCCTTTGTTTAAGCTCTGCATTCACATATACTATTCCCAGGATTCTCAGGATGTGTATAAAATAACAACAGTCACCCTTACAAAGCACATTTTCAATTGCAGGGAATGACTTTGTTTTCAGAAAAAATACATATGATGGATGAAGAAGCTTAATCTCAACAGGATCAAACAACCTGATGTCTGAAGCTTCTTTTCCTTCCAATTTTCTCTTTAATACTACTTCAAAGTGGTTTTCACCATAGTACCTTCTTATGATTGGATGGTTGTACTGATTACCATCAATCTTCTTCATGATTAACTTCAAATCTGATGGTCTCATTGGATAACCAACTCTCTCCAATAACTCAGTATCAACATGTGATGTCTGTTCTTCACTTGGTTTTATTTGTTTGCTTGCCAACTGTTGTTCTCTTCTCAGCTTGGCAATGTGAAGTTTATCTTCTCCATTAGCCTTTTGTTTTATCGCATGATGCTGTTTATTCATATAAGATATCATGATATGATAGAAATTAGCACTACTTGGATTATTTCTATGATTGACCATTCTCAACTACATCAGGTCAAGTCTGTCTTCATGTATTAATGATCCCAGTTGGGATATGTATGATAACTATTGGACAAGTCCAGATACTCTTTTGATAAGCACAACGTCCCATATCTCATCATATTTCCATGCTACAATCTTTCTTTCATCTGTAGAGGCTGTGAGAGTTATTCTATCATAGAGCATAACAAAATTTGTATTCTTACTAATCAACTCTCTTACTACATTTTCTTCATGCCATAGCCTGTGAGGCATGAACTGCCTAGGCTCCTCTATAGGATGAAGGTCAGGAGGAGCTTGATGATAGGTTGATAGAGATGAGGCTGGATGAGGTCTAATGATTTGTTGCTTTAAAGCATTAGCCAACATGTTTTTGTAAATATCTCTAGCCATGTCCTTCATCTAAAAGAGAGATCTGCCAGCATATGACATGTATGGTATTCTAGTATGACTCAACTAGCTTTTCAGCTGGGAGTAGGTCATCTTTTCTATTTGAGGGTCTTTGGGTAGATTCTTTTCAAACTCTTGTTTATCCTTTATCTCTTTATACCATCTATATGTTTGCTCAGACTCATTTTTCATTACATCTTGGAAGTCCTTGAGCAAGTATTTAACCTCTAAAAGGTTAAGTTGAATGAAAGTATCATAAGGAAAGCCTCTAGATGCTAACTCTATTCCCATAAGTGTTTCTGGATCATCAGGGAATAGGTCTTGAATGTTTCCAATCTCATCTACATTCCTTTCTTCATCTTCTTCATCAGAATCAGTGAGTATAATGATTGGTTCTTGATGTTTGTCATGAGATTGATCAATCTCTCCTTCTTCCAAAACAGCAGCCTCTAATTCTTTCTGTTTTGACTCATCTTCATCAACTAGTTTAGCTTTAACCTTGAGAAGCTTGAATGGTGGAGACTCAGGTTCTTCAAACTCTTGAACCTGTCGCTTTCCTTTCCTTATAAAAAGCTAGATACTTTCTCTTTCTCTTCCTCTCATATGTTTTCAATTGAGGCTGTGATGATGATGAAGCTTGATCTTTGGATAGTTCAGGTTGCTCTTTCAAAGATTCAGCAAATTGTCTAATTAACTCTTTTTGCTTCTTAGATAATGGATTTACAGGGATGATGCTTGTTTGAGATGATTGGGTGTCTGATGTGTGAAAATGTTGTTTCAGAATAGGTGAATAATGGATGTTCTCAAATGGAAAAGCCTCACCAAAGAGTTCATCCATTAAAAAAGTCTCTTCAGGAATTATAATTGCCTTTTCAACTTTCCCTGAGCTGATTTCTTCAGCATGAGACTTGATTTGCTCATCAAATTCTTCACTTAGGTCTTGTTCTAGACCTTCTGAATGTTCTTCTTCATTTAGCTGAGTGTTTGTATGTTCTAACTCTCTGTTTAGTATCCTTTGCATCTATCTTCTCTGTCAGATAGGCCACATCTAATCTTGTACTATTAAGATCTTGATCCTTTGCTTTCACTTCTTCCTTTGATTGATCTAGTTGTTGTTTTAGGAATTATACAATCAACTTTTTAGCCTTTTGATCAGTAGAAAGTTTCTCAATCTCCTCATCTTTACTCTTCAATTTGTCTTTCAGCTTCCTTGCTCTGTTGTTTGATTTTTCAATCAACTTTGTTGAAATTTGATACTGATGGATCGAATATTGCAATCGTATTGTTGCCATTTATCAGATTTGTGATGTGGAATCTCACAGATCTATTAATGATTTCAAGTGAAGATCTATTGCAAGATTTAATGTATGATGATGAATGAATGATGAACAATTCAAGAACACATATTCATAAAAATTTCATTCATTCATATGGATGATGATACATGCTAGGAGATTACAAAGGGAGTTAGTGAGAAAATTCTCTCTCACACACACTCAACCTAATTGTTTCTCTTACTAGACTTAGCAATGCTTAGAGTATAAAATAACGGCACTTATTCTATTTATACTCTTTACATAAATGAACAAAATTACATTTAAGCCCTATTGATTACAAAAATATTGTTCTAAGTCTGATAAATTCTCTGTTGCTGATGCGTGACTGCCAGGTGCTGACGTCATTCGGGACGACCGCTGATGTTGACTATTGGCTTTGACCACGGTTGACCAAGTTTGACAAAGTTTGACTTTGGTCAGTTTTCTTCGTTTTGATCATATTTTTAGCATAGTTTCACCGTGTCGGTTTTGGTAATCATCATAAGATTTGGCACTTAGGTTTTGGTAACTAACATCTTCAAATAGTCCAACAATACTCCCCCTAAGATGATGCTGCCAAAGCCTCATGATTATCAAAACCTTGGATGTTGATTGATGTGCAGTGTTGAAGTGCAGTCTTAAAGTGCACTCTTCTCCCCCTTTTTGGTAGCATGTTCTTAGAAGCTTTATAAAAAGGCATTAAGAAAAATACTTTGTTTCAGCATATACAGACTTTGTTTCGGCACTTGATGGATGTTTCATCAGCATGATCTTCTATTCTCATTTTGAAGACTTGAAAATACACCCATTTGCAAACACTATGGATTGCAAAAGTAGCAATATCAGCAGCTTTATCTTAACTTCAGAAGTGAAGGAGAAGCATCAGACATTCTTCAGACTTGACATATACTCTCCCTCAACAAAAGCTTTGGAGGGTGAGGAACTTTTGTGTATGAGACACCAAGAGAAGGATTCTTAGTTCTCAACAACTGGCAGGAGATCTTTGAAAGAAGCAGGTGTGTTCACTTAACATCTTGAACTGAATGAGAAACTCAAGCATGTTGTGCAATTCATCACCTGCAAAAGTCTAAATCCTCTTAGTAGAGGTATTGCATGGAAGTTTCAATCCTAAATCAGTAACACATGTAAATCTGCCAAAACTAAGAAATATACTAAAAATGACAAATCTTTTTGGAATTTTATATTTTTCAAAATTATGATATTTATAAGCATGAATCCTTTAATTGCAATGAGATCACACTAATCTAAAAACCTCTACATCTAAGAATTTAAAGTTGGAATAGACATAGACAAAGAACAAAGTTGATTGTAAGTATGTTTGTCCACTTAAACTCATGCAAGGATCTATTTTTAACACTTTTTTATATTTACCATATTTAGGTTTGATTAGATATCCTAATTAAGTACCCCACACTTAGAAGTATAGAAGAATAACCCTCCTCATGAAATGCAAGATGGCCCTTAGTCATGACTTGAACCAAGCTACTTAGAGTATAAATTCTCATAATATGATCCACTTTAGAATTCTTTTTGGATTTGATCCACATTGGGATTCTTTTACACTTCACTTTGGAAGTTGATCCTCATTAGGATTCTTTTAGCTTTGATCCACATTGGGATTCTTTTCTTTGCCTTTTTGGCATGCATCAGCACTTTTAGTGCAAGGTCAACTAGGTCTATGCTTAGCACAACAGAAGTTGTCCTTATGTTTACTCCTGGTTTGTATTTACATACAACAAAGGAGAAACAGATGCTTTTATCAATGATAAATTTATAAACCATTTTCGCATGGTGTGTTTAGGTAACCACACATGCAAACACTTAGAAAAGTCATTGCTTACCAATACCCTAAGATGGTTTTGGTCGATAATGCATATTGATTTAGTTCATCACAAATATGCTTATCTTGAATTTAAGCTGAGCCTACTAACATATCAAACAGAGTCTTGTTAGTCTTTATTGATCTGAAAAAATAATTTAGGTAACCACACACACAAACACTTGGAAAAGTCATTGCTTACCAATACCCTAAGATGGTTTTGGTCCACAATGCATATTAATTTAGTTCATCACAAATATGCTTATCTTGAATCCAAGTTGAGCCTACTGAAATATCAAACAGAGTCTTATTAGTCTTTATTGATCTGAAAAAATAAATGCAAAAGATAGTAGATGAATGTACTATCATTGCTCATGTAAATGCAAGAAGATTCAATAGTAATATTTTTGGATTTTTCTTGATTTTCTAATTTCTTTTTAGGATTTTTGGTTTTGAGAAAATAAAGAAATGGCATATGTGTTATCAAATTAATAGAGTTCATCAACAGTTAGTCCATATAGCAATGTACTCAGACTAAGCAGATGGAATTAAACATCGATTGTTTCTTGCATTGCCATCATAGTTTATGTGAGTGATTGATGTCCTGCACTGAATCATGGTTAATTTCTACTCCATTTGGCTCAGTTGCATCATAAACATAATGAGCAGGAAGAACGTTCCTATCATGGGAAGGGATCAGCCACTTCTAACTTTTCTTTGGTTGGCAGGCCTCCATAACTGTCCTTAATACACTCGTAAATCAGTTAGATATTTCAACCCAGGCCATTATTTTCTTGAGTATCCATTAGCATCTTTATATGTGACTTGTTGGTATGTGTATGATTTTGCTTTATCCTATGATGTATTAGAGTCACCTCCTGAAATTGTTTTCTTTCTCCAACATTGTTTTGATTTTAAACCAACTGACTCAACTTTAGTTTGTTTAACAAAAGGAGTTTGTTTGGCTTTTTAAAATCTTTTGGTTGGTTTAGAAAATCTTGTTTGCTTTTGAAAGTTTTGTGGTGGTGTAGCAAAGGATCTTTGTCCTTGAACATGTTTGTTTCTTCTAGGCATGTGATCATATTCATCATAAGAATTATAATCATGATTTTAATAATTTGAAGGATGTGATCTTCTATGATAGCCATTATGCTAAGTATTATTACTATATCTATCTTACTTATGTTGTGTTTATGACCTAGGATAATGTCTTGGTGCCCAATAATCATGAATATCATAATGTTTAAAATCATACCCATGCCGATGTGATCGAGGAGAAAAGTAGCTATGACATCTGTTGTAGTACTCATGCTTCCATCTCGGTGAGTACAACTCTGATGGATGATAAGATCTTTGACCTCTTCTATGCTGTGATGTTGGAGAGTTGTTGTATGAACACTTTGAAGTGGTATGATTCTCCATGTCATAATTTAAGTAGTAAGGAGAAGGTCTGGATCTTCTTCCTTTAGGCTTGGATAATGAAGTTGGATTTGATTAGAACTTCACAGCCTTTTGTCTTGGTTTTTTTTTTCTTTTTCTTATGAGGACATATATATGTATCACTTTTAGTGGTTTCACACTCAGACGTGTTATGTGATTCTGAATTGCATGTCTTGTAGAGAATTGGTTATTGGTTTGGAGTTTCTAATATAGCTTTTGAGGTTGATGGTTGGTTTGGATCAGGTGTAGAAGACTTGATCTGACTTTTCTTTTTTCTTTTAGATCTGGTTTTCTTTCTCTTGACCTGTTCTTTGATTTATTGTACCTCATGCTTCTTCTTGTTCTTTAACTCCGTCTTAATCTTTGCCTTTAGTTTGGCCTTTGTTAATTCTGGTTTAAGAAATCTAGCTGGTTTGAATTTCTCATGGAGAACCATAGCCTTTTGTTTGTTGTCAGGCTTTGCTGCTTTGGATTTCTGTGGTTGTGTTTGTTTTGGATTGATTTCTTCAATGACAAGGTTAGTACATGTCAATGTTGCTTTGTTTGGTTGGTTGGTTTCTTCATTATTGTCATCACTTACAGGATCTCCATCTTGACCATCACAGGAATAAAAGGTTTCATTCTTTGGTGATTCAGGTTTGAGGAACAGCTTTGATGTTGTTTCAGGAGAAGTGATTTGAGTGATAGTGGATGGTTTGTCTATTAAAGGATGATCATGCATATTTGAATCTTCTTTAACTAGACTTGTCATTGAAGTTGGCATTTTTGTGTAGTTATCATTGTAAGGAGGAGGAACAACATGGTATGTAGTTCTAGCACTCTTCTTCTGATCTCTTTATGCATCAAGTAGTTCTTCCAAGCAATCAGCTTTAGATTCTCCATGCATGATCTGCTTTTGTCTTTGTTAGAGACTCAGTGAGTCTTGTAACTTGAGCTTGAAGACTAAATCTTTCTCCAAGGAGTTTGTCTACATCCTTCAAAAGAGAATTGATTTTATCTTCAAAGGCTTTATGTTGTATCTTCAATTCTGCATTTGTAGCCTTTTCTGTGTTGATTGCTTGATTTAGACGCTCAATGTAATGTTATAAGTTATTTATTGTTTTGGCTGTACTTGCTTCTGATATTTTGGCTTCAACTTCAGCCTTTGTGTTTGTTAACTTCAAAGAGAGTTCAGTTGCTTGAGCATTCAGCTTGTGGTTTTCTTTAAGCAAGTTATCAACTTCTTTCTCTAGTGAACTAATTTGATTGGCAGAAGTTTGTAGTTCCTCTGCATGTGAAGCTCTTTCCTGCTTTATCATGTATGATAGATTGTTGCAATATTTCCGATATGCCTGTACTTCATCTATGCATCCTAATGAGAATAGATTGATCTATCTGTCTTCAGGAATTTTAGGCAATGGAGGAATGTTTGTGTTATTGATATTTGTGCTTTTGCAAGCTCAGCAGCTAACTCTTCAAGTTTGCTTTGTTGTTGATCCATTTTGTCTTGCAACTTGTTCTTCTCTTGAGTTAAACTGATGTTTTGTGATTCAGTGTCTTGATTTGTGCTTGATTATTTCTTTGAGATTGTTCCATCTCTGACCTGCAATTGATCAAATCATTAGACAATGTGTTGTTTGAGTTTGCAAGATCACACAAATATAAATGCATCAATTTTTTTTTGAATGTGACTAATGTACAACTGAATATTTGTCTTGTCAAACAATGAATTGTTGTTATTGTTTGATATGTTGATGTTGTTTGGTTGGTTGCAGCTTTTGTTTGATTTGCTGCTGTTGTTTGGTTGCTTGAAGCTTGATTTCCTTTATTTGAAATCTTGAAACCTCTTTCTACCTGCAGCAAGAAAGATAGCTTAGTTTCTTGAAACACGAATGTTAGTGAAAGATGTTACATTTTCCATTTTGTTTAAAAACAAAAATGATTTAACAATTGTTTTTGTGTTTTTTTTTTTAAAATTGAATTTTAAAATTTTAATTGAATCCAAAGAACGTTGAAATTCAATTTAATTAGATCAGCCTAATTAAAGAGTTAACTCTGTTCAATTACAATTTAGTTAAGCTAGACTAAGATTAATCTAGCTTAATTAAAAAGTAACAATATTTGGATCTTATCAATTAAAATTTAAATGATTTTGTGACTTGATTGAAAATAACTCAACTCTTTTGAAGTATATATATCTTGATCAACAGGATGTCAAAATGAAGTTCTCAAATCATAACAAACTTTAAAAGTTTGTCAAAATAAAAAGCTTCCGAACTTCTTTAATATTGGAGAAAGGTGAGTGGGCTGAAATTTTCCGAGACCAACTCTTGATGTTGTGATGTTTAAATGTCCATTGTGTATGCTTAATGTCAATTGTGGACTTGGTGTTTGTTCAATGTCTACGGTGGAGTTACTTACACATCCTCTGTGGACATATTATTGTATGCTCTTGTTCTTTACTTGTCAGGTGTGGATAGATGTAAGGATGGTGTGTCCGTTGGGGATACATGTAAGGAGTGTGTGTCCGATGTGGACCTGTTTTTAATCGTCCGCTGTGGACTAAGTTGGTGTGGTCAATGTCCGCTATGGACTTTCTCTCTTGTCCGATGTGGACAAATATGAAGGTGTGTGATGATTTCTTGTCCGCTATGGGTAAAGCGCACAAAATTGCGTATTCAACGTCCGCTGTGGATGTATGAACGTCCGTTGTGGACAGATGAACGTCCGTTGTGGATAGATGAACATCCGCTATGGACAGATGAACGTCCGTTGTGGACAACTGAATGTCCGTTGTGGACAAATGAACGTCCGCTGTGGACAAATGAACCTCCGCTGTGGACAACTGAACGTCCGCTGTGGACAAATGAAAGTCCGTTGTGGACCTGTTTTGTACGTTTGATTCAACTTGTCTGCTGTTGACCGATTGATTTGAATATGTCCGTTGTGGACCTATTTTGTATGACTGATTCAACTCGTCTACTGTGGGAGTTTGATTCAAGTCCGCTGTGGATGAATTTGTTTGTTTCTATGTGAACTTCGTAAAATTTGATGTTTGTTAGCAGTGGAATTTGTTGTAAGGCCCCGTTCCCGGGATGCTTACAGTTGGTCAATCATCGCATAAAACATATAAAACTCATCATTTTACAGTGGAAATTTAACTTTTAATCAACCTCCAGTAGTGGATTTTTTATTGTTGTTGCATCCATAATAATCATTGTCTATGTATGCATATAAAGAAAAATCTCCATCTTTTGGATACCATAGGCCTAGTGTTGGTTTGCCTCTTAAGTATCTAAAAATTCTCTTCACAGCGTTTATGAGTGATTCTTTTGGATCTGCTTGGTATCTGGCACAAATGCAAACTGCATACATGATGTCTGGTCTGCTTGTAGTTAGGTACATCAGGGGGCCTATCATGGATCTGTAGAGCTTCTAATCAACTAATATTCCTTCTGGATTAGGGCCAAACTTCAATCCTATTACAAACGGTGTTTTGCTGGATGTGCAATCTGACATGTTGTATTTCTTCAATATTAGATGCACATTCTTTCTTTGGTTGATAAAAATTCCTTCAGCAGATTGTTGAACTTGAAGACCAGGGAAGAAGGTAAGTTCTCCCATTGAGCTCATTTGGAATTTTGATTGCATAAGAGTTTCAAACTCTCTGCAAAGTTAGAAGTTGGTGGAGCCAAATATGTTGTCATCCACATAGACTTGAACCACTAAAAAGTCTTGTTCTTTTCTCTTTAAGAATAATATGTGATCTATCTTCCCTTGGGTATACCCATTCTGTAGTAAAAACTTAGATAAAGTTTCATACCACTTCCTAGGTGCTTGATGAAGACCTTACAGAGCTTTATCTAACTTGTAGACTCTATGAGCGAATTTTGTGTCTTTAAACCCTGGTGGTTGAGCAACATATACCTCTTCATCTATCTTTCCATAGAGGAATGAACAATTGACATCCATTTGGAAGACAGTGAAGGTTTTGGATGAGGCATATGCAAGGAACACTCAGATGGCTTCTAGTCTAGCTATAAGAGCAAAGGCATCATCATAATAAATGCCTTCCTCTTGATTATATCCTCGAGCAATTAGCCTTGCTTTGTTGACCGCGTAAGGTTACTTAAAACTTATTTTCACACTGAGGAGAGATCTTAGATCACTTAACAATTCAAATAGGGAACTGGTAACTTAAAACAGATGATACTAAGAACACAAGTAAATTAAAGAGACAGAACTAAGAACAACACAAGAACACAATAATGGTTTTCAAGGATGTTGTATATTGATCTCAAGTTCTTTTACAAGTGTTACAAAGCATAAAGAAATTACAAGGACCTGAGAAACTTTTATACTACAACCTACGACCATCACATACATGTAAAGATAGTTGGGATTTGACTAATCTAGACAACAAGATCAATCTAAAGTCAAAAGGCAGATTGCCTTTTGACTAGTGACCATGACATGCCATAGCTTACTGACTTTTCCAAATACAAAAAGTCTACATGAACAAGTAAGGTAAGTTACAGACAAAGACCATTCTTACTTTTTGATAAAGCATGGAAGTTTCACCAACTTGTGTAAAGTAGGTGAACCACCAGAGCACGCAGCGGAAAGTGTGTCAGCTTTATCAAAAGTTGATTCAGAGAAAGCATATTTTCTCTGTCCTTTGAAGAAATCAGTCGTTACAGCTTCGGAAGACTTTTTCTCTGAAGCTTCGGAAGATTTCATCTTTGGCTTCAAAAGATACTGGTCTTTGGCTTCGGAAGATTTCACACTTAGAATATTTTTCGGTTTGAGTGTGAAACTTTCGAACTAACTCCTTCTGAACTGTTAGCTTTGGAAGATCTTACACTTAAACACATTTGAGAGTGTAAGACTTCCAAAGCTAGTTCATCTTTGTTCCTTAGTGCATGCATGGAAGACTTGGTTGTTCTGGCTTGTTGGTTGCATCAGCCTCATAATCTTCAGATGATCTTACAAACTCCCCCTAGGCTGATGCTACCAAAACAAAGAAGTTCTTCAGATTTTGATAGTCCACATTAGGATCTTCAGCATACCTTTCTTCATCATTAGGTCTGGATCCTTCAGACTAACATAGAACCTTCTCATGTCAAAGAGATCATGTACAGGAAGATTGAGCATGTCTTCTATGGAATAGACATGCACGCCATCTTGATCTCTTATGACATACCATCTGTCTTGATCTTCATCATAAGATCATAACATAATTTGTCTTTCAACAGCAAGAGGCTCTACTATGATTGGAGTTTGTTGAGAGACCTCTTCATGCACTCCCTCAGGATGCTCTGACTCATCCTGAGGTTAGGAGGTGGATGCCTTTCTTCTCTTCTTCTTTGAGGATGATCTTCTGGCCATCCTTTTTCTTCTCCCTGATGATTTTAACTGAGGGGACTGGTCTTGAGTACAAGCTTGTTCAGATGAGTCCCCCATAGTTGGGATCTCCTTTCTCATAGGTTTAGAAGGAGAGAGAGGTGGACCCTGCTATGGATTAGAAGATGAAATTGGCTAAGATGTAGCTCCAGATTTAGGTTGTTTTATCTCAGTGGGTTAAACCTTCACCTCAACTTCATGTTGAGCTGGACTTGGTGGAGAATGCAAGTCCACCAGCTCTCCCTTCTTTATCTTCTAGTTGATTACCCTGATATGCTCATCCATTGAGGATAGAGACATAGGGCCAAGCCTCCTTCCATAGAATCCATACAGCTTCAAGAAGCTCATCATCCTTTGTCTATCAGCAGACTTCTTTTGGCTTTTATGGATGATGGCCCTTGACTTTGCAGCTTTTTCCCTTAATCTTTTCTTTTCAGCTTGTTTTTCTCTTTTAGCTTTTTCTTCCATCTGCTTATTGTATTCAAACAATATGTACTCAGATGGTAAGGGAAGAAGTGCATCTGCCTGATAGAGACCTGTGGCAATCAGGTAGCTGATCATCTTTAGTCTTTCTTCTTCAGTTGCTACCTGAGGTTGTTCAGTGGCCAGAGTCTCTGGCTCAGGACTTTCCTGAACTGGGGAGAGGACAGGAATGTTCTTGTAGAGTCTTTTCAGACTCATTTCTTCTTTGTGCTTGAGGAGCAGTGCTGCATCCTATGCTTTCTTCCTCTCCTTTGACAGCTCTGTGTCAGCCAGTTCATTTAGCTCATCTAAGTGGAGAGAGATGAGTTCATCAACATTATAGTTTTTGGTTCCCAGGTAGTTTAGCATGACTGCCCTTAACTCATCTTCCTGAGTGTTTAGCCTGGGGGCAGCCCTGATTGTAGCTTCCATAAACCCTGAGGAACCACTTGAAATCACTCCCCTCAGCTTCCTCTTCCTCTCTCTCTTCTCCTCCTCAATCTCCTCAGGAGTCAGTTTCCTTTTGCCTTTGTCAACCACAGGCTTTGGTGACTCAGGCTGGAGAGAGCTTTGGCCTTCATTTCTTGGTTTAGCTGTCAAGCTCCGGCCAGAGAGAGGTTGTGAAGTACCATCACCAGCTGGTATTTCACTGAGGGTAATGGGTGCAGAGGGAGATCCTGTCTCAAGGTTCACAGGTTCAACCTCTGGGCCTTCAATCAAGGTTTTCCCTTTGAAGCTAATCTTCGGGTCTACCACAACATCCAGTTGACCAAAGATCTCACCTGCTAGCCTCTGTCTATATAATTTTGATCTCAATTTAAACTCCTCTAGCACCCTGTCTTGGATTTTTTCTGCCAATCTTACTGCTTGTCTGTTATTGCTTGGGTTGAGAAGTGGCAGATCTACCAAGTTGATGCTCTCATAGAAACTCAGGTGTGAAATGTTGAGAACTTCTAGTTGACCCTAAGCTTTAGAGATCACAAGAGCTCTCCTATTACTGTCATACCCCCAACCCCAGATTGGGTTCTCAGAAGGGGCAGGCATTGCTCTTGGTATTCACTCCTCAAACAGTTGTTTAATAAGCAAATGTAGATCACCGTCTAGAGGAGGTTGCTGAGTATGAATATCGGCAAGAGAGGATGGTGATTCCTCTATGTCCATACTCTGGGAAGAGCTCCCAGGTTCTGTGATTGTCAGAATTTTCTCCCCCTTTTTGGTAGCATCACCCTCTAGCATAGGTGAGCTGGGAGATTGATCCATGACATCCACAGGTTCTTGTGGACCTGGATAAGTTGTCCTCATGGGTCTCTCAGCTAACTTTCCTTTGAGATCGATGATCTCAAGTTGCTGGTCATTGACCCTTTTCTGTATGATAGTCACCTGAGATTCCAGGTGAGCTATCTTTAAAACAAAATAGGTGCAAAGATGTGACAGTTTGTGCACCTTTTGTTGCAGATTCCCCTCATTATCAGATGAAGAATCATTGGGGGATGAGAGAATTGGACCTAAGGCTTCTTCCTCACCACCAGCATAGGTTTCTTGGCTGCTGGATTTCCCCTGCCTAATGACAACTTCCAGAGAAGTGTCAAGAGGCTGGGTTGCCATGGTAGAGGTCCTAGTGATGTTATCACTTGCAAAAGTGATAGCCTCTGCCATATGGATTTCCTGAATAAGTTCAGGATGATCCACCTCAGTAGGGGATTGCTGATGTGGGCTAGAGATGGGGGAAGCAGGAGTACTCATCTTTCCTTGAGTGTGGGAAGAGAGGAAGACTCATGGTATTCACTGAAGCCCAAATCTTCATCAGAATATAAGTCAAGGCTAGGAATGGGGCGGTTTAGATCAAGAGGTTAGGGATGGTAGCTTTCCTCAGAAGGTTGATCACTAGAGTATTGAGACTCAGAGTGATGGCTTAAGGCTATTTGTGGGGTTGTGAGCTCATCAGACTGAGCACGAGGAACCTTAGCACTGAGTGGTGGAAAGATGGGAGTGATCTGCTCCTCAAGGGAAGTAGGAGCTTGAGATTCCACTTCCTCCTGTATGGGTTCTGATATGGGGGCCTGCACATGCTCAGTAGCAAGTGCAGGGGTTCGTTGATTTTCTTTTGTAGGTGATGGTAATGGTAGGTTGTGTTTGAGGTGGTTGAGAGGTGGAGGGTGTTGGTTCAACACTAGTTGGTGCTACTAGGTTTTCACCCTGAGCAAGGAGCTCAAACATTTTTGGGACAAGGGCTGTTTCTACCCCAGAGAATCCAACAGTTGGCTTCTTTAAGATTTTGAAGATGTCGGGCCTCATTTGTCCTATTTTAAGAATATTACTTGTTCCCCTCAACTGTGGTCCCAACTCAAGTTGAGAATGTGTTGAACATACCTAGGGAACATGTAATATTCTAAGGAGTCCAAGTTTGCAAGTAAATTAGTATATACAAACTGAGAGTACCTAAACTTGACCCCTTGTACCATCCCATGGACAATAAAGGAGAGGTCTTCTAGAACTTGATCCCATCCTCCATGCTTGTTAGAAAGGCTGTGAATGATGACATGGAGGAGGTATTTCCATTGAGATGAGACCTTCCCCTTCCTGAAGGTTTTGACTGAGAAGTCACCTTCATAGCCCATCTGCTGAAAGGAGTGGTTGACAGCAGATTTGGGAAAGGACAGCTCACCTGCTTCATCATCCAGCTGCAAATGGGTGTTTATGATGGCCAGAGTGATGAAAACTATCCTCCCCTGCACTGTAGCATACAGTGCCTTCTTCCCATCCATGGTGACCTCTTGACAGGTCCTCCAAAACTCAAGCAACTGATCCTCATAGAGAGGAGGATCAATTGTAAGGGAGGTGAAGTAGTGAGACGAAGAAAGGTACGCACACACATCTGAGAAGCTTGGATCCTTCTCAGTGTGTAACAGGGCAACCTGATTGTGTTGCCTGTGTAGGTGCATGGAAAAATCAGTGTCGTTGCAACGATCAATGTTGGCCATTTGAGGAAGCTTTACAGTGAAGAAAGGAAGAAGAAGATGAAATTTGGGGTAAATTTAGGGTAAGGATCAGTGAGAGTAGAGAGACGAAATAAAACCGTTTGGAAGATATATGTTGTGGATTTGAGACAAAGTTATGACAAAAAGATAAACTTTGAAATCCGCAAGTGGGTCCTACTTCTGAAAAAGGCGCCCAAAAAGTTAGTTTTCTTGGAAGTTGTAAAACTTCCGAAGACAATTTTGGCTTCGGAAGCTTTGTAGCAAAGCTTCTGAAAGCAATTTTTGCTTCGGAAGATATTTCAAAGAATTTTGAAAATTCAGCTTCGGAAGAAGTGAATAAGTCTTCCGAGACTTAGTTTGCTTTCGGAAGATATTTGTTCTTTGAATGCATTTAAGTGCTTATATACAAATTTAAGCTTCGGAAGATACTCCAAGAATTTCTTCCGAAGGTAAATCTTAGATAAGCTGTTAAATGATTTAAAGACATAAATTTCTTTCGAAGGTAAATTTTCACAAATCTAAGGAATATCAGTTAAAAGTTAGTTTTCTTCCAAAGAGAACTGGGCTTATGAGGTGATCTAATAGACAACTTAGGACACACAATTTTAGGAAATAATGTTGATTAAGTTATTAAAGAAAATCTATTCAAAGTTAATCATCCCTATAGCTAATACAAGATATTTAAATCTATGTTCATCAAATGCCTTTGTGAATAGATCAACATATTGTTCATTTGTCTTAACTTTGATTAGTTTGATCAATCCTTTTTCAAAATTTTCCCTACTCAGATGATACCTGATATTGATGTGTTTGGTCCTTGAGTGCTGCATAGGATTCTCTGTAATCGAGATGGCACTGTTGTTGTCTATGTGGATGGGAGTCTCCTTGAAGTTGAACCCATAGTCTAGCATCTGATTCTGAATCCAAAGCACTTGAGCACAGTAGCTTGTAGCAGCAATGTATTCAGCTTCAGCAGTTGATGCAGACACATAGGATTGCTTCTTGCATTGCCAAGAGACTATCCTTCCACCAAGGAATTAACATCCCCCAGATGTGGACTTTACAGTCATGTTGCAGCCACCATAATCACTATCTGTATAAGCATACAGATTAAAGTCAGAATTCTTTAGATACCAAAGGCCTAGATTTGGAGCACCTTTGAGGTATCTGAGAATCCTTTTGACGGTGATTAGGTGTGACATCTTGGGGTTGGCTTGATATCTTGCACATATACATATGGCAAACATAATATTAGGCCTGCTAGCAGTAAGATACATAAGTGACCCAATCATAGCCCTGTAGAGATGTTCATCAACACACTCCCCCTCAAGATCAGGACCAAGGGAGTGCTTTCTGGCTATGGATGTCTTTGCAACCTTACAGTCAGTCATCTTGAATCTTGTAAGTATGTCCTGTACATACTTTGACTGACTAATGAAGATGCCATCTTCAACCTCCTTCACTTGAATTCCTAGAAATAAACTGAGCCCATGGCACTATTTCAAAATATTCTTCATCAGCATCTCAAAGTCTTTGCAGAGCTTTGGATTAGTTGAATCAAAGATGATGTCATCTACATATATTTGAACTAGCAGTGTGTCATTCCCTGTTTCTTTGATGAAGATAGTCCCATCAATAGTATCTTTTGTATCCATGTTGATACAGGTATGTTGATAGTGTCTCATACCACTTTCTTGGAGCTTGATGCAGTCCATATTGAGCTTTATCAAGCTTGCAGACATAATCAGGAAGATCTGGGTCTGCAAAGCTAGGTGGTTGTTTGATATAAACTTCTTCATCAATCACCACATAGAGAAAAGAACATTTCACATCAAGCTGGTAGACCTTGAAATCATTGGATGTAGCATAAGCCGGGAATATTCTTACAGCTTCAAGTCTTGCAACTGGAGCAAAGACATCAGTGTAATCGATCCCTACTTCTTGAGTGTATTCTTGGACAACCAGTCTAGCCATGTTCTTGATGATAAACCCTTTATCATCCTTCTTGTTCCTGAATACCTATTTGGTACCTATGACAGTCTTCCTTTAAGGAAGAGGGCATAAGTTCCACACCTTCTGTCTTCTGATTTGAAGCAGCTCATCTTGCATAGCTTCAATCCAGCTTCCATCCTTCAAAGCCTCATCAACTTTCTTCGGCTCTATCTGGGATAAGAAACAAGAATGTAGACAAACATGGCTGTCATGAGTTTGTCCTCTTGTTCTTACCCCTGAGTCAACATTTCCAATGATGCTTGTGGTGGGATGTGACTTATGGATCCAAAGTTAAGGGATCACAGCAAGTTGGTTGGACAGATCTAAATTAGAGAAATTCTGATCTGGCAATGAGGTGTCTCCCACCACATCAGTACACTTATCAAGAGAAACTTGATCCAATGAGTGTGTGACATCATTCATGTTGTCTTCAATGGAGTGGTTATCAACATCAAGAAATTCTTGATCACTGTCACCACCTCCAGTTCCTCCTACATTAGAAGATCCTTCTCCTGAATTTTGAGCCTCTAAGCTAGAATTTGAAGACAATTTAGTTGAATCAGCAGTATTTGTCATGCTTGTGTGATAGGAGCCTTAATTACAGGGTTAGTCACTACTGGAGCTAAAGCAGTCTTCTTGTTGGTCTTCTCAGCTCAAATCTTGGATCAGGGTCTTCTATTGATCTGATATCTAAAGATCCTGAAACATTCTCACAAGACTTGTTAAAACAGTTGGTAACTAAATCAAGATCAAACAGCCAATCCGGACCAGAACCTTTACACAGGGTGTGTGTTCATTGAAAGTCACATTGGCTGACTCCTCAATGATTCTAGTTCTGAGATTGTATACTCTATAAGCCTTAGCTTAAGAAGAGTATCCAACAAAGTGTCCATCATCTGATTTCTCAGCAAACTTGGCTGTTTGATCTTTGGTATTCAAGATGGTGCAAGGACATCCAAATGTTCTAATAAAACCAATGAATGGTCTCCTTTTATGCCACAATTCATAAGGAGTCTTACCATGTGTCTTAACCACTAAAACTCTGTTTTGCACATAGCAGGCTATGTTGACATCCTCTGCCCAGAAGGTGATAGGCAGTTTAGAGTCAGACAACATGGTTCTAGCAGCTTCAATAAGTGTCCTGTTTCTCCTCTCAGTAACACCATTTTGCTGAGGAGTCCTGGGAGCACTATATTGTCTTGAAATACCTTTTTCATCACAAAATGTATCAAGGATTTTTTTTCAAATTCAGTTCCTTGATCACATCTTATGGTCTTGACCTTGTGATCAGATTGATTCTCAATTTTCAGAATGAAGTTCTTTAAGATTTCAGGGGTTTATCCTTAGTTCTAAGGAAAAACACCCAAGTGAATCTTGTGAAATCATCTGTGATCACTAAATAGTAAGAGGTCCTTCCTAGACTCATTACACTAGTGGGGCCAAATAGATCCATATGTAATAAGTGTAGGGGAGTAGTGATAGAGTTCATATCCTTTGGCTTGTGAGACACTTTGTGTTGCTTCCCTTTTAGGCATGCAACACAGTGGTCATCACTTGTAAACTCTTTCTTTGGCATTCCAGTTACCAAATCATTCTTAATCAATTTATTCATGTTTTTAAAGTTTACATGGCGCATTCTTTTATGCCAAAGGAAAGATTCATCACTATTTGCTTTAGACAGAAAGCAAGAAACTTCTCTGAAGGAAAATGTTTCCTGCAGATCCATCTTGTACATATTCCCTCTCTTGGGGGCTCTGAGCAGAATATGCTCTTTAGGAATGTCAACCCTGGGCTTGAGAACAATGCACTCATGCTCAGTAAAGAGCATGTGATGTTTTTGGTCACAAAATTAGGACACACTCAAAATATTGTATCCAAGCTCCTTGGCAAAGTTTACCTTCTCAATGCTGAGCTTACCATTTATAACCTTGCCCCTGCCAGTAATGTAACTTCCTACATCTCCTCCAAAAGCAACCAGTCCTCCATCAAATCTTTCAAAGTTTTAAAGTAAGGACTCATTGCCTGTCATATGCCTGGAGCAGCCACAATCAAAATTCCACACATTTCTGTTTGCCTTTGGTTGTCCCTGCATAAAAGGAGATGATTTAGTTACATTTGGAAACCCAAGCCTCATTGGTCTTGGGCTTGTTAAAATGTGTTGAAGGCAATGAAACAGTAAGTGATCCTACGTTCAGGTTCTGAGGATCATTTGCTGTTGCTGATGAAGAATCATCAGTCACATGGTCTTCCTTCATCTTCCACACCACCTTTGGAAAGTTTGTCTTGACCTTCAAAGCTTCGGAAGCTTTTGCAGCTTCAGAAGATTTGGAGACTGGACCTTCGGAAGATCTTGCTTTCACTGCAGCAAGCTTCAGTACAATGAAAGCATTCCTTTCTTTCGAGACCAAATTTTCTTCCGAAGGCAATTTTTCACTTGCCTTCTTCTTCATTTTGGAGCTTCCGAAGGAAACAGATTTTCCTTCTGAAGCTTTCTTTTCCTTCTTCTTTCCAGAAGCCATTTCTTTAATCATGTGGATGGTACTTTTAGGATTGTAGATGCAATATTTAGCCAGATAAGAAGTACCACCACACATGATGCAGTCCATTTGCTTCCTTCTGGGAATATTCTTTTCTTGAGAAGACTAAGTTTGAACACTTCCCTTCTCCTTCTTCACCTTTTCAGATGATGCAACAGGCTGTCTAGGGAGAGGCTTGCTTTTGAAGATAGGTGGTTCAGGCTGAGTAGCAGTGACACACAGCTTATCAGTCTTCTGCTTGGAGTTAGAGTGAATTGAAGCTGAAGCAGAACTCTTGGTACTAGAGTTCTTGGTAGAATCTTTAGCTTTCACCACCTCAAACCCTACAGAGATGAATACTTGTTTCTGCTTAGGGTCAAATGTGGTCTTGATGTCTTGAGCCTTTCTTGATCTTCTTTTTTCTCTTCTAATCAAGTTCCTTCTCTTTGACTTACTCAAACCAGATCCTTTTTCCTCCTCAGGAGCATGGTGACCCTTTTTGGATTGACTCTCTTCACTCACTTCAGAGTCATTCCACACCATCTCCTCTTCATCCTCTTCATCACTGGGGTCTATAGAGGGCAGCTCATCTTGACCAGTTCCACACCTTGGAGATCTTACTAAAAGTAGGGTGTGTGGAGGAGCTATCTCACAAGATCCTAGTCCCTGCTTATTCTGATAACAAACTTTTGCATGCAGAGATGAGGATATTATGTTCTTGAAGGTCTCTTCTTCAAGAACACAATTTTCTGCCCTGGCTTTGCTGATCATAAGCTCAGCCTGGCATTCTGTCAACTTAGTAACAAGATCTTTTATTTGAGTCTTGTAGTTTGTTTGCTCATGTTTAAGAGTTGAAATTGTTTTCTCTAGATCTTCTATTTTAAGCTTATAATCATTTTTAGCTCTCTTAGAATTAGCTTTTAAAATGTTTAAAGACTCAATATCAGATCTTATTTCTAAGTTGTAGGACCGGTATCTGTTTACTTTAGCAATACACTCAGGAGAGAAAAGATGTTCTAATACCTTGGCTTCATCATGGTCAGCCATGAGTGCTGGATTCAGAGAAGCATCTTCAGCTTGTAAGCTCCAGTCAAAGCCTCCTTCTTCAATAGGAACTGCAGCTTGCTATCTTGGCTTCTCATTCTGGTGCCCTCCTTCAGTGTAGTTTGGCCAGGATGATGCTTGGCCACCATTTGACTTAGGTGTCTTGCATTCTCTGGCAAAGTGTCCCATATGGTTACAGTTGTAACACTTTACTCTGCTTTTGTCCAGCCCAAACTTGCCACTGGCTGCATTGCAAGGAAACCTTCTCCCAGTCCTCTTGTAGAACTTCTAGGCTCTGTGAGTGAGAAGAGCCATCTACTAGACTATCTCCATATATTCCAGATCATCTGGATGGATACTGTCCAGGTCTTCAAGAGTGAAGAGAAAGTTGCCTGAACTTTCATTAGTCTCACAAAGACTTGAGAGGAACTTGTCTCTTGGAAGGGACTTCCTTGGATGTAGCTCTCTCTGGGTGTCTTTGGGAAGGTGATGAATGGTTTTGTGAAGTTTCAGGGTAGCAGATAAGATGATGATGTGGTTCTCTGCTATCCCTTTCACCCACATGAAGGGCTGAACTTTGGTGAGTATTGGAGTTACCAGATGAATTTTGCATGTTCATCTCCATCTGGTATCCACTGAGTATCCCATACAACTCAGTGAGAGTAAGGGTCTTGAGGTTTTCAGTCCTCTTAATGACCATATAGTAGTGTGTCCATTGTCTGGGAAGAGAGGACATGAACTTCCTAACAATATCCCTGGTCTTAATAGTTACTCCAACATCAGCCAGAGTATCCACAATCTCAACATACCTGAAGTATTGTTGAGTCATGGTTTCTCCTGTTTTGAAGGTAAATTTTTCAAACTGCTGCTTCAGGAGGTCCTTCTTGTTCTCCATGGCTTCATTGGACCCCTCATACATCAGTTTCAGTGCATCCCATAGCTGTTTAGCGGTCTTGCACTTCTGGAAACCTCTGTAGATGGAGTTTGGAAGAGCAGTTTGTGGGCTGTCATGGCTTTCTGATCAATATCAATCCTTTTCCAGTCTTCATCAGAAATGTTAGCCCTCTTCTTTGGTATCATGCCACCACCAGCAGCAGCTGAAGAGGTGCATGGTACATGAGGTCCATTGACAACAGACTCCCACATCCTGGAATCTTGAGACTTGATGATGCCTTCCATTCTTTGGCACCAAGTGTCAAAATCCTCAGGAGTGATCAGTGGGGACTTTGTCATAGTTCCAGTTTCTATATCAGCCTTAGAGATAGCTACCATTTGAAGACTTAAGTGATGTGTGAAGCTAAGAAGATTAAAGATGGTGAGATCTTACAATCAAGAGCCTGGAATGCTCTGATACCAAATGCAGGACCGGGTAAGGGTACTGAACACTTAGTTTCACATGGAGGAGAGACCTTAGATCACTTAACAATTCAAAGAGGAAACTGGTAACTTAAAACAGATGATACTAAGAACACAAGTAAATTAAGGAAACAGAACTAAGAACAATATAAGAACACAAGATTGGTTTTCAAGGATGTTGTATATTGATCTCAAGTTCTTTTACAAGTGTTACAAAGCATCAAGAAATTACAAGGACTTGAGACACTTTTATACTACAACCTACAACCATCACTTACATGTAAAGACGGTTGGGATTTGACTAATCTAGACAACAAGATCAATCTAAAGTCAAAAGGCAGATTGCCTTTTGACTAGTGACTATGACATGCCATAGCTCACTGACTTTTCCAAATACAAAAAGTCTACATGAACAAGTAAGGTAAGTTACAGACAAAGACCATTCCAACTTTTTGATAAAGCATGGAAGTTTTACCAACTTGTGTAAAGTAGGTGAACCACCAGAGCAGGCAGCGGAAAGTGTGTCAGCTTTATCAAGAGTTGATTCAGGGAAAGCATATTTTCTCTGTCATCTAAAGAAATCAGTCTTCACAGCTTCGGAAGACATTGGAAGATTTCATCTTCGGCTTCGGAAGATGATGGTCTTTGGCTTCGGAAGATTTCATACTTAGAATATTTTTCTGTTTATGTGTGAAACTTCCGAAGTAACTCCTTCTGAACTGTTAGCTACAGAAGATCTTACACTTAGACTTATTTGAGAGTGTAAGACTTCCAAAGCTAGTTCATCTTTGTTCCTTAGTGCATGCATGGAAGACTTGGTTTTTCTGGCTTGTTGGTTGCATCAGCCTCATAATCTTCAGATGATCTTACACTATCCCTCTGTCATATGCTTTTTTTTGAACAGCCATCTTATGCCAATGGCATATTGACCTTCAGGTTGGTCACCCAACTGCCATAACTCTTGCTTTCTAAATTACTGTAATTCCTCTTGCATTTCTTTTTTCCAACTGTTGTCATTGAGTGCTTCTGTGATGTTTTTGGGTACAGTTAGAGATAGGAAGCAGGAATACAAGCAAATGTTTATTGTATCAGATTGACTTCATGTCAATCTGGTATTGTAACACCCAGAAATTTCAGAAAAAGAAAAGTAAGGGAGCAATCAGGAAGCTATTTCAAAAGTAAGGGGTTAAAAGCGTGCAAGGGCCAAACTTGCACATAGTGGGGTTTAAAAGAGGTATGGCCACCCATAACCTCTTTTCTCTCCTATAACCTTCGGTTCTAGAGAGAGAGAGAAGCTCTCAACCGGTTTTTAGAATGAGAAAGTAGAAGTCTTCAAGAAAGGTGTTGGAACTTCAAGTGGGTTCTCGGGTTTGAGGTGTTCTACCCAAAAGCTATTCAAGGTGAGTTCTAGATCCCCTCTTTTACTAGTTTCCTAAGTGTTTGGGGCTGTTATGAATACTGGGCAGAAGGTTTTCTAAACTAAACTATGAATTTTGACATGAAGTGTGACTGGGTGTATGTTTTTAGATGTTTTTCTAAGATGTGTATGGTGTGTAGTATGTTCTAAGTGGTAGCATGATATATCTGTGTTAAGGATATGTTAGAATGAGGATTTGGAACTGAATATAGCATAAGTTGCAACTACAGGTTGGTTTAGTTCATCCGTATTTAGATTTGAATATTTGCATAAGTGTTTTGTTATGGCGCATTTGCTAAAGTGATCATCAGCATTTCTTTTGTTCATGCGCATTTGCTACAGTGTTCAGGCGCATTTGTTTCAGTCATTCGCATTTGGTTCATATGCATTTCCTGACACTTGGAATATTTTCTCAAGACTTTCATTTGCTTTGTTCATGCGCATTTGCTACAGTGTTCATGCGCATTTCTTTGGGACAGTATTTTCCGAGTATGTTCATCCGCATTTGTTCATCCGCATTTACTTTGTTCATCCGCATTTGTTAAGTTCATCCGCATTCTTTTTAGGACTTGAGATTTTCTGGAATTTTGGGAAGTAGAGTTTAAGTGCTATGAATGATGTTTTGTGGGGGCTTATGCTTGTTTATGATAGGTATGCATTGTGTGCTGTTACGATGATGATGTTGTTCCATGTTATGTATATGATGTGAATTTACGTGATGTGTTATACCTATGTACATAAGTAAAGTATTACGTAATGAAAGTAAAAGACAACATGATGATGAAAACGGAAGTAATGAATGATGGAGTCCTTGTCGCTTACCCCGGTATGATATTTTGCTTCATGCACAATGTATCTGCTTCGTACACAATGTATCTGCTTCATCCACAATGTATCTGCTTCGTGCACAATGATTAGGGGTTGTTACAGGCCTAGATAAATTACCAGCTTCATGCACAATGTTGGGGGGTTTAGCATATGGCCGGATTCATAAAGAAAGAAAAGATATTAACGAATGAATGTACGAAAACGAATGATGATGAACGATTATGGAGATAATAATTATTATCTAGATGGACGTATGATGTGTGATCATGAACGAAAGTAAAGGATATGATTTAATTTAATGTAAAGTATTTTGATTATGAAAACTAGAACTCACTCAACGTCGCTAACTTTTTGTATGCATAATAGTTGGAAGGTATTGCTGATGCTGAGGAGGTGCAGGCATGGATGCATAAGCTACTGGGAATGCTTTGAGTCTGGCATCCACAATTTTGTGATGATATTGTATTAATACAATTTTTGATGATGTAAATTAAAGATATGACGTATTGTCATGTTTTTAATTATTAATGAAAAGTTTAAAGTTCCGCTGCAAAATGATAAATTTTATATGTTTTATGCGATGATTGACCGACTGTAAGCGTCCCGGGAACGGGGCCTTACAAGTTGGTATCAGAGCCAAAGTTTAAGAGAATTGGATAAAATATTTAAAAAAAAAAACTAAACTTAAACTGAGAATGGGACACGAAAGGGAAAGGGATGCCGGTCCTAGTAGCTACATGCCTGCAGGTAAAGGTTTTATGTAAACATTTTATGTAAATTAATGGAAAAAGGAATTACGTGCGTGTGCTATGTGGATTATGTGTTCTTTGTAGATTTGGATACTGATGTTGTCAGGATAGGAAATGCTTGGAGAATGAAGAGTAAAGTAAGTGGCTAATCACAACTGGCCACTGTAATTAGGGACTTGCTATACTTGACATAGTCTGAGCTATTACCTTGAATGACCGTGTTGGTGTTTGAATCTTGTAGTGCTTAGAGATGGCTGGTGGTAGATCTTCAGAGGCTTCTCGAGGTAGAGGTCATGGTGGCCGTGGTGTCGGACCGCGTGCCATAATAAATAGGGCTAAGACTGCCGAAATGGCTCCTGAAGAGCCCGAGCTTCATCACCATGATGGTGAAGATGAGTGTGCTAAACTTAGGGCCTCAATGAAGGAGGCAGTAACAGAGGAAGTTCATCAGGTCATACAGACGATTCTGCCATCTGTGGTGACTGAGGTTATAAGAGCTGTGAGGGAGGATGAGAAGAAAGAGAAGGAGGAGAGGAGGAAGACCAATAGGCGAGGGGCCGAAGGAGGTGGTACAGGGGAGAAGGAGCAACCGGATAATGTAATGTAAAGTATTTTGATTATGAAAACTAGAACTCACTCAGCGTCACTGACTTTTTGTATGCATAATAGTTGGCAGGTATTGCTGATGCTGAGGAGGTGCAGGCATGGATGCATAAGCTACTGAGAATGCTTTTAGTCTTGCATCCATATTTTTGAGATGATATTGTATTAATAGAAGTTTTGATGATGTAAATTAAAGATATGACGTATTGACATGTTTTTAATTATTAATGAAAAGTTTAAAGTTCCGCTGCAAAATGATGAATTTTATATGTTTTATGCGATGATTGACCGACTATAAGCGTCCCGGGAACAGGGCCTTATAGGTATTGGTCACCCATGATGTTTTCTAAAGGATGATATTTGTAAACTCTGGTTGTTTCAATCTGATAATCAAGGACGGTTGAATCAAGATTGGTGATTGTTTGGTTAGGTGATGATGGATGAGCAAGGGTATCTGTTGTTGTTTGATTATATGGTTGTGTGGGTTCGGTGAATGTTTGTTGTAAATCATGAAAGAAATCCAAGATTTCATCTTCATGATGGGTATCAGGTAATAAATGATAGTGATCATCTTCTTTAACTATGTCTGGTTGATGTGACATGGTTTGTTTGTTTGGTTGTGGTTGATTGGCCACTGGAGTTGATGAAGATGGTGTGTCTAGTGATTTTTCTTTTGATGTGTTTCTTTTTTTTGGAGGAGTGGAAACTGTGGTACTAGAAGGTGTGATGTTTGTTCTCCTTTGAGGATCCGTAGTTAATAGAACATCAATGGTTGTTGGAGGAACCACTGGATACTTAGTGTCATTCTTGGTACCTGTAACATCAAAGTAAGATGTATCAAATGATTTTGTTTGTGAGTCAATATCAAACAACCAGTCTAAACCAATGACTTTCTTAGTGATAGAATGTTCATTAAAAACAACATCTGTTGTTTCTTCCACTATGTTTAGTCGAGGATTGTATACTCGGTAAGCTTTTGAGCTTCCGGAGAATCCAACAAAAAATCCATCGTCTGCTTTTAGAGAAATCTTAGATAATTGTTCTCTGGTGTTTAATATTGAAATAGAACATCAAAAAGCTTTAAGAAATCCAATGAAAGGTTTTCTTTTAAACATTAACTAATATGTAGTTTTGGAATGTTCTTTGATTATTAATGTTCTGTTTTGAATGTAGCAAGCTGTGTTGAATGCTTCAACCTAAAAGGATATGGGTAATAGAGAGTCAGCTAGCTTAGATCTAGCAGCTTCTATTAATGTTTTGTTTCTCCTTTCAGCAACTCCATTCTGCTGAGGACTCCTTGCTACACTAAATTGATGACTAATTCCTTTCTTTGCACAAAAAGAAGAAATGGTGTCATTTTTAAATTCAGTACCATTATCAATTCTTAAAGATTTAACTTTAAGGTCAAATTGATTCTCAATTTTAGTGATAAAGGATTTGATGATTTCTGATATTTCTGACTTGTGTAGAAGAAAGAAAACCCATGTGAATCTTGAGTAACCATCTACTATGACAAGATAGTATTGCTTCTTTCCTATGCTTAGGATCTTTGTTGGGCCAAAAAGATCCATGTGAAGCAATTTGAGTGATGTGTTGTTAGAGTTTACCAATTTAGACTTATGAGACCCTAGGTGTTGTTTACCTTTCAGACATTCAGTGTAGTGGTCTGTACAGAAGAATTCTTTTTATGGTAAACCTATTACTAAGTCACCTTTTACAAGCTGATTCATTTTGTTATAATTTAAGTGTCCTAAACGTCTATGCCATAATTAGGAAACATCTTTAGATGCTTTTTATAGTAAACATGTTTTAGGTGTTGATGTTAAAACAGTGTTCATATCAACAGTGTATTTGTTGTTATGACGGGGTGTTTTCAAGAGGACACAGTCTTCAGGTATTTGAAAACCCGTCTTGTGGATGTAGCAGTTGTTGGAGTCAAATAAGGTGGCATATCTTTTATCACAATTTGAGATACGCTGAGAAGATTGAACTGTAGGTTGGAGCAGTAGTTGACATTTTCAAAGTTAATCAAACTGTTTGATACTGTTCCTTCACCAGTTATCTTTCCACATGTCTTATCTCCTCCAAAGGCTACATTTCCTCCATGTTTGCTTTTAAAATCCCAAAGGAGGGAACAATTTCTAGTCATGTGACGGGAACATCCACTGTCAACATACCAGATGTTGTCAGGCCTTCTTTGATGTCCCTACACAAATAAAGAAATCAGTTAGATGGTGCATCCCAAGCCAAGATGGTCTTGGGTTTTCCGTCTTTTCCTATAACGCATATTTCTTCTAGTGTGGCATTGTCTGATGGTTTAGGAATTCTAGGTTCACTAGATTTCCTTTGAATGTTTTTAGCTCTGTCGCGAGAAGTGCTTTGAGCTCTTCTCCTTTAAGTGCTAATGTCTGATTGTTGTCTATTCTGAGACTTATTTCTCATGTTTTGATTGTCTAAAGGTGTCATAAAAGGCTTTATCACTATTTAAAACAACCTTTTGATGAGGAGTTTGTCGTGGTACTCCTCCTTTGTTCTTATTAGGAACAACTGTCTGTTTCTCAGTTGATTTCTCAACTTGGCGCTGTTTGTTTTGCTTCTTGTTTTTCTTATTGAAAACGCAGTTAGCAGTGCTATGATTGTTTCTTTTATAAATGGAACAATAATTATGAAAATGACAAGATTCAGTATTGTGATTGTTCATATTACAGTACTTGCAATATTTACCATATTTACATTTTTTAAGGTGTGTGTGTATTGATCACACCATTCGCAGTATGGTAAATTTGCTTTGCCTTGTTTATTAATAACTTTTTATTTTAAATTCGATATTAGAGGTATGTCAAAAGTTATTGTTGATTGTTTTGGCTGAATAGGAGCTTTGCCTTTCCCTTTGTTTGTTTGTTAAGGAGAAGTAGTGGAAGATCCAGCTTTTCTTCCACCAGAGCAAATGTCAAAACCTTGCACCTTCTTTAGTTGTTTCGTTGGTGTGTCAACCTCACTTGAAACCTTTGTAGTTTTAGTAATTGGTTGACCTGACTCATCATCCAATAGATCAACATCATCTTCATCAGTTGTTTGTTCATCAAACTCATTATTTTCTCCTTGATAAATAACTGTCGATTTTATTTGCGAAGGTGCTTGGCTCTTAACAAATTTTATCAAAGGTGTTTGTGATATTAATGAAGATTTTAAATGGTGATGATGATGATTGTTTTGAGTCATCAGTCCTGTCATGTGAATCAAGAACCTCACCTTGTTTCTTTGTCATGGAATCAGGAAGTGGGATATAATTGTCATTATATGGTGGATTGACCTTATTGTATCCCAAACCTGAAGGGTCTTTAAATGCCTTTTGCTGAGAAAGAAGTTCTTCAAACTTCTTGTTGCTCACCTGAAATTTCTAAAGTTTCACTTTAGTTTCAGCCTGTAATGTTTTTGACTGAGTTAATTATTCAGAGAGTTGTTCTACTTGAGCTGCAAGTGTTAATTTTTCAGACATCAATTTGTCCAAATCATTATGTAATGAAAGAATTTTAGTCCCATATTGTTTTTGTTCTGACTTTAAACTTTCAATTAAAGTCTTTGTTTCAATTACTTTATTGGAAAGTATATCTGCATGTTCACTATATCTATTGACTTCGACAATGCATGCTTGTGTATAGAGGTTTTCCCTTACCTCTTTCGGGATTTTTGAAATCTTATCTTCTATGTTTGCCATGAGGGCATGACCAGGAGATTAGATCTCAGACTCGTACATACTCCAATCACACTCACCATACTGTTTGATAATTATTTCAAATGATTTTGAGTGTTGATTTGGGCTATACTGTGTGATTTGAGCTGGGTTGGTGCAGTAGGAATACTAATAGGAGGTGGGATTTGTCTGTTTGAGTGATAACTACTTGGGTTTTTGTTTGATGGTTGTTTCTATTAACTCTAGGTTGTTGGCATTCTTTAGAGAAGTGTCCGTAGAGTTGGTAGTTAATAGCATCTTACCTTTGTCTTATCAAACCCAATTTTGGTTTTCTTATCCATGCTTAACCCCTTTTTCCTTTGTAGGAACTTCTTGGAACTGTATGCAGTCATTGCCATTGACCATTGAAGATCCATTTCTTCAACAATATCAGGAGGCAATTCATCCAAGTCTTGCTGTATGATCTGTGATGGTGTAAGGGTAGCTCCTAGGTAGGCTTTAAAGCTTGTTGAAAAGGCTACAAAAGTCGCCTTTTGCTCCTCACTTTGCAATATGATTGTTAATGCATCCATTGGTTTCTCAAATTTGTGAGTGTTTTGAGTCTTTATTGGGTGCTGTTTGCTTGAGCTAGAAGCATGTGGATGTTTTTTGCTTTGAGGTGTTGCTTCATGGGAAGCATGAACACCAGTCTTCTTGGACTTTGTTTGTTGTTGGATGATTCAGGAGCAGAGAAGAAAGAAGTTTCACTTGAATTCAGATACTCCTCATCCTCTTCTTCACCAGTGCAAGTTAAGAATGCACTATCTGTTTGTTGTGGTTCCTTGAACTTGTATGATTCCACATGTCTCACTATGCTGTTATTTCTGGATCTTTCATCTAGTTCTAGTGCCTCCACTTTGGCCACTAGTGCATCTAGACACAATGCTTCAAGATCCAATGTTGCTTTCATCAAAGAGACTGATTTAGTCCAGCTCTCTGAAAGTGTATGCAACATTTTCTTGTTGATCTCCACAGATTCATATTTGAGACCATAAACAATCATCTCATTTACTAACTGAACAAATATGTGAAGCTGTTGTGGTATTGACTCTCTTTGCACATGATGTAAGGTTTCATAATGGGTCCTCAGTTTTTCCTTCTTGATTTCCCTTATTTCTTCACTTCCTTCACACATGGTGTGAAGTACCTTCCATAGCTCATGTGTTGTTTTAAAACTTTTAACTCGTGTCAGGATTTCAAATGGCATAGTTATTGCCAGAATGTTGTATGCTTTCATATCTGTTTTAACCTTTTTGAGGTCATTACCAGCTACACATTTCAAGCTTACTAGTTTCTGTATGTTGTAGTCTCAAAGTCACAAGTATGTATGGTCCATTGGTTATGGATGTCCAAAAATCCAGGCCTTGAAAAATAATCCAGTTTCTGAACATAATTTTCCATTGTTTGAAATCTGCTTTGTTCTTTAGTCTCGGTGGTTTGAGACCACTGTAGGATCCAGAAATTTCATCAGACATGATTGTTGAATTTTAACTTAATGGTTTAAGTCAAAATGTGATTGTTAATTTAGCTCGGTGTCAAATTTGTTTTATCCTAAGGTCATCAGGATTTGTTTGATAGTGTTTTGTCACATTTAACTTTTACCGAATAAAGGAATTAATAAATTTAATTTTATAAATCAATTAATGTCCAATGATATCACTTTCAAATCTCGGTGAAATGAAAGGAATATTCTGTTTAGGGGTGTCAACTTTTAATGATGTAGTCAAGAAAAGTAAAAAACCCTAAAATGAAAGGAATATTCTGTTTAGCCCCTCAACTCGAGTTATTTCACCTTTCTTTCTTTATACTTTTCTTCTCTTTTCCTTTTAATAAATTTTTGGGTGTTACAAGTCCACCCCCTTATATAGGTTTCATCCCCGAAACCTGTCACTCCTCGAACAGTTGTGGATAATGCTGTCTCATCTCTTTGTTGATCTTACATGTAGGCTCAGACCCCTTTTTAGACTCCACTGTACTCGCACAAGTGAAACCACCCTTCTCCTTAGCCCTTCTCTCCTTTTACCAATAATGGCCACCGGTTGCTCCACGTAGTTAAGTCATTCGTCCATCTCGATATCCTCTAGTGGCACGATCATATCCTCACCGATTGAGTACTTCCTCAAACGAGATACAGGGAACTTTAGATGAATTCCACTTAACTCATCGGGTAACTCCAGTCGATAGGCCACTTCTCCTGCCTGACCAACAATTCGGAATGGCCATAGATACCTCGGTATTAGCTTTCCTTGCTTTCTGAATCGGATGATCCCCTTTCCATGGAGAGGTCTTCATCATTACTACATCGCTGTAGGTCAGCACCGAACTCTTGTCGGGCGCGGTTGATCAAACCATCTTCTTGTGACACTCGGTGTTTGTCTCATAGGCTGCTAGCCAATTCATCCGAAGGTGTACACCTATCCACCTAAGTTTGTCCTGAACAGTCTAGCAGGAAACACGTGCTCTCCCAATTCTATCACACAATCCTCTAGGGCATCAGGTAACCTAGTTGACTTACCAATAGCAATTTCTACATCGAAAGGCTCATCGACCTTCCTACTTCCAACGTGCAACTTATCACAGGAGGCATCAGGAATGAAAGTACTACTAGCACCATAATCAAAGTACACATGCACCAATTTAATTTACTAGAAACGTACCTGACATCACGTCAGAGTCCACTCTAGCCTCTTCCCGGTCATAGCGAATGCTCTAACCTTCATCCTCTGCTCTCCTTCTCAGCCCCTTCCTTGCACTGGAGTTCTCTGCCCCTGACTTCTTGTAGTCTCTGCTCATATGTCCAGTCTCGTCATAGCTGTAACATTTAGCCATGTGGCAGTTCCTCGCCCAGTGGCCCTCTTTCCCACACTGAAAGCAGATGTTCAGTCCCCACTTGCACTCCCCCTCGTGGCCCCTACCACACATCTTGCATACTTCCTCTCTCCCTGTTATCATTTTCCAATCATCGACCCTCATCGTCTTACCACCAGCCACAAATCCACTATCATTATCCCGCCTTCCATTCCCATTCCTAACATTGCCCCGCTCCTTCTCCACATCCACTATCGCCACCGCCTCTCGCTCGTCATACAATCTCCCTACTAGATCGACCATCAACCTAAATGCACCTGGCCGAATGGCGATTAGATATCTTCGGATATCTGCCAGCAGACCTTGAATGTACCTCTTGATCTATCATGACACAAACGTCACCTAATCTGGCACCAGTCTTGCCATCTCATAGAACTTCGTGGTGTACTGCTGGTGCGTCATCGTTCCCGCCTCCAACTACAGGAACTCTCTCTCAACTTTGTCAAGCTCCCTATGAGGGAAAAACTCCTTAATTACTGTTGGTCCACTTGATCGTTGATACAGTGCACTTGATTGACAAACACAAACAAATCCCACTGATAACACAAATATCAATGATATTTGTGTACAAAATAGATCAAACACTATAAAATACGGATGAACAAGATGAACACCTCAAGAACATTCAATAAAACCCTTGTTTGATCTATATTGATTTGCATAAGATATTGTTTACATGGAAACCCTCAAATCTAGCTCATTCAAGCTTAACAACACTCTAATAACTCTAGCTATATATAGTCTAATGACAATTAGAATTAATGACAATTAGCCCCCTAGACTATCATTAAAACATGATAATTATGAAATTACAATTAAGACACAAACTAGACAAATAAAGATTAAATATATATTTTGTTGACAACAAAATATATATTAACTCTAAAACCCATGTTCTTTGTATCTTCAACGACTCACTACTAATCTTCGTTCCAAACGTGTCGTCTTGACTTTGCATTGACTTTGACTTTAATGTTGACTTTTGTTGACTTTATAATGATCTTCAATATCCCCCTAGATTGATGATCTGGTACCGAAAATCTTTCATCTTATAGGCTCCCCCTTTTTGAATGCTCCCTCCTTTTGTGTGCATCATGAGAATGATCAGGAACAGCATCTCCAACTCTTTATTCTTGAGTGCTTCAGAAGATGTAGGAGAAGGAATCCTAGCTCGGTATCCACTGCAAACTTGAGGAACAGGTTCTTTGGTATGGTACTTTGCTCAGTTGATGATCGGCCATCAATTGCAGCAAGAATCTGTAACACAATTACAAACACAATCTACACAATTCTCGTTAGATCATTTCAACAATACAAATAAACCCGTGTTTATCTGAAAGTGCAATTTCCCGTGAAATGCATGTGAAAATGAAAACATTTTAATAGCATAATACGGAAGAATTGAAAAATGATTTATGAATATTTTATTTTATTTTGTTTTATCATATTACACCAAGAACTAATTTGATCATTAGATCACATCCTCAAGATATACGAAAGCACAAAGATGTATTTGAACATCGACAATTTAGTAAGATCACACACGATACAGAGTTTGGTCATAATTTTAAGTTTTTGAAAGCCAAAAACAGTTCAAAAATGATTGTTGGTATATTTGTCCAATTTAAACCCATGCCTTATCCTTTTCAGCAAGTGATCTGCAACTGATTTTATCATCTTTTAGATTTAATTAGAGAAGCTCAGGTGATTTGGTTCCCATAGACATCCGGCAAAGAACTTATCCTATCATCAGGGCTTATTGAGTAATATGATTAACTCTACTTGATTTTATTTAAGTTTTCAACAATGATCTTAATTTAAGAATCATTGTTCCTTTATTTGGGGAATAGATTATGAGAGCCCCAGGTCTATACATATGTATAACAGAGGAGATGATCATCTAAGCGTGCTGATGAGAGCTTCAGGTCTATACTCACGTATAACAGAGAAGATCATCACTCCAGGTAAATGCTTCCGCATAGCAGAGGGGATAAGCACAAAAAGGATTCTAAAGAGCTTACAAGAAGCATCAATTCCGAAGCAAGGTTGAGGGAATTTGGGAATCGAAGTAATCATGGCAAAAGTCAAATACTCTCAACCTATTTTTGACAAGACTTATAAGTTTGTGCAGGCCTAAATGTCAGGAGAATAATCCTTATCATCGAGTTCTAAAGCTTTAGTTAGGCTACAGAATCACTGTTTACTTCGTTTTCAGGCTGAGCCTATCAAGCATATCATATAATAAAACTGTCTTTTTTAGATTTTAGAATATTAAGTGATACAGACATCTACATCAGTTACTATCCTTTCTCACAAAGTACAAGTCATGCAAATAAGCATACCAAGAAGACATACTATCATTTCTCAGTCATCCCAAATCAAGTTCTTAGTTCCCGTGAAACTTTTTATTCTCCCTCGAAATTTCTTTTTAACTGCCATGAAACAAAAAAAAAAGAAATTTCCCCTTTTTTTATTTTTATTTTTTTAAGTATATAAAAAACGGAATTGAAAAAAGAATTTTACTAAAGAATGTCTTCCAAATTATACTAGCAAAAACATGAGAAATGAAGTAACAAGAAAGATACAGTGATTGTGAATGGTAGATAAGAATCCAAAATGTGGATGAGATACCATAACCTGTTTGTTCTGCCTCAAATTTGAATTAGGAACAATCCCAGTCAGTAAACCGGATTACTGATAGGCCTCCTGAATTATTCCTGCACTCATAAACCGATTAGTTAGAGAGGGGAACCCAGGCCATCATGGTCTTGGGAGTTCCTTTTTCATCAGTGTATGTAACCTGTTTAAGCACACACACTTTTGAAAAATCATTTATTTCTTTATCATTTTCTTTTTGTTTTACTTTCCAAATTTGTTTCTGTTTAATTACTTTTGATTTGAAAGAATTGAATTTGGAAATCATTTTCTGTTTAAGACCCGAAGGAAGAGATTTTAATTTTGAAACATTGGTCTTTTTCATCTTTGAATCATGTGAAACCGGCTTCACATGAGAAGGTTTGGATAGATTGTTTTTCATCCAACCATTCAAAGATATGTGATTTTTACCTTTTGAACCCGAGAAGCAACCTGTGTTATCTTTACCTCCTGAAGCTTGCCTTTGAACCTGAGGGCACTTTGATCGTTGATACAGTGCACTTGATTGACAAACACAAACAAATCCCACTGATAACACATATATCAATGATATTTGTGTACAAAATAGATCAAACACTATAAAATAAGGATGAACAAGATGAACACCTCAAGAACGTTCAATAAAACCCTTGTTTGATCTATATTGATTTGCATAAGATATTGTTTACATGGAAACCCTCAAATCTAGCTCATTCAAGCTTAACAACACTCTAATAACTCTAGCTATATATAGTCTAATGATAATTAGACTTAATGACAATTAGCCCCCTACACTATCATTAAAACATGATAATTATGAAATTACAATTAAGACACAAACTAGACAAATAAAAATTAAATATATATTTTGTTGACAACAAAATATATATTAACTCTAAAACCTGTGTTCTTTGTATCTTCAACGACTCACTACTAATATTCGTTCCAAACGTGTCATCTTGACTTTGCGTTGACTTTGACTTTAATGTTGACTTTTGTTGACTTTATAATAATCTTCAATCTCCCCCTAGATTGATGATCTGGTACCGACAATCTTTCATCTTATAAGCTTCCCCTTTTTGAATGCTCCCTCCTTTTGTGTGCATCATGAGAATGATCAGGAACAACATCTCCAACTCTTTATTCTTTGATTGTTTCAGAAGATGTAGGAGAAGGAATCCTAGCTCGGTATCCTCTGCAAACTTGAGGAACAGGTTCTCTGGTATGGTACGTTGCTCAGTTGATGATCTGCCATCAATTGCAGCAAGAATCTGTAACACAATTACAAACACATTCTTTACAATTCTCGTTAGATCATTTCAACAATACAAATAAATCCGTGTTTATCTGAATGTGCAATTTCCCGTGAAATACATGTGAAAATAATAACATTTTAATAGCATAATACGGAAGACTTGAAAAATGATTTGAAATGAATATTTTATTTTATTTTGTTTTATCATATTACACCAAGAACTAATTTGATCATGAGATCACATCCTCAAGATATACGAAAGCACAAACATGTATTTGAACATCGACAAGTTAGTGAGATCACACTGATACAGAGTCTGGTCATAATTTTAAGTTTTTGAAAGCCAAAAACAGTTCAAAAATGATTGTTGGTATATTTGTCCAATTTAAACCCATGCCTTATCCTTTTCAGCAAGTGATCTGCAACTGATTTTATCATGTTTTATATTTAATTAGAGGAGCTCAGGTGATTTGGTTCCCATAGACATCCGGCAAAGAACTTATCCCATCATCAGGGCTTATTGAGTAATATGATTAACTCTGCTTGATTTTATTTTAAGTTTTCAACAATGATCTTAATTTAAGAATCACTGTGCCTTTATTTAGGGAATAGATGATGAGAGCTCCAGGTCTATACTTAAGTATAACAAAGGAGATGATCATCTGAGCGAGCTGATGAGAGCTTCAGGTCTATACTCACGTATAACAGAGAAGATCATCACTCCAGGTCAATGCTTTCGCATAGCAGAGGAGATAAGCACGAAAAGGATTCTAAAGAGCTTACAAGAAGCATCAATTCAGAAGCAAGGGTGAGGGAATTTGGGAATCGAAGTAATCAAGGCAGAAGTCAGATGCTCTCCACCCATTTTCGACAAGACTTATAACTTTGTGCAGACCAAAATGTCAGGAGAATAATCCATATCATCGAATTCTAAAGCTTTAGTTAGGCTACAGAATCACTGTTTACTTTGTTTTCAGGCTGAGCCTATCAAGCATATCATATAATGAAAATGTCTTTTTTCAGATTTTAGAATATTGAGTGATACAGACATCTACATCAGTTACTATCCTTTCTCACAATGTACAAGTCATGCAAATAAGCATACCAAGAAGACATACTATCATTTCTCAGTCATCCCAAATCAAGTTCTTAGTTCCCGTGAAATTTTTTATTCTCCCTCGAAATTTCTTTTTAACTGCCATGAAACAAAAAAAAGAAATTTCCCCTATTTTTATTTTTATTTTTATTTTTATTTTTTTAAGTATATAATAAACGGAATTGAAAAAAGAATTTTACTAAAGAAAGTCTTCCAAATTATACTAGCAAAACATAAGAAATGAAGTAACAAGAAAAATACAGTGATTGTGAATGGTAGATAACAATCCAAAATGTGGATGAGATACCATAACGTGTTTGTTCCGCCTTAAATTTGAATTAGGAACAATCCCAGTCAGTAAACCGGATTACTGATAGGCCTCCTGAATTGTTCCTGCACTCATAAACCTATTAGTTAGAGAGGGGGACCCAGGCCATCGTGGTCTTAGGAGTTCCTTTTTCATCAATGTATGTAACCTGTTTAAGCACACACTCTTTTGAAAAATCATTTATTTCTTTATCATTTTCTTTTTGTTTTAATTTACAAATTTATTTCTGTTCAATTACTTTTGATTTGAAAGAATTGAATTTGGAAATCATTTTCTGTTTAAGACCCGAAGGAAGAGATTTTAATTTTGAAACATTGGTCTTTTTCATCTTTGAATCATGTGAAACCGGCTTCACATGAGAAGGTTTGGATAGATTGTTCTTCATCCCACCATTCAAAGATATGTGCTTTTTACCTTTTGAACCCGAGAAGCAACCTGTGTTACCTTTACATCCCGATGCTTGCCTTTGAACCTGAGGGAACTTTGATCGTTGATACAGTGCACTTGATTGACAAACACAAACAAATCCCACTGATAACACAAATATCAATGATATTTGTGTACAAAATAGATCAAACACTATAAAATAAGGATGAGCAAGATGAACACCTCAAGAACATTCAATAAAACCCTTGTTTGATCTATATTGATTTGCATAAGGATATTGTTTACATGGAAACCCTCAAATCTAGCTCATTCAAGCTTAACAACACTCTAATAACTCTAGCTATATATAGTCTAATGACAATTAGACTTAATGACAATTAGCCCCATAGACTATCATTAAAACATGATAATTATGAAATTACAATTAAGATACAAACTAGACAAATAAAGATTAAATACATATTTTGTTGACAACAAAATATATATTAACTCTAACACCCGTGTTCTTTGTATCTTCAATGACTCACTACTAATCTTCGTTCCAAACGTGTCGTCTTGACTTTACGTTGACTTTGACATTAATGTTGACTTTGTCTGCGTTGATAATATTAGACTATTTTTCAGACCCAACAATCTCCCTTGGTCTCTCATGAAAGGTGATGAAAGGGCCCTTTTGTGAATTGTCATGGTAGCAGATATGATGATGTTGTGGTTTTTTACTATCCCTTTCAACCACATGAAGGGATGAACTCTGTTGATTGATGGAAGGGCTACTAGATGGACTCTGCATGTTCATCTCCATCTGGTAGCCACTAAGGATACCATATAGCTTTGTGAGAGTAAGGGTGGAGAGGTTTTCGGTTCTCTTAATGGCCACACAGTAGTGATCCATTATCTGGGAAGAGAGAACAAGAACTTCCCACAATGTCCCTATTCTCAAGCTTAACTCCAACAACCATGATAGTATCTACAATCTCAACATACCTAGAGTATTGTTGGGTCATAGTTTCACCTGACTTGAAGGTGAAATTCTCAAACTGCTGCTTTATGAGGTCCTTCTTGTTCTCTTTAGCTTCATCAGACCACTCATACGTGAGCTTTAGTGCATCCCAGAGCTACTTTGTAGCTTTGAACTTTTTGAAGCCTCTGTTTATAGAGTTGGAAGAGTAGTTTGTAGAGCAGTCATGGTCTTCTGATCTATATCAATCTTCTTCCAATCTTCCTTAGAATAGTCAGCCACTTTCTTTGGAATCATCCCACCTACAGTAGTGGCTGAAGAGGTGCTTGGGATGTGTGGTCTGGAGACAACAGAACTCCACATCCTGCTATCTTGAGACTTGATGAAGCCTGCCATTCTTTGGCGCTAAGTAACAATGTCATCAGGAGTGATCAATGGAGATTTTGTCATGGTACCGGCTTCCTTTTCAGCCTTGGTGAGAGCTGCCATTTGAGCTGGTAAGTGTTTATTGAAAGTGAAGGGATTTAATATGGTGAAATCTTACAATCACAAGCCTAAAATTTTTTCATACCAATTGAAGGACCGGTGAAGGGGAGCAATGCAACAGTTTCACAAGGTTGGAGAGAAGCAAACAAGAACACTTAACTAATCAAATAGGGAACCAGCTTATAAAAACAAAAAACCAATGTAAATAACACAAGTAGAACACAAGTAATTGGTTTTCAAGAATGATGTATATTGCTCTCAAGTGTTTTACATATGTTATAAGGCTTAGTCCTAAGGATTAGTACCTGAGATACTTTATACTACATCTTACAGCCAACCATACTTTGAAGGCTAGCTGGAACACAAATCTAGACAACAAGATCAATGTAAAGTCAAAAGGCAGATTACCTTTTATCTAGTGACTATGACATGCCATAGCTCACATCCTTATCTATTACAAAAAAGGATAAAAGTACAAAGTAGAAAGTTACAGACTCTAAGACCTTAATCTACAGTTGACAAAAGTATGGAGATATCACCAACTTGTATAAGTTGGTGAGTCTTTAGAGATGGTAGCAAAAAGTTGTTTCGATTTTGTCAAAAGCATGTCATCTCTGTATTCGGAAGAAATCAGTCTCTTGGCTTTGGAAGACTTTGTCTTAAAGCTTTGAAAGACTTTATCTTTGGCTTCGGTAGAAATGGTCTTTGGCTTTGGAAGATTTGACACTTAGATATTTTCTTAGTGCTTTTGTTAAATCTTTTGAAGTAACTTCCTTTGTACTTCAGTGTGCATGCTAAGAGAACTTTGGTTGCATCAGCCTCTAAGTTAACTCTTACATTAGCATTTTAGTATTAACCATTTAAACATGAAATAAGTATCAAAAGTTCTAATCTATCTTATTTTACAACTTAAACTATAAGTAAAACACAAACAAGTTGATTTTATCAATGGTCCATAGTTAAAACAACATGTGACAACCCTTGTTTTTAGGCCTAGAAAATCCTTTTAGAAACCCATTTGGGCCATACAATGACACCCTGCTTTGTTTGAAGATCCTATAATATAGTTCTAACAACATTGGGCTTAGGCCTACATATATACACACACCCAAATGGGCTTTAGCCAATCAAACCCTAATTGGGCCATTGGCACACAATACTTGCTGTGGTTCGACTCACAGGACATCTATGGGCCAATGGGCCATAATATAGTGTCACACCCTCAAAATCCGCGTGCGGGGTTTTACCGCGAGGCGCGTGACATACCAGGATCTCAGTCATTAGTTACCAAGAACGACTCTATATGATTAATAAACAAAACCAGAGTTAACGTTTAAAAATACTGCGGAAGCGTTTTTAAAATCAGAAAACCCAAAACAAGTAGTATGCAAAGAGAATGCGCAAAACATACGCGCCCCAAACACAAATGTTTAATATAAAAATAATCCCAAATTTGTAAACAAGGCAATGTAGACAACTCAACAATGCTGATGTGCGTGCTCCTAGGCAACTGGCAACCTTAACCTGAGAATAGCATACTAAACAAGTCAACACATGGTTGGTGAGTTCAAGAGTTTGCGTTAAAATATAAACCAATCAACAGTTTCCAGAGCATAAGTAGTGTATTGCAATAGATAGCTAGTCTATTAACATAAAAATATTAATCATAGTGATTTCGCGATCGAAGCTGACTGTGTTACGTTTGTTGCCCCCCGTCACGACTTACCAGGTCGTGACTAATATATGTTAGGACAAAATTCCACCCGTTTGACCTTGAGTCGCACAGGTGGGGCTCATCAGACCCAGTAGTACTACCCAAAATTTCCCCGCTAGTCAATATTAACAATCCGAAAGTGTGAGGACTTTTCCATGGTAAACAGCACTATATCAATATTATACACACTCATATATAAAAGCGTTTGTGATCAACAGTATGCTATCTCCCCCAAAAGAGATTATGTAAAATGAGTGGGGCAAGAACTCACCTGATACGCGCAAGAATTAACTTAGTGCTTAACTTGAAAGAAAGAGGGAAAGACAACCTTCAAAGGTCACCTAGAATACAAGAGTACATAAGCACGTGTACACAGAATCAACATGAAACCCTAAGTGTTCTACAAACCAAGGAACTCAAGGTTTAAGAAAGACAAGACACATTTGACCCAGTTGACCCGTTTGACCCGTTGGTGACATTATAGGTGATAACTCTTTAATACTAACACAACAGCATATCATACATGTTCACATACAACTTGATTACATATAGCACTTCATTAACCACATGTACCAACTAGATCATCATACAACTAGATATCATACAAGTCATGTGAAACTCAACTATTATCATGCTCATAACATCCAAAATGTTCATTCTTAATCAATCATCAATCCACAAAAGTCCTAGCTTACCTATATAACTCATACCATGATTTTTCCACTAACAGGCCAAAACAGGTAACAACCCAAATCAACATTCATACAACATAAACAACACATTTAGTCACCCTAGAAACCATCCATGAACACACTAGCATGATCCTAATATCCCAAACATGCTCAAATCATCCAATTCATGCAAAATAAAGTTACTATTCTTAGTAACCTATGAACCATAAATCAAAATCGAAGCTTTCTTGCAAAATCGACGTTAACCAATATGCATACAACCTAACTAGCATCATTACAACATCAAACAACCAACATTCAACATCCAATTTGATCCAAAATCGCCTCAACCTCTCGGCCAAAGATGATCATGTGAACAAACAACCAAAATCCAAACTTTCTTGCATAATCAACGTTAACTAGCATATATACAATCCAACTAACATATTAACATCACCAAACAAACAAGAATCGACCTTCAATTGCAGGTTTTGAACTAGGGTTCGGCCAAGACTAAAAATCCATGAAAACCACAAAGAAACTAACCTTTAATCACGTAATGGATGAGAATTAAAGCCTCTAACGTGTTGTAGTTCTTGGAATCGACCAAAACCGAAGCACAATTGCTTGTTCTAGGTTGAATTCGAAGGTGTGTGTGTGTGGAGGTGATGATTGCGGCCGAGAATGGTGTGGGGGGGCTAGGGTTGGGTTTTTTTTTTTAATTACTCATAATTACCGTTTTAACCCTTATAATTTGTATTTTTATAAAATTAGGCTTTTAACACCCTTTTAAGATGTTTTTAACCAAAATAATAAACACATGAACTAGTAATAACAATTATATGGTTTATCATCACTAGTCACACAATCCACGAATTAAATACACACGTTTCCACGTTACGCGATAAAATTCACAATAAACATTTAAATCACATAATCACAACTAATAATCAACATAGAAATTATTGTTTAACATTATTAATTATTATTATGTCACCAACGTTCAACGACAACTAGTGTGTGCTCCCGACACGTGTATGCAAGACTTAACGGAACTAACGGAGTTTGGTAACCGAAAATTACCGGATGTCACATTATCCCCATGTTGAAAGAATTTTCGTCCCGAAAATTGCGTTACATGGTGAGTGCTCCATCACTGGTCTACTGCATTGGCACAAGGAAATCAAAATCGTGTGAGTTTTGGATGAGTTGTCACATCATCCCCATGTTGAAAGAAATTTCGTCCCGAAATTTAATCAATACCTTCGCCGGCTGGCATCGTCCTTTCGAATAGCTGAGGGTACTTAAGCTTCATTTGATCTTCACGTTCCCACGTGAATTCTGGTCCACGTCTCGAGTTCCAATGAACTTTGACAATGGGTATCTTGCTTTGCTTAAGCGTTTTCACCTCACGATCCATCACTTCGACAGGTTCCTCAATGAAACGTAATTGTTCATCTACTTGAACTTCTTCCAGTGGTACGACCATCGTTTCATCCGTTAAACATTTCTTCAGATTTGAAACATGGAATACATCATGGATTCCACTCAATGAATCAGGTAAGGCTAGTCGATAAGCCACTGGACCAATTCTTTCCACTATCTCAAATGGTCCAACGTATCTCGGATTTAGCTTTCCTCGCTTACCAAACCGAACTACGCCTTTCCACGGTGAGACTTTTAATAAAACCTTGTCACCAACTTGAAATTCCAAAGGTTTTCGTCGTTTGTCAGCATAGCTTTTCTGTCTGTCTCGCGCTGCGGCCATGCGGTTTCTTATCTGGACAATCTTCTCAGTTGTCTCGTGTACTAACTCGGGACCCGTTAATTGACTATCACCAATTTTAGCCCAGCAAACTGGCGATCTACACTTTCTCCCATATAAAGCTTCAAAAGGTGCTGCCTTTATTCTAGTGTGATAACTGTTGTTGTAAGAAAATTCCACCAATGGTAGGTGAACTTCCCAGTTATTCCCGAAGTCAATTACACAAGCACGTAACATGTCCTCCAAAGTCTGTATAGTACGCTCGCTTTGACCATCAGTCTGTGGATGATAAGCAGTACTCATATCCAATTGCGTACCTAAAGCTTTCTGCAACGACTGCCAGAAGTGTGATGTGAAACGAGAATCGCGATCAGAAATGATTGAGATCGGTACTCCATGCCTCGAAACGATCTCCTTCAGATAAAGTCGGGTTAACTTCTCCATCTTATCTGTTTCCTTTATAACTAGGAAATGAGCAGACTTTGTTAATCGGTCCACGATAACCCATATTGTATCACAACCCGTAGAAGTGCGAGGTAACTTAGTAATAAAATCCATTGATATTTGATCCCACTTCCACATAGGGATCTCGGGTTGTTGTAGTAGACCAGATGGTTTCTGATACTCCACTTTAACCTTCGAGCAGGTCAGACACTTACTCATATAAGTAGCTACATCTGCTTTCATGTTAGGCCACCAATAGTGCGCCTTCAAATCGTGGTACATCTTGTCAGATCCAGGATGTATAGAATACTTGGACTTGTGAGCCTCACTCATCACCAAGTCTCTCAGATTTCCATGTAGAGGTACCCATAGTCTATCCATGAAGTAACGAATTCCATCCGCTTTTACTTCCAATTGTTTTTCCATACCTCTTAACGATTCAAACCCAATGTTTTCTGCTTTCAAAGCTTCTGTTTGAGCCTCGCGGATGTGTTCAGGTAATTGCGTACTAATCGTTAGTTGCAGAGCTCGCACACGTCGAGGTTTAGCAGTCTCTTTTCTACTCAACTCATCAGCAACTACATTTGCTTTCCCCGGGTGGTACTTAATAGCACAATCATAGTCGTTTAGCAATTCCACCCAGCGTCTTTGCCTCATGTTCAACTCCTTTTGCTCAAAGATGTGCTGAAGACTCTTGTGATCGGTGTAGATGGTGCATTTGGTACCGTACAAGTAATGTCTCCAGATCTTTAAGGCAAAAACTACCGCACCCAGTTCCAAGTCATGGGTGGTATAGTTCTTCTCATGAATCTTCAACTGTCTAGAGGCATAAGCTATCACTTTATCTCGCTGCATCAGGACGCATCCAAGTCCTTGAATAGACGCATCGCAGTAGACTACGAAGTCATCACTACCATCCGGTAATGCTAATATTGGTGCGCTACACAATTTATGTTTCAGCAACTGAAAAGCAGATTCCTGACTCTCACCCCATTTGTACGTCGTTCCCTTGTGAGTCAAAGCTGTGAGAGGTTGTGCAATCTTAGAGAATCCTTCAATGAATCGTCGATAATATCCCGCTAATCCAAGGAATTGTCGTATCTCACTTGGTGTCTTAGGAACAGACCAATTCTTTATCGCTTCAATCTTAGCAGGATCAACATGTATTCCCTTTTCGTTGACAATATGACCCAAGAATTGTACCTCACGTATCCAGAAATCACACTTAGAAAACTTTGCGTACAGTTGTTCCTTTCTAAGTAATTCTAAGATCAAACGTAAGTGCTCTCCATGTTCTTCCTAGGTCCTTGAGTATATCAGTATATCATCAATAAAGACGATAACAAACTGATCAAGATAGGGTTTGCACACGCGATTCATGAGGTCCATGAATACTGCTGGTGCATTCGTCAACCCAAATGGCATGACCAAAAATTCATAGTGACCATATCGTGTACGGAAAGCAGTCTTCGAGATGTCCTCTTCTCGAACTCTCAGCTGATGATACCCAGACCTCAGATCAATCTTAGAGTAATAGCTTGATCCTTGCAGTTGATCAAACAAATCATCGATACAAGGAAAGGGATATCTATTCTTGATAGTAACCTTGTTCAGTTCCCTATAGTCAATGCACATTCGAAATGTACCATCCTTCTTCTTCACAAATAGAACTAGCGCTCCCCAGGGCGACGAACTCGGTCGGATGAACCCTTTATCCAACAACTCTTGTAGTTGGGCGGATAATTCCTGCAGTTCATTCGGAGCTAACCGGTACGGTGCTCTCGCAATTGGAGCGGCTCCTGGAGTCAACTCAATCTGGAATTCAACTTGACGATGAGGCGGTAATCCAGGAAGGTCTTCCGGAAACACCTAAGGAAACTCACGAACTACGGGGATATCCTCTATCTTCTTTTTCTCGGTCTGTTTATTTGTGACGAGTGCTAATATGGCCAGTCAACCCTTTCGTAACAACTTCTGTGCTTTCATAAACGAGATGATGCCTATCACCGCACCACTCCTATCACCTCTGACCGTAAGGACTTCTTCACCAATGGGAATCCGTATGATCTTCTCGTGGCATATGACTTCCGCTTGCTTATCGGAAAGCCAATCCATGCCTACTACCACATCAAAACTTCCTAGTGTAACAGGCATGAGATCTATGGTGAATGTATGACCAGCAAGCTCTATCTTGCAGTCTCTAAGAATATGCGTTACGTGAATCTGTGTACCGTCAGCTAACTCTACGGTGTATTTAGATTCTAAGGTTGAGGGCATATCACTTAAAAGACTACAGAACCTAGTGGACACGAAACTTCTATCGGCTCCGGTATCGAATAATACGGTAGCAAAACAACCATTAACCGAAAATTTACCAGTTACTGTTGTAGGATCGTTTAGAGCCTCACCTGAGCCAATGACGAAGGCTCTTCCTTTGGCTCCATTGTTGTTATTGCCTCCATTGTTGTTGCCATTACCATTGTTGTTGTTATTGTTGTTGCCATTGTTATTATTGCTGTTGTTCCCATTGTTGTTGTTGCCATTACCATTCCTCTTAAGCTGGGGACAGTTGCGTTTGTAATGGCCCTCTTTTCCGCACTCAAAACAACCTTTCGGAGTTTCTTGTGATTGTTGAGGCTTCTTCATCAGTTCACCCCGACAGTCTTTGGCTGCATGACCAATCTTCCCTCAATGTTGGCACTTGAAGTTATCACATCGACCCACATGGTGGTAGTTACACCTGTTGCACTTTGGCAGTCTTCCACCATACCCACCGGGTCCTTGATTTGAGTGAGTAGCCTGATTGAAGCTTCGATTGTTATCAAACTTCCGTTGCTGTTGCTGACTTTGCTGCTGTTGTTGAGGTTGAGATTGGCTGCCGGATGACGATCCCTTGTTGCTTGAACCATCCCACTTGCGTTTCTGGTCAGGCACGCTTGCCACCGCACCCCGTTTGGGTAACCGTCCTTGCTCAACTGCCTGGTCAGTCAGCCTGTGGGCTGTTCAGATAGCTTGCTGTATAGTAGTGGGGTTAGAGGCAGTTACCATACTTTGAATTTCGGGCACCAATCCCCGTATATAATGCTCCACCCTCTTGTGCATTTCATTCACCATCCCTGGGCATAAAGTGGCTAACTCATGAGTTCGAGTTGTGTAGGCTTCAATTTCTGAGCCTTGCATTTTGAGTTGCCAGAACTCAATTTCCAGTTTCTGCGCTTCATTTCGGGGGCAGTATTCTTCCTCATCAGGGTCCACTAAAGGTACAGGGGCTTCAGCAACCTGAAGTGCTGTTAGCTGTGCCTCTAAATCAGCAAACCTATCATCGATCACTATGTTATGGTGATCCTGTGCGTCCATGCGCCCACTAAGTGCTACCACGTTGCCTGCCAGAGTATGATGTCCACCAATGGCCATCGAAAGTCGCTCCTGAAGCGTCTCTACCTGGAAACGCAGCTGACGCATCTCAGATCGTAATGCTGAGTTCTCATCAGTGAGTCCTCTAATCCGCTGTCGCTCTGTGTCCAGTGTGGCTACTAGGGCTGCAAATGCCTGCTTCAGAGGAATGCTCAAGGTAGGAAGTGTAGGCAAAGTAGAGGCGGTCGATGACCTAGTCCTAGGTCGTGTAGGTGCTACTGGTGGTACGCGTTCTCTATAAGCCATACGGTTTATGTAAGTGAGGTAGAAATCCCAGTTACGTGGAGGATCGAGCTCAGGAGGTATGAAAGGCTGATCCCAGTCTATCTTGCTAGGAGGATAAGGATGTCGTGGCCAGTTAAATGCCCTATCCGGTATGGGAGAAGTAGGAGGTGACTCGGATCGTGCAGGTCTCTTACCTAAATTTCTGGACGACGATGCCATGCTGCGAAGTACGTGTTGCGTATACCAATGAGTATACAGTAAAGAGAGTAAACGATAAGTAACTAACAACTGTGAGGTTATAGTCTAGTGTGTGTATGCAACCTAGTTCCTTATAACCAATGGCTGTGATACCAATCTGTCACACCCTCAAAATCCGCGTGCGGGGTTTTACCGCGAGGCGCGTGACATACCAGGATCTCAGTCATTAGTTACCAAGAACGACTCTATATGATTAATAAACAAAACCAGAGTTAACGTTTAAAAATACTGCGGAAGCGTTTTTAAAATCAGAAAACCCAAAACAAGTAGTATGTAAAGAGAATGCGCAAAACATACGCGCCCCAAACACAAATGTTTAATATAAAAATAATCCCAAATTTGTAAACAAGGCAATGTAGACAACTCAACAATGCTGATGTGCGTGCTCCTAGGCAACTGGCAACCTTAACCTGAGAATAGCATACTAAACAAGTCAACACATGGTTGGTGAGTTCAAGAGTTTGCGTTAAAATATAAACCAATCAACAGTTTCCAGAGCATAAGTAGTGTATTGCAATAGATAGCTAGTCTATTAACATAAAAATATTAATCATAGTGATTTCGCGATCAAAGCTGACTGTGTTACGTTTGTTGCCCCCCGTCACGACTTACCAAGTCGTGAGGAATATATGTTAGGACAAAATTGCACCCGTTTGACCTCGAGTCGCACAGGTGGGGCTCGTCAGACCCAGTAGTACTACCCAAAATTTCCCCGCTAGTCAATATTAACAATCCAAAAGTGTGAGGACTTTTCCATGGTAAACAGCACTATATCAATATTATACACACTCATATATAAAAGCGTTTGTGATCAACAGTATGCTATCTCCCCCAAAAGAGATTATGTAAAATGAGTGGGGCAAGAACTCACCTGATACGCGCAAGAATTAACTTAGTGCTTAACTTGAAAGAAAGAGGGAAAGACAACCTTCAAAGGTCACCTAGAATACAAGAGTACATAAGCACGTGTACACAGAATCAACATGAAACCCTAAGTGTTCTACAAACCAAGGAACTCAAGGTTTAAGAAAGACAAGACACATTTGACCCAGTTGACCCGTTTGACCCGTTGGTGACATTATAGGTGATAACTCTTTAATACTAATACAACAGCATATCATACATGTTCACATACAACTTGATTACATATAGCACTTCATTAACCACATGTACCAACTAGATCATCATACAACTAGATATCATACAAGTCATGCGAAACTCAACTATTATCATGCTCATAACATCCAAAATGTTCATTCTTAATCAATCATCAATCCACAAAAGTCCTAGCTTACCTATATAACTCATACCATGATTTTTCCACTAACAGGCCAAAACAGGTAACAACCCAAATCAACATTCATACAACATAAACAACACATTTAGTCACCCTAGAAACCATCCATGAACACACTAGCATGATCCTAATATCCCAAACATGCTCAAATCATCCAATTCATGCAAAATAAAGTTACTATTCTTAGTAACCTATGAACCATAAATCAAAATCAAAGCTTTCTTGCAAAATCGACGTTAACCAATATGCATACAACCTAACTAGCATCATTACAACATCAAACAACCAACATTCAACATCCAATTTGATCCAAAATCGCCTCAACCTCTCGGCCAAAGATGATCATGTGAACAAACAACCAAAATCCAAACTTTCTTGCATAATCAACGTTAACTAGCATATATACAATCCAACTAACATATTAACATCACCAAACAAACAAGAATCGACTTTCAATTTCAGGTTTTGAACTAGGGTTCGGCCAAGACTAAAAATCCATGAAAACCACAAAGAAACTAACCTTTAATCACGTAATGGATGAGAATTAAAGCCTCTAACGTGTTGTAGTTCTTGGAATCGACCAAAACCGAAGCAAAATTGCTTGTTCTAGGTTGAATTCGCAGGTGTGTGTGTGTGGAGGTGATGATCGCGGCCGAGAATGGTGTGGGGGGGCTAGGGTTGGTTTTTTTTTTTTTAATTACTCATAATTACCCTTTTAACCCTTATAATTTGTATTTTTATAAAATTAGGCTTTTAACACCCTTTTAAGATGTTTTTAACCAAAATAATAAACACATGAACTAGTAATAACAATTATATGGTTTATCATCACTAGTCACACAATCCACGAATTAAATACACACGTTTCCACGTTACGCGATAAAATTCACAATAAACATTTAAATCACATAATCACAACTAATAATCAACATAGAAATTATTGTTTAACTTTATTAATTATTATTATGTCACCAACGTTCAACGACAACTAGTGTGTGCTCCCGACACGTGTATGCAAGACTTAACGGAACTAACGGAGTTTGGTAACAGAAAATTACCGGATGTCACATATAGCCATGAAGTATGATGAACCGATCATAACGGGCCTCAGGCCAAATACCTTAAAAGACTTAAGTTTACTAGATGAACCTTGGTTAATAAATTAAGCACGTGGAACTCTCATGAATGTTAGAATTTTAACACACACACACACACACATATATATATATATATATATATATATATATATATATATATATATATATATATATATATATATATATATATATATATAATATATATATATATATATATATATATATATATATATATAAGCTTAAAATGCACAAATTTTATAAAACTATAACACTCTCTTGCACCAAGTAACTTAAATAATAGTAACAATAATAATCGATAACTTTTACATACGTTTAATTAAATAAAATCACATGAGATGTCAAATCAAATATAGATGGATAATCCTATAATATCATACTTTATCATAAAAAACATCCCAGTAAGACAAAACAATTAATACTTATACAATCTTATATATATATATATATATATATATATATATGAATGCAACACTTACATTCATACATAAAACAATAACCCAACACACAAAATATATACATACATACACGACACGCATGCACATATTTATACATAGCACACACAAAACCATATATATATACACGACACATAATAGAAATAGATATACATGCATACATACAAAACAAATATATACGTCACACATCATAAATTTAATCTAGATATCTTAATTCTAGCAATATCCTAAAGATATCACCTTAAACTCCTAGAACCTAGCCACCTTACCCTCTACCCAATCCAAACCCATGCATGGCATGGATGAACCCACAATCCTACCATATCTTAATAACTTGTAATCTTGACCAAAATCTCCACAAATCCCACACATAATCTTGTAATAATAAAGAAAAATGGGGCGCAAACACCCTCCCCAAGACCCTCTTGGCCGAACCCCCACATACAACCCCAATCTTCACTTTTATTCAACTCACAAATCCATTAAACACTCTTCATTCTCTCCCTAGTAAATCTCTTGTACTCTCACACTCAATAATCATCGAAACTCCAGCCCATTGAGGAGCCAAGAGTCAACTCAAGCAAAAGAATCAACAACTCAAACAAGCTAAGGTAAATCATACACTCACGCACACACACCGCTTTATTATATCAAGTTTCAATCATCCATTACTTTCATACTAAGACCTGATCTAATCCCTCGTTTTGGGTAGTATTCTCTTTTCATCTCAAGCCCTTACTTCAGCTCTCAAACTCCACTAGTTATACTGTCACCTCATGGTAACCTGATTAAAACCGAAAACACGCGAAAAATCGCGTATCACGTTGGTGACACAACAAATCCATGACACCCCAACTTCTCATGAAAATTTAAAACATCTTATGTTTCAGTAACTAAATGATACAAAAGCTTTCTCATAACCTCCTTGGTCACAAACCCGATTTTTGTAAAACTAGTCCACACGAAAAAACCATTTTCCACAAAATATAAAAGTATATGGTCTAAATTTTTTCAAGTATTATTTAAATGTTTCTAAAATCAAAACTTACCTAAATACATCTAAGAATAAAATTTCATAACTTTTGGATTAGTCACTTGCATTTTATAAATAATATAAAGATTGAATATATATTAAATTTTGTGAAAATACAAGAAATCAAGTTCGGGACTTAATTTACTAAAACATTGAGTTATTTACATGTTATTTATCATTTAGGTCAGATTGCGGAAGAGAAAACTAAACTAAAATGCTTAATGTAGAAAACCGAGACTTGGTACTTAACGAGACTAACCGAGCAACATAAAGAAAATGTTGAAACTACAAAATTTGTATTATAAAAAAATCCCAGTAGACTTATAATGTTAAGGACTACCTAGAATTTAAGTTTCATAATTTTTATAATTTATTTGCTTGGTAAACAAAAATATAAAATTATACACTTAAAAATACTAAAAATTGTTAAAAACAAGCTTGGGAGCAATATTAGTGAAACATCTAGAACCTAAGACTGATAATAAATATATAAGGAAATATATGACCAAAAGATGACCAAAGTCAACCTAAACCCAAAACCCGTTAAAAACCTAACCATTAGCGTTAAAACTCCAAAACAGACAAAAAAAATTAAGACCTAAATTTTTAGTAACTAACACATCATTAATGATAAAGATAAGTTAAAAACTAAATGTTAGCAATTATATAGATTTCAAGAGAATTTTAGAAAATTTACCATTAATATAAAAAATAGTTACCGGCCTATTAATTAGAAAAATCATAAACATATATAAAATCACTAAAATAAGAACATTGAGGTTTTTCTAGTAGATTATGACTCATAGACCTAAACCACGAATTAAATAAAAATAATGGATTTAAACATACATTACGAACATACCCAAAACACGATCTGATGCATATTTAAAATTATAATAATATACTCACCGAACCTATAATCATAACTTTAGCAATTTGGATTCCAAAGAATACCCAAAATAAATTATAGTTAAAACATGAGCAAGTGTTTGGACCACTCAACAGTTTCAAGCAAGAAATTCCTAATTTTATCTTCATAAAACGCTTAACGCGAAAATAAATTCTTAAAACCATTAAGAAAGACCAAATGACAAAAATATTAACTTATTCCAGTATCCTAACTCACTTGAAACAAAAAAAGCCATCAAAAATAATTTAAGCACAAAATTCCAAACTTTTAGAGTTAAAAATATAAATTTAACAAAGTTGAGGGACTAAACTTGCCGACCATTGAAACCTTCCCGTTTTGGAACCATATCACACTTATATAAATAATTATAATCTAAACACATAATATAATGTTCCAAACGTATGCATAACACAAGTTATGAACTCAAAAACTCAAAGACCTAAAACAAGATTACACACGTGTAATGGGAATCAACAAACCAAGTATGGAAAATCTGAAACTTGAAATTTGGGCTTAAAAACCACTTAATGAGGTGCTAATACATATTAAATTATCTTAGGAACCCTCCTAGTCGGTAGCATCCCAGATTTCCAGGTTTTATCCTGTGAATAACTCAAAGGTGAGTCTCATGAACCCCCTTTTTACTTTAAAAATTTTTGTGTCAAATACATACATATTGGTTATTATTTAATAGTATAAAACTACCTACTCTTTTCCCAAAATGGAGCATAATTATTAACTCCATTAGGAGCAGCGTGATTTGTGGATAGTTCTATTTGGAGAATCCCCCGTACACAATTGGCCTTTATGACAAGGAAACCCCCTATTGAGATTAAATAATCATTTTGTAAAAAATTAGTGCAACTTAACCATGCATAGAGGATCATAATTAAACCCAACAATCTAGTAGTAATGGGTTATGGGATATTTTAGCACTCGGGCAGGTAATTCCGGGTCAGGCTTGATTGTGATACATTATATAATGCACCTTTGATATTGATATTATTGTTACTATTATTGTCATTAACACTATTATTGATTGTTATATTTGTCACGAAAGGTAACGTATCTTAAACTCATAAGCTTACTAACATTATGTTAATATATTTTTGGTGTGTATTTTAGGAGAAGAATAAATAACATGTTTCTTATGGATAGATGATGCCTTAGTTGGACATTTGAAAACTTAGTCATCTCCCTATCCGCCTCATCATTGATGAAAAATTAAATTAATGTGTTTTATTTGGATTTTTAGACAATTATTTGATTATTTATTATTGATGTATGTCACTTAGACAATTGCCTTAAATGATGTAATGAATTAAGTTTAAATTTATTAATTTCCATTTCATTGAGATGATATCAGTCAGTCACAGCCAGTCCCGATCAACAAGCTGTAACACAATATTATAAGCATGATTCATTGTTTGTAGATGTTGGGTCTTACTTTGATGAGTTCATTTATTTATATATCAGATGGATTTTATATAAGTATATATATATACTTCAACTTTATATAGTTATTATACTTATTTTCTAGATTTACCACAAGTTTAGTACAAAGTTTCACTTTTAAGAACAAAACTACCTTTTTAAATTAACTTTTCTTTTAAAAACCCATGTATATTCAAATGTTACACTTTTTTAGAGTCTTTAAACATGTTCTTGAGTGTGACTTAATATTTTTAAAGTATATATATATATATATATATAGTATTTTTGTGTTTAAAAATCATATTTTCACAAGCTTTTTTATGTAGGTTCATGGGTGGTCCTTCATACAAGTTTCAAGACTTGTACGTGATCATAAATTGAAAACAAATAGAAAAGGTTTAAAGGCTCACTTCAAGTATGAAGGAAGAAAGGGGTGGGCGACCAAAGGAGAGGGAGAGAAAAAAAGAGTGTTTTGTTAGGGTGATGTTTCGAAAGTAAGGCTTGAGATGAAATAAAAAGATATTTATCTTGTTTTATGCCAACTTTTGAAGGCATGGGGGAGAGGGGAGGCCACCCTTAGGGTTTCTGGCTGAGATATAGGGGTGGGGGTGGGGGTTGGTTCTCCCTTTATTGTTATATAATGTATATGTTAGTGAATGAAAGATGTTATATTATTTTGGTGGTTTCTTGTATTATTTAAGGTTTTCATTTTACATGTAGTGTCTTGACTTAAATGATTAAGTCTTGGCATGATGTCCCATTGCTTGCTTTTGTATGAACCTTATACATAAATATTTTGAGTTACATATTTATAAATTTAATATTTATACATGCATTAATAGTCGTTAATCGGATAGACATGAGTTTGAATACGTATAAGTCATAATTTTCATAAAAGATAATATAACTTGAAATTTTGAAAAGTAATATTGGAATTTGGGTGTTATAGTTTCTTGGACTCCATCTAGATCATACCTAGTTAATTACCAATGCTCATATTAACTAAACAATCATGCACATGAGCTATTAAATTCTTATAATTTGTCCAAAATGTGATCATGAAATGCATGGCATTGCTAGATTTCATAAGACCTAAGTGATGGAAATTATGTCTAGCAGAAATTATGCTATGAAATTATGGTATGGAATTACGTTGAAAGTTTGTACGGATATTACCATGTCATTAGGGTTATAACCATATATATATATATATATATATATATATATATATATGTGTGTGTGTGTGTGTGTGTGTGTGTGTGTGTGTGTATACATATACATATAGATATAAACATATATATATATATATATATATATATATATATATATGTATGTATATACATATACATATAGATATACATATATATATATGTATATGTATATATATATATATGTATATATATATATATATATATATATATATATATATATATATATATGGATCTGGTTATCAACTTAACAAGACTTTTCTGTTTCATCGGCAGATGATAAATGCGAAATCTAAGTCAACTGTCTTACTTAACTAACACATATAGTTTGAGTAATAATAAGGACAGAAGAAGTTCTTTCAAAGTATACACTTGATTAATCTTTTATGAGTATAATTGTTACAATCGGCAGATAAACAAGTGGGCTAACTAGCTAACATGTAAACTAACAAGTGAGAAATATTTATACTATGATAGGTAAACTCAAAGAATAAATCACTTTACATCTATTCCTGGTTTACAAAAAGATATGTATAACACAGACAGATAATCGGCACATCAGAAGTTTGTAGCTTCATTACTACATTGTCTCCAAAAGGCAAAACACAACAACCGCCAATGTACTTCAGCACAGACACTTTTGTCCAATGTTGTAGTTGATCCGCAACTCATCCATTTGAGTGCTGAGTAGCAGGCACTCAGCACTTCATCACTTTCAGTGCTGATCGGTAGTGGTTCAGCACTTCGTAGAATTAGCCAGTTGAAAGCCAGTGCTAAATCCTTCATATTTTGGTAGCTTCATCCTTTTCATAGATCAAAAAATTTCCCATAGGATGAAGCTACCAAAACTCTTTCTATATCCTTCAAGCATCCTTATCAATAGCTGGCCAAACATGTATTATCTTTTATCTCTTAAGGGGTTTTCAAGAGGTTGATTGACCAAGTCCTTTATGTTATGTCGAGAAAGTCTAAAGAGATCATACTCTTTGACATTAGTTTTGTCGGCGCCAGCAAAGGTTAGACAAAAGGTGTTGGTTGAGGAATTTTAGCTCAAATGTGTAATTATGTCATGAATGCTCAATAGAGTCAAATGTAGAACCTCTTTTTCTTTATCTGCACCTTATTCTACTTTAACTCTGTTCCTAATCTTTATCTTCAAATAGAGGCCATAGATTTGTACCTATAAGGCATGCCTTCATATTCCTTGATCAAGGTGAACATCTTCTGTAGGTCTTTAGTATTAAGGTTCAGAACTTCTAGCTCAATCAAGAAGAAAGACTTAGACTTGTTCTTTCTCAATGAAGTATCTCTCAGCCTTTATGTCATGAATGCTCAATGGTTGCACCATCACCCTCTGAGTCTTCTTCCTTGTCAGATTTTTGAGAGTTCTTCTTCATTACTTTGTTCAGGATTGTCCAAGCCTTGTCTTAATCTTTTGGCAGCTATGATGATGATCACTTCATCTTTCGATTTATCAGACTAGCTTTGTATTGGAGATTTAGCTGTTTGAGGAGATTGTTAGATTGTTGGAGAAACATGCTCAGCAGCTTGAGCAGTTTGGATGGTGGAAGAAGGTAATTGTGGTTGAGTGCTGGGTACAGGATCGGCAGATCGGGTGGCTTTAGCAGCTTCAGACTCCTTCATTTTTCTTGTTTTTTCTGAAGCCTGCATTGACTTCTCTAGATGAGATTTGTGAATTCTCATCAGCACCTTCTCTACTTCTTTTGCCTCAGAGTCATTGCTTATATTCCTTAGACTTAATCTGATTAGGTCAGCTATCTCAAATCTATTGAAACAAACTAGTTGATTTCTTGAGTAGTCTACCCTTCGAGCTGTTGATCTAGTGATGAAGTATGTGTGTTTTGTTGGACTCAACAAGTTCTTTGAAGGATAATGTTTACTATAATCAATTATAATATGTTCTAATATTCAAACAATCATTAACTAACACATTAGCATCAGTAACATCCATATCAAACACTAATTTGTGCTTAAATTTCTTTTTCATGTTTGTAGATAAAAAGGAATTTTTGCAAGTGTCTGCAGCGGATGAAGAAAGTCTACAGCGGATGACTTTCTGTAAGCAGCGGATGAAGAATGAAGTCCAAGTGTAGACAGCGGATGAGCAGACACACAGCGGATGATCAAGTCCACAGCTGATGAACTGTCACAGCGGATGTTCATCCATAGCGGATGAACATTCCACAGCGGACAACAACAAAACATCATAAGTGTTCGCAGCGGACAGCATCCATACACAGCGGACAGTTCATTTTACATTCACAGCGGACATCTTGTCATCAACAATGGACAAGACATCATCCATAGCAGACGACTTATAGACTTAGGATTTTATGTAATTTTATTTTACATAAGGGTATTTCTTTAATTGTAGATAGCTATCTGTATAGGCTATAAATAGCATAATACTCTAATCCTTTATATGCTTTTGAACAATGAATACAAACAAGCAGTTTCTTATCATTATGAGCATTCAATCACTAGCATAACACACAATCATTCACACACACACACGGATATCATAACATTAATTATGGGTTTCCACACCATGATTATTGATTGTTGAAGTCATATAACAATTTGTTGTTGTATTGTGAGAGATTTGGAAAGATCCTTGGGGAAATTCATCTGATTATGTTCTTGTTCTAAGTTCATAATCAGTGAGTTTCATCAGGTGGTATCAGAGCCTTGGCTCAAATCAAACACTGATTTTTTATACTCTCCTTCCACATCATGATATCCATGATTCATTAGCTTCATTACATCCATTTTCAAGCTGAAAAATCATCACAAAAACCATCTTTTACTTCAAACATTCAAAAAATGTTCAAAACGTGATTCAATAATCTGTTTTCATACATTGTAAAGAAGATTTTGTGTTTAAGGTTCTAAACATCATTCATACACTGTTTTCGAACGTGTTCATCACATAAAAACTCTCAGAAACCTCATCGGTTCAAGGGTTTTCGATAAAACAGTACACGGATACTGTTCTATCAAGTTTTCATCAAACAAACACTGTTTTGGGTGATTTGAGTCCATTCATCGTGTTTAACACATCACATTCACGTATTTTCATACTTGAATTAGGTTTGTGTTGTTCAATCAACAAACCAGTTGTTGATTTTTGTGAAGAACACCCGGCCGAAAACAATCCTAAGATAAACCCTAGTTTTTGTTCATACATATCCTTCAAAATCTACGGTGATTTTTGTTGGTTAAACCTCAAAACCGAAGAAGAAACAATTCTTCTTTGAATTTTCAGAAAAAGTTACTTTTTGATCTAGAAAGTTAACTTTTAAAAACATTTTCTGTGTTTTTAGGGATTTTAACTTTTCTTGACTAACATCAATAAAAATTGACTTTCTTTAACAGAATATTCCTTTTATTTCACCAAGATTTGAAAATGATATCATTAAACATTAATTAATTTGAAATTAAAATTCATTAATTCCTTTTATTTGGTATAGTGTAAAAAGTGATAAAAACACTGTCAAACAAATCCTAATGACTTTAGGATAAAACAAATTTAGCACCAAGCTAAATAATCAAACAAATTTGACTTAAACCGTTAAGTTAAAATTTACCAAACATGTCTGATGTAATTTCATGATCAAACAGTGGTCTCAAACCACCGATACTAAAGAACAAAGCAGATTTCAAACAATGGAAAATTATGTTCAGAAATTGGATTATTTTCCAAGACCCGGACCTATAGACATCCATAAACGAGGGACCATACATACCTTTGACTCTTGGTCCAGATTACAACATATATAAACCAGTAAGCTTGAAAAGTGTAGCTGGTGATGACCTCAAAAAGGTCAAAACAGACATGAAAGCATACAACATATTAGCAATGACTCTGCCATTTAAAATTTTGACATGAGTTGAAAATTTCAAAATAGCTCATGAACTCTGGAAGGTACTTCACACTATGTGTGAAGGAAGTGAGGAAATAAGGGAAATCAAAAAGGAAAAATTGAGGACTCAATATGAAACCTTCCACCATGTTCAGGGAGAAACAATACCACAACAGCTTCACAGATTTGTCCGGCTGGTAAATGAGATGATAGTCTATGGTCTCAAATACGAATCTATAGAGATCAACAGAAGATGTTCCATACATTGCCAGAGAGCTGGACTCAGTCTGTCTCTTTGATGAAAGCAACATTGGATCTTGAAGCATTATCTCTATATGCACTAGTGGCCAAAGTAGAGGCACTAGAACTAGATGAAAGATCCAGGAATAATAGTACAATCAGACATGTAGAATCATACAAGCTAAAGGAACTACAACAAACAGACAGTGCATTCTTAACTTGCACTGGTAAAGAAGAGGATGAGGAGTTCATGGACTCAAGTGAAACTTCTTTCTTCTCTGCTCCCGAATCATCACACAACAAACAAAAGTCCAAGAAAACTAGTGTTCATGCTTCCCATGAAGCAACACCTCAAAGCAAACAACATCCACATGCTTCCAACTCAAGCAAACAGCACCCAGTAAAGACTCAAAACATTCATAAATTTGAGAAACCAATGGATGCATTGACAATCATATTGCAAAGTGAGGAGCAAAAGGCAGCTTTTGCAGCCTTTTCAATAAGTTTTAAAGCCTTCCTAGGAGCCAACCTCACACCATCACAGATCATACAACAAGACTTGGATGAATTGCCTCCGGATATGGTTGAAGAAATAGATCTTCAATGGTCAATGGCAATGATTGCATACAGATCCAAGAAGTTCCTACAAAGGAACAGGGGGTTAAGCGTGTATAAGAAAACCAAAATTGGATTTGATAAGCCAAAGGTAAGATGCTATAACTGCCAACTCTATGGACATTTTTCAAGTGAATGCCAAAAACCTAGAGTTGACAGAAACAACAACCAAACATAAACCTCAAGCAGTTACCACTCAAACAGACAAATCCCACCTCCTATCAGTATTCCTGCTGCACCAACCCCAGCTCAAATCACATAGTACAGCCCAAATCAATCTTCTAAATCATCTGCAATGATTATCAAACAAGATGGTGAGTGTGATTGGAGTATGTACGAGGCTGAGATCCAATCTCTTGATCATGCCCTCATGGCAAACATAGAAGATAAGATTTCAGAAATCCCAAAAGAGGTAAGGGAAAACCTCTGTACTCAAGCATGCATTAACGAAGTCAATATATACAGAGAACACGCAGACAAACTTTCCAAGAAAGTAATTGAAACAAATATTTTAAATAAAAGTTTAAAATCAAAACAAAAACAATATGGAACTAAAATTCTTTCATTACAAAATGATTTAGACAAATTGATGTGATCGGTTCAAAAGGATCGAATCTGTGATGATATAGTAATGCAATGATCAATTCAAACACAAAGTAATCAAACACATGCAATTACATCAAAAAATTCATAGATTTCATTGATAGCAAATGCATAGGATACAATATGTAAGGATTACCGTTCGTTCTGTTCTAACTATTTCTTCATAACAGACTCACTGACTGACTCTCTTACTAAATCAATTCCCTACAAAATACATAAAATATCCTATTTATACTATCAAGAAACAAAGAAACATATATTCATAAAATAAGTCCCTATACTATAAAAAACACATAAAGACAAAATGTTAATCTTCCAAGAGCTTTAACAATACTCCCTCTCAAATTTACATTCTCTTCAGTCCACATTGAATTCTTTTGTCTCATCTTTGATCTTGAACACAGGCTTATACTTGTAGAGTTCCAACTCTCACAAAGCTTTTTTGAATGCAGACTTGAACTTCTTTCAAAGATTCTATGATCTGCACAGCATTAAAGATCTTAGAAAGGACTGTAGCATTTTTGTTGATCTTCCACCTTCATTTGGCACATGAATAGGTGAATCAGCAACAACTTTGATAACTTCGAGTGAAGACTCCTCGGCAATCAAATTCTCTTGTGATACCTATATATCACAAAGATTAACTGATAACAATCGAATGTTTAATGAATGAGTGTATCGGGTGTAGTATCAGAGGATTTGAGTGAATAAATGAATGAGAACACAAGTGTTGTATATATATATGTGTAAATTTTTAGGCGCATGAGCCTAAATTTCACACTAAGTTTTCAGACGTATGAGCACTGTGAATGCGTATGAGGTTTAGAAGCATGAGCACTGTTTAGTCGCATAAGCACTATTTAGGCACTTGGACTCTGTTCAGGCGTATGAGACTAACACTTGGAAGTCTGGTACTGTTTAGGCACATGAGCATAGTTGATACGCCCAACACTTAACCAATTTTTCAGACACATGACAACTTATTAGGCGCATGAGCATAGAATGAAACGCCCAACACTTGCACAATTTTCTGAAATTCATCATACTCCTAATTTAGACTTATGAGTACTATTCAGGCATATGAGAAACCTTCCATGTGTCTTCACACTTGAAAATTTCACACCATCTATCTGAACACTGTTTAAGCACATTAGTACTGTTCACACATAATTTTTTCAACATGTAGTCAATTTTTTTACTATCACTCAAAATTTACATTAATGACCCTCAAATTTTAACATTTTTTGACATTCAAACTTTTATGTTTTAATTTTTACCATTTTATTTTTATTTTATTTTCAAAAACAATTTCCAATCATTTTAGTCTCTATATAACTTTTACAAAACAAATAGTCTCATTTTGTTTGCAAGAAGTTTTTCCACTGAATTTGAATTCTTTTTCACGTTCATTTTTACATCATATCAAACACACACATGCTTGAAAAAAAATGCAGCTTCATCCTTTCATCCAAAACACTTTATTTTTTATTTTCCACTTTTTCACATTTTGAAAATTTTCCATTGATTTTCTCTTTTACAATTTTTACTCCCCCTAAACTTTTAAGTTTTACAAACTTAGAAGTTTCTTTAACTTTGCAAGAAGAGAAAACTAATCATTATCAACATGCCTGCACATAGATAATCATGCAAAAATCAAAATTAAAGCAGAATAAAAAAATCTACTATATACATTTGAATCACATGCCTGCAGTGAAATCATATCAGTTAAGATCAGCACATTAAAAGAAAATAAAATGATGGATAGTCATAGATAGTGATTAAATCCTGATAAAGTGTGTTCCAAGTTAGCATTTCTACAGCAAAGGAGACACGAGATCTAAGGACAGAAAATGAGTGCTTTTGGCAAGATGCTCAGCACACTTACTTTTTCAATTCTTGGATTGATTAAGGTACGATTAGATATGACATTATGTAAGTCACACTTAGACTTAGAGAGTTCAACCCTTGTCAAGAGATGCAAGAAACCACTTTTCTCAACTTGTTAACCTGACATATACTTATAACCAGATCTCATGTTTAGATTGTGCACATTGGCATCTTTTGCATCAAATGAAAATATCCAGGTCTGTAATGACTTACAACAGAGGATATCTCGTCACTTAAGGTCTATGATGACTCATAACTGAGAAGTGAATAGATGCTTTAAATAATTAGAGCTCAATGGTTATTCATATCACCACCAGGTGTGAGTTTATGACTTTACAAGCAATCAATTAGAGAAGTCAACACTACTCATCGGTATTAAAATGGACAAACATGAATGCATGATTGATTTAGTTTGATCACAAGAATTTACTTTTTTAGTATAATTACATGAGCTTTCCTGCACATCATATCTGATCACGTCAGACTTTAGTAGCGAGTGAAGTATGCAACTGATCATAACTAATGTATCTATCATTTCTCACAAATTGTAAAGACATATTCAGTCCTAAACAATTAACTAACAAGAAAAAACTCTATTTTTGTGTTTTTTTTGTTTTATATTTTTCTCTTTTGATTTTGCAATTTTCTATTTTTGTATTTTCTTTTTCATTTTCTATTGAACATGCACACATAATATATCCAATCAGGCAGTTAAATTTGATAGTTTCTCTATATTCAAGATTAAGCTAAGGGAGGGTTCTTATCATTTTTAATGAATCAGACAACTGAATTAAACTCAAAACTAGTTTTTTAAACATGATTAATAAGTCCAATTGACTCGACCAAATATTCAAATTGACCTGGTAAAAAGGCTTTTGTAAATAGGTCAGCCAATTGTTTTTCAGCTGTGATTTGAATCAAAATGATTAAACCTTTTTCAGAGTTATCTCTGAGAAAATGATATTGAATTTCGATATGTTTTGTTTTTGAGTGCTGGACAGGATTAGCTGTAATAAACATAGCAGCAGTGTTATCAATGTAAATAGGAGTTTTAAGAAAATAGAACCCGTAATCCAGCAGTTGGTTTTGTAACTAAAGGATTTGAGAACATCATGCTGAAGCAGCTATGTACTCAGCTTCTGCGGTTGAAACAAAGACATTTGTTTGTTTCTTACATTGCCATGAGACTAATCTGGGACCTAAAACTGACAACAACCCGTCGTAGATTTACGATCTTGGCAACATCCCACATAATCACTATCTGTATATCCATGTAACTCGAAGTTTCCTTCATAAGGATACCATAACCCTAAAGTTGGTTTTCCTTTGAGATACCTAAATATTCGTTTAACAGCGATTTGATGAGATTCCTTCGGGTCAGATTGGTACCTAGCATAAACACAAACAGCATTCATTATATCAGGTCTAGATACAGTAAGATACATCAAAGATCCGATCATAGATCTGTATAGAGTTTGGTCAACTGATTTTCCTTTAGAATCAGGTTCAATCTTGGTATTTACGTCAGCTGGAGTTCTGATGGATTGACAATCTTGTAGTTTAAATCTCTTCAAGAGTTTTTCAATGAATTTCTCTTGATTAATTAAAATTCCATCTGCAGACTACTTCTCTTGAAGACTAAGGAAAAAAATTAATTTCTCCCATAGAACTCATTTGGAAATGAGACTTCATGATTTCTTCAAATTCATTGCATAATTTTAGACTTGTAGAACCAAATATGATATCATCAACGTACACTTGAACATATAAGAGATCATCAGCATTCTTCTTGATAAATAAAGTAGGATCGATTCTCCCTCGAGTGTATCCATGTTGGATCAAATGTTATGATAACGTTTCATACCAAATTCTAAAAGCTTGATGCAGACCATACAATGCTTTACTAAACTTGTACACACGATGAGGATATTTTGAATCTTCAAAACCTGGAGGTTACTTGACATACACATCATCTGTGATTGGTCCATACAAGAAAGCACCTTTCACGTCCATCTGATACACCTTGAATTGCATGTATGATGCATAAGCCAGGAAGACACGAATTGATTCAAGTCTTGCAACTGGAGCAAATACTTTATCATAATCTATGCCTTCTTCTTGGGTGTAACCTTGTGCAACGAGTCTCGCTTTGTTACGAACAACAATTCCCCGATAGTCTGACTTGTTTCAGAACAACCATTTTGTGCCTATGGCATTGTTTCCTTCAGGTAAATCCACAAGCTTTCACACTTCTTGTTTGCGAAATTGCAATAACTCTTCTTGCATTGGCTTAATCCAACTATTATCCTTTAACGCTTCAATGTATTTTTAGGTACAATTTGAGATAGAAAACATGAGTATAAGCAGAGGTTTGCTTGTTCTGAATGACTTCTCATTGTTCTCTCATTCAATGGACCGATAATCTGAGATGTAGGATGGTTCTTATGAATACGAGACTTGGGAATCTCATTCCCTTGAACATGAACATCTAGATTAGATTGGTTCAAGTCAAAAAGCTGATGCAATAAGTTCGAAGTATGTGGATTTAAATTAGGAACTTGAGTCGGTGAGTTGATAAAGTAATCAAGATTATCTGTAACAACTACATCACCAGAAATCGATGATGTTCTGGACTCAGGTTGTACAATTTTAGGACCATCATTAGGAATAGGTTGTGAAACATTGGTATTTTCAGACATGGAATGTTCTTGTGCTTGTTGATAGATAGATTGATCACGAGATTCAGAACTGAATACAGGATCTTTAACAAAAGAGAAGAATGGATAATCTAGGCTAGAATCATTCATATCAGCAGAGTCAGAATCACCACTAAAAGATCCAAGATCTCCTTCTTGTTTCTTCTTCTCACCTGTAGATTCAAACAAGTTAGAATTGAAAGAGTTTGATAAAGAATCTAAATCAAATAACCAAGCTGGACCATTTGCAACTGATTGAAAAGAGTTTTCAAGAAATTTAACGTTGAAAGTTTCAAGGATAACATTTGTCCTAGAGTTATAAACTCTAAAAGCTTTTGAAACCGACGAATATCCAACAAAAAAATCCTTCATCAGATTTTGAATCAAATTTTCCTAGCTGGTCACTTGAGTTTAAAATCAAAACTGGACAACCAAAAGATTTAAGAAAATCTATATTAGGTTTCCTGCCAAACATCAACTCATAAGGAGTTTTCTGTTTATCTTTCACAAGCAATGTTGGATTTTGTACAAAACATGCAGTGGATATGGCTTCATCCCAGAAAGTAACTGGAATCTTTACATCTGCTAACATGGAACTTGCAGCCTCAATCAAAGTTTTGTTTTTCCTTTCAGCAACTCCATTTTGTTATGGAGTTCTAGGAGCATTGAACTGACGAGCAATTCCTTTTTCTGCACAAAGCCTGTCAACATAACATTTTTAAATTCGGTTCCATTATCACTTCTGATAATTTTTACTTTTTGATCTAATTGATTTTCTACTTTAATGATGAATTCTTTTAACAATTCAGCTGTTTTAGATTTAGCATGCAAAAAGAAAACCTATGAAAATCTTGTAAAGTCATTAATGATAACTAAACAATAAGATTTCTTTCCAATACTCTGCATATTTGTTGCTCCAAATAGGTCCACGTGCAATATCTGGAGAGGCTTGGAATTTGAGTTTATCAGCTTGGGCTTATAAGACGCTTTGTGTTGCTTTCCTTTTAAACATGTTGAGTAGTGATCTGTTGTAGCAAACTTCTTCATTGGAAGACCTACTACATGATTTCCTGTACAAGCGTGTTCATGTTCTTGAAATTGGAATGCCCGAGACGTCTATGCCATAACTGGCTTTTGACATTTGATGCTTGAGCAATTAGGCATGTTTTTTCTGTAGATGGATCTACTTGAGACATATCTAACTTGTATACATCTCAATCACGAACAGCTTTAACAACTACCCATTCTTTGCTTATCTGAAAACCTAGCTTCAAAATATAACAAAAAGAATCATCAAATAGAACAGAGTAAGATTTGTCACAAATTTAGGAAACACTTAAGAGATTAAAGTTCAACTGTGAACAATAGTTGGCTTTATCAAAGCTAATAATCCCATTGGACACTGTTCCTTCTCCTTTTATTTTTCCACCTGCATCACCTCCGAATGCAACATGAGTACCATCTTTGAACTTAAAATCTTGAAGCAAGGCATGGTTGCTTGTCATATGCCGGCTACACCCACTATCAACATACCACGTGTTAAGAGGTCTTCTTGGGCGTACCTGCATTTCAAAGAAATTTAAGTTGAGTTATCAACCTAAGCCGATATGGTCTTAGGCTTGCCAAATTTATCAACAATGGTAAATTGTTTAAAATGAAGCTTTTTCAAATCAGGCTTATTGTTAACAAATTTACCAATTCTGTTCCTAACAAATTTTCGGTTATCTTTGATTTGTTTAGTTCTTAAAGCATGATAAAGTTTTTCAAGATCATAATCAAGATAATTCAAACTATTTGAAGAAACATTTTTATAAAAGTTTTGATTTCCAAACTTCCCACCGTTCATTCTCACAGATCGTGGAATGAATTTTCTTTGATTATACTGCTTTGATTTTACAGCATAAGAATCATCATAATCAGAATCATTTCTTCGAAAAGATCTCAAGCCTAAGGAAGGTTGTTTTGTCAATCTTTAAAAACCAACACTTTGATTTCTTTGAAATTGTGGATTGACATATCCATTCCTTAACTGTGGATTAACATATCCATTCCTCGGCGAGTTCTTTCTGAAGTAGCAATTCTCAGTTTTGTGAGTTATTTCATCACAATAGGTACAATATTTGTTGAAATAACAATCAGCTGTTGAAGGTTTTTCATATCACAAATATGACAGTACCTATCAAAGAAACATTCATCACTCTTATGATTGTACATATCATATATTTCACAGTACCTTTGTTGAAATTTAAACAACTGTTGATTAACTTTAGATGTGGAAGCCACATTTGATCCTTGTTTTGATTTCGGAGTTGCAAAGTTAATCTATTGTTTTTTATTTGAGAATTTGTTCTTTTGAAATTTGGGTTTTGACTTTTGCTGATTAACACCATTTCTTAACTCTTTAGATACAAATCTTTTGTTAACAGCGGAAGACTTAGGACCTGAACCTATTTTCAGATCAGAGTTAGATTTATTCTTTGAGTTAGATTTGATTTCTGGAGTTTTGTTCATGTCAAAAGTACCTGCAGACACAAATTTCACTGGTTTAAACTGATTAACTTGATTTGTTCTTTTATTTTGATTGTTTTGATTTTTGTTCTGAGAGGAGTTAGATTTAGCACTTTTCCTTCTCCTTCTTTGATTTCGTGATCTTGATGATCTTTGTTTTCTTTGGGATTGAACATCTTCAGTAGAAGACTCTTTTGCATTTTCTTTATATTTTTGTTCTTTCTGCCATTTGATAAAGTCTGGATTGTTTAATCCATAAGAAAATGAATCTTCAGATGTTACTTCATCTAGTTTTGCTTTCTCTTTATTCTTTTAGTTTTGCTTGTCATTCTTAACAATGATTTCTTCAACAACATGCTCTTTGGGAACAAACATTTTCTTATTCTTTGGTCGTGGTTCGTAAGATTCAACTTTCACTGGATGACCATTTTTAATCTTTTCAGAATCTTGTTCCTTAAATATCTCAACATGTGTTTTCTCTTCATCACTTTTAGAATTCTTTTTCTTGTTTTGAAAGGCTTTTAGCTTAGCTTTGTTTTTAGGTGAGTGATCATGTGTGTTAAAGTTTTCTGGCAGAGTGTTTGTGATGGATTCAGGTATTGGTTCATGTGTAAAACCTAGACTTGTTTTGTTTGTCTTTTCTCTCACTTACCAGCTGTTCTACAATAGTTTTAGAACTTTTAACTTTAGCTAGATCCACCTGAGTTGCAGCATGAGCTATTTTTCCTCTTCTAAATATTTAGTCATCTCCTCAAGTTGTTTTTTAACAATTTTAAGTTCTTTTAGAGTTTTGTTCCATGAGGTTTGTAGAGATAGGATCTTTTCATCAGAGACTTTGTGATCATTTTCCAGTTTGTTGTGCATTACTTCTTCGTGTTTAAGTTTGTCACAGATCTTATATGTTATGTTTTGTAATGCTCAACTTGATCAAAACATGCTTTTGTGCACATTTTCTCTCTGACTTCAACAGGAATTTCAGGATAACTTGAAGAAGAAGTCTCAGAGTCAGATGATGGATTCTCAACCTTTGGTTTGTCAGACTGAGCCATAAGTGCAATCTCTTCTGAATCCTCTTTTGGGTTAGATTTGTCACTCCAATCATAATGTTCATCATCATTTTCTAAATCACTATCGACCTTTGGATCATTTTCTTTAGACTAGTCTTCATTTTGAATATCTGCAACAAGAGATAAACTAGAGGTTAGATCAGCTGTAAATTGTTCAACATAAGCACTCCAGTCATAGCCATCTTTGATGCTAACAGCAAGAGCTTTCTTTGGCTCTTCAGATGATTTTGATTCATCTTTAAGTTCTGGCATGGGAAGACTTTGATAAGGCTTTTGAAAGGTCTTCTGAGACTGTTGTTGGTATCTTTGACTACTAGAACCTGCTTGACCATTTCCTCCTTGGTTTCTGGGAGCTTTACATTCTCTTGAGAAATGACCATAACTGCACTAATGATGAGTCTTTTTCTAAATCGGTGTTGGTGTAAAACTTATTTACGGAAAAAAAAAAATTTAGTTAGGATGTTTTATAATGCATCCGTGTAACACCCAAAATTTCAATCAAATAAAAGGAAAAAAAAAGTATCAAGAAGAAAGCAAAAAGGAACCAAAGTGGAGGGGTGCTATGTGTAAATGGTACAAAAAAAAGGTCAAATCTTATAATAATAAAAGAGCATGGTCGCCCATACTGTTTACCTACTGCTGCTGTTCGACCAAAGAGGAGAAAAAGAAGCTGAAAACCTTGCTTCTCTCGGTTTGTGAAGAAGAAGAAGGGCTGAAATCTTCGTAGGTATGTGTTTCATGCTAATTGGTTCGGTTTTGATGAGGTTTCCATCCTTATAACTGATTTTAAGTGCTCTTTGTGTTTGGGGTGTTTGTTTTTGCTTGTTTTAGGTGTTTGAACTCTTGCACAAGCAAGTTTGGTGGAGTTTTGCTTGTTTGCCGCAATAGGTGAGTTCTAGACCCCGATTTCTATGTGCTTAAAACTATTTTAGGGCTGAAAATGCATGTTAAAAAGATTTTGCAACAGTTTTAATGTTAACCGTATGCTTATGTATGTTCACGCTTATGTTCTATACTTGTTTTGTGTTGTGGTTGTGTAGAATGTTAAGTTTAGACTTAGAACAGGTGCAAAAGCAGGTCTGAAATGGTTTCGATTCTGAAAAATGCACAACAGGTGGTCACGCGTCCAAACATGGCCCATGCGCCTGAAAAATTTCGACTTAGAAATGTTTAAGTGCTGGCCATACGCCCAAACAGGGTCCATGCGCCTGGAATATTGCCTTAGAAAAATTTTAAGTGAGGGCCATGCGCCCAAATAGTGCCCCTGTGCCCAGAAATCTGCCTAAATATACTAAGTGTTAGTTCATGTGCCCCAATACTGTTCATGCGCCTAAGTTCCTCATGCGCCTAAGTGTTGGTGCGCCCAAACAGGGTCCACGCGCCTGCATAGTGCTCATGCTCCTAGAACACTTAGAAAATTTTCTGAGATTTTGGAAAAAAATAGAATTTTAGGGTTTGACCCTAGTTTGACTTGGTGTTGTTATTTATTTATTTTTATGCATGTTTTTGGCCTGTCTTATGTTCCTTATTATGTATTGTTATGAGGCATTATGTGGTGTGATAATGCTCATAAGTATTATTATTAATCAAATAAAAGATTAATATTAATGAAAAGTGGAACATAATGAAAAAATAAAAGACTTGCAAGCAAATTGATTAGAGGTGCACGACCATGTTGTCGTTAGCTCAACTGTGTGCGGTTTAGCTAATTCGAAGGATGCACACAGAGTCAATCCTTGAGGTTGACGGGACCCTTGTGGCATGCCCTGGTACTAGGTCAGGCTTCGTGCACAATGTTAGGTGTCTATTTATAGACTCCGACCCAGTACCCACTTCGTGCACAATGATTAGGGTATTGCACTTGGGTCTGGATGAAACTGAAAGACAAGAATAAAAGTTCGTAACGTACGAATGAACGAATAATGATGAGATATTGAAAGATAATCAAGATTATACCTTGATGTATGTATGATGAAAATTCACGCGCGAAAGTAAAGGAAATATTTTATTGAAAATTATATTTTCATATATAATCTTACAAGGTATTTTAAACATTTTAAAACTAGAACTCACTCAGCAACGCTGACTTTTATGCATTTTCAGTTGGCATGTCGATGTTGCTGAGGGTGGCACGCGGGGGAAGCCACTCGTCAGCGCAAGACTGACATCCATTCATCTTTAATGATATTGTTGTTTTGTAATGCAATTAAACAAGTTCTTTTGTAATTCAAGAAAACAATGATGTATTGCTTAACAATAGTAATTATTAATAGAATGAATGGTTTTTGTTAACTTAATTCCGCTGCAATATTTTATGAAATGTGTGTTGTTTAATATAATAATGCTATGATTGTCCAACTGTAAGGTCTCCGGAACGGGGCTTTACAATCCGTAAACATATTCAACTTTTTTTCAAAAATATATAAACTATTTAAAGTATTTTTTTACAAAAATTAAATAAACTATATAAAAATACATTTGATTGATTGTAATATTATATAAAATGTTTCTAAAAAAACGTACTTGTAATTCTAATTAAACATGTTTAGAAAACATCTCTCGAAACGTCAGTTATTAGCACTTTTAAATCATCTTGTATTTATAAATGTCCTTTTAATAAGTTCAGTTTTTTAAACATTTTATCTAAAACTGTTAATATTTTGTAATGTGTTAGAAGGTTTACGAAAGACGTTTAAAAAAAATAAAAAGTTGTAGAAAATATGTTTAGAAACAGCAAAGGATTTAAAAAGATTTCGAAAATGAATGGTTTCATAAATTACGTGTTGACAAAACTAGAAAAAACTATTCTTTTTTAGACGCAATTTTTAAAAACGTTTGTATTTTATGTAGATGTATTTTTTTGAAATATCAGTTTTGGAAAACTATTGTTTATATCCTTTGCTTTTTCTAAACATATTTTCTAAAACCTTTTTTTTTCTAAATAGCTTTTCTAAACCTTTTGTAGAAAAGACGCTTAAAAAAACCAAACGGTATTAAAATGACGTTTGAACAATTTAAACGATTTTAAATTTAATTTAAAAAAAAATGAACGGATTAAAAAGGACTTTTTTTGGTTTTAAAAGCGTTAATAAAAGATGTTTAGAGAGATTTTCTAAAAATGTTTTTAAATAATTTGAAAAACGTAATAATAAAAAGCATTTCTAATAGGAAATATAAATACGCTTTTTGTAGAAACTTTTTATATAGTTTGTTTACTTCTTGTAGAAAAAAAATACTTTACAGATGCATTATAAAACCCCTAACAATTTTCTTTTAATTTAATTAGAATTATTCTTCTTAACTTTTTGTAAAGAATATCTTTTTAAACATATATTTTTTAACAACTAATTGGATCATTGACAAGCCAATAGCTCACCCGATCATCTCCATTACTCAAGTATGAAACATGAGACCGTTATCAAAAGAAAACTCAAATTAAATGTGAAAACCCCTTACCCACCTCGACCCCCTTTATTTCTAAACCAATAAAATGAGAATTGAGAAAAAAACTATTAAAAACACTTACTTTGTAAATACTATATTAGATACCCGTGTCACGGGTAGATGGGTTGAAATAAAAAATTATATGATATATTACATATATGTATAATCTACTATACGTTATAGATATCAATTTAATAAAATTATTATATATAACAAACTTATTTATGTTATAAACAATATAATTAAAAAAGAGATTTTATTTTTCATAAATTTCCATAAACCTCTTTATATACATTTTTAAAATATTTTGGTTTTAATAATTATTAACTACAAATAAAATTATACTTTAACAAAATTTAGTCTCATTAAAGTATTTTAAATAAAATATTATTTATTTCTAAAAAGAAATTTTCTTGATTAGTATGGTATTAGATAAGATGCAGGATCGAGTAAGGGTACTTAACACTTAGTTTCACACTGAGCAGAGATCTTAGATCACTTAAAATTTTAAATAGGGAACTGATAACTTAAACAGATGATACTAAGAACACAAGTAAATTAAAGAGACAGAACTAAGATCAACACAAGAACACAAGATTGGTTTTCAAGGATATTGTATATTGATCTCAAGTTCTTTTATAAGTGTTACAAAGCATAAAGAAAATACAAGGACCTGAAACACTTTTATACTACAACCTACAACCGTCACTTACATGTAAAGACAGTTGAGATTTGACTAATCTAGATAACAAGATCAATCTAAAGTCAAAAGGCAGATTGCCTTTTGACTAGTGACTATGACATGCCATAGCTCACTGACTTTTCCTAATACAAAAAGTCTACAGGAACAAGTAAGATAAGTTACAAATAAAGACCATTCTTACTTTTTGATGAAGCATGGAAGTTTCACCAACTTGTGAAAAGTAGGTGAACCACCAAAGTAGCCAGCGGAAAGTGTGTCAGCTTTATCAAAAGTTGATTCGGAGAAAGCATATTTTCTCTGTCCTCTGAAGAAATCAGTCTTCACAGCTTCGAAAGACTTTGTCTCTGAAGTTTCGGAAGATTTCATCTTTGGCTTCGGAAGATGCTGGTCTTTGGCTTCGGAAGATTTCACACTTAGAATATTTTTTCTGTTTGAGTGTGAAACTTCCGAAGTAACTTCTTCTAAACTGTTAGCTTCGGAAGATCATACACTTAGACACATTTGAGAGTGTAAGACTTCCAAAGCTAGTTCATCTGTGTTCCTTAGTGCATGCATGTAAGACTTGGTTGTTCTGGCTTGTTAGTTGCATCAGCCTCATAATCTTCAGATGATCTTACAAACTCCTCCTAGGCTGATGCTACCAAAACAGAGAAGTTCTTCAGATTTTGATAGTCCATATTAGGATCCTCAGCATACCTTTCTTCATCATTAGGTCTGGATCCTTCAGACTAACATAGAACCTTCTCATGTCAAAGAGATCATGCAGAGGAAGATTGAGCATGTCTTCTAAGGAATAGACATGCATGCCTTCCTGATCTCTTATGACATACCATCTGTCTTGGTCTTCATCATAAGACCATGACATAATTTGTCTTCCAACAGCAAGAGGCTCTACTATGATTGGAGTTTATTGAGAGACCTCTTATGCACCTCCTCAAGATGCTCTGACTCATCCTGAGGTTGGGAGGTGGATGCCTTTCTTCTTTTTCTCTTTGAGGTTGATCTTCTGGCCATCCTTTTTCTTCTCCCTGATGATTTTAATTGAGGGGACTGGTCTTGAGTACCAGGTTGTTCAGTTGAGTTCCCCTCAGTTGGGATCTCCTCTCTCACAGGTTCAAAAGGAGAGAGAGGAAGACCCTGCTGTGGATCAGAAGATGAAGTTGGCTGAGATGCAGCTCCAGGTTCAGGTTGTGTTGTCTCAGTGGGTTCAACCTTCACCTCAACTTCAGGTTGAGCTGGACTTGGTGGAGAATGCAAGTCCACCATCTCTCCCTTCTTTATCTTCTGCTTGATTACCCTGATATGCTCATCCATTATGGATAGAGAAATAGGGCCAAGCCTCATTCTGGAGAATTCATACAGCTTCAAGAAGCTCGTCATACTTTGTCTATCAGCAGACTTCCTTTGGCTTTTGTGGATGATGGCCCTTGACTTTGCAGCTTCTTCCCTTAATCTTTTCTTTTCAGCTTGTTTTTCTCTTATAGCTTTTTCATCCATCTGCTTATTGTATTCAAAAAATATGTACTCAGATGGCAAGGGAAGAAGTGCATCTGCCTGATAGAGACCTGTGGCACTCAGGTAGCTGATCATCTTTAGTCTTTCTTCTTCAGTTGCTATCTCAGGTTGTTCAGTGGCCACAGTCTCTGGCTCAAGACTTTCTTAAACTGGGGAGAGGACAGGAATGTTCTTGTAGAGTCTTTTCAGCCTCATTTCTTCCTTGTGCTTGAGGAGCAATGCTGCATCCTCTACTTCCTTCCTCTCCTTTGACAACTCTGTGTCAGCCAGTTCATTCAATTCATCTAAGGGGAAAGAGATGAGTTCATCAACATTATAGTTTCTGGTTCTCAGGTAGTTTAGCCTGGCTGCCCTTGACTCATCTTCCTGAGTGTTTAGCCTGGGGGCAGCCCTGATTGCAGCTTCCATAAACCCTGGGGAACCACTTGAACTCTCTCCCCTCATCTTCCTCTTCCTCTCTCTCTTCTCCTTCTCAATCTCCTCAGAAGTCAGTTTCCTTTTGCCTTTGTCAACCACAGGCTTTGGTGGCTCAGGTTGGAGAGAGCTTTGGCCTTCATTGCTTGGTTCAGCTATCAAGCTCTAGCCAGAGAGAGGTTGTGAAACACCATCACCAGCTGGTGTTTCACTGAGGTTCAACCTCTGGGCCTTCAGTCAAGGTTTTCCCTTCGAAGCTAATCTCCAGGTCTACCTCAACATCCAGTTGACCAAAGATCTCACCTGCTAGCCTCTGTCTATATAATTTTGATCTCAATTTAAACTCCTCCAGTACCTTGTCTTGGATTCTTTCTACCAATCTTGCTGCTTGTCTGTTATTGCTTGGGTTGACAAGTGGCAGATCTACCAAGTTGATGCTCTCATAGAAACTCAGGTGTGAAATGTTGAGAACTTCTAGTTGACCCTGAGCTCTAGAGATCATAAGAGCTCTCCTATCATTGTCATACCCCTAACCCCAGATTGGGTTCTCAGAAGGGGTAGACATTGCTCTTGGTATTCCCTCCTCAAACAGTTGTTGAATAAGCAAATGTAGATCACTGTCTAGAGGAGGTTGCTGAGTATGAACATCTATAAGAGAGGATGGTGATTCCTTTATGTCCATACTCTGGAAAGAACTCCCAGGTTCTGTGATTGTCAGAATTTTCTCCCCCTTTTTGGTAGCATCACCCTCTTGCATAGGTGAGCTGGGAGATTGATCCATGACATCACAGGTTCTTGTGGACCTGGATGAGTTGTCCTTATGGGTCTCTCAGCCAACTTGCCCTTGAGATCGGTGATCTCAAGTTGCTGGTCATTGACCCTCTTCTGTAAGATAGTCACCTGAGATTCCAGGTGAGCTATCTTTTAAACAAAATAGGTGCAAAGATGTGACAGTTTGTGCACCTTTTTTTGCAGACTCCCCTCATCTTCAGATGAAGAATCATTAGGGGATGAGAGAATTGGACCTAAGTCTTCTTCCTCACCACCAGCATGGGTTTCTTGGCTGCTGGATTTCCCTTGCCTAATGACAACTTCCAGAGAAGTGTCAAGAGGCTGGGTTGCCATGGTAGAGGTCCTAGTTATGTATCACTTTGCTAAAGTGATAGCCTCTTCCATATGGATTTCTGAACAGATTTAGAAGGATCCACCTCAGTAGGGGTTGCTGATGTGGGCTAGAGATGGGGGAGGTAGGAGTACTCATCTTTCCTTGAGTATGGGAAGAGAGGAGAGACTCATGGTACTCACTGAAGCCCAAATCTTCATCAGAATAGAAGTCAAGGCTGGGAATGGGGCGGTTTAGATCAAGAGGTTGGGGATTGTAGCTTTCCCCAGAAGGTTGATCACTAGAGTATTGAGGCTCAGAGTGATGGCTTAAGGCTGTTTGTGGGGTTGTGAGCTCATTAGGCTGAGCATGAGGAACCTCAGCACTGAGTGGTGGAAAGATGGGAGTGGTCTGCTCCTCAGGGGAAGTAGGAGCTTGAGATTCCACTTCCTCCTGTATGGGTTCTGATATGGGGGCATGCACATGCTTAGTAGCAAGTGCAGGGGTTTGTTGGGATTTTCTTTTGTAGGTGATGGTGATAGTAGGCTGTGTTTGAGTTGGTTGAGAGGTAGAGGGTGTTGGTTCAATACTAGCTGGTGCTGCTAGGTTTTCACCCTGAGCAATGAGCTCAAACATTTTTAGGACAAGGGTTGTTTCTACCCTAGAGAAACCAACAGTTGGCCTCTTCAAGATTTTGAAAATGTCGGGCCTCATTTGTCCTATTTTAACAATATTACCTGTTCACCTCAACTGTGGTCCCAACTCACAGTTAAGAATATGTTGAACATACCTAGGGAACATGTAATACTCTAAGGAGTCCAAGTTTGCAAGTAAATTAGTATATACAAACTGAGAGTACCTGAACTTGACCCCTTGTAACATCCCATGGACTATAAAGGAGAGGTCTTCTGGAACTTGATCCCATCCTCCATGCTTGTTAGAAAGGCTGTGAATGACGACATGGAGGAGGTATTTCCTTTGAGATGAGACCTTCCACTTCCTGAAGGTTTTAACTGAGAAGTCACCTTCATAGCCCATCTGCTGAAAGGAGTGGTTGACAGCAGATTTGGGAAAGGATAGCTCACCTGCTTCATCATCCAGCTGCAAATGGGTGTTTATGATGGCCGGAGTGATTAAAACTATCCTCCCATGCACTGTAGCAGACAGTGCCTTCTCCCCGTCCATGGTGACCTCTTGACAGGTCCTCTAGAACTCAAGCAACTGATCCTCATAGAGAGGAGGATCAATTGTAAGGGAGGTGAAGTAGTGAGACGAAGAAAGGTACCTACACACATTGAGAAGCTTGGATCCTTCTCAGAGTGTAATAGGGCAACCTGATTGTGTTGCCTGTGTAGGTGCATGGAAAAATCAAGGTCGTTGCGACGATCAATATTGGCCATTTGAGGAAGCTTTATAGTGAAGAAAGGAAGAAGAAGATGAAATTTGGGGGTAATTTTAGGGTAAGGATCAATGAGAGTAGAGAGACGAAATAGAACCGTTTGGAAGATATATGTTGTGGATTTGAGACAAAGTTATGACAAAAAGATAAACTTTGAAATCCGCAAGTGGGTCCTACTTCTGAAAAAGTGCGCCCAAAAAGTTTGTTTTCTTGGAAGTTGTAAAACTTCCGAAGACAATTTTGGCTGTTTTTGCTTCGGAAGATATTTCAAAGAATTTTGAAAATTTGGCATCGGAAGAAGTGAATAAGTCTTCCGAGACTTAGTTGCTTTCGGAAGATATTTGTTCTTTGAATGCATTTAAGTGCTTATATACAAATTTAAGCTTCAGAAGATACTCCAAGAATTTCTTCCGAATGTAAATCTTAGATAAGAAGTTAAATGAGTTAAAGACATAAATTTCTTCCGAAGGCAATTTGAGTTCTTCCGAAGGTAAATTTTCACAAATCTAAGGAATATCAGTTAAATGCTAGTTTTCTTCCAAAGAGAACTGGGCTTATGAGGTGATCTAATAGACAACTTAGGACACATAATTTTAGGAAATAAAGTTGATTAAGTTATTAAAGAAAATCTATTCAAAGTTAATCATCCTAATAGCTGATACAAGATATTTAAATCTCTGTTCATCAAATGCCTTTGTGAACAGATCAGCATATTGTTCATTTGTGTTAACTTTGATTAGTTTGATCAACCCCTTTTCAAAATTATCCCTAATCAGATGATACCTGATGTTACAGGATTCTCTGTAATAGAGATGGCACTGTTGTTGTCTATGTGAATGGGAGTCTCCTTGAAGTTGAACCCATAGTCTAGCATCTGATTCTGAATCCAAAGCACTTGAGCACAGCAGCTTGCAGCAACAATGTATTCAGCTTCAGCAGTTGATGCAGACACACAGGATTGCTTCTTGCATTGCCAAGAGACTATCTTAACATCCCCCAGATGTGGACTTTGCAGTCATGTTGCAGCCACCATAATCACTATCTGTATAACATACAGATTAAAGTCTGAATTCTTTGGATACCAAAGGCCTAGATTTGTAGCACCTTTGAGGTATCTGAGAATCCTTTTGACAGTGATTAGGTGTGACATCTTGGGGTTGGCTTGATATCTTGCACATATACATGTGGCAAACATAATATCAGGCCTGCTAGCAGTAAGGTACATAAGTGACCCAATCATATCCTTGTAGAGATGTTCATCAACACACTCCCCCTCAAGGTCAGGACCAAAGGAGTGGTTTTTAGCTATGGGTTTCTTTGCAACCTTACAGTCAGTCATCTTGAATCTTGTAAGTATGTCCTGTACATATTTTGACAGACTAATGAAGATGCCATCTTAAACCTGCTTCACTTGAATTCCTAGAAAGAAACTGAGTTCCCCCATGGCACTCATTTCAAATCTATTCTATCAGCATCTCAAAGTCTTTGCAGAGCTATGGATTAGTTAAACCAAAGATGATGTCATCTACATATATTTGAACTAGCAGTGTGTCATTCCCTGTTTCTTTGATGAAGAGAGTCCCATCAATAGTACCTCTTTTGTATCCATGATGACAGAGGTATGTTGATAGTGTCTCATACTACTTTCTTGGAGCTTGATGCAGTCCATATAGAGCTTTATCAAGCTTACAGACATAATCAGGATGATCTGGATCTGCAAAGCCAGGTGGTTGTTTGATATAAACTTCTTCATCAATCACCCCATAGAGAAAAGCACATTTCACATCAAGCTGGTAGACCTTGAAATCCTTGGATGCAGTATAAGCTAGGAATATTCTTACAGCTTCAAGTCTTACAACTAGAGCAAAGACATCAGTGTAATCAATCCCTTCTTCTTGAGTGTATCCTTGGACAACCAGTCTAGCCTTGTTCTTGATGATAATTCCTCTATCATCCTTCTTGTTCCTGAATACCTATTTGGTACCTATGACAGTCTTCTCTTGAGGAAGAAGGCATAAGTTCCACACCTTCTGTCTTCTGATTTGAAGCAGCTCATCTTACATAGCTTCAATCCAGCTTCCATCCTTCAAAGCCTCATCAACTTTCTTCAGCTCTATCTAGGATAAGAAACAAGAATGTAGAGAAACATGGCTGTCATGAGTTTGTCCTCTTGTTCTTACCCCTGAGTCAACATTTCTAATGATGTTTATGGTGGGATATGACTTATGGATCCTAAGTTGAGGGATCACAGCAAGTTGGTTGGAAAAATCTAAATTAGAGAAATTTTGATCTAGTAATAAGGTGTCTCCCACCACATCAGCACATTTATCAAGAGAAACTTGATCCAATGAGTGTGTGACATCATTCATGTTGTCTTCAATGGAGTGGTTATCAGCATCAAGAAATTCTTGATCACTGTCACCACCTCCAGTTCCTCCTACATTTGAAGTTCCTTCTCCTGAATTCTGAGCCTTTGAGCTGGAATTTGAAGGCAATTCAGTTGAATCAGCAGTATTTGTCATGCTTGTGCTGATAGGAGCCTCAATTACAGGGTTAGCCACCACTGGAGCTAAAGTAGTCTTCTTGGTTGGTCTTCTCAGCTCAAATCTTGGATCAGGATCTTCTGTTGATCTGTTATCTGTAGATCCTGAAACATTCTCACAAGACTTGTTAAAACACTTGGTAACTAAATCAAGATCAAACAGCCAATCCGGACCAGAACCTTTCACATAGGGTATGTGTTCATTGAAAGTCACATTGGCTGACTCCTCAATGATTCTAGTTCTGAGAGTGTATACTCTATAAGCCTTAGCTTGAGAAGAGTATCCAACAAAGTGTCGATCATCTGATTTCTCAGCAAACTTGGTTATTTGATCTTTGGTATTCAAGATGGTGCAAGGACATCCAAATGTTTTGAGAAAACCAATGAATGGTCTCCTTTTGTGTCACAGTTCATAAGGAGTCTTACCATGTGTCTTAACCACTAAAACTCTGTTTTGCACATAGCAGGCTGTGTTGATAGCCTCTGCCCAGAAGGTGATAGGCAGTTTAGAGTCAGACAACATGGTTCTAGCAGCTTCAATAAGTGTCCTGTTTCTCCTCTCAGCAACACCATTTTGCTGAGGAGTCTGGGAGCACTATATTGTCTTGAAATACCTTTTTCATTACAAAATGTATCAAGGATTTGGTTTTTAAATTCAGTTCCTTGATCACATCTTATGGTCTTGACCTTGTGATAAGATTGATTCTTAATTTTCAGAATGAAGTTCTTTAAGATTTCAGGGGTTTCATCCTTAGTTCTAAGAAAAACACCCAAGTGAATCTTGTAAAATCATCTGTGATCACTAAACAGTAAGAGGTCCTTATTACACTGGTGGGGCCAAACAGATCCATATGTAACAAGTGTAGAGGAGTAGTGATAGAGTTCATTTCTTTGGCTTGTGAGACACTTTGTGTTGCTTCCCTTTCAGGCATGCAACAATGGTCATCACTTGTAAACTCTTTCTTTGGCATTCCAGTTACCAAATCATTCTTAATCAATTTATTCATGTTTTAAAGTTTACATGGCACATTCTTTTATGCCAAAGGAAAGACTCATCATTATTTTCTTTAGACAGAAAGCAAGAAACTTCTCTAGAGGAAGATGTTTCCTGCAGATCAATCTTGTACACATTCCCTCTCTTGGGGGCTCTGACCAGAATATGCTCTTGAGGAATGTCAAACCCAGGCTTAAGAATAATGCACTCATGCTCAGTAAAGAGCATGTGATGTTTTTAGTCACAAAATTAGGACACACTTAGAAGATTGTATCCAAGCTCCTTGACAAAGTTTACCTTCTCAATGCTGAGCTTACCATTTGTAACCTTGCCCCTGCCAGTAATGTAACCTCCTGCATCTCCTCCAAAAGAAACTGGTCCTTCATCAAATCTTTCAAAGTTTTTAAGTAAGGACTCATTGCCTGTCATGTGCCTGGTGCAGCCACTATCAATGATCCACACATTTCTGTTTGCCTTTGGCTGTTCCTACATAAAAAGAGATAATTTAGTTTCATTTGGAAACCCAAGCCTAATTGGTCTTGGGCTTGTTAAAATGAGTTAAAGGCAATGAAACAGTAAGTGATCCTATGTTCAGGCTCTGAGGATCATTTGCTAGTGCTGATGAAGAATCTTCAGTCACACGGTCTTCCTTCATCTTCCACACCACCTTTGGAAAATTTGGCTTGACCTTCAAAGCTTCGGAAGCTTTTGCAGCTTCGGAAGATTTGGAGACTGGACCTTCGGAAGATCTTGCTTTCACCGCAGCAAGCTTTAGTACTTCGGAAGCATTCCTTTCTTCCAAGACCAAATTTTCTTCAGAAGGAAATTTTTCACTTGCCTTCTTATTTATTTTGGAGCTTCCGAAGGAAACAGATTTTCCTTCTAAGCTTTCTTTTCCTTCTTCTTCCCAGAAGCCATCTCTTTGACCATATGGATAGTACTTTTAGGATTGTAGATGCAATCCTTAGCCAGATGAAAAGTACTACCACACATGATGCAGTCCATTTGGTTCCTTCTGGGAGTCTTCTTCTGAGAGCAAGACTCAACTTGAACACTTTCTTTCTCCAGCTTCTTCTTCACAGATGATGCAACAATTTTCTTAGGGAGAGAATTGCTCTTGGAGGAGGATGGTTCAGACTGTGTAGCAGTGGTACACAACAATTTAGCCTTCTCTTTGCTGGAATGAGTTGGAACTGTACTAAAACTCCTGGTACTAGAGTTTGTAGTTGATTCCTCAACCTTTACCACTTCAAACCCTGTAGAGATGAACACTTGTTTCTGCTTGGAGTCAAAAGTGTCCTTGATCTCTTGAGCCTTCTTTGATATTCTCTTTGCTCTTCTGATCAAGTTCTTCCTCTTTGTCTTTGTCATACCAACCTTCTTACTCTCCTCAGGAGCATGGTGACCCTTTTTGGATTGACTCTTTTCAGTCATTTCAGAATCATCCCTCACCATCTCCTCTTCATCCTCTTCAACACTAGGGTCTGTGAGGGGAAGCTCATCTTCACCAGTTCCACACCTTGGAGATCTTATAGATAATAGAGTGTGTGGAGGAGCTATCTCACAAGATCCCAGTCCCTTCTTATTCTGATAACAAACTTTTGCATGCAGAGATGAAGATATTATGTTCTTGAAGGTCTCTTCTTCAAGAACACATTTTTCTGCCCTGGCTTTGCTGATCACAAGCTCAGCCTGGCATTCTGTCAACTTAGTAACAAGATCTTTTATTTGAGTCTTGTAGTTTGTTTGCTCATGTTTAAGAGTTGAAACTGTTTTCTCTGGATCTTCTATTTTAACCTTATATTCATTTTCAGCTCTCTTAAAATCAGCTTTTAAAATGTTTAAAGACTCAATATCAGATCTTATTTCTAAGTTGTAGGACCTGTATATGTTTACTTTAGAAATACACTCAGAAGAGCAAAGATGTTCTAATACCTTGGCTTCATCATGGTCAGCCATGAATGCTTGATTTGGAGAAGCATCTTCAGCTTGGAAGCTCCAGTCAAAGCCTCCTTCTTCAATAACAACTGTAGCTTGCTGTCTTGGCTTCTCATTCTGGTGCCCTCCTTCAGTGTAGTTTGGCCTGGATGATGCTTGGCCACCATTTGACTTAGGTGCCTTGCATTCTCTGGCAAAGTGTCCCATCTGGTTACAGTTGTAACACTTTACTTTGCTTTTGTCTAGCCCAAACTTGCCACTGGCTGCATTGCTAGGAAACCTTCTCCCAGTCCTCTTGTAAAACTTCTGGGCTCTGTGAGTGAGAAGAGCCATCTGCTGGACTATCTCCATATATTCCAGATCATCTGGATGGATACAGTCCAGGTCTTCAAGAGTGAAGAGAAAGTTGCCTGAACTTTCATCAGTAGAGACAAAGGCTTGAGAGGAACTTGTCTCTTGGAAGGGACTTCCTTGGATGTAGTTCTCTTTGGGTGTCTCTAGGAAGGTGATGAAAGGACCCTTTTGTGAGTTTCAGGGTAGCAGATAAGATGATGCTGTGGTTCTCTGCTATCCCTTTCAACCACATGAAGGGCTGAACTCTGGTGAGTGTTGGAGTTACCAGATGAATTTTGCATGTTCATCTCCATCTGGTATCCACTGAGTATCCCATACAACTCAGTGAGAGTAAGGGTCTTGAGGTTTTCAGTCCTCTTAATGACCACATAGTAGTGTGTCCATTATCTGGGAAGAGAGGACATGAACTTCCTAACAATATCCCTGTTCTCAATAGTTACTCCAACATCAGCAAGAGTATCCACAATCTCAACATACCTGAAGTATTGTTGAGTCATGGTTTCACCTGTCTTGAAGGTGAAGTTTTTAAACTGCTGCTTCAGGAGGTCCTTCTTGTTCTCCTTGACTTCATTGGACCCCTCATATATCAGTTTCAGTGCATCCCATAGCTATTTAGCGGTCTTGCACTTCTTGAAACCTCTGTAGATGGAGTTTGGAAGAGCAGTTTGGAGGGCTGTCATGGCTTTCTGATCAATATCAATCCTTTTCTAGTCTTCATCAGAAAAGTCAGCCCTCTCCTTTGGTATCATGCCACCACCAGCAGCAGCTGAAGAAGTGCATGGTACATGAGGTCCATTGACAACAGACTCCCACATCCTGGAATCTTGAGACTTGATGAAGCCTTCCATTCTTTGGCACCAAGTGTCAAAATCCTCAGGAGTGATCAGTGGGGACTTTGTCATAGTTCCAGTTTCCATATCAGCCTTAGAGATAGCTGCCATTTGAAGAGTTAAGTGATGTGTGAAGCTAAGAGGATTAAAGATGGTGAGATCTTACAATCAAGAGCCTGGAATGCTTTGATACCAAATGCCGGACCGGGTAAGGGTGCTTAACCCTTAGTTTCACACTAAGGAGAGATCTTAGATCACTTAACAATTCAAATAGGGAACTGATAACTTAAACAGATGATACTAAGAACACAAGTAAATTAAAGAGACAGAACTAAGATCAACACAAGAACACAAGATTGGTTTTCAAGGATGTTGTATATTGATATCAAGTTCTTTTACAAATGTTACAAAGCATAAAGAAAATACAAGGATCTGAGACACTTTTATACTACAACCTACAACCGTCACTTACATGTAAAGACAGTTGGGATTTGACTAATCTAGACAACAAGATCAATCTAAAGTCAAAAGGCAGATTGCCTTTTGACTAGTGACTATGACATGCCATAGCTCACTGACTTTTCCTAATACAAAAAGTCTACAGGAACAAGTAAGGTAAGTAACAGACAAAGATCATTCCTACTTTTTGATAAAGCATGGAAGTTTCACCAACTTGTGTAAAGTAGGTGAACCACCAAAGCAGGCTGCGGAAAGTGTGTCAGTTTTATCAAAAGTTGATTAAGAGAAAGCATATTTTCTCTGTCCTCTGAAGAAATCAGTCTTCACAGCTTCGGAAGACTTTGTCTCTGAAGCTTCGGAAGATTTCATCTTTGGCTTCGGAAGTTGCTGGTCTTTGGCTTCGGAAGATTTCACACTTAGAATATTTTTTCTGTTTGAGTGTGAAACTTCCGAAGTAACTTCTTCTGAACTGTTAACATCGGAAGATCTTACACTTAGACACATTTGAGAGTGTAAGACTTCCAAAGCTAGTTCATCTTTGTTCCTTAGTGCATGCATGTAAGACTTGATTGTTCTGGCTTTTTGGTTGCATCAGCCTCATAATCTTCAGATAATCTTACATAAGAGTCATTAAGAAAACTTTTTAAAGTTAAAATGTTTACCAAAATTGTACATGTATTGAGTTGGTGACACATGTAAAATCCTAGGTGGATCCTAGGTAATGATGATATGAACATTTTATAAAATAACAAAGTGACTAAAATTATTTTGATTTATTAGTATAGATTCTAAAAATACTTAGTTTATTAAATACGTATTCTGGCTTCAAGTATTTAGATTGGGTGAAATGGGTCTCTTTTGATGTATCTTAATTAGATTTGAATGCTGTAATTCTACTTCTCTCTAGCCCCTTGCTGGAAGAATAGGATCGAGTACTTTTTGGTGAATTAATAATAATAATTTTATCGACGTTAAAAAAAACGTCTTTAGGAAAATAAAACTCACTAACGATTGAGAAATTACTGTCATTAAAGTTTAAACATAGCTCTATAAGCACAACACTAGTGATTAACAATATCAGACCGACGGCCATTTTGGGCTACCTTTTAACACTCTGTAAATCCTGACCTCCACACATGCTTTTGCGTTTACATGTCTGTCTTCTTCCCTTTGATCCATTCATCATTTCCTCCTAAAGCTTATCTCTGTGTTCATACATTCACTCATTCCATGAATCAATTTCAAGATGGATTAACAAAATTGTTCACGTCTTCATCATATCATTATTCTCGCTGTTTGATGCGCTGCGGGTTTCAGCTTGAAGAACTTTATTAGGGCTTTTGGGCTATAGTTTGGTGAAATGAGCTAAATGCGTGTATTTGGAAAGAAAATTGTGATGATATGCAAGGGGTTATAAGCTGAAGGAAGTTCTAATTTGTTGCTCGTTGCTCAAATTTAGGGTTTATCTGCCGAATCAAAGTCGATTAAGTTGAGGTATTTCCTTTCTCAAATTTCTTCAACATTCCTTCGATTTTTCCCCTTTCTTATATGATCCACATTGTTGTATAGCTGAAAGCAAATAATTACTGAATTCTTGAACGAATTTGAGGGTTGCGGCGTTGAAAGTGTTAGACGAATGTCTCCTTTGCAAAAGCTGCTCGAAGCTTTCTTTATTTGCTTTTCTGTTATCCGTTAGTTTGTAAAGAGAATCAGATTCTAGAAATTACAACGGTCATTCTCAGCTTCTTTTGCGAGTTCTTAGTAACAGAATTTCCTCCTGTCTTAATTTGGATCACATCTGCATATTTGTATCTTCTCTCTCAAGGATTTTTGTGCAATTCCTTGTGATTTTCTGCAAATTTATGCATCGATGGGGCTTCAATTTCGAAGTCTCACGATGCTTCTTGTATTGATATGGTGGTCAAGAATTGAAGCTCAAACCCTTGGTCCTGAAACTACGCCTGCTAGGGCTCTTGATTCTATACTCCAGGACTTTGCTTATCGTGCATTTGCATTAGTTCGACCAAGAACCGGCCGTCCCTATGATGGTGTTCCCCCTTCGAATTTGTCTGGAATTCAGATATCAGCAATGAGGCTTAGAAGTGGTAGCCTGTTTACTAGAGGTGTCCCCCGGTATAAACAGTTCACAATCCCAGTTGGAGTTGTTGAAAGGCCTTATGTCGAAAGGCTCGCTCTGGTCTATCAGAACCTTGGAAATTGGTCTGCAACATATTACTCTCTGCCCGGATACGTGTATCTAGCACCTATATTGGGTCTTCTTGCTTACGACGCTTCAAATTTAACAGCGAAAAACCTACAAGAACTGAACATTCATGCCTCTGAAGAACCCATCTCGATAGAGTTCACACAAGTAAAACCTGTGCCTGATGGTTCAGTAGCAAGATGCGTGTGGTTTGATCTACTTGGTCAAAAGAGCTTCACAAATGTGGTGTCTGGCAATAAGTGTATGACTTTTGAACAAGGGCATTTCTCTATTGTAGTCGAATCCACAGCCCCATCGCCTGCACCAGTGGCGCTACCACCAACACATCATGAAGGTGGGGGGAACAGTTCTAGGGCATGGATTATTGTCGGGTCTGTAGTCGGTGGGGCTGTGTTGTTGGTGTCGTTGGCGATGCTGATACTGTGGGTGTGGAGTTTCAGCAAGAGGAAGAAAATGCATCAAATGGAAAAGGCTGCAGAGGCTGGTGAAGCACTGCATATGACCACGGTTGGGAACATGAAAGCACCAGCAGCTACAACCACTAGAACACAGCCAACTTTGGAAACCGAATATGTTCCGTGAAGTTGATATTCTTGCTCTATTAATGCAAGGTATTCTTCCAATTTGTACTTCCTCGTTCATTCTTTTGTAAACTTATGGCTGTAATGTGTATGGTTCTTGTGTGAATAATTACGTTTTCAATCTCACAAACCTGTTCATAGTTTGATGATTTGTTGTGTGCATTTTAGGTGTTTAGTCAAGAGTGATTCTTTAGGTAAATTTTGTGAACCTTTATCGGTGAATAAATTGTAATTGTAATTATTATTATTATTATTATTATTATTATTATTTTGAATAATATATCTCTATCTTCTTTTCTAGCAATCTGATACCGTCTATACAAATTTTAGTTGTAGTTGGTGCAAGCGAAATCGTGATTTTATTATACATTCAACCTTGATCTTGAAGGCCAAGTTGTAATGATTAAATAAATTTTGTTGAATTGGTTTTGCATTGGTCATTTGGTACCAATTATTGCATTAGATACAATGTAAGCACAAATTATATAAGACAGCTGCCTGCCTAAAAATTTGCTTTATGATTTTAGAGGTAACTTAGTAAATTATTAACCAACTTAACCAATTTTCAAATGTGTTCAAATGAGTTAACTTATGTTTAAAAAATGTTTTAATTGGGTCACTCGGTTTTTATATTGTATTTAAATTATTAGTCTTTAACATGTTTTTTAGAATGTTTTTCTTTTTGTTTCAACCAGGAAATTTTTTTTTCTTTTTTTTATGCTGATGTTGAATGGTGGCCAGAATTTTTGACATTTCTTTTGTTTTTTAATATAATTAACATGTTTTTTATTTTTTAATATAATTTAATATATTAAAAATTCCGATCTTCATATCTTCTCCATTATTTTATTGACATAAGAAAATTCGATAATAATTTGATTTGATGGTGTAGTTGTCCAATTTAAAAAAAAATATGATATGATCAAATTGAAACACTTTAAAACTTAATTACTATTTCATGAAATTTTCCCATGATTTTATTTTTAAACCTCTTGTGTTAGATGTATAAAATTAGAAGAATAAACAATATCTGGTTGGTGTTTTAACTTTTTTAAGTACAGATAGTCTTGTGTCGCTTTTGGCTGTCGTTATCCCTTTTCTTCTTCTTGGTCATGAAATGATTATACAACTATTTCTGTTCTTGAAAACGTATGTACCTGACAAAAGAAAAAAGACTTGTATATTTGTTGATTGTTGAGTTTACTGTTAAAATATTTTTTTTATTTGTTACTTGGTTATACTGTGTATTACACGTGTTTAAAATAAAATATATATATAATTTAAAAATGTAAACAAATATTTAAACATTATTTGTTTCTAATTCAAATGATAATACAATGAAATAGATTGTATTCAATCTTTATTACGACAAGAAAAAAACACTGTTGAATAGCTAAAATGTTGATTAATGTTGCACACATCAAAATTAAATACATGAATGTGAGATTTTTTTGGTTGAACTCCTTTTTTAAACAATTAGTTTTTCTTTAGAGTTTGGAAATTAATGTATATTCGACGTAATGGCTTGTTAAAGAAGATGTGGAAACGTAGTTTTAGGGAAACAATCAAACAACTAAAAGGTTGTTCATGCCAAGAAAAGAAAATTAAAAAAAAATAGAAAAGTTTATTGACAAAATAAGACACATAAATTTATAAGCCGAAAACTATTTGATTATTGCATATAATATAGACTTACTTTGAAATCAATCTACTGCTAGCAACAATAAACCAATGTTGATTTTCTTTTCATTGTGATAATCAAAACCTAATACTAGATATTCAATAAACGACTAAGAAAAACATCAAAACATAAAACATAAAGTAAACAATGCAATTAATACCTTATGAAAACAAAATAGTAATGGACAACAAAAATGATAAAAGAACAAAAAATAATCGTTGAATGTATACTATGTAAGATTATAAAAGATGAAAATAAATTACTTGATGTTTGAACAAAGTCGAAGAAGAGTAGATAATACAAAAATTAGAATTTGTGAGATGATTAATATATAGTTTAAGAGGTTAAATAAATTTTGAAATGATTGATGTAATGAATTTAAAATTCCTAAAATTTTGATGGTGATTGAGTTAGTTAAAAAACTAAAATCTTAAAAATAAATAAGTTAACATGATTTACGAAAAATTTGTTAAATGAGGTTTAGACGGGAAAATTTTTTTAAGGCGAAACCTCGTGATGACACGTGACACCACATATAATCATTTATTATTATAGATTTATTAGTATAGATATAATATACTTGCCGAATGTAGAAATTTTTTAGACAGTCGACCCGAATAATTTGTTTGGTAACATTGTGATGGCACTGAGTGTGTGTGAAGGCATGAATAAGTGTGTAAACACACAAGTCAACGAAAGCAGCCAACATGTTGAGAGTTGATAGTAGATTAGTATTGTTTATTGAGTACTGGCCAAAAGGAATAATCTTTCCTTCTTCACCTGCCCACTGTGCACCAATCAGTTATCTAACGTTTAGTCACTTTTTCTAGAATTTAGCAAATTTGATTTGAACTTTTGCTTGATATCACACCCAAACACGTTTGGTTACGAATTACATGACAACCAGTGGGTTTTTTTCATGCATGCGGTTGCTCGGTTTTATGTAAAAATTATATTGAAAAATAGAAAAAAATGAGAAAGTAGCTATGATGTATATGAAATTTACAAAAAAAAATTGTTGTTAAAATGAGCGTTAAGCAACATAAAAGTGAATTCAAAAATAAAATAAATCAATATATATTATATTTGACCCATTTTGGATTTAAATAAAATTCATGTTGAAGCATAAATAAAAATAATCTGATTATAACGTGACAGTCAAAATTTAAGAATACATTACATTTTAAAAGATATTAAAGAAAAACAAAATATGTCTAGAATTAATTATAAACACTAAATAATAATAAAACAAAAGTAAAAAAATCTTAAAAACTAGGGAAGAGGCAATTGATCTGGCACAAACATGTTTGGAATCCGGTTAGGATTGTTTTTTTCGAGAAGCTCAAACGTGATGCAACTAACCAAAAAGAAAAGAAGTTCTAAAGAGAGAGAGAAGAGTGAGCTTCTGATTTCATTGCATGAACTCAAGTGTAGCTTCTAACGACTAACCAACTAATTTTGATGTTTACAATACAAGTCCTAAACTATTAAGCATGACATATGACCATTAACCTGTTTATATCACATCAATACCCACTGTTAAGCCACTTTTTGAACCCAAGAAGAAAAAAACAAAAAAGTGAAGTTGTATGTTAGTTAAAAACTCCCAAGTGGCATTAGCTCGAGAAGAGTTAAGTCACGGCACCAACACTTGTGAAGGCATCCAATTATCGCGCTTAGCCATGCAGCTGTCCAAAAAAACATAGGGAGTCAATTGAAAATGAGAATCAAAAGGAATAGGAACAATCCTAGTAGGAGGACCAGAAGCCTTCTTCAATAAAAAGACTTGGAAGGTAAATTTCAAGTAGAAATCACTTGGCAAATCCTGGTGAAAAATTTTCATATATGGTTACAAACGAAGGAAAACATAGTCACCAGCTGAACAAAATGTTCAGAACGATCTTATCCAGTTGTTGTTTCATATGATTCAGGGGTTTTAACAAAGATCGGTAAATGAGGTAAATGTTAACTTTATGACTTTGCATGGTCAAATCATTAGTGTTCAGTCGAGTCATTAGGAGCATAAGGTAAATGAAGGGAAGATCATAACCATATAAAGCTCAAAAAGGTGGTAAATAGATTAAAGAATGAAACAACGAATTTTAACACCATTCAACCAAGATAACCACTTATCCCATTAATTGGGTCGATCCATTACCATGCATCGTAAATAAGCTTTTATAAAACGGTTCACTACCTCAATTTGCCCATCTGTTTGGGGGTGGAAAACAATAGAATGTTTTAGTTGAACCCCTAACAAGCCCATAAACTCTTGCAAAAAACGACTGATAAAGATAGGGTGACAATCATAAATAATCAAGGATGGACAACAATGGAGTTTATAAACGAAGTCCATGAAAACTTAAGCAACATCCTTAATTGTAAAGGGATGCTTTAAAGCTACTAAACGGCAGAATTTGGTCAAATGTTTAACAATCGTAAAAATAGTGACTTTTCCATGAGAAACAGGTAAGCCGCCCACAAAATCCATCGTAAGCTCATCAAAAACAATGATAGGGATTGGAAGAGGTTGTAATAGCCCCGCTGAAGCAACATTCTCAACTTTAGCACGTCGACATGTGTCACACTCTCTAACCTATTAATGAACAATTTTAGTAATACCCTTTTATATAGAAGACAACACTCACCTGTTGAGTTCTAACATTAACCCATAATGGCCTCCATAGAAGATGAATGAAACTGAGATATAATGTCTAAGAACATCTAAGGATAAGCACCAACGACCAACTTATTCTTTCTTCTCAACAAAGAACCATCCTAAGAGTAATGTTGTATGGGTAAGTCATTAGCCAACGAAGTAATGATGTGCATGAGTGATTCATCATTATGCCAACTTGAAACAATCTGTTGTAACAACTAGGTTTCCAAAGAAGATTTGTGCAAGGCGAAAATAGTAGTGTCCTCAATTCTTGATAAGGCATCTATAGCCTTGTTTTCTTTTCCTTATTTGTAAATAAACTCGTAATCATAGGTCATCAATTTTGAAAGCTAAATTTGTTGGAATGGAGTGGTGACCTTCTACCTTAACAAGTATTTGAGACTTTGTTTGATTTATACGTATATAAATTCATTGGCTATAAGGTAATAATGCCAGCTTTAGGATGTTACACTACTAAGTCTGGACCTAAAGCATCCACTAGACAGTACGGTTTGGTGGCGGCAGCCCCTGAAAATAAGAACCAAAGGGCCACAGCCCCTGGTAGGGTCTAAATGCCAAAGCCCTTGGTTGGGAGAAAAACATATTTTGACGAAATAGTGTAGTGGAGAAAAATGAAGAAAAATAAACTATTGGGAAATTAGGGCCGATGCGGCCCACATCAGAGAGTCTATGCGGGCCGCGACGGCTTGGCTAAGGAAAGCAAATGAAGACGACACGTTGATGCTGACTAATAGGAAGGTGTTGGACAAGTGGACATTGATGTGGGCTGCATCACCAAAAGGGCTGTAGGCAATGCATACGCAACACATGTCACACATGTAGAGGTAACACGCGATGCAAGGCGCATCATCCAGTCGATGCTGGCCGTATTGACTAGCCGACCTAACGTATATAAAGGTGAGCAATCTGCTCAGTTTCTTCACAATTCACGGCCCAACACTCGATTCTCATAGACTCAAAGCTACCCAAAGTTTCCAACAAAAGATTTTAGCTTAGTGAATAGCTGAAGTACTGCTTAAGCCATCCAGAACTAACATTAGATCATAAGATGATGCTCAACATGATTTTAAGATGAATACGTTTGTCTTTTAAAAGAAACTCATAAATCCTTGAGATTCACCATTATGATCAAAACCAACGTAAGTTATAGTTAATTTGTTAACGCATGTTGGTAAAATGCAAGACAACCATCGGACTGAGATTGTACGTGTGGATTGATTAGAAATGATGCACATATGATGGTTAGGACCCTGAAAGGGGGTATTATGCCTAAAGATGACTGGTAATGATTTTGTGCCCAAATAATTACGACTCTTTAGGCATTGACAGTCACATGGGTGAACCGACAACAAACTATTACTAGTGTACAACAAATGACCTTGATGTGTATTTTATTTTATGGACCTAGTATACTTAATCTTAAATTTAATATGCTCATGCTTGATTACTAAAATGATTTGGGTCTGATAAATGTTATGCTGAAATTGAATTTTGAACCTTTTATAGGTAAATAATGATTGAATATGACTTAGATCATGCCCATAGGATAAACTTTATTTGTGTATCTGACGTCAACATCTGAGTTATACAAGATGGAAGCAGAGATGGACATCATAATCAGATGGCTTGAAAATACAAACATGATCTTTGTAAAATGATATGATGAATCGAAGTTTGATTCAGTTTTGAAGATTGATTTGATTTACATAACAATATTATTTTGTTTACAAATAAAATTCCACTGCCAAATAATATCTGAAAATGATTATTTCAATAAAATAATCAAACGATCCTGATCGGTTCACACGACCTGGGATGACCCGAAGTTGGGTGTGACATAGGATTACCAATAACTCTTTCTCATAAAATGAGAGAGTGTGTTTAGGAAATAGAGATTTTCTAACGATAGAAATAGGATGTTGGTCTTGCTTTAGAACGACACTATCGAACCTTAAGAAGGATGAAGCTACCAAAAACCTAAGTTCTGTACTGATCCACAAATACCAAAATCTCCTAACTACTGAACTATTGTGAATCGACACTTGTGTACTGCCTGATGATCTGGTCATTCATTGTTGTATTAGACAAGACTCTCAGTGCCGAAGAGTAGTGGTGACAACATACTTCTTTAGCTGTTGATCTTCTAAAGTACCGAATTCCAGTCTTTTGTTGTACATATCTTTGTAACAAATAGTAATACACATTCATGGTATGCCATAATGTGTAGATCAATGGCTGAAACATGCCATTGATCCTAAACCTAAAATAGATGATCAAGATTCATTCTAGTGTTTAGCTTTCATAGTATAAATACCTCACACTTGTATAGTTTTAAGGTTAGCTTGTTTGCCCACTTGTTATCTACTACTATTATTCTTTGTAATAAAAAAAGTTATCAAGTGAATACTTTGAAAAAACTTCTTGTGTTATTATTTACTCAAAGTGTTTGTGTTTGTTAGTAGACAATTAACTAGGATTCCGTATTTGTTAACTGCTAATCAATCAGAAAAGAATTGTTTAGTTCAAACCCGATCCAACAAGTGGTATCAGAGCTTTGGCACTTGATTTTATTGAAGTTTCCTTTTTAACAAATCACTTGTTTTCTTTTGATTACACTTTCAAACACCTTATTCCTTCATACTCTTTATCCACTCTAAATGACTGTTGTTGCCTTTTCGAGTAACCATGATTTGAAAAATGGTACTCAAACCAAACCTCCAATGTTCACTCTAAATGATTATGATAGTTGGAAAATCAGAATGGAAGATTTTCTATGAAATCAAGATCTAAAGATGTGGCTCTCAATCCTAAATGGACCATATGTCCCTGTGGTTCAAGTTGCTGGTAAAGGTGGTAGTATGATTCCTAAGCATCCCAATAAATACTCAGAGGAAGAACTAAAGAAAATGGATGTTGATTCATAAGTTATGTGGTTGATCAAGATGAGCATACCAAACAGCATCATTCATGGCTTCAAAAACAACTGCTCAAAAGTTGTGCGAAGCGTAAAAGGCTAGAATCAAGGGAACCAAAGACATGAAAGAGAACAAGAGAGATGCCGTAAAGTAAAAGTTCAAACACTTTGGTATCATAAGAGGAGATACCATGACAACTACATATCTTAGATATGTCAAACTGCTAATGACAAGGATAGTGTATACTATATCCATCTGAAGGATTGAGAATCTGAAGACAATGACTCTTGAGGAGTTGTATGGCATTATAAGTGCCTATCAGATGGAGATACATGCAGATGAAGAATCTCTTAGCAGATCATCAAACTTCTCAAAGTGTCAGCACTCATAGCACCCATTCATGAACCCTTTCACTCTCAAGCCTACTAGGTTCCGATAGTGATTCACCAAGGGTGAATGATCACCTATCTAGAATCTCCAACTGCTGAATCACAGTCTTCACCATCTTTTAGCAGATGGAATCAGCAATTCTCACCATCCTTTTCATTAAACTACTCTTCCAGCTCAACTTTTGTTAGTGAGTAGGCAAATTTCTTTCAATTCTCTCAAGAAGATTAAGAATGCATCTATCCAGATGATCTTGAAGAGATGGATATCAATTATCAAATAGCCATGATCTCTATAAGGGTTAAACAGTTCCAGTAGGGAACTCTAAGAAAGTTCCAAAGAAAGAGAAGGTCTGGATTTTGATTTGATAAAAGTAAGGCAAAGTGTTTCAATAGCAATCAGCTTGGACACTTTGCCAAGGAATGCAAGGCACCTAAATCAAACCCATCTCCCTCATGCTCACCTAACTTCAAACAACCTTCAACCTACCAAAGCCCTTCTACTTCTGCCTAACCAAAGACACACGACAGCTATAACTTAAGGGGAAGAGCTGATCGACTAGAGCTTTTAAATAGAAGACATTACTCCTATCAACAATGTATTGATGGCTGGTAGCTTAACTCCCCCACCTTAGGTAACTTTTGAACCTTGTAATACACCTAAGTATAATGCAAAATTGAACATGTATAGAAGTCATAATCTAGACCTCATAAATGATGTGGAATCAATTAATATTCTTAAAACTAATTAAAAAAAACTGATCATGCTCAAAAGGAAACGATAAAAGAGCTAGATAAGATTGTTTCACTACTAAAACACCAACAAACAAACCTGAGACCCAGATTGATGATCTTTTGGCTAAGCTAAAATCAGCACAATGTGACTTGGCAATATCTAAGACATATGCTGACTAATACAATGTTCAAACTAAGATGTTTGAGAAGTTGCTTTCCTTCACTAAGAACTCTTAAAAGCTTTATTAAACAAAGACATGCTTGGGTATAATGCTATAGAACCACTAATCATTTACACCCTAGGATGCACTCCTAGATGCAGCCTAGAGATAAAAGAGTAGTTATATGCTGAACCACTCAGTGAAGAGCCAGCAGATGATAAATCTGAGAAGAAGAAAAGGGAGAGTGAAGAAGAAAAAATGAACAAAAAGAGGTAAAGAAGAGTAAAGAAGGAGGAAGAAAGATGAATATAGAGAAGGAGAAGAAGATGATGATTCAGGAGGTGATGTTTGTCAAATAAAACTCATTTTCTGAAGACAACAACCAAACAAATGGGTCAGCTCTTTCAATCAGACCACAATCTCAACCAAAGCATAACTGTAATAAGAAAGATGAAGATAGAGAAGTCGTGAAGATTCACAACAAGAAGTTCCTAAGAAAGAAGATTGATCTTACCACATATGTTGATTACAAACCCAAGAGGAGTCGTATATGTGAGAAGATGCAGAAGGAGGAAGAAAGTTAGCTGATGAGATCTCGAAAGGAAAAGGTGACACTTGGGATTTTATTGACCATAAGCTGATTATAATAGGAAAGAGGGAGAAGATGAAAAAAAGAGCTGATAGAACTAGAGAGAAAGGTTAAGTCAGCCAAAAAAAAAAGAACAAGATCAATATTATCTGTTTGGTATGTGGCGAAGAAAATCATTTTGCTAAAGATTTTCAATACAATCCTTTAGCTTAATCCATCAACCACCTCAACAGATCAAGATCCTTAGAGAAACCTGTAGCTGCTGATCAAACATTTAAAAGGAGAAGTGGTACTTCCAAATTTGTTAAGAAACAACACAATCTAAGTGCTGACCACAAGAAAAATCTAGCACCTTTGAAGTATCTAACGAAAAATCAGTAGCTACAGACCCCAAGAAGAAGACTTTTAAGAAAGCCTCATCATCTCCAAAAATTTTAAAAGGTCATTACAAGTAGGGTGATGTCAAAGAGTCAAGCATTTCCTTAACTGAAAAGAAATCCTTGAGACCAAAGACATATACCGATCTTGATAAAAGCTAAGATAATAAAAAATCCAAAATCAATCATTCAGCACTTTAAAATGAAGATCAAATGCCGAAATCTGGAAGACCCAAGACTAAACAAGCTTGGGTCCCCATTCATCACTGATAATATTATTTATTGCAGGACATCCACAGAGCAAGGATAACCTGTGGATTGTGGATAGCGGATGCTCTCGACACATAATAACTATGTAGGACATCTCTTGCCTTTTGAAGTTTCAACATGAGGATACATTACTACTAGAGGCATAGTTAATAATGGAAAGGTAAGTTATAACAAGATGAATTATGTGAAAGAGTTAAACTATAAATTGCTGAGCATAACACCCTTTTCACAGAGGATGAATGTATTGTTCTATCTCCTGGTGTTGTTATTCCAAATGATAAATTACTCTTAAGAGCACCCAGGAAAGAAAATATGTACATGCTTAACATGCTGAATACATCACCTTCAGGAAATTTGTCATGTTTCATTTCAAAAGCCTCAATGAATGAATCCTCACTTTGGCACAAAAGATTGGCACATGTAAACCTTAAAAACATAAATGAATTAGCTCGAAATTGGTTAGTTATAGGACTACCTAACAAAGAGTTTGCATGTGCTGCTCACTATGTTGCTTGTCAAAAGGGAAAGTGACACAAAACTTCTCATAAGTCCAAAGAATCAGATTTAGTCACTACTCCTTTACATTTTTTACATATGGATATGTTTGGTCCAACATGTGTAAAGAGTTAGGAAGAAAATCTTATTGCTTGGTTATAATAGATGATATTACAAGATTCACTTGGGTTTTCTTTTTAGAATCTAAAGATGAAATAGCATAAACAATAAAGTCATTTGTTATTAAAGTTGAGAACCAAATCGGTTAAAAGATAAAAGAAATCAGATGTGATCTGAGTATAGTGTTTAAAAACCCCACTCTTGATTCCTTTTGTGAATCCAAAGATATTACAAGACAATATAGTGCACCTAGAACTACTCAACAAAATAGAGTTGCTGAAAGGAGAATTAGAACACTTATTGAGGCTGGATGGATTACATTGTCTGATTGCAAACTTCTTATAACACTTTGGGCAGAAGAAGTAAGCTATGTGTGCTATGTTCATAATAGAGTCTTAATAGTCAAAACACATGGGTAAACCTCTTATGACTTATGGCATAAGAGGAGACCATTCATAGGGGTTCTTAAGGCCTTTTGGATGTCCATGCACTTTACTCAATACCAAAGATCATCTATCTAAATTTGCTGAGAAATAAATAGATGGGATCTTTATAAGATACTCATCACAAGCTAAGGCTTACAGAGTATACAAAGAGTTGACAATACTATTGAGTAATCTAAAATGTGTTATTTATTGAAAATTCCTCAATGTATTATACCCCAAGTTGGATGTTTGATTTAAATGGATTGACAAATGATTTTATACATTTACTTGGGAATGCTTTAAGAGATTCATGTGAAAGATTAGCAGACACATAAACAAGTGATGAAGATTAAAGAATTGATCTCCCACTTGTCCTTAATAAAAGAAGATCAACTGCTGATCCTATCCAGTTACAGTTAGAAGATGTAAATTCAAGTACCACAAATGTGATGAAGTAACCATCAACTGGTCATGATGACTCATCAGATGAGGAGTCTCATGTGAATGAACATTATGATAACAAGCAGTCTGTTGATAAAAGAAGTAGTCAATTTGATAGTTGATCTGATCATTGTCACTGGTTCATCTGCTGAGCTTCCTGAAACAATTTTTACAAATTTGGATTTATCTCAACAATTTCAAATGATCCCAAGACTAAGAATTCATAAAGATCATATAGATGAAAATGTCATTGGTAATGTTGATGCTGGTGTTAAAATAGGAAGTAAAGCTCATGAGGCATATGTCTATTTGTTCTCATGTTTCTTATCTCAACTAGAATCAAGGAAAGTTGATGAAACACTAAGAGAGAATAACTGGGTGGAAGTTATGATGGAAGAGCTTTTTCAATGTGATACACAAAAGGTATAGAAACTATGTGCTCTTCCAAAAGGAAGACTTCTATAGAAACCAAATGGGTGTTGAGAAACAAGAAGGATGGCAGGGGAATTGTCATCAAGAACCAGGCAAGACATGTGGTACAAGGGTACACATAATAGGAAAGGATTGATTATGATGAAGTTTTTGCTCTAGTAGTACGACTTGAGGCAATAGGATTTTTCTTGATTTTGATGCCTCAAGAAACTTTAAAGTGTTTTAGATTGACATTAAGAGTGCACTTTTTTGTTTTTTGTAGAGAGATAGATGAGGAAGTATATGTTTGTTGACCACTTGGCTTTAAGGATCCAAAGTATCCAGATTATGTGTGCAAACTATATATATCACTATATGGGCTTCATCAAACTCTAAGAAAATGATATGAGACATTATCTACTTTTTTCTTGAAAAATGAATACACCAGGGGTTCTATAGACAAAACTTTCTTCATAAAGAATGTTAAGAAGGATACCATGCTAGTGCAAATATATGTAGATGACTTCATATTTGGCTACACGGATAAGAGATTATGCAAAGACATTGAGAAGCTCAAGAAGTGAAAGTTTGAAATCTGCTCAATAGAAGAACTCACATCATTTCTATGGCATCAGGTTAAACAAACTCCTGATGGCATATTCATAAATCAATCCAAGTATATTTAGGAAATCATAGTTAGATTTTAAGCTACTAAAGCTAAAGCTACCAAAACACCAATTCCCAGGGCATGTTTTTTAACTCTTGATCTTGAGGGAGACGTAGTAGATCAATAATAGTATCGGTCCATCATTGGATCTCCCATGTACCTCACAGCTAGCAAACCAAGTATTATGTTTATCACATGTTTATGCTCAAGGTTTCAAGCTGCTTGAAAAGGATCACACTTGATTGCTACCAAGAGAATTTTGAATATTTTAAAGGGGAACCTAAGTTTGTACTATAGTACCCTAAGAGTGCTGATTTTATTATCTATGGGTGTGGATAATGACTATGGATAATGCAACATCAATAAGAAATCCATGTCAGGAAATTGTCAATTTCTAGGGAAGATTGGTTTCATCGTAATGCAAAAAGCAAACCTATGTGTTAACATCAACTGCCAAAAAATAATACATACCCGCTTCTAGTGCTGTGCTTAGGTGCTATGGATTCAAACTCAACTCAAACATTATATGGTAACCTTCATGAACACCCCTATTCATAGTGACAACAATAGTATCTTCTCAATCACCAACAACACTATTCAGCATTCAAAGACTAAACACATGATATTAGGTATCATTTTATTCATGAATGTGTAGAGAAAAAGATTATTAAATTAGGTAACGTTCATACATATGAACAATATGCAGATCTTTTCACAAAGGCATTTGATGAAACAAGTTTTGAAGTGTAAATTGGGAAAAATGGTTAAAAATCTACTTTCTTGATTACTAATCTATGCATCTGCCGAATTTTAAGTTTTGGCAGATAAGTGAATTTTAGCACATAAACTGCAAAAAATCAATAGGGCCCACTTCTATCTTCGATATGTAGTGGCGCCGTACTATTTCGAGAAAAGAGTGTTCTGTCAGAAATATAGCTACGATGGTTATATTTTCAAAATTATACTATTAGATGTTATCCAGTGAATTTAAATCGATTCCCCTTTCATCGATTGTTGTCATCTATATTCATCTATCATCTCCATCTCTCTTAAACATTACTTTGAAATCACAACTATTTCAAGTGGCTGCTCAAAAGCTAGAGTTCAAACATAATCACAACATTGTTGCTTCACTTGAACCCATTGGTGATTCAGTGTATGATCATGTACAGAAATTTCTACGAAATAGCAACTATGTTTTCGCATTTTAGTTGAACCAGTGATATGTGCTTTGCACATTCAACAGTTTTGGAATATATGTTCCATCAATAGAGAACATGGACTCAAAGTCCTTACTATTGTCGTACAAGGACATAATATCACCATCTCCCCTGCAAAGATTCGCTCTCACCTCAGACTCAACGATGCTAATGGAGAAATCTCCTTGTCTAAAGAGGTGGTGAGTGTTACGTTTAAAGAAATGGGATATGAAGGAACTCTTTCAACTTCAACCTTTTCTAAATCAATGGTATATTGTAATTGAAGAATAGTTCTTCATATCTTTCTACATTGTCTTTCAAACAAAACAGGAAGATAGGATCGAGTTTCATTAGACATAGCAAGGGCTATCCATGAACTTGTAAAATAGAAGAGTTATAATTTTTTGAACTTTATATTTCAAAATTTATATAAAAATGTAACTTCAACTGAAAAGTTCAAATTTTTTATGTACCCACTAACTATTCAGCTAATTCTAAATGATGAGTTAGGTAACAAATTGAAACTTGAAGGAGATCTGTATGCCTAGGCTTATTTAAACATAGCCATTTTCACAAAGTTCAAGGCAACACCAAAATCATTTTTAGGCAAAGTAACTAGTCTATTTGCCCATATGCTAGAAGAGGCTGTCTCTATAAAAGGCACATTCTTCATCAAAAGAGATTGACCCTAGGGAAGAAAGGGTCAATGTGGTAGCGTCTGTCTCTACAGCCGATCCATCAATTGATCAGTAGGATAAAGACAACATAAATAGGACCTCAACCATGGCAACTCACTTTAAGGGTCTCTTACGGAGTCATTCCTTGAAGAGAGGAATCCAAGGCGCCAATAAACAAAATCTAGTGGTTAGGGTACAGAGGCTCGTCCTAGGACCTCATTAAGTCCTAAGGATTCCACATCTGTGGATGAGGGGAGTATGAAACAAATTCATGAATTCACAATACATAACCTCGATCTTGCTTAATGACTAACTGCCTTACACAAGGAGAATGCAAGATTGCAAGGATATCTGAAAGGGCAACCGTCCAAGAATTTGAAAATGACCTTTTAATAGCTTTAGCATATAGAGTTCTTGAAGTTAAAACTCAGCTCAAGACTGTACACGATCAGACCACAAGAGTTGCTGCATTGGAATCCTAATTAAATGTAACACCCTGAAAATTTTAAAAGACGAGAAAGAAAGTATAAATGTGTATAAAAGAAAGAAAACACAATTTAACCTAAGTTGAGGGGCTAAATGTGTCAAAAGGACAAAAAGAAGAAAAGTGGGTGCATAAAGTGGGCATGGCCGCCCACACTTCTCTGCATATCTTCTTTTCACTGGATTTTCTAGAGAGAGAAAGTGCAGAGTTCGGATTTTGAAGAAGGAAGAACAAGAAACCGAATTCAAGGTAAGAATTCATCATTTTAAGTTGTTCTTGGCCGGCCTATGCCTCGGTTGTATGCTTATGTGTTTGTTTGTGTGTTCGGGTTGTGTGGTTTGGTGGGTTTTAGGTGTTTGAACTCATTTGCAACGGGTTGAAGAAGTCATACTCGAAGGTTGTCAAAGGTGAGTTCTAGAACCCCCTTTTTACATGTTTTAACTGATTTTGGGGCTGGAAATGCATGTATGTATGTTTTTACGAAAATGGGTTTTTGTACCCGTATGAATGTGTATATGTGAATGTGGGTGGGTTGTGATTTGGGTGATTTATAATGTCATGATGATGCCATGTTCATGTTACGATGCTTAGAATGCTAGAACTAAGTTAGAACATGATGAATTGATGATGTTGGGACTGATTATGATGCTGATAGTGAGAGTTGGTTGCCCATGCGCTTGGATTTGGCCCATGCGCCCAACGGTCAAATTGCCTAAGTGTAGTCCCATGCGCCCAAAACCCATGCGCCTGAATAGTATCCATGCGCCTAGAATAGGCTGAATTTGGCTAATTGTTCCATGCGCCCAAAACTGCCCATGCGCCTAGGCACTCATGCGCATGCATAGTGCCCATGCGCCTAGAAATGCCCAGAATGACTAAGTGTTGGGTCATGCGCCCCAATAGTGCCCATGCGCCCAGAACCTTTCCCATGCACCTAAGTGTTCCCATGCGCCCAGAAGGCCATGCGCCTGCATAGTGCCCATGCGCCTAAGACTTAGATTATTTTCTGAAATTTTGGGAAAAATGTGAAGTGTAGGCTTTGACTTGGAATGTTCCCGGGGGTGATGTATGTTGACTTATGATGTCATATGTGATGTGATGATGTTATGTATGGTATGGTTATGTTTATGTTATGTTCCTTATTATGTATGTATATTTTCCGTGGCTTTACGTGGTATGATTATGAAAAGTAATGGAAAGAGGAACGTAATGTATGAATGCATGCATTAATGAATGGAAGTAATGAAAGTCTTGCAAGCAATGCATGGAGGTTCACACCCAATGAAGGGTGTTAGCTCAACTGTGTGCGGGTTAGCTACCCCGGAAGGATGCACACTAGGGGTCTAATCTTTGTGATTGACCATATGTATGGGACTCTTGCCGCTTGCCCTAGGTACTGGAGTCAGCTTCGTGCATAATGTTCGAGGTATATGATAGACCTCAGGCCCAGTAACCAGCTTCGTGCACAATGTTCGGGGTATAGCACATGACATTGGTCCGGAATGAAAGATGAATGATAATGATGAGTGTACTTGCCCTAGGTACTGGAGTCAGCTTCGTGCATAATGTTCGAGGTCTATGATAGACCTCAGGCCCAGTAACCAGCTTCGTGCACAATGTTCGGGGTACAGTACATGTCATCGGAAGTTAATGAATGTACGTAAGGTACGGTAAGAAAGATAACGAATGATAAAGATGACGTACGATGATGAATGAACGGTGGTCAACGAATGACGATGAAAGATAATAATAAATTATTATCTATGTGTACGTATGTTGTATGATCGCGTATGGAAGTAAAGAAAGAATGGTTTTAAACGAAAGAAAAGTATTTTATTTTATAAAACTAGAACTCACTCAGCAACACTGACTTTTATGTGTTTCCAGTTGGCAGGTAAAGTTGCTGAGGACGGCAAGGGGCAGCTACTTGGCATTTTTGGATGACATCCGTTGTTTAAATTATAATGTTTTTGTGATGTAATGCAACGAGTAATATTTTGTAATCTGTCATCGATGTATTATTTCGCAAAAGTAATTATATATAAATGAAATGGTTTGTTTAAAAGAATTCCGCTGCAATATTTTAGTAAAGTTAATGTATGTTTTATGCTTTGAGTGCAATGATTGACCAGCTGTGAGCGTCCCAGGATCAGGGCCTTACAAGTTGGTATCAGAGCCAAAGTTTAAGTGAAACGGGTTAAAATTTTCAAAAGAAACCTAAACTTAAACTGAGAATGGGGCAAAGGGAAGGGATGCCAGTCCGAGTAGCTACGTGCCATCAGGTATTTTCTTGATGATAACCGTATTACGTGCGCATGTTATGTGGTTTATGTGCTTCTTTGTAGATTTAGATACTGACGTAGTCAGGATAGGAAATGCTTGGGGTATGAAGAGTAAAGTAAATGGCTAATCACAACTGGCCACTGTAATTAGGGACTTACTATACTTGACATAAACTGAGCTATTACCTTGAATGACCGTGTTAGTGTTTTAATCTTATAGCGTGTTAGAGGATGGCCGGTGGTAGATCTTCAAAGGCTTCTCGAGGTGGAGGTCGTGGTGGATGTGGTGCTGAACCGCGGGTCACGAGAGGAAGGCCTATAGCTGAAGAGGTGGCTCATGAAGAGCCCGAGACCCCTCATCCGAGGGCGGTGACGAGAGTGCTAACTTAAGGGCCTCGATGAAGGAGGCTGTTGTAGAGGAGGTTCATCAGGTCATGCAGACGATCTTACCGTCTGTGGTGACCGAAGTGATAAAGGCTGTGAGAGAAGGGAAAGGAAAGAGAGGAATAGGGCCTTGGGAGTAAGGGAGCAACCGGAGACTGAGACGGTTGTCTCTACTAATGAGGAAGAAGAAGAAGAGCCTGTGCCGGAGGCAGCACGAGGCTGTATCTATGGGGCATTTCAAAGATGCAAGCCCTCGACTTTTGACGGAAATGGCACTGCTGCTGCTGCTCACCGGTGGGTGAGAGAGATGGAAGCTGTACTTGATATCAGCGAGTGCTGGGAGGATCAGAAGGTGAAGTTTGCCACTTATTCATTTGTGGACTCGGCTCTGTGCTGGTGGGACAATATCGTCCAAGCCGAGCGTAGTAGGGCAATTGGAAGAATGAGGTGGCCAGAGTTGAAGAAGCTGGTGATCGAGGAGTTCTGTCCTCATAAGGAACTTGACAAGGTTGAAAAGGAATTCCTGCAGCTAGAGGCGGGAACCATGACGCATCAGCAATACACCACCAAGTTTAATGAGATGGCACGACTGGTGCCGGATCAGGTGACACCTCTGTCGCGAAAGATCAAGAGGTATATTCTGGGCTACCCCGGCGAATATTTGCAGGCATATGATCGCTGCTCGGCCAAGTACTTTCAGGTCGGTGGTCGATCTGGAGGGAAGGCTGTATGATGAAAGCAAGAAAGGCGGTGGTGACCGAAACTGGAATGGGAAGAGGTTTTGTCGGGGTGGTGCCCCGGCAAATAACAAGAATGCATGGGTGGATGACTGGCATGTGGTCACATCCGGTACGGAGTCGAAGAGGTGTGGCAAATGTGGGAAGGAGCACATAGGGGAGTGTAGATGGGATTGAACGTGTGCTTCAAGTGTGGAAAGCCTGGCCACATGGCAAGAGAGTGCAAGGCGGCAAGGTGTTTTAACTGTGGTAGAAAGGGCCACATGAGTCGAGAATGCAAAAAGCCAAAGGCTGAGAGTTCTGGGGCAGGGCCGAAGACCGGGACCGAGGGGAAGAGGGCGAGCGCCAGGGCATTCACGATGACTCAGGAGGAGGCTAGGACAGACCCCGATGTTGTGTCAGGTATGTTTCTAGTAAACTAAACTCTTGCTTCTGTGCTATTTGATTCAGGTGCTAGTAAGAGTTTTATTTCTGCTGCTTTCTGTGCTAGGTTGCCTGTTAGTAGTAGAGGTGTTGATGAGCCCTTCGATGTAGAAACTACCATAGGTAAGTCTACCAGGATTGTTGAACTGATAGAAGGATGCGATATAGAATTAGAGGGTCATAAATTTCCTGCTAGACTGTTCGTGATGACCTTAGGCGGTTTTGACGTAGTCCTAGGAATGGATTGGTTGGCAGACTATGAGGCGAATATCATATGTCGTAGGAAGATGATTCGATTGACAGCGCCCGACGGGAGTTTGGTGACGATCTACGGTGATCGAGTTACGACTATCTAGAAGGTGATTTCGATGGCAGTGGCGGTGGCGGGAAAGTGCATAAGGCGTGGATGTAGTGCTTACTTGGCCTACGTGAAGGATGTAGATACGCCAACACCACAACTTTCGGATGTACCGGTTGTGTGTGAGTTCCTAGATGTGTTTCCCGAAGATACCAGGTGTGCCACCGTACCGCAAGATCGAGTTCCAGCTTGACTTGATACCGGGTGCCCAGCCTGTTGCTAAAGCACCGTATCGGTTGGCTCCGACCAAGATGAAGGAATTGATGGAACAACTGCAGGAGTTGCTTGATAAAGGGTTCATTAGACCGAGTATCTCTCCTTGGGGTGCTCCGGTCTTATTTGTGAAGAAGGACGGTAGTATGAGGATGTGCATAGACTACCGTGAGCTGAACAAGTTGACGGTGAAGAATCGGTATCCATTGCCGAGGATTGATGACCTGTTTGATCAGCTCCAAGGTGCCAGTTGGTTCTCGAGGATAGATCTTCGATCTGGCTACCATCAGCTGAAGGTGAAGGAGCAAGATATTCCTAAACCAGCTTTTCACACGCATTATGGACACTACGAGTTCCTCGTTATGTCTTTTGGTTTGACCAACGCGCCAGCTGCTTTTATGGACTTGATGAATCAAGTGTGTCACCGATGTTGGATAAATCAGTGATTGTGTTTATCGATGATATCCTGATTTATTCAAAGAATGAGGCGGAGTATGCCGATCACATTTGGGAAGTGTTAGAGACGTTGAGAAAAGAGAAGTTGTATGCCAAGTTCTCCAAGTGCGCATTCTGGTTGCGCGAAGTTTAGATTTTGGATCATGTGGTGAATCTGGAAGGGATCATGGTGGACCCGGCAAAGGTGGAAGCGGTGATGCAATGGAAGTCTCCAAAGACGCCATCCGAGATTCGTAGTTTCTTGGGGTTGGTGGGATATTATAGGAGATTATTCAAGACTTCTCTAAGATAGCTTCTCCGTTAACTAAGTTGACCCGCAAGGATGTGAAGTTTGTATGGGGTCAAGCTCAAGAGAGTGCTTTTGAGGAGTTAAAGGCAAGGTTGACTCAAGCTCCAGTTTTATCATTACCCGAAGGAAGCGAGGACTTAGTGGTCTATTCGAATGCTTCTTACTCGAGGTTGGGTTGCGTGTTGATGCAGTGAGGAAAGGTGATAGCATACGCGTCTCGACAATTGAAAGTTCATGAGGTGAATTACCCTACTCATGACTTGGAGTTAGCAGTTGTGGTCTTTGCACTAAAGATTTCGAGGCACTACCTATACAGAACGAAGTGTACAATCTTCACGGACCACAAGAGCTTGAAGTACTTCTTCGAGCAAAAGGACCTGAACATGAGGCAGAGGCGATGGTTGGAGCTCATAAAGGATTATGATTGCGAGATCCATTACCATCCGGGTAAGGCCAACGTAGTGGCGGATGCCCTTAGCCGAAAGGAGAGACCCGAGCCGATTTGGGTGAAGGCTTATCAGTTGATTATGACCTCTGATGTGATGAAGCAGGTCAAGGAGTTTCAAGACGAAGCATTGAAAGAAGATCGTCTTAACTCTGAAAGGATGAGAGGTATGGTTACCGAATTGGGTGAAAACACTCTTGGTGTTAGAACCCGATTCGGACGGATGTGGATCCCTCGTTATGGGGATTTACATGGGAGGATTATGGACGAAGCTTATAAGACTCGATACTCTATTCATCCTGGTGCTACAAAGATGTATCAAGATATGAAGAAAGATTATTGGTGGCCGGGTATGAAGCGTGATGTAGGGAGTATGTGAGTAAGTGTCTTACTTGCTTGCAAGTGAAGGCTGAGCATCAGAAGCCGTATGGGAAGATCCAACCATTGGATATACTGGAGTGGAAGTGAGAGCATATCACCATGGACTTTATTACGAAGTTACCACGTACCGTGAAAGGGTATGATGCCGTATGGGTGATAGTTGATCGTTTGACAAAGAGTGCTCACTTTCTACCGATCCGCGAGACGTACTCCTCTGAAAGATTAGCGGATCTATTCATCAAAGAGATTGTAACTCGTCATGGTGTGCCGGTGTCTATTGTTTCTGACCGTGACACTCAGTTTACATCTAAGTTTTGGAAGAAATTCCATGATGCTATGAGGACGAGGTTACACATTAGCACGGCTTATCATCCTCAGACGGATGGTCAGTCGGAAAGGACAATTCAGATGCTAGAAGATATGCTTCTGGCATGCGTCATTGACTTTGGAGGAAGTTGGGATGACCACTTACCATTAGCTGAGTTCTCGTATAATAATAGTTATCATGCCAGTATTGGTATGCCCCCCTATGAGATGCTATATGGTAGGAGGTGTAGAACACCCGTTTGTTGGGGTGATATTGGTCAGAAGGAGTTGGGAGGTATTGAGGTGATTGAGGCTACGACTGAGAAGCTTGAAAAGATCAAAGCCTTTATGAAGGCAGCCAAAGATAGGCAGAAGTCGTATGCCGACAAGAGACGTAGGCCGATTGAGTTCCTGGTGGGTCATAGAGTTATGTTGAAGGTCTCATCTAGGAAAGGTATCATTCGGTTCAGGAAATGGGGCAAGTTAAGCCCGAGATACATAGGGCCTTTCCGAATCATTGCTCGAGTAGGAGAGGTGGCCTGTAGGTTGGTGTTACCCGATGAGTTAAGTGGAATTCACCCGACATTCCATGTATCTCATCTACGGAAGTGTTTAGCTGATTAGGATATGGTTGTACCACTGGAGGATATTGAAGTTGATGAAAGGCTCAAATATGTGGAACAACCAGTGGCAATCATTGATCGTAAGGAGAAACGGTTAAGGAATAAAGTGGTTCCCCTTGTGCGTGTACAGTGGAAGCACAGGAAGGGATCTGAGTCTACGTGGGAGACTGAAGAAGAGATGAGGCAGTATTACCCACATTTGTTTGAGGAATAACAGGTTTTGGGGATGAAACCTATATAAGGGGGGTGGACTTGTAACACTCGAAAAATTTCAAAAGACGAGAAAGAAAGTATAAATGTGTATAAAAGAAAGAAAACACAATTTAACCTAAGTTGAGGGGCTAAATGTGTCAAAAGGACAAAAAAAATAAAAGTGGGTGCATAAAGTGGGCATGGCCGCCCACACTTCTCTGCATATATTCTTTTCACCGGATTTTTTAGAGAGAGAAAGAGCAGAGTTCGGATTTTGAAGAAGGAAGAACAAGAAACCGAATTCAAGGTAAGAATTCATCATTTTAAGTTGTTCTTGGCCGGCCTATGCCTTGGTTGTATGCTTATGTGTTTGTTTGTGTGTTCAGGTTGGGTGGTTTGGTGGGTTTTAGGTGTTTGAACTCATTTGCAATGGGTTGAAGAAGTCATACTTGAAGGTTGTCAAAGGTGAGTTCTAGAACCCCCTTTTTACATGTTTTAACTGATTTTGGGGCTGGAAATGCATGTATGTATGTTTTTACGAAAATGGGTTTTTGTACCTGTATGAATGTGTATGTGTGAATGTGGGTGGGTTGTGATTTGGGTGATTTATGATGTCATGATGATGCCATGTTCATGTTACGATGCTTAGAATGCTAGAACTAAGTTAGAACATGATGAATTGATGATGTTGGGATTGATTATGATGCTGATAGTGAGAGTTGGTTGCCCATGCGCCTGGATTTGGCCCATGCGCCCAACGGTCAAATTGCCTAAGTGTAGTCCCATGTGCCCAAAACCCATGCGCCCAAAACCCATACGCCTAAATAGTATCCATGTGCCTAGAATAGACTGAATTTGGCTAAGTGTTCCATGCGCCCAAAACTGCCCATGCGCCTAGGCACTCATGCGCATGCATAGTGCCCATGCGCCTAGAAATGCCCAGAATGACTAAGTGTTGGGTCATGCACCCCAATAGTGCCCATGCGCCCAGAACCTTTCCCATGCGCCTAAGTGTTCCCATGCGCCCAGAAGGCCATGCGCCTGCATAGTGCCCATACGCCTAAGACTTAGATTATTTTCTGAAATTTTGGGAAAAATGTGAAGTGTAGGCTTTGACTTGGAATGTTCCCGGGGGTATAGCACATGGCATTGGTCCGGAATGAAAGATGAATGATAATGATGAGTGTACTTGCCCTAGGTACTGGAGTCAGCTTCGTGCATAATGTTCGAGGTCTATGATAGACCTCAGGCCCAGTAACCAGCTTCGTGCACAATGTTCGGGGTACTGTACATGTCATCGGAAGTTAATGAATGTACGCAAGGTACGGTAAGAAAGATAACGAATGATAAAGATGACGTACGATGATGAATGAACGGAGGTCAACGAATGACGATGAAAGATAATATTAAATTATTATCTATGTGTACGTATGTTGTATGATCACGTATGGAAGTAAAGAAAGAATGGTTTTAAAAGAAAGAAAAGTATTTTATTTTATAAAACTACAACTCACTCAGCAACGCTGACTTTAATGTGTTTCCAGTTGGCAGGTAAAGTTGCTGAGGATGGCACGGGGCAGCTACTTGGCATTTTTGGATGACATCCGTTGTTTTTGTGATGTAATGCAACGAGTAATATTTTGTAATCTGTCAACGATGTATTATTTCGCAAAAGCAATTATATATAAATGAAATGGTTTGTTTAAAAGAATTCCGCTGCAATATTTTAGTAAAGTTAATGTATGTTTTATGCTTTGAGTGCAATGATTGACCAGCTATGAGCGTCCCGGGATCGGGGCCTTACATTAAACATTCTTTAGCAGTCAGCTGGCAGGGCAATGGACCTTGAATCTAAGGTTGAATCCCTTCAAGAAACAATTAAGCTTCAACAGTCAATCATCTTAAGCCTTCAAGTATCTTAAGAATAACAAGAACCTTTAGATATGGCTTCCTCTACCTTCTTAGTGCCATCTAGGATCTCAGATGATGCTACAAAAAATAGAGAAGATGAGCCCAAAGAAAGCTGATGATGTCTTCTTGTATCTGGCTAAACAAATTGTATATGTCTCATAGACAATTCCATTTTCTTCTAGATGGAATGAAGATTATGAACCTTCGTCTAAAGCTGAAGTCAAGCTGAATGATCTACTAAATAGACATGGATATGATAGCGTAGAGGAAAAGAAAATAGAATTCAAATGATTAATGAGAAGACTGAACCAAAAAGTTTAGCTTGGAAATAAAAAGATGGCATAACTGAAAAGATCTACTACTTCTTTCTCTCTAAAAAGAAAAAGGACATATGAGGAATCATGGAAGGGAAAGATTATACTGGGATGTGAAGCCACTCCAAGTTCATCTTCTGAGGAAGAAGCTTCACTCCTTAGAGAGCTATCGGAAGTTCTAGAAGAGCTGAAGAAATCAGCCGATGATGGAACTATCAATTCTGACAGACAAGATACTTCCTCAAGAAATAACTTAATAGGCCAGATGATTGTCTACACAAGAGGATCTCAAACCATTGAGGATGATATGGAAAGACATGGGGTGATACTTGAAGAAAAAGCCAGCCAACTTCATAAAGTTCAAAGGGAGACACCTAAGTCTGAGCTCAAGAAATCAGTAGAAACCGGATGTTGACATTGAAACCACAGTTAACTCTGAGGTGAATGTGGAAACAAATGGCCCAAAAGTTACCAAGGATTCTAAAAGAGCTCAGATAACTAGCAATGATCCCAAAGTAGCTAGTGACGTATCAGGTTTACCTAATGAACCTTCAGTAGTCAGACATACTATAATCTATACCTATGACAAAGGTAAGAGACCTATGATTGCTGAAGAAGAGATAGACTGTGAGTCAAAGGAAAGAAAGGCTAGATTCCCGATCACTAAACAAGTAGAGCAGTATCTATAGAAGGTTGATAAAGAGCTAATTGAATTAAAGACTAGTAGATCTCATTAAACTTTTGTAAAGAAGAAAGTCATTACATTGAGTCAAGTGCAAAAGAATCCAGATCTGCAAGAAGAAGAATCAATCCAATTGGAGAAACTAGTGGATCTAAACCTATAGCTTTATCCAGAAGAAAAGCCAAAGTTGTCAAGAAAGTGCTATCGAAGTCATCCAGGCACACTACCAAAAGCACTCCTCAAAGGACAACTACTCAACAAGTTCCTGTATCAACAACTACTGAATCTATGCTAATGTCCTCCTCTCAGAAAAAGAAGGAAAAAGATCAAGAAAAATTCATCCTCTCAACTTGAGATGAAATAATTCAATTTTGATAAGGTCATTGAGTGGATTCTTAGTGAGATAAAATCAAAACTGATAGCTGAAACTCATGTTAAAATAGAGAAATCAACAGAGTTAGCTAGGAAAAGGAGAGCTGAATCTGAATGAAAGAAAATTGATAGAGTTAGAGTGGAGTCAAGAGACAAGCAACATATGAAAATGCAAAATAAGGTACTATGATTTCTCTTGCAAATAAGTAGGAATAATAAGCATGTCTACTCTTGATCTGAACATCTGAGAAATCAAAAAAAGAGTTACCGCTAGAGTGCTCCTGAAATATGTAGAAACAAAAGAACAATGGGAAACACAACACGTAAAGACAAAGAAGATTGTTCAAAGGTCTTCCCATCTGCCGACTAAGCATCCAAAATCTCCTCCTTCCAATACTACTTTATCAGATGATGATCTTCCTTTATCATTAGTCACTGGCATAAAGAGAGCTAAACCTAAAAGAATAATAAAGGCAAGGCTGTTTGATCCTGAAGTGGAAGAGAAAATTCTAAAAGGAAAAAAAGTATTGGATGCTAGGTACATAATTGAAATGAAGAAATTTGCAGTCAAGAGAGAAAATGGAGTAATCATATATTACGATCACGAGAATGAAATACTTGATTTGCCTCTTGATATCTTAGAGAAAATTGTTAAGCACTTAAGTATCTTAGGATGTCAAAATGCAAACACTAAGCTTTTTCAAAAAGGTACTGACATTAGTCAAGGCTGAGTCTGGTGAAGAGATTCTCGAAACTCCATTATCAACATGTGATCCAATTATGGAGTTGGGATATGATCAAGCTAAAGATGCATATTTCATCCATAGATAGGCTGTTAGAAGGTAGCATTCTCAAGGAAACAACTTGTCTTCTTTAATAGATTTGAGATAACTGATATAACTGGGTTGCGACTAAGAAACCTCAACAATGACTCCGAGGAAAGGGAAGTAGAAAAGGTGATTCTGAGGATTTACAAGTCATATCTTGAGAAGCCAAAGCAGGCTTTAGAACAAAAAAGAAAATTAAAAGAAGCTGAAGCTAGTTTAACAACCCCATCTACTTAAACTACACCCAACACTTAATCATAATCTCCTCTTCCCACTAATTAATCTACTCAAACTACTAAGCACATTTCTCCACCAATCCAAGAAGCAACTCAAGAAGCTGAATCTCCAACAAAAACTTAGTCAGGTCTTTTGGAATATGAAGTGGAAATCACTATAGCTACCAAAATAATAAGAGGAGATTGAGATAATCCAGAACAAACTATTGAAGAACTTCTTTTTAATCAGATAAAAATGAACAATTAGAAGGTGATGGTACATATATCATCAATGAGGGATATGATTTGAAAGTTGAGAGGTACTTCATTGAAAGAAAGGATAGGTCCAAATCTTTCTTTTTAACTGAGTTAGAAATTCTAAAACTCAACTCTATAATGCTGAAAAGAATGTTCACTTTGACTAAAGAATATGAACGTATGCCTGACAAGTACAAATCAATGGCATCTATTCTTAATGTAAAGATTGGTAACAGAGTCGAAGCAGATTCAAGTAGAGATAAAGAAGATGTTCCACAAGGAACTCCCTGGAGCATTCATGTTCCTAACACTCATTAGAGTTATAACTTCTCAACCAATTCCTTCTGTCTAACCTTTGCTGGTGGTGGCAAAACTGAAGTCAGAGAATATGACATGTTCGGACAATCTCGGAACAACATGAAGGATTTGGTAAGTTTACCCCTTGAAAACCTTCAATAAATAGAAGAGGATACATGTATGAGCTACTGTTGATAAGGATGCTTGAAATATAAGATAGAGTTTTGATAGCATCATCCTAGAGGGAATTTGTCTAACCTAAAGAAAGACGAAGCTACCGAAAAATCTATGTTCTGATACCACCTGATGAAATCAACAAAGGCTGATTATGAATTTTAAGAACAATAAGAGCATAATTAGGTTGATTCCCCTAAGGATCTTTTCAAATCCCTCAATAAATATAACAATAGATTGTTATATTGTATTCAACAAACAATAATCATAGTGCGGAAACCCATGATTAATGCTATGATATCAGTGTGTGTGCGTGTGTGTGTGATTGCTAGTGATTGAAATCCTTCGAATGATAATAAACTACTTGATTGTATTGATTGTTCAAACTCTTACAAAGGATTAGGGTATTATTTTATTTATAGCCTATACAGATAGCTATCTACAATTACAAAAATACCCTTATGTAAACGAAAATTACATAAAAATCCTAAGTCTAAGTCGTCTGTTGTGGATGATAGATTATCCGCTGTGGATGCTATACCTCTCACTGTGGATGTTGAATAAGTTGTCCGCTGTGTCTTAGATGCTGTCCGCTGTGAACACTTGTTGTATGATTGTCTTGTTAGTTGTCCGCTGTGGAGTGTTCATCCGGTATGGATTGAACATCCGCAGTAGATTGTTCATCAGATGTGGACTTTGGTCATCCGCTGTGTTAGTTGGTCATCCACTATAGACACTTAGAAGTTGTTCTTTATCCGCTGCATGGACTTGGTCATCCGCTGTGGGCATTTCTTCATCCGCTGCCAACACTTGTCAAAATTTCTTTTATCTACAAACCTGAAAAAGAAGTTAAACCAATAATTAGTGTATGTTATGAATGTTAATGATGCTAATGTGTTAGTTAATGATTGTTTGAATGTTAGAACACATTGTGTTTGATTATGGCAAGCATTATCCTTTTAAGCATTATCCTATCAATGCACTTGTTGAGTCAAACAATACTCCCCCTAAGGATGATGTTACCATCACTTTAATGTTTGCTTGTTAATGTTTTGTTTTTAATAAATATGTGTGTGTGTTTTGATATGTAAGATTGTAATGGTTATGTGTTAGACTTATACTATTTGATTGCATGTTTGAATGTTATGTATGATTTAGATGTATGATGAATGTTCTAATTACATGTTTGATTGCTTGGTTACATGTATGATTGTATGATTACATGTATGTTTGATTGATTTCATGTCTGATTAAATGGTTACTTGTTTGTTTGATTAAATGATTTAGTGTTATGCATGTTTGCATGATTGAATGATTATGTGATTATATGTATGAATGATTGAATGTTTGTCTTATTACATAAATGTTTACTTGTATGATTCACTGATTACACTTGTGTAATCTGATTGCCGTGAATGTTTGATTTGTATGTTTACTGGTGTTTTGTTATTTATCTGATTGTTTGTTATGTGTTATAATTATGTATGATTTACATGTATGATTGATGTTCTGATATGTTTATTGTCTGTTATGTATGGTTGGATGTTTGATTTGTTTGATGTATATATAAAATGGACAAAATGACTGCCCCCTGTGGTTACAGTGTACATGTACACTGTGTTAACAGTGTAGCTTAAAATTTCAATTTTAAGTCATGCACTGTAAATTACACATGCGCTATACAATTTTAAACTTGTACGTTGTATACCCCTTGGATGTTATACTGTGTTCACAGCGGATGCACATTTGTTCATGCACTGTGCACACTTGAATGAATTTGAAAATTACAACTTATGACTAAAAAGTCATACGCTGCAGTTGACCATTGTTTTCAAAGCGGATGCACATTTGTTCATGTGCTGTGGACACTTTGAATGATTGTTTGGTTGTTCACAGCGGGTGAACATTTCTCATATGCTATGAATCCTTTTGTATGTTTGAATTATGTTCACAGCGGATGACTCCTTAGTCATGCGCTGTCACTTGTGTGATAACAACAGATGACAAAAAGGTCATAAGCTGTGTGTTGTTCCTTGTTCACAAAGCGAATGAACATTTTGTTCATGCAATGTATGGTCTGTTTGTATGTTTTGTTATACACAACGAATGAGCATTTGTTCATGCGTTGTGTAAACCTTGTGTGTTCAAGATATATTCAAACCGGATGACTTATTCTCATGCGCTGTGAATGTGATAATGATGTACAGCGTATGTTTATGTGTGTACATACACTGTGTACACTTGTACTATTTCTACAATGGATGACTAATGTTAGTCTTGCACTGTGGAATGGCACTGTATTCATAGCGGATGTCTTACCAACATCATGCGCTGTGAACACTTGTATGTTCACTAGTGCATAACAGATGTATCTTTGTTTTGTCCGCTATATACACTTCGTGTATTTTGAATGTTTTGATGGTTACTGTAGCTACAGTGGATGTATGTTTATGTGTTCGCTGTGTGAACAGTTGTCAAAATTTAAAATTTTGTTTGTTTTGAAATGATTTCTTCTGAAGCATATGTTTGATGAAAATTTCTTCCGAAGCATGTTTGATAAAATTTCCTTCCGAAGCATGTTTGATAGAATCATCTGAAATGTTTCAAAATTTGAATGTTTCTTAAAATTTTATAATTTTAACATAATCAATATATGGATGTTAAAATATCACTCATAAGCAATATTATGCAATATTGTGCATATGTATATGTGTCAAACTGTTGTGTTTATGTGCTGGCTTGAGTTGGTTTTATTTAAAACTCAAAATTTAATATTTAAAATTTTAAAATTGTATGATTATGCACATATTCTGCTGTGTTTGATATTTCTATGTTCATTTTCTCCCCCTATATTTTTGCATATTTATAAAAACTTTTTATAAAATGACAAAAAAATGAATGATTTTCATGTTTGGACATGAATCATTTGCACATAACATGAGATCATACTAGTCTTAAATTCTTACTGAGTTGTTTGAATGATTTTGTGAATAGACATAGACTAATACAATATTGATTGTAGATATTGTGATCCACTTAAACTCATGCATGGTATTAATGATTGATTGAAATAGTGAGTGATTATCATGTTTTAGGTGTATTAAGATGAATTGTATGTACCCCACATCTGATTGTATGTTAAGATCAATCCTCCTTAAGATATACTAGCAAGTACTTTCAATACTTATGAGCTAGCTACTTAGGATTATAAATGCTCAATATGATCCATTTTGTGTGATCCATATTGGGATTCTTTTTCACTTCACTTAGGAAGGTGATCCTCTTTGGGATTCTTTTGATTGTTCATCCTTAATGGATGTGTTCCTCATTGGAATCTTTTTGGATCATGATGTAGGTCATTCAAGATTGTGCTCAGCACAACAAAGAATGCCTTAGTGTACTCCAGGTCTATGATAATTATAACAGAGGAGACATTTGTATGATTGAGCAATTTATAAACTGTTTCACTTTTTGTACTATAGTTACTTTACAAGAAACCTATATTGGTTAGACCAATACTCACCATAAACCAAGATGCATGTTGCTGATCACAAATCATGAGAATATACTTCTTCGCTATTGTATGTGATGTTAGGTGTCCCACGCTGAGCCTATCCACATATCAAACAAAGTATTGTTAGTCTTTATTAGTGAAAAATGACTCAAGTGAAGAAATAATCTAGTGTACTATCATTTATTATGAGTGGTTATGTGTGATTCAAATTGTTTGTTAATTGGAAAACATGAATGTTTATTTGATATCTTGATTTTGAAAGATGCTTGTGCAATATTAAACTTAGAATTTGACAAAATGAAGCTTGTTTGAAACTAATGTTTTGAAAAAAATACTAGTTTGGTTCATAGTTGTTCATACCAAGTGACTGAACTAGAAATTCAAATCTCGTTGAATCAAATGGTTTGGTAAATAGATCAGCCAATTAATTGTCTTGTCAGTGATAAACATGACAGCAAAATTGTCAATATGTATGGGTGTTTTAAGAAAATTAAATCCATAATCAAGCATTTGGTTTTGAATCCAATGCATTTAAAAACAGCATACTGAAGCAGCTATGTATTTTGCTTCAGCTGTTGACACAGAGACATTTGTTTGTTTCTTGCACTGCTAGGAGATAAATCTTGATCCAAGAAACTGACAACCTCTAGTAGTGGATTTTCTACTACTGTTGCATCCACCATAATCAATATCTATGTATGCATATAAAGAGAAATCTCCATCTTTTGGTTACCATAGGCCAAGTGCTAGTTTGCCTTTTAAGTATCTAAAGATTCTCTTTACAACATTTTTGTGTGATTCTTTTGGATCTACATGGTATCTTGCACACATGCAAACTACATACATGATGTCAGGTCTGCTTGCTGTTAGATACATCAGAGAGCCTATCATTGATCTGTAGAGCTTCTGATCAATTGATGTTCCTTCTGGACTGGGTCCAAATTTCAATCCAGTTGCAAATGGTGTTTTGTTGGATGTGCAATCAGACATGTTGTATTTTTTTAATATCTGATTCACATACTTGCTCTGATTGATAATAATTTCTTCAACAGATTGTTGAGCTTGAAGACCAAGGAAGAAGGTAAGTTCTCCCATTAAACTCATTTGGAATTTTGATTGCCTTCTTCTTGAGTATATCCTTGGGCTATGAGCCTTGCTTTGTTTCTGATGACAATCCTTCTATCATTAGCTTTGTTTCTGAATAGCCATCTTGTGCCAATGGCATATTAACCTTCAGGTAGGTCAAACAACTTCCATACCTCTTGCTTTCTGAATTGTTGTAATTCCTCTTGTATTGCTTTTATCCAACTATTGTCTTTTAGTGCTTCTCTGATGTTTTTGGGTACAGTTAGGGATAGGAAGCAGGAATACAAGCAAATGTTTGCTGTGTCAGATTGACTTCATGTCAATCTGGTATTGAGGTCACCTATGATGTTTTCTAAAGGATGGTATTTGTGAACTCTGGTTGTTTTAATATGATCAATAGGGATGGTTGAATCAAAATTGGTGATTGTTTGATTGGGTAGTGATGGATGAGCAAGGGTATTTGTTGTTGGTCTGGTTGTGTGGTTTTAGTGAATGTTTCTAGTGACTCGTGAAAAAAATCTAGAGTTTCATCTTCATGATGTGTATCAGGTAATGAATGATAATCATCATCTTCTTCAATTGTGGCTGGTTGATGTGACTTTGTTTGGTTATTTGGTTGTGGTTGAGTGGTCACTAGAGTTGATGAAGATGGTGTGTCTGATGATGTTCCTTTTGATGTGTTTGTTTGTTCTAGAGGAGGTGAGACTATGGTACTGGAAGGAGTGATGTTTGTTCTCCTTGGAGGATCCGCAGTTAAAGGAACATCAATGGTTGTTAGTGGAACCATTGGATACTCATTGTCATCCTTGGTACCTGAAACATTAAAGTAAGATGTATCAAATGATTTTGTTAATTAGTCAATATCAAACAACTAGTCTGATCCATTGACTTTCTGTAAGGCCCCGATCCCGAGAGGCTTACAATTGGTCAAGCATCGCATAAAGCATTTAAACACATCATTTTGCTTCGAAAATATAACTTTTCATTAATAAACTAAATCGTGTCAAATCATCACATCATTTCTTTTACATTTTAAAAATTATATTAATACAATAACATTCTCAAAAATGTGAATGCCAGACTCAAATCATCCTCAGTAGCTTATGCATCCATGCCAGCACCTGCTCAGCATCAACGATTACCTGCCAACAATTATGCATACAAAAGTCAGCGACGCTGAGTGAGTTCTAGTTTTATAATAAAATCCTTCACTTTATGTTAAAACATTTCCTTTACTTTCGTACATGATCATACATCATACAAACATCTTGATAATAATTATGTTTTATCTTTCATCATCGTTCATCATCATTCGTCATCATTCATCATTCATTTTGTTCATTTAGTTCGTTAACATCATTCATCTTTATATAGATACTGCCATGTCGAAGCTGGTACTGTGCCGGGGTTTATAAATAAACCCCCACGTCAAGCCGAAGCTGGCACAGTACCGGGGTAAGCGACAAGGATCCCATGGTATCTAGGTCAATCTCAAGATTGAACCCCTGTGCGCATCATCAAGGGCTAGCTAAACCACACACAGTTGAGCAAAGAACTAACCCATTGAGTTATGAACCTCCATTATTTTGCTTGCAAGACTTTTATTCATTCTTTACATTTCACTTTTCTTCATCGTTATCTTTCACTTTCATTACATAATACTTTACTTACGTATACGTACATATCAAGTAAAGTCACATCATAGACATAACGTTTTAAAACCGTTGTAACGTGAAAAGATAACACATCACACATTATAGCATACCATGCGAAAACTTAGTCATACATCAGCATCATCTCGCTCGAGAACTAACCTTTCATGCAAGAACCTTACCACCTTCAAATCCTACACATCAAATCATCACTGTCGAGTGAGAGCTAGAAGTCGCGCGAAAACATACATATCGCGCGAGGATTTCCTACCACGTGAGAACTATCCCCTTTCGCGCGAGAACTTCGCAGATTCAAATTTCATAAGGTACAACTTAACAGCTCGCACGAAAACTAGGGGTTTTTCCCGCCCATTCATAACTTATCACGTCTAAGGCTGTTCTAACATGCTTAACATCATAACAACATCAACTCAAGCATAAACAAGCATTTTTGAACGTGTTAGTATGCATAATAGCCCCAAAACATAAAAACTTGCGTTAAAAGGGGACTATAAACTCTCCTCTTGATGTTCTAGCACCAACACAACCTTCTCGAGCAAAAACTACATAACCATGCGTTATATTCATCAATAATCTGTTCTTAGTACATAACATGAGTTACTATATGAGTTACATACCTTAAACACTAGGATTCTTTACTTCTCTCTCTACGTAACCGCTTTCTCTCTCTAACAGCAGCACTTCTCCCATGAAAATAGAGTCAGTCTGGGTGTTCTCAACTAATTATACCCAACTCAGCTTTTCGCATGAGGTTCTCGCGCGAAAACCTCCTTTCGCACGAAAACTTCTTTCTGACTTCATTTCTTTGAAATTTTCGGGCGTTACAAGTCACCCCCCTTATTTATGTTTCGTCCTTGAAACCTATCAACTCTCGAACTGCTACGGAATGCTGTCTCATCTCTTCCTCGGTCTCCCATGTAGACTCGGACCCCTTCCTGTGTCTCCATAGTACTCGCACAAGTGGAACCACTTTATTCCTTAACCTTTTCTTCTTTCTATCAATTATGGCCACTGGTTGCTCCACATAATTGAGCCGTTCATCCACCTCAAAATCCTCGAGTGGCATAATCATATCCTCATAGGCTAAGCACTTTCTCAAGTGAGATATATGGAACGTCGGATGAATTCCACTTAACTCATTGGGTAGCTCTAACTTGTAAGCCACCTCTCCTACTCGAGCAATGATTCAGAAAGGCCCTATATACCTCGGGCTTAGCTTTCCTTGCTTTCTAAACCGGATGATCCCTTTCCAAGGTGAGACCTTCAACATAACTCTATCGCCCACCTTGAATTCGATTGGTCTACGTCTCTTGTCGGCATACAACTTCTGTCTATCCTTTGGTGCTTTCATAAAGGCTTTGATCTTCTCCAACTTTTTGGTCGCAGCCTCGATCACCTCAATGCTCTCCAACTCCTTTTTCTTGATGTCACCCTAATATACGGGCATTCTACACCTTCTACCATATAGCAACTTATAAGGAGGCATACCAATGCTAGCATGATAACTGTGGTTATATGAGAACTCGGCTAACGGTAAGTGTTTGTCCTAACTTCCACCAAAATCAATGACGCATGCTCGTAGCATATCCTCCAGCATCTGAATGGTTCTCTCTGACTGACCATCTATCTGAGGATGGTAAGCCGTACTGATGTGTAACCTCGTCCCCATCGCATTGTGAAATCTCTTCCAAAACATTGATGTAAACCGAGTGTCGTGGTCAAACACGATAGACACTGGCATGCCATGATGAGTCACAATCTATTTGATGAACAGATCTGCCAATCTCTCAGATGAATACATCTCACGAATCAGCAAAAAGTGAGCACTTTCCATCAGACGGTCTATTATCACCCATATGGCATCTTACCCTCTCGCCGTACGTGGTAACTTTGTAATGAAGTCCATGGTGACATGCTCCCATTTCCACTCGGGTATATCCAATGGTTGGATCTTCCCGTATGGGTTTTGATGCTCCGCCTTCACTTGTAGACATGTAAGGCACTTACTCACATATTCCACTACGTCACGATTCATCCCCGGCCACCAGTAATCTTTCTTCAAATCCTGATACATCTTCGTGGCACCAGGATGAATCGAGTATCGAGTCTTATGAGCCTCATCCATGATCTTCCCTCGTAGATCTCCATAACAAGGAATCCACATCCGCTCGAATCGGGTTCTAACACCGAGAGTGTTCTCACCTAACTCGGCGACTAGACCCCTCATCCGCTCGGAGTTAATCCGATCTTCTTTCAGTGCCTCATCCTGAAATTCCTTGACCTGCTTAATCGCATCAGAGGTCATAACCAACTGATAAGCCTTCACCCAAATCGGCTTGGTTTCTCTTTTCAGTTAAGGGCATCCGCAACCATGTTGGCCTTGCCCAGATGGTAGTGGATATTGTAATCATAGTCCTTGATAAGCTCCAACCATCTTCTTTGCCTCATGTTCAAATCCTTCTACTCAAAGAAGTACTTCAAGATTTTGTGGTAAGTGAAGATGGTGCACTTCGTCCCGTACAAGTAGTGCCTCCAAATCTTCAATGCGAATACCACAACCGCCAACTCCAAATCATGAGTAGGGTAGTTAGCCTCGTGGACCTTCAACTGTTGGGACGCATAGGCTATAACTCTCCCCCATTGCATCAACACGCCACCCAATCCTGAATAAGAAGAATCCGAATAGACCACTAAGTCTTCGCTCCCTTCAGGCAACATCAAGACAGGAGCTTGAGTCAATCTTGTCTTTAGCTCTTCGATAGCTTTCTCCTGCTCTAGACCCCATATGAAATTCACATCTTTAGGGGTCAACTTGGTCAATGGTGAAGCAATCTTGGAGAAGTCTTGAATGAACCTTCTGTAGTAGCCAGCCTAACCTAAGAAACTACGAATCTCGGATGGCGTCTTTGGAGACTTCCATTGCATCACTGCCTCAACTTTCACTGGGTCTACCATGATCCCTTTCGGGTTGACCACATGACCCAAAAACTGAACCTCTCTCAACTAGAATGCACATTTGGAGAACTTAGCATACAACTTCTCCCTTCTAAGCGTATCCAGCACCTCCTGAATGTGATCAGCATGCTCTTCTTTGCTTTTTGAATAAATCAGGATATCATCGATAAACACAATCACAGATTTATCCAGCATAGGCCGACACACCCGATTCATCAAATCCATAAAAGCAGCTAGCACATTTGTCAAACCAAATGACATCACGAGGAACTCATAGTGTCTATAACTCGTACGAAAGGCTGTATTAGGAATATCCTACTCCTTCACCTTCAGTTAGTGGTAACCTGATCAGAGGTCTATCCTTAAGAACCAACTGGTACCTTGGAGCTGATAGAACAAGTCATCAATCCTCGGTAACAGATACTGATTCTTCACCATCAACTTGTTTAGCTCTCGGTAGTCGATGCACATCCTCATACTACCATCCTTCTTCTTTACAAATAAGACCGGAGCACCCCATGGAAAGATACTCGGTCGAATGAACCCCTTATCCAGCAACTCTTACAGCCGAGTCATCAATCTCTTCATCTCGGAGGGAGCTAGATGATACCACACCATTGCAACAGGTTGGGCACCAGGTATCAGATTGATCTGGAACTTGATCTCGTGGTCAGGTGGTACACCTGATAGATCTTCCGGGAATACGTGAGGGAAGTTACACATGACCGGCACATCCGAAAATCGTGGTACTAACGCATCCACATCCTTCACATAGGCCAAATAGGCACCACATCCACGCCTCATACAATTCTCTGCCACAACCATCGAAATTACTTTCGGGATCGTACGGACTCTGTCGCCATAAATCATCACCGAACTCCCATCAGGTGCAGTTAATTGAATCATCTTCATTCGACACACGATGTTTGCCTCATAGGCTGCTAGCCAATCCATCCCTAGTACTACATCAAATCCGCCTAAGGGCATCACGAACAACCTAGCAGAGAACCTATGGCCTTCCAACTCTATGTCACAATCTTCTACCATATCAAAAATCCTGGTAGACATACCAATGGCAGTTTCTACATCAAAGGGCTCATCAATCTTCCTACTCCTGACGGGCAACTTATCACAAAAGGCAGCAAAAATAAAACTCCTACTAGCACCGAAATCAAAAAGCATAGAGGCACAAGTTTGGTTTACTAGGAATGTACCTGACACAATATCAGGGTCCACACTAGCCTCCTCCCAGGTCATAGTGAATGCCCTGGCCTTCGCCCTCTGCCCCTCCATCTACTTCTCAATCCCCTTCTTTGCCCAGGAGCTCACATCCTTTGACTTCTTGCTGTCTCTGCTCATGTGCCCAGTCTCTACACAATTGTAACATTTCATCACGCAATAATCCCTTTCCATGTGGCCCTCCTTCCCACACTGAAAACAGAGATTCGATACCCACTTACATTCCCCCGCATGCTCCTTACCACACTTCCTGCATGCCTTCTCTCCCCCTGTTAACACCTTCAGATCATCCACCCTCATCTTCTTACCTCTAGCCACAGAACAACCACCGATATACCTCTTCCCATTCCCATTCCTATCATTGCCCCACTTCTTCTTCACATCCCCCACTGCCACCACCTCTTGCTCGTTATACAGTCTCCCCACCAGATCGACCACCGACCTGAACGTACCTGGCCGAGAGGCGATCAGATGTCTGTGGATATCCACTGGTAGTCCTTGGATGTATCTCTTTATCTTTTGTGACACAAGCGTCACTTGATCTGGCACCAGCCTTGCCATCTCATTGAACTTTGTCGTGTACTGTTGGTGCATCATAGTTCCCGTCTCTAACTGCAGGAACTCTTTCTCAATCTTGTCGAGTTCCCTGTGGGGAAAAAACTCCTCGATCACTTGCTTCTTTAGCTCACTCCACCTCATCCTTCCAATTGCCCTGCTACCCTCGGGCTGGATAATGTTGTCCCACCAGAAAAAGGCCGAATCCAAAAATGAGTGGGTAGCAAACTTCACCTTCTGATCCTCTCGGCAGTCGCTGATATCAAGTACTGCCTCCTTCTCTCTCACCCATCGGTGAGCAGCAGCAGCACTCCTATTCCCATCAAACGTTAGGGGTTTGCATCTCTGGAATGCCCCATAGTTGAACCCCTTTGCAATTTCCAGCATAGCTTCCTCCTCCTCATCATCACTGGAAACAACCATCTCTATCTCTGGTTGCTCCCTTTCCCCTAAACCTCCTTCTTCGCCCCCTCTCCTAGCGGCATTTTTCTTCTCCTATTTCTCATTCCTCTCGCCTTCCCTTACGGCTCTAATAACCTTGGTCACCACTAATGGCAGAATCGTCTGCATGACCTGATGAACCTATTCAACCACCGCCTCCTTCACTGTGGCCCTCAAATTAGCACCCTCATCCCCACCTTCATGGTGATGAAGCTCAGGCTTTTCAAGTGCCGTTTCGGCAGTCCTAGCCCTATTCCTCGTACACGCAGTCCAGCACCACGTCCACCACTTACTCCTCCTCGGGAAGCCTTTGAGGATCTACCACCAGCCATCTCTAAGCACTATAAGATTCAAACACCAACACGGTCATTCAAGGTAATAGCTCAGATTATGTCAAGTATAGTAAGTCCCTAATTACAGTGGCCAGTTGTGATTAGCCACTTACTTTACTCTTCATCCTCCAAGCATTCTCTATCCTGACTACATCAGTATCCAAATCTACTAAAGGCGCAAAATTCACATAGCACGCGCACATAATCCATTTTCCTATTAACATACATAAAACATTTACATAAAACATTTACATGTAGGCATGTAGCTACTAGGACTGGCATCCCTTTCCCTTTCGTCCCATTCTCAATTTAAGTTTAGGTTTTAAAAATACTTTACCCAATTCTTTTAAACTTTGGCTCTGATACCAACTTGTAAGGTCCCGTTCCCGAGACAGTTATAATTGATCAATAATCACATAAAACATTTAAACACATCATTTTGCAACGAAAATATAACTTTTCATTAATAAATTAAATCGTGTCAAATCATCACATCATTTCTTTTACATCTCAAAAATTGTATTAATACAATAACATTCTCATAAATATGGATGCCAGACTCGAATCATCCCCAGTAGCTTATGCATCCATGCCTGCACCTCCTCAGCATCAACGATTACCTGCCAACTATTATGCATATAAAAGTCAGCGACGCTGAGTGAGTTCTAGTTTTATAATAAAATACTTTACTTTATGTTAAAACATTTCATTTACTTTCGTACGTGATCATACATCATACATACATCTTGGTAATAATTATTTATTATCTTTCATCATCGTTCATCATCATTCGTCATCATTCGTTTCGTTCATTTCGTTTGTTAACATCATTCATCTTTACATAGATCCTGCCATATGCAATACCCCCATGTCATGCCAAAGCTGGTACTGTGCCGGGGTTTATAAATAAACCCCCACGTCATGTCTAAGCTGACACAGTACCGGGGTACGCGACAAGGATCCCATCGTATATAGGTCAATCTCAAGGATTGGACCCCTATGCGTATCATCAAGGGTTAGCTAAACCGCACACAGTTCAGCTAACAACTATCTCATTGAGTTGTGAACCTCCATCATTTTGTTTGTAAGACTTTCATTCATTCATTACGTTCCACTTTCATCATCGTTATCTTTCACTTTCATTTCATAATACTTTACTTACGTATATGTACATATCAAGTAAAGTGAAATCATAGACAAAATGTTTTAAAACCATTTTAACGTGAAAAGATAACACATCACACATTATAGCATACCATGCGAAAACTTAGTCATACATCAGCATCATCTCACACGAGAACTAACCTTTTGCGCGAGAACCTTACCACCTTCAAATCCAACACATCAAATCATCACTGTTACGCGAGAGCTACAAGTCGCGCGAAAACATACATATCGTGTGAGGACTTCTTATCGTGAGAGAACTACCGGTCTCGTGAGAACTATCCCCTTTCGCGCGAGAACTTCACTGATTCAATTTCATAAGGTGCAACTTAACTGCTCGTGCGAAAACTACGGGTTTTTCCCGCCCAATCATAACTTATCACGTCTAAGGCTATTCTAACATGCTTAACATCATAACAACATCAACTCAAGCATAAACAAGCATTTTCAAACGTGTTAGTATGCATAATAGCCCCAAAACATAAAAACTTGCGTAAAAAGTAGACTAAAAACTCACCTCTTGAAGTTCTAACACAAACACAACCTTCTCGAAGCCTTTACCAAGCAAAAACTACATAACCATGCACTATATTCATATATAATCCATTCTTAGTACATAACACGAGTTACTACACGAGTTGCATACCTCAAACACTAGGATTCTTCACTTCTCTCTCTACGTAGCCGCTTTCTCTCTCTAACAGTAGCACTTCTTACGTGAAAATAGAGTCAGACTGGGTGTTCTCAGCTAATTATACCCAGCTCAGCTTTTCGAATAAGGTTCTCGCGCGAGAACCTCCTTTCGCTTGAAAACTTCTCTTTGCCTTCATTTCTTTGAAATTTTCGGGTGTTACACTTTCTTAGTGAAAGAATGTTCATTAAAAACAACATCTGTTGTTTCTTCCAATATGTTGAGCCTTGGATTGTATACTCGGTAAGCTTTTGGGCTTTTGGAGTATCCAACAAAAAATCCGTCATCTGCTTTTGGAGCAAAGTTAGATAATTGTTTTCTGGTGTTTAATATTGAGACAGTACATCCAAAAGCTTTAAGAAATCCAATGAAAGGTTTTCTTTTAAACATTAATTCATATGGTGTTTTGGAATGTTCTTTGATTATTAATGTTCTGTTTTGTAATGTATTGATTTCTTCATCACAAAAGTATACCCCTATGTGAGCACACCGATGTGTAGTTCCTATGCGAGAATGCACCAAGCATATCTCCTTTATCAATGCTTGCAAGACTTCTTTAGCGCGCTTTAACATTTTCATAGCTGTGCTTTATCAGGTAACAGGGTAATTGTTCTTGAATTATTATTCAAGTTCTTTAACGGTTCACATGTGACTTCGTCATTGTTCTTTAGCCTTTAACTGTCATGATATATATAATATATCTACATACGTACTTTAATTCATTATTAACGTACGTTTAACTGGGTAACATAACACGTAATAGTCCAAGGTTTTCAAGCGGGAACATCCACCTTCACACGAGAACACATCCTTCAAGAGACAACTCAACCTTCGCACGAGAACTCAATGTTCGCGCAAGAACTCCTTTTTTGAGCGAGAACTCACCGTTCATGTGAGAACATCATCATTCACGCGAGTACATTTGAAAAGTAAATGTTAGCCACGAAAACTACATTTCGCACGAGAATTCGCTTCCCAGGCGATAACTTTTTTTTCTGTACACAACTTAATCCACAAGTTATCGCTCCTTTAACCACTTGAACACCCAAAACATGCAATAACAGTTACAAACATCATTCTTTTACAAAACATTCGTTTAGGTATGCATATTAGCCCCAAAACATGATAAAACACATAAAAGAGGGGACTAGAACTCACCTTACGATATCTTTGCACACGAACTACACAAAACCGAGAGTGTTTCGAGCAGAAGCTACATAATCATTGTGCAATATCAATACATATGATTCACACATGCTTAACTACATCAAATATCAACGAATACATACCTTAGACATCCCCTAGCACCAACTTCTCTTTTCACAAGCACAACAGCAGGACTTTTTACATAAAGTAAAGAAGATTGGGTGCATGATCCTATCTATAGTGTCTCTCCCTCTCCTCAGAGCTGTTCTCACGTGAGAACTTCTGTTCGCTCGAAAATTGCCTCCACGCGAGAACTTTATCACTCGCGCGAGAACTCTCTCTCTCGCGCCAGAACTTCGCCTTCGGGGCGTTACAAGTTCACCCCCTTATTTGTGTTTCATCCCCGAAACCAGTCATTCCTCAAACAACTAAGGATAATGCTGCCTCATCTTATCTTTGGATTCCCAAGTGGACTCTGACCCCTTTCTATGCTTCCACTGTACTCGGACGAGTGGAACTACTTTATTCCTCAGTCGTTTCTCCTTTCTGTCTATTATTGCTATGGGTTGTTCCACATAGTTTAGTCTTTCATCAATCTCCACATCTTCTAGTGGAACATGAGTGTCTTCATCTGCTAGACACTTACGCAAATATGATATGTGGAAGGTGGGATGTATTCCACTCAATGCATCTAGTAGTTCCAGCCTATACGCCACTTCCCCCACACGGGCTACTATCTTGAAAGACCCAATAAATCAAGGGCTCAACTTTCTTCTCTTTCAGAATCGAATGATTCCTCTCCAAGGTGACACCTTTAGCATAACTCTATCACCGATGTTAAACTTAATCGGTCTTCGACGTTTGTTGGCATAGGATTTCTGTCTATCTTTATCGGCTTTCATGTAAGCTTTAATCCTGCCCAACTTCTCATTGGCCATCTCGGATGACCTCAATACTCCCTAACTCCTTCTGACCGATCTCTCCCCAGCATATCGGGGTCCTACACATCCGGCCATACAACATCTCATATGGGGGCATACCAATACTGGCATGGTGGCTGTTACTGTATGAGAACTCTGCCAACGGTAAATGACTATCCCAGCTCCTGCCAAAGTCTATGATGCATGCCCGAAGCATGTCCTCAAAGGTCTGGATAGTCTTTTCGGATTGGCCATACGTCTGTGGGTGGTGTGTTGTACTGATGTGCAATCTAGTTCCCATCGCATCATTGAACTTCTTCCAAAATTTGGATGTAAACCACATATCTCTATTGGAGACAATTGACACTGGCACACCATGACGGGCAACTATCTCATTGATGAACACTTCGGTAAGCCACTACGAGTTATATGTCTCTTGGATGGGTAGAAAGTGAGAACTCTTTGTCATTTTGTCCATTATGACCCATATGGCATCATAACCTTTAGCTGTACAAGGTAGCTTCATTATGAAATCCATAGTAATATGCTCCCACTTCCATTCGGGAATTTCCAAGGGTTGGATTTTCCCGTATGGCTTCTGATGCTCAGCCTTAACCTGGAGACAGGTCAACCACCTTTCTACATACCTTGCTACGTCGGCGTTCATTCCCAGCCACCAGTAATTCTTCTTTAGATCATGGTACATCTTGTTGGTTCCCGGGTGAATGGAGTAGCGAGTCTTATGGGCTTCATCTAATACTTTCTCTCGCAAACCTCCATGTCTAGGAATCCACATGCGCCCAAACCTAGTTTTGACACCATTGGCGTTTTCTTCCAGGTTCGCGTTCTACCCCTTCATCCTTTCTTCATTAACATGCTCAGGCTTTAGAGCTCCTTTCTGAACTTCGTAGATTTGCCTTATCATATCAGGAGTCACAATCAACTCGTAAGATCTCACCCGAATTGGTTCCCGGTCCTCCTTCCAGCTTAGGGCATTAGCTACCACGTTAGCCTTACCCGAGTGATAATGAATCTCAAAGTCCTAATCCTTTATGAACTCCAACCATCGTCTCTGCCTCATATTATGATCCTTTTGCTCGAAGAAATACTTTAAGCTTTTGTGGTTTGTGAAAATCGTACATTTGACACCATATAGGTAGTGTCTCCATATCTTTAACGCGAATACCATAGCAGCCATCTCCAGATCGTGGGTAGTGTAGTTCACCTCGTGAACCTTTAACTATCGAGATGCATACGCTATGACCTTACCTCGCTGCATTAGCAAGCACCCTAACCCTTGATAAGAAGCATCAGAATAGACAACGAAATCTTCATTCCCTTCTGGTAGCGTTAACACTGGAGCTTGTGACAATCTTCTCTTTAATTCCACAAACGCATTCTCGTGACTGTCACCACATACAAACTTCACATCCTTCCTCGTCAACTTGGTTAGCGGTGAGGCAATCTTGGAAAAATCCCGGATGAATCTCCTGTAATAACCCACCAATCCAAGGAAGCTTCAGATTTCAGATGGCATTTTAGGTGAATTCCACTTCATCACTACCTCCACCTTAGCAGAATCAACCATGATTCCCTCTGGGTTAATCACATGACCCAGAAACTGTACCTCGCTTAACAAAAATGTGCATTTGGAGAATTTCTCATACAACTTCTCCCTTCTTAGAGTTTCTAGCACCTCGCGGAGGTGACAGGCGTGGTCTCCCTCATTCTTCGAGTAAATCAGGATATCGTCTATGAACATTATCACTGGTTTGTCGAGCATCGATCAACAAACCCTATTCATCAAGTCCATGAATACTGCAGGAGCATTGGTTATACCAAAAGACATCACGAGAAATTCATAATGCCCATATCACGTTCGAAACGTAGTCTTTGGGATATCCTGTTCCTTAACCTTTAGCTGGTGATAACCCGACCGAAGATCGATCCTCGAGAACCAACTCGCACCTTGCAACTGGTCAAATAGATCATCTATCCAAGGCAACAGGTATCTATTCTTCACCGTGAGCTTATTCAGCTCCCTGTAGTCTATACACATTCGCATGCTACCATCCTTCTTCTTCACGAACAACACCGGAGCACCCAAAGGAGAAATGCTTGATCTGATAAATCCTTTATCGAGAAGGTCCTATAGTTGGGCTAACAACTCATTCAACTCTAACAGAGCCAGACGATACAGCACTTTAGCGACGGGCTGAGCTCATGGCACAAGATCGATCTAAAACTCTATCTCCCGATCAGGTGGTACCTCTGTCAAGTCATTAGGGAACACATCCGGGAAGGCACACACCACGGGCACATCTGTCAACTTTACAGTTTTAGTTTTAGCATCTTTAACGTATGCCAAGAATGCTCTGCACCCTCATCTCATAAATTTCTCTACCTTTATCAAAGAAATCATCTTCATAACTTCGCAGATCTTGTCGCCGTAAATCGTGACTAAGCTACCGGCGGGTGCTTTCATCTGAATCATCTTCCTCTGACAAAATATGTTAGCCTCGTAGGCGGCTAACTAGTCCATACCCAACACGACGTCAAATCCACCTAGGGTCATAACAAAAAACCTAGTGGGGAACCAGTGACCTTCTAATTCTATGCTACAATCCTCTAAGGCCTCAGTTATCTTAGTAGTCTTTCCGACGGCAGTTTCTACCTCAAACACATGATCTATTTCTTTGGCCTTAGCATTCATCACATCACAGAAGGTAGCAGCTATAAAACTCTTACTTGCACCAAAATTAAAAAGAATAGAAGCAAGTATGTTGTTAACCAGAAACATACCTAACACAACATCAAGTTCTGCTCTGGCCTCCTCTCTGGTCATCATGAAAGCCCTAGCTTTGTCCCTTGGCTTGTCACCAGCTCTCTTTTCCTTTTCAGCCTCCTTTCCCTTAGTCGAGTCAACCACTTTCGCCTCTTTACACTCTCGACTGTAGTGTCTCAACTTGCCATAGTTGTAGCACTTTACCAGATTAGGGCAATCCTTGGAGAAATGCCCCGTCTTTCCACATCTGAAATACAGACTCGAACCGAGCATGCATTCGCCAGCATGCTTTCTCCCATATTTCCGGCAATCACCGGACGATTCCACCTTCATCTTTTTGGCTTGAGCAGCAGACCTCTCATTTCTATCTCGCTTCACATTTCCCGACCAACTCTTCTTCTTTGCCCCCTCAACGAGCTCATCAGTCACCACTTCATCATGCACTATCCCACTCTAGTCCATCAAAGACTCAAAGGTCTTCGGCCCACTTGCCTTCACATACGCCCTAACCTTTGAAGGCAAACTCTACACATAACACTTCATCCTCCTCTCCTCAGTACTCTCTAGGTGAGGCACCAACCTGGCCATCTCGTTGAAGCAAGATGTGTACTACCTGTGGGTCATACTTCCAGCTTTAAAACCCAAAAATTCCCTTTCCACCCTTTCGATCTCATTCTGATGGCAGTACTTCCTCATTACCATCTCCTTCAGGTCATCCCACTTCAAGTTCTTAAACTCACGAGGGTCTTTAGTCTGCTTGATGGTGTTCCACCAATGAATAGCTTCTTCAACAAATGAGTGAGCTGCAAACTTTACAGCCTGGTCAGCTCTACATTAACTGATCTCAATCACTGCTTCCATCTCAGACACCCACTGGAGAATGACAATAATACCACCCTTGCCATCCAGGGATGGAGGATTGCACCCCTTGAAGATGCGATACGAACACCCTTTGGCTAAATTCCCATCAGTTTCATCCCCCTCATCCTTCCCATCCTTCCCCGAGTCTTCCCTGGTACCTTCACTATCTTTCTTGCTAGCTTTGTTCCTTGCCTCCAACATCCATTCCTTGGTTACCTCCTTAATGGCCTCAGTCATGATCAAAGGCATGATGTCCTGAAGGATCTTGTTGACCTATTTGGTGATAGCCTCCCTAACAACAGGCTCCAAGGTAATCCTCTCTTCAGAATGATGAGAGTTTTCCTCGCTAGCAGTGTGAACAAAGTCCACAGGCACCTCCTCCTTTGTCTGACCATGGTTTCTTGTGACTGGTGGTCTACCCATACCACCACGAGCACCTCCTCGGGTAGCTTTTCTTCCAGCCATAGCTTGCGATAAGATACAAAAGGCTAACATTATCATTCTAGGCAATAGTTTAGATCTTGTTAAGGAAGGTAACTTTCTAATGACAGTGGCCAGTTGTAATTAACTACATACTTTACTCTTCATGTCCTAAACGTTTCCTATCCTGAGTCACATCAGCTCTCAATCTCACTAATAGCACTATAACCTCAAGGAAACTCTAACAGTCATAACCTTCCTAGCATGGAGCTACTGGCACTGGCATTCCTTAATCGATCCCATTCTCAGATCGAGTCTAGACATCGGAGTGTCTAAATCTCTCAAACTATGGCTTTGATACCAACTTGTAAGGCCCCATCCGGGAAACCCCACAGTTGGATTTGGACATCAGAAACACAAGTTCTCGAACATCAAATTTCATGAATATACGTAGCGGAATGTACAAAAAATTTCTATCGTTTAACATTTACATAAAAAGATCACTTTAGCTATCTAACAAATGCTCTATGCCGGGATGCCAGTCTCGAACATGTACCAGATAGCTCTCTCCCATCCATGCCAAGCTCACCCCCAAAAAGTATAGCATACCTGTCAATCTAATATGAATATAAAAGTCAACGACGCTGAGTGAGCTCTAGGTTTACTTTAACAAAACTGTATCATACATTAACATCATAAAAACTTTAACCTTGCATATCATCAACATCGTCCTCGAACTCGTTCGATGACTAAACTTTGGCATTAGCTTACCCTCTATCGATTTCTTTATCGTTACATTACCCTCACATTATCAATTACTTTAGCATCGCATGACCCATACTTTATCTTTTTACTTTAGCTTTAATTGTTTACTTTATCTTTTGAACTTACCATGAAGCTTAGTTACTTTACTAGGTGAGAACACAACCAATGTCATTTCTCCTTTAGCTGCACTGGCATACCCAAAGTATACCCTAATGTGAGCACACCGATGTGTAGCTCCTATGCGAGAATGCATGAATGCAATTCTCCTTTAACGGCACGGGCATACCCAAAATATACCCCTATGTGAGCACACCGATGTGTAGCTCCTATGCGATAATGCACGAATACAATTCTCCTTTAAGGGCACGTGCATACCCAAAGTATACCCCTATGTGAGCACACTGATGTGTAGCTCCTATGCGAGAATGCATGAATACAATTCTTCTTTAACGGCATGGGCATACCCAAAGTATACCCCTATGTGAGCACATTGATGTGTAGCTCCTATGCGAGAGTGCACCAAGCATATCTCCTTTATCAGTGCTTGCAAGATTTCTTTAGCACACTTTAACGTTTTCACAGCTGTTCTTTATCGGGTAACAGGGTAACTGTTCTTGAATTATTATTCAAGTTCTTTAACATTTCACATGTGACTTTATCATCATTCTTCAGCCTTTAACTATCATGATATATATAATATATCTACATGCGTACTTTAATTCATTATTAATGCACGTTTAACGGGGTAACATAACACGTAACAGTCCAAGGTTTTCACGCAAGAACATCCACCTTCTCGCGAGAACTCATCCTTCATGAGACAACTCAACCTTTGCATGAGAACTCAATCTTCATGAGAGAACTCCTTTTTCACGGGAGAACTCACCGTTCATGCGAGAACATCATCATTTGCGCGAGTACTTTTGAAAAGTAACTGTTGGCCGTGAAAACTACATTTCGCGCGAGAACTCGCTTCCCATGCGATAACTTTTTTTGTTGTACATAACTTTATCCACAAGTTATCGCTCCTTTAACCTCTTTAACACCCAAAACAAAAACATCATTCTTTTACAAAACATTCGTTTAGGTATGCATATTAGCCCCAAAACATGATAAAACACGTAAAAGAGGGGACTAGAACTCACCTTACGATATCTTTGCACATGAACAACATAAAACCAAGAGTGTTTTGAGTAGAAGCTACATAATCATTGTGCAATATCATTACATATAGTTCATACATGCTTAACTACATCAAATATCGATGAATACATACCTTAGACACCACCTAGCACCAACTTCTCTTTCCACAAGCACAACAGCAGGACATTTCACATGAAGTAAAAACGATTAGGTGCATTGGCCTATCTATAGTGTCTCTCTCTTCTCGCAGCTGTTCTCGTGCGAGAACTTCTATTCGCATGAAAACTGCCTTCACGCGAGAACTTTATCACTCGAGCGAGAACTCTTTCTCTCACGCGAGAACTTCGCCTTCAATTGAAAATTCGGGGTGTTACATTGCTACATTGAATTGATGACTAATTTCTTTCTCTGCACAAAAAGAAGAAATAGAGTCATTTTTAAATTCAGTACCATTATCACTTCTTAAAGATTTAACTTTAAGATCTAATTGATTCTCAATTTTAGTGATAAAGGATTTGATGATTTCTGATGTTTCCGACTTGTGTAAAAGAAAGAAAACCCATATGAATCTTGAGTAATCATCTACTATTACAAGACAGTATTGCTTCTTTCCTATGCTTAGGATGTTTGTTGGGCTAAAAAGGTCCATGTGAAGCAAATTGAGTGGTGTGTTGTTAGAGTTTACCAATTTTGACTTATGGGACACTCTGTTTTGTTTGCCTTTCAGACATGCAGTGCAGTGGTCTGTATAGAAGAATTCTTTTTATGGTAAACCTATTACTAAGTCACCTTTTACAAGTTGATTCATTCTGTTCTAATTTGAGTGTCCCAAACGTCTGTGCCATAATTGGGAAACATCTTCTGATGCTTTTGATAGTAAACATATTTCAGGGTTGATGCTGAAACAGTGTTCATATAAATAATGTATGTGTTGTTATGACGGGATGTTTTTAAAAGGATATAATCTTTAGGTAGCAGTTGTTGGAGTCATATAAGGTGGCATATCCTTTATCATAGATTTGGGAGATGCTGAGAAGATTGAACTGGAGGTTAGAGCAGTAGTTGACATTTTCAAAGCTGATCAACCCATTTGATACTGTTCCTTCACTAGTTATCTTTCCACCTGTCTTATCTCCTCCAAAGGCTACATTTCCTCCATGTTTGCTTTTAAAATCCCGAAGGAGGGAACAATTGCCAGTCATGTGTCGGGAACATCCACTGTTAATATACCAAATGTTGTCAGACCTTCTTTGATGTCCTTACAAAAGCAAAGATATTAGTTTGATGGAGCAACCCAAGCCAAGATGGTCTTGGGTTTTCCGTCTTTTCCCATAACACGTATTTTTTCTAAAGTGGCATTGTCTGATGGTTTAGAAATTCTAGTAACACTAGATTTCCTCTTATTGTTTTTAGCTCTGCCAGAAGAAGACCTTTGAGCTCATCTCCTTTGAATGCTAATGTCTGTTTGTTGTCTGCTTTGAGACTTATGTCTCCTGTTGATTGTTTAAAATTGTCATAAAAAGTTTTATCATTATTTAAAACAACTTTTTGATGAGGAGTTTGTTGTGGTGCTCCTTCTTTGTTCTTTTTAGGAAAAACTTTTTGTTTCTCCGTTGATTCCTCAACTTGAGACTATTTGTTTTGATTCTTGTTTTTCTTATTGAAAAAGCAGTTACCAGTGTTGTGGTTGTTTCTTTCACAAATTGAACAATAATTGTGAAAATGGCATGATTTAGTGCTGTGATTGTTCATGTTACAGTACTTGCAATATTTGGGAGAGGCAGTGGATTTGATCACACCATTCGCAATATGGTAGATTTGCATGGCCATATTTGTTTATAACTTTTGATTTTAAATTTGATTTTAACGCTATGTCAAAAGTTACAGTTGTTTGGCTTTGTTGAATGGGAGCTTTGCCTTTCCCTTTGTTTGTTTGATTAGGAGAGGCAGTGGAAGATTCAACTTTTCTTCCACCTGAGCAGATGTCAAAACCTTTTATGTGCTTTGTTTGTTTGATTGGTGTATCAGACACACATGAAACTTTTGTAGTTTCAGTAATTGGTTGATCTGACTCATCAAACAAAAGATCAACATCATCTTCATCAGTTGTTTGTTCATAAAACTTATTATTTTCTCCTTGATAAAAATTTGTTGATTTGATTTGTGGAGATGCTTGGCTTTTAACAAATTTTATCAAAGGTGTTTTTGATATTAATGATGATTTTGATGATGATGATGATTCTTTTGTATCATCAGTCCGGTCATGTGGGTCAAGAGACTCACCCTGTTTTTTTGTCATGGAGTAAGGTAAAGGAATATAATTGTCATTATAAGGTGGGTTGACCTTATTATATCCTAAACCTGTAGGGTCTTTAAATGCCCTTTGCTAAGCAAGAAGTTCTTTAAACTTCTTGTTGCTCACCTGAAACTTCTAAAGTTTCATTTCAGTTTTAGCATGTAGTGTTTTTTACAGAGTCAATGGTTCAGAGTGTTAGAGCTCTTAAAAGATTAATGTTTTGTCTTTTGCGTTTTGTCATAGTATAAGGACTTATTTTGTAAATATATGTTCTTTGTTTTTCTTTGATAGTATAAATAGGATATTTTATGTATTGTGTAGGTAGACCGAGAGACCGAGAGAATGAAACAGTTAGAATAGATTGACCAACTGTAACTCACTCTTACACTTGTATCCTAAGCTTTTGCTATCAATGAAATCTATGAATATTTGAAGTAATTGCTTGTGTTTAATTACTTTGTGTATGAATTGATCATTGCATTATGATATTATCACAGATTGAAGCATTTTGAACCTATCAAATGGTATCAGAGCTTTTGGTTCAGTGATCAGAGCTTATTGGCATTATTGAGCTCTTTGAATCACTTGAAATCTGTGTTGATTGCAATTTTACCGATTAATTGTTAATTTCTATTGTGTTTCATCCATAGAAACATGATTTGAATCACAATTTGGTGTTTAAATTGTTCAGATCTGAGTATTGATCAGATTTGTGTTCGACCTGTGTTCATCATTTTCGGACTGAAATTCATTTAGAAAATAGATTTGTTGTTGTTTTTTGATCAAAAAGTTGATTGAAGATTGTTAATCGATCTATTTACTACCTAATTGGAAGTTTTTTTGATCAATTGAACAAGTTTTGAAGAATTTCATAAGATCTAAGTTTGTTGAAGATGATGAATTTGGCGCTTGAGTTGTGAAAAACTGCTGAAAATTACTAAGTGATTAGACGCATTGCAACTGTTTAGGCGTTTCATCACTATTAGGGAATTTTCAGAACAGGCATTTTGCGACTATTGGGATGCATTGAGATTGTTTGGTCGCTTTGATACTTTGTAGAAACTTAGCAATTCTAGACGCTTGAGAACTATTTGGGCATTTTCACCTCAGGCATTTCTATACTGTGTGTGCGTTTGAGAACTGTTCAGATGTTTCATCAGTTGGGCGTTTCAGAATTCATCTAAGGCATTCCCTTAGACGCTTCTTGTTCAAAGCTAGGCGTTTCAGAAGTTTCAGGCGCATCAGCATTCAGACTTATCTATAAACATTTTGAATTTTTTTCAAAAACTAAAAGTCCAAAAAATATTTTCATATCATAGTTTCTTTTTAAAATTTTAAAAACAACAAAAACAAGTCATTTTCATTAATTCAAAAATAAAAAATGGTTAAGTCTGAAGATTCTTAGAACAGGGTTCCCAAGCTCAAAAATAGAGCTGATTTCAAAAATTGGTCTCTCAGATTGAAGCATTATCTAAACTCCATTGACACTGATTTGTGGAAGTCAATAGAGAAAGGACCATATATCCCAATTACATCCGATGGTCCTGATAGAGGGTTTGTTTATAAAAAAGACTCTCCAGAACCTTATCTAGAGGATGGTCTACAAGGTGATGACTTAAGGAAGGTTAAGAATGACATCAAAGCTTATTCATTGATATGCAAGGGGTTACCATTGGAAGTCTTGACTAGACTTGAAAGTTATCAAACTGGTTACACCATGTACAGAGCTTTGAAGATCATTTGAGAAGGTGGTAAAGAGAAATAAGATCTCAAAAAGCAGAAACTCAAGAGGCAATTAGAGTTGTTTGAGCATCTTTCTGGTGAAACAATCAATCAAATGATGAACAGATTCGTGCAATTAACTACTGAAATGTCAACTGCTGGTATCAAAAATGATCTCAAAGATCTAAATTATAGACTTCTGAATGCTCTTCTATCTTCATGGAAATAGTCGGTCACTATGTTGAAGCATACAGAAAAGTTTCCGATGGATCTGGATCATTTGATTGCCAAAATTGAATCAGTTGAAATTGATGAGAGCTCTAGAAACAATAATAGAGCTGCATCAATGTCTCAGTGTAAGTATGTTGCTTCTCCAGCTAACACAGTAGAGAATGATTTTCTGGTAAAAGATGATAATTCTCCAGAAGACGAGGGTGATTTGTTCGTTGGAGCTGGTTTCTTCACAGATTCTTCTTACACATGTGCTCCTATTTATACAACTCAACCTCAGTCTCCTCCTAAAACTCAAATTGAGGCTCCATCATCTAACTCTGTTAAAACTAGCAAAGTTAAAGATGTTATTAATATCCTGTTACAGGGTGATGAGTCAAAATCTGCTTTTACTTATTTCATGGCAAGTTTTCATGCTTATCAAGGTAGTCATCTAACCTAGTTATATCTTGTTTTGTAGGATTTGTTTGAGATGGATCTTGATGCTGTGGAAGAGATGGACTTGAATTGGCAGATGGTAATGATTGCTTATAGAACACAGAAACACTCATATGTTAATAGGAATTACAAGCCAATTGCGAACAAAACTGTTGGCTTTGATAAATCAAAATCAAGGTGTTTCAACTGCAATAGTTATGGTCATTTCTCAAGGGAATGTAAAGCTCCTAGAAATCAAGGTGTAAATGGTCAAGCAGGTTCTAGCAGTCAAAAATACCAACAGCAGTCATAGAAAACCTTTCAAAAGCCTTATCAAAGTCTTCCCATGCCAGAACTTAAAGATGAATCAAAATCATCAGAAGAACCAAATTAAGCTCTTGTTGTTTGCATCAAAGATGGCTATGACTGGAGTGCTTATGCTGAACATTTCACAGCTGATCTAACATCTAGTTTAGCTCTTGTTGTTGAAGTTCAAAATGAAGACCGGTCTGAAGAAAACGATCCTAAGGTAGATGGTGATTCTGAAAATGATGATGAAGATTATGATTGGAGTGACAAATCTGACGCAAAAGAGGATTCAGAAGAAATTGCACTCATGGCTCAGTCTGAACAACCAAAGGTTGAGCATCCGTCATCTGACTCTAAGACTCCATCTTCAAGTTATCTTGAAATTCCTGTTGACTCTAAGACTCCATTACAGAACATATTCATTTAAAATTTGTGACAAACTTAAATAAGAAGAAGTAATGCACAACAAACTGAAAAATGATCACAAAGTCTCTGATGGAAAGATCATATCTCTATAAACCTCATGGAATAAAACTCTACAAGAACTTGAACTTGTTAAAAAACAACTTGAGGAGATGACTAAAAATTTAGAAGAAGAAAAAATAGCTTATGTTGCAACACAGGTAGATCTAGCTAAAGTTAAAAGTTCTAAAATAATTGTAGAACAGTTGGTAAGTGAGAGAAAAGATAAAAACAAAACAAGTCTAGGTTTTACACATGAGCCCATGCCTGAATCTATCACAAACACTTTAATAGAAAACTTTAATACACATGATCACTCACCTGAAAACAAAGCTAAGCTCCAAGACTTTCAAAATAAGAAAAAGAATTTTGAATGTGATGAAGAGAAAACAAATGTTGAGATATTTGAGGAACAAGATTCAGAAAAGATTAAAAATGGTCATCCAGTGAAAGTTACATCTTACGAACCACGACCAAAGAATAAGAAAATGTTTGTTCCCAAAGAGTATGTTGTTGAAGAACTAATTGTAAAGAATGATAAACAAAACTCAAAGAATAAAGAGAAAGTAAAACAAGATGACGTAACATCTGAAGATTCGTTTTCTTATGGATTAAACAATCCAGACTTCATCAAATGGCGGAAAGAAAAAAAAGTTAAAGAAAATGCAAAAGAGTCTTCTACTGAAGATGGTCAATCACAAAGCAAGCAAAGTTCATCAAGATCAAGAAACCAGAGAAGGAGGAAAAATGCTAAAGCTAAATTCTCTCAGAATAATAATCAAAACAATCAAAATAAAAGAACAAATCAATCTAATCAGTTTAAACCAGTGAAGTTTGTGTCTGCGGGTACTTTTGATATGAACACAATTCCTGAAATCACATCAAACACAAAGAGAAAATCTAACTCTGATCTGAAAATAGGTTCAGTTCCAAAGTCTTCCGTTGTTAACAAAAGATTTGTATCTAAGATGTCTAGGAATGGTGTTAATGAACAAAAGTCAAAACCCAAATTTCAAAAGAACAAACTCTCAAATAAAAAAGAACAGATTAACTTTGTAACTCCTAAATCAAAAAAGGATCAAATGTGGCTTCCACATCAAAGGTTAATCAATAGTCGTTTAAATTTCAACAAAGGTACTGTGATAAATATGATATGTACAATCATAAGACTAATGAATGTTTCTTTAATAGGTACTGTCACATTTGTTATATGAAAAGCCATTCAACAGCTGATTGTTATTTTAACAAGTATTTTACCATTTGTGATGAAAGAACTCACAAAACTGAGAATTGCTACTTTCGAAGGAACTCACCAAGGAATGGATATGTAAATCCACAATTTCAAAGAAATGAAAGTATTGGTTTTCAAAGACTGACAAAACAAACTTCCTTAGGCTTGAGATCTTTTCAAAGGATTGATTCTGATTATGATGATTTTTATGCTGTGAAATCAAAGAACTATAATCAAGGAAAATTCATTCCTTGATCTGTGAGAATGAATAATGGAAAGTTCGGTAATCAAAATTTTTCTAAAAATGTTTCTTCTGATAGTTTTAATTATCTTGATGATGATCTTGAAAAACGTTACCATGCTTTACAAACTATGCAAATCAAAGATAATCAAAAACTTGTTAGAAACAGAATTGGTAAATTTACATAGCAAAAGAAGTCTGATTTGAATAAGCTTCATTTGAAATAGTTTACCATTGTTAATAAATTTGGCAAGCCCAAGACCATATCGGCTTGGGTTGATAACTCAATTTAAATATCTTTGAAATGCAGGTACGCCCAAGAAGACCAATTAACACATGGTATGTTGATAGTGGGTGTAGCTGGCATATGACAGGCAACCATGCCTTACTTCAAGATTTTAAGTTAAAGGATGGTACTCATGTTGCATTCGGAGGTGATGCAGGTGGTAAAATAACAGGAGAAGGAACAGTGTCCAATGGGATTATTAGCTTTGATAAAGTCAACTATTGTTCATAGTTGAACTTTAAGCTTTTAAGTGTTTCCTAAATTTGTGACAAATCTTACTCCGTTCTATTTGATGATTCTTTTTGTTATATTTTGAAGTCAAGTTTTTAGATAACCAAAGAATCGGTAGTTGTTAAAACTGTTTGTGATCGAGATGTATACAAGTTAGATATGTCTCAAGTAGATCCATCTACAGAAACAATATGCCTAATTGCTCAAGCATCAAATGTTGAAAGCCATTTATGGTATAGACGTCTCGGGCATTCCAATTTCAAGAACATGAACAAGCTTGTAGCAGGAAATCATGTAGTAGGTCTTCCAACAAAGAAGTTTGCTACAATAGATTCAAGTGACCAGCTAGGAAAATTTGATGCAAAATTTGATGATGGATTTTTTGTTGGATATTCATCGGTTTCAAAAGCCTTTAGAGTTTATAACTCTAGGACGAATGTCATTCTTGAAACATTTAATGTTAAATTTCTTGAAAACTCTTTTCCATCAGTTGCAAATGGTCCATCTTGGTTGTTTGATTTAGATTCTTTGTCAAACTTTTTTAATCCTAACTTGTTTAACTCTCCAGGTGAGAAAAAGAAACAAGGAGGAGATCTTGGATCTTTCAATGATGATTTTGAATTTAATGATATGGATGATTCTAGCCTAGATTACCCATTCTTCTCATTTGTTAATGATCCTCTATTTCGTTCTGAATCTTATGATCAATCTCACTTTCATCAAGCACAAGAACATCCTATTTCTAAAATTGTACAACCTGAGCCCAGAACATCATCTGTTTCTGATGATGTAGTTGTTACCAATAATCTTGATTACTTTATCAAGTCACCGACTCAAGTTCCTAATTTCAATCCACATACTTCAAACTTATTGCATCAGCTTTCTAACCTAAACCAATCTAATTTGAATGTTAATGTTCAAGGAAATGAGATTATTACGTCTCGTATTCACAAGAACCATCATACGTCTTAGATTATCAGTCCATTGAATGAGAGAACGATGAGAAGTCATTCAGAACAAGCATATCTCTGCTCATACTCGTGTTTTCTATCTCAAATTGTTCCTAAAAATGTCACCGAAGCGTTAAAGGACAATAGTTGGATTGAGGCAATGCAAGAAAAGTTATTGCAATTCTGCAAATAAGAAGTATGGAAGCTTGTGGATTTACCTCAAGGAGAAAATGCCATTGGTACAAAATGGTTGTTTTGAAACAAATCAGATGATCCGGGAATTGTTGTTCGTAACAAAGCGAGACTCATTGCACAAGGTTACACTCAAGAAGAAGGAATAGATTACGATGAAGTATTTGCTCCAGTTGCAAGACTTGAATCAATTCGTGTCACACCCCCACTTATAGCGGAACACGAGGATGGAACTGACGGGATCTTCATAACACATTGTTAATTAAAAGAGATGCATTAAATGATGTAAGGTCAACGTGTCATGACGTCACCCGACACAAATAGAGACTTGTGTCATGGTTAGTCAATTCCACGACAAAAGAGATGTAAATCCCACAACCCGGAATCAAGTGAACAAACATGAATAACAAAGAAAATCCAAACATGATTGTCAAAGACACCCAAGAAGTTTAAAATGTAATTCCTAGGGTCGTCGCTAAAGCAACATCCCTAGCTACCCTCAATGATTGTTAGCCCGATCGTAGATTGATCTTAAATAAGTAAGAAGCTCCCTGTAATTGGTCGAATAGATCATCGATTCTAGGGAGAGGATATCGATTCTTCCCGGTCAACTTATTCGGCTCTCGATAATCAATGCACATTCGGAACGATCCATCTTTCTTCTTAACAAATAATATTGGTGCTCCTCATGGTGAATGGCTGGGTCGGATAAAACCCTTATCCAATAACTCCTGTAATTGGTTCGATAGTTCCTGCATTTCTGATGATGCTAATCGATATGGTGTCTTTACTACGGGTGTTGCTCCCGGAATTCCACCTGTCGAGGAGGAGGCAAACCGGACAAGTCGTCAGGAAATACTTCTGGAAAGTCTCGCACCACCGGAATATCCTCCAGTTTCCCTTCCTCTACTTTCTTTTCCACAGCATGCGTTAAAAACGCGTAGCATCGCCTCTGCAGGCATCGACGAGTCTTCATACAGGAGATAAGCTTTAGGTTCCTTCCTGGTTGTTCTCCTTGTATCCTGAGCACATCACCGCTAGACATTGGGATTCGCACCACCTTCTCTCGGCAGACAATCTCAGCTCCACATTTCGATAACCAATCCATCCCCACTACTACGTCGAAACTTCCCAATTCAAAAGGTATCAAGTCTATATTAAAGGCGTGGTCCTCTAAAGTTATCGTGCATCCTCTAATTATCTCACTAGCCTTGACAAACTTACCATTTGCTATTTCTACCTAATAACTAGTCTCTAGGCAACTAGGGTTCAAACCAAGTAGAGGTGCAAATTCAAAGGAAACAAAGCTATTATCTGCCCCGGTGTCAAATAATACGGATGCGAAATGATTATTGAGAAGGTACGTACCTGTAACAACATTCAGATCCTGATGAGCGTCGTTTGCTCCAATCATGAATGCACGGCCTCGGGCAGTATTCTCTTGATTCGCCTGACCTTGATTGCCAGCTATCACCATCACCTGATTTTAATTATTCCCTTGTTGACCCGGTGCCCGATTCAGTCTAGGGCACATATTTCGGTAATGATCAGGGCTTCCACACTATAGCAAACCCTGGCATTTCCCGTCGGATTAACTGCATTGATTGGCGTAACTAAGTTAGGTGCCACCCTACAATCCCTTGCAACATGTCCTGGGCGCCTGTAGTTCATGCACACCCGGCATGATGCTGCTCGTGGATGATTGAATTGTGTAAACCTTGATATGATTGAAGCTTACGTATTATCTGTTGTTGATTAGAAAATGCCGCCCAGAAGAATTACCCACAGTAACGGTCATGGTAGTGCTGCCCCGAGAGGCAGAGGTTGAGATAGAGGTGCTGGTGGTAGGGGTGGAGCAGCTGGAGGAGGAAACAAAGGTGGTCCAGCTGGTAACAATCAAGGAGGAAACAAGTGAGTGATTACATCATGAACCATGACAATGGGGGTGGCAACAATGGTAATGGAAATAATGGTGGGAATGGTGGTGATGAAGAGAACAGCGAGAATGGATATGAAGGCGAGAATGGCAACAGCAATGAAAAAGGAGGTGGACTGGGTAACAAGAATGGTAATGGTGACATGAATGGCAATGGTGGTGGTTCGGGCAACAGCAATGGGAATGGACCAAACAATGGTAATGCTAACGGAGGTGGAAATGGGAATGGATATGGTGATGGAGGCAGAAGGAGAGGGTGTACTTATAAGGAATTTGTGGCCTGTAAACAAAAGGAATTTGATGGAAAAGGTGGAACAATAGCTTTGACGAGATGGCTTGAAAAGATGGAAGCAGTGATCAGCATTAGTGAGTGCTTGGATAGCCAAAAGATCAAGTATGCTACATGTTCACTGCAAGGAAAGGCATTGACATGGTGGAATACTCAAGTTCAAGCAAGAGGTAGGGAGGCAGCGATGCAGATGACTTGGGACAAATTTAAGGCTTTGATCACCAAAGAGTATTGCTCTAATAATAAAATGTAGAAGTTGGAGCAAGAGTTCTGGAATCATGCTATGGTGGGAGCTGGGCACGCGGCATACACGGATCGATTTCATGAACTGGCTAGGCTTGTTCCGCACTTGGTGACCCCAGAGTCGAAGAGGATAGAAAGGTACATCTGGGGATTGGCTCCTCAAATTCGAGCAATGGTAACTGTAGTCGCTCCTCCTACAATCCAAAGTGCGATTCTGAAAGCTGGTACTTTAACTGATGAGATGGTGAGAACTAGAGTATTAGGCAAGGGTGGTGAAAAATGAAGAGATAATGGAGAATCAAGCAAGGGAACCGGGGGTAGGTTTGATAAGAAGGAGAAGGTGACGAGGAAATTTGTGGCGGTGAACCAAGGAAGGAGAGAAAATTTCGGGCCACACCCCAAGAGCAATAAGTGTAATTTTTATCATCTGCAAGCGGCGTCGTGCTGGGTGTGCATGAACTGCAGGCGCCCAGGACATGTTGCAAGGGATTATAGGGTGGCGCCTAACTTGGTTGCGCTGATCAATGCAGTTAATCCGACGGGAAACGCCAGGGTTTGCTATGAGTGTGGAAGCCCTAATCATTATCGGAATGTGTGCCCTAGATTGAATCGGGCACCGGGTCAATAAGGGAATAATCAAAATCAGGTGATGGCGATAGCTGGCAATCAAGGTCAGGTGAATCAAGGGAATGCTGCCCGAGGGCATGCATTCGTGATTGGATCAAATGACGCTTGATAGGATCCGAATGTTGTTATGGGTACGTACCTTCTCAATAATCATTTCGTATTCGTATCATTTGATACCGGGGCAGATAATAGCTTTGTTTGCTCTGAATTTGCAACTCTACTTGGTTTGAACCCTAGTTGCCTATAGACTAGTTATTCGGTAGAAATGGTAAATGGTAAGTTTGTTAAGGCTAGTGAGATAGTTAGAGGTTGCACGATAACTTTAGAGGACCACTCCTTTAATATAGACTTGATACCTTTTGAATTGGGAAATTTTGACGTAGTAGTAGGGATGAATTGCTTATCAAAATGTGGAGCTGAGATTGTCTGCCAAGAAAAGGTGGTGCGAATCCCAATGTATAACGGTGATGTGCTCAGGACACAAGGAGAACGGCCAGGAAGGAACCTAAAGCTTATCTCCTGTATGAAGACTCGTCGATGCCTGCAGAAGCGATGCTATGTGTTTTTAGCGCATGTAGTGGAAAAGAAAGCAGAGGAAGGGAAACTGGAGGATATTCCAGTGGTGCGAGACTTTCCGGAAGTATTTCCTGGCGACTTGTCCGGTTTGCCTCCTCCTCGACAGGTGGAATTCCGTATAGATTTGATTTCGGGAGAAACACCCATAGCAAAGACACCATATCGATTAGCACCATTAGAAATGCAGGAACTATCGAGCCAATTACAGGAATTGTTGGATAAGGGTTTTATCCGACCCAGCCATTCATCATGTGGAGCACCAATATTATTTGTTAAGAAGAAAGATGGATCATTCAGAATGTGCATCGATTATCGAGAGCTGAATAAGTTGACCATGATGAATCAATATCCTCTCCCTAGAATCAATGATCTATTCAACCAATTACAAGGAGCTTCTTACTTCTCTAAGATCGATCTACGATCTGGCTAACAATCATTGAGGGTAGCTAGGGATGCTGCCTTAGCAACGACCCTAGGAATTACATTTTAAACTTATTGGGTGTCTTTGACAATCATGTTTGGATTTTTGTTGTTATTCATGTTTGTTCATTTGCTCCCGGGTTGTGGTATTTACATCTCTTTTGACTGTTTGGCTATGTTTGTCGTGGAATTGACTAACCACGACACAAGTATCCATTTATGTCTGGTGATGTCATGACACGTTGACCTTACATCATTTAATGCATCTCTTTTAATTAACAATGTGTTATGACGATCCCGACCGTTACATCCTCTTGTTTCTGCTATAAGCAGGGGTGTGACAGATTGGTATCAGAGCCATTGGTTATAGAGAATTAGGCGAATCACTTGACCTAGACTATAACCTAGGAACCTTCATGTAGAATGCATACTAGGGTTTTGTATGCATCTGATATTACATGGACGATCCTCTAATTCAGTTTATCTGTTTCTTTACTATTTTACCTATTTCACATGTGGAAAAGTACTTATATTTTTTCCTAACAGGATGTCTTCTGCTGGTCCTTCCGTTCCCTCTGCGTCTCGCGTTGTTCTTTCTGATTCTGAGTTCGAACCCGAGGAGGTTCTCTTGGACCATATGATGCATTCATCATTGGATACTGAGCCCCCGAGGAGCTTATATCAGAGTCATCTGGTGAGGAGAAGTTAGGCAACCCTGTGGTGCTGGGATTGCCTGTTGTTCGAGTTGCACCGACCGTTCTTGCAGCTCTTGAGGTTCTTGTTACACCAATTGATCCTGTCGTCCCAGCTACCCCAGTTGTTCCTGAGGTGCCTGCTATGCCGGCGATTGCGAGGTACACCCCCAAGGCGGGACCGTGGGTACCGGTTACCCTAGAGGGTCGTACCGGTTGAACGGGCGTAGGACCGGTGAGGTTGATGACAGCAAGGAAGAGGGTGTTCTCGGCCAACCGTATTAGGTTCCGGCTGCCTGCAGATGAGGCCAGTCTGTGGGGTGACTACCCTGACCAGCTCCCGAGTCCCTTTAGTTCCTCCAGCAGTGACGACGGCCAGGATTGATGTTACATGAACACTGGTGAACAAATGAAGACTTGAGGAGATTTATTTTTTGTTATTTCGTATTTTGTATTTAGACTCTGTTAGACTATTGGTACTTGCATGCTTTGGGATATTATTCTTAGTATTTGATCCACTGTTTGGGATATTGTGGTTTATGGAAATGAAGCCTTATATTATTATGGAATTGTTTGTGATTTTGTCTTGGGAATTATAAGGTTTGCACAGATATATTAACTGCTCATGGAATTGACTAACCACGACACAAGTCTCCATTTGTTTCGGGTGACGTCATGACATGTTGACCTTACATCATTTATTGCATCTATTTTAATTAACAATGTGTTATGACGATCCCATTCGTTACATTCTCATGTTTTCGCTATAAGCAGGGGTGTGACAATTCGTGTCTTCCCAGCTTATGCATCATTCACGAAATTCAATGTATATCAGATGGACGTTAAAGGTGCTTTCTAGTATGGACCAATCACTGATGTTGTGTATGTCAAGCAACCTGCAGGTTTTGAAGATGCAGAATATCCTCATCGTGTGTACAAGCTTAGTAAAGCATTATATGGTCTTCATCAAGCTCCTAGAATTTGGTATGAAACGTTGTCACAACATTTGATCCAGCATGGATACACGCGAGGGAAAATTGATCCTACTTTGTTTATAAAGAAAGATGCTGATGATCTCTTATGTGTTCAAGTGTATGTTGATGATATTGTTGGACTATTTGAAGATGATACTTACCAAAACCTAAGTGCCAAATCTCATGATGATTACCAAAACAGACACGGTGAAGATATGCTGAAAATATGATCAAAACAAAGAAAATTGACCAAAGTCAAACTTGGTCAACCATGGTCAAAGTCAACAGTCAACATCAACGGTCGTCCCGAATGACGTCAGCACCCGGCAGTCACGCATCAGCAATAGAGAATTTATTAGACTTAGAACTATATTTGTGCTTAAATGTAATATTTTTCTTATTTTTGTAAAGAGTATAAATGACTAAGTGTAGTCATTTATATTCTAACATTAGAACAATCACAAACAATCCATAGCATTCACTAGAGAAATCAAGGTTGAGTGTGTGTGAGAGAAAGTGTGCTTGCAAACTCCCTTGTAATTCTCTTGATATCATACATATGAATGAATGAAATTTATATGAATATATGTTCTTGAATTTGTTCATCATTCATTCATCATCATACATGTTCATCTTGCATATAGATCTTCAAATGAAATCATCAATGGGTTTGTGAGATTCCGCATCACAAATTCGATAAACGACAACAATACGATTGAAATATTCGATCCACCAGCAGAATCAATGGTTTCCACAATTGGTATCAAAGCCTTGGCTCCTTGTTCTTCAATTTTTTCTCAAAAATTTGAACCACAAGTTTGATCTACAAATTGTTGTTGTTTTTGATGAAATCAAGCTACCATTATCTTAGATTTGTTATTTCGTGAAGATCTGCAAGTTTTCACATCAATTGAAGTTCATTTGAGCCATTAATTTAAAGATTTAAGCAAACTTGTTCTTCAAGTCTTCAAATGCTCATGAATGTGAAATTTTGATTTTGTTGTTGTTTGATCAAATTTAAGCTTCTAATAGCTTTAGTTTGTGATAACTAACACATCTACAAAGTTTCATATCAATTGAACATCCACAACTCTTGAATTTGAAGATTTTTGAATATTTTGTATTCTTGATAAAAGTTCACTGTTCTTGAGAAAAATCATCAAAAGTCACGAATCTAATGTTGTTTAGCTGAAATTGATAGTGGTTTTAGCTTAGAAACATCAAATCTAAGGTTCGTTTATCATTTTCAACATCCAAATCATACATTTTTGAACATTGATTCTTATATCTGGGTTTTTGTTCTTCATTGTGTTCTTCATGTGTTCATCATCTAAATCCGAGTTTAGATGATGATTATATGAAATTGATTGTTGTTTTAGCTTAGAATCACTTATCTACAGCTGTTATAAGCTTTGATTTTATCAAATTCCATTAGAAACCGAAGAATCAAAAGTTTGTTCATTCAAGAACATGAAGTTTGACTTTTTCAGAATCAAACTGTTTTGAAATCTGAAAATCAGCCAAATCTTTGATTTGATTCAGATTTTGATACATTTGTTCATCATACAATCATTCAAGATTCATTCTACAATCATACATACAACAAGTTATGAATTTGAAAGTGCAATTTCATTCATAATCAAGTTTACAAAGATTATACAAATTACACTTGTATTTGATTTTTGACCAAGTGTTCATCATACACAGCTGATGTACAAATTCCACAGCTGATGATCTAATTCCACAGCTAACAATCTTCATCATTTTTGCAACCAAGTGTCCACAGTTGATGCATTACATCCACAGCTGATGCACAAGGTCCACAGCTGACAAACATCCAATTTATCTAAGTATTCACAGCTGATGAAGAAGTTCATCCACAGCTGATGTGTTAATACTCACAACTGATGTGATAATATTTTCAACTTACAATTCGGTTCAAAACAGATGAGTAGAAGGCTGTCAAAACTCATTCACCCACCATCAAACATCATACACCACACACAAATCACCAACATCAATCATCATCATCCATAACCACATTCACCCAAATCACAGCTGACCCAATCAATATACAAAAGTTTACATTCATTCCAAATCACAGCAGATCAAGATCAAACACACTTTCATCTCTTCATCATCTTGGTCCATAGAAAACTAAGCTATCCACAGAAAATCTTCACAGCAGACCAAACAAAATTGTCCAAAGTGGATGATTTGAAACCACTGCGGACAACCACACAAAACATTCACAGTGGATAAGCAACTTGAAGTCCACAGCGGACGTGGTGTTACATCATATATAGCGGACACTTGAACAGTCCACAGCGGACCAGTAAATCTTGTCCACAGCGGACGTTCTACCTCTTCACAGCGGACGCAACAAAATGATCCACAGCGGACGAGTTCCGCACACCCAAATCTATCACGCAACAAACTTTGAACTCACAACAGACATTCAACCTTTTGTTCACAGGGGACAATTAGACTCAACACATAGCGCACGACCAAAATTTGGCCACAGCGGACATCTAACCTCAAATCTGTCCATAGCGCATGATTTGAGTCACAGCGGACGAACAAGTCCTGAATTCACAGCGGACACTCACCTGTTCACACAGCGGATGAACTGAGTCTATCCCATTCGATTACTTGACACACAACAGATGATTTGAGGAGGCCCACAGCGGACACTAACCAAAACCGCAGTGGAAGAACATCCTCGAATCAAGCTCATAGCGAACACCAATCCACCGACCGCAACCACACCATCACTATCAACACCATTCGAAGTGTCCATCATTGTCGTGGGTCGATGTCATCACAACACACCAAACCTTGTCGGTCGGAATCCTTGATTAGGGATCACCGGTGTTAAAGTGACCGAGAGATATGAAAGGGAAAGCTGCAAGAGTGGGAGTTTGAGTTTGTGTTTCTGTTAAAGGGTTTGATTTATAAAAGTTTAATTTTGACTTCTAATTTTTGTGTTGACCAGCAAAATATAAATATTTTTTTTAATATTTATATTTTTATTAAAACAAACAATTCAAAGTTTCTTAATTGACAAATTTTTAAATTTTGTCTCTAAAGATATTGATTGTTCAAAGTGTTCAACTTGACTAATTTTAAAACTTGTTTTTGGAAGATTTAAAGAAGTTGAATTATTTTGAATCAATACACAAAATCATTTAATTTTAATTGATAAGATCCAAATTTTATTACTTTCTAATTAAGCTTTATTAATATTAATTAAGCTTAAATAAATTGTAATCGAACAAAGTTAACTCTTTAGTTAGGCCGATCTAATTAAATTGAGTTTCGACGTTCTTTGGATTCAATTAAAGTTTTAAATTTGATTTTTATTCAAACTCAAAACAAATTTTCAAATTATTTTTGTTTTTAAACAAAATAGAAAATTTAACATCATTCACTAACACTCGTGTTTCAAGAAACCGAGCTATCTTTTTTGCTGCAGGTAGAAAAAGGTTTCAAGAATTCAAACAAAGCAAATCAAGCTGCAACCACTCAAACAACAGCAACAAATCAAACAAAAGTTGTAAACAACCAAACATCAGCAACATATCAAACAATAATAACAATTCATTGTTTGACAAGACAAACATTCAGTTGTACATCAGTCACATTGAGAAAGAACTGATGCACTTACATTTATGTGATCTTGCAAACTCAAACAACAATTTGTCTAATGATTTGATAAAATGCAGGTTAGAGATGGAACAATCTCAAAGAAATTATCAAGCACAAATCAAGACATTGAATCAACAAAACATCAGTTTAACTCAAGAGATGAACGAGTTGCAAGACATATTGGTTCAACAACAAATCAAAATTGAAGAGTTAACTATTGAGCTTGCAAAAGCCACAAACATCAACAACACAAACATTCCTTCATTGCCTGAAATTCCTGAAGACAAAAAGATCAATCTATGTTCATCAGCATGCATAGATGAAGTTCATGCATATCGGAAATATTGCAACAATATATCATACATGATAAAGGAGGAAAGAGCTTCACATGCAGAGGAACTACAAACTTCTGCAAATCAAATCAGTTCACTAGAGAAAGAAGTTGATAAATTGCTTAAAGAAAATCACAAGCTGAATGCCGAATCAACTGAATTCTCTGTGTTGTTAACAAACACAAAGGCTGAAATTGAAGCCAAAATATCAGAAGCAAGTACAACCAAAACAATCAATAACTTGCAACATTACATTGAGCATCTAAATCAAGCAATCAATACAGAAAAGTCTACAAATGCAGAATTGAAGATACAACATAAAGCCTTTGAAGATAAAATCAATTCTCTTCTTAAGGATGTAGACAAACTCCTTGGAGAAAGATTTAGTCTTCAAGCTCAAGTTACAAGACTCACTGAGTCTCTAACAAAGACAAAATCAAATCATACATCAATAGAACTTGAACTTGAGAATTTAAAGAATACTGCCAGCAAGTTGGAAGAACTGCTTGATGCACAAAGAGATCAGAAGAAGATTGATGGAATTACATACCGTGTTGTTCCTCCTCCTTACAATGATAACTACACAGAAATGCCAACTTCAATGACAAGTCAAGTCAAAGAAGATTCAAATATGCATGATCATCATCCAACAAACAAACCATCCACTATCACTCAAATCACTTCTCCTAAAACAGCACCAAAGTTGTATCTTAAACCAAAATCACCATAGAATGAAACCTTTCATTCTTGTGATGATCAAGGAGATTCTGCAAGTGATGATAGTGATGAAGAAATCAACCAACCAAACAAACAAACATTGACATGTATTAATCATGTCATTGAAGAAATCATTCCAAAACAAGCACAACCACAGAAATCCAAATTAACAAAGCCTGACAACAAATAAAAGGCTATGGTTCTCTATGAGACATTCAAACCAGCAGGATTTCTTGAACCAGAATTGTCTAAGACTGAACTGAGGACAAAGGTCAAGATGGAGTTAAAGAACAAACAGAAGCCTGAGGTACAAGAAATCAAAGAACAAGTCAAGAGGAAGAAGACACTATCTAAAAGAAAGAAGAAAAGTCAAACCAAGTCTTCTAATCCTGATCCAAACCAACTATCAACCTCAAAGGCTACATTAGAAACTCCAAAACAATAACCAATTCTCTATGAGACATGTAATTCAGATTCACACAACACTTCTGAGTGTAAAAACACTGAGAGTGATACATATATATGTCCTCACAAGAGAAAGCAACAAAAACAAACAAAACAAAAGGCTGTGAAGTTCCAAGAAAATACAACATCATCATTCAAGCCTAAGGAAAGAAGATCCCGACCTACTCCTTACTGCTTAAATTGTGACATGGAGAATTATACCACTTCAGAGTGTTCATACAATAACTCTCCAATATCATAACACAAAAGAGGTCAAAGATCTTATCATCAATCAGAGTCATACTCACCAAGATCGGAGCATGAGTACTACAACATACATCATAGATACTCTTCTCCTCGATCACATCGACATGGGTATGATTTTAAACATTATGATATTTATGATTATTGGGCACCAATACATTATCCTAGGTCATACACACAACATAAGTATGATAGCTATAGGAATAATACTTTGAATAATAGATATCATAGAAGATCATATCCATCAAATTATTATAATCATAATTATAATCCTTATAATGAATACGATCACATGCCCAGAAGAAACAAACATGATCAAGGACAAAGATCCTTTGCTACATCTCCACAAAACATTCAAAAGAAAAATAAATTGTCTAAACCAACCAAAATATTTTCAAAAGCCAAACAAACTCCTTTTGTTAAACAAACTAAAGTTGAGTCAGTTGGTTTAAAAACAAAATAATATTGGAGAAAGAAAATAATTTCCGGAGGTGAATCTGATATATCATCAGATACAGCAAAATCATACACATACGAGCAAGTCACATATAAAAATGCAAATGGACAGCTCAGGACAATAATAGCCTGGGTTGATACATCTAACTGATTTCCTAGTGTTATAGGGATAGTTATGGAGGCCTGCCAACCGAAGAAAAGTTAGCAGTGGCTGATCCCTTCCCATGACAGGAACGTTCTTCCTGCTCATGATGTTTATGATGCAACTGAGCCAAATGAAGCAGACATTAGCCATGATTAAATGCAAGACATCAATCATTCAGAGAAACTATGATGGCAATGCAAGAAACAACCGATGTTTCATTCCATCTGCTTAGTCTGATTACATTGCTACATGGAGTAACTGTTGATGATCTCTATTGAATTGATAACACATATGCCATTTCTTTATTTTCTCAAAAACAAAAAATCCTAAAATATTAGAAAATCATGAAAAACCCAAAAATATTTCTATTGAATCTTCCTGCATTTACATGAGAAATAATAGTACACCCATCTACTATCTTCTTCATCTATTTTTCAAAATCAATAAACACTGACAAGGCTCTGTTTGATATGTTAGTAGGATCAGCTTGGATTCAAGATAAGCATATTTGTGATGAACTAAATCAATATGCATTATGGACCAAAACCATCTTTAGGTATTGGTAAGCAATGACTTTTCCAAATGTTTGCTTGTGTGGTTACCTAAACACACCATGCGAAAATAGTTATAAATTTCTCATTGATAAAAGCATCTGTTTCTCCTTTATTGTATGTAAATACAGACCTGGAGTAAACATAAGGAAAACTTCTGTTGTGTTGAGCACAGACCTAGTTAACCTTGCACTAAAAGTGCTGATGCATGCCAAAATGGCAAAGAAAAGAAACCCAATGAGGATCAAAGCTAAAAGATTCCCAATGAGGATCAACTTCCAAAGTGAAGTATAAAAGAATCCCAAATTTGATCATATCATGAGAATTTATACTCTAAGTAGCCTGGTTCAAGTTGTGATAAAGTGTCACCTTTCATTTCATGAAGAGGGTTATTCTTCCATACTTCTGAGTGTGGGGTACTCAATTAGCATATCTAATCAAACCTAAACATGATAAATATCACAAAATGTTGAAAATAGATCCTTGTATGAGTTTAAGTGGACAAACATACTTACAATCAACTTTGTTCCTTGTCTATGTCTATTCCAACTTTAAATTTTAGATGTAGAGGATTTTGAATTAATATGATCTCATTACAGTTGAAGGATTCATGCTAGTAAATATCATATTTTTGAAAAATCAAAAATTCCAAAAAGATTTGTCTTTTTTAGTATTTTTCTTAGTTTTGGCAGATTTACATGTGTTATTAATTTAGGAGTGAAACTTCCATGCAATACCTCTACCAAGAGGATTTAGACTTTTGCAGGTGATGAATTGCACAACATGCCTGAGTTTCTCATTCAGTTCAAGATGTCAAGAGAACACTCCTGCTTTATTTAAAGATCTCCTGCCAGTTGCCGAGAACTAAGAATCCTCTTCTTGGTGTCTCATACATAAAAGTTCCTCACCCTCTAAAGCTTTTGTTAAGGAAGAGTATATGTCAAGTTTGAAGAATTTCTGATGCTTCTCCTTCACTTCTGAAGTTGAGATAAGGCTGCTGATATTACTACCTGTGCAATCCACAGTGTATGCATATGGGTGCATTTTTAAGTCTTCAAAACAAGACTAGAAGATCAAGCTGATGAAACATCCATCAAGTGCCAAACCAAAGTCTTTATGTGCCAAAACAAAGTCCTTTTCTTAATATGAAGCTTCTAAGAAGATGCTACCAAAAAGGGGGAGAAGACTGCGCTTAAAGACTGCACATCAATCAACATCCAAGGTTTTGATAATCATGAGGTTTTGGCAGCATCATCTTAGGGAGAGTATTGTTGGACTATTTGAAGATGATACTTACCAAAACCTAAGTGCCAAATCTAATGATGATTACCAAAACCGACACTGTGAAGATATGCTGAAAATATGATCAAAACAAAGAAAATTGACCAAAGTCAAACTTGGTCAACTATGGTCAAATCAACAGTCAACTTCAGCGGTCGTCCCGAATGACGTCAGCACCTGGCAGTCACGCATCAGCAATAGAGAATTTATCAGACTTAGAACTATATTTGTGTAATCATTTGTGCTTAAATGTAATATTTTTCTTATTTTTTAAAGAGTATAAATGACTAAGTGTAGTCATTTATACTCTAACATTAGAACAATCACAAACAATCGATAGCATTCACTAGAGAAATCGAGATTGAGTGTGTGTGAGAGAAAGTGTGCTTGCAAACTCCCTTGTAATTCTCTTGATATCATACATATGAATGAATGAAATTTATATGAATATATGTTCTTGAATTTGTTCATCATTCATTCATCATCATACATGTTCATCTTGCATATAGATCTTCAAATGAAATCATCAACGGGTTTGTGAGATTCCGCATCACAAATTCGATAAATGATAACAATACGATTGCAATATTTGATCAACTAGCAGAATCAGTGGTTTCCACAAATATCATATTCGGTTCTACAAGTCCAAAACTATGTAATGAATTTAAAGAAATCATGAAGTCTTGTTTCCAAATGAGTTATATGGGAGAGATTAACTTTTTCCTTGGTCTTCAAGTGAAGCAGTCTGCAGATGGAATTTTTATTAATCAGGAGAAATTCATTGAAAAACTCTTGAAGAAATTTAAACTACAAGATTATCAATCCATCATAAATCCAGCTGATGTACATACCAAGATTGAACCTGATCCGAAAGGAAAATCAGTTTACCAAACTCTATAAAGATCTATGATTGGCTCTTTGATGTATCTTATGGCATCTAGACCTGATATAATGTATGTTGTTTGTGTGTGTGCCAGGTACCAATCTGATCCGAAGGAATCTCACCTAATCGCTGTTAAACGAATATTCAAGTATCTCAAAGGAAAACCGGCTTTAGGGTTGTGGTATCCTTATGAAGGAAACTTTGAGTTACATGGATATACAGATAGTGATTATGGAGGATGTTGCCAAGATCGTAAATCTACGACGGGTGGTTGTCAGTTTTTAGGTCCTAGATTAGTCACGTGACAATGTAAGAAACAAACAAATGTCTCCGTTTCAATCGCAGAAGTTGAGTACATAGCTGCTTCAGCATCATATTCTCAAATCCTTTGGTTACAAAACCAACTGCTGGATTACGGGTTCACTTTTCATAAAACTCCTATTTACATTGATAACACTGTTGTTATGTTTATTACAGCTAATCCTGTCCAACACTCAAAAACAAAGCATATCAAGATTCGATATCATTTTCTCAGAGATAACTCTGAAAAAGGTTTAATCATTTTGATTCAAATTACAACTGAAAAACAGTCAAAGTTAATCATGCATTCATGTTTGTCCATTTTAGTACCAATGAGTAGTGTTGACTTCTTAAATTAATTGCTTGTAAAGTCATAAACTCACACCTGGTGGCGCTATGAATAACCATGAGCTCTAATTATTTAAAGCAACTATTCACTTCTTTATTATGAGTCATCATAGACCTGAAGTGACGAGATATCCTTTGTTGTAAGTCATTACAGACTTGGATATTCTCACTTGATGCAAAAGATGCCAATGTGCACAACCTAAACATGAGATCTGGTTATAAGTATAGGTCAGGTTAAAAAGTTAAGAAAAGTGCTTTCTTGCATATCTTGACGGGGGTTGAGCTCTCTATGTCTAAGTTTGACTTACATAATGTCATATCTAGTTGTACCTTAATCAATCCAAGAATTAAAAAAGTAAGTGTGATGAGTATCTTGCCAAAAGCACTCATTTTATGTACTTAGATCTCGTGTCTCCTCTGCTGCGGGAACGCTGACCAGGAACATACTTGATCAGGATTTAATCACTGTCAATGACTATCCATCATTTGATTTTATTTTAATGTGCTGATCTTAACTGATATGATCTCACTACAGGCATATGATTCAATTGTATATAGTAGATTTTTCTTATGCTTTATTATTGATTTTTGCATGATTTTTTGTATCCAGGCATGTTGATAATTAAAAGAATCTTCTGAGTTTGTGAACTTAAAAGTTTAGGGGTAGTAAAAATTTAAAAGAGAAAATCAATGAAAAGTGTCAAATGTGAAAAATAAATAAAAATTAAGTGTTTTGGATGGAAAAGATGAAGCTGAAATTCAAGCATGTGTGTGTTTGATATGATGTAAAAATAAACCTGAAAAGAATTCAAAATAAGTGGAAAAGCTTCTTGAAACAAAACAAGACTATTTGTGTTGTAAAAAGTTTTAAAAAAAATAAAGACTAAAATGACGGGAAGTGTTTTGAAAAAAAATATTATTAAAACATTGATTCAAAATATTTTTCAAAATGTGCTTTCTTGATGTTTGAATTGAAAATTCATGTTTAAAAATGAAAATATGAGTTTCAAATGATTTGTAGTGATTTTAAACAAAAACAATTTGATTGTTAAATTTGAGGGTAATTAATGTAAATTTTGGGTGATAGTCAAAATTTGACTAAGTGGTGAGATAATAAGCATGAACAGTACTAATGTGCATAAAAAGTATTCAGATGGATGTTGTGAAAATTTCAAGTGTCAGACTCATGGAAGGTTTCTCATGCGCCTGAATAGTACTCATACGTCCAAATCAGGAGTATGATGAATTTCAGGAATTTGTACAAGTGTTGAGCGTTTTGTTCCGTACATGCGCCTAAATAGGTGTCATGTTGCTGAAAATGGTTAAGTGTTGAGCGTTTTGTTTCATACATGCGCCTGAACAGTTTCAGACTTTCCAAGTGGTTAGACGTTTGAAGGTGATGATTACTCTAAGTGTTAGGCATTTCATTAAGTCTCATGCGCCTGAACAGTGCCCAAGCACCTGAAGAATACTCATGGAAGACTTAGTGTGAAATTTAGTCTCATATGCCTTCACAGTGCTCATGCGTCTGAAAATTTAGTGTGAAATCTTATCCTTGTGTGCCTTCACAGTGCTCATGAACCTAAGAATTTTTACACTTATATACATTCAACACTTGTAGTTCTTTTTCATTCATTCACAAACTCAAACACTTTGATTCACACAATCTCACACCCGATACATTCATTCACACAACATTCGATTGTTACATGTTAATCCTTTTGATATATAAGTATATTCATTGAATCAATACAACATGTTGATCTTAAAACATCTGATTTCATTACCTAATTCAATCTTTGATTGGGCGTTTGAACTCTATTGAGGCGTTCGAACCCTAGATGTTAAGAAAATTTGAAATCTGTGATTTAAATGTGTTATAATAACTGAAATTGAACATCAAATGAGTGTTATAAATGGTTTCAAAAAGATTGTGAGAATCAAATCTCAATTTCATCAAAATGTGTTCTTGATGATTCATTATTCATCAGTCGATGTTTAAGAACAAAAATGAACAGTCAGTTTATCATTTTTTATCAAAATTGTTGTGTTAATCATCAAAATTCATCTATTCAACTAATATTGAGATGATTTTAATGGTTTTAGTGTACTTTAAACCATTAAAACTTAAACATGATTGTGCTGTGGTCATGGTAGAGATATTCAACACTTTGAAATTTTAAGTGTAAATTTTGAGGATTTAAAATTTAAAATTTGCTAACTCAATTGAAATTCAATCAATTTTCATGTTTCATGGTTCATTAATTGTGTTTAATCATAAATTGTGTTGAATAAAAATTGTAACCAGTGCATACTCTGTTCATGTAATGGGTTGTACAAAACTCTTAAAAAAAATTTAAGTGTCAAAATTGATAACACACAATATGATTAAAATTTGAAAATTCAAATGTGATTAATATTTTGTTCTATGTATACAGATGGCAGATCTTAAATTAGAGCCAAAGCATAACGTAGCAGCCTTTCTTAATGAGGATGTTCGTGAAGCTGTTGGTTATGAAGAGATGATAAGATTTCAATTGAAAACAAAGTATGTGTATGCTATGTGTCCTCAACTAGTTATATATGCTCGTCTCATCAAAAGATTCTGGAGTACTACTGAAATTGCAAGAGATGATGAAGGAAGGAAAGTTGTTAGAGGTTTTATCATGAACTATCGTACGATTGAAGTCTCTAAGAAGTCAATTAGAGAAGCTCTAAGGCTGGGTAATAATTATCCTGAAGATTTGGCTAAACTCACTTTTAATGAGTGCAGAGACACATTTCTAGCCATGGGACATCCAGATCACTTTCCTAAGAAACAATTTTTCAGAGCAAGAGTGTATAACCACTGGAAACTCCTATATTATATCTTTCAACATGGAATATCTAAGAGAAATGCATGATGGAATTCATTTCCTGTAGACATTGCACTCCTATTGTAGCCATTGCCATAAACAGAAGGTCTAATATGGCAAAATGGATCATGAATGGCTTTATTTTTAATTTGGAGAAAGGAATCAGGAACAAATACTTGATGTATCCCAGATTTCTTCAGCTGATTATTAATGAAGAGTGTCCTGATTTCCATGCTCATGGACTAAGTGGAGAAAGATTAATCTTGGAGCACATGACTGAAACCGTATACAAAAGACTTGCTATCTTGACCAGTGCTCAAAATGTTCAAATGTTTGATTACATGAGAGTTGTAGCAAGAGATGATGTGAACATAGATGAAGATCATTTTCATTTGATTGATGATGAACCAATTGATCCAAATGATCTGATTAAAGAAGTTCCTCAAGGACTGTCTGAGTCTGAAGCTGCGGATGATGATGAAGATAATGAAGATGATGATGAATCTGAAGATGAAGGAAGTTCTTCTTCAAGTGATGATAATGATGATGATGATATTAGAGGTAATGAAGTTGAAGAAGTTAATGAAGATGTAGTTGCTATAGAAGTTGAAGAAGTTGAAAATTGGAATGAAGATGTTCATAATGTTGATGAGTCAATGAATGTGAATGAAGAAAATGTTAAAGCCAATGTACAACAAGAAATGGAGTGTGATCTTCAAAATGTTGATGCATTTGAGTCTGTAGTACCAGATGAAGGTAAAAGATCAAGTCAACATGATACAGTTCTTACTGATGAATTGAACACTGAGCAGATAATAGAAGCATTGAATGAAGAGAACATCAATCAGCTTAAGATGATCAAGCAGCTGAAAGATGAAAATAATCAATTAAAAGTAGAATCTTTAAAGAAAGACTTGAAAATTACTAAGCTTGAAGAAGTACAAGAGACGAATGTGAAGAATTTTGATGTTTTACTCAAAGATTATGATTTGACAGAAGAAAAATACAAGAAGTTGAAAGAAGATTATGACAAGTTGAAAGAAGAACTTGAAATTATGAAAGAAAGCTTAAAATCTCAATCTTCTCAACCTCAAGAAAAAGACCCTTTAACTTCAGAGATAGAGGTTATTCCTGAAGTTCAAACTACTGAAGTTGAAAGATTATCTGAGGCGGTGAAAGGAAAACGAAAGATAGATGAATCTAATATTCAAGTATTGGCTGAATCGTCATCCAACCCTCCTTCAAAGTTGCTAAAAATTGTTTCTAAAACTTGTAAATAGTTTAAAAGACATTTTTTATTATAGTTGTTGTTTTACTTTTATATGCTTGAATCTAATATGTTTTTCTTATGCAATGAATGTAGGTCATTCTTCTTTACAGGAAATAGCAGAAGCAGACATACAAGAGCAAATCAGAGCACTGGATGACTTAGATACAGAGTTTTTAGATGCCTAGTATGATGAAGTACTGGAGGAAGAAGATGTTGCTGAAGTTGCCTATTCACCAATTGAAGCTGTCACTAAAGACATCCTGTTAGACATAGATGACAGATACAATTATCTGGTCAAGAAGAAATACAATTGCGTATTTTTGGATGGTCTAACAGTTTCACAAATTGATGAAGAGTATGAGAAATGTATTATAGCAGAGTCAACAGCTCCGGTTGATCCAGATGAAATAGTTATGGAACATGGAGAGTAGAATCCGATGCAAGAAAGTATTAACATTGAAGACCTTCCAGCATCTGAATTGCATCATCCTGATCCTGAAAACATGACAACTGTTGAGCTTAGGCTATGGCTGCAATCAAGGAATTATCCAAGAAAGAGATTGAACAGATTGCAAACTGAGTCTCTAAGAAATTTGGTCAAAAGCTTTTAAGAGACAGAAAAGCAAACCAAGAAGATGATTGTACTCGACATGGATAAACCTCAATATTTGGAGATTACAAAGAGGACTAAAATCTTAAAGCCTCATGAAATTAAAGAAATAAAATTAGTGAGAAGTGGGCATGAAAGAGAAAAGAATTGATCGAGATGTTCCCAGAGACAGAGAAACAGGCATACCAAGTCTCGGTTGAACAGAAGCAATTATGGAATAAGGCAAGATTTGCAGGAGATTTAGTAAGGAATGTACTGCAAAAAGGCCAATCCATCTTTGAATTGCTCAATGCAATGATTCTGCCAGATAATACAAAGAATGTGAAGATAGTTGCCTGGAAGTATGATGAGATTTTTGATGCCTTTTTAATCAAACGTGTAAATGCTATTTGTGATGTCTATCATTTTTACACAAGCATCATAGCTTTACCGGTGCAAGATCTGACGGAATTAAATAAGTTGCCTTTGATCAATCCTACGAAATCAATTCAAGGTGAAAATTTCGTTAAGCTTTTAAATTGAGGCATTTCCAGAATTGACACTTATCTTAAAACAAGAAGTGATCAAGAAGACAAAGAGTATTTCAAATCATTAAAAAGCAAAAGAATGATAGCTGCTTATCTAGATAAAGAAGAACAATTTTTGGATGCTTATAGTGATCAATTTTTTGAAAAGGTCACTAACCCGGGCTTGAAGGTGGTAGACAAAACTCAAACTTCTAAACCTATTTTGAGATGGTTCTATCATGCTGACTCATTTCAGTTGAAGCTGGTTCGAAACTTAGAAGACTGGGATCAAGATATGATTTCATTATATGGAGTTTTTTAACTTAAACTTTTACATCCAAGTTATATCTCATTTTTGTCTATCCAAAAGTTTGATCGTGTTGCGCCAGAAGTTGCAAAAAATGATAGAAAATATTTTATGACTATTATTAAGGTAATGGATGCTGCAATGGAGAGAATTGCATTGCGAAAAGCTCTAGCATATGCGAACATCGTGAAGAAAGAAATAAAAGCTATTGATAGATGTGTGATGTTGATGTATATTTTTTTTGATGATTTCTAAGTTGTGTATGATGTTTAGTATGTTCTAAGTGTGTAGCATGTTAGATCTATGCTAAGGATGTATTAGAATGATGATTGGGAACTGGTTATGGTATAAGTTGCATTGCAGGTGGGTAACGATCATCCGTATTTGTTGGGTGATCATCCGCATTTAGACTTGTTCACTCGCATAAGTCTTTTGTTCATCCGCATTTGTTTAATGTTCATCTGCATTCGTTTTTGTACATCCGCATTTGTTGAATGTTCATCCGCATTCGTTTTTGTACATCCGCATTTGTTGGAGTTCATCCGCATTTGCTGAACATTCAACCGCATTGGTTTTATGTTCAATATTCTAAGTATTTTGTTCATCCGCATTTGGAATTTTTCATCCGCATCTGGACTTGTTCATCCGCATTTGGACATGTTTATCCACATTTGGTTCACCCGCATATCTTTAGGCACTTAGTGTAAGGCCCCGTTTCCGGAGACCTCACAATTGGTCAATCATAGCCTAATATACATAACACAACTTACATTTCATAAATAACACAGCGGAAATAATACCAAAAACCATTCATTTCATTAATAATTATTGTTGCTAAGCAATACATCATTGTTTCTTAAGTTACAAAAGACCCCTTTTTAATTGCATTACAAATCAACAATATCATTAAGCATGAATGGATGCCAGTCTTGCACCGACGAGTAGCTTCCCCCGCGTGCCACCCTCAGCAACATTTACCTTCCAACTGAAATGCATAAAAGTCAGTGTTGCTGAGTGAGTTCTAGTTTTAAAACATTACAATACCTTGCGTATATATATATATATATATATATATATATATATATATATATATATATATATATATATATATATATATATATATATATATATGAAAATAACCTTTTCTTTAAAATACTTCTTTTACTTTCGCGTGTGGGCATTCATCATACATATATCAAGGTATAAACTTGATTATCATTCATTATCTCACGTATTCGTTCGTTTCATACTTTTTCATTATCTTTCACTATTTCTAGATCCTGTCATAACTTTACCCCATCGTTGGGCACAAAGCCACCTCATTCTCTGGGTTAAGTGACAAGGACCCCATTTCGTACGTATGGATCAATCACCAAGACTGATCCCCCTGTGTGTGAACCCTCAAGGATTAGCCGAAATCGCATGCTATATTACACACAGTTGAGCAAGCAACTCTCAATGAGTTGTGAACCTCCTTAATCATTTTGCTTGCAAGACTTTCATTCCTTTCTTATATTCCACTTTTCATTATCATTAATCTTTCACTTCATTTATGATAATACTTTACGTATACGAGCATAATCACACCACTTAAAGTCGCATAATAATACGTAATATGGAACATAAGAATAGGCCATAATCATACATAACATAAACAAATGCAGCCATCAAATCAATCCAGGGTCAAACCCTAAAATTTCTAATTTTCCAAATTTCAAAAATTTTTCTAAGTCTTTTAGGCGCATGAGCACTATGCAAGCGCATGTGCACTACGCGGGCGCACCAACACTTAGGCGCATGAGAAACTTAGGCGCATGAGAAATTTTAGGCGCATGAAGACTATTTGGGCGCATGAACTACACTTAGTCATTTGGTCAGTAGGCGCATGAGGTACTTGGGCACATGAGAAAGGACTTAGGCGTCTAAGCTAAATTCCAAGCGCATGGGAACTATTGGGGCGCATGAGCTTCACTTAAGTTTTCTAAGTCAAAATTTCAGGTGCATGAGCCCTATTTGGGCACATGACCAATAATTATGCATGTTTCAGACTTATTTTCAAACCCAATCTGCATATTAACCTGTTCAAAGCTTATTCCTATCATTCTAAGCATCAACAACACATATACAACCATAAAACACAAGCATACATACACAAATACATACGGGTACATATATAACAGTTGTAAAATTTTTTAAACATGCATTCTTAGCCCCAAGAAGTTTGAAACACAAAAAAATCAAGGGCTAGAACTCACCTATGCAGCCAACAAGTAAAAATCCTCCAAACTTGAGTGCACAAGAGTTCAAACACCTAAAAACACACCAAAATAAACAACCAAACACATAGAAAATATAAAAACCGGTTTTAAGGATGAAAACCCAACAAAACCGAATCAAGAACACATAAAACACTCACCAATTTGCGAATTTCAGCCTTTTCTTCTTGAAAAACCGAGAGAGACAAGCTTCTTCTTCTTCTTTCTTCTTTTTCAGTCGAAAAGCAGGTTGTGGAAACAAGTAGTGGGGGCCATGCCCAAAATATAATAAAATATTGGGTTTTTGTACTTTTTACACTTAGCCCCCCTCCACTTTTGTCCCTTTTCTTTCTTTCAAGATACTTTTCTTCTTCTTTTATTTTTAACAAATTTTCGGGTGTTACACTTAGAATATTTTCTGAGATTTTCATCCGCATTTGCTTATCCGCATTTGCTGAACATTCAGCCACATTGGCATAAATTTGAAGGGCATAAATTTGGTTTACTAGCACCAGAATCAAATAATACAGTGGCATAAATTTGGTTTACTAGAAACATACCTGACACGACATCGAGGTCCACTCTGGCCTCCTCTCGGGTCATCGTGAATGCTCTAGCGCTTGCCCTCTGCCCTTCGTCCTCTGTCCGCCTCTTCACCCCAGAACTCTCTACCCTCGGCTTCTTACAATCCCTGCTTACATGACCCTCTTCACCATAGTTATAACATCTTATAACCTCACATACTTTTTCCACGTGGCCGGGCTTGCCGCATTTGAAGCAGACGTTCAATCCCCACTTACACTCTCCAGTATGCTCCCTTCCACACTTACCACACCTCTTCATCTTCGCACCTGATGTCATCACCTTTCAATCATCCACCCTTGACTTCTTGTTATTTGGGGTGAAACCACCATGACCAAACCGCTTCCCACTCCAGTTCTTATCACCTCCACCCTTCTTGATCCGGCACCAGCCTTGCCATTTTGTTGAACTTGGTGGTGAATTGCTGGTGGGTCATGGTTCCCGCCTCAAGCTGTAGGAACTCTCTTTCTATCTTGTCGAGCTCTCAGTTAGGACAGAACTCCTCGATTACCATCTTCTTCAACTCTCCCCATCTCATCTTCCCGATGGCTTTGCTGCCCTCGGCTTGGATAATGTTGTCCCACCAACACAAAGCTGAGTAAACGAATGAGTGAGTGGCGAACTTCACCTTCTGGTCCGCCCTGCACTCACTAATCTCTAACACCGCCTCTATCTCTCTTATCCAGCGGTGAGCAGCGGCAGCATTACTATTTCCATTGAAAGTTGGGGGTTTGCATCATTGGAATGCCCCGTAGTTACATCCTCCTCATCACTGGAGGCCTCCTTCTCAGCATTCAGTTCCTCCTCCTCACTATGATCTCCCTCATTCCCCTTTCTCCTAGTTGTCTTTCTTCTCTTCTCATCCTTTTTCTTCTTCTCGTCCTCTCTCACTGAGCGGATGACCTCGGTCACCACAAACGGTAGAATCATCCGCATGACCTGATGCACTTCCTCCATAACTGCCTCCTTTACTGAGGCTTTTAAGTTAGCACTCTCATCCACACCCTCCGGATGATGAAGCCCAGGCTCAGTAGGAACAGTCTTGGCAATCCTTGTCTTGTGCCTTGTGGCATGTGGCCTAGCACCAGGACCACCTCGTACTCCTCCTCTAGAAGCCTTCAATGATCTTCCTCCAGCCATCCTCTAAATAGTATAAGATTCAAACACTAACATGTTCATTCAAGGAAATAACTCAGTTTATGTCAAGTATAGTAAGTCCCTAATTACAGTGGCCAGTTGTGATTAGCCACTTACTTAACTCTTCATCCCCCGAGCAATTCCTATCCTGACTACATCAGTATTCTAATATACTAAAAGCATATAAATCAGATAGCACACGCACATAATATCGGTTAACATTAAGAAAAGAATTACATGATAGCACGTAGCTACTCGGGCTGGCATCCCTCCATTCGGTCCCATTCTCAGTTTAAGTTTAGGTTTTTGAAAATATGTACCCATTTCTCTTAAACTTTGGCTCTGATACCAACTTGTAAGGCCCCATTTCTGGAGACCTCATAGTTGGTCAATCATTGCCTAATATATATAAAACAACTTACATTTCATAAATAACACAACGGAAATAATACCAAAAACCATTCATTTCATTAATAATTACTGTTACTAAGCAATACATCATTGTTTCTTAAGTTACAAAAGACCCCTTTTTAATTGCATTACAAATCAACAATATCATTAAGCATGAATGGATGCTAGTCTTTCCCCGATGAGTAGCTTCCCCCGCGTGCCACCCTCAGCAACATTTACCTGTCAACTAAAAATGCATAAAAGTCAACGTTGCTGAGTGAGTTCTAGTTTTAAAACATTACAATACCTTGCGTATATATATATATATATATATATATATATATATATATATATATATATATATATATATATATATATGAAAATAACCTTTTCTTTAAAATACTTCTTTTAATTTCGCGCGTGAGCATTCATCATACATACATCAAGGTATAAACTTGATTATCATTCATTATCTCACGTATTCGTTCGTTTCGTACTTTTTCATTATCTTTCACTATTTCTAGATCCTGTCATAACTTTACCCCATCATTGGGCGCAAAGCCACCTCATTCTCAGGGTTAAGTGACAAGGACCCCATTTCGTACGTATGGATCAATCACCAAGACTGATCCCCCTGTGTGTGAACCCTTAAGGGTTAGCCAAAATCGGACGCTATATCACACACAGTTGAGCTAGCAACTCTTAATGAGTTGTGAACCTCCTTAATTATTTTGCTTGTAAGACTTTCATTCCTTTCTTATGTTTCACTTTTTATTATCATTAATCTTTCACTTCATTTATGATAATACATTACGTATACGAGCATAATCACACCACATAAAGTCACATAATAATACATAATACGGAACATAAGAACAGGCCATAATCATACATAACATAAACAAATACAGCCATCAAATCAATCCAGGGTCAAACCCTAAAATTTCTAATTTTCCAAATTTCAGAAATTTTTCTAAGTCTTTTAGGCGCATGAGCACTATGCGTACGCACCAATGCTTAGGCGCATGAGAAATTCTAGGCGCATGAAGACTATTTGGGTGCATGAACTACACTTAGTCATTTGGTCAGTAGGCGCATGAGGTACTTGGGCGCATGAGATTGGACTTAGGCGTCTGAGCTAAATTTCAGGCGCATGGGAACTATTGGGGCGCATGAGCTTCATTTAAGTTTTCTAAGTCAAAATTTCAGGCGCATGAGCCCTATTTGGGCGCATGACTAACAGTTATGCATATTTCAGACTTATTTTCAAACCCAATCTGCATATTAACCTGTTCAAAGCTTATTCCTATCATTCTAAGCATCAACAACACATATACAACCATAAAACACAAGCATACATACACAAATACATACGGGTACATATATAACAGTTGTAAAACATTTTTAAACATGCATTTTCAGCCCCAAGAAGTTTAAAACACAAAAAAAACTAGGCTCTAGAACTCACCTATGCAGCCAACAAGTAAAAATCCTCCAAACTTGAGTGCACAAGAGTTCAAACACCTAAAAACAAACCAAAATAAACAATAAAACACATAGAACACATAAAAACCGGTTTTAAGGATGAAAACCCAACAAAACCGAACCAAGAACACATAAAACACTCACAAATTTGCGAATTTTAGCCTTTTCGTCTTGAAAAACCGAGAGAGACAAGCTTTTTCTTCTTCTTTCTTCTTTTTCAGTCGAAAAGCAGGTTGTGGAAACAAGTAGTGGGCGGCCATGCCCAAAATATAATTAAAAATATTGTGTTTTTGGACTTTTTACACTTAGCCCCCTTCCACTTTTGTCCCTTTTCTTTCTTTCAATGTACTTTTCTTCTTCTTTTATTTTTAACAAAATTTCGGGTGTTACACTTAGAATATTTTCTGAGATTTTCATCCGCATTTGCTTGTCCGCATTTGCTGAATATTCAACCGCATTGGCCGAACATTCAGCCGCATTGGCCTATGTTCATCCGCATTTCTTTGGGGACTTAGGATTTTCCAGAATTTCGGGAAGTAGAACATAGTGTTAAGTTATGATGTGTTGTGGTGGTTTATGCCTGTTGATGTTATGTGCTTGTGGGCTGTTGTTATTACGTGCCTTTACGTGGTGTGATATGTATGAGTACATTAGTAAAGTATTATGTAATGAAAGTTAAAGATAACGAATGACAAAAATAGAAGTAGTGAACGATGAGATCTTTGTTGCTGACCTAGGTACTGTGTCAGCTTCGGCATGAGTGGGGTTTTATTTACGAACCCCAACACAGTACCAGCTTTTTAGCATGAGTCGGGGGTGTAGCATATGAGTTGACATGAGATCCTTGTCGCGTACCCTGGTGCTGTGTCAGCTTTTAGAATGAGTTGGGGATTTGTTTACGAACCCTGGCATAGTATCAGCTTTTAGCATGAGTCGGGGATATAGCATGAGGCAGGATCTATAAAGAAGTAAAAGACGAATGATGATGAACGATGATGGAAGGTAATAATGATATTTTCTAGATGTATGTATAATATATGATTACGAACGAAAGTAAAAGATATGTTTTAACGTAATGTAAAGTATTTTGTTATGAAAACTAGAACTCACTCAGTGTCGCTGACTTTTTGTATGCATAATAGTTGGCAGGTTATCGTTTGATGTTGAGGAGGAGCAGACATGGATGCATAAGTTATGATGTATCCACATTTTGAGATAATATTTTATCAATACAAATTTTCTGATGTAAATTAAAGATATGATGTATTGATGCATTTTTAGTTATCGAGAAAAAGTTTTAATTCCACTGGAAATGATGTGTTTTAAATGTTTTATGTAATGATTGACCGACCGTAAGCGTCCCGGGAACGGGGCCTTACAAGTTGGTATCAGAGCCAAAGTTTAAGAGAATTGGGTAAAATATTTTCAAAAAAAAGAAAAGAAAAAAAACAACCTAAACTTAAACTAAGAATGGGACAGGAAAGGGGAAGGGATGCCAGTCTTAGTAGCTACATGCCTGCAGGTAAATGTTTCATGTAAATGTTCTATGTAAATTAATAGAAAAAAGAATTATGCGCATATGCTATGTGGATTATGTGTTCTGTAGATTTGGATACTGATGTAGTTAAGATAGGAAATTGTTAGATCTTGGAATAATAGGTCTAGATCATTTTGTATAGGCTTAGAACTTTAATCAATACATTTAATGAATATTTGTAATTCGTTATGTATATATATAGGTTAACCCAATGTGCGTTGATTTATGTGTATGATTACAGGTACAAACATTATACTTGGTCAATTTCTGAAATTGACCAAGTGTAAGAAACATCTACAGATGAACATTTTTGTTTTTCCGTAGATATCTTTCTTATAAGACTTTCATCACAAGATCTTCTACGGATGAATATGGGTATTCACTAATGAACAAACACCACACATGAACAAAGTAGCTGCAGAAGAACAAAGTAGCTGCGGAAGAACAAAGTAGCTGCGGAAGAACCAGACACGTACTTATATCATACAAGTGTTTCTAGTCAACAAGTCAACAAGTCAATCACAGACTCCAAGAGATTCGTTGTTTCCTAACAGAAACACGCGTGTCTATAAATATGAGTCCTAGGTTTCACATCAAATATACACAGAAAGAAACGGCGACAAAAATACCATCACATCATTTCACACGATCAACACTAACCCTAGCAGCAGTCACATCAACTCACCAAATATCATAAACACCATCATAGCATAGAACTTTGTTAGCGATTATTATTTAATTCTTTGTAATCATTAATCAGTTTTAATGAATTATGTTGATTCAAAACATTATTCTTCGCATATTGTTGATATGGTTTGATCATTTATTGTTTATTTTCTCTGGCATAGATATTTATTTGTTAATCAATTAAACAACGATTAATGGTAATTCCACGATCATTAATACGAAACCATTCTAACACTGATAATTCCTGATTGCGATCCTTGGATTCACAGGTGGTATCAGAGCCTAGTGCTCATTGATCTAGATCGATTGATCTATCAGTGTTAGAATTGATTAATTTGAAACCAATCTAACACTGATAATTCCTGATTGCGATCCTTGAATTCACAGGTGGTATCAAAGCCTAGTGCTCATTGATCTAGATCGATTGATCTATCAGTGTTAGAATTGTTTAATTCGAAACCTAGACCTATCAGTTTTCTGACTAGATCTATATTTTTTTAAGCAAAAGTATTTGGTGTGAAGATTTGAAATTCAATAAATCAGTGATTTGTCATTCAGCGAGTATTGTTACATTGCTCGGTTAACATTGATCTATATTCAAATTAATTGAAACATAGATCTGTGTTATTGGCTGACTCTCATTAACTGTTCATAAGAAACTTTATTTTAGTTAAAACTTCAATATTTGACTAAAATGAGTAGCTTTGTTGGTGGATCATCATACCAGCCTCCAAAGTTGGAAACAAAAGCAGACTTTAAATCCTGGAAGATCAAGTTTAGAAATCATGTGAACTACACTGATTCTGACTTATGGGTATCAATAACTGAAGGTCCTTATATTCCACCCACCCTTGGGCCGGATTATAATGACAAAAATCAACCCATAAGTACAAAAGATCTGTCACCTGATGATGTTTAAAAGGTTAAAGTTGATATTAGAGCATACAGTTTGCTCAGTATGGCTTTACCAGAAGAAATACTAATCAGGTGTGAGAATTATAAAACAGCAAATTCCTTGTGGAAGATACTTCATACTCTTTGTGAAGGGAGTGATGAAATCAGAAGCATTTGGAAGGACACACTTCGCTCACAATATGAAACATTTCATCATATTGAGGGTGAATCAATTCCTCAACAACTCCATAGGTTTATGCAATTGGTAACCGAGATGAACATCATGGAGTTGAAGTATACAAATGAGGAACTGAACAAAAAGATGCTCCATACACTACCTGAAAGTTGGAAGCAAACTATGTCCATGTTCAAGAACACCATTGATCTTAAAGCAACTAGCTTAGATACATTGGTAGCTAAAGTTGAAGCTCTTGAAATGGATGAAAAATCAAGAAACAAGAGTGTGAGAACACATGTCACACCTTATCATTTTAAAGAAACCAAAAGTGCTGGAAGTGCTTTTATCTCTAACAATGACAGTGACAACTCTTGTACTTTGAGTGAAGATGAAGAAGAAGTGAGCTTTTATGCATCAAAGCCTTCAAAGAAATATTCTCAAAGTAAATCAGGAAAAGAAAAAGGAAGACCTGATGATAGAAAAGATGCATCTACATCAGCAGCAAAGTCTTCAACAAATAACAACCAAGCAGAGCCAATTACTGTGATTTTGGATTCTGAATAACAAAAAGCAGCATTTGCAGCTTTTAGTTCAAGTTTTCAAGCCTACTTAGGAAGCACCTTAACACCTGCAAATATCTGCCAACAAGACTTGGAAGAACTACATCCAGATGTAGTAGAGGAGATGGATCTTCAATGGCAAATGGCAATGATTGCTTATAGAGCCAAACAATACTTGAGAAGAAACAAAAGTTTGGCTGCAGCAAGCAAAACATCAAAGATTGGTGTTGATAAGTCAAAGGTAAGATGTTTCAAATGCAATCTCTATGGGCACTTCTCAAGAGAATGTAATCAACAATCAAATCCTGACATGAGACAACAACAGCAACATCAGTCTCATCAGCATCAATCTTATCAAACAACAACATCTCAGAGATGTTATAGACAACCACAGCTAACCAACTCATCCCCACCAGTCACAAATGCATCAGCAGGACCTAGTAATTCTAAAGAAACTGGGATGATCATTCTCCAAGATGGAACCTGTGACTGGAGCATGTATGAGAAGGAAGTTTTGGATAAAAATCAAGCTTTAATGGCCCACATAGAGAACAAAGTTCCACCTATGGCTAGAGAGGTAAGAGATAGATTGTGTTCATCAATGTGTGTTGAGGAAGTTGAAAGATACAGAGTCCATGCTCAACAACTGGCTGATAAAGTAAAAGAAATAATGATTTTGAATGAATCTCATGTAAGAGAACATAAATTATATCAATTCAAAATTAACTCTTTACAAAAAGATTTAGATAAATTTGTTTCAAAAAATTACAGCTTAAAAACCCAAGTTGAGCATCTGACCACTTCCTTAACTAAATCCATGGCTGATCGTGCATCAACTGAAGTGAAACTTCAAAAATTTCAACTTTCATCTCAGCAATATGAGAAATTATTGAATTCTCATATTGAATCAAAGAACAGGTATGGGTTGGGATATAATGCTATTGCACCTCCTTTGAATTATAACTATACAACTTTACCTGAATCAATGACAAATAGCTTGTCAAATCATTTTGTGCCATGCACCAAGTTTGAAACAAACTGTACAGAACAAGTTAATAACAATGAATCTGAGGTGAGTGAAACTGAGTCTTCTGAATCAGATAAAATCAAACAAAATGAATCAGAATTTGACTTTGATGGATGTGATGACTTGGATGATTCTAATGAACATGATGATAACTGTGCGGATCAACTGAACATTGGTAAGAATGTTTCGGTTGAAACAATCATTCCCAAAGTTCTTGAGCAAACAAAGTTGCCATATCCTAATAAGCAAAGAAACATGTTGAAGACTATTTGCAAAAGAATAGCTAAGCTAAATGAAGGTCTTCAAGTACTTCATCAGCAACAAAAACCTTCAATTGAAGTGATTAAGAAGTGTACATCTACTGAAGTACACAAATCTTCCTTAGAAACTGAAAAGAAGCGAGTATCAGCACAACTTCTTCGGAAGAAGAAACATTTTTCAGTAGCAGATCTACTGAAAAACAAATCTACTGAATCAGTAGATGATCTGCGGAAGGCAAAAGAAATGACCAAAAAGAAAACAACTCAAAAAGGTGTGAACTCAAAGCAACAAACTTCAGCTGATAAACATGAACCTTTTGACATCTTGTCAGGAAAAGGAAAGGAGTCAGCTTCAGTAAAGTTTGAGAAGGAGTTGAAGACTCAAAAACAGCAAAAGAAGAAGAAATTAATTGAGTCTGATAATGAGTCAGAACAAAAGTATCGCAAATGGTGTGATATGAAAACTCACAACACTGAAGACTGTTACTTCAGCAGTTATTGCTCCATCTGTAATATGAACAATCACATGACTTCAGACTGTTACTTCAACAAACATTGTGCTATTTGTAACAAAACTAACCATTCCACTCAGGAATGTTATTTTAACAAAAAGAACAAGACAAAGAGCACAAAGAAGAAACAACCTGAGAAGGATGAATCAGAATCTCAATCAAGCGAAGATCAACAAGATTCAAGATTAAAGAAACAACAAAAACAAAAATAAAAGTTGACAAAATCAAACGAGAAACCATCAGTTGATAGTGAACCTTTGAAGAGAAGACAACCTGAACAGAAATCAAAGACTCCTCAACAATCAAAGACACCTCATAAAAAGGTGGATTTAAACAATAAGAAGTCAAATGCTAAAGATACTTTCTTTGATAATTTTGATAAAGGAACTCATGTTTCATATTCAAAATCAAAGGATGATGAAACTTTCAACAATCAAGGATCATCATCAAAGTCAAAACAGCAAACAAAGAAAGAGAAGATCCTTGAGGAAGAGTTTGAACAATCAGAACAAAATTCCACAAGTTGAATCTAAAATTAATAGAATCAATTGAATCATCAACAGAATCATCCTCACCACAAACAACACACAATGAATCAATTGAATCTAAAATTAATACTAAATCTTCAAGACTTATTCATGAGGAAGTTAAAATTTTAGACTACACAGGATCACCCAAGATCATTAAGACTTGGGTTTCCAAATCTAATTGATTTCTTTAATTATGCAGGAACAATCTTGGAGAGCTGACAACAAGTGGTATGTTGACACTGGTTGTTCCAGACATATGACAGGAAACTGTTCTCTTCTCCATAACTTCAAACATAAAAATGCTTCTTATGTGGCATTTGGTGGGGATAAGAAGGGAGGTAAAATAGTTGGTGAAGGAATGGTAACTAATGGTGTGCTCAAATTTGAGAAAGTGAATTATTGTGAAAATTTGCAATATAATTTATTGAGTGTGTCTCAAATTTGTGATCAAAGTTATACCACATTATTTGATAACACTAATTGTTACATTCTTAAGCCAGGTTTTGCAGTTCCAGAAGATTGGATCCTTCTTAAAGTATCAAGAAAAGGAAACACATATGTTTTGGATATGAATAATACAACACTCACAAACAATGAAAAATGCCTGCTGTCTAAGTCATCAGAAGATGAATCTCAGTTGTGGCATAGAAGGCTTGTTCATTCCAACTTGAAGAACATGAATAAATTGGTGAAAAATGACTTAGTCATTGGATTGCCAAAGAAATAATTTTCTTGTTCAAACCATTGTCCTTCATGTTATAAAGGAAAACAATATAGAGTGTCACATAAATCCAAAATAATAAATACAAACACTACACCACTCAAATTGCTTCACATGGATCTTTTTGGTCCAACTAATGTGATGAGCATTGGAAAAAGGCAATATTGTTTAGTGGTTGTGGATGACTTCACTAGATTCACATGGGTCTTTTTCTTAAAACAAAAGAGTGAAACATCAGAAACATTAATGGAGTTTATCATAAAGATTGAGAATCGACTTGATTTAAAAGTTAAAATTTTTAGGAGTGACAATGGGACTGAATTTGTTAATACTGTCTTGGATTCATTTTGCAAGAATAAAGACATAGCAAGGCAATTCAGTGCACCAAGAACTCCACAACAAAATGGAGTTGCTGAAAGAAGAACCAGACGCGTACTTATATCATACAAGTGTTTCTAGTCAACAAGTCAACAAGTCAATCACAGACTCCAAGAGATTCGTTGTTTCCTTAACAGAAACACGCGTGTCTATAAATATGAGTCCTAGGTGTCACATCAAATATACACAGAAAGAAACGACGACAAAAATACCATCACATCGTTTCACACGATCAACACTAACCCTAGTAGCCGTCACATCAACTCACCAAATATCATAAACGCCATCATAGCATAGAATTTTGTTAGCGATTATTATTTAATTCTTTGTAATCATTAATTAGTTTTAATGAATTACGTTGATTCAAAACATTATTCTTTGCATATTGTTGATATGGTTTGATCATTTATTGTTTATTTTCTCTGGCATCGATATTTATTTGTTAATCAATTAAACAACGATTAATGGTAATTCCATGATCATTAATTCGAAACCAATCTAACATTGATAATTCCTGATTGCCATCCTTGGATTCACAGTTGGTATCAGATCCTAGTGCTCATTGATCTAGATCGATTGATCTATCAGTGTTAGAATTGATTAATTCGAAACCAATCTAACACTGATAATTCCTGATTGCGATCCTTGGATTCACAGGACTCTCATTGAAGCAGCAAGAACAGCTGATTCACAATTGCCAATCACCTTTTGGGCTGAAGCAGTGAACACAGCATGCAATGTTCAAAACAGGACATTAATTGTCAAAGAACACAATAAAACACCTTATGAGCTTTTATTTAAAAGAAAACCTTACATAGGATATCTTAGAGGTTTTGGGTGTCATGTATCTGTTTTAAACACAAAAGAACAATTGGGAAAATTTTCAGAGAAAGCCTATGATGGTTTCTTTGTTGGATATTCTTCAACATCTAAATCATATAGGATCTACATTCCATAACAAAACATTGTGGAAGAAACTCCTAATGTGTCTTTTGATGAATCCTTATTTCCTAAATCTGCAAAAGGATCATCATGGTTGTTTGATATAGATGCACTCATAAACTCATTTAACTCTTATTATTTGAATGCTACAGGTACTAAAGATACATGCTATCCATTTGTTCCTCCAAACATGAATGACGTGTCATTATCTGCTGATCCTCCAAGAATACAAACTTCAAGTATCATGGAACAAGGAATACCAAATAATGACAATAATGCAGCACAAGACCAAGAAAATGGATCTACATCCTCAGATGCAAACACTTCATCAGCAGCTGCTGACTCTGCATCCGTAGATGAGTGTCCTACATCCGTAGATGTGATTATTGGATCAGCTGATGTTCCATTCACATCAGTAGATTTTCCACATATTAGAGATGGTCCATTTCATTCCAAAGAGTCATTGTCAGCAAGTCAACAAAATACATCCGCAGATGTTCCTGTAACTCCTACGGAAGCGCAAAATACATCCGTAGATGTACCTGTAACTACTGCGGATGGTACTCACAATGCAGCTGATGTAGAAAACGAAAATCATTTAGCTTCCAATGATGATCAATTTGATTTCTTCATAAATTCATCATCTCAGCTGGATATATCTACATTAATGCATATGACTAACTTGGAATCATCTATTCCAGTTGAGTCCATTCCAACAAAAATAATTCATAAGACTCATCCAATAAACAACATCATTGGAGATCTCAATGAAAGAACCACAAGAAGCCAAGGGGGAGCTGTAAACATCTGTCTTTTCACTTGTTTTCTTTCATAAGTGGTTCCTCCAAACATTACAACTGCACTAAAAGATAGTAGCTGGATTGAAGCCATGCAAGAAGAACTTCAACAATTCAGAAAGCAAAAGGTCTGGAATCTAGTTGATCTTCCTGAAGGCCAACATCCAATTGGCACAAGGTGGTTATTCAAAAATAAACTAGATGAGAGAGGTATAATTGTGAGAAACAAAGCTAGGCTGATTGCTCAAGGATATACTCAAGAAGAAGGAATAGACTATGATGAAGTTTTTGCACCAATTGCAAGAATTGAAGCCATTAGAGTATTCCTAGCCTATGCATCATATAAGAAGTTCACTGTTTATCAAATGGATGTGAAGCGTGCCTTTTTATATGGGAAAATTGATGAAGAAGTCTATGTAGCTCAACCTCCAGGTTTTGAAGATCCTGATTACCCATATAAAGTATACAAGCTTGACAAACCTTTGTATGGTCTTCATCAGGCACCAAAAAAGTGGTATGAAACATTATCATCTTTCTTGTTCAAGCATGGATACAAAAGGGGAACTATTAATCAGACTCTCTTTCTCAAACATGAACATCAAGACCTCTTTGTTGTTTAAATATATGTAGATGACATTATATTTGGATCAACAAACAGGAGACTATGTGAAAGCTTTGAAGAGTTGATGAAATCTCAGTTTCAAATAAGCTCAATGGGAGAATTAACTTTCTTTCTTAGACTACAAGTTCATCAGAAAACAGATAGCATATTCATCAATCAAGAAAAGTATATTCATCAAATATTAAAGAAGTACAATCTTGATAATACATCTTCATGCAAAACACCTTCTTCAACAATCGACAAAATTGTACCTGATCCTACAGGAAAATCTATTGATCAAAGATTATATAGATCAATGATAGGATCTCTTATGTATTTAACTGCCAGCAGACCTGACATAATGTTTACTGTATGTGTGTGTGCTAGGTACCAAGCAGATCCAAAAGAGTCCCATCTGAATGCTGTGAAGAGGATTTTCAGATATCTCAAAGGGAAACCAGCCCTTGGACTATGGTATCCAAAAGATTGAGACTTCTCTCTCTACTCTTATTCAGACAATGACTATGGAGGATGCAATAACAATAGAAGATCCACAACTGGTGGATGTCAATTTTTAGGACCAAGACTTGTTTCATGGCAGTGCAAAAAGCAAACAAATGTATTTGTATCCACAGCTAAGGCTGAGTTCATAGCTGCTTCAGCTGGTTGCTCTCAAGTCCTTTGGTTTCAAAACCAATTACTTAATTATGGTTACAATTTCCTTCAAACTCCAATTTATATTGACAATTCAGCTGCTATGTTTATCACTGCTAGTCCAGTTCAACATAGTAAAACAAAGCATATTGAAATCAGATATCATTGTCTGAGAGATTGCTCAGAAAAAGGTTTAATCAAGTTAGTCAAAGTGGATACAACAAATCAGCTTGCTGATCTATTCACTAAGGCCTTTGACTCAGTTAGATTTAATTTTCTAATTGAGTCTTTGGGCATGATCAACTTAGATTAATCATCATTAACAAAGAAAAGCATGTGTTTGTCCTTAAATAAAAAAAATAAAAAAAATAAAAAAAATAATAATAATAAAAAAAAACACCAGAGTCTTTATTTATTATGTCTTCTATTTCTGCTTGACATATGTTTGAGAAATGATATTACACTATGCCTTTGCTTGCTTCCTGAGTTCTTAAATTTCTTTAAAAACTGATCAACAGTTCTTTGATATGTAAGTAGATTCAACTTGAGTGAAGATTATACTAAGAGCATGCTTAACATAATGAAAAGGTGACTGGTTGTGAGATGCTTCATTTTGAGGATCAAACAAGTAAGTCTTATCCTGATGTGATCAATTCATTCACCTAAGCACACTATGTAAAACACTTTATAACTTCTATCTTTGCAAATCATATTCCCCCTATTTTGTGTAAACAAAGACCTGGGTTAAAGGCACCTCTGTTTTACGTAAGTAAAGACCTGATGACCTGATGATGATCATATCTATGCTCACAAAAGAATTCATTGTGATCAACTGTATATTTACATAAGAGCTTTTGTAGCAAAGCATTTATGAGACAACTCATATGTCTTAAGATAGAATTTATAACTTAATGTACATAGTTTCTAAGTGTGAAAAAGTGATGAATTGACTCATAAACGGAGGACAAACTCTAATGTGAATTGAATATGGAGCCCATAACTGTTTATCTCTAATAAACATAAAAACATGATAAACAGCATGTCTAGTTGATTCCATACTCTTGTTTGGATTTAAGTGGATAAACATACTTGTAATCAGGACTAGAATCAGGTCACAATTCAACAATCAACTCAATCAGGAAGAAGTTTAGTGTCATAGTATGATCCCATTATATGTGTTTATAAGCATGTATATATTTTTAATTCAATTTTGTTACTTTTAGTTTATTTATTGTGTGTAATCTTTGGACTGTCATGTGCCTTTCATGATATTTACTTCATAAATTTATGATGAATGCAATTCTTTATCATTAATCACAAATTTAGGGGGAGTAGTTAATACATGAAATACATGAAACATAAAAGCTGAATTCAATGATCCAAATTCAAATGAAGGAATTGGAACTTGAGCACTAACTTGGCTAAAGGATACATGAACTTGCATAAAATATAAATCTTCTTGTGCACAATTGTCATGAAAACAAAGTCAACAAGGTCCAATAGAAATAAATGGTTCTATCAGTTGATTAGGATCATACAATCAAAGATGTTTCATCTTTGCATTTTCAGCATCAGCAGAAGCTACAGTACATTTTCCTGTTCAGTAGATGCTACAGTGCGAAAAAGGAATATGACCATCCGTAGATTGGTAACCTACAGATGTGGTAGTATTTAAAAGTATAATAGTTCCAAGGACTAGTAATCTATGGAAATTCAAATTATACTTCATCAAAATCAGTTTTTATTTCTAAGTCATTCATAGATGATCTACGGAAGAACTAAAATCTGCGAAAACAATAAAATTGGTAATAAGGATAGGGGGTCCCTCCTCATTTAATAAATGAAATTAATATATCTGAGGTAGTATAAATGATGTTTTTGACTTGTCATTTCTATTCACTTTTTCAGAACATCTTTTTCAACCTAAAAGAAAAACGTTCGTCAAAATCTCTCCCTCCTTTGCTTTTAACATTCAAATTACCACATCAAAACATCAAACAAACTCATAAACTTGATTTCAGATTCTTGAGTTGAAGGTAAAACATGTCACATTCATCAATAATGAACTGTTTGATTCATTGTCACCATTAAAACTGTTCATTTTCTCATATCTATAATATTGATTCTAACCTAATCTTCTTAACTCTTATGAATAGATGGCTAATCGGTTTGCTAGAGAGCATAATGTGTGTGCCTTTCTCAATGCTGATGACCCTGTATCAGAAGGATGTCGAGATACCATCCGTTATTTAAGAAGATCTAGGTTGTTTTATGCCCTATCAGCGGAGCCTGTGATTCATCAATCACACATTGTTGATTTCTGGAACTTGGCAAGAATAGAAAAAGAAGGAGAAGATGAGGTGATACATGCAGATATTAGGAATGAACACTTAAGAATTGATGAACAGAGCATTAGGAGGAATCTCAACTTGGGAGATATAAAGATAGGTCATCCGGATGTATTTGAGAATGAATACATAGAAAAGATCTTCTACCTGATGGGGTATGATGGTGATTTTGATAAAGGCGAAATTAAGAAAGGGAGATTGTGTAAGCCTTACAGATTCCTATGCCACACTTACCTCAAGTGCGTCTCTAATAGGAAATCAGGATTAGACAGATTTTCAAGACACATCTCATCCGGAATCATTGGTATCTTTGAAGGGAGAACTTATAATTACTCAAAGTACATACTGGGATGTTTGTGTGACCATGTTAGAGTTTAAAAACCTGAGAAGATGTTCATGTTTCCAAGGTTCATGCAACTGATCATCAATGGTGAATTACCTGGGATAGCAAGAGAAGGTGATGTGTTTGTTCAAGCACATCTAGGGAGATCTGTACTGAATAAGATAAGTGGAAAGTATGAAGGAGAAGATATGCCAGTGTTTGCACATGTGGCGGATACTAATGCCAACATTCCATCAGAACTGGTGTGGGAAGATCAGCAAGATAGTCAATCTACTAATGCTGAGCAAGACTTACCTTAACATTCCCCTCCTCAATCTCCCATACACCACCATCATCAATCTCCACAAATCCAATCTCCAGCCAGTCAACACACCCAGCCAATCTCTCTAATTTACCCTCAATCACCCATTCATCAACAACCTCTAACTCCATAAAATCTATCCCCTGAGAGTACTCATACAGAACCCATCTCAGTTACTCAATCTCAAAACTCAGTACACACTGGTGAGACTGAGTTAGTATCTCAAGAAAGTACCATTCCACTCACAATCACCAGCCCTCAAACCCCTGTCATGTCCAATCAAACTGAACCAATATCTCCAATCATTGATCCTTAACAACAACAACAACCTCATCAAGAGAAAACAGATCAAGCAATTGAGTGTATTTCAAGCTCAACAAGTATAGCTCCTGCTGTAGGCAATGAGGTTGAGATTGCTGGTCAACACCAAGAAGGTGAAGAAGAAGCTAACTATGTTGATGTTATAGCCTATCATGAAAATGACCTGGAAGATGATGATATAGATGTAAGCAAAAGTTATTTGGTTGCTGAGTATAACAAACTTATCATCAAATCAAACAAAAGGTTGGAAAGAATTAGAGAGCTCAAAGGAATGTTGAAAGAAAAGGAGGAGCTGATGAACAAACAAGAATCCAGACTGATCAGATTAAGAGAAGATGCTCAAACCAACAATGAAGTAATTGATGTATTGCATGAGCTGGTTAAAGAACTTAAAAACTCTGTGAAGCATGAGAAGACTGAAAAAGAGAAGCTCATATTGGAAGTTGAACAAGCAAACAACTCTCTCACTTCTCAGTCTATTTTGTTGAAAAGGAAAGATGAACAAATTGATGAGCTCAATATGAAAATTTGTGCACATGAATCAAATGCTGCTCCATCAACAAAATAAAAGAATCTATTAAAGCGTCAAAGCAAATCATTCAGTACTCAAGAAAGAGGAAGTATTTGGGGTATGTAGAGAAAGAGGTGATTAATGTTGAAGATTCACTAAAAAGATCAAGGCCTACATCTCCAGAGCTCACTCCTTCAGTGGATGTTTCCAATCTAAAGCCTAAGTCTCATGCTGAAACTGAGAGTGATGCTGAATGGGATGAGCTTACTAAAGATGAGTCTCCCAAAGAACAAAAAGAATCAAAGGCTAATGACCTACTGTCCGCCAAAGACATTTTGGAAGAAAGGCCTGAATCAACTATGTTTATGACCCTGATCAATCATGGGTTTCCATATGACATGGTTGAGAGAATGAACATGACAGAAATGAAGGAAGCACTGAAGGAATTTGAGCTAGCAAGATTCATGATCCCAGATTGCAATTATGAAACATTCATAGCCTTTCAGACAATTCAGAAAACAAAGAAGGAGCTAGGTCACTGTGACACAACAACTCTGAGCTAATACAATATGACTTGTTGGTTACAAAGTCATAACAAGATACATGAGCTCAAAGGAAGATCAATGGCTGAGCTTAGAAGGATGATGGAGCATGTAACGAAGGTGGAATTGGAAACTGGAGTAAAATTCAGAACTAAAGCTCCAAATCCTTCCTATGAACATCAATTAAAAACCCCTACTGAACCAGTAATAGTTGAAAGCAAAGATTAACATAAAGGGAAAGATAAATTGATCAAAGAACCAAGAAAGGTGATCCCTGGGAAAGTATGGCCTCTGGGCACAACTGTGAGAGAGATCACTGAAGAAAAATCTTCTTTAATCTAGTTGTTTGATCATATCATGACTCCCACTGCTGCTGAAGATAACAGGATTATGGCCTGGAAATATGATCCAGAGTGGGATTGTGCACTTATCAAGAGAGTATCTGGAAGAGTTGAATACTTCCACTTACTTGAATCAATCTTCTTGTTGCCTCATATGGACATCAAAGACCTTCAAAGTTTGATCATCTCCAACTACCCAATAAGCCCAAGAGGAAGATATTTCTCTGTATTGGTTGGAAAGTTTAAAACAAAATTTAAGGATGATGTACTCAAGGAAGGAAGAAGAGAAGATGGGGAACACAAAAAAAGATACCAAGGGAAAAGAAGATCAAAATCCAACTCTTCTACACTGGTTGATGATGAATTCATAAGGAGGGTTGGATACTCTAATAGAAAAACAGCTGCCATAAAAGTCATTGAAGGAAATCAATACACTCTTCCCATAACTAAGTGGGGATATGTGGAGAAGACTAAAGAACTGGTGCTGATGAGAAATGAAGAAAAGAAGAAAGCAAGGAGTATAAGATTGTTTGATCCAATTGAAATTAAACTTCTACATCCAAGCTACATTTCATACCTACATGATAAGTTCTTCCCAAAACTCGAAGATGATCAAGCTCAAAATGACCTATGCCTGTATTTGCATATCATACAAGTCATTGACAAACTGCATGCAAAAGCATACAAAAGAAGAAGATATGAGGCTGGACTGTTAAGAGGAGCTAACATCAAGGAAGTATCTGAACTGAGGATGTCAGAACAAGATGAGCTAGATATAGTCAATAATCAGAGTGTTGTGGAAACTCTCACTACAGAAGAAGACATTTTGGGATTGAGCTTTGAGACACTACAAATGATATGCAGAATGGAGATCAAGTACAAGTACGATGATCAAAAGGATGCAGTGTCATATTTCAACAAGGAAATGGTGTCAAGAGTCAAAGAGATTTCAGTTTTGAAGACCTGATTACAAGTGTCTAAGCCAAAGGGGGAGTATTGTTAGATCTTGGAATAATAGGTCTAGATCATTTTGTATAGGCTTAGAACATTAATCAATATATGTAATGAATATTTGTAATTCATTATGTATATATATAGGTTAACCCATATGTGCGTTGATTTATGTGTATGATTACAGGTACAAACATTATACTTGGTCAATTTCTAAAATTGACTAAGTGTAAAAAACATCTACGGATGAACATTTTTGTTTTTTCGTAGATATCTTTCTTACAAGACTTTCATCACAAGATCTTCTACGGATGAATATGGGTATTCACTGATGAACAAACACCACACATGAACAAAGTAGCTGCGGAAGAACAAAGTAGCTGTGGAAGAACCAGACACGTACTTATATCATACAAGTGTTTCTAGTCAACAAGTCAATAAATATGAGTCCAAGAGATTCGCTCTTTCCTTAACAGAAACACGCGTGTCTATAAATATGAGTCCTAGGTTTCACATCAAATATACACAGAAAGAAACGGCAACAAAAATACCATCACATCGTTTCACACGATCAACACTGACCCTAGCAGCCGTCACATCAACTCACCAAATATCATAAACACCATCATAGCATAGAATTTTGTTAGCGATTATTATTTAATTCTTGGTAATCATTAATCAGTTTTAATGAATTACGCTGATTCAAAACATTATTCTTTGCATATTGTTGATATGGTTTGATCATTTATTGTTTATTTTCTCTGGCATCGATATTTATTTGTTAATCAATTAAACAATGATTAATGGTAATTTTGCGATCATTAATTCAAAACCAATCTAACACTGATAATTCCTGATTGCGATCCTTGGATTCACAGAAGAGCTTGGAGAATGAAGAGTAAAGTAAGTGGCTAATCATAACTAGACACTGTAATTAGGGAATTACTATACTTAACATAATCTGAGCTATTACCTCGAATGACCGTGTTGGTGTTTGAATCTTGTAGTGCTTAGAGATGGCTGGTGGTAGATCTTCGGAGGCTTCTCGAGGTAGAGGTCATGGTAAACATGGTGCTGGGCTGTGTGTCACAAGGAACAGGGCTAAGACTGCTGAAACGACTCTTGAAGAGCCCAAACCTCATCACCATGACGGTGGGGATGAGAGTGCTAATCTAAGGGCCTCAATGAAGGAGGCAGTAGCGGAAGAAGTTCATCAGGTCATGCAGAAGATTCTGCCATCTGTGGTGACCGAGGTTATTAGAGCTGTGAGGGAGGATGAGAAGAAAGAGAAGGAGGAGAGGAGGAAGACCGATCAGCGAGGGGGCGAAGGAAGAGGTTCAGGGTAGACGGAGCAACCGGAAACAGAGATTGTTGTCTTCGGTGATGAAGGGGAAGAGGAAGTAGTACAGGAAACTATAAAGGAGTGCAACTATGGGGCATTCCAGAGATGCAAGTCCCCGATATTTGATGGGAATAGGAGTGCTGCTGTTGCTCACTGATGGGAGAGGGAGATGGAGGCGGTACTTGATATCAACGAGTGCCGAGAGGATCAGAAGGTGAAGTTTGCTACCCTCTCGTTTGTAGATTCAGCCTTATGCTGGTGGGACAACATTATCTAGGCTGAGGGTAGCAGGGCGATTGGAATGATGAGGTGGAGTGAAGTGAAGGAGCTGGTGATCGAGGAGTTTTGTCCTCACAAGGAGCTCGACAAGATCGCGAGAGAGTTCCTACTATTGGAGGCGGGAACTATTACACACCAGCAGTACACAACTATGTTTAATCAGATGGAGAGGCTGGTGCCAGAGCATGTGACACTCGTGTCGCAAAAAATAAAGAGATACATCCACGGTTTACCGGCGGATATCCGTAGACATCTGATCGCCGCTTGGCCAGGTACGTTTAGGTCGGTGGTCTATCTGGCGGGGAGACTATATGACGAGTGAGAGGTGGTGGCGGTGATGGATGAGAAGAAGAAGTGTGGCAATGATAGGAATGGAATGAGAAGCGGTATAACAGTGGTGGTTTTGTGACTGGAGGTAAGAAGACGAGAGTGGATGATCGGGAGGTGATAACAAAGAGGTTGAAGGCATGTAAGAAGTGTGGGAGAGACCACATAGGGGAGTGCAAGTAGGGATCGAATGGCTGCTTTCAGTGTGGGATTCTGGCCACAGGGCAAGGGGTTGTCACATGGCTAAATGTTACAACTGTGGCGAAACTGGGCACATGAGCAGGGACTGCAAAAAGTCGAGGGCTAAGAGCTCCGGGGAAAAGAAGGGGACTGAGAAGGAGGGCAGAAGGCGAAGGCCAGGCATTCACTATGACTTGGGAGGAGGCTAGGGTGGACTCCGACGCGGTGCCAGGTACATTCCTAGTAAACTAGACTTGTGCCTCTGTACTTTTTATTCTGGTGCTAGTAGGAGTTTTATTTTTGCTTCCTTCTATAATAAGTGGCCCAATAGGAATAGGAAGATTTATGAGCCCTTTGATGTAGAAACTACCATTGGTAAGTCAATCAGGATTTCTGATATGGTAGAAGACTATAACATAGAGTTGAAAGGCCATAGGTTCTCTGCTAGGTTGTTCGTGATGCCCTTAGGCTGATTTGATGTAGTCCTAGGGATGGATTGGCTAGTAGCCCATGAGGCACACATCATGTGTTGCAAGAAGATGATTCGATTGATAGCGCCTGATGGGAGTTTGGTGACGATTTATGGCGATAGAGTTAGTACGATATCGAAAGTAATTTGGATTGTTGTTGCAGAGAAGTGTACGAGACGTGGAAGTGGTGCCTATCTAGCCTACGTGAAGGATGTGGATGCATCAGTACCATGACTGACAGATGTACCGGTCACGTGTGACTTCCCAGACATGTTCCCGAAGGATCTACCAGGTGTGCCACCTGACCACGAGATCGAGTTCCAGATCAATCTGATGCCTGTTGTCCAACCTGTTGCTAAGGCATCGTATCGTTTAGCTCCCTCTGAGATGAAGGAATTGATGACTCAGCTGCAAGATTTGTTAGACAAGGGGGTTCATTTAACCGAGTGTCTCTCTGTGGGGGGCTCCGGTCTTGTTTGTGAAGAAGAAGGATGGTAGCATGAGGATTTGTATCGACTACCATGAGTTGAACAAGTTGACGGTGAAGAACCGGTATCCATTACCGAGGATTGATGACTTGCTTGATCAGCTTCAAGGTGTTAGTTGGTTCTCGAGGATATATCTCCGATCTGGTTACCACCAATTGATGGTAAAGAGCAGGATATTCCTAAAACAACTTTTCATACGTGTTATGGACACTACAAGTTCCTCGTGATGTCCTTTGGTTTAACCAATGCGCTAGCTGCTTTATGGATCTGATGAATCAGGTGTGCCGACCTATGTTAGACAAGTCAGTGACTGTGTTCATTGATGATGTTTTGATTATTTAATAGAGTGAAGAAGAACATGTGGGTCACATCCGGGAAGTGCTGGATACACTTCGAAGGGAGAAGTTGTACGCCAAGTTCTCCAAGTGTGCATTCTAGTTATGCGAGGTTTAGCTTCTGGGTCATGTGGTTAATCCTGAAGGGATTATGGTAGACCTGACTAAGGTTGAGGTGGTGATGTAATGGAAGTCCCTAAAGATGCCATCCGAGATTCATAGTTTCTTGGGTTTGGTGAGTACTACAGGGTAATTATCCAAAACTTCTCTAAAGTGGAGGCTATGGTCTTTGCGTTGAAGGAATGGAGGCCATTTGGAGAATCAGAGGAAGAAATGAAATGGCACTACCCAGATCTCTTTGTGGAGTGACAGGTTTCAGGGACGAAACCCATTTAAGGGGGTGGACTTGTAACACCTGGAAATTTATAAAAAAGGGAAGGAAAAGAAGAGAAAAAGGGGAAAGATAACATTTGTAAGGAACATCTGAAGATTAAAGGCTGATGCAACCAAAGGATACCAGAACAACCAAGTCTTCTAGCATTCACTAAGGAACAAGGATGAACTAGCTTCGGATGTCTTACACTCACAAATAAGTTTAAGTGTAAGATCTTCCAAAGCCAACAGTTCAAAAGAAGTTGCTTTAGAAGTTTCACACATATCAGAAAATATTACAAGTATGAAATCTTCTGAAGCCAAAGATGAAGTCTTCCAAAGCTTCACAAGACAAAGTCTTCCGAAGCCATTTTAATGAGAAGACTGATTTCTTTCGAAGACAGAGAAAATATGCTTTCTTTGAGTTACTTTTTGATAAAACTTTTGTACCTTCCGCTGCTGCTCTAAAAACTCACCTGCTTTTCATTAGTTGGTGAAACTTCCATACTTTATCAAACTGTATAAAAAGGTCTTTGCCTATAACTTCCCATAATTGTTCATGTAGACTTGTCTTATTAGATAAAGTCAGTGAGCTATGGCATGTCATAGTCACTAGTCAAAAGTCAATCTGCCTTTTGACTGTAGATTGATCTTGTTGTCTAGATTAGTCAAATCCCAACTGTCTTTTTGTATATTGACTGTTGTAGGTTGTAGTATATAAGAGTCTCAAGTTCTTGTAACTAAGATATACTAGAACACACTTGTAATAGAACTAGAGAATCAATATACAACTTCCTTGAAAACTTTATCTTGTGTTCTTGTGATTTTGTTCTTGTTTCACTTACATTACTTGTGTTGGCTTAATATCTTCAAAATAGTTACCAGTTCCCTATTTGAATTGTTAAGTGATCTAAAGTTCTCTCCTCATGTGAAGCTAATTGAAAACTTAAGCACCCTTACCCGATCCTACAAGGTTCAAAAAGCAGGGGATAGCCGCCCACATCCCCATTTCCTCACATCTGCTTTCGGCTGCAAGAAGAGAAGAAGAAGCTACCATCGGTTTCTAGAGAGAGAAAGAGGAAGATCTGCTTGAAGGTGAGATTTTAAGGTGCTGGAACTTCAAGTGGGCTCTCGGGTCTGAGGTGTTCTACTCAAAAGCTATTCAAGGTGTGTTCTAAATCCCCTCTATTACTGGTTTTCTATGTGTTTGGGGCTATTATGCATACTGGACAGAAGGTTTCAAAACCAAACTATGAATTTTAACATGATATGCGACTGTGTGCTGTTGATGTATGTTTTTTTAGATGGTTTCTAAGTTGTGTATAATTTTTAGTATGTTCTAAGTGTGTAGCATATTAGATCTGTGCTAAGGATGTATTAGAATGGTGATTGGGAACTGGTTATGGTATAAGTTGCATTGCAGGTGGGTAACGATCATCCGTATTTGTTGGGTGATCATCCGCATTTAGACTTGTTCACTAGCATAAGTCTTTTGTTCATCCGCATTTGTTGAATGTTCATCCGCATTAGTTTTTGTACATCAGCATTTGTTGAATGTTCATCCGCGTTCGTTTTTGTACATCTGCATTTGTTGGAGTTCATCCGCATTTATTGAACATTCAACCGCATTGGTTTTATGTTCAATATTCTAAGTATTTTGTTCATTCACATTTAGTATTGTTCATCCGCATTTGGACTTGTTCATCCGCATCTGGACTTGTTCATCCGCATTTGGACTTGTTCATCCGTATTTGGACTTGTTCATCCGCATTTGGACATGTTTATCCACATTTGGTTCACCCTCGTATCTTTAGGCACTTAGAATATTTTCTGAGATTTTCATCCACATTTGCTTGTCTGCATTTGCTGAACATTCAGCCACATTGGCGTATGTTCATCCACATTTCTTTGGGGACGTAGGTTTTTTCGGTTTTTGGAAGTAGAACGTAGTGTTAAGTTCTGATGTGTTGTGGTGATTTATGCCTGTTGATGTTATATGCTTGTAGACTGTTGTTATTATGTGCCTTTACATGGTGTGATATGTATAAGTACATAAGTAAAGTATTATGTAACAAAAGTGAAAGATAACTAATGACTAAAATGGAAGTAATGAACGGTGAGATCTTTATTGCTGACGCCGGTACTGTGTCAGCTTCGGCATGACTGGGGATTATTTAAGAACCCCGGCATAGTACCAGCTTTTTAGCATGAGTCGGGGGTGTAGCATATGAGTTGATATGAGATCCTTGTCACGTACCTCGGTGCTGTGTCAGCTTTTCAGCATGAGTCGGGGGTTTGTTTATGAATCCAGACACAGTATCAGCTTTTAGCATGAGTCGGGGATATAGCAAGAGGCAGGACCCATAAAGAAGTAAAAGACGAATGATGATGAATGATGATGGAAGGTAATAATGATATTATCTAGATGTATGTATAATATATGATCATGAATGAAAGTAAAGGATATGTTTTAACGTAATGTAAAGTATTTTATTATGAAAACTAGAACTCACTCAGCATCACTGACTTTTTTGCATGCATAATAGTTTGCAGGTTACCGTTTGATGCTGAGGAGGTGCAGGCATGGATGCATAAGCTACTGGAAATGTTTTGAGTCTGGCATCAACATTTTAAGATAATACTGTATCAATACAAATTTTTTGATGTAAATTAAAGATATGATGTATTGACTCATTTTTAATTATCGAGGAAAAGTTTTAATTCCGCTGCAAATGATGTGTTTTAAATGTTTTATGCGATGATTGACCGACCGTAATTGTCCCGGGAACGGGGCCTTACATAAAGGCGTGTTGGAAATTCATTCTCACGATCATACTAAACCTTTTGAGTTCTACGCCAACACTGATATTGCAGGTCTTACAAAAGAAACTTTGGAGATAATGGACAAGATGGAGATTAAAACCAACGAGTCAAATCCTAAGCAAGCTATTCTTGCAAAGAAGTTCAAGTCAGCTATAAAGAAAACATTGCATGAATTGGAGATTTACAAAGAAAAGCCAGTGTTCAAGATAAAAGAAGAACCAGAAGAATTTAATGAAGACTGAAGACAATGTAAATCTTAGGGGGAGTATTATTAGAGCTCTTAAAAGAATAACATTTTGTCTTTCGTGTTTTGTCATAGTATAGGGACTTATTTTGTAAATATATGTTCCTTGTTTTTCTTTGATAGTATAAATAGGATATTTAATGTATTGTGTAGGTAGACCTAGAGACCGAGAGAATAAAACAGTTAGTGAAGAAACCACTGATTCTGCTAGTGGATCGAATATTGCAATCGTATTGTTGTCGTTTATCAAATTTGTGATGCGGAATCTCACAAACCCGTTGATGATTTCATTTGAAGATCTATATGCAAGATGAACTTGTATGATGATGAATGAATGATGAACAAATTCAAGAACATATATTCATATAAATTTCATTCACTCACATGTACGATATCAAGAGAATTACAAGGGAATTTGCAAGCACACTTTCTCTCACACACACTCAACCTTGATTTCTCTAGTGAATGCAATGGATTGTTTGTGATTGTTCTAATGTTAGAGTATAAATGACTACACTTAGTCATTTATACTCTTTACAAAAATATGAAAAATATTATATTTAAGTACAAATGATTACACAAATATAGTTCTAAGTCTGATAAATTCTCTGTTGTTGATGTGTGACTGCCGGGTGCTTACGTTGTTCAGGACGACCGCTGATGTTGACTGTTGACTTTGACCACGGTTGACCAAGTTTGACTTTGGTCAATTTTCTTCGTTTTGATCATATTTTCAGCATATCTTCACCGTGTGGGTTTTGGTAATTATCATGAGACTTGGCACTTAGGTTTTGGTAAGTATCATCTTCAAATAGTCCAACAATACTCCCCCTAAAATGATGCTGCCAAAACCTCATGATTATCAAAACCTTGGATGTTGATTGACGTGCAGTCTTGAAGCGCAGTCTTATATGCAAGATGAACATGTATGATGATGAATGAATGATGAACAACTTCAAGAACATATATTCATATAAATTTCATTCATTGATATGTATGATATCAAGAGAATTACAAGGGAGTTTGCAAGCACACTTTCTCTCACACACACTCAACCTTCATTTCTCTAGTGAATGCTATGGATTGTTTGTGAATGTTCTAATGTTAGAGTATAAATGACTACACTTAGTCATTTATACTCATTACAAAAATAAGAAAAATATTACATTTAAGCACAAATGATTACACAACTATAGTTCTAAGTCTGATAAATTTTATATTGCTAATGCGTGACTGCTGGGTGCTGACGTCTCGGGATGACCGCTGATGTTGACTGTTGACTTTGACCATGGTTGACCAAGTTTGACTTTGGTCAATTTTCTTCGTTTTGATCATATTTTCAGCATATCTTCACCGTGTTGGTTTTGGTAATCATCATGAGATTTGGCATTTAGGTTTTGGTAAGTATCATCTTCAAATAGTCCAACAATGCTCCCCCTATGATGATGTTGCCAAAACCTCATGATTATCAAAACCTTGGATGTTGATTGACGTGCAGTCTTGAAGCGCCTTCTTCTCCCCCTTTTTGGTAGCATCTTCTTAGAAGCTTCATAAAAGGCGTTAGAAAAGGACTTTGTTTTGGCATAAAGACTTTGGTTCGGCACTTGATGGATGTTTCATCAGCTTGGTCTTCTAGTCTTGTTTTGAAGACTTGAAAATGCACCCATGTGCATACACTGTGGATTGCACAGGTAGCAATATCAGTAGCCTTATCTTAACTTCAGAAGTGAAGGAGAAGCATAAAAAAATCTTCAGACTTGACATATACTCTCCCTCAACAAAAGCTTTGGATGGTGAGGAACTTTTGTGTATGAGACACCAAGAGGAGGATTCTTAATTCTTAGCAACTGGCAAGAGATCTTTAAATAAAGCAAGAGTGTTCTATTGACATCTTGAACTGAATGAGAAACTCAGGCATGTTGTGCAATTCATCACCTGCAAAAGTCTAAATCCTCTCGGTAGAGGTATTGCATGGAAGTTTCACTCCTAAATTAATAACACATGTAAATCTGTCAAAACTTAGAAAAATACTAAAAAAGACAAATCTTTTTGGAATTTTAGATTTTCAAAAATATGATATTTACTAGCATGAATCCTTCAACTGCAATGAGATCATATTAATCCAAAATCCTCTACATCTAAAATTTAAAGTTGGAATAGACATAGACAAGGAACAAAATTGATTGTAAGCTTGTTTGTCCACTTAAACTCATACAAGGATCTATTTTCAACATTTTGTGATATTTCTCATGTTTAGGTTTGATTAGATATGCTAATTGAGTACCCCACACTCAGAAGTATGGAAGAATAACCCTCCTCATGAAATACAAGGTGGCACTTTATCATAACTTGAACCAGGCTACTTAGAGTATAAATTCTTATGATATGATCCACTTTGGGATTCTTTTATACTTCACTTTGTAAGTTGATCCTCATTGGGATTATTTTAGCTTTGATCCTCATTGGGATTCTTTTCTTTGCCATTTTGGCATGCATCAGCACTTTTAGTGCAAGGTCAACTAGGTCTGTGCTCAGTACAACAAAAGTTTTCCTTATGTTTACTCCAGGTCAGTATTTACATACAACAAAGGAGAAAAAGATGCTTTTATCAATGAGAAATTTATAAACCATTTTTGCATGGTGTGTTTAGGTAACCACACAAGCAAACACTTAGAAAAGTCATTGCTTACCAATACCCAAAGATGGTTTTGGTCCACAATGCATATTTGTTTAGTTCATCACAAATATGCTTATCTTGAATCCAAGCTGAGCCTACTAACATATCAAACAGAGCCTTATCAGTCTTTATTGATTTTGAAAAATAGATGAAGAAGATAGTAGATAAGTGTACTATCATTTCTCATGTAAATGCAGGAAGATTCAATAGAAATATTTTTGGATTTTTCTTGATTTTCTAATTTTTTAGGATTTTTGTTTTTGAGAAAATAAAGAAATGGCATATGTGTTATCAATTCAATAGAAATCATCAACAGTTACTCCAGGTAGCAATGTAATCAGACTAAGTAGATGGAATGAAACATCGGTTGTTTCTTGCATTGCCATCATAGTTTCTCTGAATGATTGCCGTCCTGCATTTAATCATGGCTAATGTCTGCTCCATTTGGCTCACATCATAAACATCATGAGCAGGAAGAACGTTCCTGTCATGGGAAGGGATCAGCCACTGCTAACTTTTCTTGGGTTGGCAGGCCTCCATAACTGTCCGTATAACACTAGCAAATCAGTTAGATGTATCAACCCAAGCCATTATTGTCCTGAGCTATCCATTTGCATTTTTATATGTGACTTGCTCATATGTGTATGATTTTGCTGTATCTGATGATATATCAGATTCACCTCCGGAAATTATTTTCTTTCTCTAACATTATTTTGTTTTTAAACCAACTAACTCAACTTTAGTTTGTTTAAAAAAAGGAGTTTGTTTGGCTTTTAAAAATATTTTGGTTGGTTTAGAAAATTTATTTTTCTTTTGAATGTTTTGTGGAGATGTAGCAAAGGATCTTTGTCCCTTGATCATATTTGTTTCTTCTGGGCATGTGATCACATTCATCATAAGAATTATAATTATGATTATAATAATTTGATGGATATGATCTTCTATGATATCTATTATTCCAAGTGTTATTCCTATATCTATCATACTTATATTGTGTGTATGACCTAGGATAATGTCTTGGTGCCCAATAATCATAAATATCATAATGTTTAAAATCATACCCATGTCGATGTGATCGAGGAGAAGAGTATCTATGATGTCTGTTGTAGTACTTATGCTCTGATCTTGGTGAGTATGACTCTGATTGATGATAAGATCTTTGACCTCTTCAGTGTTGTGATGTTGGAGAGTTGTTGTATGAACACTCTAAAGTGGTATGATTCTCCATGTCATAATTTAAGTAGTAAGGAGTAGGTCGGGATCTTCTTTTCTTAGGCTAGAATAATGAAGTTGGATTTTCTTAGAACTTCACAGCCCTTTGTTTTGTTTGTTTCTGTTGCTTTCTCTTGTGAGGACATATATATGTATCACTCTTAGTGTTTTTACACTCAGAAGTGTTGTGTGAATCTGAATTACATGTCTCATAAAGAATTGGTTGTTGTTTTGGAGTTTCTAATGTAGCCTTTGAGGTTGATGGTTGGTTTGGATGAGGATTAGAAGACTTGGTTTGACTTTTCTTCTTTCTTTTAGATCGTGTCTTCTTCTTCTTGACTTGTTCTTTGATTTCTTGTACCTCAGGCTTCTGTTTGTTCTTTAACTCCATCTTGATCTTTGTCTTCAGTTCAGTCTTAGACAATTCTGGTTCAAGAAATCCTGCTGGTTTGAATGTCTCATAGAGAACCATAGCCTTTTGTTTGTTATCAGGCTTTGCTGATTTGGATTTCTATAGTTGTGTTTGTTTTGGAATGATTTCTTCAATGACATGATTAATACATGTCAATATTTGTTTGTTTGGTTGGTTGATTTCTTCATCACTATCATCACTTGCAGAATCTCCATCTTGATCATCACAAGAATGAAAGGTTTCATTCTGTGGTGATTCTGGTTTAAGATACAACTTTGGTGCTGTTTCAGGAGAACTGATTTGAGTGATTGTGGATGGTTTGCTTGTTGGATGATGATCATTCATATTTGAATCTTCTTTGACTTGACTTGTCATTGAAGTTGGTATTTCTGTGTAGTTATCATTGTAAGGAGGAGGAACAACATAGTATGTAATTCCATCACTCTTCTTCTGATCTCTTTGTGCATCAAGCAGTTCTTCCAACTTGTTAGCAGTCATCTTTAAATTCTCAAGTTCAACTTCTGTTGATGCATGATTTGTTTTTGTCTTTGTTAGAGACTCAATGAGTCTTGTAACTTGAGCTTGAAGACTAAATCTTTCTCTAAGGAGTTTGTCTACATCCTTGAGAAAAGAATTGATTTTATTTTCAAAGGCTTTATGTTGTATCTTCAATTCTGCATTTATAGCCTTTTCTGTATTGATTGCTTGATTTAGACGCTTAATGTAATGTTGCAAGTTATTGATTGTTTTGGTTGTACTTGCTTCTGATATTTTGGCTTCAACTTCAGCCTTTGTGTTTGTTAACTTCATAGAGAGTTCAGTTGATTGGGCATTCAGCTTGTGATTTTCTTTAAGCAATTTATCAACTTCTTTCTCTAGTGAACTGATTTGATTTGTAAAAGTTTGTAGTTCCTCTGCATGTGAAGCTCTTTCCTCCTTTATCATGTATGATATATTGTTGCAATATTCCCGATATGCCTAAACTTCATCTATGCATGCTAATGAACATAGATTGATCTTTCTGTCTTCAGGAATTCAGGCAATGGATGAATGTTTGTCTTGTTGATGGTTGTGGCTTTTGCAAGCTCAACAGTTAACTCTTCAATTTTGATTTGTTATTGAACCATTATGTCTTGCAACTCGTTCAACTCTCGAGTTAAACTGATGTTTTGTTGATTCAATGTCTTGATTTGTGCTTGATCATTTCTTTGAGATTGTTCCATCTCTAACCTGTATTTTATCAAATCATTAGACAAAGTGTTGTTTGAGTTTGCAAGATCACATAAATGTAAGTGCACCAGTTCTTTCTCAATGTGACTGACGTACAACTGAATGTTTGTATTGTTAAAATATGAATTATTGTTTGATGTGTTGCTGATGTTTGGTTGTTTGCAGCTTTTGTTTGATTTGCTGATGTTGTTTAGTTGATTGCAGCTTCTGTTTAATTTGCTGCTATTGTTTGATTGGTTGCAGCTTGGTTTGCTTTGTTTGAATTCTTGAAACCTCTTTCTACCTACAGCAAGAAAGATAGCTCGGTTTCTCGAAACATGAGTGTCAGTGAATGATGTTAAATTTTCCATTTAGTTTAAAAACAAAAATGATTTAAAAATTTGGTTTGTGTTTAAATAAAAATCAAATTTAAAACTTTAATTGAATCCAAAGAACGTCGAAACTCAATTTAATTAGATCGGCCTAATTAAAGAGTTAAATTTGTTCGATTACAATTTATTTAAGCTCAATTAATATTAATCAAGCTTAATTAAAAAGTAATAGAATTTGGATCTTATCAATTAAAATTAAATGATTTTATGACTTGATTCAAAATAATTCAACTCTTTCAAATCTTATGAGAAAAAGCTTTAAAAGTTTGTCAAAATTTATATGCTTCTAAAACCAACTTAAAAGTTAGAAAAACACATACAATCAAAATTGAAATTGTCAAAGTTTAAAATATCAAAATTGAAAATGACAAAACTGAATTAAAAAAAAATCAAAATTGAAAATGCCAAGTCATGTTTATGGAGTTTCGGTCGATTGGTCAATCTAAACAGAAACACAAGTTCAACCTAGAACTCCCGAACACAATCTCAAAGCTTTCAGTTTCACCCAAATACTCCCGATTCTATCACTGCTCTCAATCTCGATCTCTCGATGCTCTGTACCTCATAATTGGACTCCCACACTCTCAATTTGATGAGCCTAAATCAATGATTTCAGACCTTTGGAGGTTCGATGGAGATGCCGGTGGTCAAAGGTCGACAGGTGATGAAGGTGTCGGTTCGATGGTGGTGCAGAATCGAAGATTTCAGGGTGATTGGGGGTTCTTTTGTGGTGTTCGAAGGTCGACAGGTGATTGGGGTTGTTGTGGTCGGAGATTTGGGTTCACTTGTCCGCTGTGGACAAGTAATCGAAGGGGACCGAATCAATTCATCCGTTGTGAATGAGGTTGTTCATCCGCTGTGTGTTTCAAATTGTTCATCTGCTGTGTGTTAACTGTGGAATGTCCACTGTGAATTAAAGGTATTTCACTCCTTTTCTTCTTGTTCGTCCGCTGTGGCTACAGCTGTGGACCTGTGTGTGGCTTAATCGTTCGCTGTGAACAAGGTAATCTTTGATGGGACCTTTGTATGTTCTGTTGTGAACTCGTCCGCTGTGGATGAGTTTTACTTGTCTGCTGTGACAAGGTTTAACAGTCCGCTATGACCAAGTTTACTTGACCGTTGTGGACAAGTTTGTTTTGATGTGTGCTGCTGTAATTACAACTCGTCCGCTGTATGTTCAGGTAAAACGTCCGCTGTATGTTTCAAATTCGTGCGTCCGCTGTGGAGTTAACACATCCACTATGGATGTGTTTTTCAGCAGTTTGTATGATGAACACTTAGTCAAAAATCAAATACAAGTGTAATTTGTATAATCTTTGTAAACTTGATTATGAATGAAATTTCACTTTCAAATTCACAAATTGTTGTTTGAATGACTCTTGAATGAGTGTATCATGAACAAATGTATGAAAATCTAAATCAAATCATAGATTTGGCTGATTTTCAGATTTCAAAATAGTTTGACTCTGAAAAGTCAAACTTTATGTTCTTGAATGAACAAACTTTTGATTCTTGGATTTCTGATGAAATTGGGTAAAATCAAAGGTTATAATAGCTGTAGATAAATGATTCTAAGCTAGAACAACAATCAATTTCATATAATCATCACCTAAACTCAGATTTAAATGATGAACCCATAAATAATACAATGAAAAACAAAAACCCAGATATAAGAATCAATGTTCAAAAATGTATGATTTGGATGTTGAAAATGATAAACAAACTTTAGATTTGATGTTTCTAAGCTAAAACCACTATCAATTTTAGCTAAACAACATCAGATTCATGATTTTTGATGATTTTCCTCAAGAACAGTGAACTTTTCTTAAGAACACAAAAATTTTTCAAAAATCTTCAAATTCAAGAGTTGTGGATGTTCAATTGATATGAAACTTTGCAGATGTGTTAGTTATCACAAACTAAAGCTATTAGAAGCTTAAATTCGATCAAACAACAACAAAATCAAAATTTCACGTTCATGAGCATTTGAAGACTTGAAGAACAAGTTTGCTTAAATCTTCAAATTAGTGGCTCAAATGAACTTCAATTGATGTGAAAACTTGCAGATCTTCACGAAATAACAAATCTAAGCTAATAGTAGCTTGATTTCATCAAAAACAACAACAATTTGTAGATCAAACTTGTGGTCCAAATTTTTGAGAAAAATTTGAAGAACAAGGAGCCAAGGCTTTGATACCAATTGTGGAAACCACTGATTCTGCTGGTGGATCGAATATTGCAATCGTATTGTTGTCGTTTATCAAATTTGTGATGCGGAATCTCACAAATCCGTTGATGATTTCATTTGAAGATCTATATGCAAGATGAACATGTATGATGATGAATGAATGATGAACAAATTCAAGAACATATATTCATATAAATTTCATTCATTCATATGTATGATATCAAGAGAATTACAAGGGAGTTTGCAAGCATACTTTCTCTCACACACACTCAACCTTGATTTCTCTAGTGAATGCTATGGATTGTTTATGATTGTTCTAATGTTAGAGTATAAATAACTACACTTAGTCATTTATACTCTTTACAAAAATAAGAAAAATATTACATTTAAGCACAAATGATTACACAAATATAGTTCTAAGTCTGATAAATTCTCTATTGCTGATGCGTGACTGCCGGGTGCTGACGTCATTCGGGACGACCGCTGATGTTGACTGTTGACTTTGACCACGGTTGACCAAGTTTGACTTTGGTCAATTTTCTTCGTTTTGATTATATTTTCAGCATATCTTCACCGTGTCAGTTTTGGTAATCATAATGAGATTTGGCACTTAGGTTTTGGTAAGTATCATCTTCAAATAGTCCAACAGTTAGAACAGATGGAACAATTGTAACTCACTGTAACACTTGTATCCTAAGCTTTTGCTATCAATGAAATCTATGAATATTTGAAGTAATTGCTTGTGTTTGATTACTTTGTGTATGAATTGATCATTGCATTACGATATCATCATAGATTGATTCATTTTAAACCTATCACAGAGAGTTGCTCAACTTGAGCTGCAAATGTTAATTTTTTGGACATTAATTTGTCCAAATCATTTTGTAATGAAAGTATTTTTGTCCCATATTACTTTTGTTCTTGTTTTAGACTTTCATTTAAAATGTTTGTTTCAATTACTTTCTTTGAAAGTTTGTCTGCATGTTCTCTGTCTCGATTGACTTCGTCAATGCATGCTTGTGTGCAAAGGTTTTCCCGCACCTCTGTGATGGTGTGAGGTTAGCTCCTAGATAGGCTTCAAAGCTTGTTGAAAAGGATGCAAAAGTTACCTTTTGCTCCTTAGTTTGCAATATGATTGTTAATGCATCCATTGGTTTATCAAATTTATGAATGTTTTGAGCCTTTGATGGGTGTTGTTTACTGGAGCTGGTAGTGTGAGGATGTGGTTTGCTTTGGGGTGTTGCTTCATGGGAAGCATGAACACCAGTCTTCTTAGACTTTTGTATGTTGTTAGATGAATCAGGTGCAGAGAAAAATGAAGTTTCACTTGAATCCATAAATTCTTCATCTAGTCAAGAATGCACTGTCTGTTTGTCGAAGTTCCTTGAACTTGTATGATTACACATGTTTGATTGTACAGTTGTTTCTGGATCTTTCATCTAGTTCTAGTGCTTCAACTTTAGCCACTAGAGAATTTAGAGATAATGCTTTAAGATCCAATGTTGCTTTCATTAATGAGACTGACTGAGTCCAGCTATCAGGCAGTGTATGCAACATCTTTTTGTTGATCCCCATAGATAAATACTTGAGACCATAGACTATCATCTCACTGATTAGTTGAACGAATCTATGAAGCTGTTGTGGAATGGATTCTCCCTGAACATGGTGGAAGGTTTCGTATTGGGACCTCAATTTCTCCTTTTTGATTTCCCGTATCTCCTCACTTCCTTCACACATGGTGTGAAGTACCTTCCAGAGTTCATGAGCAGTTTTGAAATTTTCAACTCGTGTCAAAATTTCAAATGGCAAGGTCATTGCCAATATATTGTATGCTTTCATGTCTGTTTTGACCTTCTTGAGGTCATCACCAGCTACACTTTTCAAGCTTACTGGTTTTTGTATGTTATCGTCAGGCCCAAGAGTTAATGGTATGTATGGTCCCTCGGTTATGATGTCCATAGATCTGGGTCTTGGAAAATAATCCAATTTCTGAACATAATTTTCCATTGTTTGAAATCTTCTTTGTTCTTGAGTCTTGGTGGTTTGAGACCACTGTTTGATCCTGAAATTTCATTAGAAATGTTTGTTAATTTTTTACATAACGGTTTAAGTCAAATTTGTTTGATAATTTTAGCTCGGTACTAAATTTTTCTTTAGCCTAAAGTCACTAGGATTTGTTTGTTAATGATGTAACCTTTTAATTTGATTTACCAAAATAAAAGGAATTAATTAAATTAATTAATTAATGTCCAATAATAAGTCACACTCAATTCTCAGTAAGAAAAGGAATATCCTGTTAGTCAACAAAAGTCAAAACCCTAAAAATAATTGTTTTTTTTTAAAGTGAACTTTTCAGATCGAAAAGTAACTTTTTTAAAAATTCAAAAGAAAATTATGTTTCTCCTTTGATTTTGATGATGAACCAACACAATCACCTGAGATTATAAAGGTTTGTGAGTGAGCAAAAACTAGGGTTTATCCTAGTATTTGTTGGCGGCTGTAACAATTTCAACAAAACAACAATCGGTTTGTTGTTTGAAGAAGATTAATCACTTGATTTGAGTGAAAGACAACTCAAATATGACGATTAAATACAATGAATGGATTCGAAGTATTCAAATGAGTATTTGTTTGATGAAAAATGATAAAACAGTATTCGAATACTGTTTTATCGAAAATCCTTAGAAACCCATGAGATTGCAATGATTTTGTGATGTTTTTGTGTCAAAAACAGTTTACGAATGATTTTGAGAGCTTTGTTAGCACCAAAAACATAGAATCTTCTTCAAAATGAACGAAAACGAATGATTAACTCATGTTTTTGAACATTTGTTGAATGTATGATGTAGAAGAAGAATGCGTGATGATTTCAAGCTCAAAATGTATGTTATGAAGCTAATGAACCACGGATATCATTTTGTTGAATGAGAGGATCGAAAATCAGCGTATGATTTAAGCCAAAGCTCTGATACCACCTGATGAAATCAACAAACGCTGATTATGAACTTTAAGAAAATTAAGAGCATAATCAGGTTGATTCCCCTAAGGATCTTTTCAAATCTCTTAATAAACATAACAATAGATTGTTATATTGTATTCAACAAACAATAATCATAGTGCGGAAACCCATGATTAATGCTATGATATCAGTGTGTGTGTGTGTGTGTATGATTGATAGTGATTGAAATGCTTTGAATGATAATAAACTGCTTGATTGTATTGATTGTTCAAAAGCTTACAAAGGATTAGGGTTTTATGCTATTTATAGCCTATACAGATAACTATCTACAATTACAAAAATACCCTTATGTAAACGAAAATTACATAAAAATCCTAAGTCTAAGTCATCTGCTGTGGATGATAGAATGTCCGTTGTGGATGCTAAGTCATCCGCTGGATGTTGAATAAGCTGTCTGCTGTGACTTGGATGTTGTCCACTGTGAACACTTGTTGTATGTTTGACTTGTTAGTTATCCGCTGTGGAGTGTTCATTCGGTGTGGACTGAACATTCGCTGTGGACTGTTTATCAACTGTGGACTTTGGTCATCCACTGTGTGAGTTGGTCATCCGTTATAGCACTTGGAAGTTGTTCTTCATCCGCTGCATGGACTTGGTCATCCGCTATGGGCATTTCTTCATGTTTGCTTGTTGAGTCTAACAATATTCCCCCTAAGGATGATGTTGCCATCAGTTTAATGTTTGCTTGTTAATGTTTTGTTTATTAGTAAATATGTGTGTGTTTGTGCTTGATATGAATGATTGTAATGATTATATGATTGACTTAAAATGTTTGATTGCATGTTTGTATGTTATGCATGATTGACTAATTGACTATATGTTCTGATTACATGTTTGATTACTTGGTTACATGTATGATTGTATGATTACATGTATGTTTGTATGATTACATGATTTAGTGTTATGCATGTTTGCATGATTGAAGGATAGTATGTTTTCTGATTACATATGTGTAAACAGAGTGTAATGTATGTGCTGATTTGTATATGTTTGCTTGTATGATGAATTACTTGTATGATTGATATTGTGTATGTTTATATGCATGATATCCATGTATGATTGTTTGTTATGTTTGATGATTATGTATGAATGATTGAATGTTTGTCTGATTACATGAATGTTTACTTGTATGATTCACTGATTATAGTTATGTAATCTGATTGCCTTGAATGTTTGATTTGTATGTTTGCTGGTGTGATTTGTTATTTGTCTGATTGTTTGTTATGTGTGATAATTATGTACGATTTATACGTATGATTGATGTTCTGATGTGTTTATTGTCTGTTATGTATGGTTGGATGTTTGATTTGTTTGATGTATATATACAATGGACAAAATGACTGTCCGCTTGGGTACAGTGTACCTGTACGCTATGTGAACAGTAGCTTAAAATTTCAATTTTATGTCATGCGTTGTAAAATACACATGTGCTGTGTGAACAGTGCGTCCATTATACAATTTTTAACTTGCACGCTGTATACCCCTTGGATGTTGTATTGTGTTCACAGCGGATGTACATTTGTTCATGCGCTAAGCATACTTGTGTGAAGAATTTACAACTGATGACTAAAAAGTCATACGCTGTGGTTGACCACTGTTTTCAAAGCGGAAGAACAATGATTCATGCGCTATGGAACCTTGTTTGTTTGTTTTAGTTATACACAGCGGATGAGCATTTGTTCATGCGTTGTGTAAACTTTGTGTGTTCAAGATATATTCACACCGGATGACTTATTATCATGCGCTGTGAATGTTGATGATGATGTACAGCGTATGTTTACCTGTGTACATACGCTGTGTACACTTGTACTGTTTCTACAACAGATGACTAATGTTAGTCATACGCTGTGGAGTGGCACTGTATTCACAGCGGATGTCTTACCAACATCATGCGCTGTGAACACTTGTATGTTCACTAGTGCATAACGGATGTATGTTTGTTTTGTCCGCTATATACACTTGGTGTATTTTGCATGTTATGATGCTTACTGTAGCTACAGCGGATGATGTTTGTGTGTCCGCTGTGACAACAGTTGTCAAATTTTCAAAAATTTTGAATAATCTTGATTACCTTTCTTTTAAAGCAAATGTTGTTTGTTTTTCTTCCGAAGCAATTTTTATTTGTTTTTCTTCCGAAGCAAATTTTGTTTGTTTTTCTTCCAAAGCAAATTTTGATAAATTTTCTTCCGAAACAAATGTTGTTTACTTTTCTTCCAAAGCAAATATTGATAAATTTTCTTCCGAACCATATTTTGATAAAATTTTCAAAGATTTTGTTTGTTTGAAAAATTGTTTCAAAATTTGAAAGTTTGTTAAAATTTTATAATTTTAACATAATCAATATATGGATGTAAAATATCACTCACAAGCAATATTATGTAATATTGTGCATATGTATATATGTCAAACTGCTGTGTTTATGTGCTGGCTTGACTTGACTTTATTTAAAACTCAAAATTTAATATTTTAAATTTGTAAATTGTATAATTATGCACATATTCTGCTTCCTTTGATATTTCAATGTTCATTTTCTCCCCTTAAATATTTGCATATTTATAAAAACCTTTTATAAAATGACAAAAATTTGAATGTGTTTGAATGGAAATTATCAAAGTCCAATTTGATTGCTTGCTTGCTTGATAAACGTTTAGAAAGATAACACTTTATCTAACTAATAAATGAATAATTTTCATGTTTGGACATGAATCATTTGCACATAACATGATATTATACTAGTCCTAAATTTTCACTGAGTTGTTTGAATAATTTTGAGAATAGACATAGACTAATACAATGTTGATTGCAGATATTGTGATCCACTTAAACTCATGCATGGTTTTAATGATTGATTGAACCAGTGAGTGAATATCATGTTTTGGGTTTATTAAGATGAATTGTATATACCCCACATCTGATTGTTTGTTAAGATCAATCCCCCTCAAGATATACTAGAAAGTACTTTAAATCCTTATGACCTAGCTACTTAGGAATATAAATGCTCAATTTGATCCATGTTGTTTGATCCATATTGGGATTCTTTTTCACTTCACTTTGGAAGGTGATCCTCTTTAGGATTCTTTAGATTGTTCATCCTTAATGGATGTGTTCCTTATTGGAAATCTTTTTGGATCATGATTTAGATCATTCAGGTCTATGCTCAGCATAACAAAGAATGCCTTAGTGTACTCCAGGTCTATGATAATCATAACAGAGGAGACATTTGTATGATTGAGCAATTTATAAACTACTTCACTTGGTGTATTGTAGTTACTTTACAAGCAACCTATATTGGTTAGACCAATACTCACCATAAACCAAGATGTGTGTTGCTGACCACATAATCATGAGAATTTATTTCTTCACTATTGTATGTGATGTTAGGTGTCCCATGCTGAGCCCATCCACATATTAAACAAAGTATTGTTAGTCTTTTTTAGTGGAAAATGACACAAGTGAAGAAATAATCTAGTGTACTATCATTTCTCATGAGTGGTTATGTATGATTCAAATTGTTTGTTAATTGGAAAACATGAATGTTTGTTTGATATCTTGATTTTGAAAGATGCTTGTGTGATATTAAACTTGGACTTTGACAAAATAAAGCTTATTTTAAACTAATGTTTTGAAAACATTACTTGTTTGGTTCGTAGTTGATCATACCAAATGACTGAACTAGAAATTAAAATCTCGTTGAATCAAATGGTTTGGTAAATAGGTCAGCCAATTGATTGTCTATATGGACTTTGATCAACTTTATCAGACCCTTTTTGGAGCAATCTCTCAGAAAGTGATATATGATATCTATGTGTTTTGTTTTTGAATGTTGAACTGGATTGTCAGTGATAAATATGGCAGTAGATTTGTCAATGTGTACGGGTGTTTTAAGAAAATTAAAGCCATAATCAAGCATTTGGTTTTGAATCCAAACCACTTGAGAACAACATGCAAAAGCAGCTATGTATTATGCTTCAGCTGTTGACACAGATGTTGGACTCAAGAAGTTCATTAATAGATTAATGCTTAAAAAGGATAATGCTTGCCATAATCAAACATAATGGGTTCTAACATTCAAACAATCATTAACTAACATATTAGTATCATTAACACTCATAACATACACTAATGTTACTTAAATTTCTTTTTCAGGTTTGTAGATAAAAAGAAATTTTTGCTAAGTGTCGACAGCGGATGAAGATCAAGTCCCATAGCGGATGAACAATACACACAGCGGATGCCTAAGTCCACAGCTGATGAACTGTCCACAATGGATGAACATTTCCACAGCGTACAACATACAAAGCAAACACACACAAGTGTTCAAAGCGGATGTTCATCCATAGCGGATGAACATTCCACAACGAACAACATACAAGCAAACACACAAGTGTTCACGTCGGACAACATCCAAGGCACAGAGGACATGTTATCTGACTTCCACAGCGGACAACTTAACATCCACAGCGGACAGCTAATCATCCACAGCGGACAACTTATAGAGTTAGGATTATTTATGTAATTTTCGTTTACATAAGGGTAGTTTAGTAATTGTATATAGCTCTGTGTATAGGCTATAAATAGCATACTACCCTAATCCTTTGTAAGCTTTTTGAACAATCAATACAAACAAGTAGTTATTATCATTCAAGCACTAGCAATCACCAACAATCACTCACACACACTAATATCATAGCATTAATCAAGGGTTTCCACACCATGATTATTATTTGTTGAGTACAATTACAACAATCGGTTGTTATATTTTTGTTTGAGAGATTTGAAAAGATCCTTGGGAGGAATCAACCTGTTTATGTTCTTCATAACCTGTTTATGTTCTTCATTGTTTGTCTAAGTTCATAAACATCACACTGTAGGGTTGATTTCATCAGGTGGTATCAGAGCCTTGGCTCAAATCATACACTGATTTTCGATCCACTCATTCAACAATATGATATATGCGGTTCATTAGCTTCAAAACATACATATTCGAGCTAAAAATATTCACATAAACCTTCTTCTACTTTAAACATTCATCAAATGTTCAAAACATGATTGAATAATCTGTTTTTGTTCATTTTGTAGAAGATTTTATGTGTTTACAGCTCTAAACATCTTTCATACATGATGTTCAAACGTGTTCATCACAAAACTCTGTAAACCTCGTCGGTTTCTAAAGGTTTTCAGATAAAACAGTACCCGGTTATTGTTCTATCCAGTTTTCATCATACAAATACTCATTTGAATACTTTGAATCTATTCATTGTATTTAAACATCACTCAAAACAGGCGATTAATCTTCTACAAACAACAAACCAATTATTGTTTTGTTCAAGTTTTCATTGCCGTCAACAAACCCTAGGATAAACTGTAAGGCCCCGATCCCGGGACGCTCACAGTTGGACAATCATCACACATAAAACATATAATTTACATTTACATTTTCTAAAACATTGCAGCGGATTAATTTTAGACCATTTCTTTTAATTGCTTTTGCAAAATAATACATTGTAGTTAACTGTTACAAAATATCATAATTTGCATTACATCACAAAAACATTATAATCTAAACAACGGATGCCATCCAAAAATGCCAAGTAGCTGCCCCATGCCATCCTCGGCAACATTACCTGCCAACTGGAAACACATAAAAGTCAGCGTTGCTGAGTGAGTTCTAGTTTTATAAAATAAAATACTTTTCTTTTTTTTAAAACCATTCTTTCTTTACTTTCACATGTGATCATGCATCATACGTACACATAGATAATAATTTATTTTTATCTTTCATCGTCATTCGTTGACTTCCTTTCATTCATCCTCGTACGTCATCTTTATCATTCGTTATCTTTCTTACCGTACTATACTTACATTCATTAACTTCCGATGACATGTACTGTACCTCGAACATTGTGCACGAAGCTGACTCATGGGCCTGGGGCAAGTACACTCATCATTATCATTCATCTTTCATTCCGAACCAGTGCCATGTGCTATACCCCGAACATTGCGCACGAAGCAGGTTACTGGGCCTGAGGTCTATCATAGACCTCTAACATTGTGCAAGAAGCTGACTCCAATACCTAGGGCAAGCGGCAAGGGTCCCATACATATGGTCAATCACAAAGATTAGACCCAGTGTGCATACTTCCGGGGTAGCTAACCCGCACACAGTTGAGCTAACACCCTTCATTGGGCGTGAACCTCCATACATTGCTTGCAAGACTTTCATTACTTTCATTCATTAATGCATGCATTCATTCATTCCTTACGTTCCTTTTTTTTATCTTCCGCTTTACGTTACATAATACTTTCCATTTACTTTTCATAATCATACCACGTAAAGCCACGGAAAATAAACATACATAATAAGGAACATAACATAAAGATAACCATACCATACATAGCATCATCACATCACATATGACATCATAAGTCAACTTACATTACCCCCGGGAACATCCCAAGTCAAAGCCTACACTTTACATTTTTCCCCAAAATTTCAGAAAATATTCTAAGGCATAGGCGCATGAGCACTATGCAGGCGCATGACCTTTCAGGCACATGGGAACACTTAGGCGCATGGGGACCTTTCAGGCGCATGGGCACTATTTGGGTGCATGACCCAACACTTAGTCTCCTGGGCAAATTTCTAGGCGCATGGGCACTATGCAGGCGCATGAGTGCCTAGGCGCATGGAACACTTAGTCAAATTCAGCCTGTTCTAGGTGCATGGATACTATTCGGGCGCATGGGTTTTGGGCGCATGGGACTACACTTAGGTAATTTGACCGTTGGGTGCATGGGCCAATTTCAGGAGCATGGGCAACCAACTCTCACTATCAGCATCATAATCAGTCCCAACATCATCAGTTCAACATGTTCTAACTTAGTTCTAGCATTAAAGCATCATAATATGAACATGGCATCATCATAACATCAAGAACACCTAAAATCAAAACCCACCCACATTCACACATACACATTCATACGGGTACAAAACCCATTTTCGTAAAAACATACATACATGCATTTGCAGCCCCAAAATCAGTTAAAACATGTAAAAAGGGGGTTCTAGAACTCACCTTTGACAACCTTCGAGTATGACTTCTCCAAACCCGTTTGCAAATGAGTTCAAACACCTAAAACCCACCAAACCACACAACCCGAACACACAAACAAACATATAAGCATACAACCGAGGCATACGCTGGCCAAGAACAACTTAAAGCCAAGAATTCTTACCTTGAATTCGGTTTCTTCTTCTTCCTTCTTCACAATCCGAGAGTTCTCTGCTTTCTCTCTCTCTATAAACCGACTACAAAAAGGTGAAAAGTAACATGGCATGGGCGGCCATGTTGCTTTTGTACAAAATTATATTCTATTTTGTACTTTGTACACTTTTAACCCCTCTATTTGGGTTTTATTACATTTTCTTCTTTTCTTAACTTTTATTCTTTCTTTCCCGTCTTTTAAAATTTTCCGGGTGTTACATAAACCCTAGTTTTGTTCATACATATCCTTCAAAAATCTACGATGATTTTTGTTGGTTAATCATCAAAATCAAAGAAGAAACATAATCTTCTTTGAATTTTCTAAAAAAGTTACATTTTGATCCAAAAAGTTAACTGTTAAATTTTTTTTTTTGTGTTTTTAGTGTTTTGACTTTCATTGACTGACATCATTAAAAGTTGACATTCCCTAATAGAATATTCATTTCTTTTCATCGAGATTTAAAAGTGACTTAACATTGGATATTAATTAATTTGAAAATAAAATTAATTAATTTCCTTTAATAGGTAAACAACAAACACAAACAAACAAATCCTAGTGACTTTAGGATAAAAGCAAATTTTAGCACCGAGCTAAAATTATCAAACAAATTTGACTTAAAATGATAAGTTAAAAATTAACAAACATGTCTGATGAAATTTCAGGAACAAATAGTGGTCTCAAACCACCAAGACTCAAGAACAAAGCTGATTTCAAACAGTGGAAAATAATGTTCAGAAATTGGATAATTTTCCAAGACCCGGACCTATGGACATCCATAACCGAGGGACCTTTCATACCTTTGACTCTTAGACCTGATTACAACATACAGAAACTAGTAAACTTGAAAAGCTTAGCTGGTGATGACCTCAAGAGGGTCAAAACAGACATGAAAGCATACAACATATTGGCAATGACTTTACCATTTAAAATTTTAACACAGGTTGAAAATTTCAAAACAACACATGAACTATGGAAGGTACTTCACACCATGTGTGAAGGAAGTCTAGAAATCAGGGAAATCAAGAAAGAAAAATTGAGGACAAAGTATGGAACCTTTCACCACGTTAAGGGAGAATCAATTCCACAATAGCTTCATAGATTTGTACAGTTGGTAAATGAGATGATTGTCTATGCTCTCATGTATGAATCTGTGGAGATCAATAAAAAGATGTTGCAGACACTGCCAGAGATGGACTCAATCAGTCTTTCTGATGAAAGCAACATTGGATCTTGAAGCATTGTCCCTAGATGCTCTAGTTGCTAAAGTTGAAGCATTAGAACTAGACGAAAGATCTAGGAATAACAACACAATCAGACACGTATAATCCTACAAGTTTAAGGAGCTACAACAAACAAACAGTGCATTTTTGACATGCACTGGAGAAGATGAAGATGTGGAATTTTTAGATACAAATGAAACCTCCTTCTTCTTAGCCCCTGAATCATCCAGTACCAAATAGAAGTCTAAAAAGACTAGTGTTCATGCTTCCTATGAAGCAACACCACAAATCAAACATAATCCTCGCACATCCAGTTCTAGCAAACAACAACAGCCAAAGAATCAAAACATGCACAAATGTGAGAAACCCATGGATGCTCTCACTATCATTTTACAAAGTGAAGAACAGAAAGCAGTCTATGCAGCTTTCTCAACTAGCTTTAAAGCATACTTGGGTGCAAGTCTCACACCATCTCAAATCACCCAACAGGACCTGGATGACTTACCAACAGACATGGTTGAAGAAATGGATCTTCAGTGGTCTATGGCAATGATTGCCTATAGATCAAAAAGGTTTCTTCAGAGAAATAGAGGATTAAGCATGGACAAGAAAACCCAAATTGGTTTTGATAAAACGAAGGTGAGATGCTACAACTGTCAATTGTATGGTCATTTCTCAAGAGAATGCCAACAACCAAGAGTTGATAGAAACAACAATCAAACACAAGCATCTAGCAGCTACCATTCAAACAGAGAAATCCCACCTTCAATCAGTATTATAGCTGCACCAACTCCACCTTAAATCATACAATACAGTCCAAATCAACACTCCAAATCATCAGCAATGATTATGAAACAAGATAGTGAGTGTGATTGGAGTATGTACGAGGCTGAGATCCAATATCCTGATCATGCACTAATGGCAAACATAGAAGATAAGATTTTAGAAATCCCGAAAGAGGTAAGGGATAACCTCTGTACACAAGCATGCATTGATGAAGTCAACAGATATAGAGAACATGCAGACAAATTTTCCAAGAAACTAATTGAAACAAACATTTTAAATGAAAGTCTAAAATCTGAACAAAAATAATATGGAGCAAAAATTCTTTCATTACAAAATGATTTGGACAAATTAATGTCTAAAAACTTAACACTAGCAGCTCAAGTAGAGCAACTCTTTGAATCTTTGACTTTGTCAAAAACCATAAAGGCTAAAACTGAAGTGAAACTTCAGAAATCTTAGGTGAGCAACAAGACGTTTGAAGAACTTCTTGCTCAGCAAAGGGCATTCAAAGACCCTTCAGGTTTAGTGCAGGATCGGGTAAGGGTGCTTAAGTTTGCAATTAGCTTCACTGGAGGAGAGAAATTTAGATCACTTAACAATTCAAATAGGGAACTGGTAACTATTTAGAAGATACTAAGACAACACAAGTAATGAAAGTGAAACAAGAACAAAATCACAAGAACAGAAGATAAAGTTTTCAAGGAAGTTGTATATTGATTCTCTAGTTCTATTACAAGTGTGTTCAAGTATATCTTAGTTACAAGAACTTAAGACTCTTATATACTACAACCTACAACCATCACAAAAAGACAGTTGGGATTTGACTAATCTAGACAACAAGATCAATCTACAGTCAAAAGGCAGATTGCCTTTTGACTAGTGACTATGACATGCCATAGCTCACTGACTTTATCGAATAAGACAAGTCTACAGAACAATTATAGGAAGTTACAGGCAAAGACCTTTTTCTACAGTTTGATAAAGTATGGAAGTTTCACCAACTAATGAAAAGCAGGTGAGTCTTCAGAGCAGCAGCGGAAGGTACAACAGCTTTATCAAAAAGTAACACAAAGAAAGCATATTTTCTCTGTCTTCAGAAGAAATCAGTCTTCTTATCAAAATGGCTTCGGAAGACTTTGTCTTGTGAAGCTTTGGAAGACTTCATCTTTGGCTTTGGAAGAAAGGGGTCTTTGGCTTCGGAAGATTTCATACTTGTAATATTTTCTTATAAGTGTGAAACTTCTGAAGAAACTTCTTCTAAACTGTTAGCTTCGAAAGATCTTACACTTAGACTTATTTGTGAGTGTAAGACTTCCGAAGCTAGTTCATCCTTGTTCCTTAGTGCATGCTAGAAGACCTGGTTGTTCTGGTATCCTTTGGTTGCATCAGCCTTTAATCTTTAGATGTTCCTTACAAACTCCCCCTAGGCTGATGCTACCAAAAAAGAGAAGTTCTTCATATAGTCCACATCAGGATCTTTAGCATTCCTTTCTTCATCATAAGATCTGGATCCTTTAGACTGACATAGAACCTTCTCATGTCAAAGAGATCATGCAAAGGAAGTTCAAGCATGTCATTTATGAAGTAGACATGTTGTTCTCCCTGATCTCTTATGACATACCATCTGTCTGGACCTTCAGCATAAGTCCATGACAGAATTTGTCTTCCAGTAGCAAGAGGCTCTACTATGATTGGAGTTTGTTGAGAGACCTCTTCATGCACTCCCTCAGGATGCTCTGACTCATCCTGAGGTTGGGAGGTGGATGCCTTTCTTAACTTCTTCTTTGAAGTGGATCTTCTTCTGGCCATCCTTTTTCTCCTCCTAGATTTCTTCAACTGAGAGAACTGGTCTTAAGTACCAGTTGGTTCTATTATGTCTCTCTCAGATAGGTTCTCCTCTCTCATAGGCTCAAAAGGAGAGAGAGTAGGACCCTGTTATGGGTCAAAAGATGAAGTTGGCACAGATGCAGTTCTAGGTTTAGGTTGTGTTGTCTCAGTAGGTTCAACCTTCACCTCAACTTCAGGTTGAGCTGGACTTGGTGGAGAATGCAAGTCCACCAGCTCTCCCCTTTTTATCTTCTGCTTGATCACCCTAATATGCTCATCCATTGTGGATAGAGGCATAGGACCAAGCCTCCTTTCGGAGAACCCATACAACTTCAAGAAGCTCATCATCCTTTGTCTGTCAGCAGACTTCTTTTGGCTTTTGTGGATGATGGCCCTTGACTTTGCAGCTTTATCCCTTAATCTTTTCCTTATAGCTTGCCTTCCCTTTTTGGCTTGTTCTTCCAGCTGCTTGTTGTATTCAAACATTATGTACTCATATGATAAGGGAAGAAGTGCAGCTGACTGATAGAGACCTGTGGCACTTAGGTAGCTGATCATCTTTAGTCTTTCTTCTTCATTAACTACTTGAGGTTGTTCAGTGGCCATAGTCTCTGGCTCAGAACTTTCTTAAACTGGAGAAAGGACAGGAGCATCTTTTTAGAGTCTTTTAAGTCTCTTTTCTTCTTTGATTTTGAGGAGCAATTTTGCATCCTCTGCTTCCTTCCTCTCTTTTGACAATTCAATGTCAGCCAGTTCATTCAGCTCCTCTAAGAGGAGAGATATGAGTTCATCAACATTGTAGTTTTTGATTCCCAGGTAATTCAACCTGGCTACCCTTAACTCATCTTCCTGAGTGTTTAGCTGGGGATAGCCCTGATTGCAACTTCCATGAATCCTGGGGAACCACTTGAACTCTCTCCCCTCAGCTTCCTCTTCCTCTCTCTCTTCTCCTCCTCAATCTCCTCAAGAGTCATTTTCCTTTTGTCTTTGTCAACCACAGGCCTTGGTGACTCAGGCTGGAGAGAGCTTTGGCCTTCATTGCTTGGTTCAGCTATCAAGCTCTGGCCAGAGAGAGGTTGTGAATCACCATCACCAGCTGGTGTTTCACTGAGGGTAATGGGTGCAGAGGGAGATCCTATCTCCAGGTTCACAGGTTTAACCTCTGGGCCTTCAGTCAAGTCTTTCCCTTCGAAGCTAATCTCCGGGTCCATCTTAATATCCTGTTGACCAAAGATCTCACCTGCTATCCTCTGTCTATATAATTTTGATCTCAAGTTGAATTCCTCTAGCATCCTGTCTTGGATCCTTTCTTCTAATCTTGCAGCTTGTCTGTTGTTGCTTGGGTTGACAAATGGCAGATCTACCAAATTTATACTCTCATAGTATCTCAGTCTTGAAATGTTGAAAACTTCTAGTTGACCCTGAGCTCTAGAGATCATAAGAGCTCTCCTGTTACTGTCATACCCCCACTTCCTGATTGGGTTCTCAGAAGGGGCAGACATTGCTCTTGGTATTCCCTCCTCAAACAGTTGTTGGATGAGCAAGTCTAGATCACTATCATGAGGAGGTTGCTGAGTATGGACAAGTTCAAGAGAGGGTGGTAAATCCTCAATGTCCATACTCTGGGAAGAACTCCCAGGTTTTGTGGCTGTCAAGACTTTCTCCCCCTTTTTGTTAGCATCACCCTCTTGACTAGTTGAGCTGGGGAATTGGTGCAAGACATCCACAGGTTCTTGTGGTCCTGGTTGAGTTGTCCTCCTTAGTCTCTCAGCTAACTGGCCCTTAAGATCGGTGATCTCAAGTTGCTGGTCATTGACCTTCTTCTGTAAGATAGTCACCTGAGATTCCAGGTGAGCTATCTTTGAAACTAAGTACGTGCATGTTTTTGTCAGTTTGTGCACCTTTTGTTTCAGACTCCCCTCATCTTCAGTTGAAGAATCATTGGGGGATGAGAGACTGGGCCTAAGTCTTCTTCCTCATCACTAGCATGGTGTTCTTGGCTGCTGGATTTCCCCTGCCTAATGACAGCTTCCAGAGAAGTTTCAAGAGGCTGGGTTGCCATGGTTGAGGTCCTATTGATGTTATCACTTGCAAAAGTGAGAACCTCTTCCATATGGATCTCCTGAACAAGTTCAGGAACATCCACCCTAGTGGAGGGTAGATGATGTGGGCTAGACCTGGGTGAGTCAGAAATACTCATCTCTCTTTGAGCAGGGGTGGAGAAAAGAGACTCACGTTATTCGCTGACGTCCAATTCCTCATCATCATAAAAGTCTAAGCTGGGTATTGGTTGGTTGAGATCTAGAGGTTGGGGATGGTAGCTGTCCCCTAAAGCTTGATCACTTGAGTTTAGAGACTCAGAGTGAGGCTAGAAGCTATTTGGGTAATGAGCTCATCAACCTGAGCATGAGGAACCTTAGAACTGATTATTGGAAAGATGGGAGTGGTATGCTCCTCAGGGGAAGTGGGAGCTTGAGATTCCACTATGGGTTATGATATGGGAGCCTGCACATGCTCTGTAGCAAGTGCAGGGGTTCGTTTGGATTTTCTTTTGTAGGTGATGGTGATGGTAGGCTGTGTTTGAGGTGGTTGAGAAGTTGAGGGTGTGGGATCAACACTAGCTGGTGCGGCTAGGTTGTCACCTTGAGCAATGAGCTCAAACATTTGTGGGACAAGGGCTGTTTCTACCCCTGAGAAGCCAACATTTGGCTTCTTTAAGATTTTGAAAATGCCAGGCCTCATTTGTCCTAATTTAAGAATATTTCCTGTTCCCCTCAACTGTGGTCCTAATTCATAGTTGAGAATGTGTTGAACATACCTGGGGAACATATAATATTCTAAGGAGTCCAAGTTAGCAAGTAAATTTGTATAAACAAACTGAGAGTACCTGAACTTGACCCCTTGTACCATCCCATGGACTATGAAGGAGAGGTCTTCTGGAACATGATCCCATCCTCCATGTTAGATAAGCTGTGAATGATGACATGGAGGAGTACTTCCACTGGGATGAGACCTTCCCCTTCCTGAATGTTTTGAATGAGAAGTCACCTTCATAGCCCATCCACTGGAAGGAATGGTTGACATCAGATTTTAGAAAGGACAATTCACCTGCTTCATCATCCAGCTACAAATGGGTGTTTATGATGGCCGGAGTGATGAAAATTGTCCTCCCCTGCACCATAGCAGATAGTGCCTTCACCCCATCCATGGTGACCTCTTGACAGGTCCGCCAGAATTCAAGCAACTGATCCTCATATAGAGGAGGATCGATTAAGGGAGGTGAAGTAGTGAGATGAAGAAAGATACCTACAAACATCTGAGAAGCTTGGATCCTTCTCAGAATTCAACAGGGAAACTTGATTGTGTTGCCTGTGTAGGTGCATGGTGAAATCAGGGTCGTTTCTTCGATTGATGTTGGCCATTTGGTGAAGCTTATCAGTGAAGAAAGGAAGAAGAAAGTGAGTTTGGGGTGAAATTAGGTTAAAGATTGTGAGAGTAGAGAGAATAAATGGAACCGTTGAGAAAATATATACAGTGGATTTGAGACAAAGTTAGAACAAAAAGATAAACTTTGAAATCCGCAAGTGGGTCCCACTTCTGAAAAAACTCTCAAAAAAGTTAGTTTTTTTGGAAGTTGAAAATCTTCCGAAGGTATTTTTGCTTCGGAAGTTTTTTTTTTTTTTTAAGAAAAGCTTCCAAAGGGAACTTTTCTTCAGAAGATATTTCAAAGAGTTGTGAAAATTTGGCTTCGGAAGGAATATACCTAAAGAAATTTCTTCCGACATAAATTTTGCTTCGGAAGAACTAAGTCTGAGAAAATTATTATCCATAGATAATAAATCTTCCGAGACGAAATTGCTTTCGAAAGATATGTGTTCTTTGAATGCATTTAAGTACTTATAAACACATTTAAGCTTCGGAAGATATTCTAAGAATTTCTTCCAAAGTAATCTCTTATGAGTAGTTAAATGATTTAAAGACATAAATTTCTTCTGAAGGTAATTTGAGTTCTTCCGAGACAAAATAATAAATTTTCACTAATCTAAGGAATATCTAAAAAAAATTGATTTACTTCCAAAGAGAACTGGGCTTATGAAGGTGATAATATAGACAACTTAGAACACACAATTTTTAGAGATAATGTTGATTAAGTGTTTAAAGAAAAATCTTTTCAAAGTTAATCATCCCAATAGCTGATATAAGATATTTAAAGCTATGTTCATCAAAAGCTTTAGTGAACAGATCAGCGTATTGTTCATTTGTGTTAACCTTGATTAGTTTGATTAATCCTTTCTCAAAATTATCTCTAATCAAATGATACCTGATGTTGATGTGTTTGGTCCTAGAGTACTGCACAGGATTCTCTGTAATAAAGATAGCACAGTTGTTGTCTATGTGGATAGGACTATCCTTGAAATTGAATCCATAGTCCAACATCTGATTCTAAATCCAAAGCACTTGAGCACAATAGCTTGCAGCAGTAATGTATTCAGCTTCATCAGTTTATGCAGACACATAGGATTGCTTCTTGCATTGCCAAGGGACTATCCTTCCACCAAGGAATTGACATCCCCCAGATGTAGACTTTGCAATCATGTTGCAGCCACCATAGTCACTAACTGTATAAACATACAGATTAAAGTCGGAATTCTTTGGATACCAAAGGCCTAGTTTAGGAGCACCTTTGAGGTATCTGAGAATTCTTTTCACAGTAACTAGGTGTGACATCTTAGGGTTGGCTTGATATCTTGCACATATGCATGTGGCAAACATAATATCAGGCCTGCTAGTAGTGAGGTACATAAGAGACCCAATCATAGCCCTGTAGAGATGTTTATCAACATACTCCCCCTCAAGATCAGGACCAAGGGAGTGGTTTCTGGCTATGGGTGTCTTTGCAACCTTACCATTAGTCATCTTGAATCTTGTAAGTATGTCTTGTACATACTTTGACTGACTTATGAAGATGCCATTTTCAACCTGCATCACTTGAATTCCTAGAAAGAAGTTGAGTTTTCCCATGGCACTCATTTCAAATCTATCATTCATCAGCTTTTCAAAGTCTTTGCAGAGCTTTGGATTAGTTGAACCAAAGATGATGTCATCTACATATATCTGAACTAGCATTATGTCATTCCCTATTTCTTTGATGAAGAGAGTCCCATCAATAGTACCACTTTTGTATCCATGTTGACAAAGATACTTTGATAGTGTCTCATACTACTTTCTTGGAGCCTGATGCAGTCCATATAGAGCTTTATCAAGCTTGCAGACATAATCAGGATGATCTGGGTCTGCAAAGCCAGGTGGTTGTTTGACATAAACTTCTTCATCTATCTCCCCATAGAGAAAGGCACACTTTACATCAAGCTGGTAAACCTTGAAATCCTTGGATGCAGCATAAGCCAAGAATATTCTTCCAGCTTCTTGTCTTGCTACAGGAGCAAAGACATCAGTGTAGTCAATTCCTTCTTCTTGAGTGTACCCCTAGACAATCAGTCTAGCCTTGTTCTTGATGACAATCCTTCTATCATCAGTCTTGTTCCTGAATACCCATTTGGTTCCTATAATACTTTTCCCTTGAGGAAGAGGACATAAGTTCCACACCTTCTGTCTTCTGATTTGAAGCAACTCTTCTTGCATTGACTCAATCTGGGATAAGAAACAAGAATGCAGACAAACATTGCTCTCATGTGTTTGTCCTCTTGTTCTCACCCCTGTGTTAACATTTCTAATGATGTTTGTGGTGGGGTGTGACTTGTGGATCCTAAGTTGAGGGATCACAGCAAGTTGATTTGAGAGATCTAAGTTAGAGAAATTTAGATTTGGTAAAGAGGTGCTACCCACCACATCAACTCGCTTATCAAGAGAAGCTTGATACAATGAGTGTGTTACATCATTAATGTTGTCTTTTATGGAGTGGTTATCAGCATCAAGAAATTCCTGATCACTGTCACCACCTCCATCTCCTTCTGCATTTGAAGTTCCTTCACCTGGATTTGGAGTCTCTGAGCTGGAATTTGAAGGCATCTCAGATGAATCAACAGTATTTGTCATGCTTGTGCTGATAGGAGCTTCACTTGCAGGGTTAGTTACCATTGGAGCTAAAGTAGTATTATTGTTTGGTCTTCTCAGCTCAAATCTTAGGTCAGGATCACCTGTTGATATATTATCTGTAGATCCTAAAACATTCTCACAAGACTTGTTAAAATAGTTGGTAACTAAATCAAGATCAAACAGCCAATCTGAACCAGAACCTTTGACACTGGGAGTGTTTTCATTGAAGGTCATATTGGCTGACTCCTTAATTACTCTAGTTTTGAGGTTGTATACTCTATAAGCCTTAGCTTGAGAGGAGTATCCAACAAAGTGTCCATCATCTGATTTCTCAGCAAACTTGGCTACTTGATCTTTGGTATTCAAGATGGTGCATTGACATCCAAATGACCTGAGGAAACCAATGAATGGTCTCCTTTTGTGCCATAGCTCATAAGGACTCTTACCATGAGTCTTAACTACTAAAACTCTGTTCTGCACATAGCAGGCTGTGTTGACAGCCTCTGCCTAGAAGGTGATAGGCAGATTAGAGTCAGATAACATGGTTCTAGCAGCCTCAATAAGTGTCCTGTTTCTCCTCTCAGCAACACCATTTTGCTGAGGAGTCCTAGGAGCACTATATTGTATTGAAATACCCTTTTCATCACAAAATGTATCAAGGATTTGGTTTTTAAATTCTGTTCCCTGATCACATCTTATGGTTTTGACCTTGTGATCACATTGATTCTCAATTTTCAGAATGAAGTTCTTCAAGATATCAGGAGTCTCATCCTTAGTTCTAAGGAAGAAGACCCAAGTGAATCTTTGAAGTCATATGTGATCACTAAACAATAAGAGGTCCTTCCTAGACTCATTGCAGTGGTGGGGCCAAATAGATCCATATGTAACAAATGTAGGGGAGTAGTGATGGAGTTGGTTTCCTTTGGCCTGTGAGGCACTTTGTGCTGTTTTCCTTTCAGGCATGCAACATAATGGTCATCACTTGTAAACTCTTTCTTTGGCTTTCTAGTTACGAAATCATTTTTAGTCAATTTATTCATGTTTTTGAAGTTTACATGGCACATTCTTTTATGCCAGAGGAAAGACTCATCACTATTTGCTTTAGATAGAAAGCAAGACACTTCTTTGGAGGGAGTTGTTTCTTGCAGATCCATCTTGTACGTGTTTCCCTTCCTGGGGGCTTTGAGCAGGATGTACTCTTGAGGAATAACCACCCCAGGCTTGAGAACAATGCACTCATGCTCAGTGAAGAGCATGTGATGTTTTTGGTCACAAAATTGGGACACACTCAAAAGATTATATCCAAGCTCCTTGACAAAGTTTACCTTCTCAATGATAAGCTTACCATTTGAGACCATGCCCCTACCAGTGATGTAACCTCCTGCATCTCCTCCAAAAGCAACTGGCCCTCCATCAAACTTCTCAATGTTTTGAAGCAAGGAGCCATTGCCTGTCATGTGTCTTGAGCAGCCGCTATCATTGATCCATACATTTTTGTTGGTTTTCAGCTGCCCCTACACAAAAAGAGATGATTTAGTTACATTTGGGAACCCAAGCCTCATTGGTCTTGGGCTTGTCAAAGTGAATAGAAGATAATGAAATAGTAAGTGATCCTATGTTCAGGCTTTGAGAATCATTTGCTGTTGCTGGTGATGAACTTTCAGTCATATGGTCTTCCTTCATCTTCCACACCACCTTCAGAAGATTGGGCTTGACCTTCAAAGCTTCGGAAGTTTTAACAACTTTGGAAGATTTGGAGACTGGGCATTCGGAAGATCTAGCTTTCACTGTAGCTGGGTTTGGTGCTTCGGAAGCATTCCTTTCTTTTGAGACCATTTTTCCTTCCGAAGGAAATTTAACACCTGTTTTCCTTTTCACTTTGGAGCTTTCGAAGTAAATAGATTTTCCTTCCGAAGCTAGATTTTCCTTCTTCTTCCCAAAAGCTTTCTCTTTGATCATATGGATAGTGCTTTTAGGATTGTAGATTCAATCCTTAGCCAGATAAGAAGTACTACCACACATGATGCAGTCCATTTGCTTCCTTCTGGGAGTCTTCTTCTGAGAGCAAGACTGAGCTTGAACACTTTCTTTCTCCCGCTTCTTCTTCACAGATGATGCAGCAAGCTTCTTAGGGAGAGACTTGCTCTTGGAGGAGGATGGTTCAGACTGTGTAGCAGTGGTACACAACAATTCAGCCTTCTCTTTGCTGGAATGAGTTGGAACTGTACTAAAACTCCTGGTACTAGAGTTTGTAGTTGATTCCTCAACCTTTACCTCTTCAAACCCTGTAGAGATGAATACTTGTTTCTGCTTGGAGTCCAAAGTGGCCTTGATCTCTTGAGACTTCTTTGATCTTCTCTTTGCTCTTCTGATCAAGTTCTTCCTCTTTGTCTTTGTCATACCGGCCTTCTTACTCTCCTCAGGAGCATGGTGACCCTTTTTGGATTGACTCTCTTCGCTCATTTCAGAGTCATCCCTCACTATCTCCTCTTCATCCTCTTCAACACTAGGATCGATAAGGGGAAGCTCATCTTCCCCAGTTCCACACCTTGGAGATCTTACAGATAATAGAGTGTGTGGAGGAGCTATCTTAGTAGATCGCAGTCCCTGCTTATTCTGATAACAATTTTTTGCATGCAGAGATCAGGATATGATGTTTTTGAAGGTCTCTTCTTCAAGAACACATTTTTCAGCCCGGGCTTTGCTGATCACAA